>CM065595.1:157290797-158714131 GCA_033119425.1 Bufotes viridis
GACTGTGAACTAAAAATACGCCTCAAGCTTCGGGGGGGGTCCCACTTTACATTTAACTCCTCCATGAAACTGCAGGAAGCAGATCACATTGATTAGGCCAGAGCATGAGGCTCAGCTGTTGGGTCCCGATGCAAAATATGCAACAGGACTGCGATATGAGATGTGGCCCTTCATGTGGTGTTAGGGCCCAGGTATGACCACAGGGTGCGGCTATGATACTGGAGGCCATAATGAAGGGAAATGGAGGAGTTCACCTCTCAGTGGTGGTAGCTTTCACTCAGTACACTCCTGAAATACTCTGTGCTGCGAAGGATACTCCTGGCGATAGGTAATGCTTAGGATCGCAGTGTCAGTACACTTGTGTTCTGAAATACTCTGTGCTGCTTTGTGTCTTTCAGTTTGCGACCACCCACTTGTCTCCATTGTCTCCTCACATCATGCAGCCCTGTCCTCACATCAGTGTATGAGTGGACACAAGATCAGCCCCCTCCTGAAACACTCTGTGCTGCACCGTCCTTATGCACAGTCTCCCATTCAGATAGGTGGGTTAGAAGTGTGGGCTGTGTGGACGGTCCAGGCTCCACGTGCAGCTGATTTCTAGTAAAACATTTGTGACGGGCCATTAGCTCGCGACGCACGATCTATCACAGAGGAACATATGGTCGTCATGACGCGTGGGCACCGAACAATCGTCCCTCTGAAGACAGAGGAGGCCGCAACGACTGCAGAAGACTCAGAAGAAGCAACATTGTATCTGGGGCCGCACTAATTAAGACATCAGTAACAGTCGCAGGAGAAGTATGTCTGTTTACTTGCATGTTCTGAGGCGGCCCATTAATCTTGCCGCGAAGGCGTCTGTGATGTATCGCCTCCGCTCGCCATTTTCAGATGCGCAAAATTCGATCAGATTACAGAGTGCATCTCAGGCAAATGAAAGGGGATGTAATGAGATAGAAATCCTCCCGGTATAGTATGGAGCGCGGGGAAAC
The DNA here is from genome assembly GCA_033119425.1 of Bufotes viridis. NCBI lineage: Eukaryota > Metazoa > Chordata > Amphibia > Anura > Bufonidae > Bufotes > Bufotes viridis. Next base: position 157,291,787 of record CM065595.1, read on the forward strand.
AACGGAAAACCACCCAGGACGCTGACATATTGATTTCTTCTGCATCGCCTCCAGTCCAGGGTATAGTCTTAAAGGGGTGTTCCGGCTCTGCTATAGGGGAGAACTATTAGATCAGTGGGAGTCATACTGCTGGGAGCCCCGCCGATCACGAGATTGGGACATGAAATGAATGGAGCCTCAGGTAAGGCATGCACACTGCAGTACCTGCTCAGTTCACTTTGGGGCCCCCAAGGGGTACGGAATCCCCGTTCTCATGATTGGTGGGTGGACCGCCACAGATCTAATAGATAACTTCTCACGACCAGAATGCCCCTTTAATAATGCATTATGATACATCTATATATTGCTTATTCCCATCATGCCTCAGGGCCAGGGATGTAGCTATAGAAGGTACAGAGGTAGCAGTCATTACTGCGCCCAGGAACCTGAAGGGGGTCCAAAAAACCTCTTCCACATAAGAAGGCACCAGGTCAGTGGCCCTTTACCGATTTTTTGCTGGGGCCCAGGCTCTATAAGTTTCACCTCTGCTCTGGATAGATCACATCTTATATTTCCCGGGGAAGAACTTACTGCTGTGCTCAGTGTCGCCCCCTAAGGGCTAAACAACTTTGTTTCATCAAGCGGGGTTGACGATATCAATTGTATTCCTCGTTTAGTCATTAAAACTCCTGTACTGAGAGTTTACTATAATGTATCAGAATGTATCAGAAATGTGTTCTCCCCTTCCATTGTAGATTGTAAGCTCTTGAGGGCAAGGTCCTCTACCCCTCTGTACCAGTCTGTTAGTAGTTTGTTTATTGTATTTTTATATTTGTGTTACCCCGTCTGGATGGAAATAATGGAGCTTTCAAATAATAATAATAATAATAATAATAATAATAATAATAATAATAATAATAAAACATATTCAAGGAGGTTGATACACGTTCCATAGAGTCTGGCCAGTCAAGTTTTGGCTGCTCCTATCCCCCTTGGTGATTATGCAATATGGGATAAGGTTAGGGACCTGGCCCCAAAGGTCATGAAAACCTCATTCTGTCCATGTACCGTAAGGGAGGTCATCTTAATCTTAGTTAATAGGTAGCACGGTGGCTCAGAGGTTAGCATGGCGCCCTCTAGTGTTGGGGCACTGGATCCACATCCAACCAGGTTTCTATGTTCTGTGTTCCTGGGTTAATTTGGAATTTAGAATAAGATCCTGAAAACAAACGCTGGTAACACATTATTCCTTAAGTCTAAAAATACGGCAGCTGAAAGGGTTATTCCCATCTCGGACAGTGGGGTTTAGGGTATGCCCCCAATGTTTGATAGGTGAGGGTTAGTGATAAGCGGCAGGGGCAATATTCGAATTCGCTATATTTCGCGAATATTTGGGCGAATATTCGCCATATATTCGCAAATTCGTAATCTCCAGTAGTTATTTTCTGATTGCGAAAATTTGCATAAAAAATTTGCACACATTTGCATAAACATTCGCATCAAATTTGCATAAAATATTGCATAAACTGGCATTTAAAAGATACCTTTAAAATACAATTTTAAGTAAATTGTTATGCAAATTTGATACAAAATTTTATGGAAATTTATGTGAATTTTCGCATTTAGAAAATAATGACATTATTTTCTTGCTTGCGTAAATTTGCATATAAAAAATTCGCATAAAAGAATAATTGCAATTGCGAATATATTTTGCGATATTCTAAATATTCGCGAATTCTCGAAGTGCCAATATTCGCAATTAAAATTCGCAATTCGAAAATTCGTGATCAACACTAGTGAGGGTCCCACCTCTGGGCCCTGCACCTATATTTAGAACAGAGAGTTGCATTTGGGTATTTTTGAAAGTACCATTGAAATAATTGGAAAGAGCACTGCGCAAGCGCAGCCACCACTCTGTTCACTTCTATGGGGCTTACTGAAATAGCCGAGCTATTTTCGGCACTCTCATAGCAATGAATGGAGGGCGGCCGCACATTCCCGAACACTTTGCGTGGTCCCTTCTCTGTATAGATGTGGGTCTCAGAGGTGAGACTCGCACCTATCAGATATTATATAATATCCAAGATGGGAATACCCCATTAATCCCAGTGGCTGACGCTGGTTGCTGGCGCACCGTTACACTGTCCACCCCGAATATAAACCACCTGTTCATCGTTTTACTTTGCTAAAACATTCTGCCCAAAATATTTAATCTTCAGCCACACCCCTTCCCTGAAAAGACACACCCCTTTATGGATTACCTTTGGCTCACTTGCTTCATAAATTTGTTGAAAATTGTACCAAAAAAGGTACAATTTACGTTGGAAGTCAGGCGCAGCCACAAATGTGGGCTACTGTGCACTGACAGCAAGCACAGATCTTAGGACAAATAATGACATAAAGTTGCAGAACTTTTCATTCCCCAATGATGATTTATAACCGGAGACCTCCTTTAATGCGATTTCTGCGCTCTGAGTTTTCCGGTTTTATTTAGTGAAGGGTATTACGGCAGTGCTGGCCATTTGGTGGCCACATGTGTTGCAGTATTTCTGCCGTTTCCTGACATGTCTGAAATATTACAGTGATTATGCAGCATTAAATCCGGTTCATCTGTCTATAAATCATCCCGCACACGAACAGGCTGCCGCGTCTGAGTAAACAGTTTAATTCTGCTTATGATGCTGGAGACTCTGCAGACCATTTGCTTTACTTATCTTGTGCTGCTCTATTCTCATCCAGAGCTGCATTCGAAATTATGCTTCTCTTTTGCTCGCAGGAAGGAGTACCTCCTTTTCAAGCCCCTTTGCTGGGTCCGTTTTTGCACAGGGCTTACACTTCTGCAGAGCAAAATCTATGGCAGGGCCCGCACCACCTACCACGTGCTACTGGCATCTTGTTATCTGGTGCAGGTTTTTGGGTCCCATCAGTCTCCCGGGCCCACCTCTGCACCCCCTATACCTACACTCGATAGCGTCTATTCCAGACAAAGCACAATAGACTGATGTAGGAAGAGAACGCTCTCTCTCACAATGTCTTATCCTACATGTACACTCAGGTGACTCAGAACTGACAAGTTCCAGAACTCTAACTGCAGCTCTGGATGTGGCTAGCGCAGGGATCAGCAACCTTCGGCACTAACAAATGCTCCCCCATTTTCCCGGGGCCCTCACACTGATTCTACTTACCTGGCTCTCCGCTCTCTGCACCGCTCCTGGTCCCCGCACCGCCGCAGCTGCTTCTCCACGTGCGCAAATGAAAAAATCCAGTGTTGGGAGGAGCAGCCAATGGCAGGCGGTGACGGGGACGAGCCTCCCTAGCATCGCGGGTGGGGCCCGGCATATGGGGGGACACTAAATAGTCTTGGAAACCCCTTTAAGGGTAAGCAGCAGATTCCATGAGCAAAATGATGATAATATGATGGAAACGTATTATTAAGTCAAGTCTTAGTAAATTAATCAAAATGAATAGTTTACTGGCAAAACATTGTGTTAGGCCTCTTTCACACTTACGTTCTGAGGTTCCGCGGGCACTTCCAGCCCGCCAGATCCGTCAAAACACAAGTCGCCTGAAAGCATTAGAAGACTGATCAGGATGCTGATCAGTCTTCAAAATGCTTTCAGGTTACCATGGCAGCCAGGATGCTACTGAAGTCCTGGCTGCCATGGTACTTCGCAGCAGTGTACTTACCTGCGATGCGGCCGCCGGGCGCTCCTTCATGATGTCACAGGTCCCTGCGGCACATAGATCAATGCGCCTCCTGGACCTGTGACGTCATGAAGGAGCGCCTTCAGTAGCGTCCTGGCTGCCATGGTAACCGATAGGAGCCCCAGCTTACACTGGGGCCCTGATCAGAACTGCTGCTGCGCATGCACAGAGCTAAACGTTGGATCCGGCAATGCGCCGAAACGAAGTTTAGCTTAGTTCCGGATCCGGATTAATGCACTTTAATGGGCATTAATTCCGGATCTGGCATTACCGCATGTCTTCCAAATTTTTGGACGGAGACAAATCCGCAGCATGCTGCGGTTTTGTCAACGTCCAAAAAACATTCACATACTGAACGGAAGACATCCTGATGCATCCTGAACGGATTTCTCTCCATTCAGAATGCATTGGGATAATCCTGAGCATTAGGATAATCCTCAGTATCTTTCAGTCCTAGAGCCCCGAGGACGGAACTCTAGGACTGAAAGAAACAACGCAAGTGTGAAAGGGGCCTAAATTGACCTTTAGAAGCAACACGTCTTTTGTGCAACAATGTAACAAGATGCAGGGAGTCATTAGAACATTTAAACAATGAGCATCAATCACAAATTTGTTGGGATAAACACAGAGACATTGCTAGCTCCTGTCATACAGGACAAATATCCCGGATTTCTGGTCCAGATCCCCAGATCCCCAGACCCAGACCCCCAGACCCCCAGATCCCCAGATCCCCAGATCCAGATCCGCAGATCCCCAGATCCCCAGATGAGGTCATTTTCAAGTGTATTTGTGTCTTCAGGACATGGATACAGTTAAAACTTATGGTGGCATATATGACAGAAACGTGGGTAACTCTTCATGTTTTGGGTTACTTACTTTCTATGGGGCATTGTTGCTGGCAAAGGAGTAAAAAGCAGATATTGTCACTTAATAAGAGGACAGAAGAGCAGCCACTACATGGGGACACAAAGGTGAGAGGGAGCAGAATCGGGGCACTATTACTAAAGGGACACTGGTACTAAACACTGGGGGAGTGCAATAAGGGGCACTATCTTGGAAGTAACTATAGATACTATTATTGCTGAAGAACAGTATTTGAATGGCCCCTTACACCATTATTTCCACTGATTATGGTGGGTAGGGGTGTGATGGGCATGTCCTCTATTGAAATGCACTGTGAGTCTTAATGAAACATAAATCGGCACTGAATTCTTGTGCATGCGCCATGTGATGGCAGGACGGCGCATGCACAGCAGTGATGTCAGCAATGGGATCAGTGATGCTGGATGACAAAGGAAACATCAGTCAAGACAAAGGCGCAGAGAAGAAATGATGGGCAGAGTTTAAGGCTGAGGGCCTGCTGGGGAGACCCTGCACTGTGCACTGGTGGCTTCATTGACACATTGATTAAGACAGTGAATTATGACTAATTAGACTGCAGAGCTCATTAATAAAGGTGTGTCTGCTAATGTCACACTTCTCCCGGGTGCAGTAATTGGTTGCGTGGTGTTAATGGATGACTTTCAGTATGGAGGTGATAGTTGGTTCTCGTATAGCGTAATTTTTGGCTAAATGAATCACTTTTTAGGGGGATTGACAGGGCTTGTTCCGTGATCTTTTAAGACCTTAGCAATGTTCCTGGATAAATGTTGCTGAAATAAAGGACGAGAGACAAGGGCGAAGCATCAAGCGGCTCTAGCCCATGACTTTGATAAGGTCAGCAGCGGCCCTGTCCATGGTGCTGAGCCCCAGACTTCCAGTCTTCGGCTGCCGTGAAGCACGGGGTTCACTTCTAATGTTTCCAGACCTGAACGACTTCAAGGGAAAGAAGTCAGTCCTCACTTGTGTTCACTGTTTGATCCTAATTGCATCAGACAGGTATGACAAGAGCTTGTTTAAAGTTCATATCCCATTAGATTTTACCCAGGGACATTATGCACAGATTCCTTAAAGACTGACAGATGGAAATTTAAGTCAGGGTTGTACATTGTATCCGCTATTCTCAGCAGAGACTAAAAGTGTGTTCTTCAAACAGAACAAGTTCTGTGCAATACGTTTGATTTTCACCGGTGAACGGTCTAAGAAGAGCCAAACACGTCAGCCGCGGCCACCACCTTTCTTGGCATTGAGTGGGAAGAGTGCAGATAAGTTTTCAGTAAGAGTCGACTAAGAACTACGGCAAGTTACTGAAACCAGCAGAAACTTACAGAAGATCAAAGATCCAACATCTGTGAATATTAAAAAACAGCTTTTCTCTAATAATATCCCCAGAGCCGCTCTTAATACAGTGTCTGATTGTTACATACAATGAATGATGTAGAAATGTATGTACAATCTAAATCAGGGATGCTGAACTGGCTGCGGCCCTCCATCTGTTGCAAGACTAAGACTCCCAGCATGCCCTAATAGCGGTAGACTGGGAGTTGTAGTTTTGCAACAGACAGAGGGCTGGAGGTTGGCAATCCCTGATCTAAATTATACATTTTATCTGTGGTATGGCTGGAGCCTTAAGTAGATACAAACTTCAGGGGGTACTCAGTCCCAATGTAGAGACACAGAAGAAATTGGTTATCAGGCAATGCCCCACAGGAAGAGTATGCAGAATAAAAGGGTTTTCTGGAGAGACTTTGAAAAAATGGTTCAGAAACTGCAAAGAATAATAAATAACCATCTTTATCCCTGTACTGTGACATCACTGTGTTTATTGTCTCTATACTGTGACATCACTGTGTGTATTATCTCTGTACTGTGACATCACTCTGTTTATTGTCTCTGTACTGTGACATCACTGTGTGTATTATCTCTGTACTGTGACATCACTGTGTGTATTATCTCTGTACTGTGACATCACTGTGTGTATTATCTCTGTACTGTGACATCACTGTGTTTATTATCCCTGTACTGTAACATCACTGTGTTTATTTTCCTGTACTGTGACATCACTGTGTGTATTATCTCTGTACTGTGACATCACTGTGTTTATTATCCTGTACTGTGACATCACTGTGTTTATTATCCCTGTACTGTGACATCACTGTGTTTATTGTCTCTGTACTGTGACATCACTGTGTGTATTATCTCTGTACTGTGACATCACTGTGTTTATTATCTCTGTACTGTGACATCACTGTGTTTATTATCTCTGTACTGTGACATCACTGTGTGTATTATCCCTGTACTGTGACATCACTGTGTTTATTATCTCTATACTGTGACATCACTGTGTTTATTATCCCAGTACTGTGACATCACTGTGTTTATTATCTCTGTACTGTGACATCACTGTGTATATTATCTCTATACTGTGACATCACTGTGTTTATTATCTCTGTACTGTGACATCACTGTGTTTATTATCTCTGTACTGTGACATCACTGTGTTTATTATCTCTGTACTGTGACATCACTGTGTTTATTATCTCTGTACTGTGACATCACTGTGTTTAATATCTCTGTACTGTGACATCACTGTGTTTATTATCTCTGTACTGTGACATCACTGTGTGTATTATCCCTGTACTGTGACATCACTGTGTTTATTATCCCTGTACTGTGACATCACTGTGTTTATTATCTCTGTACTGTGACATCACTGTGTTTATTATTCCTGTTCTGTGACATCACTGTGTTTATTATACCTGTACTGTGACATCACTGTGTTTATTATCTCTGTACTGTGACATCACTGTGTGTATTATCCCTGTACTGTGACATCACTGTGTTTATTATCTCTGTACTGTGACATCACTGTGTGTATTATCCCTGTACTGTGACATCACTGTGTTTATTATCCCTGTACTGTGACATCACTGTGTTTATTATCTCTGTACTGTGACATCACTGTGTTTATTATCCCTGTACTGTGAGATCACTGTGTTTATTATCCCTGTACTGTGACATCACTGTGTTTATTATCTCTGTACTGTGACATCACTGTGTTTATTATCCCTGTACTGTGACATCACTGTGTGTATTATCTCTGTACTGTGACATCACTGTGTGTATTATCTCTGTACTGTAACATCACTGTGTGTATTATCTCTGAACTGTGACATCACTGTGTGTATTATCTCTGTACTGTAACATCACTGTGTTTATTATCCCTGTACTGTGACATCACTGTGTTTATTATCCCTATACTGTGCCATCACTGTGTTTATTATCTCTGTACTGTGACATCACTGTGTTTATTATCTCTGTACTGTGACATCACTGTGTTTATTATCTCTGTACTGTGACATCACTGTGTTTATTATCTCTGTTCTGTGACATCACTGTGTTTATTATCCCTGTACTGTGACATCATTGTGTGTATTATCTCTGTACTGTGACATCACTGTGTGTATTATCTCTGTACTGTAACATCACTGTGTGTATTATCTCTGTACTGTGACATCACTGTGTTTATTATCTCTGTACTGTGACATCACTGTGTTTATTATCTCTGTACTGTGAAATCACTGTGTTTATTATCTCTGTACTGTGACATCACTGTGTGTATTATCCCTGTACTGTGACATCACTGTGTTTATTATCCCTGTACTGTGACATCACTGTGTTTATTATCTCTGTACTGTGACATCACTGTGTTTATTATCCCTGTACTACTATCACTGTGTTTATTATCCCTGTACTGTGACATCGCTGTGTTTATTATCTCTGTACTGTGAAATCACTGTGTTTATTATCTCTGTACTGTGACATCACTGTGTTTATTATCACTGTACTGTGACATCACTGTGTTTATTATCCCTGTACTGTGACATCACTGTGTTTATTATCCCTGTACTGTGACATCACTGTGTTTATTATCACTGTACTGTGACATCACTGTGTTTATTATCTCTGTACTGTGACATCACTGTGTTTATTATCCCTGTACTGTGACATCACTGTGATTTTTATCCCTGTACTGTGACATCACTGTGTTTATTATCTCTGTACTGTGACATCACTGTGTTTATTATCCCTGCACTGAGACATCACTGTGTTTATTATCTCTGTACTGTGACATCACTGTGTTTATTATCTCTGTACTGTGACATCACTGTGTTTATTATCTCTGTACTGTGGCATCACTGTGTGTATTATCCCTGTACTGTGACATCACTGTGTTTATTATATCTGTACTGTGACATCACTGTGTTTATTATCCCTGTACTGTGACATCACTGTGTTTATTATCTCTGTACTGTGACATCACTGTGTTTATTATCCCTGTACTGTGACATCACTGTGTTTATTATCCTGTATTGTGACATCACTGTGTTTATTATCCCTGTACAGTGACATCAGTGTGTTTATTATCCCTGTACTGTGACATCACTGTGTTTATTATCCCTGTACTGTGACATCGCTGTGTTTATTATCTCTGTCCTGTGACATCACTGTGTTTATTATCCCTGTACTGTGACATCACTGTGTTTAATAACTATGCACTATGACATCACTGTGTTTATTATCCCTGTACTGTGACATAACTGTGTTTATTATCTCTGTACTGTGACATCACTGTGCTTATTATCCCTGTACTGTGACATCACTGTGTTTATTATCCCTGTACTGTGACATCACTGTGTTTATTATCTCTGTCCTGTGACATCACTGTGTTTATAATCCCTGTACTGTGACATCACTGTGTTTAATAACTATGCACTATGACATCACTGTGTTTATTATCCCTGTACTGTGACATAACTGTGTTTATTATCTCTGTACTGTGACATCACTGTGTTTATTATCCCTGTACTGTGACATCACTGTGTTTATTATGCCTGCACTGTGACATCACTGTGTTTATTATCCCTGTACTGTGACATCACTGTGTTTATTATCTCTGTACTGTGACATCACTGTGTTTATTATCTCTGTACTGTGACATCACTGTGTTTATTATCTCTGTACTGTGACATCACTGTGTTTAATATCTCTGTACTGTGGCATCACTGTGTGTATTATCCCTGTACTGTGACATCACTGTGTGTATTATCTCTGTACTGTGACATCACTGTGTTTATTATCCCTTGTTACGGTATAACCCGGTATAGTGAGGGTTAATACCGTTCGGGCGATTCCCCTGGAGAAGAGCACAGCAACCCACAACCGCTGGAATCCACCGAACTGGAACCACACGAAGTCCTCCTTTCCTGGAACAGGCAAGAGAACGTTCTGACGTAGCAATTCCCCCCAAGTACGAGACAAGGCTCCGTATTAATGGTTAAACAGGAATTCTCCTTTATTGAGGGCTACCTGCCCGGTATTTATGCAGGTCTCCCACCTGGTGGACACTCCCCTAGGGGACCAGAAGGAAGACTGCGACACGGGATACAGCAGCCAATCACACACAATGAGACAATACAGACACCCCCAGCATATCCCTCCCCTCTGCCTGTGATACAATTACCCTACACAGGTTAATGTAATCATCACAGGCAGGAGAATACACAATGTCTTCTGTCCTGGAGACAATCGAGGACTCATTCAATTATCTCTCAGGACAAAGGGAAATCGCCAATACACACGTGGGGACAATAGGACAGACATCATTATTCAATATACAATGTCCCACCCTTTACAGTACACACAGACATTTAACATATCCCCAGATGGCTTGGATCTGAGCGCTCAATATATCCAAACAGCGCTCGGATGCCACAAACACAGTCAAATCGCCATGGGTTTTAAGTTTAGCATGGGCTGATGAGAGGGCCCATAATCCTGGGGCAAGAGGCTGGCAATCTGTCCCCTCCAAAACCCAATGGCGCGGTTGGTTTCGCCACACATCTCCCCTTTTCCAAACAGACTAACAGGGTATCTGACCTTCTGCCGGTCAGTGCCCTTCTTAGTCCAGCAGCCCACCCACAAAACAGAAACAGCAGTACAGCCCACCCACAATAAATGGTTACTACACCTGAGCAAGGGATAAACCTGTCCATGTCCATGTGCCTCACTACGGCTGTGTGGGGGACTGGTAGACTGCCTGAGTGGGTTGCTGAGTGGGCAGAGACCAGCGGTACTCTGCCCTGGTGCCAGCGCTACCACGGAAGTAGCCTGGTTGGAGCCTGGTTGTTGTAGGGGGAGACCGACTGTCTCCCCTTTAGATACACAGCTCTGCTGTTGTAGGGAGAGACTCACTGTCTCCCCTTTAGATAGACCACCATGCTGCTGTGGGGGGAGACCGACTGTCTCCCCTTTGGCTAAATGGCCCTGTTGCTGGGGGACAGGACCGACTGTCCCTACCCCCTGTGCTGTGAGTGCAGAGACCACGGTCCCATCTGCACTGTTGTGGGGCTTACTGTCTCCCCCTGGTGCGTTAAACTGCGGCTGGGGGATGGAGACTGGGCTCCCAATTCCCTGTAAATCACACGGCCGATGGGGAATGGAGACGATGCTATTCTCTCCCTGCAAAACATACTGCCGCTGGGGAGCATGACCGACTGTCCCTACTCCATTAAAATCCGGCTGCCGCTGGGTAACAAGCTTCTCTCCCAGACATACTTCCAGCCGCTGGGGAGTGAGACCGACTGTCTCCGCTCCCAACACAGTGTCCTGCTGCTGGGGAAAGGAGACTGGGCTCTCTATTCCCTGCCGGACTCTCTGCCGATGGGGAGGGAGGACAAGGCTCTCCTCTCCCAGTAAGTCACTCTGCTGCTGGGGGCCAGGACCGACTGTCTCTGCCCCCTGTAACTTAGCCTGCCGCAGGGAAGAGGGGGTAACAAGCTCCTCTCCCATACATACTTCCAGCCTCTGGGGAGGGAGACCGTCTGTCTCTGCTCCCAATACAGTGTCCTGCTGCTGGGGAAAGGAGACTGGGCTCTCTATTCCCTGCTGGACACTCTGCCGATGGGAAATGGAGCCTGGGCTCCCAATTCCCTGCACTTGACTCTGCCGCTGGGGGACAGGACCGACTGTCTCTGGCCCCTGTAACTCAGTCTGCCGCTGGGGAATGGAGACTGGGCTCCCAATTCCCTGCAGGACCGGTGGAGAGACCTCGGTCCCATCTCCACCGGCCACCTGGGGTTCTTCCCAGTAGACCTCCACAATATCCTCCCAGCTGAAGGGCTCTGGACCTGGGTCTGACACTCTGCTCTCTCGCTGAGCCCTCTCACTGGAGTGGAACAGCTGCTGGTAGTCCTGTTCCAGCTCCATCTCCCGGGTCACCAGGTGGACCAGGTCTTGCTCAATTTTGTGAGTGTCGTCCCAGTCATACCTGCTCTCCCGCCACTCAAAGAGGTCCCTGAACCGGGCTTGTGTAGGGCTCCCAAACTCCAGCTCTGAAAAAGTCTCCCATAACAAGCCAGGACCATCAAACTCCACTCCCTCTGGCATGTCATGCTCGGCTGTCCGGGTAGGTACCGAGCTTCATACCACCAGAGTGCCTGGTAGGCATCTTCCAGCAACATCTCCCGCCTTACCAGGTGCTCCAGGTCTTCTACCCACTCTTCCAGGGGCTGCTCTCCTAGGAAGGGCATCCGCAGGGCTACTCGCTTCTGCTGACGCTGCTCGTCCTTGGGGAGCCTCTCGTCCCGCAGATACTCCACAATACCCAGTGCCTGGTACCAGATGCCTTTGCGGACTGCATCTCGGTCATCCATGACACCCTCATCATACTCCACTAGTGGTTCCATACCGGTGCTGTACTGGGACACGCTTTGCCCTCAAATTGTAAAATCCACGGTGCCTTCCGCTGCTGTCCTTCTGGCTGTAGGAACGATCCCGCTGCCTGCCACCAGTTGTTACGGTATAACCCGGTATAGTGAAGGTTAATACCGTTCCGGCGATTCCCCTGGAGAAGAGCACAGCAACCCACAACCGCTGGAATCCACCGAACTGGAACCACACGAAGTCCTCCTTTCCTGGAACAGGCAAGAGAACGTTCTGACGTAGCAATTCCCCCCAAGTACGAGACGAGGCTCCGTATTAATGGTTAAACAGGAATTCTCCTTTATTGAGGGCTACCTGCCCGGTATTTATGCAGGTCTCCCACCTGGTGGACACTCCCCTAGGGGACCAGAAGGAAGACTGCGACACGGGATACAGCAGCCAATCACACACAATGGGACAATACAGACACCCCCAGCATATCCCTCCCCTCTGCCTGTGATACAATTACCCTACACAGGTTAATGTAATCATCACAGGCAGGAGAATACACAATGTCTTCTGTCCTGGAGACAATCGAGGACTCATTCAATTATCTCTCAGGACAAAGGGAAATCGCCAATACACATGTGGGGACAATAGACATACATCATTATTCAATATAAAATGTCCCACCCTTTACAGTACACACAGACATTTAACATATCCCCAGATGGCTTGGATCTGAGCGCTCAATATATCCAAACAGCGCTCGGATGCCACAAACACAGTCAAATCGCCATGGGGTTTAAGTTTAGCATGGGCTGATGAGAGGGCCCATAATCCTGGGGCAAGAGGCTGGCAAACAGGCCCCTCCAAAACCCAGTGGCGCGGTTGGTTTCGCCAAATCCCTGTACTGTGACATCACTGTGTTTATTATCCCTGTACTGTGACATCACTGTGTGAATTATCCCTGTACTCTGACATCACTGTGTTTATTATCCCTATAATGTGACATCACTGTGTTTATTATCTCTGTACTGTGACATTACTCTGTTTATTATCTCTGTACTGTGACATCACTGTGTTTATTATCCCTGTACTGTGACATCACTGTGTTTTTTATCCATGTACTGTGACATCACTGTGTTTTTTATCTCTGTACTGTGACATCACGGTGTTTATTATCACTGTACTGTGACATCACTGTGTTTATTATCCTGTACTGTGACATCACTGTGTTTATTATATTTGTATTGTGACATCACTGTGTTTATTATCCCTGTACTGTGACATCACTGTGTTTATTATCACTGCACTGAGAAATCACTGTGTTTATTATCCATGTACTGTGACATCACTGTATTTATTATCCCTGTACTGTGACATCACTGTGTTTATTATCACTGTACTGTGACATCACTGTGTTTATTATCTCTGTACTGTGACATCACTGTGTTTATTATCCCTGTACTGTGACATCACTGTGTTTATTATCACTGTACTGTGACATCACTGTGTTTATTATCTCTGTACTGCGACATCACTGTGTTTATAAATTATTATCTCTGTACTGTGACATCATTGTGTTTAATATCCCTGTACAGTGACATAACTGTGTTTATTATCCCTGTTCTGTGACATCAATGTGCTTATTATCCATGTACTGTGACATCACTGTGTTTATTATCTCTGTGCTGTGACATCACTGTGTTTATTATCTCTGTAATGTGACATGACTGTGTTTATTATCCCTGTACGAAGACATTACTGTGTTTATTATCCCTGTACTGTGACATCACTGTATTTATTATCTCTGTACTGTGACATCACTGTATTTATTATCCCTGTACTGTGACATCACTGTATTTATTATCCCTGTACTGTGACATCACTGTGTTTTTTATCCCTGTACTGTGACATCACTGTGTTTATTATCTCTGTACTGTGACATCACTGTGTTTAATATCCTGTACTGTGACATCACTGTGTTTATTATCCCTGTACTGTGACATCACTGTGTTTATTATCCCTGTACTGTGACATCACTGTGTTTATTATCCCTGTACTGTGACATCACTGTGTTTATTATCCTGTACTGTGACATCACTGTGTTTATTATCCCTGTACTGTGACATCACTGTGTTTATTATCCTGTACTGTGACATCAGTGTGTTTATTATCCCTGTACTATGACATCACTGTGTTTATTATCCCTGTACTGTGACATCACTGTGTTTATTATTTCTGTACTGTGACATCACTGTATTTATTATCCCTGTACTGTGACATCACTGTGTGTATTATCCCTGTACTGTGACATCACTGTGCTTATTATCTCTGTACTGTGACATCACTATGTTTATTATCCCTGTACTGTGACATCACTGTGTTTATTATCCTGTACTGTGACATCATTGCATTTATTATCTCTGTACTGTGACATCACTGTGTTTTTTATCTCTGTACTGTGACATCACTTTGTTTATTACCCTGTACTGTGACATCACTGTGTTTATTATCCCTGTACTATGACATCTGTTACTGTATAACCCGGTATAGTGAGGGTTAATACCGTTCGGGCGATTCCCCTGGAGAAGAGCACAGCAACCCACAACCGCTGGAATCCACCGAACTGGAACCATACGAAGTCCTCCTTTCCTGGAACAGGCAAGAGAACGTTCTGACGTAGCAATTCCCCCCAAGTACGAGACAAGGCTCCGTATTAATGGTTAAACAGGAATTCTCACTTTATTGAGGGCTACCTGCCCGGTATTTATGCAGGTCTCACACCTGGTGGACATTCCCCTAGGGGACCAGAAGGAAGACTGCGACACGGGATACAGCAGCCAATCACACACAATTGGACAATACAGACACCCCCAGCATATCCCTCCCCTCTGCCTGTGATACAATCACCCTACACAGGTTAATGTAATCATCACAGGCAGGAGAATACACAATGTCTTCTGTCCTGGAGACAATTGAGGAGTCATTCAATTATCTCTCAGGACAAAGGGAAATCTCCAATACACACGTGGGGACAATAGGACAGACATCACTATTCAATATACAATGTCCCACCCTTTACAGTACACACAGACATTTAACATATCCCCAGATGGCTTGGATCTGAGCGCTCAATATATCCAAGGATAGAGGCAGACTCCATTGAGCACATGGTTGCAAAAGGACATAAAATTACACAATGTTACAATTACTACATAAAACATATACATGCAACATATCCCCAGATAGCTTAGGTCTGAGCGCACATTGTTGAATGGCACTCAGACCACACACATCCAGTTCAATTGCCATGGAGCTAAAGTCTTTCCCATAGTCTTTCATTATACGAATGGGCTCCATAGCAGAGCTATCTGGGGCATCACCGCTCAAACCGGACAAGCATACATGGGGCCATAGTCGCAGGGCAGGAGGCGAGCAATCTGTCCCCTCCAAAACCCAGTGGCGCGGTTGGTTTCGCCACAACATCATTGTGTACTGTGACATCACTGTGCTTATTATCCTGTACTGTGACATCACTGTGTTTATTATCCCTGTACTGTGACATCACTGTGTGTATTATCCCTGTACTGTGACATCACTGTGTTTATTATCTCTGTACTGTGACATCACTGTGTTTATTATCTCTGTACTGTGACATCACTGTGTTTATTATCCCTGTACTGTGACATCACTGTGTTTATTATCCCTGTACTGTGACATCACTGTGTTTATTATTCCTGTACTGTGACATCACTGTGTGTATTCTCTCTGTACTGTGACATCACTGTGTTTATTATCCCTGTACTGTGACATCACTGTGTTTATTATCCCTGTACTCTGACATCACTGTGTTTATTATCTCTGTACTGTGACATCACTGTGTTTATTATCCCTGTACTGTGACATCACTGTGTTTATTATCTCTGTACTGTGACATCACTGTGTTTATTATTCCTGTACTGTGACATCACTGTGTTTATTATCTCTGTACTGTAACATCACTGTGTTTATTATCCCTGTACTGTGACATCACTGTGTGTATTATCCCTGTACTGTGGCATCACTGTGTTTAATATTCCTGTACTGTAACATCACTGTGTTTATTATCCCTGTACTGTGACATCACTGTGTGTATTATCCCTGTACTGTGGCATCACTGTGTTTAATATTCCTGTACTGTAACATCACTGTGTTTATTATCCCTGTACTGTGACATCACTGTGTGTATTATCCCTGTACTGTGGCATCACTGTGTTTAATATTCCTGTACTGTAACATCACTGTGTTTATTATCCCTGTACTGTGACATCACTGTATTTATTATCCCTGTACTGTGACATCACTGTGTTTATTATCTCTGTACTGTGACATAATTGTGTTTATTATCTTTGTACTGTGACATCACTGCGTGTATTATCCCTGTACTGTGACATCACTGTGTTTTTTATCTCTGTACTGTGACATCACTGTCTTTATTATCCCTGTACTGTGACATCACTGTGTTTATTATCCTGTACTGTGACATCACTGTGTTTATTATCTCTGTACTGTGATATCACTGTGTTTATTATCCCTGTACTGTGACATCACTGTGTTTATTATTCCTGTACTGTGACATCACTGTGTTTATTATCTCTGTACTGTGACATCACTGTGTTTATTATCCCTGTACTGTGACATCACTGTGTTTATTATCTCTGTACTGTGACATCACTGTGTTTATTATCTCTGTACTGTCATTGCACTGACCTCACTGCGAAATGATTCAGGGTGGGGTTTGTCCCCAGTCCATGTCTTCTTACAGGGCCCCATCATTTCTTGCCTCTTTACCTTCTGCCTGCACCTACTCCTCATTGTTGTTTCCCCTTTATTCAGATTTTCTCCTGTTTTGTTGTATGCAGCACATCCCGATATATATATATTATTTAATTCTGTATAAAAGCCGTACAATAGACTCCTGGATTTGGTGCAGACTAGTGTGGAAAATTGTATTTGCGAGTTATTTGAGAAGGGAGCGGTTTCCGCAGCCTGCAGTAGACATTGTGTATTATTCCAGGGCCGCTTGAAGAACTTGCAGAAATGAACAAGAGGCAAAGCCACAGAACATAAAGTATATTCTATTTGCAGCCAAATCCGCACTGACAAGATTCATACAGCCAATGAAAAAAGCAAACAGGCATGTCTGGAGTAGCCCAGGAGCTAGAATATTAGCTACCATGATAAATAGATATGCTCCCAAGAATTGCTGCATTTAATGAGATCCTATAAATGTGCTTTTGAAAGCTTGTTCCCGTTGGTTGGCAGAATTCTCAAGGCTACCTGAAATTTCAGCTGTCTGCAGAAACTTCAGTCATTTCAACTCATTACGTCTTTGTTACTTGTTAACCCCTTGAATGCAAAGACTTTGCTCTGCCCCTCCTTCTTCCTCCATGGATCCTCCAAGTGCAGGAATTTTAGAACCTCCGCAATGATCTGGGATGTTAAAGGAAAACTCCAGTCATCCTGCGATTTCACCTTGATGACTAGTTGTGCGGGAAAGCAGTAGATCTGTAATAGGGCCCAATAACTGACACATGACATTGTCTTACTGGTTTCTGCTCTTGTTTTACCGCGGCCGTTGGGCCCCTTTGTCCTAGAGCAGGCATCCTCAAACTGCGGCCATCCAGCTGTTTTAAAACTACAACTCCCACAATGCCCTGCTGTAGGCTGATTCCTGCAGGGTGTTCGGGCATGCTGGGAGTTGTAGTTTTGCAACAGCTGGAGGGCCGCAGTTTGAGGATGCCTGTCCCAGAGCTTGGGTGCAGCTTCACTTCATACAGCTCCACCCTTAGAAACTAAAGAGGAACAGGTTGTAAAGTGAAGCCCTGGGCTCTAAGGCTAGGTCTACACGACGACATTTTTCGCATGACATTTTGTTGCATTAATGTCGCGCGACAATTTTTATAATGGTGTCACATTGCAACATGCGACATGCTGCGACTGCGACACGACATTCAAGATGGATTTTTCTGCGACTGTCGCGTTGCAGTCGCAGCATGTAGCATGTTGCAATGCGACACCATAGACTCCCATTATAAAAATTGTTGCGCGACATTAATTCAACAAAATGTCGCGCGACGAATGTCCCAGTGTAGTTGTGCTCTATTTGTCATCGTGTACACCTAGCCTTAATGTAGGTAAGCGCACATTACCCATAATTCATCCTGACTTGGAATAGTCAATAATCTACATAGTACAATATGTCTGTCTGAGGATTACTGTGAAAATCTCCTCATACAGAAGTTATACTGGACCTTCATTATTTCAAAGTCAAGTCTTTCTGAAATGACTTCTGGACACCACAAAACCGCTCATCAATATGTCAGAGGTATGAACTCTGCTCTACAGGCGGCTGGCGTAATGAGGTGCAGAGACTGGGGAGAGAAAATGAAAGAGAATACCAGAGAGGGGAGAAAGCTGGAAACAATGTACAATGTGTATCCATAGATGGATACAAAGGGCGCCACATTCTGGAAATAAACTTTCGACTTGTGACAAATTTGCAACTTTTTTTTTATCGACAAATTTGAAAATTGAGCATAAAAGGGAGTGTGGTCTCCAAACAGATCTAGATTTAATCCATTTTATAAAAAAAAAAAAAAAGCCTTGTACTGAAAAAATGATGCAAATGTTAAATTAAGGCTTATTGCACACGATCGTATGGTTTTGCGGTCCGCAAAAAACGGATCCACTAAATAAACGGATGACATCCGCGTGCATTCCGTTTTTGTGGAACGGAACATCTGGCCCCTAATAGAGCAGTACTATCCATGTCTGTGATGCGGACAAGAATAACACAAGTTCTATCTTTTAACGGAAAAACGGAAATACGGAAACGTAATGCAAACGGAAACACTTCAGTTTTTTTTGCGGACCCGTTGAAATGAATGAGTCCATATACGGAACGCAAAAAACGGCCCATACACTCGCAAAAAAAAACGTTCATGTGCAAGAGGCCTAAATCTATTCCTGCTGAGTGCTGGTTCCAAGTGCACCAAATGTATTAAGAGTTCATTATTTTAATAATCACTCCAGCGGTCTCTATAGACTTACCCTGGGTTCAGACCTGAGCGTTCTTGAAACGCGCGTTTTACGCGCGTCTTTGTTGCGCGTATTTCAGCGCGTTTTTGCAAATAGGAAACGCGCGTTGGTACACACGTTCTTGTGATTGACTACTGTGGTGTCAATCACAAAATGCGCGACAAACGCCCCAAAAAAAGCTCAAGTACTTGTTTATGCGTATGGCGTTTTACAGCACGTTCGTACTCGCTGTAAAACGCTCAGGTGAGAACCATGCCCATAGGAAAGCATTGGTTTGCATGTGTTGAGCGTTTTACTGCGCACTGTAAAACGCGCAAGTGTGAACTTAGGGTTAGACTAGTCAGTCTTCGCCTTTGCGTTTACATTTTCACAGTTTTTAAGGCTTCTGCTTGCTTTCATTGAATAGAAACTGTATTGCCTGAAAGTTGAGAACATGATACAGACCTAGAGCGTCTCACAGATGAGGTTTCCTTGCAGTGTATCAATGCAGGTCATGTGTATCAGTCAGGACTAGTGATAAGCGGCATAGGCAATATTCGTTTTCGTGACAAATTTTTCGCATAATATTCGCGATTACGCAAATCGGCACTAATTATGAGTTTCTTATATAGTAAATGGGTAGGAAACTTACCTATTAGTTGCTAGGGATGTTGCTAAGCTCAGACAGACATTGCAGCCTTCTCATTGGCCCACAAGCAAGAAGGAGGTTACTGATGAAAAAAAATAATGAATATTCGAGATTATGAATATATAGCGCTATATTCTAAATATTTGCGAATTCTCAAAGTGCCGATATTCTCGATAAAAATTAGCGATTAGAATATTCACAATCAACACTAGTCAGGACTGCAGACGGTTTAGTATCCAGTAGTGATGAGCGGGAGGTGCCATATTCGATTTCGCAATATTTCAATATTCTATATATTGCGAATGTTACGCGAATTTATATTCGCATCGCGAATTAAACTTAGAGCTAAGTTCCTAATCTTTGTTATATTCTAGCAATACAACCAATGGGAATTCCGATCTAAGTTGCAATCACAATGTGAATAATACAGGTTATATTGCTCGCATTGAGATTACAACTTAGATCTGAGTTCCTAATGGTTGTATTGCTAGAATATAACAAAGATGACGAATATCACGAATCAACGAATATAGCGCTATGTTCTCAATCTTCGTTATATTCTAACAATACCACTATTAGCAACTCAGCTCTAAGTTGAATTCGCGAAGCGAACATATAATCACATTGCGAATTGATCTTAGAGCTGAGTTCCTAATGCTTGTATTGCTAGAATATAACGAAGATGACGAATATCACGAATTAACGAATATAGCGCTATATTCTCAATCTTCGTTATATAATTCTAGCAATACAACCATTAGGAATCCAGCTCTAAGTTGATTTCGCAATGCGATTAATATAACTTGTATTGCTCGCATTGCGAATTCAACTTAAAGCTGAGTTCCTAATAGTTGTATTGCTAGAATATAACGAATATCGCAATGCGAATAGAACTTTGATTACAGTCAAATTTGTGAGATCGTGATTCTCACATCCGACAGTACATTTTAGCATGGAGGCGTTCCCATGCACACAGGGAGACGGCAGAAGCGGCAACGGGCATTAACTGGAGCGGGCAGGGAGCCAGGAATCCTCCGGACAGGTGAGAACAGCTTTTGGGAAGTGGAAAGACAACCAGAGAGCAGCAAGGATTAACAACTAAAAAAAACCAAAAAAAACAATATTCGAAATTGCGAATATATAGCGCTATATTTGCAATATTCGCGAATTATCGAAGTTGCGATATTCGCGATAAAAATTCGCTATTCGAATATTCGCGCTCAACACTAGTCCCCAGAGGATTGTCCTGACTGGACCCTTCTGGTACAAACCCTCTGCTGTGAAAAGTGCTGCATTTTTGCTGTAGAGGATTTCATTTTCAAGCTTTAAGCATGGAAGGTTCCATTCCTGGGCAGCAAACAGATATCTTGAAAATGACATGGAACCAAAACACAAATGGGGTCATTTATTAAGACCAACCTTTTGGACTCCGGTTTTAAGGCGCATCCAACGCCGGCCTAAATATACTCCCGCTTTCTTGCTGACGTAGATATAGATACTTTTCCAGGCATAAAACAGGTGTAGAAAATCCCCTTTGCCACCGAATCTGTGACAGATATACGTAAAAAAGAAATCTAATGATAAATAACCCCAAAGTTGATTAGAAAATATGAAAGGGGCATCCAAATAATAATGTAAAAAATTAAAATAAGGTGTCATATAGTACATACATCATACACACAGGATACATACACTATACACACAGGATACATACATTATATACACAGGATACATACACTATAAACACAGGATACATACACTATACACACAGGACACATACACTATACACACAGGATACACACAGGATACATACAGGATACATACATTATACACACAGGATACATACACTATACACACAGGATACATACACTATACACACAGGATACATACACTATACACACAGGACACATACACTATACACACAGGATACACACAGGATACATACATTATACACACAGGATACATACATTATACACACAGGACACATACACTATACACACAGGACACATACACTATACACACAGGATACATACACTATACACACAGGACACATACACTATACACACAGGATACATACACTATATACACAGGATACATACATTATACACACAGGATACATACACTATACACACAGGATACATACACTATACACACAGGATACATACACTATACACACAGGATACATACACTATACACACAGGATACATACACTATACACACAGGATACATACACTATACACACAGGATACATACATTATACACTCAGTATACATAGACTATACACACAGGACACATACACTATACACACAGGATACATACACTATACACACAGGATATATACATTATACACACAGGATACATACACTATACACACAGGATACATACACTATACACACAGGATACATACACTATACACACAGGATACATACACTATACACACAGGATACATACATTATACACACAGGATACATACACTATACACACAGGATACATACACTATACACACAGGATACATACACTATACACACAGGATACATACATTATACACACAGGATACATACACTATACACACAGGATACATACACTATACACACAGGACACATACACTATACACACAGGATACATACACTATACACACAGGATACATACATTATACACACAGGATACATACACTATACACACAGGATACATACACTATACACACAGGATACATACATTATACACACAGGATACATACACTATACACACAGGATACATACACTATACACACAGGATACATACATTATACACACAGGATACATACACTATACACACAGGATACATACATTATACACACAGGACACATACACTATACACACAGGATACATACACTATACACACAGGATACATACATTATACACACAGGATACATACACTATACACACAGGATACATACACTATACACACAGGATACATACACTATACACACAGGATACATACACTATACACACAGGACACATACACTATACACACAGGATACATACATTTTACACACAGGATACATACACTATACACACAGGATACATACATTATACACACAGGATACATACACTATACACACAGGATACATACACTATACACACAGGATACATACACTATACACACAGGATACATACATTATACACACAGGATACATACACTATACACACAGGATACATACATTATACACACAGGATACATACATATACACACAGGATACATACATTAACGGACCAGCTTCTGCAGACAAGGGGTAAAAACCGTTTAGGCGATCCGCTCCCTTTACAGAGATATAGGCACAGCTACTGCAGAACACCAAACTCCCGAACTGGATACAAAATAGCACTCCAACTCCCGTACTGGAACCTCCCAAATAGCTGCTAGCAGACGAACAGGAAAAGCAGACAATCAGCTTACACTCCTGGCAATCAGTCTCTAACAGCATACAGTGAATCCCCCCAAGAACGAGACGAGGCTCCGTATTGATGGTAAACAGGAATTCTCTCTCATTTATTAACGGCTACCTGCCTGGTATTTATCCAGGTCTCCCACCTGGTGGACACTCCCCTAGAGGACCAGAAGGAAGACTGCGACACGGGATACAGCAGCCAATCACACACATTGGGACAATACAGACACCCCCAGCATATCCCTCCCCTCTGCCTGTGATACCATCACCCTACATGGGTAATGCAATCATCACAGGCAGACGAATACACTAATGTCTTCTGTCCTGGAGACAATTGAGAGTCATTCAATTATCTCTCAGGACAAAGGAAATCGCCAATACACATGTGGGGACAATAGGACAGACATCACTATTCAATACACAATGTCCCACCCTTTACAATACACACAGACATTTCAGAGACAAGACTCCATTATGCACATGGGGACACAGAACAAGCATTACTGTTAAAATACACCAGGTAAGACACATTACATTAAAACTATACATTTAACATATCCCCAGATAGCTCAGGTCTGAGCGCACATTATTAAGTGAATGGCGCTCAGACCACACGACTACAGTTTAATCGCCATGGAGCCAAAGTCTTTACAGTCAGTTTCATACGAATGGGCTCCATGGGATTCCTATCTGGGGTATAACACATTCAGCAAAACTACCGAACCCCAGGCAGAAAAGCACGAATTAAGCTTTTCTGCAGGTAAAAAGATGTCTTTTAACAGGGGCCATAGTCCAAAGGCAGCAGGCGAGCAACCAGGTTTCTCCAATGCAATGTGGCGAGATTGGTCTCGTCACATCTCTCCCTTTTCCAAACAGACTAACAGGGTATCTGACCTCCTGCCGGTCAGTGCCCTTGTTAGTCCAGCAGCCCACCCACAAAACACAATCAACAGCACAGCCCACCCACAATAAATAGTTACTGCAACTGGGTAGAGGAGAAGCTTGTCCATGTCCAGGTGCCTCACCACGGCTGTGCTGGGTGCGGGTACGCTGACTTGGTGGGGGTGCTGCATGGGCAGAGACCCGCGTCACTCTGCCCTGTTGCCAGCGCTACTGGGAGGGTAGCCTGGTTGAAGCCTGGTTGTTGGAGGGGAGACCGACTGTCTCCCCTTTAGATATACAGTCCTGCTGCTGGAGACCGACTGTCTCCCCTTCGGTTACACAGCTCTGCTGCTGGGGAAAGGAGACTGAGCTCTCTATTCCCTGCCCATTAATGATCCGCCGCTGGGGAGAGGTGGTAGTAGCTCCTCTCCCATACATACCTTCCTCCTCAGTGGAGGGAGACCGACTGTCTCTCCTCCCAATACAGAGTCCTGCTGCTGGAGAAAGGAGACTGGGCTCTCTATTCCCTGCTGGTTACTCTGCCGCTGGGGACTGGAGACCGGGCTCCCAATTCCCAACAAATAATACTGCCGCTGGGGAATGGAGACCGGGCTCCCAATTCCCGAAAAATCACGCTGCTGCTGTGGGGCAGGAACAACTACCTCTGCCCCCTGTAGCTCAGCCTGCCGCTGGGGAATGGAGCTCAGGCTCCCAATTCCCTGCAATATCTCCCGCTGGGGAATGGAGCTCAGGCTCCCAATTCCCTGCAATATCTCCCGCTGGGGAATGGAGCTCAGGCTCCCAATTCCCTGCAATACCGGTGGAGAGACCTCGGTCCCATCTCCACCTGCCGCCTGGGGTTCCTCCCAGTAAATTTCAATAATATCTTCCCAGCGGAATGGGTCTGGAACTGGATCTGTCACCTTGCTGTCCTGCTGAGCCTTCCCAATGGAGTGGAAGAGATCTCGGTAGTCCTGCTCCAGTTCCCACTCCAGGGTTGCTAGGTGAGCCAGGTCTTGCTCTACCTCATGGGGGTCATCCCCGTCATGCCTAGCCTCCCTCTCGTAGAAAATGTCCTGAAGTCTGTTCTGCGCAGGACTCCCGAAGTCAGGCTCTGCAAAGGACTCCCATAACAAGCCAGAACCATCAAACTCCTCTCCCTCTGGCTTGTCATGCTCGGCTGTCCAGGGTATATACTGTGCCATATACCACCAGAGCGCCTGGTAGGCATTCTCCAGCCATAGCTCCTGCCATACCCGGTGCTCTAGTTCCTTCACCCATTCATCCAGGGGCTGCTCTCCCAGAAAGGGCATCCGCAGGGCCACTTGCTTCTGCCACCGCTGCTCTTCACTGGGAGACTCTCACCCCGCTGGTATTGTACATTGTCCAGGGCCTGGTACCAGATGCCTTTCCTTAATGCATCCCGGCCATCCAGGTCCTCCTCCTCGTATGACACTGCTGGTTCCATTCTGGTGCTTTTAGGGTCGCTGTACTGGGACATGCGTTGCCCCCACTTGTAAATCCAAGGAAATGGTGTCTCCTGTAGCTGTCCTTCTGGCTGTAGGAACGATCCCGCTGCTCGCCACCAATTGTAACGGACCGTTTCTGCAGACAAGGGGTAAAAACCGTTTAGGCGATCGGCCCCTTTACAGAGATATAGGCACAGCTACTGCAGAACACCAAACTCCCGAACTGGATACAAAATAGCACTCCAACTCCCGTACTGGAACCTCCCAAATAGCTGCTAGCAGACGAACAGGAAAAGCAGACAATCAGCTTACACTCCTGGCAATCAGTCTCTAACAGCATACAGTGAATCCCCCAAGAACGAGACGAGGCTCCGTATTGATGGTAAACAGGAATTCTCTCATTTATTAACGGCTACCTGCCTGGTATTTATCCAGGTCTCCCACCTGGTGGACACTCCCCTAGAGGACCAGAAGGAAGACTGCGACACGGGATACAGCAGCCAATCACACACATTGGGACAATACAGACACCCCCAGCATATCCCTCCCTCTGCCTGTGATACAATCACCCTACATGGGTAATGCAATCATCACAGGCAGACGAATACACAATGTCTTCTGTCCTGGAGACAATTGAGGAGTCATTCAATTATCTCTCAGGACAAAGGGAAATCGCCAATACACATGTGGGGACAATAGGACAGACATCACTATTCAATACACAATGTCCCACCCTTTACAATACACACAGACATTTCAGAGACAAGACTCCATTATGCACATGGGGAACAGAACAAGCATTACTGATAAAATACACCAGGTAAGACACATTACATTAAAACTATACATTTAACATATCCCCAGATAGCTCAGGTCTGAGCGCACATTATTAAGTGAATGGCGCTCAGACCACACGAATACAGTTTAATCGCCATGGAGCCAAAGTCTTTACAGTCAGTTTCATACGAATGGGCTCCATGGGATTCCTATCTGGGGTATAACACATTCAACCAAAACTACCGAACCCCAGGCAGAAAAGCACGAATTAAGCTTTTCTGCAGGTAAAAAAAGATGTCTTTTAACAGGGGGCCATAGTCCAAAGGCAGCAGGCGAGCAACCAGGTTTCTCCAATGCAATGTGGCGAGATTGGTCTCGTCACAATACACTATACACACAGGACACATACACTATACACACAGGATACATAAACTATACACACAGGACACATACACTATACACACAGGACACATACATTATACACACAGGACACATACATTATACACACAGGACACATACATTATATACACAGGATACATACATTATACACACAGGATACATACATTATACACACAGGATACATACATTATACACACAGGACTCATACATTATACACACAGGACACATACATTATACACACAGGACACATACACTATACACACAGGACACATACACTATACACACAGGACACATACACTATACACACAGGACACATACATTATACACACAGGATACATACATTATACACACAGGACACATTCACTATACACACCGGATACATACATTATACACACAGGATACATACATTATACACACAGGACTCATACATTATACACACTACACATGCACTATACACACAGGACACATACACTATACACACAGGACACATACACTATACACACAGGATACATACATTTTACACACAGGACACATACACTATACACACAGGACACATACACTATACACACAGGATACATACATTATACACACAGGATACATACATTATACACACAGGATACATACACTATACACACAGGACACATACACTATACACACAGGTCACATACACTATACACACAGGACACATACACTATACACACAGGATACATACACTATACACACAGGACACATACATTATACACACAGGTTACATACATTATACACACAGGATACATACATTATACACACAGGACACATACACTATACACACAGGATACATACATTATACACACAGGATACATACACTATTCACACAGGATACATACATTATACACACAGGATACATACATTATACACACAGGACACATACACTATACGCACAGGATACATACATTATACACACAGGACACATACATTATATACACAGGATACATACATTATACACACAGGATACATACATTTTACACACAGGACACATACACTATACACACAGGATACATACATTATACACACAGGATACATACACTATACACACAGGACACATACACTATACACACAGGACACATACACTATACACACAGGATACATACACTATACACACAGGACACATACACTATACACACAGGACACATACACTATACACACAGGATACATACACTATACACACAGGATACATACACTATACACACAGGACACATACACTATACACACAGGATACATACACTATACACACAGGACACATACACTATACACACAGGATACATACATTATACACACAGGACACATACACTATACACACAGGACACATACACTATACACACAGGACACATACATTATACACACAGGATACATACATTATACACACAGTATACATACACTATACACACAGGACACATACACTATACACACAGGATACATACATTATACACACAGGATACATACATTATACACACAGGATACATACATTATACACACAGGACACATACACTATACACACAGGATACATACACTATACACACAGGATACATACACTATACACACAGGATACATACACTATACACACAGGACACATACACTATACACACAGGATACATACACTATACACACAGGATACATACACTATACACACAGGATACATACACTATACACACAGGATACATACACTATACACACAGGATACATACACTATACACACAGGATACATACATTATACACACAGGATACATACACTATACACACAGGATACATACATTATACACACAGGACACATACACTATACACACAGGATACATACACTATACACACAGGATACATACACTATACACACAGGATACATACACTATACACACAGGATACATACACTATACACACAGGATACATACACTATACACACAGGATACATACATTATACACACAGGATACATACATTATACACACAGGATACATACACTATACACACAGGATACATACACTATACACACAGGATACATACACTATACACACAGGATACATACACTATACACACAGGATACATACATTATACACACAGGACACATACACTATACACACAGGATACATACACTATACACACAGGACACATACACTATACACACAGGACACATACACTATACACACAGGACACATACACTATACACACAGGACACATACACTATACACACAGGACACATACACTATACACACAGGATACATACACTATACACACAGGATACATACATTATACACACAGGATACATACACTATACACACAGGACACATACAATATACACACAGGATACATACATTATACACACAGGATACATACACTATACACACAGGATACATACACTATACACACAGGATACATACATTATACACACAGGATACATACACTATACACACAGGATACATACACTATACACACAGGATACATACACTATACACACAGGATACATACACTATACACACAGGATACATACACTATACACACAGGATACATACACTATACACACAGGATACATACATTATACACACAGGATACATACACTATACACACAGGACACATACACTATACACACAGGATACATACACTATACACACAGGACACATACACTATACATACACTATACACACAGGACACATACATTATACACACAGGCCACATACATTATACACACCGGATACATACATTATACACACAGGATACATACATTATACACACAGGATACATACATTATACACACAGGATACATACATTATACACACAGGATACATACACTATACACACAGGATACATACATTATACACACAGGACACATACATTATACACACAGGATACATACATTATACACACAGGATACATACACTATACACACAGGACACATACACTATACACACAGGACACATACACTATACACACAGGATACATACACTATACACACAGGATACATACACTATACACACAGGATACATACACTATACACACAGGATACATACATTATACACACAGGACACATACACTATACACACAGGATACATACATTATACACACAGGATACATACACTATACACACAGGATACATACATTTTACACACATATGAGAAACACAAATCGCCATGCCGCCCAGTACCAGCGCACTACTCCCAGGTGGCGGTTCTCTTTCCCAGCCTTAGACCTTGCAGTGCCTCTGCACCCTCCGCACCAGCCACTAGCCCCCTTATAATTTTCCTCGGCTGTGGCCTTTACTGAACCCAGGTTTGAAGCTTCTTGTGGAAATGCTCCTTTCCCCTACAACTCTCTTGGAGAAGAGGGTGCACATAATAGAGCATATCAGCTTGTGGTCCTCTTCTAGCACTAATGGTTTTGTTATTTCCCTTAACAGGGTGACGAAGCATGCACCACATGGGCACAGATCCTACTATGTATTACACTAAAATCACTACTACTTATCTGAACTATAAGTTCCACACCCCAATCCAACCAGAACCATGGAGCATGTCATAGTTACTCTGGTCTGGACATCCTCTGAGGGATCTTACATGGAGAGACCTCTAAAAGCTTTGCTCCCAGAGCTGTAACTCTCTCCATCTTGCTGAG
Organism: Bufotes viridis; assembly: GCA_033119425.1. NCBI lineage: Eukaryota > Metazoa > Chordata > Amphibia > Anura > Bufonidae > Bufotes > Bufotes viridis. Next base: position 157,322,356 of record CM065595.1, read on the forward strand.
CTCAGATTGCCACAGCCCAGGAATAAATAAGTACAACATCTGCAATATTCCTTGCAATGAATATATCAGCATTATATTGCAGTGTCTTGAGGACCTGTAAGAAAGCAGCATGTGACCACAGGTCCTCCAGTACATACAACTCATACAGCTTTACCATTAGAGAGAAAGATGAGCTAAATAAAACAAAGACACGTAGAGAAAGACAAGAAGAAGATAGACCATAGCCCAACGATGGAGACTGTCCAAAAATATATACTTTAAAAAAGAAATAGCTGGTTCTATAAAGATTCTGAAAGTGACACTTTTTGACACAAGTTGCAAATTGACACCAGCAAAATACCTTTTTATTCCACTCTGTTTATTTCTCCCTTCCTTTTTCTGTAACCTTGGTTTGTATATTCAGCGTCTGCTCATTTGATGTGATGTACAGGTATCTGACATCAGCAGAATATCACAATGTATCACTGTGCCGGCTGACACACATTCTACGCATCAATGCATTAGATTTTGGTGAAATAAAATCATTGTCCACAAAAACGCTGGAAATTACTGAAATGTATCTTTTGACACCAGGCAATTTGATACGAGAAGCGCACTCAAGGTGAAACACTGCGGCAGCCTCTTTAGTAAGTGCTAATCTGCAGCGGTGCCGGGCGCCTGAGGCTTATTTATGAAGATAAAGGGGGGGGCTCCGAAGACTTGACTATTTTTCATTGTGTGTTTTTATGGCTGAATCTCTTCATAAAATAAACATTTGGGGGTTTTATGCCCGCTCTATGGAAATAATCCAGACATCTTACAGCAATGTGTGAATAACGCTCTCCTGCTGGAAGTCACTTTTCAAAAATAACCTTCTCACCTTAAATGAAACTTATGTTTTGTGCTTCATCGTGAAATGATCGTCAGCGTGTAATGAAAGGTCTGAGGAGGGAAGGAGATTTACTGGGGCATTGCTTTAGCAGCTCACAATGGTATTGTCAAATGTCAAGGACCATTTTACCGTAAGATAATGATTATTTATGTCTGTAGCCTCAGCCCTGCCGTGTTTTATGGATATTTCGGAGATGGTTTTGTCAGTCCAATAAAGAACACTTCAATAAAATTTACATTTTTGTTCTTTGATTCTTAACGAAAGAAGGCAATGTCCCCTGTCCCACATGCCTCACATGCTTCATTTTAGATCTCCGCAGTCATCTCTAATTTATATTGAAAGCAGAGTTAGAAAAAGACTTTCCGCAACTTCTCCTTAGTTCCTATTTTGTTGATCCAGAAGAAAAATATGAAGTCATTGAAGATATTTCATCTATTCCACAGAGATAAAATAACAGTAGCATGCAGTGTCCACAAACAGTCGTATATAGTGTCTAAATACTGTGCACAAATAATAGTGCTGTACAATGCCCAAATAATAGCACTGTATAGTGCACAAGTAATAGTGCTGTATAGTGCACAAGTAATAGTGCTGTATAGTGCACAAGTAATAGCACTGTATAGTGCACAAGTAATAGCACTGTATAGTGCACAAGTAATAGTGCTGTATAGTGCACAAGTAATAGTGTTGTATAGTGCACAAATAATAGTGCTGTACAATGCCCAAATAGCACTGTATTGTGCACAAGTAATAGTGTTGTATAGTGCACAAGTAATAGCGTTGTATAGTGCACAAATATTAGTGCTGTATAGTGCACATGTAATAGTGTTGTATAGTGCACAAGTAATAGTGTTGTATAGTGCACAAGTAATAGTGCTTTATAGTGCACAAGTAATAGTACTGTATAGTGCACAAGTAATAGTACAGTATAGTGCACACATAATACTGCTGTATTGTACACAAATAATAGTGGTTATGGTCCACAAATAATAGCACTGTATATTGCACAGGTAATAATGATGTATAGTGCACAAATAATAGTGATGTATAGTGCACAGGTAATAATGCTGTATAGTGCACAAATAATAGTGATGTATAGTGCACAAGTGAGAGTGCTGTGTAGTACCCAAACAATAGTGCTCTATAGTGCACAAATAATAGTGTTGTATAGTGCACACGTAATAGTGCTGTGTGGTACCCAAATAATAGTGCTGTATTGTGAACAAGTAGTCGTGCTGTATACTGCACAAATAATAGTGATGTACAGTACCCAAATATTAGTACTGAATAGTGCACAAATAATAGTGCTGTATAGTGCCCAAACAATAATGCTTTGTTTTGACCCCCAGTTGGTTAATAACTTCCCCTAAGCGTTTCCCCTAAGTGCTACCACACAGTACTTATGCCCACATTGTGGCACTTGACAGTAATTAAGCCCACCTTGTGGCCCCTTCACAAAAGGTATGTCCTCCTTGTGGCCCCTCACAGCAGCTATACCCACCTTTGTTCCTGTCACAGTAGTTTTGCTTACGTATGTACCCCCTCACAGTAGTAATGCCCAGATACAAAATGTGTCCCCTCACAGTAGTTTTGGCCAGATATGTGCCCCCTCACAGTAGTTATACCAGATTATGTGCCCCATTACAGTAGTTATGCCTTCATATGTGCCCCCTCACAGTAGTTATGCCTTCATACGTGCCACCTCACAGTAGTTATGCCTTCATACGTGCCACCTCACAGTAGTTATGCCAGATTGTCTGCCTCCTCACAGAAGTTAATGCAGATTATGTGCCCCCTCATAGTAGTTATGCCCACATATGTTCCCCCTCACAGTAGTTATGCCAGATATGTGCCCCCTCACAGTAGTTGTGCCCACATATGTGCCCCCTCACAGTAGTAATGCCAAGATATGTGCCCACTCACAGAAGTTTTGGCCAGATATGTGCTCCCTCACTGTACTTATGCCCAGTTATGTGCCCCCTCACAGTAGTTATGCCAGATTATGTGCCCCCTCACAGTAGTTATGCCTTCATATGTGCCCCTCACAGTAGTTATGCCAGATTATGTGCCCCCTCGTAGTAGTTACGCCTTCATATGTTCCCCCTCACAGTAGTTATGCCTTCATATGTGCCCCCTCACAGTAGTTATTCCAGATTATGTGCCCCTCTTAATAGTTATGCCCACATATGTGCCCTCTCACAGTAGTTATGCCTTCATATGTGCCCCCTCATAGTAGTTATGCCAGATATGTGCCCCCTCACAGTGGTTATGGCCAGATATGTGCCACCTCACAGTAGTTGTCAGATTATCTGTCCCCTCACAGTAGGTATGCCTTCATATATGCCCCCTCATAGTAGTTATGCCTACATATGTGCCCCCTCACAGTAGTTATGCCTTCATATGTGCCCCCTCACAGTAGGTATGCCAGATTAGGTGCCCCCCTAGGGACATACACAGTCCCCAAATAGTATAATGACCCCCTGTAGCACAAGTATAAATAATGTCGCCCCCCAATCCTGTAGCTCCCCTCCTTCATGTAATGCCTCCTTGTAGTGGTAGTATAAATAATACTCTCCATCCATTTAGTGGTCCCCATTTTGCCCCCAGTCTGCAGCTCTATGGGGGAAAAGCAAAACAAAAACACTTACCTTCTTCCCCGATGACTCGGTCTGACACTCACATTGCGCTGCTGGCTGTATTGCAGGCTGAGTGCCGGGCTTTCAGCACTCCTCCTATAGCCAGCTGCGGCATGTGCGGACAGCAGGGGGAGCGCCGGAGCTCAGAAGAAAAGTGAGCAGGGAGTTGAAATGGCTTCACAATACACTGTTCTCCTAGAAGCAGGCAGGGGCATTTCCAGGTGGCCCTATGCCCAGGGGTCCACCCAAGGCCTCCTCATGGCCACCAGGCAGGTACATAAAGATCTGATGCTCTCAGCATTATTTAAAGTGCACTTATGCACCTAGTCAGCGGCCGCAGGAGCCCTCCTGAATCTAAATGTAGTAGGGATGACCATAGGCGTAGCTATAGGGGGTGCAGAGGTAGCAATCGCTACCTGGCCCAGGAGCCGGAGGGGGCCAAAAGACCCTTGTGCCGCATACGAAGACACACAAACCACTGATGGAAGGGGGGCCCAAGCTGAACTCTTGCACCAGGGCCCATGAGCCGTTAGCTACGATGCTGGGGATGACGATATAACTTCATACTTGGGAGAGGGCGGCAGTATGTTGTGCTGCACTGTGGTATTTGGGGCAGTATTTTGTTACGCGCTACGGTACTTCTGGCCTGCCTACTTATGTTGTCTCTGCCCACATGTGTTAGCCCTACCCACCTACAACATGGGGCCACTTTTAGTTATGTTTCCAGGGCCGTCCAGGCAGGCCACTAGGAGCCTCCATATAGTGGAGACCTGGGGACATAGCTAGGGATGAGCAAACCTGTAAAAGTTCGGGTGCACCGCGTCTGGCCGAACTTCAGGTGTTTAGGACCTGAACTTGACCCTGAGCCCCATTGAAGTCAATGGGGACGTGAACTTAACTTTATTATTTTCCGTTATAACATGATTATATGGGAAAATAATATCATTCTTAAGACAGAATGCAAAAGAATATGGCCATTTAGGGGTTAAAAAAAAACAAAAAAAAAAGAGTTGTTTTTCTCAGAAACCCGCATCTCCTTCCCTCCTCAGACCTTTCATTGCACGCTGACGGTCATTTCACGATGAAGCACAAAACATAAGTTTAAGGTGAGAAGGTTATTTTTGAAAAGTGACTTCCAGCCGGAGTTGTTGTTGAGTTGAGTTGTTTTCAGTTTTTTTAACCCCTAAATGGCCATATTCTTTTGCATTCTGTCTTAAGAATGCTATTATTTTCCCATATAATCATGTTATAACGGAAAATAATAAAATCACCCGAACACCAAACCCGAACCCTCAAGGTTTAGTACGAACCTGAACTTTGCAGTTTGGGTTCGCTCATCTCTAGACATAACACAATGTGCTCCATGTATAAAGTAAAACTTCCAGAAAGAGTTTATTTAGTGTCTTAATGAAAGACCAAATTCATGGATGAGAAATAGATTCAAGATGTGCAGAAGCAAAGGCTATTAGGGGGCAATTATAGTAAGTGCAAATATCTGCTCTGTAAATAGAGGAGGTCGATCTCAGCTCTCAGCGTCCACTTGTGCAGATGAGGAAGATAATTAAAAATGCTAAAAATAAGTAAAGAGGATTGGAACAAGTGAAGAATGTGGAGGACAATCAAACCTGTGGATATAGAATCTACAAGGCTGGATCAACGGCTGTGAAGACCTTCAAGTAAGACATTCAATGGGACTTCCATCCTCCCCATCATCCAATTTTAAGCAGGGGTGTAACTCGAATTCACGGGACTCCACAGCAAAGACCAGAATTGTCCGTCGCCATCTTAGCTGGCGGTAAACTGACCTGCAGTAAAAATAGTAACAAAACATCATTTACTGGAGCAGTGGTCAGAAGAGGAAGAGCTCTGCCTCTAGAAACCACAAAGCATACAGTGATAGGAGTTTGGCCCCTCAGGCTCTGGACCCCATAGCTACTGCTGTGGTTATAGATACCCCAATGGTTACTTGGAAAGGATCTGTGAAGATTGGTGTACGATGGAGAGGTGGTGGGTCCCCTGGTGTCCCAGGGGTCAGTTTCCTGAAGTCCAGTGTGGGGGGGGGGGTAGATATTTTAGCGGAGAAGTTCTCAGGACGCCCCATCTAACAAATAAGAGAACAGGACACAATCCTGGAGGACATGTTCTCTCCTGCAAGGTTTGGAAAGAAGGTTCAGAGGGTCAAGCAATGGGATCTCTAGTCCCCAAGGAGAGGGATGATGTTACATGGACCTGGATCACTGGAGACTCTTGACCCCAATGTAAAATCTGTAATAGGTCCTTCATCAATGGTGGGTATAGACAGGAGAGGAACCCTGACTAAGCATATGTATTGGCCCCTTGCAGTTCTATGGGCCCTCTGCTGCCCAAGAGCTCAGCATAGAGAATTCTTTTATCACTATCATTCTATAATTGTGATCTATGTAATTCAATAGTCCTTTACGTGCAACCTTATAGACCATAGGAAGCTGCTCTCGGAGGGCAGTAGGCCCCTTTGAATGCCCAAACACCCACTTTGGGGTGAGGCTTATGTAATCCCTATCCTTTTGCATAAGTCGTTTATACTACTGATGTCTTCTTATATGGCAGGGGTCATTTTTGGCTGCCCTCCCTCTAATTTTGCCCCTGGAGAGGGTATTTTGGGTGGAGCCTCCACCCCACCTAAAAATGTATTTCATGTAGCTGTCTGACTTTGCGGGGCCTTTTGGTCTGACTAACAAGCCAGCAGACGTATCGGCAAGGAACGGCTGATGACATCACCTGTGGATTGCATTAGCCCCTCCCCCTGTTGTGTATTAGGAGCTGTTCCACCTGTCTGTCTGAAGTGAAAAAGCTGCCGGATTGAACTGGCAATCAATGATGCAACAGCCACGATTATCTGCCACCAATCCTATGGGGCCAATGCACTAAAATGGCGGCTTAGGGAAATCAAAGGGCGGTCAACCCTGTCATTAGCGGCTATTCTACAGGACGTCAGTCTAGGGACTACTGTTCCAGCTGGTGGACTTCACAACTGCTCTTCTGCCCAACCTGGAGCCTACGGGTTCATTTGGAGAGTCCAGGTTGGGACGATCGGGTCACCGGGCCACATGCCGCGCTGTGCACGGCCGGCTCCCTAAGCTTGCCACTACCTCCCTCTGGGTGGGTGCCCACCGTCCGTCCTAAATGGGGTGCTACTGGCTGGGGTAGTTGGTCCTGGGTCCCCCCGAAGTCGCGGAGGTTTACTCCCTGGTGAGTCGCTGTCACCTGTGCCATCCTGTGTCCTTGCTGGGACTGTACAATATGCTGCTGACTGCTGGGGTGTTGTACCCTCACCCTGTGTTGTCTGAGTAGTGTTCCACCATGGCCGTTCAGTGGTATGAGCCCTGGACCTGCGCGGCCTTTATAAAGATAGCCAGGTCGGCAGACGGGAGCACCCACTGACCCTCGCGTCTCCACAGGGAGTACTACAACTTTTAGTATATACAGTAGATATAATACAAATAAAAAGCAGAGCTTCATTGCAGGGACTGACCCCCATTTACATCCATTCAGTCCAATTTCCTGACCATCCACAGTTGCTCTCTCTATTGTCTGATCTACACCCCTCCCCGAGCAGCGGTTCTGGGTACACGGAATAGCCATCACCAATCTGCTAAATCTATAGTCAGTGTTCAACTCCGTCATACTCGTGCAAACACCACCATGAAGAGCAGGACGGACATTCCACCACTGGACGTGACATATCAGAATCATCTGTCGCATTATTCCTCTGCTTCTACGTAAAATATCCCTGCACAAAAAAAGAGACGAAAGCGACTGTCACCCGCTGAAGAGTGACTTTAATAAAAATTCAATCACTCCATATTGCTGGCATCAATTCTACGTATTCATAAAATAAAACTGCGGATTCATCTCTGCACAAAGGCACCTTGGGGGGAAGAAAGGAGACGGACGGCATATCACATTACATGCAAACGCCTTCATTCCAGGCTTCATGAACAAACACGGCCCGTGGGTCGACAAACACCGTACAGATCCCTTCCCGGCTTCTCCATCCAGTCTCTAAGTGGCTGAAATGAGCTCCTTGAAGCTCCAGACAAAGTCATTAACGCACCGAGCGCCTTCTGTTTCCCAGCGATAAAACTGCAAAGTCCGAAGACAAAGGCGTCTGCGAAGATCTTCTGCCTTTTGATGGTTTTAGGAGCGGAGGAGCTAAGAAGACTTCGGCACTGGTGGGAACTTCTTGCAATCATTTAAAGAAATATTGAAGGCGACATTAGTAAGTGTGAGGCTGATGCGGCCGATAGCGGAGAAACGTGAAGAATGTCTTAAAGAGGATTTCAACTTTTACTTGTCCAATGCATCCTATTAAAGGGGTATTCTGCAAATTAAGTAACCTGGAGCTCTCCAGTTGCTGGTGAACTGCAACTCCCAATGTGACCTATCAGCTGCAGGCTAAGGCCTCATGCACACGAACGTGTGCACCCCGTGCCCGTATTGCGGACCGCATTTGCGGATCCGCAATACACGGGCACCATTTTGTGGCCATTGCGCATCACTGATGCGGACCCATTCATTTCAATGGGTCCGCAAATCCGGAACAGTGCGGAATGGAATGATGGAACGGAACACTACGGAAGCACTACGGAGTGCTTCCGCGGGGTTCCGTTCCGTACTTCCGTCCCGCAAAAAGATAGAACATGTCCTATCTTTTTGCGGAACGGGCAGATCGCGGACCCATTCAAGTGAATGGGTCCGCGATCCGCTGCGGATGCCCCACGGCCGGTGCCCGAGCATTGCGGGCCGCAATTTCCGGCCCGCAATACGGGCACGGGGTGCACACGTTCGTGTGCATGAGGCCTAAGAAGGAGAATCACAAACTCCTTAAAAAACCATGAACCAATGAGATTCATTCAGTGTTTGCAAGCAGTGATCTTGCAAATTCTGATTAATCAATAGACAAAGATTATTAGATGTTTGAAAAGCTTTTTAATAGACAACAAATACACTTTCTGAAACCAAAGAATCCCTTTAGATCTCAGAGGGGGCACAAATTAGTAAACTAACAATTAGCTAATAATCTAGCGCCTCTGCAGGGGTCGGAACAGACAGATTAAAATTGGTTTTGTCTACATCATGGAGTCGGCACATACATTCCCTATGAGGATGGGATGACATATGGTGCCTCCATACTGGAGAAAATTCTCCTTTCAAAGCACTGTTTCTGAAGGAACACATGTAAATGGTATGGAGTACAAAACCCAAAAGGTCTACAGACCTCTAAATAAAATGGAAACACATGGAGATTCAGTATAGGACTATAGATGTCCATAGGTGTCGTATTATGGATTCATACAACGCATGTGAGATTAGAAAGTATAGGCAAAACACATGTCAATTCCAAAAGATGTCATAGGGAGATCATTCCTAATTCAACTTAGGGTGGGTTCACACTAGCGTTAGGGATTCCGTTATTGCATTCCATTATAACATGGTTATAACGGAAAATAACGGAATGCCCAGACAGAATGCAAAACAGCCTTTAAAAGGCATTCCGTTTACTTTCCGTCATAATACAAGTCTATGGGAAAGCATGACGGATCTGTCTAAGTCCCGTTATGCAAGACGGAATACAAAGTCCAGGACTTTGTTTTCCGTCTTGCATAACGGGAACCAGACAGATCCGTTATGCTTTCCCATAGACTTGTATTATGACGGAAAGCAAACAGAATGTCTTTTAAAGGCTTCCCTTTTGCATTCCGTCAAAATAGAAGTTTATGGACAAAAGAACGGATCCGTCCTTCCATCTTATGGGTTCCATGATGTTCCGTTATAACCACGTTTTAACGGAAGGCCATAACGGAAACCATAACGCTAGTGTGAACCCACCCTTAGAATCCTGAGCAGCAAATCTGCTGAGTATACATAAGCAGAGCGCCCCTATCTAACATACAGCACCCTCCGCACTAACAGCCCTCAGAGGATTTCTCCCAATCTCGGTAAAGTTGTGAAGAGCAGAATGGCATTCTGAAGGATTTCTCTGAGAACGTGTTTTCCTCTCTAAGACTGATCTACAAACAGCACAAATATTAAGGATTCAAGAAATCCAAATATAAAATCTAAAGGAAGGAGAAAATATGAAGGATAATTTTATCCAAATACAGAAAATGAATACCGCACAGAACAAAACATGTTCAAGGAGCAATCATGTTCACAGGATTTTATAGTAGAGATCCAATATTCATCACTGTGTACTCTGCAAACAATAAGTGGCATCACATATTAAACTCCAGTAATAGCACGATATTCAGTGCAGTGTCTTCACATTCAGCTTTTGGTGTGGGAAACCAATGAGAATGTAATATTTTCAAAACATTGCACCCTTTAATACTTCCCCCTGTCCAAAAAATTATAAATTGGTGCCTCCTATGTACAAGATTCAAACTACTATAATACTGCTCCTATGTACAGGAATATAACTACTATAAGACTGCTCCTATGTACACAAATATAACTACTATAATACTGCTCCTATGTACAAGATTCAAACTACTATAATACTGCTCCTATGTACAAGAATATAACTACTATCATACTGCTCCTATGTAGAGGAATATAACTACTATAATACTGCCTCTTATGTGCAGGAATATAACTATTATAATACTGCTCTTATGTACAAGAATATAACTACTATAATACTGCTCCTATGTACAAGATTCAAACTACTATAATACTGCTCCTATGTACAAGAATATAACTACTATAATCCTGCTCCTATGTATAAGAATATAACTACTATAATACTGCTTCTATGTACAAGAATATAACTACTATATTACTGCTCCTATGTACAAGAATGTAACTACTATAATACTGCTCCTATGTACAAGAATATAACTACTATAATACCGCTCCTATGTACAGGAATATAACTACTATAATACTGCCTCCTATGTACAAGTATATAACTACTATAATACTGCTCCTATGTACAAGGATATAACTACTATAATACTGATCCTATGTACAAGGATATAACTACTATAATACTGCTCCTATGTACAGGAATACAACTACTATAATACTGCTCCTATGTACAAGAATATAACTACTATAATACTGCTCCTATGTACAGGAATACAACTACTATAATACTGCTCCTATGTACAAGAATATAACTACTATAATACTGCTCCTATGTACAGGAATACAACTACTATAATACTGCTCCTATGTACAAGAATATAACTACTACTATAACACTGCCTTATATGTACAAGAATAGAACTACTATAATGATTTCCTCTATAGCTAGATTTGTTTTGGCTCTAAATAAGTTTTAAAAAACAGCTGTTTGGACAGGATCCAGAGGATGACTTATCGATTCAATCATCTTCCTGAGCTGGGAAGATCTATCATGTACTGATCCTGAGTTACATCCTGTATTATACTCCAGAGCTGCACTCACTATTCTGCTGGTGCAGTCACTGTGTACATACATTACTTATCCTGTACTGATCCTGAGTTACATCCTGTATTATACTCCAGAGCTGCACTCACTATTCTGCTGGTGCAGTCACTGTGTACATACATTACATTACATATTCTGTTCTGATCCTGGGTTACATGCTGTATTATACTCCAGAGCTGGACTCACTATTCTGTTGGTGGAGTCACTGTGTACATACATTACTTATCCTGTACTGATCCTGAGTTACACCCTGTATTATACTCCAGAGCTGCACTCACTATTCTGCTGGTACAGTCACTGTGTACATATATTACTTATCCTGTATTGATCCTGAGTTACATCCTGTATTATCCTCCAGAGCTGCACTCACTATTCTGCTGGTGCAGTCACTGTGTGTATACATTACTTATCCTGTACTGATCCTAAGTTACATCCTGTATTATACTCCAGAGCTGCTCTCACTATTCTGCTGGTGCAGTCACTGTGTACATACATTACTTATCCTGTACTAATCCTGAGTTACACCCTGTATTATACTCCAGAGCTGCACTCACTATTCTGCTGGTGCAGTCACTGTGTACATATATTACTTATCCTGTATTGATCCTGAGTTACATCCTGTATTATACCCCAGAGCTGCGCTCACTATTCTGCTGGTGCAGTCACTGTGTACATACATTACTTATCCTGTACTGATCCTGAGTTACATCCTGTATTATACTCCAGAGCTGCACTCACTATTCTGCTGGTGCAGTCACTGTGTACATACATTACGTTACATATTCTGTTCTGATCCTGATTTACATCCTGTATTATACTCCAGAGCTGCACTCACTATTCTGCTGGTGGAGTCACCGTGTACAGACATTACTTATCCTGTACTGATCCTCCTGAGCACATCCTGTATTATACTCAAGAGCTGCACTCACTATTCTGCTGGTGCAGTCACTGTGTACATACATTACTTATCCTGTACTGATCCTGAGTTACATCCTGTATTATACCCCAGAGCTGCACTCACTATTCTGCTGGTGCAGTCACTATGTACATACATTACTTTTCCTGTCCTGATCCTGAGTTACATCCTGTATTATACTCCAGAGCTGCACTCACTATTCTGCTGGTGCAGTCACTATGTACATACATTACTTATCCTGTACTGATCCTGAGTTACATCCTGTATTATACTCCAGAGCTGCACTCACTATTCTGCTGGTGCAGTCACTATGTACATACATTACATATCCTGTACTGATCCTGAGTTACATCCTGTATTATACTCCAGAGCTGCACTCACTATTCTGCTGGTGGAGTCACTGTGTACATACATTACTTATCCTGTACTGATCCTGAGTTACATCCTGTATTATATCCCAGAGCTGCACTCACTATTCTGCTGGTGCAGTCACTGTGTACATACATTACTTATCCTGTACTGATCCTGAGTTACATCCTGTATTATACTCCAGAGCTGCACTCACTATTCTGCTGGTGCAGTCACTGTGTACATACATTACTTATCCTGTACTGATCCTGAGTTACATCCTGTATTATTCTCCAGAGCTGCACTCACTATTCTGCTGGTGCAATCACTGTGTACATACATTACTTATCCTGTACTGATCCTGAGTTACATCCTGTATTATATCCCAGAGCTGCACTCACTATTCTGCTGGTGCAGTCACTGTGTACATACATTACTTATCCTGTACTGATCCTGAGTTACATCCTGTATTATACTCCAGAGCTGCACTCACTATTCTGCTGGTGAAGTCACTGTGTACATACATTACATGACATTTTATTATAATTGTATCCATGCCATACTCTGTGCTCTGAACATTTGCTCGCAGACTCTATTGAGGCTCTGTCTGTAACACTAACAGAATTATCTCCTGTCACTAGAAGTCGTTAAGGCCTCTGAAAACTGTTTTTTTTTTTTTTGGCATAAATGTATTGATATTTTCAGTATGAATAAAATATCCCGCCCTCTGTGCTCACATCTAATTGCATCATTTGAAATCCCAAATGAGGATGGAAGGACGACCATGTCTGCAACGGCGCTTCCCCGAGATGGAGCTTTGCAGAGAAGTCCCTCAGGCCTGCATGGAAGTTAAGACGTCGGATCCGCTGCCATTGGACAAGTGTAAGAAAAAAAAAGGATGGAAATTGCCAGAAATGCGCTGGAAATTCTGCCGTCTTGGGAAATTTGAACAAATAAGCCTAGAGAGCAGCGGAGGTCGCAGCGAGGACAGACGCAGGATTACACCTCTCAGGCTTCTCTTTTTATCCTTTGTGTCCATATAAAAATATCTGGAGTGCGTTTCACACTGAATATGATTCCTGCGGGCTGCGTAGCAGTGAGACCGACAACCTGACAACTAGTTTCACGTCCACAGACCAGAGTCTGGATCCTTATTTTACGGAAATGAGATATGAATGAACCGCAAATGAGCAATGAAAGATCAATCAATGAAGAATGAATGGGTAATGAATGAATAAGAAGTGGATTAATAATGAATTAACATAAAATAATGAATGAATAAAAAAGAACAATAACATCAATTAATGAATTGATGGCAAACGAATGAACATTGAAGGAGAAATGAATGGAAATCAGATCAGCAATAAATGAAAAACCAATGAATGAGAAAGGAGAGGAAAATAAATGATCAGTGGCTGGAGAATGAATTCCACTGAACAATGAATGAATAAATAGTAAAGTAACTGTGAAGGAACTGAATGAGCAATGGATGTACAAGGTGTAAGCAATGAACGAAGAATAAACAATAAAGAGCATAAAAGCCAATGAATGAACAATGAATGAAGAGGGCACAAGAGGTGCATTTAATAAGAATAAATGAGGGAAGAATGAATAAGCAATAAATAATCAACAGATGAACAAGGAATGACAAAGGAATCCACAATGGATGAGGAGGGAGCGATCAATTAAGAAACAATATAATAGCCAAAAATAAATGAGCAATAAGTGAAAACTGAACAATTAGAAATGAATGAGAAATGAATGAGCTTGACTGCGGGAGTCATTGTAATGTCATGTGTTACCATTTATCATAACCCCCAGATGATATCCTGATTGCTCACCCTGCTCCCAGACTGCACAGCATAAAATAATAGGTCAGTATTTGACGATCGCTTCACTTTTATATCATTTCATACTTCAAGTTATAGATTATTGAATATCGCTGTGATATTCCATAGTAGAAAGGATAAGATCACTGTAGGAAGAAATCTGTATACTTATGAATGCAGTGGTGACTGTATAATCTGTATGTAGTGAGCTCCCTCTAGTGGTGGCTGTATAATCTGTATGTAGTAATCTCCTGAGCTCCCTCTAGTGGTGGCTGTATATATCTGTATGTAGTAATCTCCTGTTCTCTCCCTAGTGGTGGCTGTATAATCTGTATGTAGTGAGCTCCCTCTAGTGGTGGCTGTATAATCTGTATGTAGTGAGCTCCCTCTAGTGGTGGCTGTATAATCTGTATGTAGTGAGCTCTCTCTAGTGGTGGCTGTATAATCTGTATGTAGTGAGCTCCCTCTAGTGGTGACTGTATAATCTGTATGTAGTGAGCTCTCTCTAGTGGAGGCTGTATAATCCGTATGTAGTGAGCTCCCTCTAGTGGTGGCTGTATAATCTGTATGCAGTGAGCTCCCTCTAGTGGTAGCTGTATAATCTGTATGTAGTGAGCTCCCTCTAGTGGTGACTGTATAATCTGTATGTAGTGAGCTCCATCTAGTGGTGGCTGTATAATCTGTATGTTGTGAGCTCCCTCTAGTGGTGGCTGCATAATCTGTATGTAGTAAGCTCCCTCTAGTGGTGGCTGTATAATCTGTATGTAGTGAACTCCCCCTAGTGGTGGCTGTATAATCTGTATGTAGTGAGCTCCCTCTAGTGGTGGCTATATAATCTGTATGTAGTGAACTCCCCCTAGTGGTGGCTGTATAATCTGTATGTAGTGAGCTCCCTCTAGTGGTGGCTATATAATCTGTATGTAGTGAGCTCCCTCTAGTGGTGGCTGTATAATCTGTATGTAGTGAGCTCCCTCTAGTGATGGCTGTATAATCTGTATGTAGTGAGCTCCCTCTAGTGGTATCTGTATAATCTGTATGTAGTAAGCTCCCTCTAGTGGTGGCTGTATAATCTGTATGTAGTGAGCTCCCTCTAGTGGTGTCTGTATAATCTGTATGTAGTGAGCTCCCTCTAGTGGTGTCTGTATAATCTCTATATAGTGAGCTCCCTCTAGTGGTGGCTGTATAATATGTATGTAGTGAGTAGAGATATCGCAAAAATAAAATTTTCCGTTCGCGAACGGCGTATGCGAATTTACGCAAATGTTCGCGAACGGGCAAACTGCCATAGACTTCAATAGGCAGGCGAATTTTAAAACCCACAGGGACTCTTTCTGGCCACAATAGTGATGGAAAAGTTGTTTCAAGGGGACTAACACCTGGACTGTGGCATGCCGGAGGGGGATCCATGGCAAAACTCCCATGGAAAATTACGTAGTGGACGCAGAGTCAGGTTTTAATCCATAAAGGGCATAAATCACCTGACATTCCTAAATTGTTTGGAATAACATGCTTTAAAACATCCAGTGTGTGTATACGATCAGGTATGATGTTGTATCGATCAGGTAGTGTAAGGGTTACGCCCGCTTCACTGACATTGACAGACCAAACTCTGACAGACCAAACTCCTCGTTTAACGCACCGCAAACAACAGCTAACAGTTCATTTGCACAACCGCAAACTCCCCATTTGCACAAGGTTGGATACCAAGCTAGTTATGTCCCGTTCCTTGTCCTCACTGACGTCATTGAAGGTTTCTTCCTCCACCCAGCCACGTACACCACCAAGAGTCCCCAAAAGGTGACAACAAGCCCCCTGGGACGCCTGCTGTGGTTGGTCTTCCACTTGCTCAAAGCCACCTTCCTCCTCTGACTCCTCTTCTACAGACTCCTCTCTCTGCGTTGCTGTGGGTCCAGCAATCGACGAATCCGATGACAAGGCTGCTTCTGGTGTTGATGGTGACCACAACTCCTCCTCTTCATGCTTATCTACGGCCTGATCCAGCACTCTTCGCAGGGCACGCTCCAGAAAAAAACGCATATGGGATGAGGTCGATAATGTTGCCTTGGGTTTGACTGACCAGGTTTGTCAACTCTGTAAAAGGACGCATGAGCCTACAGCCATTGTGCATGAGCGTTCAGTAACACGGTCCAAAAATACCCAGCTCCGCAGAGGCTGTCCTCTTTTTCTTTGATAAAAAAAAATCTGTTCTTACAAGTTTAATCTCTGTTTTGTCCCCTATCAGGGGCCGGTGTATGGAATAGATTTTAGGAACCGGGAGATGGAAAAAGATGGTTGGTCGGTCCTCTTCCTTCCAATTTGGGGCACTGCGCGTGTGCCGTGCAATATACTGTGCCACCCTATATGAGTGGTGTGCTAAGTAGTACTATTCCTATCAGTTTAATCCCTATTACGTCTTCTATTAGGGGATGTGTATCGAATAGATTTTAGGAACCGTGAGATGGAAAAAGAAGATTGGTCGGTCCTCTTAACTCCAATTCTCTGTATGTAGTGTGCTCCCTCTAGTGGTGGCTGTATAATCTGTATGTAGTGTGCTCCCCCTAGTGGTGGCTCTATAATCTGTATGTAGTGTGCTCCCCCTAGTGGTGGCTGAATAATCTGTATGTAGTGTGCTCCCTCTAGTGGTGTCAGTAAAATATGTATATAGTAATCTGTATGTAGTGTGCTCCCCCTAGTGGTGGCTGTATATTCTGTATGTAGTGAGCTCCCTCTAGTGGTGGCTGTATAATCTGTATGTAGTGAGCTTCCTCTAGTGGTGGCTGTATAATCTGTATGTAGTGAGCTCCCTCTAGTGGTGTCTGTATAATCTGTATTTAGTGAGCTCCCCCTAGTGGTGGCTGTATAATCTTTATGTAGTGTGCTCCCCCTAGTGGTTGCTGTATAATGTGTATGTAGTGTGCTCCCCCTAGTGGTGACTGTATAATCTGTATATAGTGAGCTCCCTCTAGTGGTGGCTTTGTAATCTGTATGTAGTGTGCTCCCTCTAATGGTGGCTGTATAATCTGTATGTAGTAAGCTCCCTCTAGTGGTGGCTGTATAATCTGTATGTAGTGAGCTCCCTCTAGTTGAGGCTGTATAATCTGTATGTAGTGAGCTCCCTCTAGTGGTGGCTGTATATTCTGTATGTAGTGAGCTCCCTCTAGTTGTGGCTGTATAATCTGTATGTAGTGAGCTCCCTCTAATGGTGGCTGTATAATCTGTATGTAGTGAGCTCCCACTAGTGGTGACTGTATAATCTGTATGTAGTGAGCTCTCTCTTGTGGTGGTTGTATAATCTGAATGTAGTGAGCTCCCTCTAGTGGTGACCACATTCAGAAACAATGTTATTATGTAACAATATGGCTACAGGAAGCTTCAAACACAAGAACATATGACCAATCTTGTCATAGTGACTCCACCCTCTGAATAGTGAGTGCAGCTCTGGAGTATAATACAGGATGTAACTCAGGATCAGTACAGGATAAGTAATGTATGTACACAGTGACTGCACCAGCAGAATAGTGAGTGCAGCTCTGGAGTATAATACAGGATGTAACTCAGGATCAGTACAGGATAAGTAATGTATGTACACATTGACTGTACCAGCAGAATAGTGAGTGCAGCTCTGGAGTATAATACAAGATGTAACACAGGATCAGTACAGGATAAGTAATGTATGTACACAGTGACTCCACCAGCAGAATAGTAAGTGCAGCTCTGGATTATAATACAGGATGCAACTCAGGATCAGTACAGAATAAGTAATGTATGTACACAGTGATTGCACCAGCAGAATAGTAAGTGCAGCTCTGGAGTATAATACAGGATGTAACTCAGGATCAGTACAGGATAAGTAATGTATGTACACAGTGACTCCACCAGCAGAATAGTGAGTGCAGCTCTGGAGTATAATACAGGATGCAACTCAGGATCAGTACAGAATAAGTAATGTATGTACACAGTGATTGCACCAGCAGAATAGTGAGTGCAGCTCTGGAGTATAATACGGGATGTAACTCAGGATCAGTACAGGGTAAGTAATGTATGTACACAGTGATTGCACCAGCAGAATAGTGAGTGCAGCTCTGGAGTATGATACAGGATGTAACTCAGGATCAGTACAGGATAAGTAATGTATGTACACAGTTACTGCACCAGCAGAATAGTGAGTGCAGCTCTGGAGTATGATACAGGATGTAACTCAGGATCAGTACAGGATAAGTAATGTATGTACACAGAGACTGCACCAGCAGAATAGTGAGTGCAGCTCTGGAGTATAATACAGGATGTAACTCAGGATCAGTACAGGATAAGTAATGTATGTACACAGAGACTGCACCAGCAGAATAGTGAGTGCAGCTCTGGAGTATAATACAGGATGTAACTCAGGATCAGTACAGGATAAGTAATGTATGTACACAGTGACTCCACCAGCAGAACAGTGAGTACAGCTCAGGAGTATAATACAGGATGTAACTCAGGATCAGTACAGGATAAGTAATGTATGTACACAGTGACTCCACCTTCAGAACAGTGAGTGCTGCTCTGAAGTGTAAATACAGGATGTAACTCAGGATTGCTACTGTATGAATCGGATTAAATTTAAACTTTAAATACTTGACTGAAATATTTTTATGGATTTCTTAAAAATATTCTGTGGAATAGCTCCATATGGATAACTCCGCCCGTAGTTACTACCATCAGACATTCATTTCTTCTGCAGAAATTCCTGCAGTGGATGTAGAAGAAATCTGCCACCCAGTGGTGCTATCTCCTGATCTTTGGACTGTAGGAGATGACTCTTCTGTCTTCCTTCAGACATTTTGATCTAATCCGACATCATAGATTCATAACAAAAAACAAGTCATGGATTTTCCGGAATTGGGTTTAATACCCGTGCGCCCTTTAAGTAATTTTAATTATATCAACATTAATTTGCAGCGCAAAACAGGGAGGCAATTAAACGGCAGCTGCGGTTCTCAGATCCAATCGGGCTTCTTGTCTATTTAATCAGTAGCTTTGCTGCAATGTGTTTTGATTCTGCTCTTCTGAGCCCAGGTGTGGAGAGTATTTAAACTTTGCAATTGCAAATTCTGAATTACACATCCAACCTGCCAACGACACAAACTCAGCAAATAAAGCAAAATCTCATTTTTTTTTTTAGGTTTTTTCGTAGGCTCTGCAGGTTCCACTCCAAAAGTTACATCATTTCTGCCTGTAGTGCATTTTTGTCACTGATCTGCAATCCCATAGTTGAGCCATTTCCTGCTGAGGCTTATTTCGCAGGTTTTTGTTTTACAGGTTTTATGTTTTTTTGTTTTTCTAGCGACTGCATTTTGACTAATGTGGAAATCTTCACTTTGAAAGCACTTGTTCATCAGGATTGCATTTTACAGGGTCAAGAATTGTAGACTGCATAAAGCTCATGCTAACTTTTTGCCCACAGTTTAATTTTTATTATATTAATGAAAGTTGGTTTAATTTTATTATGCATGATCCAAGCCTATAAAATCAGTGTCAGGTTTCAGCATCGCATAAAGCGTATTTGCACCTTTTAAAATATTTTAATATGTCTATGAATACACGTGGGTAAAATTGTTGGTTCTTTTCCGTTAAAGAAATAAAAACCACAATGGTCACCGAAAAAAACGGAACTACAAAAATATAAATGAATAAAAATTTACTGAAAATCAACTAATGGAAATAGACATTGGTTTTGAATTGTGGTTCAACAGAATAATTCACAAAACAGACTAATGGTCGTGGCTTGGACAAAAACGATGGTTTCCTTAGTATTTTGTTGCACAACTTTTTGAGGCAACCACAACTTCTGTGACTCTCAATGAGACTTCTGCCCCGGTATTTTGCCCGCTCCTACATAAGCACACAGCTCCAGATGTCTCAGGTTTAGAGGTGCCTTCTTCAGACTAGAGGTGTCAGCTCCTTCCACAGATGTTCAATAGGATTTAGATCAGGGCTCATAGAGGCCACTTCAGAATAGTCCAATGCTTTGGTCTTAGACATTCTTGGATGTTTTTAGTTGTGTTTTATCCTGTTGGAGGACCTATGACCTGCGACTGAGACAAAGCTTTCGGACGCTGGGCAGCACATTTCGCTCCAGAATGCCTTGATAGTCTTGAGATTTCATCGTACCCTGCACAGATTCAAGACTCCCTGTGTCAGATGCAGCAAAGCTGCCCCAAAACATCTCAGAGCCTCCTCCATGTTTCACAGTAGATACAATGTTCTTTTCCTTCTCTGCTTCATTTCTGCATCTCTGAACATAGAGCTATTGCAGTGATGGCCAACCTGAGGCTCTCCAGCTGTTGCAAAACTACACTGCCTACACTGCCTACAGTTATCAGCCCACAGCAGGGCATAGTGGGAGTTGTAGTTTTACAACAGCTGGAGAGCCGCAGCAGGTTGACCATCCCTGAGCTATTGTGACTTTAAAAAAAGCCCAGTTTGCCTAATGTGTCCAAAAAGCATATTCTCGAGAAATCTGTGGCTTGTCAATATGCATTTTGGCAAATTACAGTCTCAGTTTTTTATTATTTGTTTTCAACAGTGGTTTCCTCCTCTGTGTTCTTCCATTAAGTCCACTTTGGCTAAGACAGCGATGGATGCTACAATCTGACTGTGATGTACCTTCACCTTGGAGTTCACCTCTAATCTCATTGGAAGTTGTTCTGGGCTCCTTGCTTCCAATCGTATTATCCGTCTCTTCAATTTGTCATCAATTTTCCTCTTGTGGCCACATCCAGGGAGGTTGGCTACAGTCCCATAGACTTTAAAGTTGTTCTGTCAGCATGATCAACCCTATTAAACCAGGCATACTGCCTTGTAGGGATCATCATGCTGAATAAAATGATAAAAATAAACAAAAAAAGGCCAAATTCCGCTCACCACATTATGTTGTAACAGCATCTCCATAGGAAGTGTCCATACTCAGTGTCCAGGAAAGGCTGATTTGGCAACAAGTTTAATACTTTCCAAAAAATAGAGAAAAATTCTAGCACTCAAGTTATACTATTAAAAATCATTATTTATTGAAAAAATCCATCAAAAAAGAAATAACATGACACAGAACCCTAGTCATATAGCTAAAACGACTATATATATATATTAATTAGCTATATGACTAAAGCTCTGTGTCATGTTATTTACTTTTTAATGGAATTTTTCAATAAATAATGACTTGGAATTTGCTTGACAAAGGCTCCATTGAGTAGAGCTGAAACGTTGCTACTTTCACACTAGCGATTTAGTTTTCCGGTATTGAGATCCGTCATGGGGCTCAATACCAGAAAAAGGCTTCAATTTGGTCCCCATTCATTGTCAATGGTCACAAAACTGAACTAAATAGAATGAAATGCTCCAAAATGCATTCCATTCCGTTTAGTTGTGTTCCCAGACCGGAGAGCAAACCGCAACATGTTGTAGATTGCTTTCCGTCCTGGGATGCGGAGCGAGACGGATCAAGCATGACCCACAATGCAAGTCAATGGGGACATCAGAGGGCAGTGTTAGAATCAAAGATAACGCCTCTTTTATAAAGCCGGAGGCTGATATCATGGGTCACATCGCTGACAATAGGTGATATGTACAGCTCATCTCCTCCTCCCTCTCTGCACAATGACCTCTGCAGGTAATTTAGAGCACGCTCATCTTCCCTAGAAGTCGGTTACAGAGCTCTTCTCTCTGGCAGAGGCTGGCATCTGTTGTGCAGAACATCTAAGAAACTGCAGCTGCGATAGCTAAGGAAAGGTCGCTGTCCCCTTAAAATGTAAAGAAGCTAGAATGAAAAATAATACATCAGAAAAGAAAAACAAGTTCTGTGAATAAAATGATTGATAACTTGCTTGTGATGAGTAAACCTGAAACTTTGACACATTGTTTGTAAATAAACCTTTTCTATTATGTAAAGTAACACATTCCAACATTTTGCATGGACTGGATACATTTTTACCAAACCATTGTGTGCAGATCTTCATGTCTGAGTGTAGAGAATTGGGTTTCTATTCACTGACAGCAACAACTGAAAAACAGAGTATTTTATTAAGTTGCGGAGCATTTCATTCTACACAATAATTAAAGACTTTTGTAACCTTAGCCTCTCGCCTCATTGCGCTTGTCGATTAAAGCTAATTAACTCAATGTTACCAGTGCAGCAAACTAGTGACAGTCACAGAAGAAGGATCCTTGTAGCCTGCACCTGATCGTAAAACACTCCTTTAACGGGTGAAGGGATTGCGAATGCTTAGCGTCCTGTCTTTTCATCAGAACAGCAGATGCTTGCAGAGCATTAATCTTGGAAAGGCGCAGCGACGGTGCCCAGTGGCATGTTCTGTAATGGTCCACTTGGTTCTAATTGTTTTACCTCCTTGCTTGGCAAAATCTTTTTACTGCTGAGAATAAATACACCCACTTAGTCCCTTTAAAAATGGCTTTGTATAACAGGACCACACGTCCACAGCCCGGAGTACAGCCAAGGCTCGCCCCCCATCGCTACATTGTGCCTCCGGCTCCATCTGAGAAATAAACAGCTCACTTTTCAATCATAACCATCATCCTCCATGTATGTGTCGGCATTAATCTTGTTTTTGTCTATACTTTTCATATCCCATGTTGTCAGCGGAAACAAATTAAGTATTTAAGCCATTTGCTATAATGTGTCGCCAAGTGTCAAATAGGCAGTAACTGCGCAAATGCCTCGAGTGTTTGCTCGCGAAAAAAGCGAGCAGCAGCAAGCTCCTCACAAAGGGAAACAAACGTACGGATTATATGTTTTGTGTTTGTCATTGTGAAGGCCCAAAAGTTAAAAGCAAATATTTTTTTACATATACATTTTTTTAGAACCTCAGTTTCCACAGCAAGAACCTGCTGCAGCGGGATAATTTATGGCTGTTATGCGTCCTCTGTTCCGTGGTCATTTCGCACAGAAGGAAAATGCGGCTTACACTGACCCCCTGCTGGAATAATGGCACTTTTTATTTCTCTAAGAAGCAGGAATTCAGTTAACCAATTTGTGTTTGGTTATTATCATCTAGTTAGATGGAAATAAAAGTGGACGGGGGGGCAGGGGATATGAGGTGAACTGGTATCTGGGATTGTTGGCAATATTTTCTTGAAGGAAATGTGTCACCAACATTTTTTCTGCCAGTGAAAACCAGATAGAAATACATGTCATTTTTTTTCTGTTTTTATTTTCTGATTGCAGGTTTATGTATTCTACTTCCTTAACAGGATTATAGCCCCTATCCGCCCGGCCATCTTGTCTGAGCCGTTCTTAACAGCATTTAGAAAGCATTAAGAAAACTGCTTTACGGCAGCTCCATGGGCCACAGACACAATGGTCAGGAGGGGACCTCACTGACTTCTATGGGAAAGTCTTCTAGGCTCTGTGACCTGTGCAGAGGTCATTGTACAGGGAGGGAATAGATGAGCTCTGACAATCTCCTATTGTGAATGGTAGATGCTGCCTTATCTGTACACAGAGGTGGTATCATTATAGGCAGGATTAGAATGACAGATAAGCAGGTAACTGCACTAAATTGATCTGTACAGAGTAGAGATGAGCGAATCTATTCACAGATTTAGAGATATCAGAGAATCTCTGATTTTTTTAGGCACAGAATTGAACCCGAATCTTTTCGTGTTTCATTCAGATAATCTTGTAAAATGGTGCCCAACACACGAGCAATCTTTAGTGTTCTGTCACCACCAGGCAGGAGGAAATTGCAGTCAGTTGCGGCTAAGCAATAACCGCAGTTTGCCGCGGCAACGATAAAGATAGATGCAGGTGCGCCTGACGCTGTATCAGACAAAGGGGACAGGCCAGGGAAAATTAAAAAAATTGTAAAAAATTAACAATTCATAAACTAAACTTTTTATTAAAAAATCTATGTTTTAGAGGACTAGAGCGGGTTATGTACCAACTTCCAGGGCAATTGGAGCAACTTTGGTTCAGAACGAATAGATTCAGACATGATCCAAAACTTTTTGAAAGCCTATTATTCCTATTATTAGGCCTAATGGCCATTGCAAAAACTGCAGGAATTTATGTAGAGATGAGCAAACCAGTCTAGATCTGTTCTGGGTCCGGTTTGTTGAATTCTTTAAAAAGTTTGGTTTAGACCCGAATCGCTTCGGGCCAAACCAAAGTTGCTCCAATTGCCCTGAAAGTTGGAATATAACCCCCTCTAGCCTCCTAGGACTCAATTTTTTGTTTTGTTTATTTTTTATGAATTTTTCTCCAAGCTCTGGAACGCAATGATAGCAATAGTGACTGATGTCTAAATGACACTGTATGAAAAAACACACATTTCATGGCATTAACATAAAGTGTGTTTAATATCACATCCCACCGGCAAATGTGTTATGCTTTTTTATATTCCAAAGCTTCCAAAAATTGTTCTTTATCAGGGGCAGAGGATGTTTAGACACACACGGTGTTATGGGATTAATCTAAATAAATACATTTTAAAAAGTGGCTTGGGGACCAATGCCTTCACATGGTCGAAATGCCGGACTGTACAACACGCACAAGAGCCAATTGTCATTAAAAAAAAGTGACTTGTGAACGAGTCTAAAAAAATTCTCCCTTTAAATTGGGAGCAGCAGCAGAGCAGTGTGGATGTGGAACAGGTACGGATATAGTGGCATGAGGCCCCAATAGCAGCAGCAGCAGGAGCAGTGTAATATGGAACATACAAGGCTGTCTATGGGTAGTAGTAATAGTAGTAGTGATAGTAATAGTAGTAGTGATAGTGGTGGAAGATGCTTTCCATTAATGGTGGTGGCAGTAAGGGATTAGCAGCGAAGAGCAGAAGCAGCCATATGGTATATGGCAGAAAGGCAGCCTTATGGAAGATGATGGTCGGCAGGTCACAGCATTTCCCCGATGGCGGAGATGACATGATGGAGGCAGCATCTGTACAGACTGTGATGGTTGGAAAGTGGTATAAGTGACATAATGGAGGCTGCAGCTGCAGCCATACAGAACGGGATGGTTGGCAAGTGGCATTATGGAAAGTCAAAGTAAACAGACAGACGTCAGTGGCATGATGGAGGCCACAGAAGCTGTCGTACAGAAAGTGATGGTTGGAAAGTGGCATAATTGGCATGATGCAGGCCACAGCAGCAGTCATAGAGAATGCGATGGTAGACAGAAAGACAGCAACAGTGGCAAGATGGGGCACAACCAGCAAGGCAAGGTGTATTCATCGGAATCAGCCGGAGGAGTGTGAAAATGTCAGTATTGATGCAGTAACCCCCCTAAAAAAAATTTAATTCCAACCATGTGTAAACTTAATATACATAAATGGACGATTGAGGTTTGATGCTTAATTTCTTGTTAATACACACAGGTAAATTTCTGCTACACCTTGAGTATTTATGCATTAATCACATATATATGCTGCTTAATAAAATTGAACCCCCCCCCCCCCCAAAAAAAAAAAATAATAATAATAATTGCAACAGTGTGGAAACTGAATATATATAAACGGATGATTACTTGTTAATACACGCAGGTAGATAGCTGATACACCTAGTGTATTGCTGCAGTGATCATGTATATATGCTGCTTTATTAAATTAAACCCCCCAAAAATAAAAGGATTTCTGTGAAAATGGGAGGAAAAACTGAAGTATTTGCTTGCAGAT
Source organism: Bufotes viridis (assembly GCA_033119425.1). Lineage (NCBI taxonomy): Eukaryota > Metazoa > Chordata > Amphibia > Anura > Bufonidae > Bufotes > Bufotes viridis. The sequence continues at coordinate 157,348,072 of CM065595.1, forward strand.
AGTTGCTTTTGAGGTCGGAACTGCAGCAGCTGCACTTCTGATAGCAGCACAGCCACAGCTCCTGTCTCCTCTCTCCCTGCCTGTCAGCTGCCCTGCTTCTCTCTATTCTACTGGGTTTGGAGTGGCCCCAACGCTACGCTTGCTCCCCTGGACACCGTTGAGTTGTCACCATGTGTTGCTGCTCTCTGGAAGGGATGGTAAGGCGTGGTGCACCCCAACGGGAAATAGAGAGTCAGGGTATGCAGTAAACCAGGGTGCCTCTTTACTGTAGGAATTCATGTACAAAACAATACAGGGCCGTCTTCTCCAGTCTCCTCCCTGGCAGAAGAAGGGTGTGATGCTGAGGAAAGGCCTGAGCTAGCTGTCCCTCTTTCTCTTCAGAAGGCTGGTACCCTGGTCCAAGGCTGGTGATCCAGGGTCTGTAGCAGCATATCCCCGTCTCAGCATCTTCTTCTGGTCACTCAGTAGTCTGGCAGAGTCTCCTCTTCCAAGCACTGGTCCCTAACTGCAGCACACCAGGGGCTCTGACTGCTCTCCTTATATACAGTTTTTGCTAGACTAGAACCTTCTAGTGGGAGGGGCGGAGTGGAGATCCCAGCACAAACAGATACATTGTTTCAGCTTCCGTCTGGTATAGACTTACATTAGAGCATCAATGATACTCAATGGCAATGACACAGCAAGTTTCCAGACATAACAACACAGCTAAAACCAGACATTTAAAAGGTAAGTATCATGAACGTTCCCGCGACAGGTGGCAGGAGATTGGTAAGACTGGCAACACGTGGTTTAATCTGACATGTTTTCTGTTTGGATCAAATGACGTCTGTGTTTTTTCTGGTGCTTGCCTTCTTTCCCCAGGTGTGGCTATTAGGGTCATTTAACCTTCCCTATTTATAGTTGCTTCTCCCACAATGCTGTGCAGTTTATATGTCTCTGTTTGGACCTTTGGATAGATTGTGGTTGGATCTCGGCTGAGTTCCTGGTGCTTCCATTGCTCCTTTGAAGTTAAGTCTTTCCTTTCCCTTTTGTATTTTGTTTGGGTTCTGTGTGTTGCATTTCCCTATTGCTTGTATTAGGCCTGAAGGAGACTCCTGTTCGTCCTTAGTTTTAAAGGAACGGGTAGTCTTGTCCCTGCCATTAGTACCAGGGTCCTATAGGGCTTGATAGGAGTCTAGGTATTCCTGCGTATGAACTCACCTACCTTTTGGGTCTGTTCATACTGGTAGTCAGCATTAAATGGTTCTACGCGCCGTTTTAGTTGATTGGTCCAAAATGGTCCCGGAAAGATTTGGGTTCGTCTGCCGTCGGAAAAAAACTTGATTCGCTCATCCTTAATTTTATGTTTTTTGTTTGACTATATATATTGACATGGAAAGTTAAAAATAACATTATTTAAAATTCTTAAAAAATAGGTTGAACATAGAAATGGGGTTTAAACAATAGTTCATTTTCTGATGACTCGTTTCTTTTCAGGGAGCCTCCGATCCTCTGTCACCGCTGCATTGAATTCCCAGCATTTCCAAGTTTAAAAACCTTAAAATGATGGAAGAATAAACATTTTTAAGCAAAGATTCGATGATTTGTTTCTATGCATAGCTAGAGGGACAGCTGCCGAGGCGACTGTGGCGAAACCAAACTCGCCACTGAGTTTTGGAGGGGACAGATTGCCAGCCTCTTGCCCCAGGATTATGGGCCCTCTCATCAGCCCACGCTAAACTTAAACCCCATGGCGATTTGACTGTGTTTGTGGCATCTGAGCGCTGTTTGGATATATTGAGCCCCCAGATCCAAGCTATCTGGGGATATGTTAAATGTCTGTGTGTACTGTAAAGGGTGGGACATTGTATATTGAATAATGATGTCTGTCCTATTGTCCCCACGTGTGTATTGGCGATTTCCCTTTGTCCTGAGAGATAATTGAATGAGTCCTCGATTGTCTCCAGGACAGAAGACATTGTGTATTCTCCTGCCTGTGATGATTACATTAACCTGTGTAGGGTAATTGTATCACAGGCAGAGGGGAGGGATATGCTGGGGGTGTCTGTATTGTCCCATTGTGTGTGATTGGCTGCTGTATCCCGTGTCGCAGTCTTCCTTCTGGTCCCCTAGGGGAGTGTCCACCAGGTGGGAGACCTGCATAAATTCCGGGCAGGTAGCCCTCAATAAAGTGAGAATTCCTGTTTAACCATTAATACGGAGCCTCGTCTCGTACTTGCGGGGAATTGCTACGTCAGAACGTTCTCTTGCCTGTTCCAGGAAAGGAGGACTTCGTATGTTTCAGTTCGGTGGATTCCAGCGGTTGTGGGTTGCTGTGCTCTTCTCCAGGGGAATCGCCCGAACGGTATTAACCCTCACTATACCGGGTTATACCGTAACAACTGGTGGCAAGAAGCGGGATCGTTCCTACAGCCAGAAGGACAGCAACAGAAGGCACCGTGGATTTTACAATTTGAGGGCAAAGCGTGTCCCAGTACAGCACCGGTATGGAACCACTAGTGGAGTATGATGAGGGTGTCATGGATGACCGAGATGCAGTCCGCAAAGGCATCTGGTACCAGGCACTGGGTATTGTGGAGTATCTGCGGGACGAGAGGCTCCCCAGGACGAGCAGCGACAGCAGAAGCGAGTAGCCCTGCGGATGCCCTTCCTAGGAGAGCAGCCCCTGGAAGAGTGGGTAGAAGACCTGAAGCACCTGGTAAGGCGGGAGATGTGGCTGGAAGATGCCTACCAGGCACTCTGGTGGTATGAAGCTCGGTACCTACCCGGACAGCCGAGCATGACATGCCAGAGGGAGAGGAGTTTGATGGTCCTGGCTTGTTATGGGAGACTTTTTCAGAGCTGGAGTTTGGGAGCCCTACACAAGCCCGGTTCAGGGACCTCTTTGAGTGGCGGGAGAGCAGGTATGACTGGGACGACACTCACAAAATTGAGCAAGACCTGGTCCACCTGGTGACCCGGGAGATGGAGCTGGAACAGGACTACCAGCAGCTGTTCCACTCCAGTGAGAGGGCTCAGCGAGAGAGCAGAGTGTCAGACCCAGGTCCAGAGCCCTTCAGCTGGGAGGATATTGTGGAGGTCTACTGGGAAGAACCCCAGGTGGCCGGTGGAGATGGGACCGAGGTCTCTCCACCGGTCCTGCAGGGAGTTGGGAGCCCAGTCTCCATTCCCCAGCGGCAGGCTGAGTTACAGGGGGCAGAGACAGTCGGTCCTGTCCCCCAGCGGCAGAGTCAAGTGCAGGGAATTGGGAGCCCAGGCTCCATTTCCCATCGGCAGAGTGTCCAGCAGGGAATAGAGAGCCAAGTCTCCTTTCCCCAGCAGCAGGACACTGTATTGGGAGCGGAGACAGACGGTCTCCCTCCCCAGAGGCTGGAAGTATGTATGGGAGAGGAGCTTGTTACCCCCTCTCCCCAGCGGCAGGCTAAGTTACAGAGGGCAGAGACAGTCGGTCCTGTCCCCCAGCGGCAGAGTCAAGTGCAGGGAATTGGGAGCCCAGTCTCCATTCCCCATCGGCAGAGTGTCCAGCAGGAAATAGAGAGCCCAGTCTCCATTCCCCAGCGGCCAGAAGTATGTCTGGGAGAGAAGCTTGTTACCTGCTCTCCCCAGCGGCAGCTTAACATACCAGGGGGAGACAGTAAGCCCCACAACAGTGGAGATGGGACCGTGGTCTCTGCACTCACAGCACAGGGGGTAGGGACAGTCGGTCCTGCCCCCCAGCAACCGGGCCATTTAGCCAAAGGGGAGACAGTCGGTCTCCCCCCACAGCAGCATGGTGGTCTATCTAAAGGGGAGACAGTCAGTCTCTCCCTACAACAGCAGAGCTGTGTATCTAAAGGGGAGACAGTCAGTCTCCCCCTACAACAACCAGGCTCCAACCAGGCTACTTCCGTGGTAGCGCTGGCACCAGGGCAGAGTACCGCTGGTCTCTGCCCACTCAGCAACCCACTCAGGCAGTCTACCAGTCCCCCACACAGCCGTAGTGAGGCACATGGACATGGACAGGTTTATCCCTTGCTCAGGTGTAGTAACCATTTATTGTGGGTGGGCTGTACTGCTGTTTCTGTTTTGTGGGTGGGCTGCTGGACTAAGAAGGGCACTGACCGGCAGAAGGTCAGATACCCTGTTAGTCTGTTTGGAAAAGGGGAGATGTGTGGCGAAACCAAACTCGCCACTGAGTTTTGGAGGGGACAGATTGCCAGCCTCTTGCCCCAGGATTATGGGCCCTCTCATCAGCCCACTCTAAACTTAAACCCCATGGCGATTTGACTGTGTTTGTGGCATCTGAGCGCTGTTTGGATATATTGAGCGCTCAGATCCAAGCCATCTGGGGATATGTTAAATGTCTGTGTGTACTGTAAAGGGTGGGACATTGTATATTGAATAATGATGTCTGTCCTATTGTCCCCACGTGTGTATTGGCGATTTCCCTTTGTCCTGAGAGATAATTGAATGAGTCCTCGATTGTCTCCAGGACAGAAGACATTGTGTATTCTCCTGCCTGTGATGATTACATTAACCTGTGTAGGGTAATTGTATCACAGGCAGAGGGGAGGGATATGCTGGATTGGCTGCTGTATCCCGTGTCGCAGTCTTCCTTCTGGTCCCCTAGGGGAGTGTCCACCAGGTGGGAGACCTGCATAAATACCGGGCAGGTAGCCCTCAATAAAGTGAGAATTCCTGTTTAACCATTAATACGGAGCCTCGTCTCGTACTGGGGGGGAATTGCTACGTCAGAACGTTCTCTTGCCTGTTCCAGGAAAGGAGGACTTCGTATGGTTCCAGTTCGGTGGATTCCAGCGGTTGTGGGTTGCTGTGCTCTTCTCCAGGGGAATCGCCCGAACGGTATTAACCCTCACTATACCGGGTTATACCGTAACAGCGACCAGGGAGAAAAAAAAACTCTTACCCTAAGTTCACACCTGAGCGTTTTACAGCGCGTTCAAACGCGCTGTAAAACGCTCAACACATGAAAACCAATGATTTCCTATGGCCCTGGTTCTCACTTGAGCGTTTTACAGCGCGTTTGAACGCGCTGTAAAACGCCCGACGCATAAACAACTACTTGAGCTTTTTTTGGGGCGTTTGTCGCGCGCGTTTTGTGATTGACACCACAGTAGTCAATCACAAGAACGTGCGTACGAAAGCGCGTTTCCTATTTGCAAAAACGCGCTGAAATACGCGCGACAAAAACGTGCGTAAAACGCGCGTTTTTAGAACTCTCAGGTCTGAACCCAGGGTGAGTGATCACTGATCAGTGACTACACACAGTAGTCACACAGTGACTGCACAGGGGGAAGAGACTGCACACAATGACTGCATAGGAGGCGGAGACTGCACACAGTGACTGCACAGGAGAAAGAGACTGCACACAGTGACTGCACAGGGGAAAGAGACTGCACACAGTGACTGCACAGGGGGAAGAGACTACATACAGTGACTGCACAGGGGGAAGAGACTGCACACAGCGGCTGCACAGGGGGAAGAGAGTGGATACACTGGAGGAGGAGACTGCACCCAGTGACTGCACAGGACAAAGGGACTGCACACACTGACTGCACAGGAGGAGGAGATTGCACACAGTGACTGCACAGGAGGAAGAGACTGCACACAGTGAGTGCACAGGGGAAAGAGACTGCACACAGTGAGTGCACAGGGGGAAGAGACCGCAGCAGTGACTGCACAGGGCGAAGAGACTACTCATAGTGACAGCACATAAGGAAGAGACTGCACACAGCAACTGCACAACAAGACGAGACTGCACACAGTGACTGCCCAGGGTGAAGAGACTGTGCACAGTGACTGCACAGGAGGAAGAGACTGCACACAGTGAATGCATAGGGGGAAGAGAGTGGACACAATGGAGAAGGAGACTCCACACAGTGACTGTACAGGGGGAAGAGACTGCACACAGTGACTGCACAGGTGGAAAGGACTGCACATGGGGAAGAGACTGCGCACAATGACTGCACAGGGGAATGAGACTGCACAGAGCAACTACACAGGAAGAAGAGACTGAACACAGCGACTGCACAGGAGGAAAATACTATATACAGTGACTGCACAGGGGGAAGAGACTGCACAGGGAGAAGGGACAGCACACATAAACTACACAGGTGGAAAAGACTGCACATAGTGACTGCACAGGGGGAAGAGACTGCACACAACGACTGGACCCGAGGAAAAGACTGCCCACAGCAACTACACGGGAAGAAGAGACTGCATATAGTGACTGCTCAAGAGGAAAGGACTGTACACCATGACTGCACAGAGGGAAGAGACTGCACATAGTGAGTGCACTGGAGGAAGAGACTGCACACAGTGACTGCTCAAGAGGAAAAGACTGTACACTGTGACTGCACAGGAGAAAGAGACTGCACACAGTGACTGTAAGGGGAGGAAGAGTCTGAACACAGCAACTACACAGGGAGAAGAAACGGCACAGACTGAACTTGAGGAAAAGACTGCCATGAGAAAAAGACTGCACTTAGTGATTGCTCATAAGGAAGAGACTGTACAGACTGCACATAGTGACTGCACAGGAAGAAGAGACTTCACAGTGACTCTACAGCATGCATCATCAAACTGCGGCCCTCCAGCTGTTGTAAAACTACAACTCCCACAATGCCCTGCTGTAGGCTGATACCTGTAGGCTGTTCGGGCATGCTGGGAGTTGTAGTTTTGCATCAGCTGGAGGGCCGCAGTTTGAGGATGCCTGCCCTACAGGATGAAGAGAGTGCTCACAGACACAAGACCACTCAATTATGAGACTCCTAAATGATCAGGTCCTAGACCAGACCCTTCATTAATGAGACCTCAGAACACACCTCTTAATTATCAGTCTCTAGACCAGACCACTAAAGTGTCAGACTTCAGACCAAACCCCTTATTTATAGGAATTAAAGAGGTGCTCCAAGTTAATTGTAAATTTGTCCCACACCGTCTAATGCTTTAAAATAAAAAAGGATGATGTCCCCAGGCCTTTCAGGCCTCCATTCTCTGTGCTGCCGGTCCTCCTCCTGCTGTTTGTACACATGGCTGTAGCAGTGATGTGCAGACATATGGCTCATGACTACTGCAGCCGATCACTCAGAGATCTCGTGCCATATATCGCGGAGTACAGTGTTTGGCTGCACTGTGCCCCCTTTGGCCCCTTGCCGTTGCTAGGGCTGTTACAGCATTAGTTATGCCGCTGATATAAAAAGTCATTTATATATTTGCTGTGCACAGTACAACTTCCCATTCTAAAATGGAATTGAAGCTCAGCATCGCTCCGCGCCAGGTCCTGTGCCTATCATCCCTCCTCTCATTATGAATTGGCACAGCGTCCCCTTTCCTCCAGGTATCGCTCCACAGTCCCTCGGAAAGGCAGTGAAGCGCGGCGTCTGATATCTCCCAATTACGATAAGACACCAGTAAAGTTTACGGCGCTCTGTTCTGCGCAGGAGTCGCTGGCAATAACAAAATAAATATTATTTTATCACGTTATTAACATCCCACTGAATGCGAGGAAATGAGAAAAACGAGCGGGACGAGTGACACTACTGATTTCATTCTGACAGAAGCGAGGGAACGTTCCGGGGAACAATTACTGGGCAATAAAAGAAAATAATTTCCCGCTGCTCTGTATGTGTCATCTGCAAGAGGAAGCGAATATCAGCCGCAGCCATAACCAGCGCTGTTATGTGAACTGGATGGGGTAAATGTGAGCCATGAATCACAAGGTATCTCCACCTTCCCATCACTCACCGCCGCGTCTGACGAGTCTCAATGTTCCTCTAGTTGCCAACAAAATTCTATGACAAGAACATCAATGTTTAGGAACTAGTCGCATATACTGGAGCGTCAGCTTTTATCCTCCATGTGCCGCCAGAGAGGACAGAGACAGAAACTACAGAGCGCCATGAGATACGTGCCAGCTGAAGATTGTGTCAATTGATTGTTACATCTGTGATACATTGTATACACAGAAGGTGCGTAATATTGTGCAGGTCCTCCTCATGCCACAAAAGCCACACGAGGCCTCCACAAGACCTTGCAAGGCGACCATTATACATTTTTTCAGCACTTTGCTCTCCAGTGGTTCTTCTGTGGTTCTGTGGGATCACACCAGGTGAGCTAGCATTCAACCCCACACAATAAACATCCTTGGTCACCCACAACCCTGTCTCCAGTTCACCGAGGACCTATCCTTGGACCACTTTTGGAAGTTACTAACCACTAAATAACGAGAACATCACAAGACCGGCCATTCTGAAGACGTTCTCCCCCAATCATCCAGATGTCACTGAGAAGCGCTCCTTCTTGACAATCGCCTGGTCGTCAGTGTAGGAGACACATTTACATTCTGCGATCTTCTCCACAGTATGGGGAGCAGTGATAATGTTATCATACCATCACGTCATGCAGAATCATTGTTTGCCGGCAGCAGAGGATGTTTAGACACCACGAATGATGATTTCGGTGTCCACCCCAACGATCGTTTTACCCGATGAACAAACGTTTCACTCGTTCCCCGGGGAATTGGTGGCATCTTTAATACGCCAGATTATCGCTAAGGAGTGTCTGTATGAAGGCTCATTAGCAATAATCTGCCTGAATATCGGGCAATGTAAAGGGTCCTTTGGTGTTTAGCGAAGCTGATGAAGCGCAGCTCTGAGGGTCTCCTACATGGGACTGCACCAGAAAGTCACAGCCCACTAGCTTCATGTGTGTGACCGTGCACGGCTTCAGCTCATGTCATCCTCCACATCACTTCTTCTTTCCACATTTGTGGCTTTACATAATTGACCATGATTTAACTTTAATTACCAGCAAAAGCCTGATAAATATTACATGCGCCGCCCGCAGGATAGACAGTATCTGCAGAAGATTTGAGAAGGGAAGGATAAATGATAAATGTACTCTACCGTAAGAGTGGTCACACTGTGGAGGTCTCTACTGTAAGAGCGGTCACACTATGGAGGTCTTTACTGTAAGAGCAGTTACACTATGGAGGTGTCTACTGTAAGAGCGGTCACACTATGGAGGTCTCTACTGTAAGAGCAGTCACACTATAGAGGTCTCTACCGTAAGAGCGGTCACACTATGGAGGTGTCTACTGTAAGAGCAGTCACACTGTGGAGGTTACTACCGTAAGAGCAGTCACACTGTGGAGGTCTCTACCGTAAGAGCAGTCACACTGTGGAGGTCTCTACCGTAAGAGCAGTCACACTATGGAGGTCTTTACTGTAAGAGCGGTCACACTATGGAGGTCTTTACTGTAAGAGTGGTCACACTATGGAGGTCTTTACTGTAAGAGCGGTCACACTATGGAGGTCTTTACTGTAAGAGCAGTCACACTATGGAGGTGTCTATTGTAAGAGCAGTCACAATATGGAGGTCTCTACTGTAAGAGCGGTCACACTATGGAGGTCTTTAATGTAAGAGCGGTCACACTATGGAGGTCTTTACTGTAAGAGCAGTTACACTATGGAGGTGTCTACTGTAAGAGCGGTCACACTATGGAGGTCTCTACTGTAAGAGCAGTCACACTATAGAGGTCTCTACCGTAAGAGCGGTCACACTATGGAGGTGTCTACTGTAAGAGCAGTCACACTGTGGAGGTCACTACCGTAAGAGCAGTCACACTGTGGAGGTCTCTACCGTAAGAGCAGTCACACTGTGGAGGTCTCTACCGTAAGAGCAGTCACACTATGGAGGTCTTTACTGTAAGAGCGGTCACAATATGGAGGTCTTTACTGTAAGAGTGGTCACACTATGGAGGTCTTTACTGTAAGAGCGGTCACACTATGGAGGTCTTTACTGTAAGAGCAGTCACACTATGGAGGTGTCTATTGTAAGAGCAGTCACAATATGGAGGTCTCTACTGTAAGAGCGGTCACACTATGGAGGTCTTTAATGTAAGAGCGGTCACACTATGGAGGTCTTTACTGTAAGAGCAGTTACACTATGGAGGTGTCTACTGTAAGAGCGGTCACACTATGGAGGTCTCTACTGTAAGAGCAGTCACACTATAGAGGTCTCTACCGTAAGAGCGGTCACACTATGGAGGTCTTTACAGTAAGAGCGGTCACACTATGGAGATCTCTACTGTAAGAACAGTCACACTATGGAGGTCTGTACTGTAGGAGTGGTCACACTATGGAGGTCTGTACTGTAAGGACGGTCACACTGTGGAGGTCTCTACTGTAAGAGCAGTCACACTATGGAGGTCTCTACTGTAAGAATGGTCACACTATGGAGGTCTCTACTGTAAGAGCGGTCACACTATGGAGGTCTGTACTGTAAGAGCGGTCACACTATAGAGGTCTCTACTGTAAGAGTGGTCACACTATGGAGGTCTGTACTGTAAGAGCGGTCACACTATGGAGGTCTCTACTGTAAGAGTGGTCACACTATGGAGGTCTCTACTGTAAGAGCGGTCACACTGCGGAGGTCTGTACTGTAAGAGCGGTCACACTATGGAGGTCTGTACTGTAAGAGCGGTCACACTATGGAGGTCTGTACTGTAGGAGTGGTCACACTATGGAGGTCTGTACTGTAAGAGCGGTCACACTGTGGAGGTCTCTACTGTACGAGCAGTCACACTATGGAGGTCTCTACTGTAAGAACGGTCACACTATGGAGGTCTCTACTGTAAGAGCGGTCACACTGCGGAGGTCTCTACTGTAAGAGCAGTCACACTATGGAGGTCTCTACTGTAAGAGCAGTCACACTATGGAGGTCTCCACTGTAGGAGCGGTCACACTATGGAGGTCTCTACTGTAAGAGCGGTCACACTATAGAGGTCTTTACTGTATGAGCAGTCACACTATGGAGGTCTGTACTGTAAGAGCGGTCACACTATGGAGGTCTGTACTGTAAGAGCGGTCACACTGCGGAGGTCTCTACTGTAAGAGCAGTCACACTATGGAGGTCTCTACTGTAAGAACGGTCACACTATAGAGGTCTCTACTGTAAGAGCGGTCACACTGCGGAGGTCTCTACTGTAAGAGCAGTCACATTATGGAGGTCTCCACTGTAAGAGGGGTCACACTGTGGAGGTCTCTACTGTAAGAGCAGTCACACTATGGAGGTCTCCACTGTAGGAGCGGTCACACTATGGAGGTCTCTACTGTAAGAGCGGTCACACTATAGAGGTCTTTACTGTATGAGCAGTCACACTATGGAGGTCTATACTGTAAGAGCGGTCACACTATGGAGGTCTGTACTGTAAGAGCGGTCACACTATGGAGGTCTGTACTGTAAGAGCGGTCACACTATGGAGATCTTTACTGTAAGAGCAGTCACACTATGGAGGTCTTTACTGTAAGAGCGGTCACACTATGGAGGTCTTTACTGTAAGAGCAGTCACACTATGGAGGTCTTTACTGTAAGAGCGGTCACACTATGGAGGTCTTTACTGTAAGAGCAGTCACACTATGGAGGTCTGTACTGTAGGAGTGGTCACACTATGGAGGTCTGTACAGTAAGAGTGGTCACACTATGGAGGTCTCTAATGTAAGAGCGGTCACACTATAGAGGTCTCTACTGTAGGAGTGGTCACACTATGGAGGTCTCTAATGTAAGAGCGGTCACACTATAGAGGTCTCTACTGTAGGAGTGGTCACACTATGGAGGTCTCTAATGTAAGAGCGGTCACACTATGGAGGTCTGTACTGTAAGAACGTTCACACTATGGAGGTCTCTACTGTAAGAGCGGTCACACTATGGAGGTCTCTACTGTAAGAGCGGTCACACTATGGAGGTCTGTACTGTAAGAACGTTCACACTATGGAGGTCTCTACTGTAAGAGCGGTCACACTATGGAGGTCTCTACTGTAAGAGCGGTCACACTATGGAGGTCTCTACTGTAAGAGCGGTCACACTATGGAGGTCTCTACTGTAAGAGCGGTCACACTATGGAGGTCTCTACTGTAAAAATAAAAAGGGGGAATAATTGAGGGATGAAAGAAAGATTGAGTCCAGAGCTTGTATGTAGTTGATCAGCAGCTTTACTTGTATTCAGTCGAAGAACTCTTTCTCTTACTGATTTATCTTATGGTGGCTGAAGAACTATAACTATAGTTCTGCCATTCGCACTGCCACCTGCTGGTGAACCAGGCACATGACACTTAATAAAACAATTGCATAAAGATATTATCATTGCACCATGTAGAGGACCTGGACAGAAATACACAGATGACAGTTAGGTTAGCCCATTAGAGATAGTAGCCGGGTGCAGGAGTGGTAACACGACTCCGGGGTGTTACACAAGTAATAATCTGATTCCCAGATTGGTGAGAAAAATCAAAACCTCTGACTCCCTAATACAGACTTTACCTTATTCCCGTATCATGTGAATTGCGACCAGATTATCCCATTTTTTCTTTCCTTATCCAGAATCCTGGACTCTGTGACTGATCGTAACGTGTATTATTATTTATATTCTCTTATTATATGGAGATTATTGTATGTGTGGCGGAGGCTCAGACATGGATATTGTCATGTCCCCATTGTGTATATATAACCTGATGTCCAGTGCAGACATAAGAGAACTGGGAGCACTGGGACAAAGCAAAGCCTTGTGACATTGGAGTCACTGTGAATAATTACCCAGCAGCCCTGACAGAAGTGGTGTCCGTGCCCGGAATAGAAAAGATTCCTCCAGAATACAGGATTTATTATTACAGCTCCTTGCCATGTACATCAGCCATTCGGATGGAAATGTCCACATAATGAGAGCTGCTATTTCTTTAGCAGATTTGAGGTCCAGTAAGTTTTAATCAACTGGTTTCCTGAGATATTTTTAGGGGATCCTCAGCTTCTGCTTAAGTTTGGAGTCAGTCTATGTGCAGCTCCTATGTAGACCAATGTGTCTCCATGGTGACAGACTACAAGTAAACCCTGGATAGTCTGACCTTACAAACCGAGAATGTTTTGAGCCAGCAGTCTTACGATTACTAACCAGAGCTCCCCTTAAATATATTTAGAATGTCCCATGTTGGCTACTGGCTAGTGTGCCCATATTAATTATACCAGTCAAGGTGCTTCTATAAATAATACCAGCTAGAGTGCCCCTATGGTCACCCAGGGGCCTCTTGAGTAGTACCAGCCAGAGGGCCCCTGAACATTATCAGTCAGGGCGCCCATATGACAACTTCTGGACAGAGAGACACTCTTAATAGTACCAACCAGAGTCTCCCTGTGAATAATGCCTGCTACAAAGCCCCCATAATTTGACCTATAGTCCCGTCCAGAGTGCCTTTGAAATCCAGAGTGCCCCTTCTCTCCCACACCATCTCTGACTCTCTTTCTACATTAGACCCACTCACAGAAGAAGACGTCTTCAGGCTCCTCTCTTCTTCTAGCCTTACCACTACTCCTACAATGCACTACTGACCCCATTCCGTCACACCTCCTCCAGTCCAAATCTTTAATCTCTATCTCTTCTGGTATCTTCCACTCTTCTTTCAAACATTATGTAATATTAAACTTTATACTGAAAAAAAAAAACTTCCCCCCATCCTGCATAACTAACTACAGACCTGTCTCTAATCTCTACCCTCTAAATTCTACAGAAACTGCTCTCACCAAAGTGACAACTGGCAGCCAAATGCAACAGTGACTACTCTCTGCTAATTCTTCTGGATCTCTCTGGAGCATTTGACACTGTGGACCACCTTCTGCTTCTCACCATGCTCCAATCTATTGGCCTTAAAGGGGTATTCCCATCTCAGACAATGGAGGCACATTGCTAGGAAAGGTGCGGGTCCCACCTCTGGACCCCTGAAGATTGTGGAGGGAGCATTGTGCGCACCTATCAGACAATGGTGGCATATCCTAGCAATATGCCCCCATTGTCTGACATGGAAATACCCCTTTAAGGACACCATCCTCTCTTGGTTTTCTTGCTACTTTACTAGCTGCTCTTTCATTCGCTGGCTCTTCTCTTCTTTTTGATGGGTTCCTCAGTGTTCAGTCCTAGGTCTTCTCCTCTTTTCTGTCCTCTTTTGACTGTCCGCAGTCTCTAACATGTCCTCTCTCTATTTGAAACTGAACTTCTTGTGTTCTCTCCATCCACTAACCTACCAAAACCTGACATCTCCATCTCAGTGTGGGGCACTACCATCACTCATGAGCAGCACGCCCGCTGTCTCCGTGTTATGTTTGACACTGATCTTTCCTTCACCCCTATATTCAGTCGATTGCCTGCTCATGCCGCCTGCAACTCACAGACATCTCTAGAATCCATCCCTTTCTTACTGTCGAAACAAGAAAATTTCTCATTGTTCTGATCCATTCCTGCCTCGATTACTGTAACTCATTATTAACTGGTCTCATCCTCACCAGACTCTCCCCTCCAATCTATCCTGAACCCAACAGCTAGACTCAACTGTCTTTCTGTCTAACCACTACTCCATTGCCTCCGCCCTGTGCCAATCACTGCTCTATTGCCTCCGCCCTATGCCAATCACTGCTCTAATGCCTCTGCCCTATGCCAGTCACTACTCCATTGCCTCCACCCTGTGCCAGTCACTACTCCATTGCCTCCACCCTGTGCCAGTCACTGTTCTAATGCCTCTGTCCTATGCCAGTCACTACTCAGATGCTTTCACCTTGTGCCAGTCACCCTCACCAGACTCTCCCCTCCAATCTATCCTGAACCCAACAGTTAGACTCAACTATCTGTCTAACCACTACTCCGATGCCTCTGTCCTGTGCCAGTCACTACTCCATTTCCTCTTCTATGTACCAGTCATTACTTCGATGCCTCTGTCCTGTGATAGTCACTACTCCAATGCCTCTGCCCTGTTTCTGTTGTTACTGTAACTGGCAAAGGGTGTGAACCCAGTGTGCCAAGTAACCAGTTTGACTTTGGGCTAAACCCAAGGGTGCTGGCACACAGTGCAGTCCTGACATGCATTCAGGGTGCAGTTTTTATTGTAGCTAGTTGAAATTAATTAAATCATTCCAACAATGCAGAACACAAGGGTTTAACAAGGCTTCTAAACTGGCTAAATTGAAAACTGCATCCTGTGTGCCAGCACCCTAAGGGCCTTGACCTGGCGGATCCCTGGTTTTCACCTTTTAACCCTTGTACAGGAATCTAGTCTTCACCGCAGGGAACCAGCCAGACTGCTACATCCTGGAGTAGTCCTGGTAGGTTGGCTGCTGATCCACGGGAGCCAGAGACACTGGTGCAAAGCACCAAGGAAACAGACAAAAAGTGTGGTCTGAACACAGTCCAAAGACAGTGCAGGCTGAGTAATTGCGTATTCCAAATAGCAATGCCAGATTCAGGGCAGGCAGAGTAAGTGTGTAGTCAAGGTCACAGTACCAAGCTCTAGGCAGGTGGTAATCAGCAGAGTTGGTAGACAGGCAAGGTTCGGTACAGGGGTATAAAGGATCACAGATCACCTTAGCTGGTTACTAGAGACTAGACAACCTAAAAGCACAAGTGAGTAGGTGCATCAACTGCCCAGCTAAGTACTGTAGGAAGGTTGATCAGCTCCTTAGTCAACAGCTGGGCTGAGAGCACTTGCATTGCTGAAGGACAGTTCACTGAGCACTGGTCCCAGTTCACACAGGGAGAATACAGCGAAGTCGGCGCCTGCTCAGGACAGCAAGACAGCGGGGGGGGGGGGGGGGGCAACAGACCACTGGTGTGACATCTGCCACTGCTTCAATATCTCTTCCCTGTGCCAGTCACTACTCGGATGCAGTGGCATGCCTAGGGTGTTTGGCACCCTAGGCGGGTCCTTTCTTTGGCACCCCCTTCCCCCAATATTTGACCACAAACCTCTTACATTGAGGGACATCTCCTGTTATGTAGATCTTCTCTTTCCTCTTCTCCTCCGTTAGACCCAGACCGCCATGACAAATTCTTTCAGCCGCATCTCGTCTCTACAGAGTTTGTAATACAGACATGTTAGATTTCTCAGTTTTTCCAACAACCTCCCCATCCTGGTGTCCCCACAGTTTCATCCTGCTGCCACCCCCAGTACTGTGCCCGTGGTGCCCCCCATTGTCCCAGGGTTTATACTGCTGAAAAATAGTGACCCCAGTAGACATAATTGGGGTCATTTATCAAACTGGTGTAAAGTAGAGCTGGATTTTCAAAAGAGCTGTCAAATATGAAAGGTGCAATCTGATTGGCTGCTATCGGCAACTAAGCCAGTACTACTTTACACCAGTTTGATGAATTACATCAAATGTCCCTATAGGGTCCACAGCAGCTTTAATGTCCCCTAGAGTGCCCCCAGCAATAATAACATCCTATATTGTGCTCCAGACAATAATCCTTGTATAGTGTCCCCAAAAATAATAGAAATGCCCATACAGTGCCTCCCCAATAGCAATGCCCCCCACACTGCCCGCATATAGTAATCTGCAGCACACAGTAGTTTTCCCCACACTGCCCCCATACAATAGTGTCCCCCACCCAGTAGTGTCCCCCACACTGCCCCCACACAGTAGTGTCCCCCACACTGCTCCCACACAGTAGTGTCCCCCACACTGCTCCCACACAGTAGTGTCCCCCACACTGCTCCCACACAGTAGTGTCCCCCAAGCAGTAGTGTCCCCCACACTTCCCCCCATACAGTACTGTACCCCACGCTGCCCCCTCACAGTAATTTCCTGCACACAGTAGTTTCCCACACACTGCCCCCACACAGTAATTGCCCCCACATTGCCCCCCACATAGTAATTGTCTCCACATTGCCCCCACATAGTCATTATCTCCACATTGCCCCCATGTAGTAATTTTCCCCACACAGTAGTTTCCCCCATATTGCCCCCATTTAGTAATTTGCCCCCACATAGTAATCCCTCCCATAATTATTTGCCCCACACAGTATCCCACCATAATATCCCCCCACATGCCCTCCTGTGTCCCCCAAAGTTACTTGGCACAGAAAAGAAAAAAAGAAAATAAATAAAAGCCAAATACTTACTTATGTCCAGGCACAGGCGCACGATGACATCATTACGCACGCCTGCGCCGGGATTTCACTACCGCATAGGCTCTCCCCAGTGCTGCACCCCCTACGTCTCTTCCCTCATTTCTATCTGTCACCCCACCTGTGCTCTACACTCCGAACCTCTCACCTCCGTCTCCAAGACTTCTCCTGAGCTGCACCACTTCTCTGGAATGCCCTACCTCAAGCAATAAGAATATTTCACAACATCCACTCTTTTAGCTGCTTCCTAAAAACAAATCTTTTTAGGGTGGTCTATCACATCCCCTAATCTATCTCTTCTCCACCCTCTCCCCCAAACTTCATTCTTCTGAACCTGATCCACCGTTAAACATCCAGACCCCATGCACTCAGAAACACTACAGATACCAGGACCCTCATTCCTCTTCTAATTGTGGACCTGTCTGTTACTATGTTATTTATGACTCTGTCTGTACTTTGATTGTAAAGCGCTGCAAAATGTGATGGCGCTATAGAAATAACGATTGTTATTATTAAAGATTATTAGAAAAACCCCATAATCAGAGCCAGCCAAAGTGCCCTACAAATAGTACCAGCCAAAACTCCCCTATAAGAAACATAACGCAGAGGGGCCCCAAGATTAGCACCATCCAGAAAGCCCTCATGAAATTTACCAGCCAAAGTACCCTCAGGCCTCAGGAATCCGATGTAATACCACACCATGAATTTTCCAGATCAGCAGTTCAGCTCTGCTACATCTGTATCTTGTCCACTGGCATTTTCATTGACAAGCCCTGTGAGGGTCCCACCATACACCCTGCAATAGAAGGAGATCTGCCAGACCCTGGGCTCTTCATCACTGGCATAAGGTGCCCTGATATGAGCCTGCAATGAGTGATTGTTGGTGCCATAAGATTTACTTTTCTTCTTCCACTTGAAACTATTGACCCTCGTCTCTGGTCCTGGAGTGAAGGGAAGGGTTTCATGAAATTCTCTAAATGCTCTAATATAAGGCGCAGGAAGTTTTTTGTTTCTTGGCAGTGAAATATTTTTTATTTGCTGCAGTTTTTCTATTTGTTCTGCAGACGAGAACAATAAACGGCACCAGAAATAGGAGTTAATTGCAGCACCGTAACTTCAGCTCTGACACAGAATTCATGGAGAAATATGAGACATTTCCAACATGAGGAGCTTCTGCTGCATCTTACATGCTATCCTCAGGGTAAATTGCATCAGTTCTGCTCCTATGCAATGCTAAGGGGGCTTAAAGCAAATCTGTGGACCCCAACATCAGTTGTCAAAGCTGTTTTCTAGAGTCTATTAATAATAGAGTATCCCATCATGCCCTAAAGCAATCCTTACCATCCGTGTCCACCTCTGACCACTAACATTTTATGTATATACAGTAGAATGTGTCACTTTCTATACATCATGTATTCTGTATTAATCCTATTAGAGTCCTAGGGGCTCATTTATAAAGCCAGGTACCCTTGTTTTTCATATTAAAAAGTTGCAAAGTGCGTTTTTGCAAAATGTTGCTGGCATTTGCGACTGTTGTGTCTCTTCACCGATTCCTCTTGAGTTCTATTTTCTAGATGAACGTCAGAATAGACCGAGATTATGGACAGTGACAATACATTTATGACAATATCAATGTCTAGGCTGCAGAAAACAAATCACAGACGTTAATACATTTATGTCCAAGAGTTACATTTTAGCTGTATATTAACCCCTTGAATGTCTTCACGGAAGCCGTAACTTTTTATTTTTCCATTCACATTGCCATATGAAGGCTTGTGTTTTTGCAGGACAAGCTGTACTTTCATATTTAATATGGCATACAACGTAGTGGAAAGCGGGAACATAATTTCAAATGGGTGGAATTGGGCAACGAAAAAAAATGAATTCCAGCACAGTTTTACGGGCGTTGTCCCTACAGTGTTTCCTACGTGGCTAAACTGACCTGTGCCATTTATATACAGTAGGTTGTGTCTAAATACTGAAGCAATATCTAAACGTTCACTGATACCATTTTGGAGTCTGTGTGACATTTTAATCACATTTTATTAAATATTTTTGGGTAAGTGATGCAAAGAAAAATGACGAATTGACCATTTTGATTTTTTCCGCTACGCCATTCTCCGTATAGGATAAATATTTGTATATTTTAGTAGTACAGACATTGGATGGACCCCTCAGCATATTATGGGACTGCCCCCCCCAGCCCAGCAACCTTCTCCTCAAATGCAACCTTGTTCATTCAGCGGTTGGCCATGTGCCGTGGATGCTCCATGTCTGTGTAGAAGTGATGTGGTCTAATTTTATCAATAAGGTGTGACTTTTGGTACATCTAACACAAAATAGGCCAGCAGTGCCATATTAGACCTGTTGCAAATCCTGTCTTAATTGATAAATGTTCCCAATATTCTGTATTATACTACAGAGCTGCACTCACTATTCTGCTGGTGGAGTCACTGTGTACATACATTACTTATCATGTACTGCTTCTAAGTTACATTTGGTATTATACTCCAGAGCTGCAATCACTATTTTGCTGGTGCAGTCTCTGTGTACATACATCACTTATCTGTACTGATCTGAGTTACTCCTGTATTATACCCAGAGCTGCACTCACTATTGCTGGTGGAGCAGTGTCATACATTACATTACTTATCCTGTACTGATCCTGAGTTACATCCTGTATTATACTCCAGAGCTGCACTCACTATTCTGCTGGTGCAGTCACTGTGTACATACATTACTTATCCTGTACTGATCCTGAGTTACATCCTGTATTATACTCCAGAGCTGCACTCACTATTCTGCTGGTGCAGTCACTGTGTACATACATTACTTATCCTGTACTGATCCTGAGTTACATCCTGTATTATACTCCAGAGCTGCACTCACTATTCTGCTGGTGCAGTCACTGTGTGCATACATTACTTATCCTGTACTGATCCTGAGTTACATCCTGTATTATACTCCAGAGCTGCACTCACTATTCTGCTGGTGGAGTCACTGTGTACATACATTACTTATCCTGTACTGATCCTGAGTTACATCCTGTATTATACTCAGAGCTGCACTCACTATTCTGCTGGTGGAGTCACTGTGTATATACATTACTTATCCTGTACTGATCCTGAGTTACATCCTGTATTATACTCCAGAGCTGCACTCACTATTCTGCTGGTGCAGTCACTGTGTACAGACATTACTTATCCTGTACTGATCCTGAGTTACATCCTGTATTATACTCCAGAGCTGCACTCACTATTCTGCTGGTGCAGTCACTGTGTACATACATTACTTATCCTGTACTGCTCCTAAGTTACATTTCGTATTATACTCCAGAGCTGCACTCACTATTCTGCCGGTGCAGTCACTGTGTAGATACTTTACATTACGTATCCTGTACTGATCCTGAGTTACATCCTGTATTATACTCCAGAGCTGCACTCAGTATTCTGCTGGTGCAGTCATTGTGTACTTATATTACATTACTTATCCTGTACTGATCCTGAGTTACATCCTGTACTATACTGCAGAGCTGCACTCACTATTCTGCTCGTTTAGGGTCCTTTCACACTTGCGTTCTGAGGATCCGGCAGGCACTTCCATCCCACCGGATCCGTCAGAACGCAAGTCACCTGAAGCATTAGAAGACTGATCAGGATCCTGATCAGTCTTCGAACTGCTTCAGGTTACTATGGCAGCCAGGACGCTATTAAAGTCCTGGTTGCCATAGTAGGCCGAGGAGCGAGGAGCGGTATACTTACAGTCCATGCGGCTCCGGGCGCTCCAGAATGACGTCAGAGCGCCTCATGCCCATGGATCACGTGATCCATGCGTGTAGGCGCCCTGACGTCACTCTGGAGCGCCCGAGCCGCACGGATGGTAGTATACTGCTCCCCACTCCCCACTACATTTTACCATGGCAACCAGGACTTTAGCATCCTGGCTGCCATGGTAACCATTGAGAAAAGCTAAACGTCGGATCCAGCGATGCGCCGAAGCGGCGTTTAGCTTAAACTAGATCCGGATTAATGCCTTTCAATGGGCATTAATTCGGATCCGGCACTTATCGCTAGAGTGTTCAGGATCTTTGGACGGAACAAAAAGCGCAGCATGCTGCGGTATTTGCTGCGTCCAAAAAACGTTCCGGTCCTGAACTGATGACATCCTGATGCATCCTGAAAGCATCCAGAAAGCATGGGGATGATTCTGATCAGGATTTTTCCGGCATAGAGCGCCGAGGACGGAACTCTATGCCGGAAAACAAAAACGCCAGTGTGAAAGGACCCTCAGTCACTTGTCTTATTATATAATTGTTTGGGGTCCCATGCCCAGCATCCCCATCGATCGAACCTTCTAATTCTGGGGTATGTCATGTCATGTCAGAAGTTTGTTAAATTGATAAGTATCCTTGAAATGTAACATGTCTGTAAATACAAGTTTGCAGCATCGTCAGTTGTCAGATATCGGTGGAATAACTGCAGAACTCTGCTGCTCATTTCGTGGATTTTGTGCGTTCTTGAAGCTTTACTTGTATTTCATTTCTAAGTATTTAAATTTAACATAAGTTGTTTTCTAATTTATTCTCCAGGAAAGAATTCACCTGCGATTACTTTGTATCTATTTTTTATGACGCTCTGCCGGTGTCAGGATGTAGAACCCGAACTGACAGGAAGCGTCTTCTCTACGTGTTCACACGTCTAATGATTACATTAAGTGTGTGGAATTGTAATAAAACACTTGTGTTATAAAATGGTAACATGGGGGTTATGTTTTATTAACGGCGCCGTAAACTGACATTGCGAAAATAGAACTTAATGTTCCTGAGAAAATAAATATTAATTTACTCATCTGCATTCATTATAATAACGCACTGCGCAAATCACCAGCCACGAAGCTTCACCAACCGTCTAAAACTTGCATTCACTTTATTGTTTAAATCTGCCTGTTTTCTGTCTTTCCATAATTCCATGCCCTGTACTTCTGCACAGGAAGTATCGGCAGGTCTGTTTCTCCTGAGCGGCCATGTTAATGAATAGAATGCCAGAACCATAGTAGAGACTGACACTTGGGCAGAGCAGCAGATGAGAGCCATTGTTAGGGCTGAGGTAGGGAAGGTTCAACAATACAATATCTATGTATCTTATGTGTTTATATAGTGCAAAAAAGGCATCAGTTCTTCTGGGAGTAGAATATTGATGAATATTGACCTATCCTCAGATAGAGACCCAATTCCCAACACTTCCAATAATCAGCTGTTTAAAGAGGCCGCCTACTTCCTAGGCCTGTGATGTCACGTTCATTGGTCACATGGCTGATGTGTGGCTCAGTCCTAATCAAGTCACTGGGTCTGAGCTGCAGTACCAAGCATGGCCACTATACAATGTACGGCGCTGTGCTTGATGTGCTGTGAGGAGGCTGCAGCGCTCACCAGAATGTCAAAGCAGGGGTGTCGGGAGTTGTACCCCTGCTAATCTGTCATTAAAGGGATTCTCCGGGAATTAAGAAAATGAAAATGCTTAAATATTACTGTATTCTAAATAAATTCCCAAATACCTTTTATTAGTTATAATGGCTCATATTGCCTAGGGAGCAATCATTAGGGGAAATAAAATGGCTGCTGTCCTATTAGTACACATAAAACCAGTCCTAATCACAGAGCAGGAAAACACTGAGGTAAAGAGCTGCCTCATCCTCCTCTCTGCTCTGCTTGTCAGGGATTATGATCCTGAATACAGCTGATAAGATCTTTAGCTGAATTTCTGTAGGAATGGAGTTCATGAGGAGACATGAAGTACAGAGAGGACGGACAGGACAGACTGTGGTAATGGAGACTGCATACAAGAGCTGCTGCTCATCAGCCACAATCCTACCTCCTCTCTGTACTTCATGTCTCCTCATGAACTCCATTCCTACAGAGATTCGGCTGAAGATCATATTAAACTGTACTGAGGTGGATGAGGCAGCTCTTTACCTCAGTGTTGTGAAGTAACTTGTTCTGCTGTGTGATTAGGACAGGTTCTGTGTGCACTAATAGGACAGTGGCCCACTTGTTTCCCCTGATGATCGCTCCCCAGACAAAATGAGCCATTATAGCTAATTGTTGATATTTAAGTATTTTATTTTCTTAATTCCTGGACAACCCCTTTAATGACCTATCCTGAGGATAGGTTCTCAATATTCTACTCCTGGAAACCTACTTTAACCCTTTCCTAACCTCTGCCATATGTCGACTCTTTAAAGATAGCGCCTTCTCCAGAGCACCAGATTTCTACAACCCCGACGAATGTCTGTCATCAGCGATAACTCGGATCACAAATATTTAACCCTTTAGATGTCATCTTTAAGGGGGAATAGAGTTAGAGGATGAAGAATAATTTGAGTCCAGACCTTGGTAAACTTTAACAGCAACTTTACTTGGGCAAACTTGATGCCAGACAATATTCAGGCTTTTCTTACATTCAGGCTTTCTCTTGGTTGCAGCAGGCTTTGACATAAATTGACAGGCAAACTTAGTAACTCTGCTTTGAACCAGGCACATTACATGAAAAAGACTGTTGCATAACAGTAATATAAATGCACACTTGTGAAGGACCTGGAAATAAAAACAACAATGACATTAATGTTAGACCATTAGAGACATCCTCAGATTCCGCTGATCTCCTCAGATTCCGCTGCTCTCCACAGATTCCGCTGATCTCCACAGATTCCGCTGATCTCCACAGATTCCCCTGCTCTCCACAGATTCCGCTGATCTCCACAGATTCCGCTGATCTCCACAGATTCCGCTGATCTCCACAGATTCCCCTGCTCTCCACAGATTCCCCTGCTCTCCACAGATTCCGCTGATCTCCACAGATTCCGCTGATCTCCACAGATTCCGCTGATCTCCACAGATTCCACTGATCTCCACAGATTCCGCTGCTCTCCACAGATTCCGCTGATCTCCACAGATTCCGCTGCTCTCCACTTTTTCCGCTGCTCTCCACTTTTTCCGCTGCTCTCCACAGATTCCGCTGCTCTCCACAGATTCCGATGCTCTCCACAGATTCCGCTGATCTCCACAGACTCCGCTTATCTGCACAGATTCCACTGATCTCCACAGATTCCGCTGCTCTCCACAGATTCCGCTGGTCTCCACAGATTCCGCTGGTCTCCACAGATTCCGCTGATCTCCACAGATTCCGCTGGTCTCCACAGATTCCGCTGATCTCCACAGATTCCGCTGATCTCCACAGATTCCGCTGATCTTCACAGATTCCGCTGATCTCCACAGACTCCACTGATCTGCACAGATTCCACTGATCTCCACAGATTCCACTGATCTCCACAGATTCCGCTGCTCTCCACAGATTCCGCTGGTCTCCACAGATTCCGCTGATCTCCACAGATTCCGCTGATCTCCACAGATTCCGCTGATCTCCACAGATTGCTCCCATAACGCTAATACCTGCCCAGAGATAAATCATGAAGAATAAATACAGAGCGGCACGTAGCAGCGGCGGCAGCGAGTGCTGCTTAACCCCCATAGTTTTCATGGCAGATCCCTGGAGAGTCAGCGAAGTCTGTGAGATCCAGCGTGTAATATATCATTGCTCCATATGCTGATAAATATCCGCAGACATTACGCTGCTCAATTTATGTTGACAAGCAGCGAGGAATTATGAGCCCGAGATTTCATTTGAATAAATTACAATATTTCCATGAGCCGGAGCCCATAAAGCAGAGTAGTTGGAGGGAACGCTTACATCATGAGATTACGCTCCGCAGCGTCTCCCGGGAAGGGTTTTATCTTGTATCTGCCTAAACTGCAAGCTCTGCGCTGGAGGGAGTCATCAGCAAGCTGCAAATGTCTGAGGCTATTACTGCCTCTCATTGTACTCTTATCACTGCTGAGTCTGTGTGAGGACGTCCTCTGTATCCGGGGGCCGCGGGGGGCATGCTAATTATTGGTTGTATGCAATTAGATGTAATGGAAGGAGCAACAAAAATGATATTCTTAAAGGGAAACTCTTGCGAAAAAGGAAAAAAAAGAGAATAATGAAGAGGTATTCCAGTTGTGAGAAGTTATCCCCTATCCACAGGATGGGGATCCCCAATCATGAGAAGAGAGAGGCATGTGGTCGGGGGTGCACGCTGCTACTGCATTCATCTCTAAGGAACCTGCAGGAAATAGTCAAGTGCTGTACTGGAACCTTGCATGCCTGGCCTCTGGCTTCTTTCATTTTGTGGGGCCTCTAGGGGTCACTGTTCTTGTGATAGTGAGGGTCCCAGTGGTAGAACCCCCTCCAGTCTAATAGGATAAGGGATCACGTCTCACAACCAGAATACCCCTTTATGGCATTTTTCAGAGCTGTAAGCACCACAGATAATAAATACATGCAGTGGAGTACCTCAGGGGTCAGTACTGGAGGGGTCACTGTAACTAATGGGGTACCTCAGGGGTCAGTAAGGAGGGGTCACTGACACTAGTGGGTACCTCAGGGGTCAGTACTGGAGGGGTCACTGTCACTAGTGGGTACCTCAGGGGTCAGTACTGGAGGGGTCACTGTCACTAGTGGGTACCTCAGGGGTCAGTACTGGAGGGGTCACTGTCACTAGTGGGTACCTCAGGGGTGAGTACTGGAGGGGTCACTGTCACTAGTGGGGTACCTCAGGGGTCAGTATTGGGCCCCATTCTCTTCAATATATTTATTAATGATCTTGTAGAAGGCCTGCACAGTAAAATATCTATTTTTGCAGATGACACTAAACTGTGTAAAGTAATTAACACTGAAGAGGATAGTATACTGTATATATACTACAGAGGACAGTATACTGTATATATACACTACAGAGGACAGTATACTGTATATATACACTACAGAGGACAGTATACTGTATATATACTACAGAGGACAGTATACTGTATATATACTACAGAGGACAGTATACTGTATATATACTACAGAGGACAGTATACTGTATATATACACTACAGAGGACAGTATACTGTATATATACACTACAGAGGACAGTATACTGTATATATACACTACAGAGGACAGTATACTGTATATATACACTACAGAGGACAGTATACTGTATATATATACTACAGAGGACAGTATACTGTATATATACTCTACAGAGGACAGTATACTGTATATATATTTTACAGAGGACAGTATACTGTATATATACACTACAGAGGACAGTATACTGGATATATACACTACAGAGGACAGTATACTGTATATATATACTCCAGAGAACAGTATACTGTATATATACTATAGAGGACAGTATACTGCTACAGATGGATCTGGATAGATTGGAGGCTTGGGCAGAGAAATGGCAGATGAGGTTTAACACTGACAAATGTAAAGTTATGCATATGGGAAGGAATAATGCAAGTCACCCGTACATACTAAATGGTAAAACACTCGGTAACACTGACATGGAAAAGGACTGAGGAATTTTAATAAACAGCAAACTAAGCTGTAAAAACCAGTGTCAGGCAGCTGCTGCCAAGGCCAATAAGATAATGGGTTGCATCAAAAGGGGCATAGATGGTGGTGATGAGAACATAGTCCTACCACTTTACACATCACTGGTCAGACCACACATGGAGGACTGTGTACAGTTCTGGGCTCCTGTGAACAAGGCAGACATAGCAGAGCTGGAGATGGTCCAGAGGAGGGCAACTAAAGTAATAACTGGAATGGGGCAACTACAGTATCCGGAAAGGTTATCAAAATTAGAGTTATTTACTTTAGAAAAAAGACGACTGAGGGGAGATCTAATAACTATGTATAAATATATCAGGGGTCAGTACAGAGATCTGTCCCATCATCTATTTATCCCCAGGACTGTGACTGTGACGAGGGGACATCCTCTGCGTCTGGAGGAAAGAAGGTTTGTACACAAACATAGAAAAGGATTCTTCACTGTAAGAGCAGTGAGACAATGGACTCTTTACTGTAAGAGCAGTGAGGCAATGGACTCTTTACTGTAAGAGCAGTGAGACTATGGACTCTTTACTGTAAGAGCAGTGAGACTATGGACTCTTTACTGTAAGAGCAGTGAGACTATGGACTCTTTACTGTAAGAGCAGTGAGACTATGGACTGTATACTGTAAGAGAAGTGAGACTATGTACTCTTTACTGTAAGAGCAGTGAGACTATGTACTCTTTACTGTAAGAGCAGTGAGACTATGGACTCTTTACTGTAAGAGCAGTGAGACTATGGACTCTATACTGTAAGAGCAGTGAGACTATGGACTCTTTACTGTAAGAGCAGTGAGACTATGGACTCTTTACTGTAAGAGCAGTGAGACTATGGACTCTTTACTGTAAGAGCAGTGAGACTATGGACTCTATACTGTAAGAGCAGTGAGACTATGGACTCTTTACTGTAAGAGCAGTGAGACTATGGACTCTATACTGTAAGAGCAGTGAGACTATGGACTCTTTACTGTAAGAGCAGTGAGACTATGGACTCTTTACTGTAAGAGCAGTGAGACTATGGACTCTTTACTGTAAGAGCAGTGAGACTATGGACTCTATACTGTAAGAGCAGTGAGACTATGGACTCTTCATGGTAAGAGCAGTGAGACTATGGACTCTTTACTGTAAGAGCAGTGAGACTATGGACTCTTTACTGTAAGAGCAGTGAGACTATGGACTCTTTACTGTAAGAGCAGTGAGACTATGGACTCTTTACTGTAAGAGCAGTGAGACTATGGACTCTATACTGTAAGAGCAGTGAGACTATGGACTCTATTACTGTAAGAGCAGTGAGACTATGGACTCTTTACTGTAAGAGCAGTGAGACTATGGACTCTTTACTGTAAGAGCAGTGAGACTATGGACTCTATACTGTAAGAGCAGTGAGACTATGGACTCTTCATGGTAAGAGCAGTGAGACTATGGACTCTATACTGTAAGAGCAGTGAGACTATGGACTCTTTACTGTAAGAGCAGTGAGACTATGGACTCTTTACTGTATGAGCAGTGAGACTATGGACTCTATACTGTAAGAGCAGTGAGACTATGGACTCTATACTGTAAGAGCAGTGAGACTATGTACTCTTTACTGTAAGAGCAGTGAGACTATGGACTCTTTACTGTAAGAGCAGTGAGACTATGGACTCTATACTGTAAGAGCAGTGAGACTATGGACTCTTTACTGTAAGAGCAGTGAGACTATGGACTCTATACTGTAAGAGCAGTGAGACTATGGACTCTTCATCGTAAGAGCAGTGAGACTATGGACTCTGTATTGTAAGAGCAGTGAGACTATGGACTCTTCATGGTAAGAGCAGTGAGACTATGGACTCTTTACTGTAAGAGCAGTGAGACTATGGAACTCTATACTGTAAGAGCAGTGAGACTATGGATTCTTTACGGTAAGAGCAGTGAGACTATGGAGCTCTCTGTCTGAGGAGGTGGTGATGGTGAGTACAATAAAGGAATTCAGGAGGGGCCTGGATGTATTTCTGGAGTGTAATAATATTACAGGCTATAGCTACTAGAGAGGGGTCGTTGATCCAGGGAGTTATTCTGATTGGAGTCGGGAAGGAATTTTTTCCCCTTAAGTGGGGAAAATTGGCTTCTGCCTCACAGGGTTTTTTTGCCTTCCTCTGGATCAACTTGTAGGAAACAGGCCGAACTGTATGGACAAATGTCTTTTTTCGGTCTTATATACTATATATTGTTACTATGTTGTGTTACTGACAGATGTTAGACAGGCAGATAGATAGATAGACAGACAGACAGGATAGACAGACAGACAGACAGACAGATAGATAGATTATACCATCGTACGCGTAACTTGAAAGATAGTCAGGCTTGAGCGGATGTTGGTACAAAAAAGGTTCCTTTAAGTACCGTACTTATTTTGGTTCTAAAAAAAATTGGTTGCTTCCCTTGCCACATTTGCATAAACTGTCCTCTCATGTTGAAAGGTTCTGAATGTTGTCACCCTGTTACTGGCGGGAAATTTCAGATAAAGAAATATCTAACATGTGATTCTACCCTCCTGTGGTGTATCTTCTTGAATGCCCGCGTCGACTTCTCTATGTTGGGGAGACGACATGGGATGTGAAGACGCGTCTGAATCAACATCGTTTCTCTATTTGTGATAAAAGTTTGGACTCTCCGGTCTCCAGACACTTTGTGGATGTGACTGCTGTTCGCCATGGACTCGGGGTCGCACTGACTTGGATGGCAGATCTAAGCCAATGCGTCCCTTGATGGGTTCTTGGTGTATAATAGATGTCTGTCTCCTTGGGGTTTAAAAGTTTTATACTAAAGCGGAGTCTATGGTGACATCACATATTCTAATATACAAATGTGTGTCTATATGGCCACGTCTTTGACTCCGTCGCTATACAATGCTCTTGAGTTGGTGACTTCAGAAGGTTTTGGGCATTCGTACAGCTGCCTCATGTGCAGGATTCTGCCCTCAGTATCTGCTGGCATTTGACACACGTGCGTATGACGCCGTTTTTTTTTTCAGCGCATGCGCATTGTCGCCCTTCTTCCCTTTTGGTTGCGATCACCGGCGCGCGCGCATTAGCGTAATCCAGGCGCTAATACGATTATTAGAACTGGTGAGTCTGTGGACCTGACAAATCCTTTAATTACATCCAAACGAGTGATATGAATACATTCCCAGGTGTCACTATTATATTCATCACCACTATCAGGACATTTTTATATGTACAGTATATTTGGTTTATTATGAATTTTATGTCACTGAGCACATTGATGCACTTGGACACTTTATTAAAGATGTGGTGATAAAGTTTTTTTTATGGGATTATTTGTTTGAATCATGGATTTTATTGTAATAAGTCATATTAATCATGTTTTGTATTATGAGATCAATTAAGTTTTAATTATCTTGTTCACATGTGCACTTAGTATTTATATGTTAGTAACACGCTTGTACTCACTGCTTGACAAAGACTGCACTGCACAGTTGCAGAGGTGGAATAAAGGGACCCGTTTGTTTCAGATTTCCAGAGTGCTGGATAGATAGATAGATATGAGATAGATATGAGATAGATATGAGATAGATAGATAGATAGATAGATAGATAGATAGATAGATATGAGATAGATAGATAGATAGATAGATAGATAGATAGATAGATAGATAGTGAAAAAGGTGCCATTGAGTGCACTGAAACGTCGCTTTTTACCCGGAAAATAAAGTAAGAATTTTTTCAGAACCTGCGAAAAGTCATGTGACCTGACATCTTAGGAAGTTACATTACTTACATTGTAGCAAAGCGGTGAAATAAACCCAAAACTTGTATAGGGAGAAGTCTTTGCAGTGTGAGAACTGGTGTCAGGTGACATCCGCGGCCGGGTCACTGTCACCGGGTGATTGTATGAAGACCTCTTCAGGTGGTCGCTGTACCCGGAAAATAAAGTAAGAATTTTTTTCACCAATAAGGAAGTGCTGTGGAATTTTTCATGTTATATTTTTGTGGACTTAGGGGAATGTCCTCTCAGCCACTGGCACTCCATTTTTAGTATTGTGGAACTTGCTGTGCGATCCAGTGCATTTTTTCTAGATAGATAGATAGATAGATAGATAGATAGATAGATAGATAGATAATACTTTGCTGTACTGAACTTTGCATTATCTGTCATTTTGTGGTCACATCCAGAGCTGCATTCACAATTCTGCTTAATCATGATGGGATCACAGTGGAGTGTATCCAGAACCTGCGAAAAGTCATGTGACCTGACATCTTAGGGAAGTTACATTACTTATTACATTGTAGCAAAGCGGTGAAATAAACTTAAAACTTGTATAGAAGTCTTTGCAGTGTAAGAACTGGTGTGCGGGTGACATCCGCGGCCGGGTCACTATCACCGGGTGATTGTATGAAGCCTCTTCAGGTGGTCGCTGTGTCCTTAGATTCTCTTCACTGTAAAGTCTCTGTCCCTATAAACTTCTTATGCTTTACTTCTGGCTGGAGCTGGCCATGGAGGTTCACTCTTTGCAGCCATAATATGGCTAGTACAATGTATCTGAACCTGACCCAGGAGTACATTAATCATGAATGCACTTCCCTTTAATAACCACCAAACATTACGCCTAATTATAACCCAGTTTGTGCAGAGAAGGCACGACGCCCCGGATACAAGTCCCTGTCATCTGTCAGGATGCAGATCCATCTTGGAGTTTGTTTTGAAACTATTTTTGTTGAAAAATTTGTACAGAAAAAGAATATTTAATAATTGTTGGTCTCAGTGATTGACAGATGAGATGTGTCAAAAATGTGAAACTCTTCCTCTGGGGATCTGGGTGCATTTCACTTATTCTCACACAGAAAAGTCCATAAATAAACCTCCGTGGCTCCTCGTCTGACGGACACAAATCAAAATGTAAATCAGTTCCTTCGCATGTTTCAGATAAAATGCATGTACGGCTCTTGGCTTATATAGAGATGACATACACTAGTCAAAAAAAGTTCGGGCTATTTGGCTTGTGGGTGAAATTTAAGGATGAACCTAAAATGCCCTCAACCTTTACAGGGGAACCTAATGTGATCTTCTCTAACCTTCTGGATGCACATGTCCAACTGTTCAGTGTTTCAGGACTTTTTGCACAACTTGCTGTTCTCTAACGGCAAAATTCACAACGGGTGTTTGACCCATGAATCGCCCAATAAATGTCCTGCTTCAATTAGAATTGGCATTTAAACAGTCCTCCTCATCACGCTGTTCACATTTTGACATCATGAGACCAAGACGACACCTAACAATTGATGAACAGTACCTTGCCATTGAGAGGTTTTAAGCAGGATGTTCTCAGTCAGAAGTGGCCACTGAGCGTGGTCTGCGTGCTAGACGACCTGCACGGGTACTTGACCACACCACCAGGCACAGGCATCATCATCTTGTATAAGCCAGAGAGCATCTACGTTGGACGAGGGAGCAGTGGCCTCAGTGCTGTTCACTGATGAAAGTCGATTCACGCTGAGCAGAAATGATGGCTTCCAACGATGTTGTAGACGTCAAGGAGAGCGCTCTGCATCAGCCACTGTTGTCACCAGATGAGCCTCTGGTGGTGGCGGTGTCACAGTGTGGGCAGGTGTGTCTCGTCAGTAAGAACCTCCCTACGCTTTGTGAATGGTCCAGTGACAGTCCATACTATCTGAAGAACATCATTAATCTAGTCATTGTGCCTCAGCAGGAACAACACAGGCCTAATTTCATAGTTACATAGTTAATATGGTCGAAAAAAGACATGTCCATCAAGTTCAACCAAGGGATAGATGGGGACCCGAATCCCAGAAGGAACCTCATCTTCATGGACAACAATGCACCAGCTCATCGAGGTCGCATCATTAGGGAATAGCTGTTGGAGACTGGAGGACCTCAAATAGAGCGGCCTGCACTCTCTTTCGACCTGAATCCCATTGAAAACCTATGGGATCAGCTGAGTTGCCGTGTAGAGGCTCGTAACTCTGTACCTCAGAACCTCAATGACCTTAGGGCCACCCTTTAAGAAGAGTGGGATGCCGTGCCTCAGCAGACAATAAGGCGACTTGTGAACAGCAGAAGACGTTGTTGTCAAGCTGTAATTGATGCTCAAGGCGACAGAACAAGTTCCTGAGACACTGATATTTTGTGGCAGTATACCCAGCACTCGGGTCGGTGGGGCGCTGACATTTTGTGGCGGTATACCCAGCACTGGGGTCAGTGAGACGCTGACATTTTGTGGCGGTATACCCAGCACTGGGGTCGTGAGACGCTGACATTTTGTGGCGGTATACCCAGCACTGGGGTCATGAGACGCTGACATTTTGTGGCGGTATACCCAGCACTGGGGTCGGTGAGACGCTGACATTTTGTGGCGGTATACCCAGCACTGGGGTCAGTGAGACGCTGACATTTTGTGGCGTTATACCCAGCACTGGGGTCGGTGAGACGCTGACATTTTGTGGCGGTATGCCCAGCACTGGGGTCGGTGAGACGCTGACATTTTGTGGCGGTATGCCCAGCACGGGGGTCGGCTTCTGAGATGAGGAAATCACCATTGCTGCTTCTACTTAAATGTCCGACTTTCTTGATGTAATATCAATGGAGCCGAAACGTTTTATATTTTACATAACTTTCACCTGAAAGCCAAATATCCCTAACTTTTTGTGAGTAGTGTATACCATAGTGCTGCACACACAAAATGTACTCACCAAGTATCAGTGTACAAAATATTGTTGATCACAAGTGAACCCAAAGACCTGTGATTATGTTTCAGAGACAGGGAGAAAATAGAACCTGAAAAAGTTCTAAAAAATAAAAATGAAGTCTGTGTACAGTCACTGGGGGTCATTTATCAAACTTGTGAAAAATAGAACTGGTTTTGTTGCCCATAGCAACTAGAGATAAGCGAATTTCATTTTTTCGCTCTTCATTTACTGGTAAAAGGTGAATTGCGCAATGGTTTCCGTTACCACAGACCATAACACAATTCTGTGACAGAATTTAGAGGCATGCCATTATTCATTCCGTCATGATAGAAGTCTATGGGGTCCCGTTTCCGTTACGCAGGGGAGTCCTCTCCTGATCCTGAGTCCTCTCCTGATCCCGAGTCCTCTCCTGATCCCGAGTCCTCTCCTGATCCCGAGCCCTCTCCTGATCCTGAATCCTCACCTGATCCTGAGTCCTCTCCTGCATAACGGAAACGGGATGGATCCGTTATGCAGCCCATAGACTTCTATTATGTCGGAATGAATAGCGGAATGCCTACGTTCCATCATAGAATTGCGTTATGGTCCGTGGTAACAGAATCCATGATGCATTTCTGCTTTTACCGCCAAACGAAGCGTGAACGAATTTCATAACCTGAAATTCGCTCATCTCTAATAGCAACCAATCAGATTCCATCTTTCATTTTGAACTGAAACCGATTAATCTGTTCACTGTAATCATGATAGAAAATGATAGAAGTCAAATCCGTATCAAACCTCTCACCACCAATGGTATTTACAGTACACTCCAGAGCTGCACTCACTATTCTGCTGGTGACCTCACTGTGTACATACAATACTTATCCTGTAATGATCCTGAGATACATTGTGTATTATACCCCAGAGCTGCACTTACTATTCTGCTGGTGGAGTCACTGTGTATATACATTACTTATCCTGTACTGACCCTGAGTTACATCCTGTATTATACTCCAGAGCTGCACTCACTATTCTGCTGGTGACCTCACTGTGTACATACATTACTTATCCTGTACTGATCCTGAGTTACATCCTGTATTATACTCCAGAGCTGCACTCACTATTGTGCTGGTGCAGTCACTGTGTACATACATTACTTATCCTGTACTGATCCTGAGTTACATCCAGTATTATACTCCAGAGCTGCACTCACTATTCTGCTGGTGCAGTCACTGTGTACATACATTACTTATCCTGTACTGATCCTGAGTTACATCCTGTATTATACTCCAGAGCTGCACTCACTATTCTGCTGGTGGAGTCACTGTGTACATACATTACTTATCCTGTACTGATCCTGAGTTACATCCTGTATTATACTCCAGAGCTGCACTCACTATTCTGCTGGTGCAGTCACTGTGTACATACAATACTTATCCTGTAATGATCCTGAGATACATCGTGTATTATACCCCAGAGCTGCACTCACTATTCTGCTGGTGGAGTCACTGTGTACAGACATCACTCATCCTGTACTGATTCTGAGTTACATCCTGTATTATACTCCAGAGCTGCACTCACTATTCTGCTGGTGGAGTCACTGTGTACATACATTACTTATCTTGTACTGAACCTGAGTTACATCCTTTATTATACTCCAGAGCTGCACTCACTATTCTGCTTGTGCAGTCACTGTGTACATACATTACTTATCCTGTACTGATCCTGAGTTACATCCTGTATTATACTCCAGAGCTGCACTCACTATTCTGCTGGTGACCTCACTGTGTACATACAATACTTATCCTGTACTGATCCTGAGTTACATCCTGTATTATACCCCAGAGCTGCACTCACTATTCTGCTGGTGCAGTCACTGTGTACATACATTACTTATCCTGTACTGATCCTGAGTTACATCCTGTATTATACCCCAGAGCTGCACTCACTATTCTGCTGGTGCAGTCACTGTGTACATACATTACTTATCCTGTACTGATCCTGAGTTACATCCTGTATTATTCTCCAGAGCTGCACTCACTATTCTGCTGGTAAAGCCGCTGTGTACATACATTATCCTGTACTGATTGCGAGTTGCATCCTGATCAGTTAACCCACCTGTATTATTTTCCATGTGCTGTGATAATAGGCAGATATTTCCTGTCTGCCCATTAAATTCCACGGAAATTCTCTTTCGGGTGTGGACAAATTTATTCCCACAGTCCGCAAAATTTTTAGCAAGCAACGAGAATCTTGGAGCGGTAAATACGATGTTATTTAGCATTTGAAAGGGAGGAAATCTGCATGTAAATGTTCTAAAATTTCAAATGAGGTGATTATTCCTTCGCAGGGATCGGAGCCTCGTGCCTCGGACTCTTCTTCTGGAGCCGGAATAATTCATCTCGCCTCATGATATGATAATTTTTTTTCTTTTGGATTTCTTCTTAACTTCAACATAAATGGACTTTCATAAAACTTGCGCTTCAAGGGTTTGTGTGTGGTGGAGAGGATAAGACGGATCGGGGAACTTCTATTAACACTTCACAACAATAAAAGAACCAATTAAATATTTGGTCTCTTTCTTCTCCGTCCTTTTTTTAGAGGAAATGTAATATTTGTGACGACTCTGCAATTTTCTTCTGCGCGGCTTCGGTGGGGGTTTTGTACAGTAGATCAGATAGGTGCATGTAGAATAGATGGACTAAGAGCAGGACATATTAAAGGGGCACTCCTCTGTGTTATCCGCTGGGGGGATACAGCCTCCAAAATGCCTAACTACGGTCAAAAATTCCTGCCCTGTAAGTCAAACTAGCCAACCTTAGTGCAACTGGTGCCATCTGTTCCCCAGGTAAGTGATGCACACCCACTCGGCAGTCCAGATGATCTAATGTGATTCATCAGACCAGGCCACCTTCCTCCCATAGTGTACCTGGTGCCATCTCTTCCCCATGTAAGTGATGCACACTCACCTGGTGGTCCACATAATGTAACCTAATTCATCAGACCTTGCCACCTTCCTCCCATAGCGCACCTGGTGCCATCTCTTCCCCCATGTAAGTGATGCACACTCACATGGTCGTCCACATGATGTAATCTGATTCATCAGACCAGACCACCTTCCTCCCATAGCGCACCTGGTGCCATCTCTTCCCCATGTAAGTGATGCACACTCACCCGGTGGTCCACATAATGTAACCTGATTCATCACACCTTGCCACCTTCCTCCTGTATGTGTACCTGGTGCCATCTCTACCCCCATGTAAGTGATGCACACTCACCTGGTCGTCAACATGATATAACCTGATTCATCAGACCAGACACCTTCCTCCCATAGTGCACCTGGTGCCATCTTTTCCCCCAGTAAGTGATGCACACCCACTCGGCCGTCCACATGATGTAACCTGATTCATCAGACCAGACCACCTTCCTCCCGTAAGTGTACCTGGTGCCATCTCTTCCCCCAGTAAGTGATGCACACTCACATGGTCGTCCACATGATGTAATCTGATTCATCAGACCAGACCACCTTCCTCCCGTAAGTGTACCTGGTGCCATCTCTTCCCCCAGTAAGTGATGCACACCCACTCGGCCGTCCACATGATGTAACCTGATTCATCAGACCAGGTACCTTCCTCCCATAGTGCACCTGGTGCCATCTATTCCCCCAGTAAGTGATGCACACCCACTCGGCCGTCCACATGATATAACCTGATTCATCAGACCAGGCACCTTCCTCCCATAGTGCACCTGGTGCCATCTTTCCCCCAGTAAGTGATGCACACTCACCTGGTTGTCCACATGATGTAACCTGATTCATCAGACCAGACCACCTTCCTCCCGTAAGTGTACCTGGTGCCATCTCTTCCCCCAGTAAGTGATGCACACCCACTCGGCCGTCCACATGATGTAACCTGATTCATCAGACCAGGCCACCTTCCTCCCGTAAGTGTACCTGGTGCCATCTCTTCCCCCAGTAAGTCATGCACACCCACTCGGCCGTCCACATGATGTAACCTGATTCATCAGACCAGGCAGTCTTTTTCCATTGCTACATAACGATCTTCCATGTTACTGTTCACCTTGCTTCCGGACTGTATTGTGGACAGGACAATGTCTGCCAGCATCACCTGGCTCCGTATCTGTTGCATTAACCTCGGATTGGTCATAAAGGACAGGCCAGATTTATTTATAAAGATCCGTCACCCGGCGATGGAGCGGAGATCTGAGCTCCGGCAGATAGAGCTCGCACAGGCTTTATGGCTCACAGCCCCGGATGGAGGGAGAGAGAAATTAAGTGAGCAAATATATTGAAGGTCAACAGCACAGACTTGAAGGATTTGTAAAGAACACAATTTTATCCTTGTAGATTAAGGAAATCTGTGCTGGTCGGGGACCTGAAGTGTAGGGAAGGGCAGGAGCGCAAGACGTCCGGAAGAAATTGTAAGATATTTACTAAGGTGTGAAATGGCTCCCAGCGGACACTCCGTCTAAATAGATTTTTCACAATACAAATATTTTCTTCGTTGGAACTTGGAAACATTGAATCTGGGATGAGGATGAGGAGTCCTAATGAGGGTTACCAGATGTAAGAGGGCCCCAAGAGCAGAGACGATGATCTGCTATAATCTACAATATAGGATAAGGTCACATTGCTCTATAATCTACAATATAGGATAAGGTCACATTGCTCTATAATCTACAATATGGGATAAAATCACAGTGTTCTATAATCTACAATATAGGATAAGTCACATTGCTCTATAATCTACAATATAGGATAAAATCACATTGCTCTATAATCTACAATATAGGATAAGGTCACATTGCTCTATAATCTGCCAGATTGGATAAGGTGACATTGCCCTATAATCTACAGTATAGGACAAGGTCACATTGCTCTGCAGTATAGCAGGCACCAGTAACATAGATATATAGCTCATTGCTCATTTTACGGATTTTTTTAATATAAAAGTCAAAAAAGGGGTGAATCAGTAAAAGGAAATAATCACAAAAGACTGTGCTCATATACGGCACTGTGCTGGATTCACATAGGCGCTCGGGGGCTGGAACCATCTTGTTGAGATGGAGAGAAGAGCGATGGGAAAATATAAATCTGTAAGTGAGCGACGTGAAGTCCCAGAGAACACCTTGCCCCGAGGATCAAACTGAACGTACAATAGAAGTGATCACCGAAGACTGAAAGTCAAACCATAGCATGAAAAATCCAAGAATGGTGACAGAGGAACTAAAGGACCAAATATATTCAGTATAAGACACCACTGTATACCGTGATATGGACCCTGCTGGTATAACCTGGGTATCTCCTGTATATAATTATATATGTACAGCTGGTATAACCTGGGTATCTCCTGTATATAATTATATATGTACAGCTGGTATAACCTGGGTATCTCCTGTATATAATTATATATGTACAGCTGGTATAACCTGGGTATCTCCTGTATATAATTATATATGTACTGCTGGTATAACCTGGGCATCTCCCGTATATAATTATATATGTACAGCTGGTATAACCTGGGTATCTCCTGTATATAATTATATATGTACAGCTGGTATAAGTTATACATCTTCTTGTATATAGTGATATGGACCATGCTGGCATAACCTGGGCATCTCCTGTATATAATTATATATGTACAGCTGGTATAACCTGGGCATCTCCTGTATATAATTATATATGTACAGCTGGTATAACCTGGGCATCTCCTGTATATAATTATATATGTACGGCTGGTATAAGTTATACATCTTCTGTATATAGTGATATGGAGCATTCTGGTATAACCTGGGTATCTCCCGTATATAATTATATATGCACAGCTGGTATAACCTGGGCATCTCCTGTATATAATTATATATGTACAGCTGGTATAACCTGGGCATCTCCTGTATATAATTATATATGTACAGCTGGTATAACCTGGGCATCTCCTGTATATAATTATATATGTACAGCTGGTATAACCTGGGCATCTCCTGTATATAATTATATATGTACAGCTGGTATAACCTGGGTATCTCCTGTATATAATTATATATGTACAGCTGGTATAACCTGGGCATCTCCTGTATATAATTATATATGTACAGCTGCTATAACCTGGGCATCTCCTGTATATAATTATATATGTACAACTGGTATAACCTGGGCATCTCCCGTATATAATTATATATGTACAGCTGCTATAACCTGGGTATCTCCTGTATATAATTATATATGCACAGCTGGTATATGTTATACATCTTCTTGTATACAGTGATATGGAGCATGCTGGTATAACCTGGGTATCTCCTGTATATAATTATATATGTACAGCTGGTATAACCTGGGTACCTCCTGTATATAATGTTATATGTACAGCTGGTATAAGTTATACATCTTCCTGTATATAATTATATATGTACAGCTGCTATAACCTGGGTATCTCCTGTATATAATTATATATGTACAGCTGGTATAAGTTATACATCTTCTTCTATATAGTGATATGGACCATGCTGGTATAACCTGGGTATCTCCTGTATATCATTATATATGTACAGCTGGTATAACCTGGGTATCTCCTGTATATAATGATATATGTACAGCTGGTATAACCTGGGCATCTCCTGTATATAATTATACATGTACAGCTGGTATAACCTGGGTATCTCCTGTATATAATGATATATGTACAGCTGGTATAAGTTATATATCTTCTCTATATAGTGATATGGACCATGCTGGTATAACCTGGGTATCTCCTGTATATAATTATATATGTACAGCTGGTATAACCTGGGTATCTCTCGTATATAATTACATATGTACAGCTGGTATAAGTTATACATCTTCTGTATATAGTGATATGGACCATGCTGGTATAACCTGGGTATCTCCTGTATATAATTATATATGTACAGCTGGTATAACCTGGGTATCTCCTGTATATAATTATATATGTACAGCTGGTATAACCTGGGTATCTCCTGTATATAATTATATATGTACAGCTGGTATAACCTGGGCATCTCCTGTATATAATTACATATGTACAGCTGGTATAACCTGGGTATCTCCTGTATATAATTATATATGTACAGCTGGTATAACCTGGGTATCTCCTGTATATAATTATGTATGTACAGCTGGTATAACCTGGGTATCTCCTGTATATAATTATATATGTACAGCTGGTATAACCTGGGCATCTCCTGTATATAATTATATATGTACAGCTGGTATAACCTGGGCATCTCCTGTATATAATTACATATGTACAGCTGGTATAACCTGGGTATCTCCTGTATATAATTATATATGTACAGCTGGTATAACCTGGGTATCTCTCGTATATAATTACATATGTACAGCTGGTATAAGTAGGGTTACCTTCAGTCCTTTCCTCATTAGCCCCTGCTAACTGCAGAGAATCACAATTTTGACTGACCTGATTGGCTGATTTATAATGGCAGGATGTGTAGGTGACAGATATCATTTAAGGTATTTAATCTGCTTTTTACAATTTCTTATGATTCTCCCATCTCTGAGTCAGAAAATGTACAAAAAAAGCTGCTGGAACATTCCTTGCTTCCTCCTTGAGGGATCTGCTCCGCGCTGCACAAGTGTCGTCTAGTTATATGAGAACATTTATTTAACATCAAAGAGACCAGAAATAATTCCCAATTTCGATACAAAACGGCTCTGCCGCACAAAGGCACTTTAAGGCGCTCGCCTCGCGCCCAGCAGATGCCATTAATGTCGGCTTTATTATGCAGTTTAGCGCTGTCTAATAGACGTTTTTTTGGCGGATAGGAGAGAAATCATCGTTTCATCGATCTCCCATCTTAATGAGCTTGTTTCATTGAGCAAAAAAACATTTTCATTGTGGCCGATGCAGATTTACGGTGATTTACACACCCGGCTGTGGAGAAACCTGATATTAATAACAAGCTGGTTTGATTTCCTTGTCCATTATAGCTGCGTCCAATCATTTAGAGAGCGCTAAAGCAAATTGGGGATTGAACCGGAGATGGTCTGCAGCCGCTCTTCCAGTCTGCAGTTTGTGATCTAACATTAGGGTTGCCAGCGGAGTCCCGATGCAAAACTCACATTGGGACCCCGTTTCTCTTCACAGTAAGTGAGGGATCAGTAATTTTGGTAATTTTATTTTTTTAACCCAGTTTGAGCCTGTTGCTACCATTATTTTTCTTGTAGCCCCAGTCCCACTGGTCACAACACACAGGAAATACCTGAAAATGTCCACACTGGCCTCATCGATGACGTACCTGATTCTGAGAAAACCTGAGTGATTGGCTGAGTGTGTCAAGACAGGACTAAAAAGTAGAGACCTTCGGAGACTATGGCAGCAGAAGAATAGGATCAGCGGGGGGTTTCCTTTTCTTTAACCCGCTTTATTTTTAGCCCACTGGAAACCCCTTTAAAGGTGTCCATACACACAAGACAAACATTGACTGAACCCATCAATTTAGGCCAATCATTTAAAGGCTATGTACACCTTTGGGGGCTATTTTTTATTATTGAATTGTACTCATTTTGATCTAAAAATATATTTTTTAAATTGGTCTTTATTAAAAAATATTGTGTCCCTTATTCTGTACAGAGCTGAGATGCTCTAGTAGCACCCTTTGGATTTTCTGTCTTTTCCATCAGACCAGGAGCTGACGGCTCCTAATCTCTGACCTCCTAAACACTTGTTATAGCTCAGTCCTTATCTGACTGATAAAAATGTGGCTTAAATAAGTGTTTATGACCTCTCAGTAGTTTAGAGATAAGGGTTATTGGATGACACAAAGTGAAAGTACCCGTTACACAACTAGAAAAACAGTAAAGTCTGTGTGACAAAACAGCTCAATATTTTTAATAAAATTATTTTTAGCCAAAAATGAGTAACATACAATTCGAAGACGTGCATAGTGTTTAATCTGTATATGGGTGTGTGAACTCTACCCAAACTAAAAGACATTAAGATGGATCAGACATGATGGATTTCAACATACCAGTCATTTGGCAGAGGGGGTGCAGAGGTTTGTAGCACAGGGCCCTGGAGCCTGAGAGAGCTCAGAAGGTCTTCCTGCCCAAGATGAGAAGATCAGAACTAGAAATGATGTGGTATAGTAGGAAGGGCTGAGCTACATGTCTTGCATCGAAGCCCAGGAAAGGTTGTACCACTGCTTCCATCATTCACAGCGATCACTGACAGCACCCGACTTGTAGTAAGCCCCTTGCTGTGCCTACTAGTAGTTATGTCCATGTACACCTCAATATTTTTGGAGGTTCTCACCACTGGAGATTCACAAACTTACCAACTTCTGAGATAGGTTCAGGGGGCCATGAAGAGGTGAAATGTTTTCCTCATGTCCCGCCCATTTACCGTGGACACCCCCCTAACCCAACATTTGAATAACA
The DNA here is from genome assembly GCA_033119425.1 of Bufotes viridis. Classification (NCBI taxonomy): domain Eukaryota; kingdom Metazoa; phylum Chordata; class Amphibia; order Anura; family Bufonidae; genus Bufotes; species Bufotes viridis. Next base: position 157,390,619 of record CM065595.1, read on the forward strand.
AAGGGTATATATGATCCACACAGCAGAGCCCATTAATAAGATATAGACCTCTAGACAGACCCCTTTAAACAGACCCCGGTATAGACCCCTTCACATATACGGACCCCAGACCAGTCCCCTCATGTTTTCAGACACCCGATATATAAAGACCTCAGACCAGACCACACTATGGTGTTTGCAGATCCCCCTGTATATAGAGGACTGAGACTGGGCTTACATCAGACCAGACCACAGTCCTCACTCCCACATACGGACCCCAAAACACCAGACCCCCAGATACTCGCCTTTCCTCTATCCTGCAAATGGGGGACAGGAAGAGTGGGCGATCTGTCCTGAGGTCTGTAGAGGGGTAGTTTGGGGTCTGGGAGACATGTGGGAAACCGGCGATATTTTAGAAGGGCTTCCCTTTTTCAAGGGTCTCCTGGACATTCTAGAAGGGCTGGCAAGTATGAATAGGTGACCAACAGATGTGATCATGTGGAGTTCTTGTTAACTGGGCCACTATATCTTAAAGGGAACCTGTCATCTCTCCAAACATTTCATTTTGTATTTCTCATCTAATAAGAATTTCGGCACATGTATTTTTAAGGCTCTATGTTTTTACAGCTCATAAAAGGTTAGTATATAAAATGAGGATGCTCGGACTGGGAGAAAATGTCTGTATGTGGGTAAGTAACTGGCTGACTGACAGAAAACAGAGGGTGGTTATTAACGGTACACACTCAGATTGGGTCACTGTCACTAGTGGGGTACCTCAGGGGTCAGTAATAGAGGGGTCACTGTCACTAGTGGAGTACCTCAGGGGTCAGTACTGGGCCCTATTATCTTCAATATATTTATTAATGATCTTGTGGAAGGCTTGCACAGTAAAATATCAATTTTTGCAGATGACACTAAACTGTGTAAAGTAATTAACACTGAAGAGGACAGTATACTGTATATATACTACAGAGGACAGTATACTGTATATATACTACAGAGGACAGCATACTGTATATACTACAGAGGACAGTATACTGTATATATACTACAGAGGACAGTATACTGTATATATACTACAGAGGACAGCATACTGTATATACTACAGAGGACAGTATACTGTATATATACTACAGAGGACAGTATACTGTATATATACTACAGAGGACAGTATACTGTATATATATACACTACAGAGGACAGTATACTGTATATATACTACAGAGGACAGTATACTGTATATATACTACAGAGGACAGTATACTGTATATATACTACAGAGGACAGCATACTGTATATACTACAGAGGACAGTATACTGTATATATACTACAGAGGACAGTATACTGTATATATACTACAGAGGACAGTATACTGTATATATACTACAGAGGACAGCATACTGTATATACTACAGAGGACAGTATACTGTATATATATACACACTACAGAGGACAGTATACTGTATATATACTACAGAGGACAGTATACTGTATATATACACTACAGAGGACAGTATACTGTATATGTACTACAGAGGACAGTATACTGTATATACCACATAGGACAGTATACTGTGTATATACTACAGAGGACAGTATACTGTATATATACTACAGAGGACAGCATACTGTACTATATTACAGAGGACAGTATACTGTATATATACTACAGAGGACAGTATACTGTATATATATACTACAGAGGACAGTATACTGTATATATACTACAGAGGACAGTATACTGTATATATACTACAGAGGACAGTATACTGTATATATACTACAGAGGACAGTATACTGTATATATACTACAGAGGACAGTATACTGTATATATACTACAGAGGACAGTATACTGTATATATACTACAGAGGACAGTATACTGTATATATACTACAGAGGACAGTATACTGTATATACACTACAGAGGACAGTATACTGTATATATATTACAGAGGACAGTATACTGTATATATATATTACAGAGGACAGTATACTGTATACACACTACAGAGGACAGTATACTGTATATATATTACAGAGGACAGCATACTGTATATACACTACAGAGGACAGTATACTGTATATATATTACAGAGGACAGTATACTGCTACAGACGGATCTGGATAGATTGGGGGCTTGGGCAGAGAAATGGTAGATGAGATTTAACACTGACAAATGTAAAGTTATGCACATGGGAAGGAATAATGCAAGTCACCCGTACATACTAAATGGTAACACTGACATGGAACACTTGGTAACACTGACATGGAAAAAGATCTAGGAATTTTAATAAACAGCAAACTAAGCTGCAAAAACCAGTGTCAGGCAGCTGCCGCCAAGGCCAATAAGATAATGGGTTGCATCAAAAGGAGCATAGACGCCCGTGATGAGAACATAGTCCTACCACTTTACAGATCACTGGTCAGGACCATCACACATGGAGGACTGTGTACAGTTCTGGGTTCCTGTGAACAAGGCAGACATAGCAGAGATGGAGAGGGTTCAGGGGAAGACAGCCTTGCACAGTCTGGCACTATCCAATCAGTTTTTCCAGTATCAGACCATGCAGGGGGACATCCCCAACTGGAAAGAACCCATATGGACCTTATAGTAGGAATAATAGAAAGAAGACTACTCAATGGTGAAAAATCCAATAATACCATGGACTTTATTAAGATGAAGTGATTATTTCTGTTTTATTTTAAAACTATGTATGCAATTAGCATTAATGCCTAATATATTGAATATTAACATCATTTTAATTAAAATCCAGTATTGAAAGTTATTAAGAGCCAATCATTCAGTTTATTATGTATTAACTCATTCGCTTGGCGGGTACAGAGCTGTCGGTCAGTGATAAGGCCAACATGACTCCTTAGCTCGGTACCAGCAGATTTAGACCAAAGTACAAAGTACAAAGCAGATTTCATGGTGACAGGTTCTCTGTATATATAATCTGCTCAGCTCCTCCTGCTCTATAACACGCTGCCTGCAGATTACATGGTGACAGGTTCTCTGTATATATAATCTGCTCAGCTCCTCCTGCTCTATAACACGCTGCCTGCAGATTACATGGTGACAGGTTCTCTGTATATATAATCTGCTCAGCTCCTCCTGCTCTATAACACGCTGCCTGCAGATTACATGGTGACAGGTTCTCTGTATATATAATCTGCTCAGCTCCTCCTGCTCTATAACACGCTGCCTGCAGATTACATGGTGACAGGTTCTCTTTATATATAATCTGCTCAGCTCCTCCTGCTCTATAACACACTGCCTGCAGATTACACGGTGACAGGTTCTATTTATATATAATATGCTCAGCTCCTCCTGCTCTATAACACGCTGCCTGCAGATTACATGGTGACAGGTTCTCTTTATATATAATCTGCTCAGCTCCTCCTGCTCTATAACACGCTGCCTGCAGATTACATGGTGACAGGTTCTCTTTATATATAATCTGCTCAGCTCCTCCTGCTCTATAACACACTGCCTGCAGATTACACGGTGACAGGTTCTCTTTATATATAATCTGCTCAGCTCCTCCTGCTCTATAACACGCTGCCTGCAGATTACATGGTGACAGGTTCTCTTTATATATAATCTGCTCAGCTCCTCCTGCTCTATAACACGCTGCCTGCAGATTACATGGTGACAGGTTCTCTTTATATATAATCTGCTCAGCTCCTCCTGCTCTATAACACGCTGCCTGCAGATTACATGGTGACAGGTTCTCTGTATATATAATCTGCTCAGCTCCTCCTGCTCTATAACACGCTGCCTGCAGATTACATGGTGACAGGTTCTCTGTATATATAATCTGCTCAGCTCCTCCTGCTCTATAACACACTGCCTGCAGATTACACGGTGACAGGTTCTCTTTATATATAATCTGCTCAGCTCCTCCTGCTCTATAACACGCTGCCTGCAGATTACATGGTGACAGGTTCTCTTTATATATAATCTGCTCAGCTCCTCCTGCTCTATAACACACTGCCTGCAGATTACATGGTGACAGGTTCTCTTTATATATAATCTGCTCAGCTCCTCCTGCTCTATAACACACTGCCTGCAGATTACACGGTGACAGGTTCTCTTTATATATAATCTGCTCAGCTCCTCCTGCTCTATAACACGCTGCCTGCAGATTACATGGTGACAGGATCTGTGTATATATAATCTGCTCAGCTCCTCCTGCTCTATAACACGCTGCCTGCAGATTACATGGTGACAGGTTCTCTTTATATATAATCTGCTCAGCTCCTCCTGCTCTATAACACACTGCCTGCAGATTACATGGTGACAGGTTCTCTTTATATATAATCTGCTCAGCTCCTCCTGCTCTATAACACGCTGCCTGCAGATTACATGGTGACAGGATCTCTTTATATATAATCTGCTCAGCTCCTCCTGCTCTATAACACGCTGCCTGCAGATTACATGGTGACAGGTTCTCTTTATATATAATCTGCTCAGCTCCTCCTGCTCTATAACACGCTGCCTTTAGATTACATGGTGACAGGTTCTCTGTATATATAATCTGCTCAGATCCTCCTGCTCTATAACACGCTGCCTGCAGATTACATGGTGACAGGTTCTCTTTATATATAATCTGCTCAGCTCCTCCTGCTCTATAACACACTGCCTGCAGATTACATGGTGACAGGTTCTCTTTATATATATAATCTGCTCAGCTCCTCCTGCTCTATAACACACTGCCTGCAGATTACACGGTGACAGGTCCTCTTTATATATAATCTGCTCAGCTCCTCCTGCTCTATAACACTCTGCCTGAAGATTACATGGTGACAGGTTCTCTTTATATATTATCTGCTCAGCTCCTCCTGCTCTATAACACACTGCCTGCAGATTACATGGTGACAGGTTCTCTCTATATATAATCTGCTCAGCTCCTCCTGCTCTATAACACGCTGCCTGCAGATTACATGGTGACAGGTTCTCTGTATATATAATCTGCTCAGCTCCTCCTGCTCTATAACACGCTGCCTGCAGATTACATGGTGACAGGTTCTCTTTATATATAATCTGCTCAGCTCCTCCTGCTCTATAACACGCTGCCTGCAGATTACATGGTGACAGGTTCTCTTATATATAATCTGCTCAGCTCCTCCTGCTCTATAACACGCTGCCTGCAGATTACATGGTGACAGGTTCTCTATATATATAATCTGCTCAGCTCCTCCTGCTCTATAACACGCTGCCTGCAGATTACATGGTGACAGGTTCTCTGTATATATAATCTGCTCAGCTCCTCCTGCTCTATAACACACTGCCTGCAGATTACATGGTGACAGGTTCTCTTTATATATAATCTGCTCAGCTCCTCCTGCTCTATAACACGCTGCCTGCAGATTACATGGTGACAGGTTCTCTTTATATATAATCTGCTCAGCTCCTCCTGCTCTATAACACGCTGCCTGCAGATTACATGGTGACAGGTTCTCTTTATATATAATCTGCTCAGCTCCTCCTGCTCTATAACACGCTGCCTGCAGATTACATGGTGACAGGTTCTCTTTATATATAATCTGCTCAGCTCCTCCTGCTCTATAACACGCTGCCTGCAGATTACATGGTGACAGGTTCTCTTTATATATAATCTGCTCAGCTCCTCCTGCTCTATAACACGCTGCCTGCAGATTACATGGTGACAGGTTCTCTTTATATATAATCTGCTCAGCTCCTCCTGCTCTATAACACGCTGCCTGCAGATTACATGGTGACAGGTTCTCTTTATATATAATCTGCTCAGCTCCTCCTGCTCTATAACACGCTGCCTGCAGATTACATGGTGACAGGTTCTCTTTATATATAATCTGCTCAGCTCCTCCTGCTCTATAACACGCTGCCTGCAGATTACATGGTGACAGGTTCTCTTTATATATAATCTGCTCAGCTCCTCCTGCTCTATAACACGCTGCCTGCAGATTACATGGTGACAGGTTCTCTTTATATATAATCTGCTCAGCTCCTCCTGCTCTATAACACGCTGCCTGCAGATTACACGGTGACAGGTTCTCTTTATATATAATCTGCTCAGCTCCTCCTGCTCTATAACACGCTGCCTGCAGATTACATGGTGACAGGTTCTCTGTATATATAATCTGCTCAGCTCCTCCTGCTCTATAACACGCTGCCTGCAGATTACATGGTGACAGGTTCTCTGTATATATAATCTGCTCAGCTCCTCCTGCTCTATAACACACTGCCTGCAGATTACATGGTGACAGGTTCTCTGTATATATAATCTGCTCAGCTCCTCCTGCTCTATAACACGCTGCCTGCAGATTACATGGTGACAGGTTCTCTTTATATATAATCTGCTCAGCTCCTCCTGCTCTATAACACGCTGCCTGCAGATTACATGGTGACAGGTTCTCTTTATATATAATCTGCTCAGCTCCTCCTGCTCTATAACACGCTGCCTGCAGATTACATGGTGACAGGTTCTCTGTATATATAATCTGCTCAGCTCCTCCTGCTCTATAACACGCTGCCTGCAGATTACATGGTGACAGGTTCTCTTTATATATAATCTGCTCAGCTCCTCCTGCTCTATAACACGCTGCCTGCAGATTACATGGTGACAGGTTCTCTTTATATATAATCTGCTCAGCTCCTCCTGCTCTATAACACGCTGCCTGCAGATTACATGGTGACAGGTTCTCTTATATATAATCTGCTCAGCTCCTCCTGCTCTATAACACGCTGCCTGCAGATTACATGGTGACAGGTTCTCTTTATATATAATCTGCTCAGCTCCTCCTGCTCTATAACACACTGCCTGCAGATTACATGGTGACAGGTTCTCTGTATATATAATCTGCTCAGCTCCTCCTGCTCTATAACACGCTGCCTGCAGATTACATGGTGACAGGTTCTCTGTATATATAATCTGCTCAGCTCCTCCTGCTCTATAACACGCTGCCTGCAGATTACATGGTGACAGGTTCTCTTTATATATAATCTGCTCAGCTCCTCCTGCTCTATAACACACTGCCTGCAGATTACATGGTGACAGGTTCTCTTTATATATAATCTGCTCAGCTCCTCCTGCTCTATAACACACTGCCTGCAGATTACACGGTGACAGGTTCTCTTTATATATAATCTGCTCAGCTCCTCCTGCTCTATAACACGCTGCCTGCAGATTACATGGTGACAGGTTCTCTCTATATATAATCTGCTCAGCTCCTCCTGCTCTATAACACACTGCCTGCAGATTACATGGTGACAGGTTCTCTTTATATATAATCTGCTCAGCTCCTCCTGCTCTATAACACGCTGCCTGCAGATTACATGGTGACAGGTTCTCTTTATATATAATCTGCTCAGCTCCTCCTGCTCTATAACACGCTGCCTGCAGATTACATGGTGACAGGTTCTCTTTATATATAATCTGCTCAGCTCCTCCTGCTCTATAACACGCTGCCTGCAGATTACACGGTGACAGGTTCTCTTTATATATAATCTGCTCAGCTCCTCCTGCTCTATAACACACTGCCTGCAGATTACATGGTGACAGGTTCTCTGTATATATAATCTGCTCAGCTCCTCCTGCTCTATAACACGCTGCCTGCAGATTACATGGTGACAGGTTCTCTTTATATATAATCTGCTCAGCTCCTCCTGCTCTATAACACGCTGCCTGCAGATTACATGGTGACAGGTTCTCTTTATATATAATCTGCTCAGCTCCTCCTGCTCTATAACACGCTGCCTGCAGATTACATGGTGACAGGTTCTCTTTATATATAATCTGCTCAGCTCCTCCTGCTCTATAACACGCTGCCTGCAGATTACATGGTGACAGGTTCTCTTTATATATAATCTGCTCAGCTCCTCCTGCTCTATAACACGCTGCCTGCAGATTACATGGTGACAGGTTCTCTTTATATATAATCTGCTCAGCTCCTCCTGCTCTATAACACGCTGCCTGCAGATTACATGGTGACAGGTTCTCTTTATATATAATCTGCTCAGCTCCTCCTGCTCTATAACACGCTGCCTGCAGATTACATGGTGACAGGTTCTCTTTATATATATAATCTGCTCAGCTCCTCCTGCTCTATAACACACTGCCTGCAGATTACATGGTGACAGGTTCTCTATATATATAATCTGCTCAGCTCCTCCTGCTCTATAACACGCTGCCTGCAGATTACATGGTGACAGGTTCTCTGTATATATAATCTGCTCAGCTCCTCCTGCTCTATAACACACTGCCTGCAGATTACATGGTGACAGGTTCTCTGTATATATAATCTGCTCAGCTCCTCCTGCTCTATAACACACTGCCTGCAGATTACATGGTGACAGGTTCTCTTTATATATAATCTGCTCAGCTCCTCCTGCTCTATAACACACTGCCTGCAGATTACAAGGTGACAGGTTCTCTTTATATATAATCTGCTCAGCTCCTCCTGCTCTATAACACACTACCTGCAGATTACACGGTGACAGGTTCTCTTTTAAAATAATCTGCTCAGCTCCTCCTGCTCTATAACACGCTGCCTGCAGATTACATGGTGACAGGTTCTCTCTATATTTATAATCTGTTCAGCTCCTCCTGCTCTGTAACACACTGCCTGCAGATAACATGTTGACAGGTTCTCTGTATATATAATCTGCTCCGCTCCTCCTGCTCTATAACACACTGCCTGCAGATTACATGGTGACAGGTTCTCTTTATATATCATCTGCTCAGCTCCTCCTGCTCTATAACACGCTGCCTGCAGATTACACGGTGACAGGTTCTCTTTATATATCATCTGCTCAGCTCCTCCTGCTCTATAACACGCTGCCTGCAGATTACACGGTGACAGGTTCTCTTTATATATCATCTGCTCAGCTCCTCCTGCTCTATAACACACTGCCTGCAGATTACATGGTGACAGGTTCTCTGTATATATAATCTGCTCAGCTCCTCCTGCTCTATAACACGCTGCCTGCAGATTACATGGTGACAGGTTCTCTTTATATATAATCTGCTCAGCTCCTCCTGCTCTATAACACACTGCCTGCAGATTACATGGTTACAGGTTCTCTGTATATATAATCTGCTCAGCTCCTCCTGCTCTATAACACGCTGCCTGCAGATTACATGGTGACAGGTTCTCTTTATATATAATCTGCTCAGCTCCTCCTGCTCTATAACACGCTGCCTGCAGATTACATGGTGACAGGTTCTCTTTATATATAATCTGCTCAGCTCCTCCTGCTCTATAACACGCTGCCTGCAGATTACACGGTGACAGGTTCTCTTTATATATAATCTGCTCAGCTCCTCCTGCTCTATAACACGCTGCCTGCAGTTTACATGGTGACTTTTCATAGTGACAGTTTACCATTAACCTCATTTGCATACTCTGCGTTTTCCAAAACCAAACTCAGGGATAGAACGTTCCCTAAAGTCGGAGTCCTTCTACGACATCCTTATCCCAGGACTAAAATTTTTCCATAGGACATCACTGACCCCCAAACCTCATATTTGTCATATTTATATGGAGTCTGTGTCAGTAATGTATTTTATGTGTGTACTATACTACTGTGTATGTATTACTATGTTACTACTGTGGATGTATTACTATGTTACTACTGTGTATGTATTACTTTGTTACTACTGTGTATGTATTATTATCTTACTACTGTGGATGTATTACTATGTTACTATTGTATATGTATTACTATGTTACTTCTGTGTATCTATTACTATGTTACTACTGTGTATGTATTACTATGTTACTTCTGTGTATGTATTACTATCTTACTACTGTGTATGTATTACTATGTTACTACTGTGTGTATTACTGTGTTTATGTTCGTGTATTTGTGTATATTTGTAGATTTTCATCAAATCGCAGCATTTCACTGCAATATGTGAACACGGCCTAGTTAGGTAGTTTGATCCCTCGGATTTGATAACTGCAGATTAAAGCTCAAAAATACAAAACTTAAAAAGTTTTACCTGCAAGAAAATTCTCCTGACAGTGCAAGATTATTTATATAATGGTTTTTAAAAGTACCTGCGGTTTCAGAAAAGGTCTGATGCCATAGCGATGTGTCAGAGGTTCTGATCGGTGGGGGTCCGTGTGCTGAGACCCCAACCAGTCACTGAAACAAAGGAGGCAGGAGGTTTTTCGGGACTGGTCTCTTGTCCATGGAGAGTGGAACGAAGGCTCCGCAGACAGACCCCCACCGATTGAAACTTCTGACAACCTCCGTGACACGAACAGTGCACTTTAAAAGCCATTACATGGAAAACTGACCTATTATACAATACCTACAGTAACGTCAAATATCCATTTAGCTAAAACTTGTATGTTTTTTTTTTTCCCCCCTTTCATGGATGAGATCTTGTAACAATAAAGAACTGAACAGAGTCACATCTATAAAAGAGCTTTTATTAGACCCCTCCATATCTTACTAATGGCTTTTATTAGACCCCTCCATATCTTACTAATGGCTTTTATTAGACCCCTCCATATCTTATTAATGGCTGTTAGGGTTAATACCGTTCGGGCGATTCCCCTGGAGAAGAGCACAGCAACCCACAACCACTCGAATCCACCGAACTGGAACCATACGAAGTCCTCCTTTCCTGGAACAGGCAAGAGAACGTTCTGACGTAGCAATTCCCCCCAAGTACGAGACGAGGCTCCATATTAATGGTTAAACAGGAATTCTAACTTTATTGAGGGCTACCTGCCCGGTATTTATGCAGGTCTCCCACCTGGTGGACACTCCCCTAGGGGACCAGAAGGAAGACTGCGACACGAGATACAGCAGCCAATCACACACAATGGGACAATACAGACACCCCCAGCATATCCCTCCCCTCTGCCTGTGATACAATTACCCTACACAGGTTAATGTAATCATCACAGGCAGGAGAATACACAATGTCTTCTGTCCTGGAGACAATCGAGGACTCATTCAATTATCTCTCAGGACAAAGGGAAATCGCCAATACACACGTGGGGACAATAGGACAGACATCATTATTCAATATACAAAGTACACACAGACATTCAACATATCCCCAGATGGCTTGGATCTGAGCGCTCAATATATCCAAACGGCGCTCAGATGCCACAAACACAGTCAAATCGCCATGGGGTTTAAGTTTAGCATGGGCTGATGAGAGGGCCCATAATCCTGGGGCAAGAGGCTGGCAATCTGTCCCCTCCAAAACCCAGTGGCGCGGTTGGTTTCACCACACATCTCCCCTTTTCCAAACAGACTAACAGGGTATCTGACCTTCTGCCGGTCAGTGCCCTTGTTAGTCCAGCAGCCCACCCACAAAACAGAAACAGCAGTACAGCGCACCCACAATAAATGGTTACTACACCTGAGCAAGGGATAAACCTGTCCATGTCCATGTGCCTCACTACGGCTGTGTGGGGGACTGGTAGACTGCCTGAGTGGGTTGCTGAGTGGGCAGAGACCAGCGGTACTCTGCCCTGGTGCCAGCGCTACCACGGAAGTAGCCTGGTTGGAGCCTGGTTGTTGTAGGGGGAGACCGACTGGCTCCCCTTTAGATACACAGCTCTGCTGTTGTAGGGAGAGACCGACTGTCTCCCCTTTAGATAGACCACCATGCTGCTGTGGGGGAGACCGACTGTCTCCCCTTTGGCTAAATGGCCCTGTTGCTGGGGGACAGGACCGACTGTCCCTACCCCTGTGCTGTGAGTGCAGAGACCACGGTCCCATCTGCACTGTTGTGGGGCTTACTGTCTCCCCCTGGTGCGTTAAACTGCGGCTGGGGGATGGAGACTGGGCTCCCAATTCCCTGCAGGACCGGTGGAGAGACCTCGGTCCCATCTCCACCGGCCACCTGGGGTTCTTCCCAGTAGACCTCCACAATATCCTCCCAGCTGAAGGGCTCTGGACCTGGGTCTGACACTCTGCTCTCTCGCTGAGCCCTCTCACTGGAGTGGAACAGCTGCTGGTAGTCTTGTTCCAGCTCCATCTCCCGGGTCACCAGGTGGACCAGGTCTTGCTCAATTTTGTGAGTGTCGTCCCAGTCATACCTGCTCTCCCGCCACTCAAAGAGGTCCCTGAACCGGGCTTGTGTAGGGCTCCCAAACTCCAGCTCTGAAAAAGTCTCCCATAACAAGCCAGGACCATCAAACTCCTCTCCCTCTGGCATGTCATGCTCGGCTGTCCGGGTAGGTACCGAGCTTCATACCACCAGAGTGCCTGGTAGGCATCTTCCAGCCACATCTTCGCCTTACCAGGTGCTTCAGGTCTTCTACCCACTCTTCCAGGGGCTGCTCTCCTAGGAAGGGCATCCGCAGGGCTACTCGCTTCTGCTGTCGCTGCTCGTCCTTGGGGAGCCTCTCGTCCCGCAGATACTCTACAATACCCAGTGCCTGGTACCAGATGCCTTTGCGGACTGCATCTCGGTCATCCATGACACCCTCATCATACTCCACTAGTGGTTCCATACCGGTGCTGTACTGGGACACGCTTTGCCCTCAAATTGTAAAATCCACGGTGCCTTCTGTTGCTGTCCTTCTGGCTGTATGAACGATCCCGCTGCTTGCCACCAGTTGTTACGGTATAACCCGGTATAGCGAGGGTTAATACCGTTCGGGCGATTCCCCTGGAGAAGAGCACAGCAACCCACAACCGCTGGAATCCACCGAACTGGAACCATACGAAGTCCTCCTTTCCTGGAACAGGCAAGAGAACGTTCTGGCGTAGCAATTCCCCCAAGTACGAGACGAGGCTCCGTATTAATGGTTAAACAGGAATTCTAACTTTATTGAGGGCTACCTGCCCGGTATTTATGCAGGTCTCCCACCTGGTGGACACTTCCCTAGGGGACCAGAAGGAAGACTGCGACACGGGATACAGCAGCCAATCACACACAATGGGACAATACAGACACCCCAGCATATCCCTCCCCTCTGCCTGTGATACAATTACCCTACACAGGTTAATGTAATCATCACAGGCAGGAGAATACACAATGTCTTCTGTCCTGGAGACAATCGAGGACTCATTCAATTATCTCTCAGGACAAAGGGAAATCGCCAATACACACGTGGGGACAATAGGACAGACATCATTATTCAATATACAATGTCCCACCCTTTACAGTACACACAGACATTTAACATATCCCCAGATGGCTTGGATCTGAGCGCTCAATATATCCAAACAGCGCTCAGATGCCACAAACACAGTCAAATCGCCATGGGGTTTAAGTTTAGCATGGGCTGATGAGAGGGCCCATAATCCTGGGGCAAGAGGCTGGCAATCTGTCCCCTCCAAAACCCAGTGGCGCGGTTGGTTTCGCCACAATGGCCTTTATTAGACCCCTCCATATCTTATTAATGGCTTTAATTAGACCCCTCCATATCTTATTAATGGATTTTATTAGACCCCTCCATATCTTATTAATGGATTTTATTAGACCCCTCCATATCTTATTAATGGCCTTTATTAGACCCCTCCATATCTTATTAATGGCCTTTATTAGACCCCTCCATATCTTATTAATGGCCTTTATTAGACCCCTCCATATCTTTCCTCATTAACTTCCATTAGTCATGTTTCCAGCTCTTGGATGTTTTTGGCTTCGTTCTCTGTCAGACATTTCTGACATTTAGAATTTGTTGGCATGTTATTTGAGAAATTCAGAATTTGACGAAAAGTGAAAATATTTATATGAAAAGGACTGAAAATACTGGAGAATAAATAATGAACTAATAATGAACTATTAGTTGTAATGGTCAGGTTCGGCCAGGGCTTCTCCAGAACATCGTTTGGACCTCCATAGCTGATGGTTCCAGTGATTGCTTCCATCCATCATGTCACTGGCTGCTCTCCTGTATCTTCTTCAATGAACTCGAGAAGCACATCTTCCCTCTCCATGCTGGCTGTGTGTGCTCCTCCATGTGCTCTCCTCTCTGCTCCTCACCTCCCTCCTATGCTCTATCCGTAACACTGTGCTAGATGCTGCAGCCGCATCCCCCTCCTTCCCTTCCTCCATGACTTGACTTTACTTTTTACATTTCCAGAGATCCTGCAGTCAGGAAAAAGTCAACTTCAAAAAGCCAAAAGGTGGAAATGTTAATATGCAATATTCTATTAATTATAATTAGAGATGAGTGATACAAATCCCGCAAAGTCGAATTAAATACGAATTTCAGGATGAATTTGTTTTCCTGTGAAGCTGAATTTCCTTGTTAGCAGATTAATTTAGCCTGAAATAGTGTAAATAACAAACAAACATACTTACGTATCTCCTCCATTTGATTGCGACGGGCCGTCCGCCACCATCTTCATTGAAGATCTCGTCAGAAATCCTGTGCGTGGATGGAAAATGACATCACCACGCCGGTCCGGCGTGACAATGTAATCTCGGGCCACGCGAGATTTCGCTACAGATCTTCAAGCAAGATGGCGGCAGCCGGCCCATCGCCAGCAAATGGAGGAGATAAGTATGATTTTATTTTTCTTAAAATTTGACACTTTTTACTCTCAGTTGCCGCGATCATGTACTGTATGAACACGGCATCTAAAGGGGTACAATGATGGAGAGCGGCGCTATCGCAGCTGCCTGTCATTGCACCCACTACTTACAAAAATATGCACTTCATGACGAAGTAATTCGCCTCTAAGCGAATTTTGTTGTAAAATTCGACAAAGCAGCCGAATCGCATTTCCCATTACTTCGTTCATCTCCAATTATAGTGATAGGTATGCTCACAGTGGGTCAAACTAACCTGGTAAAAGCCATAAGAGGTCTCAGAGTAAGATTAGCTTCTGTACGACCTACAGGGGGTTGTGTGACTCAGTCTCCTTGAGTGACCTAGACATGACTTCCCCTCTACATGAGTACTCAAGGCTTTGTCAATACTTTGAGAGGGAGCGCTCAGAAACAGCCTCAAATCATAAAATGTACAGGAGGGAGGAGGCGGATGCAGCTGCAGCTTCTCTCTCTCTCACTGAATATGAGAATTCCTGCTGTGAGAGGGGAGAGGGAGCTTCCCTCCTCTCTAAGGAAGGGATGCCATGAATCCACATGAGTTGGATCTCCCTTTACTCTTCGTATATCATTGCCTTGGCCAGTATGGTGCACGATAAGGTTGCACTACTAATGGACTTGTGTTACTATAGGATTCTCATGCTGATACAGTATATTCATTGCCTTCCATATAATACAGTATGACTGTCTGTACCGCTATATGTGCAGGTGACTCATCCAGTCCATGGTTCCTCCTCCAAGGACACATTGGCTGATGATTGATTTTGCACAGATGTGAACAGCAGAAACCCTGACCTGGTGCCAATAGCAGATGACCCCCATTAGTATCAGGAATGTATAACTCTTCCCTGAGACACTGAAGACATTATAACAAGATAATTAAAGACGTCTGCAGACATTATTGGATCTGTCTGATTTCTCTGAAGACCTCGTTCAATAAACAAGAGACGGCAGCGTTACCTGTCAGAATCTTAGCGTCGGCAAAAAGAAAATTAGAGTCATAACAATTATACCCAAAACGTATAAAAAGTATCTCCATTCTGTGACGCCCCTCTGACAATATGTTTACTTTCCCCAATTTAATATCTGTGAATGTTTAATTTTCTGCAAAGTGGAGAAAATCTATATCAAGGACTCCTCTTGAATATTTGTTGGAAGCTGAGGAAGTTTGACGCTGTTCCATCCCCACCCCCACCTCCTGGCCCCATAGAAGCTGTGGGGTCTGCTCCACGATAAGCCCTGTGTGCAGAATTTTTATTTTTACTTTGGCTACGAATGGAGGAAAACGTATGCAGGAGAAGACAACATATAGCTGGTGCCAGGCAGTTGTGCCTACTATGAGTAATGCAAGCATGGCGGCACGAGGCCACAGGCGTCATTTGTACGGATGTGCGTGCTCACGGTCAGTGCTGCCATCACCCGGGGTCTGCAGGTTGGAGTCTTTTAGGGTTTCTAAATTTTCGAGCATTGGGAAGCTGATAATGGGGTCCTGTACACTACTTGTAAGTGGGTGTCTAGGGTGGTGGGTGACTCATTCTAACTATAGATTGTCCGAGGTGTGGCCCACCCTGTATGATGTCTGGACAGAGCATAATGCTGCAGATTCATGGGTGGCACTACCGCCATAGCACTTGCTCGATCGGCCTGTATAATAAAGGCTTTAGTCACAAGAGCATAATGAAGACTGCATTTATAAGATGGGCGAGGTTGAGGGTGCTGGGGACTTGTTACAGTGTTTCAGCCGTGAGTCTAATATCTACATACTACAATAGATACAAAGTAACTGTGGTCGCCTCCTCTGAGGGCTTTCACATCGCGTCTGGGTTCATTATACTCCAGAGATAATAAGATTTCGGCTCCTGATACAGTAAGCGGCGGCTGCTTTATGTGTCTGGACTGTCACATTGTCTGTTATCTGCTCTGGCTATCATTACATCGGGACATTATGTAACAAATGCAGTCATCAGGATCCCTGCATTAAACCTGAAATCGCCCGCGCTGATAATGCGGCGATCGTTAGAATAGCCGCATGTCTCGCCATTACTCAGCACGTCGCCTCGGGGCGGTGGGAAAGTGACATTAGTGGTGAGAAATGCAAGATATTCAGGAGAGAAGGAGAAGGATTGATGGGATCAAAGAAAATGATTACATAAGAAGCAATCCCTTAGGCCCCAATCACATGTCCCCAATTCTGTGCCGCATTTTGTGGAACAGAATTGCGGATCCATTCATTCCTATGGGGACACTCTATGTCCCGCCCGGATCCGGAATTGCGGATCCGCACTTCCGGGTCTGCACTTCCGTTCCGAAAATAAATAGAACATGTCCTCTTCTTGTACGCAATTACGGGCAAGAAAAGGCGTTTTCTATGAGAGTGCCGGTGATATGCGGTCCGCAAAACACACACGGACGTGTGAATGGGGCCTAGGACAAAGTCCATCACTGCACACATTGTCCCATGCGGGAATAGTGGAAATTACAGGGGGTGGGGGGCAGTTTCCAGATACCCTGTTAAGTTTAATATTGGGGGTCTTCTCCTGAATGGAGCGGCTACTAAGCACATCTCTCGCTCTGGAGAACCTGTCCTGCAGTACACATTGATCTGAATGGACCCTGTGCAATGCTTTATTTCGCCTGTGGGGGCGCTGCGGGGAGAACTTGCTTCCCTACAGATGATAGCTGACCTCTGAGGATCACAGCAGGGAAACTTCCTGATCTGCGTATTGTCGAGACAAGAAGGCATTGTGTAAAATCGAGACTATTTGACCTAATAGTCCTGCACTTAAAGACTGAGTTAAATTTCAGGGGTCTGCAACATTAGAGGGGTTATCCAACCCCTGTAATGACCCCCCAGTGCCCGGACACCTTGTGAATATTATACTTACCTGCTCCCCGACACCCGTGTTGCTCTGGATCTCTGCACGGCCGCCGCTGCATCTCCCGTCGCAAGGATCAAAACATCCGGTGACAGGAGGGAGCAGCCAATAGCGGGCCACGATGGGAACGAGCCTCCCTAGCATCGCGGAAGGGACCCCAACTCAGAATTTGCAGGACAACTTGACATAAAAATGAAATAACGTGCAAAATTCATCAATACGAATGGATTATTTTGGAACTTTTTTAGTTCTCTTCCTTATGCCACTTCATGGTCGACCACTTGACATATTGTTGCCCCAACATCTTCCTCAGTACCATGGCACTTGCAAACCGGGCGCTACATATTACAGTCTGTCCCATCCAGCGTCTCCATCTTGCAAGGAGGAGCTGGAATTTAGTTTAGCCAGCGAAGTGCTGGCTATGGCATTGCTGGGGGGCGGGCCATGACACTCATGCTCACATGACTCCACCCCCTGCCCCTCCCCATCTATTAGAATGGAAGGAGGAGGAGACGAGGAGTAGCAGGGGATGTGCAGACCCTTCCTGCCTTGTTGTTGATCCAGCCCCAGGCAAACCCTGAGCTGGGCTGGATGAGGGGGCGGAGTCAAGGGTGGAGTCATGGGCGGGGCCACGGGGTGGCAAAATAAGGCTTTGCCTAGGGTGGCAAAAATCCTTGCACCAGCCCTGCACAGACCAGTGTTTTATGGCGGTCTCTGATATCCCCTGCAGGATGCACCTAATTTATGACGAGGTGCAGGCAGTCCTCCGACAGTCCATGCGACTAGATTGAACTGCACTCCAGTCCCTGACTGGAGAAGATGTCAGCCGTCATTTACACTTGGAAAGAGGTCACTCCCCAATGTCGAGGGCGAAGTAATAACTCCCCGTGTGACTTGCATAAGGAGTCTTAGTAAATGACCCCCACTGTGTGCAGAATTTCCTCTGATGAATAAGTCGCCATCAGGACGTCACACAAGCATTACACTCAGAATATGCGACACAGTGAAATAAATTCATCCGGATTTTTTGCACGTTCCGCTCCACTTTTTGTAGGTTGAATGCATTCATTTGTATACATCTCAGTGCACAGACCTGAAATACGATTTGTGACTTTGCCGGATGTTGCACGACGGGAGTGATTTCATTTGCCGGCGCGCTATATATCAAAGCCCTTTTTTTTTTCATTTCCTAATTGCTTCTCTATTATCTGGCCCTTGAAACTGAATCCATTAATCACTGGCGTGCGGATAATACCACCACGGAATTTCCTCCATTAAAACAGAAGATCCATTAGCATGGGAAACATGGCAGCTGTACGTGAGGAGCAGCGAAACGGCTGGATAATCGCCAAGGGTAAGTGTTGGGGAAGAACGCACAATAAAATCTTAAAAGACGCACGGCTCGCTGGGGAGGGTCTCGCCTGAGGGACCGGGTCACGTGCAGAATTATCATGCATCAAGGGAGGAATCAAATGGTGCATTTACTATACAGACAGATCAGATGCGTCACATGTTTAAAGGGGGGGGGGGGGGCAACGGCTTCCTTTCTGCTCCTTCTTACTATACTTTGTGTGTCGTCAGAGTGCCGGCTGCCTGACAACCTCTTGACTTTCTGTTGGACTGACTACCATTTAAAGGCAATGTATATCTTCATAGCAAATTTTTTTTACCTGTCCCAAAGTATCGGAAATGAAAACTGAAGCCACGTTGCAACAAGATTACAAATCTGAGCCTACAGCTCCTATGCAGATAAACTCTCTATAGGCCGGTCCTGAAGGCACGCTTACTTATTGGTTACATACTTTCTGTAGGTTAGAAATAGGGAGCACCTAGAAAGGAGGGTGACTGGCGGCTCCGACTACACGAGGTGTGTTTGTAGTCTATTACTATGGAGATTCATACGTCTACATAGGAGACACAATACGATTGGAAAGTTTTGTGGAGTCGATCCATTTTATTTGAGATAAATTGCAGAAATTGGAGGGGAAGCAGGTTTGATAGGGTTGATCCTGCTGACATGCTCTCTTTAAATACTTGTCCTGAGGTGGTCATATGAAGTTCCTCTACCTACCATACAGTAGACCGCCTCTTCATGCTTCACAGACTTGACTTATGTCCCTCCTGCTGGGAGGAAATCGAGGAATTTCATGATTAGAAGAATCTTGACACAGGAAGTGTACAGGAAGGAGGAAGCTTAGAAATGACGCGCAGGAAGACAGGCGCTAAGTGGCTGATAGCTTTTTATATAGTGATACAATAAATGAAGAACAGAGGGAGAAATTCCTTATTCCCCGTACACCTTTTTTGGCACAGAAAAGTCATAAATCTACCCAATTTGTGACCTTTCAATGTCATTGTGACTTTTCTAGTTGCAATTGGCATTTTATGCCACCCTCGCCAATATTACGAAAAGGGGGTGTCATGGGGAGGAGCGTGGATGGTTCCATCTGCCCCAGCTCATTCATCATTATTTACGCCAGAAACGTAATTCCAGAGCATGGTCTGGCGGAGGAGACCGGGGTAGCCGATGGGCGTCTTGAGGAATCAGGGTCTTAGTGACTTTGAAACCAGGGTCGAGACTCTGTGTCTCAAGGGGGACAATAAAACTGCTGCACCAGCTGCAGTGACGATATATCCCTAGCAGGAGGAGAAGCTAGCTACTTCCTTCCTCACATGTCAGGGATCTCAAGTCTCCCGGACGTTCAGGGAGTCTCCCGCTGTTAGATAGCGGCTCCCTGACGCCCGCATGAGAGAATATATCCCGGAAAGGTTTAGTCACTGTAAACCTTTCCGGCAACCTGTAGCAGTGACCCTTCTCGGCCGGTCCTCTGACTCCTCGAGAACTCCGACTGGTGACGTCACGTCCTATGAGCTTTAGTCCACCTGAAGCTACTGCGCGTGTGCCAGCCTTACTCGAACTACCGCCACTGCGGCTGCGCGGCATCACATGCCACTGTCAGAAGCCTCGATTCCCCTCATTGCGCCGTCACCCAGGCATAGTAGAAAGTTCTTTCTGGTCATACATTATATAATGTTTCACTATGTTCCCAGATATGTTTTGGTCATGTTATACTTGCCTTTATACCGCATCAGCAGCGCAGTAACCCTGTTATATGTTATGTTCTGCATATGTTTGGAAAATGTAATAAAAAGTTTGTGAAAAAAAGAAAACCTCCCTAAAATGAGAAGTGCACCTCCCTGAAATGAGAAGTGCACCTCCCTGAAATGAGAAGTGCACCTCCCTGAAATGAGAAGTGCACCTCCCTGGAATGAGAAGTGCACCTCCCTGGAATGAGAAGTGCACCTCCCTGGAATGAGAAGTGCACCTCCCTGGAATGAGAAGTGCACCTCCCTGGAATGAGAAGTGCACCTCCCTGGATTGAGAAGTGCACCTCCCTGGATTGAGAAGTGCACCTCCCTGGATTGAGAAGTGCACCTCCCTGGATTGAGAAGTGCACCTCCCTGGAATGAGAAGTGCACCTCCCTGGAATGAGAAGTGCACCTCCCTGGAATGAGAAGTGCACCTCCCTGGAATGAGAAGTGCACCTCCCTGGAATGAGTTTTCGCAGGTTGGGATGTCTGACATGTCATGAATGGAAGCGCTTGAGCAGTCCTTGTTTTTCAGCTTATAGGATACAAACTGCAACAAATGTATTGAAAACTTGCAGCAGCTCAATAGGAATCATGGATGGCACTTTGCGGGCAGAGAACCAGTCACTAATATTTATTATTACAGGAATAGGAGGCGAGATGGGATTTACTGGGATCGACTGCCAGGAAGAGTTGAGACAGGAAGGGCCTGTGATCGGCTGGATCGCCCCTATGGGGGCCGACAATAATAGGAGGTTACAGACAATGACTTTCTGTCACAGCAGCTGAAGACAGGAGAAGTCTGGATCCCGAACAGTTGAGGGGAAAGTCTGCACCCCCTGCACATCGGGTGCCAGGAAGGTTTATTGACTGTGTGGATCTTAGAAAAGAAAAAGTCTGTGTCTTTTGACAAGAGAGAAGTGTAGGAAGAAGGAAGATAATGCAATGGAATAGGTGGAGGAGAAGCCGGGAGTGTGACTGCAGGAGGAGACTACTCAGGGCCTCTTTGCAGGCTGTTATCATTGAGATCCATTAGTCTGCCTGGGAGCTGTAGACACAAAACACTAGGACATTTTTAGTAAAGACTTCTTTGCAAAATTGATTCCCATTTCTTTTTAGATACATTGTAGCAACACAGAATAAATGCTTCCACATTGCAGTTTATCACAGCGTCTGCCCCCCACAGACTCCGAACCTCCTCTGCTCTGCACAATTCTTTGGTAAATGTTACTTACAATCTTCTAATCTGCCAGGAAAATAATTAACGCTTAATTGAAATTCTTATATTGTTTCACTTCGCCCAAAATGGTAAAATAATAAATAGAGAGAAGGCGGCGAGAAGATGAAAGGCGAGCCTGACAGAAGAGTCTAACATTACTGAGTCACTAGGCGATAATAGTGCTGCCTCATAAGGGTGATGCCCCTCCCTCACTTTACCACAAGCATGAAGGTGCTGCCCCTCGCCCCCACTTTATCCCCAAAATAAAAGGGATGTCCCTCCTGCTACTGCGCGTTGTTAATTTCCCTTGTGATGCGTGTGAGGGGAGCATCATACATGTAGTTCATGTGCTCTAAGCAGAATTTTACTAACAATACTATTTTCTTCCTACGCTGCCTTATAGCACTTGTTGTATACTCCACTCACATCCAGAGCTGCATTCTCAACTCAATCAAGAGCTGGGGTCAGCAAACTCCAGGACTCCACCTGTTGTAAACTACAACTCCCAGCATGCACACTTGCTGTGTTGTTCTTGTACTTTCATAGAAATGAATTGGTTGCAGTTTCACAGGACTGGAAGTTGCTGACCCCTGGTCTACAGGATCTCTCATGACACGGCATCCCCTTGTGGTTCAGTGTCTGCACCGGATAGGCACTGCTGCTCTTCATTGTACAGGAGTCTAATACAGACTCCCACAATGCAATGCTGCAACAACCACCTGCATCCGGGGTGGACTTGCATGCATGGAATCTAATGATACACTGATAAAGGCAGAAGAGTCCACCGACTGTAGAGGTTTAGAGGTCTGCTGGGAATGTACCTCCCCCAAGGGCTCTATACTGAGCTCTACTTCTATACACCAGTAAACATGGGGAAAAAGCATAAGGTAACAGTGGGGGCCGCATGAGAGGGGCCCATCCGGGACATAGCTATAGGGAGTGCAGGGTTAGCAGTCGCTGCCGGGCCCAGGAGCCTGAGGGGCCCAGAGACCCACATAAGTAAACACCTGTATTATAGAAAGTGCGTGCTGAGGGGGCTCTGTTATAGATTTTACACTGGGGCCCAGAATGTTCAAGTTAGTCCTCTGGCTGGAGGGAAGGGGTAGGTCAAGAATTTGGCATGGGGGGGGGGGGGGGAAGAGAAGGTGCCGTAGGAAGTCTATGTGCTCCCCTGCCCCTTGCAACAAAGTACTGAGGATTGAGGAAAGCCCAGGCTGAACTCTTGCACAAGGGCCCATGAGCCTTTAGCTACGGCCCTGGGGCCCATTATTGTACTATTACTTCAGGGGTCTTAATAAATGTATCCATTCAATTCCCTGCAATAAAATACAGTAACTTCTGTTTTAAATTGATGCTTGGGAGGAGCATGGTGACTGGTGACGACAGATGGTTGCAGTACACGAATCTCTCCACCGGTCTCGTCAGTGTAAACATGAAGCCGTGACTCTGTCAGAAATCAGACTTTGGGTCTGTAGTCAAACTCCTGTCTGATCCACCATAGACGTAACTTTATTGACCTCTCTCAGATCTGACTCTTCTGCCGGTGGATGGGCAGCAGGAGGATTTTCTTTCCACTACAGCAAAGAACTGACGGCTCTGGGGTCTCATTCTCTGTCATCTTCCTACTCATTGGGATAGACCGTCAGTGACACCCAGGACCCCATCATCAGGAGAACAAAAGGGTCAAAGCAAGAATCCTTTGCTCTGCTGATCGCTGGTGATCCCCTTTCATTCCATGCGCTTGGCTAATTGTAGTGGACTGGGTGGACATGTGTCAAGGGGCTTTGGTTTCAAACCCAATCATAAGAAAACTGGGTTATATCATGGTGATCTCTCTTCTGCTTGCACTTACCTCTATGCTCAGTGAAGGGCATGGAGGGAAAGCTCGATGTAATCTTCTCCTTTTGCTCAGTAGTGTTGATCGTGAATATTCTAATCGCTAATTTTTATGGTGAATATCGGCACCTCGAGAATTCACGAAAATCTAGAATATAGCACTATATATGTAATCGCGAATATTCTAGATTTTTTTTTCCATCTGAACCCATGATCCCTCCCTGCTTCTTGCTTGTGGGCCAATGAGAAGGCTGCAATGTCTGTGTCTGAGCTTAGCAACATCCCGAGCAACCAACAGGAAAGCTGCTGACCCCTTACTATATAAGAACCTCCCCAGCAGCCATTGTATGCAGTACTTTGCAGTTCTGAGAGAGACAGCAGTGTCATTGCTGTGCTCTAGGCTTTCCTGTGTCATTACATTAGTTAGTTAGTTAGTTATCTTCTATATATAATACAGATAGTTAGTGGGAGATAGTCAGTGTAGGTTAGATAGTGATATAGTGTAGCTGATAGGTTCCAGTGCAGGGTGTTAGGTAGTGTGATAGGTTCTGCTGTCCATACATACAGGCTACAGACATAGTGCTGTGATGTCACATTACATTAGATAGTTAGTTATCTTCTATATATAATACAGATAGTTAGTGGGAGATAGTCAGTGGAGGTTAGATAGTGATATAGTGTAGCTGATAGGTTCCAGTGCAGGGTGTTAGGTAGTGTGATAGGCTCTGCTGTCCATACATACATGCTACAGACATAGTGCTGTGATGTCACATTACATTAGATAGTTAGTTATCTTCTATATATTATACAGATAGTTAGTGGGAGATAGTCAGTGTAGGTTAGATAGTGATATAATGTAGCTGATAGGTTCCAGTGCAGGGTGTTAGGTAGTGTGATAGGGATTACTGTGCTGTGATAGGGATTACTGTGCTGTGATAGGGATTAGTGTCTCTGTTAGACACAGCGCTGTGATGTCACAACAATACTTGTGCATCAATCAGTAATATCTACTCAGACCTGATAATATATGAAATTGCACGTATTGCACCCAAAAAATGTGCAATATTAATTGCCGATTTGCACAATCGCGAAAATAATGACTGGAGATCGCGAGTTCTAGAATTCGCAAATTTATTGCAAATATTATGAGAGAAATTCGCCAAATATCACGAAACCAATATTGCTTATGCCATTCATCACTAATGAGAAGGTGAAAAATCCGGAGGTATTGGAACCACTTGTCAGGCACGATGTTGTAGGCTGGACTTGTCTTTTCACACAAGGTTTATTTTGGTCATCGAGTTTAAGGGCTTGTAGCCCCCTTCATCGGGACAATATTCACCACTCATCACTAATGCTCAGCTCAGTATCAGAGGAAACAGGGTCTTCTGGAGCCTAGAGATGTGAGGACTCATCAGAACACCGGGTACTCAATAAACCCTTCACCACCCTGGAGCACCAGGGATCCTGGCATTCGCCCCTTCACTACTTATACCAGAGATCCTGGGCTTTATCAAAACCAGAGATCCTGGGCTTTATCAAAACCAGAGATGGTGGTATTAACCTCTTCACTACATTAAAACACCAAGCATGCTACCATTAGCCCTTCTACTATCCAAGACCACCAGTGTTACTGCAACTGATGGCCAGAATACAGGCCAGCGGAGGGCACTGGGACCCAGGGAAGCTGATGGAGGAGCAGTGGAGGGGAGGCTTATGCTGTGGTGGCTCTGTTATCAGAGGTGGTGGTCTGTCAGGACGTGTGTCATGTGCTCACCATGGGTTAGAGCTCTAGACACACTATGTGCCACATCCATGACTGTAGGGACTCTATGCTAGTAGAACTTGGCTCCCCCTGACGCATTGAGGTGGCAGTAGGCATGTTTCCAGGCATGATAGATTCTGGTGGTCAAGATCCCCGAGTCTTAGTGAGGTCTCTTTGCAAAATAAAAGTTGAATCTGTTTGGAGAAGATCCACCACACATGACATCATTACCATGAACGTCTTTTATCCCCAGCATCCCCTATAGCACCTATAGACGGCCGTCAGAGAGATTAGTATTAATCTATTCTAAAGGCAATTGTCAAGGTTTGCAGGGAGGGTAGCGGCCGGTTCCTCCCCTTCTTGGTGCTGGCGCCCCCTGGGTTAGGTATTCTGGGCCCTTCTGACTGCGATAGTTCTCACTAGTGTTGAGCCTGAATATTTGAATCGCAAATTTTAATGGCGAATATCGCCATTTTGAAAATTCACGAATATTTAAAATATAGTGCTATATATTCGTAATCGCGAATTTATCATGAATATCAGCACTTAGCAACATCCCTAGCAAGCCATAGGAAAGTTGCCTACCCCTTAGTGTTGATCGTGAATATTCTAATCGCGAATTTTTATCGCGAATAAATTACATTGCCGATTTTCCCAATCAAGTAAATAATGACTGGAGATCATGAATTCTCGAATTTGTGAATTTATGGCGACTATTCAGCCAAAAATTCGCTAAATATCGCAAATTCGAATATTGCCTATCCCATACTATACAAGTTCTCTATTTATAGTCAGTACATTGTACAGTGTATAGAACTATATTACTCATCACAGCTGTGGTCTAATGGAAAGAGCTGCAGTGTAAAGCATGGGGGAAAGTGCGCAGCCTGAGCTCTAAGATGGCAGGTTTATAAGGAAGTTGGGCTAGGAAGCAGACATTGTCCTCATCCTCATCTGTCTCTCGGTTTGAGAACTACTGGCTTATAATGAATATGCCACGTCCAATATAAAGACATGCAGCTGTCTGCGGGAGAAATTCTACATATTAGTATACAATCACTTCCAATCACTGGAAATATAGATTGTGATGTCATCGCTTAATTAGAAAACAGTGGCAGACGCCTTGACGGATCACAAGGTTGTCCGATTCTGATTGATTTCGTAACATTAGATCCATCCATCAAGCAAAGTATTTCCAGAAAAGAGAAAAATGACAGACAAATCCTGGAAAAGGCAAGAGCTGCCATAGAGAGCGGACTCTGCTGCATGCGAGGGAGCTGTGCTTAGGTGCATCTTGTGAAAGGATCCGTTAAAAGTAAAGCCAGAAGCATCTAAAGAGATTGCTCATGTGAATGATGTCCAATGTCATGTGTGTAAATAACGTAAAGCAAATATGTATCCAGAACCGAACTTCAGCAAAACAAAGACAAGGTGTGAGCTGAGCTCCCGGGGATACATTGTAACAACCGCAGGCTTTTGAATGGATTTCTTTGGCAGCGAGTCCCTGGCAACCATTGTCTTAGAAGACTCAGGTCTTAGCTCAAGGCAGAAATACTGAGGACAGACGAGGTGAGGAGGCGACAACCCGGGAGAGAGCTTCTCAGGGGATGCTCAAAAACAGGGGTGACCTTTTGAGGGTGTATTTTATATAACAGGGTGTGGGCAAATATATCCAGTGTCCCAAAAATAGTTTTCAGACCCCTATATTATGATCAGACCCTATATATTAAAGGGGCTTTCCATTCTTCAGAATAGGCCATTAGTATCTGATCAGCAGGTGTCTGACATCCCAGCTAATCAGCTGTTCTGCACTGGCTCCAGCGCCAGAAGTCTAATGCACAGCACGTGGCTCAGTGGTTAACACTGGTTCCTTACAGCGCTGGGTCCTAGGTTCAAATCTGACCAAGGACAACATCTGCATGGGGCTTGTATGTCCTCCCACCTGTGCTTCAAAGACATACTGATAGGGACCTTAGATTGTGAGCCCCATTGGGGACAGTCCGGTGCTAATGTCTGTAAAGCGCTGCAGAATATGTCAGCGCTATATAAGTGCGTAAAATAAATGAACACAGATGAGCATTTATATCGGGGAGGCAGCAGAGGTTCTCGCGATCCCTCTTCTCCACAAGTAGTGTTTCTGGTCTCAGCAAACATTTGAAACAAAAAAGAACCAAAGGGCTTACACAGAAGATCTCTGCGCCTATATGACAGTGTATAGAGCCTGTGTTGCACTGGCGACCTGTACTTGACTAGCTTCTTCCTGCAGGTGAGGGAGCTGCGCTACTTACCCTGATGTCCAATCTCTCTCCTGGCCAAGACGATTCTCATCATCGTCATTCTCTTAAGGTTGTAGCTCGCATGTCTACTCAATTTGACTCCTGGCCTTTTCCTTCAGACATGCGCATACCTGCTCTCAGCCTCATTAAGGGCTAATATGCGTGTCCAAATCATGGCTGGGAGTTTCTGGCTTTTTAAGGCACCTTAACAAGTGGGAAGGTGCCTGAGCTTTAGGTTCCTTGTGCCTATTTACCAGCGAATGTGTGGTTCTCTGTTTGACTACCTGTGCACCAAACTCTTGCCGGACAATCCACCTCTGACCTTAGCCTGTTTCTCGGCCACCTGCCCTGACCTTGTTGCTCGGAGTCATTGTACGCTGCCTGCCCCAACCTCAGTCTGCTACCAGACTATGTATATTGCCTGACCTCTCTGTGCTTCACAGTGGTGTCTCTGACCACAGTTGGTCACCCGCCACATACACCAGGACTATCTTAAGAGTTGGCAATGACCAGATGCCTGTATATGGGTAAAAGCCAGGGGACTGCCATAAAAACGCCCTTAGAGCTAGCCCAAAGCCAAACTGGTTAGTTGGTACGGTGGGTCCACACCCACTGCCCACAACAGCCTGCGTAGTAGTGCAGGAGCCTTTATGGCAGTATATGGAGAAGTCAAAGCTGTGAGCAGATCTGCTCCTCTGTGTAGAAGACGACTGTATTACTCTTAAACTGAACGGGCGATTGTTCCCCCAGAATCACTGCTACCCCAGGCGCATAGATTACACATAGATTGCACGAAGGTTGTATACAGTAGCTGCTTGGGTAGAAAAAAACTTTAAAAACCAATGCTATTCTTTCACATTTTCATTTAAAATCCATGTGTACAAATGGAGAAACTGTAGTAGAATGTGACGCGTTTCAGGCCACTTACATATGGGTCCTTTATCCAGACACCTTTACAAAACTGGAGGTGAGTGCTGCAGTAAATGAACTGTTTCTTTGTAACAGTAGCTGCTTAGCATGCATTTATTCTCCAAAAGAAGCAATGTTTCCTTACACCTCCATACGTATGGTACCATTTTTTGTTAGATTTGTACTGAATACATTAGAAAAAAAACCTGTTATGTCTCCATTCAAAATGAGAGGTATACAGAGGTATAGCAGAGGCCTTACCTCACACTATTACAGCTCTGCACTCAAGTGCTACTAGACTTTTCTATATTCGGATGCAAACAGCAGCACAAACCAGAACTGTGTAGGGGTCCGGTACAGCATTTTAATTTTTTATCTACTTTCTAGTGAAATATGATGTTGAACAGCTTGGGCTTCTAATCTTGACCTATGTAGAATCTGAAGTCACCTCATGGCCTCTCGATTATCGGAGACCGGACACTCGTATGATCAGACGCAGAGTCTCGTCTCTGTAAGTGACCGTCTACCTGGTGGACACATAGAACATCTGCTCGCATACTTGGCAGATATGAATCTTAGAGGGAGGAGGGAAATATATTTCTATTAGTTTATTCATTTGTTTCTTTTGTGAAGAGAAACTCATAAAATGTTTTGTTTCTTTGTATCCAAGAAAATCAATAGGCGCTATAGAGACAAGGCGGCATTAGCATTTTGTCTCAGCTCGGAAAATCAATGCAAACAATGGTAACAAAATCTTAAAATACGGTCTCTATTAAAGTGGCGAGTCGGAGAACAGAACCGTAAGACCTGAGGCGATGCGTCTTAATAAGATAAGGCGACTTTCATCATGGAGAGGAATCCAGACTGTGGTGAATGTGCCTTATATCAGTTAAAGACTTGTCTATGAGAAGTATCATCTCTGGATCACCGAGAATAATTCCAGTCGAAGGATATGCAAATACTTCTGTGTGGGACCTGAGGGTTGGATCCAGATGTGAGCTCTACACTATTGGGGAGGCAATGATATGTAGAATGGGCCTTGTGATGATAGCATCTGATCTCTCCATCAGAACTTTATCAATGTCCTAAACTAACAGTTCTTGGTATTGGTAACAATTATCATAGGAATCAATGGAAGTTGCAAAAAGGAAATGTGAGCCATTTGTTTAGAAAATTGGTGAGAGTTTGGCCTCTGAAATCCCCTTCAGACCTTTCTTGGACCACTCTTCCAGCCCTCCATGCCTTTCTTGGACCTGACTTCCTGGCCCTCTCACCTTTCTTTGCCCCCTCTTCCAGCTCTCCACAACTTTCTTGGACCACTCTTACAGCCCTCCATGCCTTTCTTGGACCTGACTTCCTGGCCCTCTCACCTTTCTTTGACCCGTCTTCCAGCTCTCCACAACTTTCTTGGACCGCTCTTCTAGCTCTCCACACCATTCTAGGACCTTTCTTCCTGTCTTCAGCACCTCTCTTTGACCTTTCTTCTAGACCTCCACACTTTTCTGGACAAGCCCTCCAATCCATTCTTAGACGTGTCTTCCAAGTCTTCAAACCTTTTTAGGACCTGTCATCCAAAGTTCCATGTCATTCTCGCACTGTTCATCCAGAACTCTATAAAAAAAAAAATGAATCCGCTTTTAATAATGGAGCTTTGTTACAGCAGCCCACACCTTTCTTGGAGCTTTCTTCCAGCTCTCCAAAACTTTTTGGGACTTTTCTTCCAGCTCTCAACATCTTTCTCTAACCTTTTTTCCAGCCATCCACATCTTTCTTCTTAACACCTTCTTGGATGTTTCTTCCAGCCCCACAGACCTTTCTTGAACCTGTTTTCCAGACCTTTATTCCATTCCTGGTTCTGTAATCCAACTCTCCAAACCATTCTTGGACCTTTCTTCCAGCCCTTGCACATTTATTTACCCTTTCTTCCAGCCCTCCAGACCACCCTTGAATCTTTCTTCTAGCTCTCAACAATTTCCCCTTTTTTTTAAGTTTTTTTCCAGCTCTCCACACCTTTCTTAGACCTTTCCTTCAGCCCTCCACAAACTTTTTTTCCAGCTCATCAGATTTTTCTTGGGTCCCTTCACACTTTTTTCTTGCCACCTTTCATAGAGTTTTCTTCCAGCTCTTTACACCTTTTTAAGACCGTTCTTCAAGCTCTTTAGACCTCTCTTAGACCTATCTTCTAGCCCTCCACAACTTTTCTTCCAGCCTTTCAGACCTTTCTTGGATCTTTCTTCCAGCTCTTCAGACCTTTCTTGGATTCTTATAGCCCTCCATACCTTTCTTAGAGCTTTCTTCCAACCCTTCAGACCTTTCTTGGATTTTTATAGCCCTCCATGCCTTTCTTAGAGCTTTCTTCCAACCCTTCAGACCTTTCTTGGATTTTTATAGCCCTCCATACCTTTCTTAGAGCTTTCTCCCAACCCTTCAGACCTTTCTTGGATTCTTATAGCCCTCCATGCCTTTCTTAGAGCTTTCTCCCAACCCTTCAGACCTTTCTTGGATTTTTATAGCCCTCCATACCTTTCTTAGAGCTTTCTCCCAACCCTTTAGACCTTTCTTGAAACTTTTTTTCACCTTTCCCATGGTGTATGCGCTCAGTAGATGACAGGAGTAATATTAGTCACCTTCTTTTCACATACTGATATGTGGCCTCTCCACCTGGTGCTTTTAGCCGCAGACATGAAGCGGTGACTCGAATTATTGTGTTTGCCATTTTAAAGTTGGATATATTTTGTGCGCTCACCTTACACAGCACAAAACATTCACATTTCACAGCTGCTACCTGTGAAGATCACACATCCCGACAGCTCGACGAGTCTCACTTTCCTTGTGAAATTTCACACCTTGTCTCACTGACGGTGCTCTCCAGCTGGGCCAGCGCCGGCTGCTTTCAGTGCATGACAGGCCAGTTACAGGACACGCGGGCGATCTACATGTGAGGTGCCCTGTGAAGACAGATATTTAGACAGAAATTTTCTGCATATTTTTCCTGCAAATCCTCTGTGCTGAGCCGCAGGAAACCACCAGGACTCATCCGTCCTTATAAATATGATGCCTCAATGAAACTGCACTTCTTGCCTGAATTGAAAATGTACTTGGAGGCAGAGAAGAGGATGCATATCACATATAGGAAGGTATATCATTGGAAAGCTGTGTACCGTACCTTGGGGGAGACCTGATGGTGGTCACACCGGTGGATATCCAGCTTTTCCTGGAAAAGATTGATTTCAATAACTGCTGGACTATTCCACGGCCATTATTACTTACTGGGGCACATATATCACGTTCTGAATATGACTGTGCATATTAGTCACACATTGGTACAATATTGCAGCATTTGGGCCCCATTTTTATTTTGCCTAGGGCCACACTTTTTCTAGAATTGTTCCGGGTGGCTGGGAGCCCCTCTATATAAGGAATTTGGTGAGTGGACCCCAGTGAAGGTCCCAGAGGTTGGCCCCCAGTGATCATAATGGTATTGCATTCCCTAGTGATATACTACATAACATTCTTAGTTAATAATCCTCTTTTAATAGGGTGAATCAACTGTACTTCTCCATAAAAGTAAATTTAGGGGAAAACGTGCATGAAAATCCTCATTTTTTTCCCATTTTGTCAATGAACATACCCAGTTTTAGTTTTTGCATTCTAAATTGACTCCAAGCAAATGAGCAGCTTCAGGATTCGAGAGATTTCCAGGAGATGATACATTTCTCATTTAAGCAAAACACATAAGAGACCCATAAAGAGTAAATGGCACCAGAACCGATCCATTACACATTTCAATGAGCGGGAAGGAAACGCGTGAGACGATATGAATCTCCAGAATGGAATAACCAGCCTTGTCTTTCTAATTAGAAAAACGCTTTGAGTGCTGGTGTTCTCCATGTCATGTGAAGCTCTCAGGGATAATATGTGGAAATAGCTGGAAGTAAAACGCGTCTGCAGCGTGTCATCATCCATCTTCACTCCGCAGAATTGTTCCTCGGGTGCAGATAAAATCTACAACGTCGCTGAGTTTTGCACAGGTGTAAAAAGTCAGAAATGCATTTCCCTGGAAAGTGAGGATCATTGGGCAGATTATGGTTTTCATGGGCATTTCCTGAAACGTGATACAACATCCCATAAACCATCACATCTGAAGGATCACGGCGCCATCCATGCAACATCGTCACTGGTGATAGTCGCAGGCTTTATGTTACATCTTGTCCTTCACTGGGAGATAAAAGTGGTCCTGGAAAAAGCCAAAAGGGGTCCCATGTTGTAGGCATGTCCAAACTAATAGACGGTGAGCAACACAAAGGACGGTAATACTGTAGTGCAGCACAAAATACTCCCGCCCCGCCCCCGCTGCTGAGGATGGCAATACAGTGGTTGTTTTGCAGTCCTCAGATTGCAGAGCTGCAAAAACAGAAAATACGTTTGTGTGCATGAGCCCTGAGGCAGACAGAATGATTCCATTTGCTGTATGACCTCTGAGATATATTCTGTATTTCCCACCAACTAAAAAGTACTAAGCAAGTGATTGAGCGGCGAACGGTCTGCAGAGGCATCGTGCCCATAGTGGTGTCAGGATTGTATCATTATTATTATTCCATCCCTGAATCTTATGGCAGAATTTAGATACAGTGCATAAGAGACTATTCTTACAGCCCCCATTTGATCTCTCCCTCTGGATTGTGACACGCTCTGATTTCTGCTCCTGTAAACACTTTAGTCAATAGCATCGAGAAGTATTTTTTGGCAAATATTCCTCCTTCGATCAAGAAACCCTTCTTGATTAAGCAGCGTAAATTAACACAGAGCAGAAAAAATAAAGGTCCATTAATCTCCCGATAAGGAAACAGCCGATATTTGCTGTAAACTTGATTATATTCATACAACAACTAATTACATTGATAAGAGCTTTACAAATGGCTGCTTTTAAAGGAATCAATGTGAGGTCAACCTGCTAAAGGTCGCCCGTGTCTCTGGCTTGTTCTTGTTGTCGAAGCCTTGGGGTAAGAAAAGCAAAAAAGAGTCCCTAAACCCTAAGAAAAAATATTCTACTTGTAAAAGACACAAAAATACACCACAAAGGTATCAACCACAAGTGTATCAGTAATTATCTATGAATGACAGTTCCTAGAGCCAGGGGCGTAGCTAATGGCTCATGGGCCCTGGTGCAAGAGTTCAGCTTGGGCCCCCTTCCCTCAGTGCTTTGTGTGTTTTTTTATGCGGCACAAGGGTCTTTGGGCCCCCTCAGGCTCCTGGGTCCGGTAGCGAATGCTACCTCTGCACCCCCTATAGCTACGCCCATGCCTAGAGCTAAAGACTGTGGCGAATTTAAAGGGGTTCTCAGGGAATTAAGAAAATGGAAATACTTAAATATTACTTTATTATAAATATATTCCCAAATACCTTTCATTAGTTATAATGGCTCGTTTTGTCTGGAGATCAAACATCAGGAGAAATAAAATGGCCGCTGTCCTATTAGTACACACAAAACCTGTCCTAATCACACAGCAGGACAAGCTACTTCACAACATTGAGCTAAAGAGCTGCCTCATCCTCCTCTCTGTTCTACTGGTCAGGGATTAAGATCCTGAATACAGATGATAAGATCTTGAGCTTAATCTCTGTAGTAATGGATTTCATGAGGAGACATGAAGTACAATGAGGAGGGTGGGGGTTGTATGCAGTCTCCATTACCGCAGCCCCTCATTGTCCATCCTCTCTGTACTTCATGTCTCCTCATGAACTCCATTCCTATAGAGATTCAGCTCAAGATCTTATCAGCTGTATTCAGGATTATAATCCTGAATACAGAGAGGAGGATGAGGTAGCTCTTTACCTCAGTGTTGCGAAGTAACTTGTCCTGCTGTGTGATTAGGACAGGTTTTGTGTGTACTAATAGGACGGCAGCCATTTTATTTCCGCTGATAATTGTTCCCTAGACAAAAAGAGTCATTACAACTAATGAAAGGTATTTGGGAACGTGTTTATAATAAAGTAATATTTAAGTATTTTCATTATCTTAATTCCTGGAGGACTCCCTTAAGGGAGCACTCTAAGCAAAACAGATACACTGTCTTGACCAGGGTGGTACTTGGAGAAGAAGAGGGCCTACAGTAAAATTTCAGTGCCTTCCAACCATTGCACCTTACCATCACGTGTCCCGTGTCCAGTGTCTAATGTGCATATGCAGTTCCCCAGACCTGGGGCGATCTGAAATAAATGTATATAGCTATGTTGTGTATTGTTATGGGTTTTTTTGGGAGTTTTTTTTCAGTAGGAAATTAAAGGCAATGATTGGCAGAAAGAGAGCTAACCACCCTGTTCCTCCCCTCGTGGTAGGAATGAGCTGATCCTGATTCTTCTTGCCAGGACAGAGAGAGGAGAGGAAGCACACCACAGAGCTCCTGCTCCTTAAGAGGTTCTCCTGTGAGATTAACTTGATCATGCTTCAAGTAAATCCTTTGGAAGACAGACAGACAGCTACAGCCAGCATTTAAAGACACTGCTGTGAGGTGAGGGACTATGGCTAAGACACCCATCACCCAGAATACTACTAGGCCAGTACAATGCTATTGCTAAACTGCAGCCAACCAACCTGCCTCCATATCCTTACTGGTGCCAGAAGATTGCATTTAAAGCCTGCTGCTGTTTAACGCATTTGAAGTTCTACATTGCACTTAGTAAAAAAGACTTTTATACCTTTAATTCTGGCCTCATTCTTCAGTACGACATTTCCAAAAATTTGATTTGGCTGCTTCGATGAACTTTGACAAGATATTCAATTCTTTGCTAATTACTTAGTCACAAAACACTTTCCATTCTATGGAACGGACGCAATGGCGGGGAGCGGCGATCCCTCGTCATTTATCCCCTCAGATGCCATGATCAAAGTTGATCACTGCATCTATGACTCGAATTCAGCCTTCCAAGGGTGAAATATAATATTAACACTCACCTCATCCACTTGCTCGTAGAGATGACGTCACTGTACGCGCTCAGAGTGATTACGTGGTGACATCATCACGTTCGCTGCAAGTCCATTGCAGGGTTTTCTGCAATGAAGACAGAGCGGATGGCCTCTCTGCGAGCAAGTGGATGAGGTGAGGTTTTTCAGCCACCACTTTAGGAAAAATTTATTCATTACGGCAAAGCGCAAGGAAGTTCGGCTTTGTGACTTATGGAATTTTTCCCAAAATTCCGATCAAAGTCCACTTCAGATACTTTAATTCGCTCAACACTTCATCAGGGCTACTACCACTCCCATGCTCTGCACTGGCTCCTTCTGGGCTTATAATGCATGTTCACCATCCTGACTGACCAACATTGGTTGGTGGAAGCCCTTCTTCCTCCTTTGCCTGCTACTGATTGGAGCTAGAAGTCATGCTGAGATTTCCTACACTGAGAGGGGCACAGAGAGCTGCTACATTCACAATCTGGACACAGAGCTCTTCACATGACTGCTGCAGAGCTACTGCTGGCAAAATCAAAAGATAAACCTGATTATTATATACTGGGCTTGCACATGCCTGGTGGATATTTTTTTTTTTAAGTCTAGTTGGGGGGGGAGGGGTAACTCTACAGGCATTTTTAACCTGGGAATGCATTTAAAACTTATTTTCCAGGTAATTAAAACTCATAAGCTGCTAGAAGTATAAGAACAGCTTCTCACTTGCCCCCAGTTAAATCATTAAGGATTTGACAGGAATTAAGGAAAGTGGGTCTCCAGATGCCTCCCGCGTGTCATCCTCTCTGGTGGAGCTCATGTCTTGGCCGTGTGTATTTCTTCATGTTCAGTTTCCTGCCAGTGATAATTGGGCTCCCGGAGAATCATCACACATTTTATTTTTTGCCTCTTCAGTCTTTGAAACAAATCTTGAATTAACTTGTAAAGATGTTTCCAGACATTATCGGTGCTTAATGTGAGGAAGCAGCAATGCAAGGAATCCGGAGAAAGAGAAAGAACGTGATCCCCGTGTGACGGGATCCAGCAATGAAAGTCATCCTGATATGATGGAATTGAGCAATCAGGGGTGGACTGGCCATAGGCTTCCTGGAGGATAGTATTGAGTGCGAATATTCGAATTTTAGTCGCGAATATCGCAAGAATTCGCGAATATTTAGAATATAGTGCTATATATTCGTAATTTCGAATATTCATCTATTTTTATCATCTAAACCCATTACCTGCCTGCTTCTTGCTTGTGGGCCATTGTGAAAAGGCTGCAATATCGTAATCTGTGGTGAATTTGAATATTCTTCATTATTTAATTTATTTAATCTTATGCGAAAAATCGGCAATGTAATATGTGCGTTAATCGAGTAAGTGGCGGGTTATAGGCAACTTTCCTATTGGGTTGGCTTGCTAGAATTCGCAAATATGTAGGATATAGTGTGATATGAATTCATAAAACGAATATTTGTTGTTGTTTTTTTTTTCATCTGAACCCATTAGGAGTAGTAAATGTAATGGGTTCAGATGAAAAAAAAAAAATACGAATATTCATTTTTTACGAATATATATCACACTATATTTTACATATTCGTGATCTAGCAAGCCAACCCATTAGGAAAGTTGCCTATAACCGATTAACTCGCATATTACATTGCCGATTTTTCGCATAAGCTAAAATAAATTAAATAATGAAGAATATTCTAATTCAGTCAGGATAAACTCAGGAAACTTCTAGCAGCTTGAAAAATGTAGCCAAAGTGACCCACGCTTGTATTTCGCGTTACGAATTCACATTGCCGATTTTTCGCAATCAAAAGAATAATCTCGAATACGAATATTCGTAAATATATGACGAATATTCTACCAAGTATTTGCGAAATATCGTGAATTCGACTATTGCCCCTGCCGCTCATCACAACTGGAGGACCAATGTCCTTACTGCCGCCAACCAGTAACGATCTGATATTCCTCGAGTTAATGCCGGAAGCATCAAGTTCTTACGCACCTGGACGAAGGCCGCGGGTGGCCTCCCGAATGTAACTTTATTCCCGTCCTGAGGCACCTGGAGGGCAGAACATGGCAGCGGGCACTGACCACCACAGAGGGGCAGCTTCTAGGGAGGTATTTTGTGCTGCTGGGGAAATATTTGGGATGCAATGTGGTATTTCCTTGATCTGGCACAGTGTATTGTGTTGCACTGTGGCATTTGGCTGGGGTGGAATTCTTCCCTGCCTACTTGTGTTGACCCTGCCTTCTGTCCATTTAGACCTACTGTACCTACATGGACCCAATGTTACCCTTTTTCCAGGGCCTCTTTTTCTCGGTCTGCCCCTGCGAGCATTGTAATAGAATTTGAGGCACACAGATTCTCTTGCAATTAATGGTAGTTCATTTATTAGGTAGTGATCAGTAATTACATCCAATGGCCCAATGTATGTATCAAAAGGTATACAACGAATCCATAGACCGGACGTTTTGGTCCTCTTTCACATTTTTATCTAGAACAATGTAACAATCACAATCAGTCGGACATTGGAATTATTAATAAACACAAGATTGGATATATAAATCCAAATTATTCCAAGAAAAGGTACACTAGTAAAATAGATTGCAAATAGTATAGGCCGGGGTCCTACATATAGGTAAGAGAGCCGTGTTAGACCCTGTGAATTATTATACACAATAGTGCATGAAGCATAAGTGTATTGATTTCTATTTTACTGAGTCCAGGAGGTGCTGGATATGTGTCCATGAAAAGAGTATCGCAATTCCAGGGATCTTATGCTGGATACATATTGGGTATTTGTAAAGACATAATAAATGACCGTATGTTATAAAGCTGAATATATAAATATAATAAATGCAGTATGGTGCAATGCTGAGTACAAAAGGCAGAGTATAATGCTGAGTGCATAGGTATAGGGTATAGGGTATAAATTCCATTTGATATGGCCACAGTTGTGCGGCTTTGTCAAGTTATGCTGGATGCAAGTAAAGAGACGATGTCCCAAAGGCCGACATAGTAAAGTATTAAGGATACCTGCAAAACCAAATGTTGTAAGATTCTGTACCCGTTAAGATTGTAAAGGTGGACGCTGGGCCCTGTATGTGTGGCGCACATCGCCTGCTGTGGTTAAAATGTGAGGGCTCCTTGTAGTTCAGGTTATGCGACCGGAAGAGACGTGGTGTCTGGGAAGCCAGTGTGCGTTCCACAGGCATGTCACGTGAGCGGAGGAGACCCTAAAATGCTTTCCACCAAGTGTAAGGGCTCCTTGCAGGTCCGGTCATGTGACCGGAGAACACATGATGTCAGGGAAGCAAATATGCGTTTCACAGGCGTGTCACGTGGACGGAGGAGACCGGAACTTGCGTGCCAACATGATACTCTGTTAATATTGGTCTAAATTAAGGACTGTGATGAAGTATAGCATAATTCGGCACATATTCATACTATGTATCTAGAGAACAAGATTAATGATGCTATCAGATATAGAACATAGATTATTAGAAATTATGGATGAAAATTACTATTTTGAAAGGGGGGGGAAGGGGGAAGAAAAAGGTTATCTCACCCACACCTGATGCAGACAAAAAAATGTTTTTGAATGTTTTCAACGGGTCTGTGGAAATAATAATAAAACAATGTTCATTTCTTATCATGCATTAATAAAAAAAAGTCACAACTTGTGGATCCAAAATGCTTCTCTTTGTTTATCCGAGAAGTATCCGGTTTCCTCCTTTCCTGGGTGGATCCACTTGTTCCAGGATTTGAAAACGGAGTTGTGAAATCTGGTGTCTTTTGTCCGAGAAATGGTACGGTATGGGTAGAAAGGTGTGGCCGAGTCTAATGGTGGATTTGTGTTTGCTGATTCGGTCTCTGATATGTTGTGTTGTTTCACCAACATATCCGAGGCCACATGGAAACTTGATTAGGTACACAACAAAACTTGAATTACAGGTATAAATTCCTCGGATTGGAATCATTTGTCCAGTTCGTGGGTGCGTGGCATATTCCCCAATGTAGGCAAGGGTATGTGCCTTGTCGTCTGCTTTTTTAGAAAAGTTTGTTTTACTGGTCTGGTGAGGCTGCCAATGTCCGCCTTGACTAGTTTGTCCCTCATATTGGGGGGTCTCTTATAGCAGGTCAGAAGGGGTTGATAAAAACTCTTTTGTGTCAGGATATGCTTTTGCTAGAAGTGGCCAATGCTGTTTAAGGGCCTGTTGTATTTTTGACATTAGAGGATGGTAAGTGGTTACGCAGGCTACCCTGTTTTGATTGTTGGATTTAGGTTGTGGCACAAGGTTTTCTTTTAGACTTTGTAACGTGTTGTCCAAAATGGTATTGTGGTAACCGCTATTTAAGAATTTTTGGGTCATAGTGTCCAATCGTGTGATTTTGGTTGTCTTATTAGTAACTATCTGATTGACCCACGTATATTGTGATCGGGGTAATGATTTTTTTGTGGCACTAGAATGACAACTTTTATAGTGAAGAATGCTGTTGCCGTCAGTAGGTTTATTATATAGATCAATGGACAGTGTACCCTCTTGATGAATATTGACCTGTAGTCAAGGAAACTAATCTCTATATGGCTAGTGTGAGACGTAAAGCCAAGTTCCTCATGTACCTGATTGAGTTCTTCTACAAAAGTATGTATGGCATACATAGGTCCCTTCCAAATACAGAAAATATCATCTATAAAGCGATACCATATCTCGGCATATTGGCAAAACAAGGGCTTTGTGTAAACGTAGTCTTCTTCAAAGGCAATCATGAAGGCATTAGCATGAGACGGGGCAACGTTCGACCCCATAGCGGTACCCCTTTTCTGGCCATAATAAGTATCACTGAACAGGAAGAAATTCTTGGTAAGTATAATTTCAAGGACTTTGAGACAAAATTCCTGTTGTGTGATGCTTAAATTGGAATGATTCTGTAGGAGTCTAGCAGAAGCTCATATCCCTTTGTCGTGTGTTATGGATGTATATAAACTATTTACATCTAGTGTCATTAGAATCAGGTGCTAAGGTGACTTCTTTTAATTTTCAGAGAAAATCGCAGGTATCTAATATGAAAGATTTGGATGTCTTGATCAGTGGTGTGAGGATTTTTTCCAAATAAATTGCTAAAGGGGAAAATACTGAGTCTGTTGTAGCGACTATGGGATGTCCTGGAGGGTAATAGGATCTTGTTTAGTAAGGAAGATGGCCGTTTTGGAATCTATGACTCCTAACTGTGAATATGTATTGATGTACTGGCCATAAGTTCTTGTATCTGTGTGGTAGGGTCCCTGGGTAGTATTTGGTCTGTATCTGTGTCAGAAAGTTGCTTTTGGATCTCTGCCAGGTAGTCTACCTTGTTCATAACAACAAGGGCACCACCTTTATCCGTGGGTTTGATCATTATTTACTTATTATGTTGTATTGTATCAAGTGCTAGTTTCTCCTCGGGGACAGGTTATTAGTATGTTTATAATGGCCCTGTGTGTTGGCCATTAATATCTTACTTACTAGGTTTTGGGAAAGAGAAATGTACGTCTCTATTGGATGCTTGTTTTTAGGTGGCATAAAGGACCTTTTGTTTCTTAATCCTAGGTTATCAATGGATAGTGGTCCCGGTAAGGAGGTGGATGTATCCGGTTGTCGCTGTGGAGAATCCTGAAAGTCTTAATGTCCAATCTCTGTAATTTCTGTTCTAATATGAAAGTGTTTAGTCTAGGTATGGGGCAAAACGAGAGTCCTTTTTGTAAAACAGAGATCTGTGCTGGTGACAAAGTGGTAGATGAAATGTTGATAACTAAATTGTCCTCCTTACCTGGGACCGTGTCTGTATCCATTTGTCTTGACTTTCTGCCGCCCTCCTGGTCTTCCACGTCTTGATCTGCCTCTCTGCTGGTAATTGCCTAAAAAACGGGTCGGATATCTGTAACTTCTGGATCTGTCGCTATCTGAGGTTGAAGAGCTGGAGTGATATGAGTGGCGATATCCTCAGTAGTTTTGCTATTGCTGATTTCCCTTCCACCGATAAACCGTGTCCAATCTGTAGTCTTCCGTGGCACGTATGAACTTTTGGAGTTTGCTTTGTTCTGTATTTCTTTCATATTCCTGTAGTTGTTTCTCAATTCTTACTTTAGCCTTTATCTAGTCCTCCGCGGGAGTGGTGAAGGTCAGTTGGGTCTCTGTGGTTTCAATTTTCTTTGATAATTTACCAATAGAGCTCTGTAGTTCTTCGATTGTTAGAATGATAAGGTCAAAAGAACATTTATTCAAAATGCTTTCAAATCGCTCACAGAATTCCTTCTTGTCTGCAAAAAGTGTGGGTCTCAAACGTGATCTCCAACCTCTTGGAATTCGGTTAGTCTTGTAGTATTTGGTAAGTGTACTACAATGCAATACCCATCCAATGAGACGTCTACGATCGCGTTCGTATTCCCGAATCATCATTTCATGATGAGGTATATGTAGAAATTCGTTGGGTAGATGGATCCCGGATATGATGCTTTCCGCTGTGTGTGCGTCGTATGAAAAAACATTGGTCATATATGCAGGAAGGTGCAGGTTACTCGCAGAAGTCGCAGGATGTGTAATGGAGTGGCGAACTGCACCCAATTTGATAGGCTCTGGTGCCAGTCAAGGGCTGAGAGCAGCCAATAACCTTGTAATAGAATTTGAGGCACACAGATTCTCTTGCAATTAATGGTAGTTCATTTATTAGGTAATGATTAGTAATTACATCTAATGGCCCAATATATGTATCAAAAGGTATACAACGAATCCACAGACCGGACGTTTCGGTCCTCTTTGACCTTCCTCAGCGGTCACATTTTTATTTAGAACAATGTAACAATCACAATCAGTCGGATATTGGAATTAAATAAGCACAAGGTTGGAAATATAAATCCAAATTAGTCCAAGAAAAGGTACACGAGCAGTGAAAGTAATCCTCATATTAAGGGATTGTTCACAATTTGCGGAACGAATGGATGGCCCTTTATAGAAATGCAAAACGGACAAGAATAAGACATGACTTATAATTTTTGCGGGGCCACGGAACAGAGCAATGGATGGGGACAGCACACGGAGTGCTGTCCGCATCTTTTGCGGCCCCATTGAAGTGAATGTCCGATGTGGAACCAAACCACGGCCGTGTGAATGAGCCCTGAAGGAACAAGCAATGGAAGCAACACAGATATGAAGTGATCGAGCACTGAAATATGATACTTATAACAATTCTTCTGAGACCAGAGAAGCAGACAGAACAGCTCGGAAATTTTATAAAGGCCAATTGAAAAAAGATTTTTAGCCAAAAATGAGTAACATGCAATCATAAAAAAAATCTTGCCTCCGATGGTGTACATAGCCTTTAAAGTCCCTGTACACCGGACGACACAGCAGACCATTGTTGGAAGTGTTCCGTTCCTGACAATTGCCTGCTCGTCAGTGGAGGAGATACATTTACATTCAGTGATCTCCTCCACAGTATGGGGAGCAGTGATCACTAATGCCATCGCTCATCCCTATACAGAAACGTATTTTATGACCGCATGAATGATCTTTGACCCGATGAAGAAAATTTAGGGGCACATTTGCACGACCAGATAATCGCTATGAGCGCTCGTTATCCTTAGCGATTCTCTGCAGTATTCTCAGCCCATGTAAAGGGCCCTTTAGACAGGTGTGTGGACATTATAAATCACAGAAGTTGCTACAATGTATCGAAGAGTTTAAAAAAAACAGAAGTGCAGCTCATCAGAGAAGTCGCTGCTGCTCGAGTCCTGAGGGATCCATTAGATATCTGATTATCTCAGCTGTTGATACCAAGAGCACTAGATGTGTCAAGAGACAGTGTGGGTGTAATTAAGAAATTCCAGAAAAGATGGTTCGTGCCCCTGAGTCCAGACTCTTCATCAAAATCAGCCCGTAATCAGAAGATGGCACTTAAAGCAACGGTGTGGCAATAATTAATAAGGCCGAAGGATGGTTCCAAAAGTCAGATGAAAGTGAATAGAAAGTGATTTCATGAAATAGATATACTGAGTGTCATCCGAATAATCTGGCTGTATAATCTGTATGTAGTGAGCTCTCTCTAGTGGTGGCTGTATAATCTGTATGTAGTGAGCTTCCCCTAGTGGTGGCTGTATAATCTGTATGTAGTGAGCTCCCTCTAGTGGTGGCTGTATAATCTGTATGTAGTGAGCTCCCTCTAGTGGCGGCTGTATAATCTGTATGTAGTAAACTCCCTCTAGTGGTGGCTGTATAATCTGGATATAGTGAGCTCCCTCTAGTGGTGGCTGTATAATCTATATGTAGTGAGCTCCTTCT
This sequence comes from Bufotes viridis, assembly GCA_033119425.1. Taxonomy (NCBI): domain Eukaryota; kingdom Metazoa; phylum Chordata; class Amphibia; order Anura; family Bufonidae; genus Bufotes; species Bufotes viridis. The sequence continues at coordinate 157,434,368 of CM065595.1, forward strand.
AGTGGTGGCTGTATAATCTGTATGTAGTGAGCTTCCCCTAGTGGTGGCTGTATAATCTGTATGTAGTGAGCTCCCTCTAGTGGTGGCTGTATAATCTGTATGTAGTGAGCTCCCTCTAGTGGTGGCTGTATAATCTGTATGTAGTGAGCTCTTTCTAGAGGTGGCTGTATAATCTGTATGTAGTGAGCTCCCTCTAGAGGTGGCTGTATAATCCGTATGAAGTGAGCTCCCTCCAGTGGTGGCTATATAATCTGTATGTAGTGAGCTCCCCCTAGTGGTGGCTGTATAATCTGTATGTAGTGAGCTCCCTCTAGTGGTGGCTGTATAATCTGTATGTAGTGAGCTCCCTCTAGTGGTGGCTGTATAATCTGTATGTAGTGAGCTCCCTCTAGTGGTGACTGTATAATCTGTATGTAGTGAGCTCCCTCTAGTGGTGACTGTATAATCTGTATGTAGTGAGCTCCCTCTAGTGGTGGCTGTATAATCTGTATGTAGTGAGCTCCCCCTAGTGGTGGCTGTATAATCTGTATGTAGTAAGATCCCCCTATTGATGACTGTATAAATTTATATACAGGCAGCTCCCTTTGGTGGTATGTTCAGTCAGCCAAAATTATATTCTTTATAAAGTTTAATAAAAAATAGTTTCCCTAATCAAATGGATTAACCAGCACTGATTTCCAGCCCTATGACTGAAGGGTGGTCATTATTAGTAAAACTGGAGTCCTTAGCAAGAGCCCACTAAATGTCTGTATACGCCCATAAATAGACCTAAAGTAAGGTCAGAGCCAGTTTCACCTTAAAGTTATAAACATTGTGGTCCTGTAAAAGTTTGAATGCATTAATAATAGTAAATTATTGTGTGTATCTGCACCAACTGTCTGTTGTAATGTCAAAAGAGTCAGCAGTACATGTAAAATCCAACAACATGTAACATATCTTTGTTATGTATTAGTTCAATTTTACTTTAGTCAGCTAAAAAAAAAGTTGTTATTGGAAACTGTCAGCAAGCAGGTCAACTGTTGTTTCTTCTTACTATGGCTCTATTTATTTTGTTTATTTATTTATTTATAGGAAACTTCAAGTCATTAAATTATTAATTCTATGCATAAGGGTCCATTCACACGTCCGCAGCTTGGGTCCACATCCGTTCCGCAATTTTGCGAACCCTTTTATTTTCAATGGGGCCAGAACAGACACTATGTGCTGTCCACATCCGCACTTCCGGATCCGCAAATTATAGAACATGTCCTATTCTTGTCCGCAATTGCGGACAAGAAAAAGCATTTTCTATTATAGTGCCGGCAATGTGCGGTACGCAAATTGCAGAACGCACATTGCCAGTGTCCGTTTTTCGTGGATCCGCAGATCTATCAACAGCAGCTTGCTGATTATTTTTACTTTGTTGTATGTTGAAAACTAAGTGAAAATACCAAGAAAGTTAGGAAAGATATTTTACAAGGTAAGATTTTTATGTTGCTACACAAACGTTTTTTTTTTCGTTCCGTATACAAAACCATTCATTTCAATGGATCCACAAAAAAACAGAAGGTGCTCCGTATGCCTTTCGTTTCCGTATTTCCATTCCGTTCAAGGATAGAAAATGTCCTATTATAGTCCGCATAATGGACAAGGATAGTAATGTTTTATCAGGAACCTGCTGTTCTGTTCTGCAAAAAAACGGAATGCACACGGACTTCATCTGTATTTTCTGCGGATCCATTTTTTGCGGACCGCAAATTACTGAAAAAGTCATATGGTCGTGTGCAAGAGACGGCAAGCAGATCCTGATTATCCGGCATCCAGGAAAAAGAAATCCAGTTCCTGATAACAAGGCGATTCCTTGATAGGTCGGTTGGTTTTTTGGCTCCAGAAGCAGAAGAATCCTGAATGTGATTTGCAGATCTGTGAAATAATCCATATGATTCTCTGATGTGAGCAATCCCGGATAAAGTACTGCTAGCAGTCACCACTAGGTGGAGCTTAGGATCCTACTGAAGACATGGGATCCGTATAAATCCATATGTAATGAGACCCTAGTGGTGAATAGGACAGCGGTATACAATGTAAGTTTATGGCTGAGAGGCTGGGCTTGCTGAGCCTTGTAGTTGTATGAGAGACCACCTGCACTTCATTGTCTAGCAGGAACATTAAGGCATCCGTTTTACTGCTTGTCTTGAGCTGCCGACAGATCCGGGCTGATTATTTGCTCCACTTGAGCCTGACATTTAGTAACAGGACGTTCGCAGAGAGTTTCCCTTGAATGAAGCAGAGTCGGCGCGATGGTTCCTCATGTATCCGGCTGACGTGTGAGGTTATGAGGATGCTGTGAATGGACTCAGACTGACCCCTGAGCGGCTGCGTTTCCATTCGCTGCTCGACAATATCGGTCACATGATGATATTCAGAGAAGATTTTCCTGTTTCACTGAATTTGTACTTTCTGATTTATGAAATCATATTTGGTACAGGAAACTTCCATGAATCCATAATTTGTATTTTCCAGATGATTGGTGTAGCTAGAGTGAACTCTGAGGTCCTGGGGCCCCTGGCACCTGATAAGGCCCTAAGAATGCAGCATTACTATACATAGTAATTTTATAAGTAGGGGGCCCTTAGTACAGATATTATATTGGGGGCCCAAGAGCTTCAAGTTAAAGTTCTGAGTCTAGTGTAAAGACCCCATCCATGATGGGGCCCACAAGCAGAAATCCTGGAAATGGAGCAGAAAAACACGTAGGCCCTGATTTATAAAAGTTGATGTGCGCTACTCCGGCCTTCACAGGGTATGACTGCCGGAGGAGGCATGTGATTTACGACGAGGCGCAGGCTCGGAGCTGCCATAGATTTCAGTCATTTATTGATGCCAGTAACTAGTGGAAATAATGATGAATTAGACAATGGCCCGTCCTTGCAGCATCTTCACTCTGCCCTCGCAATTCCCCCTTTCATAGACTTGGCTCATGTACTACACCGCTCCATCCATTGGGTGGGTAGAGCTGGAGCAGTGCGCCGGCAGGGGAGCCATGAGAGTGTCGAGGATGGAAGAGGTGGCTGTGGTAAGGATGGTGGTAGTAGTACTTATGATGGTGATCCTGCTCCAGGACTCTCTGTGCCCAGCATGTAGTGGAGGGAGGGGCGTATACTTTCTGCTCCTCAGGGCACACCCTAGTGCATGGTCTCCTGCCTAGTAGAGGTTTAGGGTGTTCTTGGTGTTGTTGCGTTGTGGGGTGCAAGGCAGGGGTCCCTTGCAGTGTAGGGCAAGATGATGGTGGGAGCACAATGGTGGGGCCGGCTCTGACTGTAACCAGAAGTTCTACTAAAAGCTGTGTATCGGTAAGGTAGTGGTCGTATTATTGAGTCCCTTCTCTGATAGCAATGCAAGCTTTCCAATTCAGCCAAAGGGGTCCGAATTCTCTCTCCACAGGACTAAAACACCCAGCTGTGGGGTGCAGTCTTTTAACAAATGGGTATGCACGGGTGCCTGAAGCCACTAACCCAACCAAATGCAGTGAAGTCCACGGCCTAACATGTGCTTTGCTGTTCTTTTAAATGGCTGCTAACCATTTAGTTCAAGCCAATTCTTCTCTCCCTCAGGGGTCACTTTCCTCAATTCTGCCGGCCTCTTTTTGGCTCACAGGGTGGTGCTTCCATGTCTGCTTCTTCTCTCTGCAACTTCCAGTACAGACGTCCTCATAGCGTCTCACTATGGCTGGGTCACTGCACAGGTTACCATTCACTTCAATGAGAGCAGTGCTGTAGTAAACAGCTCCGTCCACTACGCTATGGGGGAGCTGTAAAAAATCCTGGATAGCGTATAGAAGTACTACCAAGAGGTTTGTTACATGACAAACTCAGCACAACTACATCTAACAAGCCCCCTTCCTATAAGCTGATGCAGTGAAGCTTCCCTTCCAGCTTGATTCACTGTGAACCACAAGGATGCCCATGATACCCCTCCGAAAAGGGCCAGTCCAGTTTTGGATGAAGCTTTGTACATATGCCCCTCCCTTTTCTAGCCCCTTTCAGCCATTCAGCAGAGCTAACAGGGGTCACATGACTCGCTCCCCTAGAACTGCTGTTAATATTAAAGGCAATAGTCAAATATTTATTTAAAGGGCCAGTGCTGAGTTTTTCCACCTCCTCACAGGCACTTTGCAGGATCACATGTTGGATGGCACGGTGCCCTGCCCGGATGGCATGTCCCCTTTAAAATGCTAAGATCAGCAGTTACCCATATTTTCACACAGAATATCGCAGATGATTTTCCACAGCCGGCCATAAATCAACGGTGCCACAGACGCAAAGACGCGGAATAACAAACGACAGTGGGAAGACATCACAGGAAGACGTGGCACCTCGGAGGAATTCACCCACAAGCCTCCAGTCTGCCCTCACTGCCTTCTTCTCCAGCCCCCGATTCCTGTGTTGAACAGTTTATTTTTGAATTGTATCTTTTTTTTTATATATTTGAAAAGTCAACATTTTACTTGTAACGATTTTCTTTTGAAAAGAACATGAAATTCCTGCAAGTTCTAAAGTATCTGCCCCCATCGCACTTCACATTGTAAATCACCGGGGGGGATATTGGGGCATTGAGAAGGAACAGCGACGCCAAAGAGCGCAGCAATGTCAAAAGCAGGCGCACCGCGAAGCGTGATTCTGCCGTCTCTATGTGCGGCCGACGCTGCTTTTCTATTTATTCGAGATTTCCAAAGATCCCTCGGGCAGAAGGAAAGTGTTTTCCAGTTCTTATTAACCCCTTACACCCATCCAGGTGAAACATGGACTTTATTGTGATGCCCTCGTGTCGTACGAACGGACGCAGCTCCAAAAAGTGGCGGCCGGCTTTAATTGTTCAGTGCTTTTTTTTGTGCCATTTTGGAAACATAATTTTTTAGTGTCGAGAAATATTTCTGTTTCCGATTTTCAGTTTTCCATTTTTCAGCAGCAGAAAGCACAGTTTACGTGCAGCTTTTTTCTTGCGCATTACCGTACAGGACAGATATTACATTGTAAAAGATGGGATTTGTGAAAATTTAAATTAGAGTTAAAAATGTGTGGTTTTGACACGGGAGACTACGGGGTTAAAAACTGCACAACTAAATTAAATGTTGGCGTTTACGTGCAGTACTGCAATGCATTTTTCGACAATGGTCGCTCTAATTGCATTTTGCTGGCGCTGTTCCTTTAAGAATATTATACATTGTAGTTTTAATCTCTGGACTGAAGGTTTTTGATGCGATGTTTGCACCAGTCTTCACTTTCTGCACCACCCCCGGGGAGCTTAGCCTCAAGTGACCAAAAAAAGTCATTTAAAGGACGTGTTCAGTTTTGGGAGTGCCGGTCATCTTCACTGCCGTCCTAGCATTTTATTCAGGAACCAGGAGGCTCTGGATGAACAGGACCATGGTGATCCTCAGTGAAAACCCTAAAATGTATTAAGAACATTATTAAACTAGGGATCAGCGAATCGACTTCCAATAAAATATCCGAAGTCGATTCGCATAAAACGTTGTTCCAATACTGTACGGGGTCCCTCCTCCGTACAGTATTGGAACAATGCTTTATGTGAATTGACTTTGGATGTTTCATCCGATGTCGATTCGCTCATCCCTAATTAAAACTATAAAAATATATGTACATGAGCTACAAATATAGCAATATAGTTAAGGGAAACAAAAAAACGCTTCTTGGGGCTCATGCACACGAACGTGCGCAGCCTGTGCCCGTATTGCGGCCTGGAAACACGACCTCCAGCCGTGTGCGCTCCATACCCTGGAGGCGGACCCACTGACTTAAATGGGTCCAATCCGCAAGATACGGAATGGAGCGGAGGCACGGAGCGGAAGCATAAAGGAGCGCTTGCGTGGAATTTGCCTCTGCACTGCAAAAAACAGAACATGTATTTTTTGCGGTGCAGACTAAACCTTGCGGATTGCGGACCCGTTCAAGTGAATGGGTTCACATCCACAAACAGTGGCCGCACTGCTGATGCCCGTGCATTGCGGACCGTTATTTGCAGTCCGCAGCACAGGCATGAGCCCCTAAAGGGAGCCTGTCAGCAGGAAATTCACTATTCACACGAGGCACAATTATACCTTTCACTTAGGCCTCTTTCACACGGGCGTTGCGGGTACACTCCGTCAAAAAGTGCAGGTGCGTTGCGGGAATCACCGCGATTTTTCCCTGCGAGTGCAAAGTGCTGTCATGCGTTTTGCACGCGCGGGAGAAAAATCGGCACTTTTGGTACCCAGACCCGAACCTGCACTTCTTCACAGAAGTGCATGTTTGGGTCAGAAATTGTCCCGCTGGTATTATTTCACATTATAACATAGTTATAATGTAAAATAATACCCTTGGCCATCTTCCTAATGTTTAAACAGGTGCAGAATGGGTTAAAAATAATAAACGAATAATAACTTACCTGTTCCATTTAATCGCGAAGCCCGGCCTCCTCTCCGTTAGCTTGCTGGTAGGAAAAGGACCTGTGATGATGTCACATGGTCACATGGACCAATGCCGGGGATGCCGGGCTTCGCGATCAAATGGAACAGGTAAGTTATTATTAGTTTATTATTTTTAACCCATTCTGCACCTGTTTAAACATTAGGAAGATGGCCAAGGGTATTATTTTACATTATAACTATGTTATAATGTGAAATAATACAGAACCGGTTACACATCCCGATGGTTGCATAGCAACCATGCGGGAACATCGCAAAGCATCCGCACTTGCTTGCGGATGCTTGCGATTTTCCTGCAGCCCCATTCACTTCTATGGGGCCTGCGTTCCGTTAAAAACGCAGAAGATAGAGCATGCTGCGATTTTCACGCATCGCAAAAGTGATGCGTGAAAATCAACTGTCATGTGCACAGCCCCATAGAAGTGAATGGGTCCGGATTCAGTGCGGGTGCAATGCGTTCACATCACGCATTGCACCCGCGCGGAAAACTCGCCCGTGTGAAAAGGGCCTTAGTGATCCACTGCTTCATCCTGGAGAATAAAGGGGGTCATTTATTATTGATTTTACTCTACTTTTTGGCATATTTTTGCTGCAAAACCCCTTTGCGACTAAGTCCGCGACTTTTCTCCGCTCACGAAACTTTTCCTAGGTGGTGAAAAAAGGATGAATCAATTTATGGCATGGAAAATAGTCTTAAAGGGGTGATCCCAAGTCCATGCGCACATCGTTTGCAGATGTTTGGGATCTGCAAGAGAAGGTCCGCACGGAAAAAGAATAGGATACGCTCAATATTTTTGTGGTGGGGAGGCACGTACCGAAATCCAACAGAAGCGTGTAGTGCTTCCGTGGGCTTCCGATCCGTGCCTCCGCTCCATATCTTGACATTTGCAGACCCATTAAAGTCTACTCGCTGTCCACAGTCCCCAATACAGGCTCGTGTGCATGAGCCCTAATCCATATGCAAACAAGCAGTTAAAGGAGTATTCCCATCACTCTCTTTCATACTTACCTGCTCTCGGCGCGCCGTCCTCTTCCTGGTTTTGGCAGGGGACGGGCTCCATCTTGATTGACGTCTTCTCCCGGCCGGGCCGCGCACTGGACTGAACGCACACGCCGCCGCGCATGCGCCTGGTGACTTCTTCCTGGCAAGTACACTATACTGGCCAGGAAGAAGTCACCATAGCGTATGCGCGGCGTCGGCGTGCACTTTCGAGACTGCGCACGGCCCGGGAGAAAAGAAGAAGTCGTCTGCGCAAGTACGGCCACCGCGATTCCGGAGAAGAGCGGTGGCTGTAACCAGGGGAGACGGAAGACAACAGTCAGGTAAGTATATCTTCATTTTCTTGTAAGGGGTGGGAATTAGTTAATTAAATATATTTAGAAAAATGATCACGGTTACATCATTAACAGATTTAACAGTGATCGGTAAGATGGGAAAACCCCTTTAAGTCCCCGAGGCCAACATACATTAATTTATCTTTCCATTGCCATATTCTGACCCTCCTAGCTTTGTTGTTATGTCTATTAAGCTGTGTGAGGGCTTATTTTTTGCAGGAACATCTGTAGTTTTTAGTTATACCATTTTGGAGTGTGTATGTATATTTTGGGAGAGATGAAGAGATGAAAAATGGCGAATCAGCCATTTTGCATAGTTTTTTCCCGTTACGGCGTTCACAACACGCGATAAATACATTTATATTTTAATGGTGCCAGCATTTTGGAACGCCTACAATATTTTTATTTTAATTATGAGAAAATAGTGGTGATTTGAATTTTTCTATTTAAAAAAAAAACTTTTTACTTTTTTTTAGGTCACCCTAGGTGGCCATAACAAGCAATCATTAGATGCTTCTCCAATTCATCCCAGGAAAAGCTTCTTCACAACTGACCACGGTATCTGAAGGGTTTAATTGGAGTTATCGCCGATCGCAGACATTGACCCCGTGTGTCTACTGTTTAAAACAACAGAAACCCAGTGGCTACGGCACCAGCTGCGCTCACAAGCGGGCGCCATTTTTAAAGAATGGACTTCCACCATACATGAACAACAGAGGTACGGAAAGGGTTAAAAGTACTTTTTTCCAGCAATAAAACAACGGACGGCTAATGCTGAAAGTGGTAGGACTTTAGCTGTGTAGTAACATAGTAATAGTATATAAGACAGAAAAAAGACATTTGTCCATCCAGTTCAGCCTGTTTCCTATAGGTAGTGACTGAGTGCATATTAACCCTCCAGCTGCCGCTCTTCCTATGCAGATCGCAGTCCCCGGTGAACTTGTCCACAGCCTTGTTGTGCGGCTCGGAGTCACGCTGCCTCCATTTAAAGGACCGTAGCAGCAAAACCCAGTTTGACACCGAGCAGACTTCATGGCATTGATTTATTTGCTTTTATCTGGGCTCCCCATCGACTTCATTGGTAAAACCAAAGGCTACAAAAATACAACCTGCAGCTCAGGAGGAAATTCAGGGCACGAATCAAATCCTGCCATGAGACAAACAAACTCTGAACAGCGTCTCACAGAAAACCGGAGAAATCCGTCCCTTTATATTCGCTAAATTTAATATTTATAGTTGGATGCATCGGTTCACATGACGGGATCAGCTGGAGCTATATTTCGCATCATTTGAATTTAATTGTGGCTGATACTCCAGTCACATCCAAAGCTGCAGTGACAATTTTGCTGCTTTCCTGACACCAGAGCACAGTGCCTGGTGAGGGATCAGATACCGACTGCAGCGGGACTGTTGAGTCGCAGTTTCATTGCAGCAATTATACAAATTGTAATAAAAGTCTTACGCGCGTTTTAGGCAATAGTAAACGCGCGTTTGTGTGATTGACTGCAGTGTTGTCCAATGACCAAATATCCCTGTTTATATGAAGTTTGGCCTTTCCAGCATGTTGCAAATTCATAAACGCGCATTCGAACGCGCGTTTTCAGTGTCAAAAACGCGCAAAATACAAGCGTTGCGCGTTCCCATTGAAGTCTATGGGCCAAAACGCGCGACAAACGCCCCCAAAAAAGATCAAGTACTTGTTTCTGCGTCGGGCGTTTTTCGAACATGTTACAGTGTAGTTGTAACCTTTTTGTAGGGCGACTTATTGTTGTGTGACACGTGTAGCCGTGTAGCCCTGGCCAAACCCTCAGTTCACACTTGCGCGTTTTACAGCGCGTTCGAACGCGCTGTAAAACGCGAAAATGTGAACCAGTCCCATAGGGAAGCATTGGTTTGCATCGGTTATGCGTTTTACAGCGCGTTCGAACGTGCTGTAAAACGCGCAAGTGTGAACTGAGGGTTTGGCCAGGGCTACACGGCTACACGTGTCACACAACAATAAGTCGCCCTACAAAAAGGTTACAACTACACTGTAACATGTGTGGCGCAACATTCACGTCTCACCAGTCGCACAAAAATCCAACTTGGATGAATTTTTGCAGCTGACGTGTCACAGTGGCAGATATCGCAAGTCGCAGTGCAACACCATTGACTATGATTCTAAAAAATGTTGCACGACACGTGTAGCCCCAGGGAATTTTACATGCGGCTCTGGATGTGATTGGAGCAGGAGATAGAAGGTAACATCAGACAATTATAATATTTATTTCTGCACAGGATTTATCACCATTTTACCCAGTGAGCTGGGTGCTTCACGTCTCCTGCCTTCGTTACATCCTCTGGCGGTTTCTCCAGCTGGGTGCATACGGAATTATTTTACAGAAAGTTCCTCTATAAAGTCACCTAGGGCCACCCCACGGAGCACAACAGTCACTTCCACCTTATGTCTCATTTCCCTCGTCTCCTGGGGATTGTAAGCTCCAGGGGCCACACTCTTCTCATTCGCAGCTTCAGCACTTACAGCATTTGATTCTTTATTGCTTTCTGCTAAGATTTCCCTCATTGAAGTAAGACGGCAGTAAATATATAAAGGAGCTTAATAAGGTAACTGAGGAGGAGGATGATGGGGGTGTTGGTAGCAGTTCTACCTTATTATATTGTGCAAACAGAAGCCTCATTAGTTATTACAGAGAGATAATTAATTCCATGGAGTCTGCTGAACCCAACCTGCGGTGTCTCAGGACAGACCTGTAATTGTCGGCACAGGAAACACAATGACGCTCCTCCGAGCATTGGACTTTGACATTGGACGGAGCAGAGATTTCTGTTCTGCACCATTTTCAGTCTCGCTACAATGTATCAATGAAAACAAACAGTAAAACAAAGTATATTTTCTGCTTCATTCCTACAAACAGTGATCTACCTGGATCTACCTGCCAACAGCATAGATATGAGGCCGATGATAAAAGGGGGTCCAGCTCCCCAAATGCTTCCCTTCACACCAGTCACCTCTCCTGACTAGTGTTGAGCGAACTTTTTGTTTCAAGTTTGGCGTACAAGGTTCGGGTTATCTAAGAATTCTGTTATGGATTCCGCTACCACGGACCATAACTTATATGGTCCATGATAGCAGAATCCATAATAGAATTCCTAGAGAACCCGAACCTTGTATGCCGAACACAAAATTCGCTCATCCCTAATCCTGACATGCTTTAGTATACCGTCTACGGGTGCACCTAGCCGTTCTGCTGCCTGAGGCGAAAACTGAAATGGCACCCCCCCTCCAGAATGTCAATTTCCCAACCTGCCCCATCCACAGCTCATGGCCCTTCGGTTGCCCCTCTCTTGCCCCTACCTGGTGCTGTCTGAGGCAATAGCCTTACCGGGCCTCATTGGGGGTGCACCCTCTGCCACACCATGTCTAGTCACCACCACTTTTTTGCACTAGATTGGAAATCCGGGTGTTGCCCTTCTCCTTGTCATAGGGCCATGTCCCTTAATCTATGGATGGTTAAAAGATGGCTGCACAATACATCACAAACTGATAGCAAAAAATAAGAAAAGGGGCTCATTCAAAAACATGGAATGAAGGAAGCTCTTAGCGCACATTTTAGATCAAAAGTATGTTGGGCCCAAGTACCACGTCACGGTGGCCTTCATCTATGGAGTTACTGAGCTGTGACTCTGCTTCATTGGCTTCTCTGTGACCAGAACCGTCCAGTGCGGTCACAGGGATCTGCAGCGCCACCCAGTGCTAGCAGTTAGATTAAGCAGCCAACATGCGGCAATTGACAGTTAAAAGCCTAGCGCCACAATAAGTATAGCCGTGGTAGGGAAGTGGTTAAAATATGGTAACACCCTGAGGGTAATAAAATATATTGATTTTCATTTACATTTTTTAATTAAAATTATTTTATTTTGATGTTGCACTTTTCCCCTTAGCCATAGATAAAACAACTTGCCGGTAAAATACACGGAAATACTTTGTAACAGCTAAACGGGAATGTATGACATAAGGTTTTTTTACATTATCAATTAATAATGACACATTATTTTTTCTTAAATTTTTTTTTCTAAATCGTGTTTTAATATTTATATCCCTCAAGTTACAATATAATTGGTTCCAGGACGACCATTGTGTGTTGAAACCATTGTAACTTGAGTAATTTGGTTCCAAAATGTCATCCAAGATAAAAGAAAATGAGGATTTAAGAAAAATAGGCAGATAACTAAGAGAGATAAAGCAAGTCCTTAAGATAACAGTCAGGAATAGCGGCTAAACTCATCCAGCTATTTTACCAGAGAAGCGACCTCGAATGGTTTGACTCTGAGACCTTGTATGTTGAGTCTGGTTATAACTACGATGGGTCAGAAATGACCGTTGTATGTTGAAAATATTGTATCTTGAGGGATCACTGAGCATATAAATACATTTTTACATGATTACGGTGGCAGCCATTAGAGATGAGAGAATTTCCGGTTATGAAATTCATTTGAGATTCATTTACACCCTTTTCACTCGAGAATCGCGATGCTCGGCACATTGCGGTGTTCAGCCAAACACCACGTGTGCTCGAGTCTCCTCCCCGCCTGTTTGTTGGCTGCTACGTGGCCAATAAATGGGCGGGGAAGTACTGCCACTTACTGTAATGCGGTAACCATGTTGGTTAGTGGCATTACAGTGATTGGCTGGCCGGAAAGCATCATCGGGTGCTATATAGCACCCGATGACACGTGTTCGGCTCAGACTTAGTCAGGGCGAGCTGCAGCAGATAAGACAGATAGAGTAGGGAGAGGAATTGTGCGTTTTTCTAGGTAGTTTTGATTGTTAAAAGGTGTTAGAGACCCAACAGTCCTTTTAAGGACTATTGTTTTATCTGGCTGCGAAATATATTAGCGCAACGTGCGCTAAATTGCGTGCAATTGTTTGGCCGCTGGTGACAGAAGCGACATTACCTGCGCTACATCTCCTGTATAACATTTGCACGTCCCCAATAGTTGTGACATTCCCTGTAATTTTTTATTACTCGCCCCTCATGTTTTAGAGGGTCACCAGCAGGCCCCTGCTCCTAATGTTTTGGATGGTCAGCTCAGCAGCAGACCCTCACCCATAATGTTTTAGAGGGTCACCAGCCGGCCATCAATCATAATTTTTCAAGGGTGTGTATGATGCCCTCCTTTATGTGTAATAAAGGGTGTTTCCTTGTAATTTTTGGCAGCTCTCTCACTTAGTGCATAGACTTTATGAGTGTAGGAGTACGAAAATGTGAATGAGGCCCTCCTTTATGTGATATACAGGTTGTATCGGAGCGCCTCTTCCTTGTAATTTTTGGCAGCACTTGCACTTTACATACAAGTAAATAATACAGGAAAGGATTATTCCCAACAATTTTTCCTCTAAAATCGATTTTATCTTTGGTTTTGTGCGTATTATTGTCAGTCTGTAAAAGTGGCGTACTACTCTGACAACATCGTCTCCAGCAGCGACCTGGGAGTCCAAGATGCAGCCAGACATCCTCCCCATGCTGTTCCCGAACCATTTCGGTGGTGTTTCCATCATTTTCTGACCTTTTTCTGTGAACCAGGCACCCTTCCCTTCTTCAGAGCAGCGGGTGCCTGGTTTATTGCTTGGGTTCTCCCATTGACTTCCATTATACTCTGTAGAGCACCCGAGCATCCCGATGTTTTCGGCCCAAGCACCCGAGCACTTTGGTGCTCCATCAAAACTAGTCATGAGTCTGACCACTAGGGGTCTCACTTAAGCCTAACTTGAAGTCCAGATCCGTCCCTGGTACGAGAGACTCAGAAGAGAGCTGAGAGGAAGTGGGGGCATGTCAGAGCTAGCCAAGATCCTGAGCCTGATTAAAGAACTTCTTCTACACTGCTTCTGAAGAACAGAGAATCTCCTGTGTGTCTATAAGTTTCATTTTTTCCTCCGTTACAGCTTTCCGAGCTCCACAGAAGAAAAAAAACACAGTGGTAAGTGACGTCACTGTATACACTACTTGTAGAAGGGAGACGTCCCCTGCTTCTGAGTGAAATGTGTCTAGCTGTGCAGCTGAAACATGGAATAATATGGCTGAAAGAGACATTAAGAAAGCCCAAAAAACACCAGCTCCTTCACAGTTATGATCGTACAAGGAAGCACAGCCATTATGCAACATTTTTAAACAAAGGTAATCTTTACAGTAAGCTAGTCATAAGAACTATTAGTCAGAAAGCAACTCACTGATTTCTATGGAAGGATATAGTGAGCATGCTCTGTGTCATGTGCAGGGGGAGCTGTTGGGCCAGCACCTATTGTAAATGGTGATCCGATGTTATCTTCCTTACAGCTCTTCTTATGATATGACTGATGTCCCTACATCCAGTGTACACAGCACAAGCTGAAAAGTGATAGAAACCTTTTTTAAGTGCACAGCGACCAGAATGAAAACTGCAACATTTCAGTATTGAAAAATGTAAAAAATTAAAAAAATAAATCCTAAAATTATAGCATTTTAAAGTTGATACATTTGTTATCCTGGAAAACGATACATTCCATTTTCAATACTGAATAGTTTTAAAAATTTGTTCCAGCGGGCTCACGATCATCCAAACCCGTATTTTCCAGCCCTCTTTCCCTGTGTGATAATAATTGTTTGAGCCGTTGACATTTTAATGGAGTTTCGTGGCGTTTGTGCTGCTGTTTGATAGAAATGTCGCTTCCACAAGACGAGTTGTTTCCATTTCACAACAAAACACTTTTTGACCTCGCTGATCGCCCGCAGCAGCTTCTTAAAAACACATTTGAGTAAATGTAAGACGGCGTGTGTCACTTGTGAGGAGTTGACTGCGGGCTCCAGGGTCTGTGGGGTTAAAGCCGACTGTAAACATTAGTGTTCGTATCTCTACAGAACAGCAAGCAGAGATCCTGAAAGCTGTAAGAAACTGATATTAACTATCTGGCAGGTTTCATTCATACAGAACTAAGCATAACAGAGGACAACCCTTTAATGGTGAGGACATTACTCTTACATTATACATTCAGAATATTACGCCAGTCGCCACGTATTCTGTAATCCGCCTCATTGACTTTCCCTTTGTTATTTTTTATTTCTGATTTTACAAAAAAGGTAAGTAATAAAAATGACGTAAGGGGCGGACGATCTTTAATATCCATAGTATCCCCCAGTATACGTGATATAACAGTGCCAGTCACACTGATATCTACAAAGCCCTAATAATAGTGGCATCCACAATACCCCCAAGACAGTGCTATCTACAGTACCTCACATTACGGGGCCACCCACATCGCGCCCTACAATGCCTCATTACAGTATTATTCACAATACCCCATAACAGTACCTGCAGTACCCTCTGCAGTACCTCGCATAACAGTGCCTTTCTCAATGCCATCTCCAATGCCTCTAATAACAATGCCATCCTCAATTTGATTATAACAAGACCACATCACAATCTACAGTGCCGCCATTGTAATGCTAGTCACAGTATGTGTATCTACAGTGCATCACTCAACATTACCATCCATGCCACCTCCCATAACAGTGCCAAGAGCACCTCCTCCCATAACAGTGTCATACATGCCACCTCCCATAACAGTGCCAAGAGCACCTCCTCCCATAACAGTGCCAAGAGCACCTCCTCCCATAACAGTGTCATACATGCCACCTCCCATAACAGTGCCAAGAGCACCTCCTCCCATAACAGTGCCAAGAGCACCTCCTCCCATAACAGTGTCATACATGCCACCTCCCATAACAGTGCCAAGAGCACCTCCTCCCATAACAGTGCCAAGAGCACCTCCTCCCATAACAGTGTCATACATGCCACCTCTCATAACAGTGCCAAGAGCACCTCCTCCCATAACAGTGTCACACATGCCACCTCCCATAACAGTGCCAAGAGCACCTCCTCCCATAACAGTGTCATACATGCCACCTCCCATAACAGTGCCAAGAGCACCTCCTCCCATAACAGTGTCATACATGCCACCTCCCATAACAGTGCCAAGAGCACCTCCTCCCATAACAGTGTCACACATGCCACCTCCCATAACAGTGCCAAGAGCACCTCCTCCCATAACAGTGTCATACATGCCACCTCCATAACAGTGCCAAGAGCACCTCCTCCCATAACAGTGTCATACATGCCACCTCCCATAACAGTGCCAAGAGCACCTCCTCCCATAACAGTGTCATACATGCCACCTCCCATAACAGTGCCAAGAGCACCTTCGCCCATAACAGTTTCATCTATGCCACCTCCCATAACAGTGCCAAGAGCACCTCCTCCCATAACAGTGTCATACATGCCACCTCCCATAACAGTGCCAAGAGCACCTCCTCCCATAACAGTGTCATACATGCCACCTCCCATAACAGCGCCAATAGCACCACCTCCCATAACAGTTTCATCTATGCCACCTCCCATAACAGTGTCATACATGCCACCTCCCATAACAGTGCCAAGAGCACCTCCTCCCATAACAGTGTCATACATGCCACCTCCCATAACAGTGCCAAGAGCACCTCCTCCCATAACAGTGTCATACATGCCACCTCCCATAACAGTGCCAAGAGCACCTCCTCCCATAACAGTGTCATACATGCCACCTCCCATAACAGTGTCATACATGCCACCTCCCATAACAGTGCCAAGAGCACCTCCTCCCATAACAGTGTCATACATGCCACCTCCCATAACAGTGTCACACATGCCACCTCCCATAACAGTGCCAAGAGCACCTCCTCCCATAACAGTGTCATACATGCCACCTCCCATAACAGTGCCAAGAGCACCTTCGCCCATAACAGTTTCATCTATGCCACCTCCCATAACAGTGCCAAGAGCACCTCCTCCCATAACAGTGTCATACATGCCACCTCCCATAACAGTGCCAAGAGCACCTCCTCCCATAACAGTGTCATACATGCCTACTAAAACAGTGGCATCCAGTCTGATCCAGTAAGAGTACCATTCACAATGCCTCCAATAAACAGATTAGTGCCATCCACAATGCCTTTCATAACAGTGCCATCTATGGCTCCCCAAGTAATAGTGCCATCCGTAATGCTTCTCATAAAAGTGCCACCTATGGCTCCGTCCTCAAGTAATAGTGCCATCCATGATGCCTCCCATGATAGTGCCACCTATGGCTCCTCAAACAATAGCCCTATCGATGATGCCCATGACATCAGAGTGCACAGGTGACACAGGTATGTAGATAGATAGCTGTACCCCATTATATATGTATCCAGTATTCTTTGTATGATCAGCAGATGCTTAACATTGATATTTCTTCCTAACAATGTCCGGATTGTTCCATGAACTGCATATATTTGTAATTTGCAGAAAGCGCTGGGAAACATTCTCATTCTGTCCATAATGCATTACCCGCTATCAGTAAATCTGAAGGTAATTCCAGGCCCTGCCTGCTGCCTTCGCCTCATGTATCTGAATAGGGCTTATTGTGGTAATTATATATTCCGATGCGGGGAATGGTCACTCCCCTGCTGCTGCATTGGCTTTTATAGACACCGTAATAGCCACCGTCATATTTGCAGACATACAGAGCTGGAACAGTGATCTGTAAAATACACAAGAATTTGGCAGAGGAGGTCTAATCAGGATAATGATATTTTATAATGGCCTGTTAGATATATAATAGCCGTCCCCTGTCCGAAGCAAATGCATTTTATGGGGAAAAAGAAAACATGAAGAGGAAATTAAGTCCAGAAATCAATGGAATTCACTGCAATTAGCCCAACTTTCTTATATCTTCTCCCACAGAGCAATATCTGGTGAGGATTACATTGTATCTCATACTGTATTTATAAACAGATATGCAACATTGTATCTGAGTCTACAGAGATAGGACCCGTACACACCAGAACCGACTAAAGAAACTCATTGTCCTGTTCATGATGATTCTCCTTGGTGTCCGTGGAAGGACTATGGGAGACATGGTCCCACCGACTTCAGCATGAATTACCTAAACCCTGTCTACAAGTGAGATTAGCAGCAGAAATATGCTATATGCATGCTAGGTGTGAAATAGTATTTCCGTGCAGTGCTCAAGCTCCCATAAAACCATCCCCACTATCACACAGAGACAGGGGTGGACTGGGAACCTACTGTGGCCCTGGAAAGAAACCTAAAAATGGCCCTATGTTGTTGCTGGGTCCAAATTGATGGAAGAAGGAACAACACAAGTAACCTGGGTCAGCAATACTAGCACAAAATACCGTCCCATCAGAAACATATACAGAGAACAGAGAAGCACAATTGCCACATATTGCCCCAAAAGCTGCATCTTTGCGGTGGCCATTAATAGATGACATTTCCTGTCCTCCTCCAATTGTCTATGATTAGGATCTGGAGCGGGGGCTTAGGAGGTGAGGTGCGGCCACAGCAGTTTAATTCAGGACATGTGCGGTCACTGGCTGGGTACATGAGTACCTGATTCTCACAGCGTTAATTACTGCCGAGAACTCATTATGTACCCGATCAGCAGCAGAGAGGAGGCTTGGAAAGCCGCCTGGGGATGTACCCACTGCGTAATATTCCTGTAAGGTCTATGGCCAATCCACCCCTGTAGAGAGCTGACATAATATCGCCATACCCAGGGTGCATGATGCCACCATCACGATCATTCACAGCCTACATCGAACCATTACAAAAAAGTGCCCATGATATCTCCATTACTAGCATCCAGAACAATGTAATACCTGCATTACTACCTGACCGATCTTATATAATACCGCTATACAGAGCACACTCCTCCATTACCAACAGAGCCAAAATAATACCTCCATTACTACCATATTGCGCTCACATAATGCTGCCACACAGAGTGTGCATAATATTACCATTACAACCATTCAGAGTTTACATCATACCATCATACAAAGAGCATATCATACTGTCATACAGTGCAAGTATGATACCTCCCTGTAGACCCACATAAAACCTCTATATAGAGCCACACAATACCTCTATTACTGCCACATATTAACATCATACAGAGCATGCATAGTACAACCATCATTACAACACATAGTCCGTATAAGACCACCATACACAATGCAAATAATATTATCATTACTATAGGGAACCTATATAATACTGCTATACAGAGCACTTAGGCTAATCTCATTTTTATTCTACAGAGCCCACATAATACTACCATTACTAACATTAAAAGCAATTATAATTATATCAATATTCGTTTACAGAACCAATAGAATGCCATTATTACTGCCACACAGAGCCCATATAATACTGCCATTACTATTCTACAGAGCCCACATAATACTGCTATTACTATTCTACAGAGCCCATATAATACTGCCATTACTATTCTACAGAGCCCACATAATACTACCGTTACTATTCTACAGAGCCCACATAATACTGGCATTACTAGTCTACAGAGCCCACATAATACTACCTATACTATTCTACAGAGCCCATATAATACTACCATTACTATTCTACAGAGCCCATATAATACTACCTATACTATTCTACAGAGTCCACATAATACTACCTATACTATTCTACAGAGCCCACATAATACTACCATTACTATTCTACAGAGCCCACATAATACTACCATTACTATTCTACAGAGCCCACATAATACTACCATTACTATTTTGCAGAGCCCACATAATACTACCTATACTATTCTACAGAGCCCACATAATACTGCCATTAGTATCCTACAGAGCCCACATAATACTACCATATACTATTCTTCAGAGCCCACATAATACTACCATTACTATTCTACAGAGCCCACATAATACTACCTATACTATTCTACAGAGCCCACATAATACTACCATTACTCTTCTACAGAGCCCACATAATACTGCCATTACTAGTCTACAGAGCCCACATAATACTACCATTACTATTCTACAGAGCCCATATAATACTACCTATACTATTCTACAGAGTCCACATAGTACTGCTATTACTATTCTACAGAGTCCACATAGTACTGCTATTACTATTCTACAGAGCCCTCATAATACTACTATTAATATTCTACAGAGCTCACATAACAGTACCATTACTATTCTACAAAGCCCACATAATACTACCATTACTATTCTACAAAGCCCACATAATACTACCATTACTATTCAACAAAGCCCACATAATACTACCGTTACTATTCTACAGAGCCGACATAATACTACCATTACTATTCTACAGAGCCCTCATAATACTACCGTTACTATTCTACAGAGCCCACATAATACTACCATTACTATTCTACAGAGCCCACATAATACTACTATTACTATTCTACAGAGCCCACATAATACTACCATTACTATTCTGCAGAGCCATATAATACTGCCATTACTTATATATAGTACCCGTATAATACCATAAGTAAGACTTTACAAACCCTAATCTGCCTCCATGGTCCACAGGATAAATACACCCCACTTCTGTAATACTTTGTACTGCTGGAGGACTCATTCTTGTCCTCGTTGTTGGGTAACTTGAAGGTCCCTGGCCCCCATGCAATATCTGTCCCCAAAGACGAGAAAGTCCATTTGGAGCTGCCATTGGCGATAATCATCTGCCACCAGGGTTCATTTCTTTTATTCAAAACCTACTAGACATTATTGATCATAAAAGGGTTAAGGTCTGAAGAATAATGACCTATGGTGGGCCCATGGATTCCCAGTCCCACACTGGTGCGTCTCCACCGACCATATACTATGTATAATACTGGTGTTTTCTTACATGGCAGAGAAGCCTTTTGGCCCCTCAGGAAATAGGGCTCGGAGTCTTCTGGCCCCAAATAGCTGGACCCTTGATGATCAGGCCACAGGACGTACCTTAATGAAATGCACCCTCTGGATACTTACAAGTGCCTTTCTGATGGAAGTATAATGAAGGTAAGTCAGCTGGGGACCTACCAATCACTGCCCATTTAGGGTCAGAGGAAAGCAGGATGACAAGACTTAAAGGGACTGCAATGGCTGCCATTAGCGGTTGTCACCCAGTATCTATGGAGCCAAGAGGACCGGGAAACAACTGAAGAGAACAAAGACGTCTCAGCAGAGAATTGCAGAGCTGATAACCATTTCCCCTTCCTGCGCCCAGCAGAGCTGTATTTCTCATCGGTGAAGAGCCATATATCGTGGCCGGTGCAGCTCCGTGGGACTGTACGCTGCCTCTTACAAATAACTCTTCCACCCTCTTCACACAGTGTTTACTTCTGCTTATATCCACTTCACAGACATCGTCACAGAATTTAGTTTATTTTTGTGTCATCAGCTGAATGTGGAGGTGGAAATGACATTTTTAGGATTTTTTTTCGGGCAGAAATCAGGCTGTAATTCCTTTCTAGGAAATAAGGAAGGGGGGATAAGATAAAAGCAAGGAAGAAAGTTCAGAGAGAGGAATGGAAGTAATGAAGAAATAGAAGATCGTGGGGAAGGAAGGGAGGCAGGGAAAGAAGGATGGGTAAGAAGGAAGGAAGGAAGGAAGGGAGGGATGGAGGAACTGGGGAAGGGAGGGAGGAAAGAAGGAAGGAATTTAAGAGAGAGGAATTGAAGTAATGAAGAAATAGAAGAACAGTGGAGAAGGAAGGGAGGCAGGGAAAGAAGGATGGGTAAGAAGGAAGGGAGGAAGGAAGGAAGGAACTGGGGAAGGGAGGGAGGAAAGAAAGAAGGAATTTGAGAGAGAGGAATGGAAGTAATGAAGAAATAGAAGAACGATGAGGAAGGAAGGTAGGCAGGGAAAGAAGGATGGGTAAGAAGGAAGGAAGAGAGGGATGGAGGAACTGGGGAAGGGAGGGAGGAAAGAAGGAAGGAAGGAATTTAAGAGAGAGGAATGGAAGTAATGAAGAAAGAAGAATGAGAAAGGTGAGAAAGGAAGGGAGGCGGGGAAAGAAGGAAGGATGGGGGGGAGGGAGGGCGGAAGGAAGGAACTGGGGAAGGAAGGGCAGGAGGTGGAAGGGATGGTGGAAGGTAAGTAAGGAGGAAGGAAGGATGGGAGGCAGGAAGGGAGTGAGTGAGGAAGGGAGGGAGGGAGGAAGAAAGTAAGGAATTTAAGAGAGAGGAATGGAAGTAATGAAGAAAGATATAGAAGAAAGATGAGAAAGGTAGGGAGGCAGGGAAAGAAGGAAGTAAGGAAGGATGGAAGGGGGGAAGGAACTGGGAAAGGGAGGAAGGAAGGGCAGGTGGTGGAAGGGATGATGGAAGGTAGGGAAGGAGGAAGGAAGGATGGGAGGCAGGGAAAGAAGGATGGGAGGCAGGAAGGGAGTGATAGAGGAAGGGAAGGAGGGATGATGGAAGGAAGTAAGGAAGGTTTGGAGGCAGGTAAAGAAGGAAGGGATGGAGGCAGAAAGGAGGGAAGGAAAAGAGGATGGGAGGGAGGGATGAATGGAAGGAAGGGTGGTACATCTGGTTCTTCTTCATTAGGTGCAGTTTTGCGCCTTTGGATGAGATCCTCGTATTCTGTGGGATCGGAGACACGTGAAATGCCGGAGAACGATATTCTACTCATTAATAATTGTCCTAACCATCGTAATAAGAATCCGACCCCATTTTCCTGCTGCTAAGCGTCCTCCATTGGGAGAATTTTGGGTGCGGTGACTCAGAGCGCGATCTGCCTGAGCGGGTCAGGACGTCGTCTCCCAGGAGCACATCACGGTGCTGAGCGACTCTCGCCGTCTCGCTACTTTTAATGAGATCCATATTTAAACGTGGCGCGGGGCAAACGAAGAGAACATCACATGTGATGATAATGCTGTCAGTTTCAATACACAGCCGAGCTGTTAATTAAGCTGCTGTCAGCTCCCAGCGCCGCCACTGATGCTGAGATGGGAACTTTGAACTGAAAAACTCACGAAACAAATCTGGCGATAATGTATTCATGTCCAGACGTAAATGTCAGAGCGGCAGAACCGCAGTCAGGTCCTGCATGAGGAAACCTCACGTTCTAAGTGTCGGCAGCTGACACAAGGACACAATGTGACTTCCTCCAAGGTTACAAGTGAGCAGAACTGCAGCCGGGTCCAATTTCATAGACCAGTGACTTCTGCACGTAGCGACACAGGAAGGATCGCAACGTAAGGTTGCAACACATTAAGTGGCAGGAGCCATGTGCCGCTTCTAGCACCTGACAGATGGGAGTCTGATAACGTCTGCATACATACTATGGTATGGGGAGGTGATGCTGTGGGTTTGCTGGTATTTGTGCGTTAACCCCTTTATGCCGCACGCTCAGACATGCCAAGCCTTTGCTCTGTCTCTTGTACTGAGTTCTATCAGGCCTTCTACTCCAGTCGCATCCACAGCTGCACTCACAGATCTGCTGGATGCCTAAATCAGGGCTGGCCAACCTGCGGCTCTCCAGCTGTTGTGAAACTACAATTCCCACCATGCCCTGCTGTAGGCTGATAGCTGTAGGCTGTCTGGGCATGCTGGGAGTTGTAGTTTTGCAACAGCTGGAGAGCAGCAGGTTGGCCATCCCTGCAAATGCTCACATTGCTACACGTCACAGCTCACTGCTGCCCCCTGCTGCCAAAGTGTTTCAACCAATCATTCTCTGCAGACTTGCATTGTGGGAGATGTAGGGACTACAGGCGGCATTGTAAATTCCCCAAATCTCCAAAATAATCTTCAATGTACCTGCAAACTGGACTAGTGCAATAGCCAAATGCAAGATAAGTAATAGCAAGTGAAGTGTTGAACTCCTATGTAACTCCCTCATGATTTTTAAGATCTCTTCTTGCTGTCAGTGACTGGGAACATTCACATGTACATCCAGAGGTAGATCATATGCTTCTCAAAGCTAAGGGTTTGATACAATTGTATCTAGTCTCCTCTGTGAGCTAAACACATCAGCACGAGGAATGTGTCTCCTGATATTCTGTTGCAATGTATCAGTACAGGTTAAAGACATCAGCCTGTAGTCGTCACTGTTTGGCCCACAGAGGGCTACATGCAATTGTAGCAAACCCTCAGCTGTGAGAAGGATTAGGACATTGCATGGATTCAGCCTATTGAGTGGAAAAAAGATTTACACTCACTGACAACAGGCAGAGATATTGAAAAAGTTCAACATTAAAACACAAAGTACATAAGAAGTTTGCAGAACTTTATTAATTTGTGTTACCTGAAGACAACTTTAGGGTCCGACTACACGGTGAGGTTGTGTCACGGTGTAGACGTGGCCATGCTTCTGTACGGGTCGCAGCTGGCCCTTGTTATCTAATGAAGACTGCATTGTTTAGTTGGTCTGCATTGTTAATGGCTGCTCAGTATTGAAGGTGCCGCGCAGCTATTAACAATGCTGACCGAACCAAACGGTGAGATCCCAGCCCGTACAGCAGCGCGGCCATGTTGTAACCGTGACACGACTGCACAGTGTGACTGTACCTTTAGGCCTCTTTCACACGGGCGTCATATTTGACGCCCGGATAAGCGGCGGGTGCGTTGTGGGAATATGCGCGATTTTCCCGCGCGGGTGCAAACGTTTGTAATGCGTTTTGCACGCGCGTGAGAAAAATCGCCATGTTTGGTACCCAGACCCGAAGCCGGACTTCATCACTGAAGTCCGGTTTCGGGTCTTCTGGAGAATTTATTATTTTCCCTTATAACATGGTTATAAGGGAAAGTAATAACATTCTTAATAAAGAATGCTGTGTAAAATTAAGAGGAAGGGGTTAAAAATAATAAAAGTTAACTTACCTTAGCCACTTGATGGCGTAGTCGCGATCTGTCCTCTCTTTTCCAGCTTCAGCTAAGATCTAAAGGACCTGTAATGACGTCACATCACATGGTCCAATCACATGGTCCATCTTACCATGGTGATGTGACGTCATCACAGGTCCTTTAGATCTTAGCTGATGCTGGAAAAAAGAGGAGAGATCGCGACTACGCGATCAAGTGGCTAAGGTAAGTTAACTTTTATTATTTTTAACCCCTTCATCTTCATTTTACTAAGCATTCTTTATAAAGAATGCTATTATTTCCCCTTATAACCATGTTATAAGGGAAAATAATAAAGATCGGGTCCCGTTGCTAAGCAACCATGCGGGAAAATCGCAACGCATCCGCGATTTTCCCACAGCCCCATTCACTTCTATGGGGCCTGTGTTGCGTGAAAAACGCACTATAGAGCATGCTGCGATTTTCACGCAACGCAGAAGTGATGCGGGAAAATCACCGCTCATGTGCACAGCCCCATAGAAATGAATGGGTCCGTATTCAGTGCGGGTGCAATGCGTCCTCCTTATGCATTGCACCCGCGCGGAAAACTCGCCCGTGTGAAAGGGGCCTTAGGGCTCATGCACACGACCACATGTATTTCACGGTCCGCAAAACACAGATCCGCAAAAAATACGGATGACATCTGTGTGCATTCTGCATGTTTCGGAACGGAACAGTTTGGCCAAAATAGAACAGTCCTATCCTTGCCCATTATGTGGACAATAATTGGAAAGGTAATGCACAGGAGTAACTTCCTTTTTTTTACAGACCTATTGAAATAAATGGTTCCGCGCACGGTCCGCAAAAAAAACCCGGGCGACATGGAATGAAAATACGTTTGTGTGCACGCGCCCTTAAAGTCAGTGGGATGACTCGGGGTGAAGGGCGTTTAGCATCATGCGTCCACATACCTTCTCGTTGCTCACTGCATGCGAACTTGTATCCATTATGCAAATAAGGTTGGAAGTGCCACAAGGATATTCCCGGCAAGTGCACCGACCCTCACTTACAAGCCCTGCCTAACACCTTCTGACAGTACCAGAGCCCAAACTGAAATATCGCTAAATCTTCTGCTGGTCCAGCTCATGAACAGCGCGTTTAAGAATCCACAGCACAGATAAAACAGCGCATGCGCAAGATGGAAAATGGGAGTGGAAGTCCTGGGAATGGAGATGCAAATGTTGTAAGGTATGAGGAGCAGTACCATCCGCATAGAATATATATCCGCATATATCCACATAGAATGTGTCGGCAGATAAGAACCATTTGGCCCATCTAGTCTGCCCAATATGCTGAATACTATGAATAGCCCCAGGCCCTATCTTATATGAAGGATGGCCTTATGCCTATCCCATGCATGCTTAAACTCCTTCACTGTATTTGCAGCTACCACTTCTGCAGGAAGGCTATTCCATGTGTCCACTACTAGTGATGAGCGGCAGGTGCCATATTCGATTTCGACGAAATTCGCGAATATTCGAATGAATATTCGTTTCATATTCGTCGAAATCGAATATTCGTCATTTTTTCTAGTTATCGCGATTAACATGCGATTTAAATAATCGCATATTGCGATTTGTACTTAAGGCTACTTTCCTATTGGTTTCATATCTAGAATTAGCGAGGATGACGAATATGACGAATGTATTCGTCTATTCCTCAAAACGAAGATAACGAAGTATTCTACATCTTCGTTTTAGCTACCTATTCGTCAACTTCGCTAATTCTAGCAATCAAATAGGAAGGTTGACTATAGAGACAGCTGTGTTAAATTCAGCTATACGATTTTTTTTTTTTTAATAAATAGAATACTTATAATAATTTTATCAAGTAATATAATTATTGTATTAAAAAAAAATCGCATAGCGAATTTAACACAGCTGTCTGGTAAGTCAACCTTCCTATTTGATTGCTAGAATTAGCGAATAGCGAAGTTGACGATGACGAGACGAATAGGTTGCTAAAACGAAGATGTAGAATACTTCGTTATCTTCGTTTTGAGGAATATGACGAATACATTCGTCATATTCGCTATTCTCTAATTCTACCAAGCCAACCATAACTTCTGTGTTCATGGAGCGTCCCCATCACCATGGGAACGTCTCCATATACTAAAATGTACTGTCGGATTTGAGGAATTACGTTGAAATCGCAATGCGATTAATTCAAGTTATATTAATCGCATTGCGATTTCAACTTAGAGCTGGGTTTATAATGGGTCAGCTTGCTAGAATGAACGAAGTTAACGAATATGGAATATAGCAGTAGTGCTAAGTTGAAATCGCAATGCGATTAATTTAACTTAAAGTATTCGCATTGCGATTTCAACTTAGCACTGCTAGTGCATAGCTATACTCCATATTCCATATTCGTTAATTCTAGCCTATGTAAGATAGCAGTGCTAAGTTGTAATCGCAATGCGATTAATATAACTTGAATTAATCGCATTGCGATTTCAACGTAATTCCTCAAATCCGACAGTACATTTTAGTATATGGAGATTCTCCCATGGATGGGGACGCTCCACATGAGCACGGAAGTCGGCAGAAGCGGCAACGGGCACTGACTAGAGCAGCCAGGAAGCCAGGAATCCTCAGGACAGGTAAGAACTACTTTTGGGAAGTAGGAAAGAAAAAAATATAACTTAAAAAAAAAAAAACGAATATTCGAAATAGCGAAATTATAGCGCTATATTCGAAATATTCGCGAATTAGCGAAGTGCCGATATTCGCTAAAAAAATTCGCTTTTCGAATATTCGCGCTCAACACTATCCACTACTATCTCAGTAAAGTAATACTTCCTGATATTACTTTTAAACCTTTGCCCCTCTAATTTAAAACTATGTCCTCTTGTAGCAGTTTTTCTTCTTTTAAATATTCTCTCCTCTTTTACCGTGATGATTCCCTTTATGTATTTAAAAGTTTCTATCATATCCCCTCTGTCTCTTCTTACTTCCAAGTAGTGTTGAGCGAACAGTTCGAGCATAGTTTGGGTCCGTACCGAATTTTGGGGTGTTCGTGACACGGACCCGAACCCGAACTTTTTCGTAAAAGTTCGGGTTCGGGTTCGTCGTTCGGCATGTATTTTGGCGCATTTTGAAAGGCTGCAAAGCAGCCAATCAACATGCATCATACTACTTGCCCTAAGATGCCATCGCAGCCATGCCTACTATTGGCAAGGCTGTGATTGGCCAAGTGCAGCATGTGACTCAGCCTCTTTATAAGCTTGTGCGCACGTCGGGACGTGCTCACTCCCGATGTGAATAGAACAGGGATAGACGCAGCTGATGCTAGGGCGAGAATAGGCAGGGATAATTGAACTGAAGCAAATTCTCTCCTCCACCTGTGATTCATCTGAACAACTGCAGCTGAGCTGCTTTTTTGATAGGGATTGGCTATTTTTAGAGTGGCCAGAGTGATTTTTCCATCCACATGTACCTGGGCTGACCGCCGGCCGCCATTTTGCGACTTGTAGTGCTGCAGCAGAAGCTGCCACAGTGTGCATTCCAAAGCTCCAAACAAGTCAGACATCTACACCTGGGATTCAGACCAATAGCGATTTAGCAGCACAGTCCAAGGCTATTTTTTTAAAGGTTGTGCAGACCATTTTGTGGCACATGTTACTGGGCTGATAGGCGGCGGCCATCTTGGGACTAGTGCTGCAGCACAATCTCTCCCAACGTCCATTAATCACTTGTAATAGTGGTCTGTGCCATAGAAATCCTACATCAGGGACTTGGGTGTGCTTGTGTCACCCCTACTAATACCAGTCCACCTGTAATCCATACAGTCAAAAAGACTGAAAGTATTCCAGTGAGGGAATTTTATTTATTTAAAAAGGCCAAGTTAGTTTATCTGGCGTTCAATATACTAGATACAGTTAGGCCTGCGTTTCATACATCTGGAATTAGCAAACTAATGTGCTGGGGTTGGGAAAACATATATGTACCCATACTAGAATCTGTCAAAGAAAGCGGTACTCACATATAACAGTCATTCCATCTGTAATCCATACAGTCAAAAGACTGAAAGTATTCCAGTGAGGGATTTTGCTTATAAAAAATAATATATTTCATTGTGGTGCGAGTTGAATCGCAACAATGAAGAAAAATACTATTAAGGGACGAGGACGCGGTCGTGGTGGTGTCCGTGGAGCCTCTGTTGCTGGTAGAGGACGTGGCCGTTCGGCCCCAGGCGCACACAGTAGGGAACGAACTCCCTCAACTAGCCGGCAGAATGTACCGCAATATCTCGTGGGGCCCAATGCCGCTCTTAGGATGGTAAGGCCTGAGCAGGTACAGGCATTAATCGATTGGGTGGCCGACAGTGCTTCCAGCACGTTCACCACATGGTCTTCCACCCAGTCTTCTGCGGAAAGCGCACAGGTGGCACCTGAAAACCAAGCCCATCAGTCTGTCACATCACCCCCAAGCATATCAGGGAAACGGTCTGAGCCACAAGTTATGCAGCAGTCTCTTCTTCTGTTTGAAGACTCTGCTTCCAGGGTTTCCCAGGGGCGTCCACCTAGCCCTTCCCCAGTGGAGGAAGACATACCATGCACTGACGCACAACCACTTATGTCTCCAGATGAAGAGGACATGGGAATACCACCACAGCAGAGTCACCGACTCTCTGATGATGACGAAACACAGGTGCCCACTGCCGCGTCTTTTTGCAGTGTGCAGACTGAACAGGAGGAGGTCAGGGAGGGAGACTGGGTGGAAGACGATGCAGAGGGACGATGAGGTCTTAGACCCCACATGGACTGAAGGTCGTGGCGATGACTTTCACAGTTCAGAGGAAGAGGTAGTGGTGAGACCGAGACAACAGCGAAGCCAAAGAGGGAGCAGGGGGCCAAAGCAGACGAGCCGCCGCCCCAGAGTTCGCCTGCTACTGGACATCGCCAACAGGGACCCAGCCCCACAAAGGCAGCTTCAAAGAGTTCCCTGGCATGGCACTTCTTTAAACAATGTCCTACCGACAAGACCCGAGTGACTTGCACGCTCTGCCATCAGAGCCTGAGGCGAGGCATTAACGTTCTGAACCTCAGCACAACCTGCATGACCAGGCATCTACATGCAAAGCATGAACTGCAGTGGGGTACACACCTTAAAAACCAGGCACTCGCTGAGGCTCCCCCTGCTCCCTCTACCGCTGCTGCCTCGGCTTCCGCCTCGAGAGGAATGTTGCCACCTGCCGAGCAGCAAACAGAGGATGTGCCACCGACACCACCACCACCGCCACCGTCAACTAGCGTCTCCACTATATCACACAGCAGCGTTCAGCTCTCAATATCTCAAACCTTAGAGAGGAAGCGCAAATTCCCCGAGTCACCCTCGAGCCCTTGGCCTGAACGCCAGCATTTCTAAACTGCTGGCCTTTGAAATGCTGTCATTCCGGCTGGTGGACACAGACAGCTTCAAACAGCTGATGGCCATGGCTGTCCCGCAGTATGTGGTTCCCAGCCGCCACTACTTCTCCAAGACAGCCGTGCCTTCCCTGCACATGCAAGTGTCCGATAAAATCAAGTGTGCACTGCGCAACGCCATTTGTGGCAAGGTCCACCTAACCACAGATACGTGGACCAGTAAGCACGGCCAGGGACGCTATATCTCACTAACTGCACACTGGATGAATGTAGTGGCGGCTGGGCCCCGGCGGACAGTTCCTTGGCGCACGTCCTTCCGCCCCCTAGGATCGCAGGGCATCATTCTCTGCCTCCTGTAGCCTCCTCCTCCTACTCGGCTTCCTCCTCCACTGCTTCCACCAGCTCATCCGGTCAGCCACACACCTTCACCACCAACTTCAGCACAGCCCGGGTAAACGTCAGCAGGCCATTCTGAAACTCATATGTTTGGGGGACAGGCCCCACAGCGCAAAGGAGTTGTGGCGGGGTATTGAACAACAGACCGACGAGTGGTTTCTGCCGGTGGGCCTCAAGCCAGGCCTGGTGGTATGCGATAATGGGCGAAATCTCGTGGCAGCTCTGGGACTAGCCGGTTTGACGCACATCCCTTGCCTGGCGCATGTGCTGAACTTGGTGGTGCAGAGGTTCATTCACCACTACCCCAACATGTCAGAGCTGCTGCATAAAGTGCGGGCCGTCTGTGCGCGCTTCCGCCGTTCACATCCTGCCGCTGCTCGCCTGTCTGCGCTACAGCGGAACTTCGGCCTTCCCGCTCACCGCCTCATATGCGACGTGCCCACCCGGTGGAACTCCACCTTGCACATGCTGGAGAGACTGTGCGAGCAGCAGCAGGCCATAGTGGAGTTTCAGCTGCAGCACGCTCGCGTCAGTCGTACTGCCGAACAGCACCACTTCACCACCAATGATTGGGCCTCCATGCGAGACCTGTGTGCCCTGCTGCGCTGTTTCGAGTACTCCACCAACATGGCCAGTGGCGATGACACTGTTATCAGCGTTACAATACCACTTCTATGTCTCCTTGAGAAAACACTTAGGGCAATGATGTTAGAGGAGGTGGCCCAGGTGGAGGAGGAGGAGGAGGATGAGGGCTCGTTTCTAACACTTTCGGGCCAGTCTGTTCGAAGTGGCTCAGAGGGAGGTTTGTTTAAGCAGCAGAGGACAGGTTCACAAGTCGCCAGCCAAGGCACTGTACTGGAGGACGAGGAGGATGAGGAGGAGGAGGTGGAGGGGGACGAGGATGACGCAAGTTCACAGCGGGGTGGCAGCCCAGGCCCATCACTGGTGCGTGGCTGGGGGATACGGTGGACGATGACGATACGCCTCCCACAGAGGACAGCTTGTCCTTACCCATGGGTAGCCTGGCCCACATGAGCGAATATATGCTCCAATGCCTGCGCAACGACAGCAGAGTTGCCCACGTTTTAACGTGTGCAGACTACTGGGTGGCCACCCTGCTGGATCCCCGGTATAAAGACAATGTGCCCACTTTAATTCCTGAACTGGAGCGCGACCGTAAGATGCGCGAGTACAAGCGCACGCTGATAGAGGCGCTCTTGAGAGCATTCCCACATGTCACAGGGGAACAGGTGGAAGGTGAAGGCAGAGGAGTGGCAAGAGGTCGCCAACGCAGCTGTGTCACGGCCAGCTCATCTGAGGGCAGGGTTAGCATGGCAGAAATGTGGAAAGGTTTTGTCTCCACGCCACAGCTATCTGCACCGACACCTGATACGGAACGTGTTAGCAGGAGGCAGCATTTCACTAACATGGTTGAACAGTATGTCTGCACACCCTCCACATCCTGACGGATGGTTCGGCCCCATTCAACTACTGGGTTTCGAAATTGTCCACGTGGCCAGAGTTAGCATGTTATGCCTTGGAGGTGCTTTCCTGCCCGGCGGCCAGCGTTTTATCTGAACGCGTATTCAGCACGGCAGGGGGCGTCATTACTGACAAGCGCAGCCGCCTGTCCACAGCCAACGTGGACAAGCTGACCTTCATAAAGATGAACCAGGCATGGATCCCACAGGACCTGTCCCTCCCTTGTGCAGAGTAGTCCTTATTAACTGCCTAAAACATGTCTTGTTGTGCTACGGGCCACTTCTTTATTTGATACAAATTTTATGAAACCCACAGTTGAATGAAACTCTTCTCTGTCTGGGCGCCGGGCCTAACCAGATGAAAGTGGCCGGTTAAACTAACGGGTGACATGAAGCCATAACCTCTGCCATGCTACCTCTGTCTTCTGTCTGGGTGCTGAGGCCTAAGTCAAATAAAGCGGTCTTCTGCTGTGCTGGGGATATGAAGCTAATCTCTGACCTCTCTCCTCTGTCTGGGTCCAAAGGCCTAAATCACTGAAAGAGGCCTTCTCCTGTGGTGTGTGATATGATGCCAGAATATGTGCTGTGGGGCCTCTCTCCTCTTCCTGGGTGCAGGGGTCAAATAAACTAAATTGTGGCCTACTCCTGTGGTGGCTGATATGATGCCTGATTCTCTGATGTGGAACCTCTCTCCTCTGTTTGGGTGAAGGGGTCAAAGTAACTAAATGGTGGCTTCTCCTGTGGTGGCTGATATGATGCCAGAATATGTGCTGTGGGGCCTCTCTCCTCTTCCTGGGTGCAGGGGTCAAAGTAACTCAATGGTGGCTTCTCCTGTGGTGGCTGATATGATGCCAGAATATGTGCTGTGGGGCCTCTCTCTCTCTTCCTGGGTGCAGGGTCAAAGTAACTCAATGGTGGCTTCTCCTGTGGTGGTTAGTATGATGCCAGAATATGTGCTGTGGGGCCTCTCTCCTCTTCCTGGGTGCAGGGGTCAAAGTAACTCAATGGTGGCTTCTCCTGTGCTGATTGATATAAAGCTGATGGTTGTGCCATCTGACATGGTTGCCAGGGTCTGATTCAATGGGGGCCTACTCCTGTGGTGGGTGATCTAAATGCCTGATTCTCTGCTGTGAAACCTCTCTCCTCCGTCTGGGTGTAGGGGTCAAAGTCTTTCAAAGTCGCCTTCTCCTGTGCTGATTGATATGAAGCTGATGGTTGTGCCATCTGACATGGTTGCCGGGGTCCCATTAAATTGTGGCCTACTCCTGTGGTGGTTGATATGATGCCTGATTCTCTGATGTGGAACCTCTCTCCTCTGTTTGGGTGAAGGGTCAAAGTAACTAAATGGTGGCTTCTCCTGTGGTGGCTGATATGATGCCAGAATATGTGCTGTGGGGCCTCTCTCCTCTTCCTGGGTGCAGGGGTCAAAGTAACTCAATGGTGGCTTCTCCTGTGGTGGCTGATATGATGCCAGAATATGTGCTGTGGTGCCTCTCCTCTTCCTGGGTGCGGGGTCAAAGTAACTCAATGGTGGCTTCTCCTGTGGTGGCTGATATGATGCCAGAATATGTGCTGTGGGGCCTCTCTCCTCTTCCTGGGTGCAGGGGTCAAAGTAACTCAATGGTGGCTTCTCCTGTGGTGGCTGATATGATGCCAGAATATGTGCTGTGGTGCCTCTCTCCTCTTCCTGGGTGCAGGGGTCAAAGTAACTAAATGGTGGCTTCTCCTGTGGTGGTTGATATGATGCCTGATTCTCTGCTGTGAAACCTCTCTCCTCCATCTGGGTGTAGGGGTCAAAGTCTTTCAAAGTCGCCTTCTCCTGTGCTGATTGATATAAAGCTGATGGTTGTGCCATCTGACATGGTTGCCGGGGTCTGATTCAATGGGGGCCTACTCCTGTGGTGGGTGATCTAAATGCCTGATTCTCTGCTGTGTAACCTCTCTCCTCCGTCTGGGTGTAGGGGTCAAAGTAACTAAATGGTGGCCTACTCCTGTGGTGGGTGATATGATGCCTGGTTCTCTGCTGTGGGACCTCTCTCCTTGTCTGGGTGCTGTGGTCAAAATAATAGTAAGTGACCTTCTCCATTGGTGGGTGACTTGAAGCCTGATTCTGTGCTATGGGACCTCACTCCAATTAATATTGTTTAATTTTTATTTATTTTATGTTAACTCATCATTTCCCTATCTACATTTGTTTGCAGGGGATTTAACTACATTTTGCTGCCTTTTGCAGCCCTCTAGCCCTTTCCGGGTGTGTTTTACAGCCTTTTTAGTGCCCAAAAGTTCGGGTCCCCATTGACTTCTATGGGGTTCGGGTTCGGGATGAAGTTCGGGTCGAGTTCGGATCACGAACCCGAACATTTTTCGAAAGTTCGGCCGAACTCGTCGAACCCGAACATCCAGGTGTTCGCTCAACTCTACTTCCAAGCTATACATGTGAAGGTCCTTTAACCTTTCCTGGTAAGTTTTGTCCTGCAATCCATGTACTAGTTTAGTAGCTCTTCTCTGAATATCCTTCTGCAGATATGGTCTCCAGTACTGCACACAATACTCCCAATGAGGTCTCCCTAGTGCTCTGTAGAGCGGCACGAGCACCTCCCTCTTTCTACTGTTAATGCCTCTCCCTATACACCCAAGCATTCTGCTGGCATTACCTGCTGCTCTATGACATTGTCTGCCCACCTTTAGGTCGTCTGATATAATGACCCCTAAATCCCTTTCCTCAGATACTGAGGTTAGTACTGTATCACTGATTTTATATTGTGCTCTTGGGTTTTTACGCCCCAGGTGCATTATCTTGCACTTATCGACATTAAATTTTAGTTGCCAGATTTTTGACCATTCCTCTAGTTTTCCTAAATCCTTTTCCATTTGGTGTATCCCTCCAGGAACATCAACCCTGTTACAAATCTTTGTGTCATCAGCAAAAAGACCCACCTTACCATTGAGGCCTTCTGCAATTTCGCTGATAATAAACAATATGGGTCCCAGAACAGATCCCTGAGGTCCCCACTGGTAACAATACCATGGTCTGAATATACTCCATTGACTACAACCCTCTGTTTTCTGTCCTTCAGCCACTGCCTAATCCATTCAACAATATGTGAGCCCGAGCTCAAAGACTGCAGTTTATTGATAAGCCTTCTATGTGGGACAGGATCAGAAGCCTGACTAAAGTCCAGATAAGCCATGTCTACTGCACCTCCGCCATCTATTATTTTAGTCACCCAATCAAAAGTCAATAAGATTAGTTTGACATGATCTCCCTGAAGTAAACCCATACTGTTTTTTATCAATCAACCCATGGGTTTTTAGATGTTCCACAATCCTCTCCTTGAGTATGGTTTCCATTAATTTCCCCACTATTGATGTCAGGCTTACTGGCCTATAGTTGCCCGATTCCTCTCTACTACCTTTCTTGTGAATTGGCACAACGTTTGCTAATTTCCAATCTTCTGGGACGACACCTGTTACCAGTGATTGGCTAAATAAATCTGTTAATGGATTTGCTAGTATACCTCTAGGCTCTTTTAATAGCTTTGGGTGTATACCATCAGGCCCCTGTGATTTATTTGTATTAATTTTGGACAGCTGACTTAGAACCTCTTCCTCTGTAAAGACACATGCATCAAAGGATTCATTAGTCTTCCTCTCTAACTGAGGTCCTTCTCCTTCATTTTCCTTTGTAAAAACTGAAAGAAGTATTCATTGAGGCAGTCAGCTAGTTCTTTATCCTCTTCCATATACCTTCCTTCTTTTGTTTTTAATTTGGTAATTCCTTTTTTTAATTTCCTTTTTTCATTTATGTATCTGAAGAATGTCTTATCACCTTTTTTCACTGACTGAGCTCATTTCTCTTCTGCCTGAGCTTTAGAAGCTCTTATAACTTGCTTGGCCTCTCTCTGCCTCATCTTATAGATTTCCCTGTCATCCTCGTTTTGGGTGTTTTTATACTTGCTAAAAGCCATCTTTTTGTTTTTAATGATTTTGGCCACTTCTGCTGAGTACCACAGTGGTCTCTTCCTTTTTTTGCCTTTACTGACAAGCCTAATGCACTTTTCTGTTGCCTTCAGTAGTGCCAATTTTAAGTAGTCCCATTTCTCTTGGACTCCATTGAAATTGTTCCAGTCTGATAGGGACTTGTATACCACTGATCTCATTTTAGAAAAGTCTGTTTTCCGAAAATCTAAAACTTTTGTTTTTGTGTGGAGTGACTCAGTCACTGTACTTATAGTAAACCTCACTGACTGGTGATCACTGGATCCTAAGCTTTCCCCTACAGTGATATCAGATACCAAATTGCCATTTGTGAATACCAAATCTAAAATGGCCTCCTTCCGGGTTGGCTCCTCAACTACTTGCTGTAGAGATAATCCCAGTAGGGACTTTAGAATGTCTGTACTCCTGGCAGAACTAGCTATTTTGGACCATGTCTGTTTAACCCCTTAGATGCAACAGTCAGTAGCAATCACGGCATCTATGGAGTTTGATAGAGTGACCGTCCACTATATATATACACTGAGACAAATGATTACAGTGGGTTTTCCTATGTTCTAACCAATACATGAAAAGGGCAGCTATATGGCGATAGTTTGGGTTCGCTTGGACCTTTATATCATTAATTTGCATTTTATTACATATATGTGTTTTTATTTCATGCCTGAAGAGATCATAAAAGAAATAAAAAGGGCTTAAATTCTCCAAAGAAACTTCTCTCCAGGTTTCTCCTCATCACTAAATATTACACAAATAGCTTTGTGTCCAGGCCAGCAGAAGGGCAGCTCTCTCTTCCCCTCTCCTAGCAAGAAATCCCAGCATCATCTCTCAAAAATCACATACTGTACTGTATGATCCACTGGGCCACCTGTGCGGCATTAACCCTTGCTTTACTGTCTCTGAAACTACCATTTGTAGATGGAGGAAGGTGCAGTGGTAAATGTCAGGGCACAAAGCTTTCACTTATCTGCAGCTGAAAACCGACCTCTTTCCGTATATCAGCTCATTTATTTTCCATCTCTTTATTCATGTCAAAACTTGTACACGTCTTACATTTTCACAAGGAGGACGCCATTGTGTCTTGTGAAGAGGCGCTTCAGACGCTGCTCATTCTACACCACAAAGAATTCCAGACACATCTGAAGGAGACAAGGAACGCTCCGCATTGCCAAGGAAGATGACAATACCCTCACCCACCATGTTGTTATAATTAAAACCATCCTTAATCATGTCTGTCACCGAGTGGAAATACCTGTAAGAAAGCAAGCCTATTAAGCACGCCGTGTGCGAGACAGTGATGGAGCGCACTATTGTAATGAGCACCCGACACTCCCCCACCCATCCAAATCACCCAAGAAAAGGTCAAAGAAAACTTTTCGGGATGTTTACTGCATTTAAATCATCTGCAGACGAAACCAAAGACGTCTGAAAAAGATGAACCTGAAAATGGTGAACAAGAAAGTATCGAGGGACGGGCTGAAAATGACCGTGATATAAACACCATGCTGGTATAACCTGGGTATCTCCTGTATATAATTATATATGTACAGCTGGTATAACCTGGGCATCTCCTGTATATAATTATATATGTACTGCTGGTATAACCTGGGCATGTCCTGTATATACTTCTATATGTACCGCTGGTATAACCCGGGCATGTCCTGTATATACTTCTATATGTACCGCTGGTATAACCCGGGAATCTGCTGTATATACTTCTATATGTACTGCTGGTATAACCCGGGTATGTCCTGTGTATACTTCTATATGTACCGCTGGTATAACCCGGGCATGTCCTGTATATAATTATATATGTACAGCTGGTATAACCCGGGAATCTGCTGTATATACTTCTATATGTACAGCTGGTATAACCCGGGCATCTCCTGTATATAGTTATATATGTACCGCTGGTATAACCTGGGTATCTCCTGTATATAATTATATATGTACAGCTGGTATAACCTGAGCATCTCCTGTATATAATTATATATGTACAGCTGGTATAACCTGGGTATCTCCTGTATATTATTATATATGTACAGCTGGTATAAGTTATACATCTTCTTATATATAGTGATATGGAGCATGCTGGTATAACCTGGGCATCTCCTGTAAATAATTATATATGTACAGCTGGTATAACCTGGGCATCTCCTGTATATAATTATATATGTACAGCTGGTATAACCTGGGTATTTCCTGTATATAATTATATATGTACTGCTGGTATAACCTGGGTATCTCCTGTATATAATTATATATGTACTGCTGGTATAACCTGGGTATCTACTGTATATAATTATATATGTACAGCTGGTATAAGTTATACATCTTGTTATATATAGTGATATGGAGCATGCTGGTATAACCTGGGCATCTCCTGTATATAATTATATATGTATAGCTGGTATAAGTTATACATCTTCTTGTATATAGTGATATGGCGCATGCTGGTATAACCTGGGTATCTCCTGTATATAATTATATATGTACAGCCGGTATAAGTTATGCATCTTCTTGTATATAGTGATATGGACCATGCTAGTATAACCTGGGTATCTCTCGTATATAATTATATATGTACAGCTGGTATAACCTGGGTATCTCCTATATATAATTATATATGTACAGCTGGTATAAGTTATATATCTTCTCTATATAGTGATATGGACCATGCTGGTATAACCTGGGCATCTCCTGTATATAATTATATATGTACAGCTGGTATAACCTGGGCATCTCCTGTATATAGTTATATATGTACGGCTGGTATAACCTGGGTATCTCCTGTATATAATTATATATGTACAGCTGGTATAAGTTATACATCTTCTTGTATATAGTGATATGGACCATGCTGGTATAACCTGGGTATCTCCTGTATATAATTATATATGTACAGCTGGTATAACCTGGGTATCTCCTGTATATAATTATATATGTACAGCTGGTATAACCTGGGTATCTCCTGTATATAATTATATATGTACAGCTGGTATAAGTTATACATCTTCTCTATATAGTGATATGGACCATGCTGGTATAACCTGGGTATCTCCTGTATATAATTATATATGTACAGCTGGTATAACCTGGGCATCTCCTGTATATAATTATATATGTACAGCTGGTATAACCTGGGTATCTCCTGTATATAATTATATATGTACAGCTGGTATAAGTTATACATCTTCTCTATATAGTGATATGGAGCATGCTGGTATAACCTGGGTATCTCCTGTATATAATTATATATGTACAGCTGGTATAACCTGGGCATCTCCTGTATATAATTATATATGTACAGCTGGTATAACCTGGGCATCTCCTGTATATAATTATATATGTACAGCTGGTATAACCTGGGTATCTCCTGTATATAATTATATATGTACAGCTGGTATAACCTGGGTATCTCCTATATATAATTATATATGTACAGCTGGTATAAGTTATACATCTTCTCTATATAGTGATATGGACCATGCTGGTATAACCTGGGTATCTCCTGTATATAATT
Source organism: Bufotes viridis (assembly GCA_033119425.1). Lineage (NCBI taxonomy): Eukaryota > Metazoa > Chordata > Amphibia > Anura > Bufonidae > Bufotes > Bufotes viridis. The sequence goes on from CM065595.1 coordinate 157,473,681, forward strand.
ATATATGTACAGCTGGTATAACCTGGGTATCTCCTGTATATAATTATATATGTACAGCTGGTATAACCTGGGTATCGCCTGTATATAAATTTATATATATCTGTTTATACTGTTAGTTTGAATTTCATGTGTGATATTTTCTCTACTTTTCCAGGCTCTGCGTTATTTGAGAGGCAGTTATCCGTCTCTACATGCTGCCGCTGATCCTCTGAGGTAGAAACCACATAATTGTCACTTCGTTGTAAACACAAATAAATAATAAATGACATATTGAATAGAGGAGAGAGCCGGTGAGCCTAATGAATCAGATTAGGGTAAGTGAAAGGTTATTATGTGCCGTGCTGTGAACATTATCTGTGAGGTTTGCTGCAAAATTGTATTCATTTTCACTGTAGAAGATACTTGTTGAAAGTTTCAGGTTTCTGCATTGTATTAATATTACAATCACTTCTGCAGTTTGTTGAGCTGTGAAAAGCAAGCTGTTTATTCGCTGCTCTCTGTTCTCCGCTGGGAATTAAAGTGGGCAACTCATTATCTATCATTCTACTTACACACTGCTCGTGGATATACAGTGAATTCGGAAAGTCTTAGTCTTCAGACTTCTTTACATTTTTTCACATTTTGTTTTGTTGCTCCTTGTACTGAAATAAAACAAAAATTAAGTCCTTTAATTTATTTGAATCATCTCTGAGATGTTCTGCACCTTGATTGGTGTCACCTAAAGCAAATTCAGTGGATTGGACATGATGTGGAAGGACTCAGCCCTGTCTTTAGAAGATCTCGCAGCTGACAATGCATCAAAGCAAAAACCAAGCCATGAGGAGGAGAGAACTGCCTGTAGAGCTCAGAGACAGGATTGTGCGGAGGCTCAGATCTAGAGAAGGGGACAAGAACATTTCTGGAACACTAAAAGTTCCCGAGAGTTCCCGGAGTAACGGGGCTGAAGACTTATGTCCTGAGTAAAGGGGCTGAAGACGTATGTCCTGAGTAAAGGGGCTGAAGACTTATGTCCTGAGTAAAGGGGCTGAAGACTTATGTCCTGAGTAAAGGGGCTGAAGACTTATGTCCTGAGTAAAGGGGCTGAAGACTTATGTCCTGAGTAAAGGGGCTGAAGATTTATGTACTGAGTAAAGGGGCTGAAGACTTATGTCCCGAGTAAAGGGGCTGAAGATTTATGTACTGAGTAAAGGGGCTGAAGACTTACGTCCCGAGTAAAGGGGCTGAAGACTTATGTCCTGAGTAAAGGGGCTGAAGACTTATGTCCTGAGTAAAGGGGCCGAGGACTTATGTCCAGTGTAAAGGGGCTGAATACTTATGTCCTGAGTAAAGGGGCTGAAGACTTATGTCCCGAGTAAAGGGGCCGAGGACTTATGTCCAGTGTAAAGGGGCTGAATACTTATGTCCTGAGTAAAGGGGCTGAAAACTTATGTCCTGAGTAAAGGGGCTGAAGACTTATGTCCTGAGTAAAGGGGCTGAAGATTTATGTACTGAGTAAAGGGGCTGAAGATTTATGTACTGAGTAAAGGGGCTGAAGACTTATGTCCCGAGTAAAGGGGCTGAAGACTTATGTCCTGAGTAAAGGGGCTGAAGACTTATGTCCTGAGTAAAGGGGCTGAAGACTTATGTCCTGAGTAAAGGGGCTGAAGACTTATGTCCTGAGTTAAGGGGCTGAAGATTTATGTACTGAGTAAAGGGGCTGAAGACTTATGTCCCGAGTAAAGGGGCTGAAGATTTATGTACTGAGTAAAGGGGCTGAAGACTTACGTCCCGAGTAAATGGGCTGAAGACTTATGTCCTGAGTAAAGGGGCCGAGGACTTATGTCCCGAGTAAAGGGGCCGAGGACTTATGTCCAGTGTAAAGGGGCTGAATACTTATGTCCTGAGTAAAGGGGCTGAAAACTTATGTCCTGAGTAAAGGGGCTGAAGACTTATGTCCTGAGTAAAGGGGCTGAAGACTTATGTCCTGAGTAAAGGGGCTGAAGATTTATGTACTGAGTAAAGGGGCTGAAGACTTATGTCCCGAGTAAAGGGGCTGAAGACTTATGTCTAGGGTAAAGGGGCTGAAGACTTATGTCCTGACTCCTGAGTAAAGGGGCTGAAGACTTATGTCCTGAGTAAAGGGGCTGAAGACTTATGTCCCGAGTAAAGGGGCTGAAGACTTATGTCCTGAGTAAAGGGGCTGAAGACTTATGTCCTGAGTAAAGGGGCTGAAGACTTATGTCCTGAGTAAAGGGGCTGAAGACTTATGTCCTGAGTAAAGGGGCTGAAGACTTATGTCCTGAGTAAAGGGGCTGAAGACTTATGTCCTGAGTAAAGGGGCTGAAGACTTATGTCCTGAGTAAAGGGGCTGAAGACTTATGTCCTGAGTAAAGGGGCTGAAGACTTATGTCCTGAGTAAAGGGGCTGAAGACTTATGTCCTGAGTAAAGGGGCTGAAGACTTATGTCCTGAGTAAAGGGGCTGAAGACTTATGTCCCGAGTAAAGGGGCTGAAGACTTATGTCCTGAGTAAAGGGGCTGAAGACTTATGTCCTGAGTAAAGGGGCTGAAAACTTATGTCCTGAGTAAAGGGGCTGAAGACTTATGTCCTGAGTAAAGGGGCTGAAGACTTATGTCCTGAGTAAAGGGGCTGAAGATTTATGTACTGAGTAAAGGGGCTGAAGACTTATGTCCCGAGTAAAGGGGCTGAAGACTTATGTCTAGGGTAAAGGGGCTGAAGACTTATGTCCTGACTCCTGAGTAAAGGGGCTGAATACTTATGTCCTGGGTAAAGGGGCTGAATACTTATGTCCAGAGTAAAGGGGCTGAAGACTTATGTCCTGAGTAAAGGGGCTGAAGACTTATGTCCTGAGTAAAGGGGCTGAAGACTTATGTCCTGACTCCTGAGTAAAGGGGCTGAATACTTATGTCCTGGGTAAAGGGGCTGAATACTTATGTCCAGAGTAAAGGGGCTGAAGACTTATGTCCTGAGTAAAGGGGCTGAAGACTTATGTCCTGAGTAAAGGGGCTGAAGACTTATGTCCTGGGTAAAGGGGCTGAATACTTATGTCCAGACTCCAGAGTAAAGGGGCTGAAGACTTATGTCCATGTGAGATGTTAGTTTTTCCTGTTCAGTAAATCAGTAAAGATTTCTCAACTTCTGTTCTCACTTTCTCTTAATAGGGGATTGAGGGCAGAATGATGGGGGAACTGATAGCACAAGGAGCGAGAGAAGAAAATGTGAGGACATTGAAGACTTTCCAAATGCATTGTATAATAGAATATGCAAAATAAATGTGGAGCCCCAGTTATGGGTCTACAACACAATGAAAGCCAGATATCCCTCCGAGGCATTGCTCCCGGTTAGCCAGAATCCTACTCCACACTGATGAGGGGCAACGCCCCGAAACAGCTGTCTGTGGATGGATACTTAGCTTAGGTTTTCCCTGTCACATCCTTAAAGCTTGTAAAAAAGCGGGATCTTGACATAGGGGCCACTTAATATGGTGGATTTGGTGATCTCTGTAATGGAGACACCCCTTTGCTCGGTTTTCCTTCCTTTGAGGGATATCTGGCTTTCATTGTGCTGTAGACCCATAACTGGGGCTCCACATTTATTTTGCATATTCCTGTTTCCCAGGGAACTTTGCACTTCGGATTGCTGTGTTGAGACTCTTGGGTGAGGCTCCGCTGTGTTTTTTGTAGCTGGTCTCCCTGAGATCAGCTATTGTTGTGTTTGATTGTATAATAGAGGCATTCAGGGCCCCTTCTCAGGGCTTCAATCCTTAATGCCTGTATGTTGTGTGTAATCCTGCACAGCACTCCACGTCTCATAAAGAGCACCTGTCAACAGGATCAACCATATTAAATCAATCATACTACCAGGTAGGGTTGATCCTGCTGATTAAAAAGTCCCCTGTTTTGTGAAAATTGGCTGTGGCTTTTCTGAAAGAAATACTTTGACTCTTTATGCAAATGAGGATTCTGGTGCACTGAAGGGCGGAGCCAGCCTTTGAAACCTGAGGAGCTGAGGTGCAATGTGGGGCTAGTCCCTGCCCCTGGTGCACTGAAGCCCTAATTTGCATAAAGAAGATTTTTAATCATCAGGATCCAGATTTTAAGGCAGTAGATCTGGCAAATTTTGCACCTGTGCCCACAGTATTAGCAGTATCTCCAGTTCGCGAGCAGACAACAGAAGCAGATCTGTCCCTGACATTTTTTGGGAGGTCTTGGCCTTATGTGTTTCCTCTTTATTGCTTACATAGCCACCACCCTCCTCCTCTGATGTCACCTCCTCAGCACCCCAATCAGGCCTCCAGGTCCTGTCCAAACTGCAATCATTGTCATAGTCCTCACCCTCCTCCCCATCACACTGTTATATGTTATTGTGGGATCCTTGACCCCCTTCCCTGTTCCCTCCTCTGTATTTGCCCGAGTGCCACTGTTGCTACCACTGCCCCTACCACAACCACCATGGTGGCAATTGCCACTCTTTCTAATACTGGCTAAATGGCTGGTGCTGCTACTACCCACATTCTGACTCTCAGATGATGAGGCTCGGATCTTTCATTTTAGACATTTTATTATGAGGCATATATGTGAAATGTCACAAGTTTGGTACACACAGATTATAAAAAAAAAGTACAAAACAAACAAATAAAATTGCAAGTGTTTTCTGAAATTTGACAATTTACTTTGGAAGTAATTAAAATTTTGTAGAAAAAAGTCTTTGAACTACAAGGACTGATGCAGTAATACATTCACTAAGACAGGTATAAGAATACATTTTATGTAGTGAAATTTCTTTGAACTACATGGTATATTGTAGTAGGAGAATGTGTTCAGTATTTATGGCATTATTGCAGTATTGCTTTTCCTGTAACTACCCGTTATCTTGTGGCAATATGCAACACATATAGTAACACAAGTATAATGCACTGATATGCCCAATAACAAACTGTAAATTCAACTGGATTATAGAAGGAAAAAAATGGGCAATTGCTCAGCATTTGCAGCAGAATTTATGCTTTTGGGGTGTTGGCAATAAGCATATGAACTGTAAAAACTTGTTCTTTCAAGAAAACAAAAAGCTGCCTGTCCATATAGAAAAAAATATATATATGTTTCTTGTTTCTTTCTTTGTAAAGCAGAACAAGCTGCCTGCAGATGCAGGTATGGTGCTGTTGGGGTCTTTAAACTTGGCGCCTGCTTACATGTGCAGCAGGCAACATAGCCAAAGGGGCTCTGCTATTTCAAACAGCAGAGGCCCACGGCTAGTGTACACAATGGACAATAATGCCGATCGTGGACATTACAGTCTTTAGATACTGTGTTAAAGTGTGATCACGGCATCTAAAAGGTGAAAAACCCGGAAGTAAGACTGGCATTCTCGTGCGGCAATCAGGCATGTCGGTGATTATTTCTAATAGGCTGGGTCTCTCTGAAGAGACCCAGCATATTAGATCTGCAGTTCCTATATTTGCCAGCAGGTAGTAGGCCAGCATAGGAGATCAGCAATTAGACAATTCCTAATATTCTCAGTAGTAATATTCTCTAGAAAACAAAGTAGTGGACAGTGTAGCCTTCTAGAGGGGCTACAAAAAAATTTTTTAAAGTAAAAAAAATTTTTTTAAAGTAAAATTTTTTTTTATAAATTAAAAAATGAAATTAAAAAAATATATCAAACATTAAAATCATCCCAATTTCCTTAGAATAAAAAAAAAATCCTAAGCATCGCCATGTCTGAAAATGCCTATACTATTAAAATATAAAAATAGTTTTCCAATACAGTAAATGGTGTTATGGAAGAAGTGTCAAAATGGCAGATTTGCCATTTTTTCATCGCTTCTCTTACCCCCAAAAATTTAATGTAATGTGATCAAAAAGACACACTCCAAAATGGTACAAAAAAACTACAGATCATCCTGCAAAAAAATGAGCCCCAAAATGTTATGTTATTGCGCTCCCTGCCTTCCCAGAGCTATAACTTTTTTTATTGTTTGGTTCACATAGCCATATGAGGGCTTGATTTTTGCGGGACAAGTTGTAATTTCCAACGACAGCATTTAATATTTCATATGATGTAGTGGGAAGTGGGAAAAAAATTCCAAATGGAGTGAAATTGCAAAAAAAATAGGAAATACTACAGAGCTTCCTGGGTTTCATTCATAGAAACCCAGGCTACTACAGGCGCGCCCCAGCTCCTCCGATCGTCACACAGGGGAGCCGGAGCGCAAACCGAAAGTAAAACTTTCGCTTTGTGCGCACTCAGAAGCCGTGGTTAGGATTGACCACGGCATCTGAGGGGTTAAATGTCCGCGATCGGCATTGCTGCCGGTCGCGGACATTAGCCGCTGGTGTCTGCTACAAGAACCATGCGGACACCCTCGGCTAGGGCGCCCGCAGGAAGCAGGAGCGGGCGCCATCTTTAGAGACAGGACACATGACGTACGGGTGCGTCCTGTGTCCTTAAGAGGTTAACCAGATAAAACCTATAAATATGTGATATCGATATAATTGTACTGACCCAGAGAATGAATTGCACATATCAGTTTTGCACCATAGGAAACGCAGTCGGGACAAAACCCGTAACACTGTGGAGGAATTGCATTTTCTTTTTCAATTTCACCCCATTTGGAATTTTTTTCCGCTTCCCACTACATTGTATACAATATTAAATGGTGGCATTAGAAAATACAACCGGCAAAAAACAAGCCTTTATATGGATAGGTGAAAGGAAAGAAAAAAAAGTTATGGCTCCAGAAAGAAAGGGAAGAAAAATAAAGACGCAAGAAAGAAACCATCTCCAGTATCCTAAGATTTAAATAGATTAGATAAAATAAAATCTAGATCTATCACAGTTCAGCAGCAGCAAAGATACAAAGTGAACAAATGTAAGGGAAACATTGTTGCAGCCTGTATATCTGCCTCTGATGTCAGATCCAGCTCGGTGACTGATTGTAGGAGGGAGGGGAACTCTACAGCCTCAGAAAATATTTATTTTGGGCCAAACTCATGAAAATGCAAAGTTGCCAATTTTACAGCTCAGGATGCTCTGCAGAAGAGACCCTGTGATCTCACCCATATTTTAGATTTATCCAGCTGCTGACATTATCTCAGTATCTTGGTAACGTATTTGTCTCGCAGGAAATGAATGATCAATGTTGTGAAGCACAATGGAGAAGCCTTGCAAACAACTGAATTACAGAGAGCAGTCGAATGCACAGAGGAGCCTGATACAAAATATGGTTTAATAATATATGTTTCGATATCTTCTACTGGACCCAGAGCAGATGGACGCAGAAAAGGGTGATTTTTTTTACCACTTCCTGGAGCATCTCTGCTAAGGAAAAAAAATTAACTACAAGGAAAGAAAAAATAAGAAACAGCGACAACCTTCCTAAAGCTACGTGAGACATTTTCCAAAGGAAATTTTGCTAAGTGTCTTCTGGATTTCAATTCCATTGTGTCTCCTATAGTACATATTTAATATTTACCCTAGAAGCTGCTTGATGTTGTGCTCACTGTCATTGCCTGCTCAGTAATGTACTGCAAATTAGCTGCTAAAAGGTGCGGGGGAAGAAAAGTGACAGCTACACTTAGCAAACTATATGTAATGGCATACACACTAACTTCTTCAATACTGCCCTATGTAAAGAACATACGGAAACTACTATAATACTGTTCCTGCGTGCAAGAATATAACTAGTATAATACTGATCCTATGTACAAGAATATAACTACTATAATACTGCTCCTATATACAAGAATATAACTACTATAATACTGTCTCCTATGTACAAGAATATAACTACTATAATACTGCTCCTGCGTACAAGAATATAACTACTATAATACTGCTCCTATGAACAAGAATATAACTACTATAATACTGCTCCTATGTACAAAAATATAACTACTATAATACTGTTCCTATGAACAAGAATATAACTAGTATAATACTGCTCCTATGTACAAGAATATAACTACTATAATACTGCCTCCTATGTACAAGAATATAACTACTATAATACTGCTTCTATGTACAAGAATATAACTACTATAATACTGCCTCCTATGAACAAGAATATAACTACTATAATACTGCTCCTATGTACAAAAATATAACTACTATAATACTGCTCCTGCGTACAAGAATATAACTACTATAATACTGCCTCCTATGAACAAGAATATAACTACTATAATACTGCTCCTATGTACAAAAATATAACTACTATAATACTGTTCCTATGAACAAGAATATAACTAGTATAATACTGCTCCTATGTACAAGAACATAACTACTATAATACTGCTCCTGCGTACAAGAATATAACTACTATAATACTGCTCCTATGTACAAGAATATAACTACTATAATACTGCTCCTATGTACAAGAATATAACTACTATAATACTGCTCCTATATACAAGAATATAACTACTATAATACTGCTCCTACGTACAAGAATATAACTACTATAATACTGCCTCCTATGAACAATAATATAACTAATATAATACTGCCTCCTATGTACAAGAATATAACTACTATAATACTGTTCCTATGAACAAGAATATAACTAGTATAATACTGCTCCTATGTACAAGAATATAACTACTATAATACTGCTCCTGCATACAAGAATATAACGACTATAATACTGCCTCCTATGTACAAGAATATAACAACTATAATACTGCCTCTTATATACAAGAATATAACTTCTATAATACTGCCTCCTATGTACAAGAATATAACTACTATAATACTGCTCCTGCGTACAAGAATATAACTACTATGATACTGCTCCTATGTACAGGAATATAACTACTATAATACTGCTATGTACAAGAATATAACTACTATAATACTGCCTCCTATGTACAAGAATATAACTACTATAATACTGCTCCTATGTACAAGAATATAACTACTATAATACTGCCTGCTATGTACAAGAATATAACTATTAAAATACTGCCTGCTATGTACAAGAATAGAACTACTATAATACTGCTCCTGCGTACAAGAATATAACTACTATAATACTGCTCCTATGAACAAGAATATAACTACTATAATACTGCTCCTATGTACAAAAATATAACTACTATAATACTGTTCCTATGAACAAGAATATAACTAGTATAATACTGCTCCTATGTACAAGAATATAACTACTATAATACTGCTCCTGCGTACAAGAATATAACTACTATAATACTGCCTCCTATGAACAAGAATATAACTACTATAATACTGCTCCTATGTACAAAAATATAACTACTATAATACTGCTCCTGCGTACAAGAATATAACTACTATAATACTGCCTCCTATGAACAAGAATATAACTACTATAATACTGCTCCTATGTACAAAAATATAACTACTATAATACTGTTCCTATGAAAAAGAATATAACTAGTATAATACTGCTCCTATGTACAAGAACATAACTACTATAATACTGCTCCTGCGTACAAGAATATAACTACTATAATACTGCTCCTATGTACAAGAATATAACTACTATAATACTGCTCCTATGTACAAGAATATAACTACTATAATACTGCTCCTATATACAAGAATATAACTACTATAATACTGCTCCTGCGTACAAGAATCTAACTACTATAATACTGCTCCTATGTACAAGAATATAACTACTATAATACTGCCTCCTATGAACAAGAATATAACTAATATAATACTGCCTCCTATGTACAAGAATATAACTACTATAATACTGTTCCTATGAACAAGAATATAACTAGTATAATACTGCTCCTATGTACAAGAATATAACTACTATAATACTGCTCCTGTATACAAGAATATAACTACTATAATACTGCCTCCTATGTACAAGAATATAACAACTATAATACTGCCTCTTATATACAAGAATATAACTACTATAATACTGTTCCTATGAACAAGAATATAACTACTATAATACTGCTCCTATGTACAAGAATATAACTACTATAATACTGCTCCTGCGTACAAGAATATAACTACTATGATACTGCTCCTATGTACAGGAATATAACTACTATAATACTGCTATGTACAAGAATATAACTACTATAATACTGCCTTCTATGTACAAGAATATAACTACTATAATACTGCTCCTATGTACAAGAATATAACTACTATAATACTGCCTGCTATGTACAAGAATATAACTATTAAAATACTGCCTGCTATGTACAAGAATAGAACTACTATAATACTGCTCCTATGTACAAGAATATAACTACTATAATGCTGCTCCTATATACAAGAATATAACTACTATAATACTGCTCCTATGTACAAGAATATAATTACTATAATACTGCCTCCTATGTACAAGAATATATCTACTATAATACTGCTCCTATGTACAAGAATACAACTACTATAATACTGCTCCTATGTACAAGAATACAACTACTATAATACTGCTCCTATGTACACGAATATAACTACTATAATACTGCTCCTATGTACAAGAATATAACTACTATAATGCTGCTCCTATGTATAAGAATATAAATACTATAATACTGCTCCTATGTACAAGAATTTAACTACTATAATACTGCCTCCTATGTACAAGAATATAACTACTATAATACTGCTCCTATGTACAAGAATATAACTACTATAATACTGCTCCTATGTACAAGAATATAACTACTATAATACTGCCTGCTATGTACAAGAATATAACTACTATAATACTGCTCCTATGTACAAGAATATAACTACTATAATACTGCTCCTATATACAAGAATATAACTACTATAATACTGCTCCTATGTACAAGAATATAACTACTATAATACTGCTCCTATGTACAAGAATATAACTACTATAATGCTGCTCCTATGTATAAGAATATAAATACTATAATACTGCTCCTATGTACAAGAATATAACTACTATAATACTGCTCCTATGTACAAGAATATAACTACTATAATACTGCTCCTATGTACAAGAATATAACTACTATAATACTGCTTCTATGTACAAGAATATAACTACTATAATACTGCCTGCTATGTACAAGAATATAACTGTTACAGTTTTCTGCAGAGGACATTACAGAGTGAAGTATATAACTGATATAACATAGCTAAGAGGCCATTTCTGTTGTCCACTAATCCTTGAAGTGTTAATGTGAAAGTCCGTGGCTCCTGGTGAAATTGAACATGAAATCCGATCTTGTCTGCATATAATAAAGCGTCTTTCTTTGGGGTAATCGCCTTCCGTGGTTCTCAGTGAGGCGCGCAGCCCTGTTCCTACAATAAATGAGTCTGTCATCCTTCCAAACATATGGATTATATTTCATGGCTGTTGTTGGATGTAAATATTCTGCACATGCTCTGTGACGTGTCCGGGGCATTCCCCTAGCGCTCGGTATTGACATTTCCCATAAGTTTATTAATGTACATATTTTATCTAGGAAATGGCCCGTTATAAATTGATTTTTACGGTCACTCCCATCTTTAATTTCAGGTTTTATTGACGTAAAGATTCATTAGCGCGGTTGTGCTGGGTTTGCAGCAAAGACGAGGAGTGACAGGAATGAGAAATGTTGAGTGAAATCTCTTCTTTTGGCAACATTGTAGCAGACAAAACATAATAACGGATTGTAGTACATAAGGAAGCCCCATGCTGTCTGCAGCGTATGGTCTGGGGGTTGTACAGTGTGGACTCTCTGGAGATATATCTAATATTTCCTTCTTATCATATGACTGTAGAGCCCACAAGTAGAGCCTTTCTATGCGTTATATGGGGTAGAGCTTTGAGTCTCCTCATATAGATTAGAGGTCATTGTGGTTCCCCTCGGAATCCAGGGACCAGCTGTGACTGCTACTAGAGTTGAGCGAATCAAATCCAATGAAGTGGAATTCGGTCAGAAATTCAGGATACATTTTTGAATTTAACCTGAAATAGGGTAAAAAAAAAATCATACTTTACCGCCTCCATTTGCTCGCAACGAGCCAGCTGCCGCCATCTTGAGTGAAGATCTCGGCCGAAATCCCGTGTGTGTTGACATATGACGTTACCCCGATGCCCGGCGATGCCAGATCTTCAAGCAATATGGCGGCAGCTGGCCTGTTTCAAGCAAATGGAGATGGTAAGTATGATTTTTTACATTTTTGTTCTGTTGATTTACACTGTTTTTACTTTCAGATGCTGTGATAATTTATGAACGCAGCATCTGAGGAGTAAAATGACGGGGGCGGCGCTATCGCAGCTCCCTGTCATTGCACCCGCTACTCAGAAAAAAATGCGGCTTGTGACAAAGTAATTAGTCATGAAGCAAATGTAAAATGTAAAATTCGGCGAAGTAGCCGAATCGAATTTTCAATAAATTCGCTCATCTCTGACTGCTACCTCTGCACCTGTTGGTAAGAGGAAAAACTGAAATAGGGCCCCCTTGGGTTGTGGTCCACAGTAGAAATGGGGTGGTGTAGAACCAGAGCACTGTAACATTTACCAACCTGTATAGTAAGCTTGGAGCCAAAGAAGATTCGCTGTAGGCTAAATTTAGGAGGACCTCTTCCCCTGAATCCAACCTTACTCTCAGGTGAAAATTTTATAGAGCAGTCCTCGACTGCAAGCTGGTGAGGCAGTTACGTCAGTAAGATGGAAGGGACAGTCAGCTGGAGGTCAGAACGATACTATCCAGAGGGTCAGGGTGAGGAATACCTAAAGGGGCAGAGAGGATGCAGTACAGAAAGGGTTAAAAAAGAAAGCAAGATCTGGATCCGGCCAGATCAGAAAAATTAGCAGCGGACACAATGCAAAAACTGGCACTGAAGCCATTACACAGCCTAAAGATGGGATGGCATGGACTGCAGCATGTGCAGCAGCTTCAGCTACACAGGGGCCCAGGGGAGGAGGTGGGCCCTTTACTTGACAAGGGTGTGGCTTATCAGGAAAGGGGCGTGGATTAGCAAAAATTGGCATGGTCTAAGATGCAACAACCAAAACTGCACAGGAGCAACAAACCAGCTTCTTGGGCAGGCTTCACTTATAGTTGTGGATAGGTGTGGTATTTCTATATTTTCCATTGTGATGCCCTGAAACGCGACAGGGCCTCGTTTCCTGGTTACTTTGGGGCCCCTGTAGAGCAGATTAGTCCCTTCTCCATTGTGGTGATGTCTACAGTATAAGTGCTGGGAGGTGTGTATATCCCACCCAGATACCTCAGCTGGATGAGATAACTGAAATCCAGAAAGCTGCAGTGGCTTCAGCAGAGTGTAGTTTGCTGAGACAGTTTTGTCTAGATGTTGTTCTGGGCTGGTTTTCATGTGGACCGGGGGATAGGTTTGGTAGTGGGATCTGCCAGTCCACACCCTTCCACTACATGTATTTTCTTTTGCCGGAGGTGCTGGAATCAAGGAGGGATAAAACAACCCTTTGTGTATGAGAGAGAGGTAGAAAGGCTAAGGAAGCCTGAGAGGCTCTGTGTGGTCTCAGCCAGGAAGGCTGAGGGGCCACGAGGCTTTGTAAGGCCTGAAGTTTGGGGCGCCCAACGACGCCTACAGAAAGAGGGTCGCACGGTTAGAGTCGGGAGGACTTCTGGACAATCTCCCCCCATGGGTGCTGGTGTAGTCACAGCCTGGAAGCTGCTGGACCGTATAAGGCTGAGGAAGCTGGATCTAATCCCGGCGCTCTATAGGTGAGGTAGAGACAACACGTGTATTCGGTAGAGCCCAAAAGGGCAGGGGTTTATTTTTGATGTTTATGTGTGTGATGGTGAGGAAGTGCTGAAATGAAGCACCTTTTGGACTTGAACCCCGTTGTCAGAGGAGAAGTCTGTGATTGCGACCCCCTGAGAGAGAGCGATCCCTTACACCATGTTAATTGATGGTGAAATCCTACACAAGTAAAATGTACTAAAGTCCTCAACATTAAATGGGGCACCATGGCCTCCGGTCTCGAGGAGTTTGGATGTGATAGCGTCAGGCAGCTCCTGAAAGGCCCCTTATATTTATCTTTGCTATGCCCATCATTGCCTCTGCCTAGGCTGATAAACCTTATAATGGAGGATTCTGACAGCCCCGAATTTAATCCTAGAGGATCTGTACCCAACTGTGAGGTGAACGCACCAAGGTGACTGCTCACCCGTCTGCCCGAGCTGGAAACATTCCCAACCGATCTTTATTAATATTGATCAATGTACCTATCAGAAGTCCAGATGTCAAAGCTTCTCTTAGCCGGCTCTGTTGTATATAATCGCGCTGTTGATGAGCGCAGGCATAATGAAGACCAACAGATGGTCTATTTAATATCGCTCCAGGTCTCGTAGAGTTTGCCAAAAGAGACGCACAAAAGGACTTGACAGCCATGGAACTGAAAGCCCTTAATTACAGCAGTTCCTCCTCCCGAGAATTCGCCTGAGTTTGGATTCTGGGAGCGATTCTTAGTTATGGCAGAGATGAAAATTAGCGGTTTAGTTTGTTACCTGCGGTTGTTATGAACGTGTCATGTAAAAATGTTAGTTTCCGTCAGAGAGCACGACGAGGCGTCCTCCACCGCGGCCAGGCTCAAGAGAAGAGCTTTCAAAAAAGCACAGAGTCTATAGTGCAAAGTGTCCACAAGTAAAATGTAAGGGAACATAAAAAAGCCTTGGCAAATGGGACAACATAGGCACCACAATGCCCAGCGGCAAAATGTGTCATGTGACTTGTCAGCAGATCAGACCCCATCAATGCAAATCATGACTGCGGATCGTTCGTCACTTTGTGATTGTGCCTTTAGTTTCTTTACTACGTGTTCGGGTCTGTTCAGTGGTGCCTGCACTGGTTCCTGGACTCCTCCTGCTTCATGCTAATGACTTTACTGCACCCGCCTGGACCCTTGATCTGATTACCGGCTTGGTAACAGAAAATTCCATCTGTTCCGGTTTTCTTTTCAACCATCCAATCTATTGAATTGAATTGTGTCATCGAAGACAGATGTCGGGGAAGATAAGGATCAGATATGTTTTATTACAAATGCCTAATCATTTTGCTCTCCTTCGCTTTTCTTACTAAGAACGAACATGTGCATGCTCAGCTGAATCGAGCATGCATGTGTACGGGGTGATCAGGATTGATAGTTGTCAGCCCCTCTCTAATAACACAATAAAATAAACTTCTCTATAAACATCTCATCCTAATTCTTCATCAGCCCCTCCTCAGGTTATGTCCATGGACTCACGTTGCGTCTCATCCCAGATCGGTCACATGACTCACTGACCGCTAAAAAAACACGAAAATCATTGTTATTAAGTAGTCAGAAGGCGGGTCTCTCCCTGATTTTGATGCCTTTTAGGGTGCTGTTCAATGTAAGCAGCTGTCCCCACTAGTGCAGCTCTGATAGGACACCATACAGACTCTGCAGTCTTTCCCGAATAGACGTTCCCTTTAGATTTATCATGTGACTTCTTTACATATTGATTTTTGTGGTTTGTGAAATTCTTCTCTGAAAAATAATTTACAAATCGTCTGAACAACAGAAATAAGAGTAAAAGAAAACAAGTCAATTAGAAAGGATCCCACGTGGTGATCAATTCACCGCAACGTAATTGACAATTAAGGCTGGAAAGTAACCACATTGTGGGGCTAAGGAGGAAATCTATAGATCATCACTGACCTCCTGCTCATCTTACCACCGGAGCTGCAGAGCATCGCACTAGTCACATATACATACCTCCTGCAGGTCCTATGGCAGTGATACGGATGATGGGGGTTATCTATCTATCTATTTAACCATCCATCCATCCATCCATCCATCTATAAACTGAAGTTTCCTGCCACTTAGCTTTGTGGTTACACATGTGACAAGCAGAGGCACTGATTCTTGGTAGTGACACATCCATTATAGAGAGGTCCAGTACTTACAGAACAGCAAGAAAAACTGATGCAACTCACCTGTGGCAGATTCCTTCACAGATGCACTGGGGCTGTTCTCCCTGAGTCTCCCCCTCTACAGTGAGGACGGTGGTCGGCCGCTCTGTTATAAAACCTTTGGGCTGCTAATTGTTTTTAGGGCTATCTCCCTGCTTCTTCAGAGGGTCGTACACTGCTTCTTCAGAGGGTCGTACACTGCTTCTTCAGAGGGCCGTACACTGCTTCTTCAGAGAATCGCACACCTCTTCTGTGGCTGCTTCCATAGGACTATCATATCTTGCACTTCCAAGACTGGAAGCATGCAGGTCACCATCCTATGAGCTCACTCACAACTTGCTGCACATCACATATAAGGGTAGACATCATATTTTTGGGGTACTACATATCGATCTAGTCTGTGCCCTAATAGGTGGTGACTACTGATTGCCTGGTCTGCAGGCACAGTCCACTATTCGATCCAACACAGGACAGATATTGTCTAAAATAGAAAATCTGTTTAAGGTTTTGTAAAGAAATTTTCTACAACTTGGCAAAAAGTTTTTATGGTGCCGCAGAGATTTCTACTGGTAGTTCCTGACATGGAGCACATATCTGGAGATCTGGGGCAGCTGTGCAGCAAATGATTGACTTTGTTTATTTTTTTCCATCCATTTGTTTGTCTTTCAAGATACAATGTAGCAACTCCTGTCGGATCCTCATGTCTTAGGCATCAATGAGGTTAAACTGACGGGCGGCAGGCGTTTCGGGGGAGGGAGGGGGGGGGGGAGCGGATGGTTGAATACTTTATTAGAGTCAATTAACCGCTAATTAGTCTTGGATTTAGTTTGGCCGGGCGGTGATGAATTGTTGAGTCAGGAGGAGAGACTTTGGAGATGAGTTTCTGGGGTGAATCTCCTGCTGTTTCCTACAGATGTTTTCTCACATTATCCCTCGGTTTGTGCTACAGATTCTGTTTAACAACTGCATTGAGGTATCACATAAATGATGATATTCCCCTAAAAACGCTCCGGTCTGAGGGATTTTACGATATACTTATCTGCAATCCAGCAAGGAACGCTCAGGAAATTGCCGCATTCTTCGGTGAAATCCTCGCTCCTTGATGTTGTCTGAGAAGATGAAATCTGTACTTGCTCCAATCTAAAAGGAGACGCAAGCAAATTGAAAAAGTATTTGCCCCCGCTATTTACCAAGCAATGGCCAACTGCTCAGCTGCCAAACCTGGGGGAAGATTATAGGCACAACTGTGGAAGTCCGAGAGAATCCACACTCATAGGGACCGGGGCCCTAAGCCACTACACTCCAGGGGCCGGGGACCTAAACCACGTCACTGTACTGACTGAGGCACTAAATCAGGGACCAGTGCACTAAACCACTTGCCTCTAGGGACTGGGGCACTAAACCGGGGACTGTGGCTTTAATCACTGGACTCTAGGGACCAAGGCCCTAAACCACATCACTCTAGGGACTGAGGCACTAACCCAGGGACCAGGGCCCTAAACCACTTCACTGTAGTGACTGAAGCACTAAATCTGGGACCAGTGCACTAAACCACTTGACTCTAGGGACTGGGGCACTAAACCACTTGGCTCTAGGGACTGGGGCACTAAACCGGGGACTGTGGTTTTAATCACTGGACTCTAGGGACCAGTGCACGTAACCCCTTGACACTTGGACAAAACATATGCAAATCATGCTCAGATTCACAGAATATCCCAATTTTATGGTGCTGAATTAAAGATATGATGGGATATATTTGAACCAGTGTCTGAAGTGTGAAAGCAGAGAGCCATTCCCAAAGTGTGCGCCCTTATTGTGGTAGGCTGCGGCCATTGTGCTGCAGTCCCACTGTGGTGTGCCGCGGGGTATTGGCTGCAGTCCTCCTGGACATCTGTATCTCTACAGTTGTAACAATGTAAGAATGTAAAGGATGCACAGATACACGGATACATGGAGAGGTTCTTGAAGAGCATTTCCCCTTATAAACTTCAGTAAATATAAGACCCAGTGTCGCCCTCTTCTGTCAGTTATCAAAAATTATTTTCAACCATTTATTGTCTGTGTCTTGGCGCCCGCAGAGACTGTAACATCGCTGTCCTAGTCTGCAAATTATTGAGATCAAAACTGAAATATTTGATTCACTTTTTCCCACATTGAATCTTCATTGATGTTCAGGGATTCACTAAATCCTTTCAAAACATACAAATTTCATTGTTTTCAATCCCTAGAACCATCGAGCTGTGCAGCGCCCGGAGATGTGTACCTGGATGTGAGAATAACGTGTCACGCTGCATCGCACAATGTCCTGGGGTTATATGGTACCTGGCATGCCGCAGACCATGGACCCAGAAGTTTGGGGATGATCCCCACCGTGCCCCACCTGAGGAGCGCTCTATCCAGCCAATGAGCTACATGAATAAATACCTTGGCTGCAGGATGTGAATGGAGACAAGTAAAGGTTAATGCAGAATGCTGGCGCCGGCCGCACGGATCCGATGGCAGGATCCCAGAAAGGCGATTTATTGCCAAGATCCTGACCCAAAAATCATTTTCAGACTCCCTAATGAAGATAAGTGGCCTCCATCGCACCGCGCTCCTCTGTTTCCACCGCTTCATGGTAACAACAGCTTTTTGTCCTTTACAAAGAGGTCGATTTTTATTTAATTGAAAAAAGGCTTGATAAAATTCCAACAAAAAAAACATTGGTGTTTGCAGAGTTTTTGTCAAAGTGTAAGGTTTAGAAGACATATGCACTCCAAAAACTGGGACCTCATAGTGACCCCCCATAACATTGTCAGCCCCAGTGACCCCCGTAACAGTGTCAGCCCCAGTGACCCCATAACAGTGTCAGCCCCAGTGACCCCCGTAACAGTATCATCCACAGTAACCCAATAACAGTGTCATCCCCAGTGACCCCATAACAGTGTCATCCACAGATCCCCCATAACAGTGTCAGCCCCAGTGACCCCCATAACAGTGTCAGCCCCAGTGACCCCCATAACAGTGTCAGCCCCAGTGACCCTCATAACAGTGTCAGCCCCAGTGACCCCCATAACAGTGTCATCCCCAGTGACCCCATAATAGTGTCAGCCCCAGTGACCCCCATAACAGTGTCAGCCCCAGTGACCCCATAACAGTGTCAGCCCCAGTGACCCTCATAACAGTGTCAGCCCCAGTGACCCCATAACAGTGTCAACCCCAGTGACCCCATAACAGTGTCAGCCCCAGTGACCCCCATAACAGTGTCATCCACAGTAACCCAATAACGATGTTAGCCCCAGTGACCCCCATAACAATGTCAGTCCCAGAGATCTCCATAACAGTGTCAGCCACAGTGACCCTCATAACAGTGTCATCCACAGTAACCCAATAACAGTGTCAGCCCCAGTGACCCCATAACAGTGTCAGCCCCAGTGACCCCCATAACGATGTCAGCCCCAGTGACCCCCATAACTATATGAGCCCCAGTGACTCCCATAACTGTGTCATCCCCAGTGACCCCATAACAGTGTCAGCCCCAGTGACCCTCATAACAGTGTCAGCCCCAGTGACCCCTTAACAGTGTCAGCCCCAGTGACCCTCATAACAGTGTCAACCCCAGTGACCCCCATAACAGTGTCATCCACAGTAACCCAATAACGATGTTAGCCCCAGTGACCCTCATAACAATGTCAACCCCAGTGACCCCCATAACAGTGTCATCCACAGTAACCCAATAACGATGTTAGCCCCAGTGACCCCCATAACAATGTCAGTCCCAGAGATCCCCATAACAGTGTCAGCCCCAGTGACCCTCATAACAGTGTCATCCACAGTAACCCAATAAAAGTGTCAGCCCCAGTGACCCCCATAACAGTGTCAGCCCCAGTGACCCCCATAACAATGTCATCCACAGTAACCCAAAACTATGTCTTATACAAGTAGAGCCCCCCGACAGAGTGGAGAGGGTGTCAGCAGTAAGTTTGTGTTGACGTCACTGATTATTTTGCCCTTCCTCTGATCCGTCAGAACAATAACCCCCAAAAAACGGATCCTGTCTGTTGAGCATCGGCCTTCACTCGGTCAGCATTTGGTCAGTAATCCATCAGTATTGTTAATGCAAAAAAAAAACAGGAGTGGATCAAAAACAGAGATGACACATGAATGGAATATTTGCATGTCTTCTGTGTTTTGTATCCACTCCTGCTTTTGGCTACCAAATCATAAGCAAATTCTGATGGGACCATACAGGAATTATAGCTGTTACATAGACAGGATCCGTTGTGCGTCTTATTTTTCCTTCCTTCTGATAGATCAGAAGAAGGGTCAAAAAAATGATGATGTCAGCCAGGCCAAAAGGCAAAATAATGGCCCAGTCATGAAGTGGGGAGGGTGGGAACAGCATGAGAAGTCCACAGAGTGGCCCTATGACATAGTGGTGAGGTGGAAGCAGCATAAGGAAATAACAGAGTGGCCCAATGACAGAATGTGGGGGTGAAGGCAGCAGCAGCATCAGGAGGAGGCCACAGAGTGGCACAATGACAGTGTGGAGGTGGCAGCAGCAGCATCAGGTGGCCACAGAGTTGCACAATGACAGAGTGTGGAGGTGGCAGCAGCATTAGGAGGAGGCTACAGGGTGTCACAATGACAGAGTGGAGGTGGCAGCAGCAGCATGAGGAGACCACAGAGTGGGACAATGACAGAGTGTGGAGGTGGCAGCAGCATTAGGAGGAGGCCACAGGGTGTCACAATGACAGAGTGGAGGTGGCAGCAGCAGCATGAGGAGACCACAGAGTTGCACAATGACAGAGTGTGGATGTGGCGGCAGCATCAGGAGGAGGCCACAGGTTGGCAAAATGACAGTGTGGAGGTGGCAGCAGCAGCATTAGGAGGAGGCTACAGGGTGTCACAATGACAGAGTGGAGGTGGCAGCAGCAGCATGAGACCACAGAGTGGGACAATGACAGAGTGTGGAGGTGACGGCAGCAGCAGCATAAAGAAGAGGCCACAGGGTGGCATAATGAAGGTGTGTACAGTAGGTGTCAGCATCATCAGGGGGCCACAGAGTGGCACAATGAAATAGTGTGGGGGTGGCAGCAACAGGATCAGGAGTGGGCCACAGAGTGGCATAATGACAGTGTGGAGGTGGCAGCAGCATCATCAGGAGGCCACAGAGTGGCACAATGGCAGAGTGTGGAGGTGGCAGCAGCAGCAGCATTAGGAGGAGACCACACGGTGTCACAATGACAGAGTGGAGGTGGCAGCAGCAGAATGAGGAGACCACAGAGTGGGACAATGACAGAGTGTGGAGGTGACGACAGCAGCAGCATAAAGAAGAGGCCACAGGGTGGCATAATGACGGTGTGTACAGTAGGTGTCAGCATCATCAAGAGGCCACAGAGTGGCACAATGAAATAGTGTGGGGGTGGCAGCAGCATCAGGAGGAGGCCACAGAGTGGCACAATGACAGTGTGGAGGTGGCAGCATCAGACAGCCACAGGGTGGCACAATGACAGCGTTATTCTGTTCGTGATGGTGATGCAGCCAAACGGAACGGAATGCATTCAGGTGCATTCCGTTCCGTTCCGTTAAGTTCTGTCCCCATTGACAATGAATGGGGACAAAACAGAAGCATTTTCTTCAGCTATTGAGATCCTATAACGGATCTCAAAAGCGGAAAGGGAAAGCGCAGATGTGAAAGTAGCCATCTCTGCTTGCGCTTCTTAAAGGGGTTGTCCAAGTTGTATTTATTGATGACCCATCCTTAGGATAGGTCATCAATATTGTCACACACACAGAGGGTGGGCTAGTGACCACTGAACTCCACCCTCACCCCTGTCCCTGCCTACTTGCTTCGCAAGTCCTAGCGACAAGGGACAACTGGTCGACAAACACTTAACTAGGATAGTGCAGGGAAGACAAACAACACATAAACAGAAAGGTCAAACAAGCTGTGTCAAAAACAAGAGAGAAAAAGGTAATGGAGGAGCAAGCAGAGAATCGTCAGGACAAGCCGAAGTCAAACCAGTAGAGCACACCAAGACCAGAGGATGAGATGGACGGGAAATCGGAAGCCAAGCAGGAACAAACGAACCAGGTGAGTATCATGCAGGAGGGACCTCAATAACAGGCAATCTCTGGCCAGCAGATGCCTGTTTAAATAGTGCACTAGTGGAGACATGACTCTTGAGTTCTAATGCAGCCCATAGAGCCGAGCATCGAGTGATCAGCTCAGCACTCAGCCCCAGTGTGGTTCCCATGGGAAAGGGCGACGCCGGGTGCGCTGATCACACCAACGCACCTTGGCCGTGCCCGCCTCCTGGAACCACGCACAGAGCGCATCCTGACAAATATCAGATTGGCAGGAGTCCGACAGCCCGCACCCCCGCTGATCAGCTGTTTGAAGAGAAGGAGTGCGCCGTGGCAGCGCTGCCTCCCCTTCATTGTTTATCTGCTCGCCGTCGCATCTGCATAGGTGTATAGGAGCGATCCGTCCTATTGAAATGAATGGGGCGGCTTGGGTGTAATTACATCTGCTCACCACTGCAGATGCAATGGCGAGCATGTAAACAATGAAAAGGAGGCAGCGCTGGCACGGCGTGCGCCTTCTCTTCAAAGAGCTGATCGGCGGGGGTGCCGGCTGTCGGACCCCTTGCTATCTGATATAATATTTTACAGTTGAGGGTTTGTTACAATTATATCCAGTGTAAGAGGGTGCAAGGTGTCATATTTGATGGCAGGTACGTGTCACCGAGGTTGCTGGCCTCGGTGAGGTAAGAGCCGTTTTTTTTTGTCTGCAGCAGCTAGTGCTGTTTGACTCTGTTAAATAGCATGGCTGCAAAGCCGATCCGGGCCGGCTCTTACCGGGAGCAGCTAAAGTGTAGGGTGGGTGGCTGCTCCCCACGATCCAGTCCGGGTTTTGGGCTGGGTATAAAACACAGCCAGCAGCTGTGTCTGAGGTGGTGATTATCCTGGAGCCTGCTAACAGGGCTGAGGAGTTCTCTGTCCTGGAGGAAAGAGCTCAGCAAGGAGGTGGCTTTTGTTCCTGGCTACCTGAAGGTGGATTCTTCTGCGGCTGGGCCGACAGCGTGGTGCGAACCTGCACCTACACCTCCAGGTGACTGAACCTGTGTTGGCCTGTTTTGTTTTGCCTCCTTGTTTCTGACATGTGTGAATTACCACCGAAAGACTGTTTGCTGTGTATTTTTGTGTCAGTGTGAATAAAACACTGTTTATTGCACATCCTGGACTCTTTGTTTTGCCTCGGTACTGCACCCGCACCGCTGTCTACCAGAGCGACTCCCCACACCAGTCTAGTCAATCCTCTCAGACCGGACTCCAGACGGATACATTGTAACAACTTTCAGAATGGGATTTGTGCTGTTTGATGACAGACATGTGGTATATATAGGGATTTGAAAGAACCGCCAGATTATGATGTCACTTCCGGTTCCGATGGTCCAGAAAGCGTTGCGTTCCACTGTGGAGCGCACCCCCTGCATAGTGTATTAGGGTGGAAAAATAGACTTATTTAATTCCTAAATAGGTACTAGTAGGGACTGATGTGGGACAGAATCTAACACCCCTACTGAGGCGAAGAAAGATTTTTTTGGGCAGCCCGGTAGAAGCATTCGGAAGGCACGCGAGAACGGAAGAAGAGCGACTTCCGGTCCGGACTTGTTGGAATATAAGGTAAGCGGGCACGGAAGTAGAGCGACTTCCGGTCCGAATCTGGTGGAACGCAAGTTGTGGAACGCACGCGGCCCCGTGCGTAAGCTTGGAGCAGAAAGGTTCTTCTTGGTATAAACAAACTTCCGGTCCGAATCTGGTGAAACGCAAGCTGTTGAACGCACGCGGCCCCGTGCGTAAGCTTGGAGCAGAAAGTTTCTGGTGCGTAAGCGCAGAGCGTGTGTAAATGTCAGCCCCGGTGACTAGAAGGGTGGATTAACCCTTCCCTATTGCGTGCTTGGAGGTGGAATCTTTTATTAATTGTTATTATTTCATTATTGATTAAGGCTGGGTTCAGACCTGCGCGTATCTCATACGCGCGTAAACGCGCGTTTCTGTCGCGCTTATTACAGCGCGTTTTTGCAAATAGTCGTACGCGCGTTCGTGTGATTGACTACTGTGGCGTCAATCACAATACGCGCGACAAAACGCCCCAAAGAGCGTAGGGCGTTTTGTTTTTTTGAACGCGCTGTAAAACGCTCAAGTGAGAACCAGGGCCATAGGGAAGCATTGGTTTTCATGTGTTGAGCGTTTTACAGCGCGTTTAAACGTCTGAACCCAGCCTAAATCTTCTTATAAAGACTATTCCCCTCTTTGTATATACCAAGAAGAGGAGGGTCGGTGGAAGGGGCAATAAACATAAATGATGGTTTGGGTGTCGGTGTTCTTTCTACATCCCCATATAGATCACTCAGTAAATTAATGGGGTCTATAAAAAAAGAAGGCTATATAAAAAAATCTATATACAAGATAGATCGACATATTCAACATTATGTCTTGGATTAATAAATATACTTAAAAAAGAGAGGGGGGTGGAGATATACACATGCATATACACCTGCATATATGCACACAGGTGCACATAGGGCGTCAATGGTAATACGCATACAAGTATGTAGGTTAAATATACACAAACATGTATATAAATAATACAATAAAGACATGGTAAACCGAGTTAGACAAAAATAGAGCTGAGTGTGATCCCTAACAGTACGATTATAATAAAAACATTATGGAGGCGTAGTAGTTATACCAGATGGTATGGAGATTAATATAGAAATTAGTGAACTGGAAGATGGCCCTAAACCGAGAACTTCGGGTCATCTGAATTAGTACATATTGTATGTCATAGTCTGGTGTAGGCCCCCATCCTACATATATTCGTGATACATAAATAAATAGTTAATAGACAATTAAATATCATATACAAAAGAGAAGTGTATCTGTGTGAAAATTAGAGCTAGTAATGACAGTATTCTAGAGATTCATTAAGGCCAAATGGAGATCGGGTATTAAACTTAAAAATCCAGAACATCTCCTTCGTACACAGCGGAGAGTATGACTGGGGAACTGAGTCTATGGGGGTCAGTGTCAGGCCTATAGGGTTACCCGCGTGTGCTTCTGCAAAGGGTTTTAGATATTGCCTTTCAATATTGGACCGGTGGTGGTTGAGCTTATGCCTTAATGGTTGAGTGGTCCGTCCTATGTATTGTAGGCCGCATGGACACTCCAACATATAGATGACATCTCTAGAGTTGCTGTTCATGGTGTGTTTAAGTGAGACGGATTCCCCTGTGTCAGAGATGGTATTGCAACACATGCAACGTTTGGAGCCAAAGCGAAAGGAAATTCCTTTCTGGATTCTCACTGGATTCCCTTCCGAGATAGCAATATTTTGGGTGGGGAGTTTGGGACAAGAGGGGACTAATACGTTTTTAAGCGTGTGGGCTCGTCTGAAGGTGATTTTCGGTTTGTCAGGGAGGGTTTTACCTGTAACAGGGTCTTTAAGGAGGATCGACTAATTCTTGAGATTTATCTTGCGCCACCCTCCCTGGTGAAGTGAGTAAGACACTTTCATTGTGTATCGTCCAGAGAGGATTGTTTTTTTATAACTCCTAGATATGTCATTTCATTATTATTTTGTACTGTTTTTATTCTCTAAATCTATGGCCTAATCGCCACCATCCACAGTCAATCTTACCACTCTGGTTACAGGAAGAGACTAATTCCCACACAGGAGCACTGTCTCCCTACTCTGCACCACGAATTACCAACCACCATTTGGGCCACGAGGCCCCATTTCATTGCAGCTATTCGTTGCCTCCTGGTTTGTCATTTGGGTTAACCGTATTTCCCATGAACTCAATCTAGTTACCTTTGGCGCACCTATAGGTGTTCTTTCACTTCCTTACTTTCTTTTTAGCTCCTTGGCGCTCCACTGCTATCTTTTTTTCTTTTCTTGATGGTTATTACGGCCGTCTGGACACTTGGTCCTACCTCGTGTGAGCCGCCTCTTTTGCCTCTGGCGAAATCTTTCTTTTATCTTCTAATCCCAACATCCTGTGGCGCCCGTCTTTCCACCTCCTTTTTCCAATTTTTCCCTCTTCCACCCACCACCCCACTCCTGCCTCCTCCTTCTTTCCCCACCCTTTCCCCTCCCAACCCTCCCATCGTCCCATCCTCCCTCCCCAAACCCCTTCGTTCCTGATCCCCTACTCATGCGCCTCTTTTTTGTTTAATTCCTTTTTGAACGACAATAGGACTGGACACAGCTATAATTCCCCCCGGCCTCAGCCTTATGCACATATCCGGCCCATTTCTTCTATGGACACCCTAAAGCCTTGGCTAACAGCGCCCCCCGCAGCCTAATCTATGCAGTACAGGGTATGTACTACGAAGTAACTGGGACCCTGACATTAGGCAGGAGTCATTGTGTCCCGGTGAACTTCTGTAGAGATCTCTTCTGACAGAGTAACCAGAGACTTTTCTGATAAGAAATAACAGTGACAACCGCCGTCTCCATAAAAACCACCGCTATTCACAGTGCGCCGCACGGAGGGGGGCGAGGGCTTGTCTTGTTTTAGAGCCTCGTCATGCACAGATCAAACCCAAATAAATTAAGGATAATCAGATAGCGGGATTCATTTCAATATGTTCCTTTTTGCTTCATTTGAGCCTGCCGAGAATTGATTTCTTAAATAACGTTCCTCCATCGCCGCCGCCGCCGTGTCGCTCTCCTTCCTTAGTAACTCTGCCAGATGTACTTTCCACTCCACCTGAATTCTGCTTTATTCCAATTTTCCACTTCCCTGCCTTTAATCCCAGTGTTACAAATAGAATCCGATGCTGCACTAATATCATTTGCTCTTTGGCGCTGCTGGGATCAATATTTAAAACCGCCATATGTTTTATGAATCATAAGTTTAGGCAGATAGTTTCAGGAATACTTTGGATAGATTATCGCCCTCATCATCCTAATACATACCTCCCAACTTCAAAGGAGGCACAAATCGTGCAAAATGTTAAACTACACTCCATAACCCCATGCCCATTGTGCCATCATAGTCTATTTGGTGTGGCAAAGAGTGATAATGTGTACCACACAGTATAATGCCTCCTTAGTGCCTCTTCACAGTAAGATGCCTCCTTAGTGCCTCCTTACATTATGATGCCACCCAGTGTCTGCCACGCAGTATGGTGCCTTCTTTTTGCCTCCTCACAGTAATGATGCCCCTTAGTGCCTGTTAACAATGTGATGCCTCCTTAGTACCTCCTCACAGTAATGATGCCCCCTAGTGCCTGCTACACAGTATGATGCCTCCTTAGTACCTTCTCACAGTATGATGCCCCGTAGTGTGCGTAACGCATGTATGATGCCTCCCTGGTGCCTCCTCACAGTAATGATGCCCCCTAGTGCCTGTTAACAACATGATGCCTCCTTAGTACCTTCTCACAGTATGATGCCCCGCAGTGTGCGTCACGCAGTATGATGCCTCCTTAGTGCCTCCTCACAGTAATGATGCCCCCTAGTGCCTGCTACACAGTATGATGCCTCCTTAGTACCTCCTCACAGTATGATGCCCCCTAGTGTGCGTCACGCAGTATGATGCCTCCCTGGTGCCTCCTCACAGTAATGATGCCCCCTAGTGCCTGTTAACAACATGATGCCTCCTTAGTACCTTCTCACAGTATGATGCCCCGTAGTGTGCGTCACGCAGTATGATGCCTCCCTAGTGCCTCCTCACAGTAATGATGCCCCCTAGTGCCTGTTAACAATATGATGCCTCCTAAGTACCTCCTCACAGTAATGATGCCCCCTAGTGCCTGCTACACAGTATGATGCCTCCTTAGTACCTTCTCACAGTATGATGCCCCATAGTGTGCGTCACGCAGTATGATGCCTCTCTAGTGCCTCCTCCCACTAATGATGCCTCCCTAGTGCCTCCTCACAGTAATGATGCCCCCTAGTGCCTGTTAACAATATGATGCCTCCTTAGTACCTCCTCACAGTATGATGCCCCCTAGTGTGCGTCACGCAGTATGATGCCTCCTTAGTGCCTCCTCACAGTAATGATGCCTCCATAGTGCGTCTTCAGAGTAAGATGCCTCCATAGAACCTCCTCACAGTATGATGCCCCCTAGTGTGCGTCACGTAGTATGATGCCTCCTTAGTACCTCCTCACAGTAGAGTCCCCTTAATGTCTCTTCACAATATGGTGCCCCATTAGTGTCTCCAAAATGGACCCTGGATTGTGCCTTCCTGACCAGAGCCGCCGGCTGCAGAGGTCACAGGGTGAATGGTGGCACAACGAGCTGGCGGCTCCATACTTCACCATTATATTCATATTGGGACATGCGGCAGGACCCCCAGGCCCATGGGATGGACTCCAGGACTGTCCCACTGGCTCTAGCTCTTCTTGATATGTTGTATCCCGGCGGCAGCGACGTTTTTGGGGTAGGATCTTTCTTAATTAAAGGCTGAGAGGGAAATGATTTAATAAAAGCTCTAGAGCCACTTAATGGCGGCTGCAGAGGGCAGAAGAGCTGACATCTCCCAGCGATCAATACACATTACATGGAGATCAATCCGGTTTATCGCGCTCGGCGTATGTGGCATTTACAGCTCCTGTATCTGCGGCTCGTAAAATCCCCCCTCCCCCGCCCAATCCATTTTAAACGCACCTTTTAAAAAAGCAAAAATTGTCTGTGTTCGAATCGATTTTTGGCAGATAAAGGAGATTTCGGGAAACACAGGTGAGGTAATTGGCTAATGAAATAGTTCTGGCATGTTTGTTTGCTCGCTGTCTGCGTCTTCGCCCCTGTCTAGAGTCGCTTTTCCTTTAAATTCCTTAAAGAGAATAGAACGTAAAGAGGCAGCGATGAGACAAGATGAAGGAGCCATCACCATAAGAATGGCGCATATAGGGGGGATCAGAGCTAGACAGAATCTACATTAGTCACATCCACAGCTGTATTCACACTTCTGCTGGAGGAATCCGTCAACACTGTGCTGACAGACACACCCCGAGCCCCGGAACACTTTGGGGGTCTTTTATTAGTACCGGGGTTTTAGCTGTCGGCAGGGGCGTAGCTATAGGGTGTGCAGGGGTACCCAGCCCAGGAGCCTGAGGGGGCCTAAGACCCTTGTGACACCGGTGTTATAGAAACTGCATGCTGGTCAAGTTACACCTCTGGCTGGAGGGAGGGGGTTAGGTCAAGAATTTGGCATCCGTCCAATCAGACCAATAGTTGGTGTGTGTAACAAAAGATCTGTGTAATAGGCCATCTGGCCAATGACTGAGAGGGGGTATGGGAAGTATGAAGGGGTCTGTTCTGGGGTCTGACATTTTTACTGTATGGTCTAAGTTCTGATAATTTAGCCTTCTGGTCTGTGGCTTCATAATTTAAAGGCTATGGACAGCAATGCTATAATGATTTTTATTATTGCATTCTACTCACTTTGGTGTTGTGGCGAAACCAAACTCGCCACTGAGTTTTGGAGGGGACAGATTGCCAGCCTCTTGCCCCAGGATTATGGGCCCTCTCATCAGCCCATGCTAAACTTAAACCCCATGGCGATTTGACTGTGTTTGTGGCATCTGAGCGCTGTTTGGATATATTGAGCGATCAGATCCAAGCCATCTGGGGATATGTTAAATGTCTGTGTGTACTGTAAAGGGTGGGACATTATATATTGAATAGTGATGTCTGTCCTATTGTCCCCACGTGTGTATTGGCGATTTCCCTTTGTCCTGAGAGATAATTGAATGAGTCCTCGATTGTCTCCAGGACAGAAGACATTGTGTATTCTCCTGCCTGTGATGATTACATTAACCTGTGTAGGGTAATTGTATCACAGGCAGAGGGGAGGGATATGCTGGGGGTGTCTGTATTGTCCCATTGTGTGTGATTGGCTGCTGTATCCCCTGTGTCGCAGTCTTCCTTCTGGCCCCTAGGGGAGTGTCCACCAGGCGGGAGACCTGCATAAATACCGGGCAGGTAGCCCTCAATAAAGTTAGAATTCCTGTTTAACCATTAATACGGAGCCTCGTCTCGTACTTGGGGGGAATTGCTACGTCAGAACGTTCTCTTGCCTGTTCCAGGAAAGGAGGACTTCGTATGGTTCCAGTTCGGTGGATTCCAGCGGTTGTGGGTTGCTGTGCTCTTCTCCAGGGAATCGCCCGAACGGTATTAACCCTCACTATACCGGGTTATACCGTAACAACTGGTGGCAAGCAGCGGGATCGTTCCTACAGCCAGAAGGACAGCAACAGAAGGCACCGTGGATTTTACAATTTGAGGGCAAAGCGTGTCCCAGTACAGCACCGGTATGGAACCACTAGTGGAGTATGATGAGGGTGTCATGGATGACCGAGATGCAGTCCGCAAAGGCATCTGGTACCAGGCACTGGGTATTGTGGAGTATCTGCGGGACGAGAGGCTCCCCAAGGACGAGCAGCGACAGCAGAAGCGAGTAGCCCTGCGGATGCCCTTCCTAGGAGAGCAGCCCCTGGAAGAGTGGGTAGAAGACCTGAAGCACCTGGTAAGGCAGGAGATGTGGCTGGAAGATGCCTACCAGGCACTCTGGTGGTATGAAGCTCGGTACCTACCCCGGACAGCCGAGCATGACATGCCAGAGGGAGAGGAGTTTGATGGTCCTGGCTTGTTATGGGAGACTTCTTCAGAGCTGGAGTTTGGGAGCCCTACACAAGCCCGGTTCAGGGACCTCTTTGAGTGGCGGGAGAGCAGGTATGACTGGGACGACACTCACAAAATTGAGCAAGACCTGGTCCACCTGGTGACCCGGGAGATGGAGCTGGAACAGGACTACCAGCAGCTGTTCCACTCCAGTGAGAGGGCTCAGCGAGAGAGCAGAGTGTCAGACCCAGGTCCAGAGCCCTTCAGCTGGGAGGATATTGTGGAGGTCTACTGGGAAGTAGTGATGAGCGGCAGGTGCCATATTCGATTTCGACGAAATTCGCGAATATTCGTATGAATATTCGTTTCATATTCGTCGAAATCGAATATTCGTCATTTTTCTAGTTATCGCGATTAACATGCGATTTAAATAATCGCATATTGCGATTTTAACTTAAGGCTACTTTCCTATTGGTTTCATATCTAGAATTAGCGAGGATGACGAATATGACGAATGTATTCGTCATATTCCTCAAAACGAAGATAACGAAGTATTCTACATCTTCGCTTTAGCAACCTATTCGTCAACTTCGCTAATTCTAGCAAATAGGAAGGTTGACTATAGAGACAGCTGTGTTAAATTCGCTATGCGATTTTTTTTTTTTATAAATAGAATAATAATAATAATAATATAATATAATAATTTTATTAAGTAATATAATTATTGTATTAAAAAAAAATCGCATAGCGAATTTAACGCAGCTGTCTCTATAGTCAACCTTCCTATTTGATTGCTAGAATTAGCGAAGTTGACGAATAGGTTGCTAAAACGAAGATGTAGAATACTTCGTTATCTTCGTTTTGAGGAATATGACGAATACATTCGTCATATTCGCTATTCGCTAATTCTACCAAGCCAACCATAACTTCCGTGCTCATGGAGCGTCCCCATCACCATGGGAACGTCTCCATATACTAAAATGTACTGTCGGATTTGAGGAATTACGTTGAAATCGCAATGCGATTAATTCAAGTTATATTAATCGCATTGCGATTTCAACTTAGAGCTGGGTTTATAATGGGTCAGCTTGCTAGAATGAGAACGAGTTAACGAATATGGAATATAGCAGCAGTGCTAAGTTGAAATCACAATGCGATTAATTTAACTTAAAGTATTCGCATTGCGATTTCAACTTAGCACTGCTAGTGCATAGCTATATTCCATATTCGTTAACCCTTGGCATACTCCTCCCCACAGCGTCCCCGTCACCATGGGAACGCCTGGTGGTTAGAATATACCATCGGATCTGAGTTAGATCGTGAAAACTCAAATCCGATGGTATATTCTAACACAGAGGCGTTCCCATGGTGATGGGGACGCTGAGTTAGAGTATACCAACACGCGCATACATACCGGCTCCCTGCTGCTTGGAGCACCTGTCCTGACAGGGCACTGCTGCACTATTAACCCTCAGATGCCGCACCTGAGGGGTTAATAGTGCGGATCACAGCACCCTGTCAGAGGTCGGGTGCCGCGGGTAGCAGTGCGCCTCCCCACTATTAAAATCATTAATGGGCAGTGCGCTCTAATTCCCCTCACCAGTATTACAAACACAATTGGTGGCCAGTGCCGATCTCCCTATTAAACATCATGGTGCAGTGTGCCGACATCCCTCGTATTAGTCGCTGGTCAGTGCACAATCCCTCTCCTCCAGTAAATCATTGCTGGCAGTGCCTCCTTCTCATCGCAGCGGCAGCTCGATCAGAGTCTCAGCAGTGTAATGCTGGGGCCGATCGCCACATGGTAACCAGACGCTACTGCAGTCCTGGCTGCCATGGTTAGTCAGCATTGACTTCAGCTAGCCGCCGGCGCTCCTTCTCTCAAACTCACAGTTTGAGGGGGAGGAGCGCCCGCGGCCCAGCGCAGGTAAGTACAATGCTGACTAATTCAACCATGGCAGCCAGGACTGCAGTAGCGTCCTGGTTGCCATGGTAATCGATCGGAGCCCCAGCATTACACTGCTGGGACTCTGATCGGAGCTGCCGCTGCCACCAATGATGGGAGGGGGAGAGGGAGGGCGCACTGCCAGCAATGATTTTTACTGGGGAGGGAGGGGGATTGAGTGCGCACTGACCAGCGATAATTAATACGGGGAGGGATTGTCGGCGCACACTGGCCACCAATGATGTTTAATAGGGGGATCGGCACTGGCCACCAATTATTGTTTGTAATACTGGTGAGGGGGAATTAGGCGCACTGCCCATTAATGATTTTAATAGTGGGAGAGCGACTGCTGTCCGGCGGCACCCGACCTCTGACAGGGTGCTGTGATCCGCACTATTAACCCTCAGGTGCGGCATCTGAGGGGTTAATAGTGCAGATCACAGTGCCCTGTCAGAGGACAGGTGCCTCCAGGCAGCAGGGAGCCGGTATGTATGCGCGTGTTGGTATATTCTAACTCAGCGTCCTCATCACCATGGGAACGCCTCTGTGTTAGAATATACCATCGGATTTGAGTTTTCACGATCTAACTCAGATCCGATGGTATATTCTAACCACCAGGCGTTCCCATGGTGACGGGGACGCTTGTGGGGAGGAGTATGCCAAAGGGGTTTAACTGTACTGTTTGGAGGGGGAAAAAAAGACGAATATTCTAAAAAATGTCAAAACGAATATATTCGCTATAGTGCTATATATTCGTTTTTTAGAATATTCGTCTTTTTTCAACATCTAAAGTCATGATTCCTCCCTGCTTCTTGCTTGTGGGCCGATGACTCATTGACCCACAAGCATTTTAAGCAGGGAGGAATCATTTGTTCAGATGGAAAAAATGACGAATATTCGATATAACGAATATATAGCAGTATATTCGCAATATTCGCGAATTATCGAAGTTGCGATATTCGCGATTAATATTCGCTATTCGAATATTCGCGCTCAACACTACTGGGAAGAACCCCAGGTGGCCGGTGGAGATGGGACCGAGGTCTCTCCACCGGTCCTGCAGGGAATTGGGAGCCCAGTCTCCATTCCCCAGCGGCAGGCTAAGTTACAGAGGGCAGAGACAGTTGGTCATGTCCCCCAGCGGCAGAGTCAAGTGCAGGGAATTGGGAGCCCAGGCTCCATTTCCCATCGGCAGAGTGTCCAGCAGGGAATAGAGAGCCCAGTCTCCTTTCCCCAGCAGCAGGACACTGTATTGGGAGCGGAGACAGACGGTCTCCCTCCCCAGAGGCTGGAAGTATGTATGGGAGAGGAGCTTGTTACCCCCTCTCCCCAGCGGCAGGCTAAGTTACAGAGGGCAGAGACAGTCGGTCCTGTCCCCCAGCGGCAGAGTCAAGTGCAGGGAATTGGGAGCCCAGTCTCCATTCCCCATCGGCAGAGTGTCCAGCAGGATATAGAGAGCCCAGTCTCCATTCCCCAGCGGCTGGAAGTATGTCTGGGAGAGAAGCTTGTTACCTGCTCTCCCCAGCGGCAGTGTAAGCTACCTAGGGGTCAGGGGGGACCAGGACATGCTGGGTGTTGTGGTGCAGTGCGTCACCCACCTGAGAGGTATGCTTTGATGGACTTATGGATCCCTTCCATCTTCTGCTCAAGATGGTGGTCTCAGTGTTTAGCAGCTGTAGCACTCCCCTGCTAGCGGGAATAATTGAAGACCAGGCGATTCAGTTAAATTGTCAGTCTTTACTTAAAAGGGTTGCAACACGTTTCTTCACCTCAAGCAGATTCCTCTGCCGGCCACACACTTAACCAGGGAACAATCACATATTCACCACAGCAGACCTTTTCCAGTGAACGGTACACCAACGGGCCTTCAACGCAGGACATGGACAATATGCCTCCTGATCCCTGCGCCCTTCCTGTGTTTCTCCTCACTAAGGCTCTGTTCTGTGTCCTCAGCCCCGTCTGGCTGGTATCCAGTGATTCTTTTCCTTCCCTGCTCCGTTTCTCTCTCTCTCTCAGCCCGGCCTAAGGGTATGGCTCCGCTTTGGCCCTTGGAACTGGCGTCCTCCTATCTCCGGCTACGTATCTTCACCTCCTGGCAGGACCCTTCCGGCTGTTTCATCAACTGCACACCCTTCCCTGGGTCATAGACCCAGGTCTCCCTGGCTTCACCAGGCTCAGGGGCCTGTACTTCTCTGCCACTGCAGCTACATCTTGACTCCACTCCACTGAACTGAACAACAACTGAACTGCTCCTCCCCTCACTAAGCCTTTTGTACCTATCCTAGGGGTCCCTCTAGTGGCCAACTGTCTTCACTACACCCCTACCGGCTTGCAGGGATCAAGAGACATGACAATTCACATTTTTATAACAATTCAACAATAACAGTTAAATCACATGTTCCTTTCTGCACCAGTTTCCCAAATAACGGACGCTCCCCTCTTTAACCCTCCCACACATCTGTACCCCTATTACATTTCCCCACCGCTTAAATTGAGCACGTCCCCGTGCTCACTAGCTCTACCTTTCCGGGACCTGTAAATAAAAAGTTAGCAGGCACATATACGCATATACCCCACAACGCATAACATCTGCTCTCAAACTTTTCACATCCGGATACACTGGCAAGGGATAAAGTTCAATGACAGGGGTGCCATCCTCTTCTCACAGGGAACAGGTCTGGAACACGGCGTTGTCCTGGCACAGCGTACGCCAGGATAGTCCTTTATACATACAACAGTCCTCATATCATATAAATATAAAACACAGAGGTCCACACCTGAAAGTCCACCTCTGGGCACCTTTACCTTAAAACAGTTGCAAACACCGTATGTCAGCAGCATTTATCTAAAACAATGCAGAGTTCTAACAATACCAGGGGCACGTTATCCTGGCAAACTCTGCGGTCCCTATAAAACGCTGACATACGCAGATCCCTGTCAACCTGAAATGGGGGTTAAAACAGGGGAAATAAAGTGCAACCAGCACAACAGGGACATCCTGGAAGGATCCAGGAATTAAACAGCAGGTCCTAGGAACACACAAAGGTCAGGCTGGGAGCAGTGGTACTCCTGGGGCAGATCCTCAACAACGCTGCCACCGGCCGTGGGGAAACTGGCAGATAGCTTCCACCAGCCTGACATACGCATGGCTCCTGTACTCAATCAGCTAGACACGTTTCACCTGTCACAAATACGTGTCGTACTCCTCCGGCTCGCTATCCGAGGAGTCATCCTTGCGAGGAAACCACAATTGCTCTGGGTGAGCCGGCCACAGCTGGAAACCGCCGGCAGTGACGATTCTCAAAGGCCGCCACCGTATTGTCCGGGCCTCTTCAACGGACCTGGGAAAAGGCCTCAACCGGGTCTCATCACTGCCAGGAACTCTCTCCTCCCAATACACTGGCTGCCTATGGGCTCGTGTCGCCGTCTTACCCTGGACAGGTAGCTCCGGCACCGCGAGGATCTCCTCTCCTCGGCAACCGCCACCGTCGCTGCAGGCCTCGACGCGTTGAAGGGATCCGCTGTCACCTCCATCCAGACAGCACCCGGGGTCATCTCATGGATCATCTCCGGATCTTCTACAGGAACTCGTGGGCTGGCTGGTCTCTCTTGACGTTGCTGTCTCTCCGCAGGGTAATCCGGTCCGGATAGGGGAAAGGGCCGGTTCCTCTCATCCTCCTCCCATCCTTCCGGTAGGCCTCTGGGCCGACTGACCGCAATGGCATAGGCGCCACGGGGACCCTCAGCAGGGTGAAGCCCACAGTCTCTCCTACTTCCAGATTATGCATATAGTCCGGTAGGTACGATCGTTTCACAGACCGCCGGTTCACATAAAAGTCCCTTCGGGTTTGCAGGTCCTTGATGAACCCGTAGCCCTTCACTGTATCAAATTCTAGGACCACTCCGATCCGCCGCTCCATGGGCTGGGTCCTGCTGGCCGGAAAGTCATATTGAAACTTGGCTTTCTCTTCTTCCTTTATCTTCTTTTCCACGGCCCAGGCTACTGCTACCGCCCGCAGCTCCTCCATCAGAGCCGGCCACGCGGGTGACGCTCAGCGTCATAGTCACTCGGGTCCTGCCACCGGACCGCACCGGCCCATTCCTCGGGACCACTCCACTCCTCAGCAAGAGGAGAATCAGGTGGGGTAACTCCCCACTCCGCCACCGCCAGCTCGGGTTGGCCCTCCATGAAGTCCTCGAAATCTCGGAGCTCCGCCATCTTCTCTCGCTCTGCTCTCTCTACACGCAGGCACAGAAGACTCCGCCTCCAGACAGATCCGCCCCTAGGTACTCTGCAATAGGGCCGGCGGCATCTTCACAGGATTTCACTTCACTGGACAGGCACATTATACAGTCCCCTCCTCCTCCCTGGAGGAATTTGGCGGCAAAGTTTCGCGCCTCAGTAATCAGTGATGGCGCAGACAGAATTTCTTCAGCACCGGCGGCCATCTTGGAAACACTTTTCGTCAATTCACTGACAGCAAGCCGCTCCACCACAGTGCACCAATCACTCTGTAATAAGCTAATTCTTCACCCAGGCCAGCGTTACTCCACACAGCGCTTCTGGGCCACTTTAGATACACTTCCTTTGCCCAACATTAAATAAAAGTCACAGTCACTACTCACACTGGGCAGAATGGTCCAAGGCACGGAGGTCACGTTTCCCTACACCACAGAAACGCGTGGATCCTGCCGACTACGCCAAGTTGTAAGCTACCTGCGGGGTCAGGGGGGACCAGGGCATGCTTGGTGTTGTGGTGCAGTGTGTCACCCACCTGAGAGGTATGCTTCTGATGGACTTATGGATCCCTTCCATCTTCTGCTCAAGATGGTGGTCTCAGTGTTTAGCAGCTGTAGCACTCCCCTGCTAGCGGGAATAATTGAAGACCAGGCGATTCAGTTAAATTGTCAGTCTTTACTTAAAAGGGTTGCAAAACGTTTCTCCACCTCAAGCAGATTCCTCTGCCGGCCACACACTTAACCAGGGAACAATCACATATTCACCACAGCAGACCTTTTCCAGTGAACGGTACACCAACGGGCCTTCAATGCAGGACATGGACAATATGCCTCCTGATCCCTGCGCCCTTCCTGTGCTTTTCCTCACTAAGGCTCTGTTCTGTGTCCTCAGCCCCGTCTGGCTGGTATCCAGTGATTCCTTTTCCTTCCCTGCTCCGTTTCTCACTCTCTCAGCCCGGCCTAAGGGTATTGCTCCACTTTGGCCCTTGGAACTGGCGTCCTCCTATCTCCGGCTACGTATGTTCACCTCCTGGCAGGACCCTTCCGGCTGTTTCATCAACTGCACACCCTTCCCTGGGTCATAGACCCAGGTCTCCCTGGCTTCACCAGGCTCAGGGGCCTGAACTTCTCTGCCACTGCAGCTACATCTTAACTCCACTCCACTGAACTGAAACTGAACTCCTCCTCCCCTCACTAAGCCTTTTATATATCTATACTAGGGGTCCCTCTAGTGGCCAACTGTCTTCACTACACCACTACCGGCTTGCAGGGATCAAGAGACATGACAATTCACATTTTTATAACAATTCAACAATAACAGTTAAATCACATGTTCCTTTCTGCACCAGTTTCCCAAATAACGGACGCTCCCCTCTTTAACCCTCCCATACATCTGTACCCCTATTACAGCAGCTTAACATACCAGGGGGAGACAGTAAGCCCCACAACAGTGGAGATGGGACTGAGAGCTCTCCACCGGCCCTGCAGGGAATTGGGAGCCCAGTCTCCATTCCCCAGCGGCAGGCTGAGTTACAGGGGGCAGAGACAGTCGGTCCTGTCCCCCAGCGGCAGAGTCAAGTGCAGGGAATTGGGAGCCCAGGCTCCATTTCCCATCGGCAGAGTGTCCAGCAGGGAATAGAGAGCCCAATCTCCTTTCCCCAGCAGCAGGACACTGTATTGGGAGCGGAGACAGACGGTCTCCCTCCCCAGAGGCTGGAAGTATGTATGGGAGAGGAGCTTGTTACCCCCTCTCCCCAGCGGCAGGCTAAGTTACAGAGGGCAGAGACAGTCGGTCCTGTCCCCAGCGGCAGAGTCAAGTGCAGGGAATTGGGAGCCCAGTCTCCATTCCCCATCGGCAGAGTGTCCAGCAGGAAATAGAGAGCCCAGTCTCCATTCCCCAGCGGCTGGAAGTATGTCTGGGAGAGAAGCTTGTTACCTGCTCTCCCCAGCGGCAGCTTAACATACCAGGGGAGACAGTAAGCCCCACAACAGTGGAGATGGGACCGAGAGCTCTCCACCGGCCCTACAGGGATGCTGGGTAGTCGGCCCAGATCCCCAGCGGCAGCCGGATTTTGAGGGAGTAGGGACAGTCGGTCCTGCTCCCCAGCGGCAGTATGTTTTGCAGGGAGAGAAGAGCATCGTCTCCATTCCCCATCGGCCGTGTGATTTACAGGGAATTGGGAGCCCAGTCTCCATCCCCAGCGGCAGTTTAACGCACCAGGGGAGACAGTAAGCCCCACAACAGTGCAGATGGGACCGTGGTCTCTGCACTCACAGCACAGGGGGTAGGGACAGTCGGTCCTGTCCCCCAGCAACAGGGCCATTTAGCCAAAGGGGAGACAGTCGGTCTCCCCACAGCAGCATGGTGGTCTATCTAAAGGGGAGACAGTCAGTCTCTCCCTACAACAGCAGAGCTGTGTATCTAAAGGGGAGACAGTCGGTCTCCCCCTACAACAACCAGGCTCCAACCAGGCTACTTCAGTGGTAGCGCTGGCACCAGGGCAGAGTACCGCTGGTCTCTGCCCACTCAGCAACCCACTCAGGCAGTCTACCAGTCCCCCACACAGCCGTAGTGAGGCACATGGACATGGACAGGTTTATCCCTTGCTCAGGTGTAGTAACCATTTATTGTGGGTGGGCTGTACTGCTGTTTCTGTTTTGTGGGTGGGCTGCTGGACTAACAAGGGCACTGACCGGCAGAAGGTCAGATACCCTGTTAGTCTGTTTGGAAAAGGGGAGATTTGTGGCGAAACCAAACTCGCCACTGAGTTTTGGAGGGGACAGATTGCCAGCCTCTTGCCCCAGGATTATGGGCCCTCTCATCAGCCCACGCTAAACTTAAACCCCATGGCGATTTGACTGTGTTTGTGGCATCTGAGCGCTGTTTGGATATATTGAGCGCTCAGACCTAAGCCATCTGGGGATATGTTAAATGTCTGTGTGTACTGTAAAGGGTGGGACATTATATATTGAATAGTGATGTCTGTCCTATTGTCCCCACGTGTGTATTGGCGATTTCCCTTTGTCCTGAGAGATAATTGAATGAGTCCTTGATTGTCTCCAGGACAGAAGACATTGTGTATTCTCCTGCCTGTGATGATTACATTAACCTGTGTAGGGTAATTGTATCACAGGCAGAGGGGAGGGATATGCTGGGGGTGTCTGTATTGTCCCATTGTGTGTGATTGGCTGCTGTATCCCCTGTGTCGCAGTCTTCCTTCTGGTCCCCTAGGGGAGTGTCCACCAGGTGGGAGACCTGCATAAATACCGGGCAGGTAGCCCTCAATAAAGTTAGAATTCCTGTTTAACCATTAATACGGAGCCTCGTCTCGTACTTGGGGGGAATTGCTACGTCAGAACGTTCTCTTGCCTGTTCCAGGAAAGGAGGACTTCGTATGGTCCAGTTCGGTGGATTCCAGCGGTTGTGGGTTGCTGTGCTCTTCTCCAGGGGAATCGCCCGAACGGTATTAACCCTCACTATACCGGGTTATACCGTAACAGGGGTAAAATCATTTTTTTGTTGTTGTTTTTTTTTCAATTTATTAAAAATGTCCAGCAGTTCTTGTACTACAGGGGTTAATTGAGAGTGTATCTGCAGCCTGTCCGTCTGTACCCCTGTCCTTTGGACCTTGATAGCTCAGAAACACTACAGTCTACAGCTCAATTATTCTCCCACTGATAAGAATATGGCTTAAATAAGTGTGTATGAGCTTAAGGGGATGGCAGGAAGGGATTCACATGAGCCGTTAGATGAGGGGATTCATTGTAAGCACAGAAGCTCCTGCTCTGCACGTACACAGATTACACCATTATTCTGGGATAGTGGCTGAAAATGTGTAATGAAGACCAACTGAAAAATGATGTTTAGCCAAAAATAAGTAGAACCAGGGGGTGCCAGAACACAGAAGCTTCCATCAATACAGATGGAAGCGCTCATTGCTGGAGCGCAGGGAGCTGGGTCCTGTCCCTCACCGCTCAGCTCCACGCGCTCCTCCCCTCCTTCATGCCAGGAAGACTTCTCCCTGCTCTGCCGCCTGCAGCCCGGAAATCTGCATAAGCTCCACCCCCACCGAGCTGCAGTGCGATCAGTGCCTGCAGGGAAAAGAGGTATGTGAGCTTCAGGAACGGGACAAGGTGAGTAGGTACTGTGTTTTTTTCTTTTCTTTTTTTAATACAGAGCAGGTAAAGAGGTCTTTATTACTATGGAGGGGGCACAGAGGTCTTTATTACTATGGAGGGGGCACTGAGGTCTTTATTACTATGGAGGGGGCACTGAGGTCTTTATTACTATGGAGGGGGCACTGAGGTCTTTATTACTATGGAGGGGGCACAGAGGTCTTTATTACTATGGAGGAGGCACAGAGGACTTTATTACTATGGAGGAGGCACAGAGGGCTTTATTATTATGGAGGGGGCACAGAGGTCTTTATTACTATGGAGGAGGCACAGAGGACTTTATTACTATGGAGGGGGCACAGAGGACTTTATTACTATGGAGGAGGCACAGAGGTCTTTATTACTATGGAGGAGGCACAGAGGTCTTTATTACTATGGAGGGGCACAGAGGGCTTTATTACTATGGAGGGGGCACAGAGGACTTTATTACTATGGAGGGGCACAGAGGACTTTATTACTATGGAGGGGGCACAGAGGGCTTTATTACTATGGAGGGGCACAGAGGACTTTATTACTATGGAGGGGGCACAGAGGACTTTATTACTATGGAGGAGGCACAGAGGACTTTATTACTATGGAGGGGCACAGAGGACTTTATTACTATGGAGGGGGCACAGAGGTCTTTATTACTATGGAGGGGCACAGAGGACTTTATTACTATGGAGGGGGCACAGAGGACTTTATTACTATGGAGGAGGCACAGAGGACTTTATTACTATGGAGGGGCACAGAGGACTTTATTACTATGGAGGGGGCACAGAGGTCTTTATTACTATGGAGGGGGCACAGAGGACTTTATTACTATGGAGGGGGCACAGAGGACTTTATTACTATGGAGGGGCACAGAGGACTTTATTACTATGGAGGGGGCACAGAGGTCTTTATTACTATGGAGGGGGCACAGAGGACTTTATTACTATGGAGGGGGCACAGAGGACTTTATTACTATGGAGGGGGCACAGAGGACTTTATTACTATGGAGGGGCACAGAGGTCTTTATTACTATGGAGGGGGCACAGAGGACTTTATTACTATGGAGGAGGCACAGAGGACTTTATTACTATGGAGGGGCACAGAGGACTTTATTACTATGGAGGGGCACAGAGGTCTTTATTACTATGGAGGGGGCACAGAGGACTTTATTACTATGGAGGGGGCACAGAGGACTTTATTACTATGGAGGGGGCACAGAGGACTTTATTACTATGGAGGGGCACAGAGGACTTTATTACTATGGAGGGGGCACAGAGGACTTTATTACTATGGAGGGGGCACAGAGGACTTTATAACTATGGAGGGGGCACAGAGGACTTTATTACTATGGAGGGGGCACAGAGGACTTTATTACTATGGAGGAGGCACAGAGGACTTTATTACTATGGAGGGGCACAGAGGACTTTATTACTATGGAGGGGGCACAGAGGACTTTATTACTATGGAGGGGGCACAGAGGACTTTATTACTATGGAGGAGGCACAGAGGACTTTATTACTATGGAGGGGCACAGAGGACTTTATTACTATGGAGGGGGCACAGAGGTCTTTATTACTATGGAGGGGGCACAGAGGACTTTATTACTATGGAGGGGGCACAGAGGACTTTATTACTATGGAGGGGCACAGAGGACTTTATTACTATGGAGGAGGCACAGAGGACTTTATTACTATGGAGGGGCACAGAGGACTTTATTACTATGGAGGGGGCACAGAGGTCTTTATTACTATGGAGGGGGCACAGAGGTCTTTATTACTATGGAGGAGGCACAGAGGACTTTATTACTATGGAGGGGCACAGAGGACTTTATTACTATGGAGGGGGCACAGAGGTCTTTATTACTATGGAGGGGGCACAGGGGAATTTATTACTATGGAGGGGGCACAGAGGTCTTTATTACTATGGAGGGGGCACAGAGAGCTTTATTACTATGGAGGAGGCACAGAGAGCTTTATTACTATGGAGGGGCACAGAGGACTTTATAACTATGGAGGGGCACAGAGGTCTTTATTACTATGGAGGGGGCACAGGGGAATTTATTACTATGGAGGGGGCACAGAGGTCTTTATTACTATGGAGGGGGCACAGAGGACTTTATTACTATGGAGGAGGCACAGAGGACTTTATTACTATGGAGGAGGCACAGAGGAATTTATTATTATGGAGGGGGCACAGAGAGCTTTATTATTATGGAGGAGGCACAGAGGACTTTATTACTATGGAGGGGGCACAGAGGTCTTTATTACTCTGGAGGGGGCACAGAGGACTTTATTACTATGGAGGGGGCACAGAGGGCATTATTACTATGGAGGGGGCACAGAGGTCTTTATTACTATGGAGGGGGCACAGAGCCAGAGGGCATTTCTACAATGAACTGGGGCACGGAGGGCATTATTACTGTGAAGTGGGAACATATCTGTACAAAACTACAGTGAGGGTTGTACAATGAGGGCAATACTACTGTAAGTGGGTACAATTTTTTGTATTGGGGAGGGAGTGGGGGAGTGTCAGAGAAAGGACCCGCCCCGGGTGCCAGACAACCTAGGCACACCACTAAGGGGTCTGGTCTGAGGTGTGATCATTTAAGTAACTGTTTGGAGTCTGATAATTTCATGATTTTCCTATTCCATGATGTAAAGTCATGATTTTATTAAAGACACGGAGGCTCCTATTGCTTTAACTCTCTTTACTGTTCTACCATAGCAGCAAAGAATGAACAGTATAATCATGAAGAAAAACCTAGTAACTGACTCCTTCCCTCTATCCCAGTATATAAGGGCAGAACCCCCTGGAATCCTCCTCTTTCTTTGCGCCACTACGCGACACCGTAGAACTCTCGAACCGATAACCCTGGCCTGAATCCGGCAACGCTTAACCACTTAGGCAACCGAACTCCTCAACAGGAGGAAGACACCAAATGAACCTGGTCGTGTATCTGAAGATGAATCCTCAACAGAAGCGACAGCTCAACCTGTGGAACAGAAAATGAAATCCAGAAATAGATAACAAT
The DNA here is from genome assembly GCA_033119425.1 of Bufotes viridis. Lineage (NCBI taxonomy): Eukaryota > Metazoa > Chordata > Amphibia > Anura > Bufonidae > Bufotes > Bufotes viridis. The sequence goes on from CM065595.1 coordinate 157,517,560, forward strand.
CAAATAGTGTACCGTGTACCATAACATGAAAGAATTCACGAATCATAATAAATACATATGAAAATAAACAGGGAGAAATATAAATCTCATAACACCGATAAAGCACCATAGCAAGGGTGGGAAGGGGAGGGCAATACTCGCCTCCATGTCTTTAATAAAATCATGACTTTACGTCATGGAATAGGAAAATCATGAAATTTTATAACAAGACACGGAGGCTCCTATTGCAAGTTTAAAGCTGGGCAACAACAGAAGCAAAAGCATGCGACCTGGGTCGAAAGTAGAACTCCCGAAAAGTGGACACTCTAGACCAGTCCGCTAACCACATGACATCCTCAAGGCGAGCTCCTGAAACCATCATAGACGCAGCCGCCGCGCTGCGGACCGAGTGCACTGTAAAAATACCTGTGTCGATGCCCGCCTGACCAAGGATCCATTTAACCCAGAGGGAAAAGTCACGCTGGAAACCGGTGTATAGGGTCTACGGAAAGAAATAAACAAATGAGGAAATTCCGGGAACGCAAAGCAGCAGTCCGGGACTCATACTCCTGTAAGCAAGTCACCGGACAGAGTTGAGGAGAATGTTGAAAATAAGGGTAAGTCACAGAGCGGATATTAGTTTTTGTCCGTCTGGAAATGTTGAATTGGACGCCTTCAGGGGTGAAAGAACGCGCATCGTAATCTAAAGCGCGGACGTCCGAGACCCTCTTACAAGAAATTAGACATAATAAAGTCACCATATCAAAACCTATAGTTATTTTGGATACCAATAGCGAGGAGTGATGCCTCACGGTGGTGCTCAGCCAGTAGCAGCAGTAAGTATGTAAGTATCTTCAAGCGAAGGAGAATATTAAAACGAGCAGCACTCACCGATTCTAGAAAGGTACACTTTATTCCATAGCAGGAGGGGGGTACATACGGTGCAAACACAGCAAGAAGCAACAGCGTTTCGCGCGTGTGCGCTTCTTCTGGCTTCTCACATATGAAGAAGCCAGAAGCCAGAAGAAGCGCAAACGCGCGAAACGGCTGTTGCTTCATGCTGTGTTTGCACCGTATGTACCCCCCTCCTGCTATGGAATAAAGTGTACCTTTCTACAATCGGTGAGTGCCGCTCGTTTTAATATTCTCCTTCGCTTGAAGATAATAAAGTCACCAGTTTGCCGATAATTGGCGGAGGGACAGCTGTGAGTTCAGAGACCAAGCCGAGAAAAAATTTAATACTAAGCCTACATCCCAGGTAGCAGAGAATCGCGGTCTGGGAGGTCGGGACAGACGAGAACCTTTAAGTAAACGACACACAAGAGCATGTAAGCCCGGAAGGACATCCCTCAAAACCCTCGTGTCTCGAAGAGATCGCCGATCTGTAAAGAGAAGTAAGTCACCCCAGACCACAAGGAGCACAACGTAGTGAGGAGGGATAGAAAAGGGATAGAACGCTAATGAGGGGCGAGTCCTCGAATAACAAGTATATCGATATGATGTGCATATAAATGCACTATTGTTGCGTTATGTGCGCTTATAAATGCGCTAAATAAACGGTGGTGGTAAGTGGGACTTACCGGGAGTCTGAATGATCGGCGCTCCTGGGGCAATGCGGCTGAAGCACGATCAGAAGCAATGGTGCCGAGATCTCGCGAGATCTCGGCGCTAAACGACGGCCGCCACTAACGCCTCGAGATCTCGCGAGATCGCAGGCGGCACGCCGGAGGGAGTCCCAAGATGGCGCCTGAAATCTCGTAATCGCGAGATTTCGGGCGGAGAAGACGGAGGGAGCGTGTGAACAGCGGGACAAGATGGCCGAGGGTAAGAGGGTGGCGATACCCACAAGCAAAGAGGGAGAATCGCAATCGAGCACAGGGGGCTGTGCAAGGTGTTCAGGGAACAAACGGGTCACAGGGAGAGTACCGGGAGGGGAAAAAACGCCGCACCCGGTATGCTGTAGGAGGATAAATGAAATTCCCAGAAGGGGCTGAAGGGGAGGAAAATAGGAAAAAAACAATATATCAGAAATATCCACAAAACATGTATGTACCAAGACACAATGGAGTACTTATCTGCTATGGTAGCAGCAAAGAAAGAGGAGGATTCCAGGGGGTTCTGCCCTTATATTCTGGGATAGAGGGAGGAGTCAGTTACTATGTTTTTCTCCATGATTATACTGTTCATTCTTTGCTGCTAAGGTAGAACAGTAAAGAGAGTTAAAGCAATAAAAGCCTCTGTGTCTTGTTATAAAATTAAGGGGTTTGGTCTAGGGTCTGATATTTTAGGGGTCAGATCTGGAGTTTAAGGTCTGGTCTGGGGTCTGAATAATTAATGAACAGTAATATTGTTCAGATATCAGTGTTCAGCTAGGTTAGGCTACCTTCATGCTAGCCTTTTTTTGCGGATCTGTCATGGATCTGCAAAAACGCTTCCATTACAATAATACAACTGCATGCATCCATCATGAATGGATCCGGTTGTATTATGTCTTCTGTAGCCATGACGGATCCATCTTGAACACCACTGAAAGTCAATGGGGGACAGATCCGTTTTCTATTGTGACAGATCCATTTGGCTCTGCTTCGTCAGGCAGGCAGCAAAACGCTGCAGGCGCCTCCAGAGCAGAATGGTGACTGATTGGAGGCAAACTGATGCCTTCTGAGTAGATCCTTTTCCATTTAGAATGCTTTAGGGCAAAACTCATCCGTTTTGGACCGCTTCTGAGAGCCCTGAACGGATCTCACAAACGGAAAGCCAAAACGCGAGTATGAAAGTTGCTTTAAGTTATTCCTAAAGGGCGCACTTGGTGGTGAAGTTGTATTTCTTCTGAAGGCATCTTTATTTTTCACCTTTCCTGCGTGTCACCTTTTAGGGGGAGACTCTCCTCCACCATCTGTTCCTCTGTTCGCTTCCTGGCACATACACTACCACTACAAATGCAATTTAGTAGACAAAGCAGAAACTTAAAACCCAAGCGCCTGACGCATTTCAGCTAATTGTGGTTTTAGATTTGTTTTTTTCATTTAATTTGCACAATTACCTTGTCATTGGCAGGCACACAATGGCTGCTGTTTTCCCCCCGCCGATGATGAAAATTACACATTCGCCGTTGCCCTAGACAACAAATGTCACAGAGTTGTTGTGTTTGTGCAGCGCATTTACAGCACTTTTTCTGGTCAAATGGTTAATGATCTGCTCACATCGCCTATTTATGCCTTAAATCGAAAAACAATGCTATTTTTGGCTGAATTCACATGGGGGGTTTCACGGCTGCAGTGAACTACAGTAGCAGCAAAATGTTACACCGTAGTGAATGAGATGTCAGGAAATCCCATTCATATTGACGGGAACAGAAACCTTAGGAATAAACCAGAGACAGTCCACAGCAGCAGACATTAGCCGTTGAGGTACAAGGTCAAACACATGAAAGGGAGAGCAACCTGTCGCTCTCTGCACATACCTTCTACCTAGAATCTAATACATAGGACGGTAGGAGAAAGTATATAGGGCATTGCTGCATCCATATATGCTGCGTACACACAATGTTACGGGGACAGGCCGGCACCATGATTGTGTGTGTGTGTGTGGGGGGGGGTTGCCTTTATACACTGACGAGCAAAAGGGTCACAATGTTTAGAACGTTTGACTCTCGGGCTCCATATCTCACCATCCACTGCAGCTTCGGACCTGAGACTCCCATCATCCTATAGATAATCCTCTCGGCTGTCTCACACATACATTGGACTTGCAGCTATTCAGCATATGATTCATTCTGCAGATTCTTCTCATGTATCTGCATTGTTACTGTTTTGCTCCTGGTGGTGGAACAATCGTTTTCTTCTTGTAAACTACAAATTACAACCTGTCCTCACTTTCCTTAAGAGCTCGGTGTGTTATCAGGTTGATTCCCAAGTGAAAGGTCACTGGTTCGATTTGAGGAGCCGCCATGAAGAAGATTTCCCAGGAAAAGAGAAGCAGCGTCATCCAGCTCATCGATGGCGGTATCTCGGCCAAGAAAATTGCCAAACTGCATCACGTGAGGCCACGGCAGGTGGAGGAATACGAAATAAGGTCCGACCATCCATTCCAAAGCCAAGAGTTGGGCGTCCAGGCCAAACGTCAGAGTCAACAAGTCGGTTCATCGCAAGGTCTATCAGTTCTGGCACGGCAGTGGAGGTGGCTTGTATGCCTTATAATAGTGAGATCACAGATATCCATGCAAGCGACGTGCATTACACAAGTCTGGAATGGTGGCCCAAAAAAAGGTAAAGAAGCCTCGAATTCAATATCGTCATAAGAAGTGTCAGCTAGAGTTTGCAAAAAACGTACGAGCAGTGGAAGATTGGAAGTGGCTGATCTGGAGCAATGAGACGAAAGTCAGTAGCCTGGGCTTTGATGGGAGAAAATGGGTCTGGAAGAAACAAGAGAAAAGGGGCTAACGTATTAAGAAATTGAAGCAATTGTCAAGTTCACTGGAGGAAGCCTGAAAATATGGGGTTGTTTCACAGCCAAAGGCTGGATACCAGGATCGATGGTGGTCTCAATGCTGAGCTGTATGTGAGTATCCTATAAGACGAGCTACTTCGTACACTCGAGTACTATGGGTATGAAAAGGACGACATAGTGTTCCAACAGGACAACGACCAGAAGCATACGTCGAGATTGGAGAAGAAATGGTTCAATGACAATGAAGTAGATGCGCTGGATCGGCCCCTACAGTCCTGAGACCTCAACCTGATCGAACACGTGTGGGTAGAGATGAAGAAAAAGCTGCATTTGTACCCAAGTGAGGTACAACTAGAGATGAGCGAATCGAAGCTGACGAAGTGGAAATCGATCCGAATTTCAAGAATTATTCGATTCGCATCGAATCCGAAGTCCGTCACACTTCGTGATAACGAAATGCATTTTTGCTAAAAATGGCTGCTACAGGTTCTGAAGCATTTTTTGGCTTGTATTAATGGGAAAAAAGGACTTAGCCGGTCTATGGTGAAGGGCGAAAATTACAGCTCTTTTTGTTGTGTATTAGTGGAAAAATAAATATATATTTGCGATTCAGCGGTGAAGTTACATGTTCTACAGCCCTTTTTTGTGTGTATTAGTGGGGGAAATGGTTTATTAACCGCTGTGTGGTGAAGTCAGAAAATTGCAGTCTTTTTGGTGTGTTTTAATTTCCTTTTTATCTATTAATTTGATCTAACAGTATGTCAGGCCGAGAAGTGCCAGGTGCTGCACAGGGGAGTGGCAGGGGGCCTAAATGTTTCTGGCGCAGGCACAGGTTGCAGCAGAGTAAGGGGGCGTGGCAGCAGGGGTCGCAGCGAGAGACCTGAGCTCCCGGTCTCATCTAGCAGTCGTGTCTTGACCAGTAACCCAGCGGTTCTTGAATGGCTGACTCAATCTTCGACTTCGCCGCAAGTGACATCAGACACTCCCAGCCAAGAGTCGGTGGGTGCGTCAGACACAACCTTTAGTTGTCATGGCCCTGGAGCAGGCCCTGTGCCCTCATCTGTCCTAAACCTGCCTCTGTCCTTTGCTGTTCTCTCAGCCAGCGAAGTATTGTATGTTGTGGGCTCAGCTCCACTATACAGCGAGGACGAGCTGACGACGGTGTAAAAGGAGTGCTCTTCTTCTTGGCGCTAACCAGGGGCGTAGCTAAAAATGACTGGGCCCCATAGCAAAAAAATGTATGCCCCCCCCCCACTCCCGGATCTAACACCCCCACATACCTCTGTATCTACGCCACATGAATTTAAAAAAAAGCAAAAATCCTCAGCTGGCGGCAGGGCCGGTTCTAGGTTAAATGGGGCCCTGGGGCGAAAAACAATAAGCCCCCCCCCCCCAACACAGGTCAGGGACGGTTTTATAATCCCCCCCCCCCCTACACACACACACTCCTAAACCTTACATACCCATACACATCTATATCTATCAGCGCAGACAGTGCCCCAATCAGTCCCACACACTGGGGGGTGAGATCTATTCTTGTTGTACCAGTACCTTGTCCTCTTTGACTATGTGTGTGGCGGGCACTGGGCACTGTGGGCAGACTAGAGCACTCAGGGCGGCAGGGCGGCAGAGCTAAGTTTTGAACCGTCGCTCAGCAGTGGCACTCGTCGGCAGGTGACAGCGACTCAGGTGAGGGGACCCACAGCTCACTGTGGCTCAGGCTGGCTGGCTGCGCTCATCGCTCCGTCCTTCTTCTTCTCTGGGGCGGGACGCGGGATCCTAGTAACGTCACAGGCCAAGTGCAAAAAGACGTGCCTGTGCGGTGGCATGCTCTGAGCCCCAGCAGGTACTGCTCTCTTAAAGAGGCAGAGGAGCCACAGGCCTGGCGCTTATATTGTGACAGTGAGTGTGACTCCTGTTAGTTGCGGGTCGGGGACGGCGGGCCCCATATATGGAAGCATCGGCCCTGGCCGGCGGCCTGGGCCCCCAGTGGTGTAGGGCCCCATAGCCATTGCTATCCCTACGCCCATGGCACTAACATTGACCTGTAAGGCTGAGTTGATACTTAAGTTATTTGGTCAGTTTTGGCCCCGTGACTGCCCAAATAAGGGAAGTGTGCAGTGATTCTAAGAGCGACGCTTGTCATCTGCATGTCATACGGACTCACAGTATTATTTCACTACCACAGCAGACTCCCTATGGGTGTTACTGCAAGGCACAGTGTTCTACACCACTATAAAGGCTCTCTGCAGCTAGGAATCAAACTAATTTTTTTCTAAAAATTCGGCAAACTGTCCAAATCGAATTTTTAAAAAATGTGCTCATCTCTAGAGGGGACCAGTATGCACCAACATTGGGAATGTGTAAGAGACCTGGGAACAGATTTCAGTCGAGACATGCTTGAATCTGATGGAGAGCATGGGCAGAAGGACTCAGGCCGTGCTGAAAGCCAAAGAGCAAAACAGTCACAATGAGGTTACATGAGAAGAATCTGCAGAACTAATCATATGCTGAATAACTGCAAGTCCAATGTATGTGTGAGGTAGCCGAGAGGATTGTCTATAGGATGATGGGAGTCTCAGGTCCGAAGCTGCAGTGGATGGTGAGATATGGAGCCTGAGAGTCAAACGTTCTAAACATTATTACCCTTTTTGCTCATTAGTGTGTTTATATCTCAGGCTTTTGTTTTACCATGATAATGCCAAGTTGAAAACCAACCTCACGATTTTTAGGAGGTGGATACACTAACAGTGACCACAGGCCGCACCACCGTCTATAGGAGGTAGATACACTGACAGTGATCACAGGCCACACCGCCATCTATAGGAGGTAGATACACTAACAGTGACCACAGGACGCACCACCATCTATAGGAGGTAGATACACTGACAGTGACCACAGGCCACACCGCCATCTATAGGAGGGAGATACACTAACACTGACCACAGGACGCACCACCATCTATAGGAGGTAGATACACTGACAGTGACGACAGGCCACACCGCCATCTATAGGAGGTAGATACACTAACAGTGACCACAGGACGCACCACCATCTATAGGAGGTAGATACACTAACAGTGACCACAGGACGCACCACCATCTATAGGAGGTAGATACACTGACAGTGACCACAGGCCACACCACCATCTATAGGAGGGAGATACACTGACAGTGACCACAGGCCACACCACCATCTATAGGAGGTAGATACACTGACAGTGACCACAGGCCACACCACCATCTATAGGAGGTAGATACACTGACAGTGACCACAGGACGCACCACCATCTATAGGAGGTAGATACACTGACAGTGACCACAGGCCACACTGCCATCTATAGGAGGGAGATACACTAACACTGACCACAGGCCACACCACCGTCTATAGGAGGTAGATACACTAACACTGACCACAGGCCACACCACCGTCTATAGGAGGTAGATACACTGACAGTGGCCACAGGCCACACCACCATCTATAGGAGGGAGATACACTAACACTGACCACAGGCCACACCACCGTCTATAGGAGGTAGATACACTGACAGTGACCACAGGCCACACCGCCATCTATAGGAGGTAGATACACTGACAGTGATCACAGGCCACACCGCCATCTATAGGAGGGAGATACACTAACTGTCCCAGGTGGCACAATGACATGGTCATGTCATATCACTGCCTGTATGGAGACGCAGCAATTCAGAGCCGGGAGAGGCCTGTGGCCTACATCACAGATGGCAGCAGGGAATGGGAGTCAGGTATTTCTTGTTGTATATCTACTACTGGTGGCACTACAGGAGGGAGCATTGATGCATGCCGAAGCACAACAGAGTGAACATTATAATACAGGGGGCACTACAGGGGAGTTATAACTGCAAAAGGGCCCTGCAGGGAGCATTGAAACTAAAGGGGGCACTGCAGGGGGCTTTCTAAATTCTGAAGCTACTGCGGGGCACTTTATAGCTCCAGGGGGGCTTTATTGTGATGGGGAGGCTATCTGTATGGCATTTTTATTTCTGCTGGTATTTGGGGGCATTGGGGAGCACAACAGGCACAGTATTAGGGGTAGCAGCAGCAGGATAACACTGTAGGGGCACCGTGAAGGGGAGGATGATGGAAAAGTGATGAATCCAAGATGTCTGTGTGGTAAACTCTGCAGAGACAAGATGCAGCTGAAAGAAATAATCATGGCGGTCTGGTACAAATGGAGAAGATGAGGAAAGAGAACATCTCCATCAGAGGAGACATCACTGGATGTAAGAGGTGTGTCGGCCTGTATTCTATCACCAATAATAATAATAAGTTTGTATTATATCTTATTAGAAATGAATGTGCACCACCAACTTGACCTTTTTTCGATGTCATATATCTGGCCAAGTCATCACACTCTCCTGTGCAGTTGGAATTTCTTGTTGACCGAAAGACACCATTTTGTCCTGGGCAGAGGCAGTGCTATTGTGCAGTATGATGACTGATGACTTTAGGGCGCTTCAAAATAAATGGGAAATTTTCTGAGACTATTAGGAGAAACATTTCTTATAAACCCCTTAGTGACCACACAAATTTTTTTAAAAATTGGATCCTAAGAGCTATAACTTTTTTGTTTTTTCATCAATGTACTTGTATGAGGTCTTGTTTTTTGCAGGATAATTTATAGTTTTTAATGCACCATCTTAAGTGCATGTAATGATTGATTAAAGCAAGCTGTTTAGCTAAAACGGTAAAAAGGTGTATTAGTGGTCACTAAGGAGTTAATGAAGATCTGCAGACATCCTTCCTGCTCCTCTTCCCATCTGCCACTCTTCTGGCTTTCAGCTGCAGATGGGGGCAAACAGAAGTTATTCTGATGGATTTTAACAATTGCTCGGAAATTGTGTTACATAGCGGCAGTCATATTCGATATCTCAGATTCATTAGAAAATATGTTATGTGAATGTTTTTTTCTGTCTGTGACCATGAAATAATGTACAGAACGTTATAATCTCGACTTACAAGCAGAAATAAAACGTCTCATCTCGGCAATGACAAAAGAGCAATGTTCTCTTTAAGTAGGTCACCCCTTCCTTCCGCCAGACCATGCCGCATTGATCATCACTGAGACAAACACATTTTTTAACAAGTTTTTTTTCTATTTTTTCTAAACTTCAAGAAATTAAATGTTTTTATGGCTCATCCATGGGGGAAATAACCTTGAATTTTACTGATGTGTCTGAATATGAAGAACACAATTTTTTTTAAAAAATTTCCACAGAAGAAAGAGAAGCAGAAATATTTATTATTGTGTCCTATCTCCTGGGGAACAACGGGCTCTCAGCCATCCCTGTACTGCACACCAAAACCTGGCACCACTTCTCCATTCACATTGGCTGAGAGCTTCTCTTCCAGAAGACGATACACCTGACGCCATCATCAATTTATTAATTTTCTTCTTTTTGGCATTCTTTCAGCTTTGTGTCCTATCTTCCAGGGCATCAAGAGGCCCTCAGCCATCTCTGAACTACAAGACCTGGCACCACTTCCCCATGTACACTGGACGAGAGCTTTTCTTACAGGAGCTGATACACTTGACGCCGCCATCAATGAATTCTACATTTCTGCTTTTTGATGACTACTTGTCTTGTTAGTTAATGAAAGGCCCTCAGCATTTTATAACAAGATCTGGAAACACTTTCCTATTCACACTGGATTTTCTTCCAGACCATGACACACCTGCCGCCGTCACAGATGTATTTTTTGCTACTTTTTGGAATACTTTTGGTTTTGGGTTTTATTTTTTGTTGCAGCAACATACTGGCTGAGAGCTTCTCCCACAGGAGACAATACACCTGACACTGCCACTTATTAGGGTATTTTTTTTTTCTGTTTTTGAGGTCCATTCAGCTCTGTGCCCTGTCTCTGGGGTAACAGCATACACTGGGCTACACTTGTAGTTCAGCTTCCCATTCACACTAGTTTGAGGCTTGTCTCCCAGAAGAAACACATCTGCTGCCATCAAAGTATTTTTCTTCTTTTTGGTGTCCTTTTAGTTTGGTTCCATGTCTTCTGGGGTAATACCAGACCCTCAGCTATCCCTATATTACTTGACCTGGCAGCGCCTGACGATTTACATTGAATGAGAATGTTTATTACAGTAGACAGTACACCAGACCATCATCTATGATGTTTGTACCACAAGATCTGGCACCGCCTGCCCATTCATGCTGCCTAGAGTCCTGTCTTCCAGGAGGACCTGGGGGTTTCTGTAATTGTTTTATCATTATGTATTGTAATGTTATGTTCATCTCCTCTTGGTAGGAGTGGGCTGATTCCACTTCCTTTCAGGAGGGGGATGTCGAGTCCAGACAGAGAGGATATATGAAGCATGTGCCAGAGCTCCCACTCCAAGGGACAGAATCCATTTCTACTGTGAGATCCTTACATTAGGGAAACTTCAAGAATCACGAATACTGCTTCCAAAAAGCTTAAGGGTGCCATCGGTGAAATCACAGCTTTACAGACCATACTGCAGGTGAGGGACTACGGCTCAACTAGACCTCTTCCAGGCTAGTCAAATAGCAAGCCTGTTGTTAAGACGCCTCCTGTGTCTTTAAACCAAACCGCCGTTTAGTAGACCTTCCCCGGCTGCTGTACACATAACCTCCGTTCGCATAAACTGGAGGGCACGAACCAAATGCAGGGGAAGCGGCAATCTCACGAACGGCTCCAAACACACGAACGGTAATCCACGAACTGCTGCAAGCCGCCGAACAATCACACTCACCAAGCGGCTTCCATTTCCATTCAGCAGTCTCTAAACGCCAGTAATAAATCCCCCCAATAAAGAGACAGAAGCTCCGCATTGAGGGGCAAATAAGAACTCTTTTAATGACCACACAAGCATTTCCTTTTATACACATTTTCCAACAAGGTTACCACCCACGTGGTATAAACATAGCAGCCAATCATTTACAGTTTCACATTTTAAACAGAACCCATTCGTCAATGTACATTTAATAACCACAATGACATCGTCCGTGATACAATCAACAACACAATGACATTGTCTGTGATCCAATCAACAACACAATGACATTGTCCGTGATCCAATCAACAACACAATGGCATTGCCTGTGATACAATCAACAACACAATGACATTGCCCGTGATACAATCAACAACACAATGACATTGTCCGTGATACAATCAACAACACAATGACATTGCCCGTGATACAATCAACAACACAATGGCATTGTCCGTGATACAATCAACAAAATAAAAGTTAGGAATCCAGGCAATAACAGGTGTTCTGTTGTTTCAGCGGTGTTCGGCAGAAAAAGTGTCCGTTTTTAGTTCCATGAAAATAGAGCCGAACACCGCTGGGCTTTCGTATAGTTTAAAATGGCCGCTGCCTCGTGGTCGACATACGAACGGAATGCAAACAGACGAATACAGCAGGGAAACAAGCATTAAAAAAGAATAATCAGACAGATGGTTCTGTCACACCTGTCTTATACTTTTACTTCTGGCCCATTCTTAAAACCACCTTTCCACTGCAACAAGCCCCAGGGAAGCGATGGCCTGAGGGAGTACACCATGACACAACATCTGATCAACTTCTACTCCCATTCTCTACATCGGCTCCTCAGGGGCTCGCTGCATAATTTGTCATCACAAACAGGATGGGCCTCCATGCCTTTCTACCACTGGTCTAAATCAAGGGTCCACAACCCTTGGCCCGCATGCGACCCCCAGAGCCACGGTTTGTGGCCCCCATCCTGCTGGGCAGAAACACAGCTGATCATGTGATCGGCTGTGTTTCAACACAAAGTGCCGCATGATGCATCATTACAGTTCCTGCTCCTGCACTCTACCAAGAGCAGAACGGGCCCCTTGCTGTCAGTGACAGTGGGTGAGCCGAGGAGAAGGCAGAAGCGGTTTATCAGCGCTTCTGCCTTCTCCTCAGATAGGTGGCATAGCTCTTAATGAGCGTTATGCAGTTTGGACCTAGTGTCTTGGGGGCAGAGAAGCGCAGAGCTGTAGGGTCAGTAGACCCTGAATAGCTCTGCCTTTTACAAAGCCCATACAGCAGGCTGGGGTCTCCTTTACATGCCCCAGTTACAGAGGAAATAGTGCAAAAAAAGTCTCATTGTCACCCAAATGTCTTTCAGTGACCTCTTGGGGACAAATTATGTGGAAAAGATATGTTAAAAAACAAAAAAAGTTAAAAAAAAGTATTTTCAAAAAAATTGACAATACGATAAAATAAAAAATGTCATAAAATACAAATAAAATAAATAAATTCCTCTTGGTAGACATAGTATTTGTCAAGAGTATATTAAAAAAATAATAGTAAATTATAAATAAAAGAAAATACAAATAAAAGAAGAAAAGGAAAAAGTGCAAAATAAAAGAGTGTTCACTGTCCCCCAACAATGAAAGATGTAAAGTTATTGGCAGCACAACTCCCCGTATAATCAGGGTTGGGCGACCAATAATCAATAGAACTAAATGAAGGCAGAATGACTGTGGTAGTGATCATTCCTCCCCATTCACTTTGCATTGGCTGGTGTAATAGTCCGATGCAAATAAGTGCCAGTCAACATTTTTTTATTTGCGGCCCATTGAAATAGAGCGATGTGACAATGTTGACCTGAGACTAAAAAAGGTTGTGCCTCTCTCGTTTAAATCAATGTTTGAAACCCTAAAAGTGACTTTATTTCATAGTCCAAGAGATCTAAGGATTTACTTGCTGCTAAAAAGTGTGAAACTGCGCCAGTTGAGGTACTTCAGTATAATAGCTGTTCATTGGCCATTTTACATTGTGCCTCAGAGGACCCACCTCCAGAGCGGTTAAAGACTCTGTCACCTAGTCCAAAAGCAGGAAGATATACTCCACCTACTAAGGTGTGGCCTTGCCGCTGATAATGCAACAGTAAAGGACTTACCGCAAGCTTCTAGAAGAAGCTGTAAACACAGCGGACAGAAGAAGAATGATTCCCCAGTGGTCTGCTATGATGTGGGGAGATGAGGGTGATGTTCTGGCACTAGTTGAGAGCATCAAGGTGGCCAAAGAAGCATGAAAGCTCCACTGTAGAGACACATTGTAAAGACTACCACATTGACAGTTACAGTATTGTTTCTACATTGTAGCAGTTTGTGGCAGTCATCTTCATGACACAGACATTCCAATGCCAGTGAATGTGTCAGACTCCACCCCTTTATGATACCATATATCGCTTTCCATGCAAAGACTACCATGTGTGATGACTGCAAGACTTATTGCATTTGTGGTGCCTTTTCACAAGTATACAATTATTCTGGTCAAGATGGACATTCACTGCCTTTAAGAGCCATGCTAATTCTATTCACCAGTTTTGTCTGTCTTGAGTTGACTGGAGTAAGTTCATGGATAGGGTAGTCTGTATAAGGTTGATTCTCTATAGGGAGTATGAAAAGGTTTCTTTTGCAGATGTGCTATATGAAGGGAGCAATCCTTACAATACATATGTGATATATTGATTAGCTTATGCCAAAACTAAATAAGATCCACTATATGAATAAAACCAGACATACTTTTGTCTAATTAATAAACATCAATATAACGGTATGCCAGATGTGTCTCAGGAAGCAATCTTATCTTGAATAGTACCTCCACATACCCTGGTCAAATCCTCAGAAAGAGTCAGATGAGTGAACATCCAAACTTCCTATGTGATTTATTTCAGGTTGAAGGCCGATATTTTGTTGATTCTTATCTCCAAGATGAACTTATCAGACCGATCAGGGGTTTACTTGATAGCGGATCACAAGCCACTATATTGTCATATAGTTATTTCTAACAGGTTTTGGATTTGACAGCAAAGAGGCCGAGATTGAAATCGTTTGATGGCTCTTTGATAAGTGTAGGCGGCGACGCATTACAGGTAAGAGGTACAGCATGGTTAAAGTTCAAAATAGGCAAGAAGATAATTAGACATCCCACATTGATTGTGGACCTTCTCTATGATAAGCTGATCATAGGAATCGACTGAAAAGATTGAGTTCCATCGTAGACTTCATCAATGAAGCAGACTGGACACAGGTAAAGGCACCTGTAGCCTATGAGTACTCTTGAAATGCAAAAACCCAACGCAGTTGTCATGTGATTGAAGAGAGGCCTAACTTTGTTGAAGTTCATTTTAGGAACAGTCAGGAAGTTGTCAATGGTGCTGCTCATATCATTACTATCCAGAGGGACAGAATCGGAAAGGTAGCCTTGGATAATGATGTACTAACTATTTCTCTTGAAGGGGGAAATCATAAAGTCGCGGACCTGACCAAGCATACTCAATGGTACGGATCGAAAAGTTAATGATAACTTATTGATTCCCATACAGGTGAACAATATAGCCCGGGTGAAATATGCCAAGTTGGATCTGAAATTTGAAGCCATTTATATAAGCCTAAGTCTTTTGAAACAGGTCACTAATCCTAAAGTGATTAAAAGTTACCCTCTACAGGACCAATAGGTTTATGATCTGAATGGAGATTCCCAGAGTTATAATGTGGTTGCAAGATGTCTTTTGTCTATTTCATTGGGAAATAAAACTACGGAGCATGTTTTTATCGTGTTGAATGAACCACGACACCAGATGTATTTAGGTGACCTTCTACACCGATTTGCCATGCAGATTGATCTGGTCAACAATACTCTATGGTCCAGATTACCAGGAGACCTGGAAATGTTCCAGGATGATAAGCCTTAAGATGGGGACAACAGAAGCCCTATGCCAGGGGTAGGCAACCTTTGGCTCCCAGCTGTTGTGAAACTACAACTCCCAGCATGCATAGTTGCTCTGCTCTTCTAAGAACTTACATAGAAATGAATGGAGCATGCAGGGAATTGTAGTTTCACAACAGCTGGGAGCCAAAGGTTGCTGATGCCTGCCCTATGCCGTGAGTATCATTGTTGCTGATGAGGTTAAAATCCCTGAAGGGTGCAAACCATTTCTTCTTCCCATTCAAGTAAAGAAGGGACAAAGACTAAAGAACGCAGATGCTTTGATCTGTTTGTCTAACCGGATGCAGCAATGCGGCTTAAAGGTAAAACCCACTCCTATGATAGACATCCGTCAGGATCCATTGCATATGGTAATCCACAATATGGCTCCCCATAGTATATCCTTACAAAAAGGCACCATAATTAGTCTAGCTATGGATTCAGAGTATTACACTTTTGGATTCCAGAATGATGTCATTGGACTTATTCCTGATGAATACCTAACAAAAGAACAGGTAGTGGAACAACGTTTTTCCTCAACACCTGAGGGGTTATTCAATATCCACTCTGTTTATCCTTTCAGTTCTGAAGAAGGTACATGGCACATTGAAGAATCATCATTGGTTTTTAACCATGAGATCGATGAGAAGGAGTGCGAGTCATGCCAACAGGGAAAAGAGAAGGTACGTGACACCCAAAACGATTTAACTAGTGAGCTTGAAGGAGCTTATGAGTTAAGTCAGCCTGAAATCTTTCCAGAATTTCAGGAACGGGTGGCAGAGCAAATCTCTGTAGCTGACGCATGCTCCGATGAGTCGAAGCATCAACAACTAAAGGAGCTTTTCACGGAATTCCAGGACATGTTTACTAAGGATTCTTATGACTGTGGGGAAACTGACCTACATGTTGCAAGAATCTAAACAGATCCCAATGCACCCCCTGTCTATGTCAAACAATATCGACTTCCACTGGCGGCTTACGAGTCACTAATCGTCAAGAACTTGGCGAGTAGGGGCATCATCTGTCCGGTACACAGCTCATTCAAGCATCCCATACTTGGTATTCTCAAACCCAACGGTCAATTTCATCTCTGCTCGGACCTAAGGCAGTTAAACCAACGTGCATACATGTCCTGATGGCTTATGCCATATATTGACCAATGTGTATCTCAAATTCAAGGATCCAAAATTTTCGCCACCCTTGACTGTGCACAAGGATATTGGAAGATTAAGGTGGACGAAAGGGATCAGTACAAACTGGCCTTCACATTTGGAAAACAACAATATGCATGGATCATACTGTCCTTCGGGTACATAAATGCAGGACATGAATTTGCTGTGTTTATGCATAAGGAGACGCCTGATGCCGCTGAATGAGGTACCTTATCCTATGTGGATGAACACATTGCAGACCTGAGGCATGTATTAACCCAGCTTAGAAAAGCTGGTGTTAAACTTTCTTTGCAGAAGGCCCAATGTTGCCGTACCAAGGTTATCTTCCTAGGTCATGAAGTCACTGCTGACGGAATCAACCCACAGAAAAAGAAGGTGGAGGCAGTGATAAATACAAAGTCACCTACCAATCTCAAGGAGTTGAGATCATTCCTGGGCATGATGAACTATTCACATAAGTTAATAAATAGCTATGCAGAGATTATTAAACCTCTTTTGCAATTGTTAAAGAAAGGAGTAAAATGGGAAGGGAGTGAGCGTCATGAACAAGCTGTGAATGAGCTCAAGTGTAGACCAGACTTATCCAGGCTCCATGCCTTGCCTATCCAGAGGGTGGAAAACCTTTCTTCGTTGAAACAGGTTTCACTGACAAAAGCGTGAGTGCAGTCATTTTCCAGAAACAAGGAAACTTGAACAAGATCATCGCCTATGCCAGCAAGTCCTTATCACCGGTTGAGGTAAAATTCAATGACTGTGAAAAAGCATTACTGTCAATTGTGTGGGCTTTGCAATATTTCAGGAGTTTTATCCAAGGCGAAAAGATCATTGTGGAAACTGCACACCAACCACTGCAATATTTGCAAAGTGATAGAATCAAGTATGGAAATCTTTCGAACAGCAGGATAACCGCATGGACGATGACCTTAACCACTTGAAGACCACAGGTTTACACCCCCCTAGTGACCAGGCCCTTTTTTACAAATCCGCACTACACTACTTTCACCGTTTATTGCTCGATCATACAACTTACCACCCAAATGAATTTTACCTCCTTTTCTTCTCACTAATAGAGCTTTCATTTGGTGGTATTTCATTGCTGCTGACATTTTTACTTTTTTTGCTATTAATAAAAATGTAACGACATTTTTGCAAAAAAATGACATTTTTCACTTTCTGTTGTAAAATTTTTCAAAAAAAACTACATTTATATATAAATTTTTCACAAAATGTGTTGTTCTACATGTCTTTGATAAAAAAAAAATCTAATAAGTGTATATTTATTGGTTTGGGTAAAAGTTATAGCGTTTACAAACTATGGTGCAAAAAAGTAAATTTCTGCATTTTGAAGCAGCTCTGACTTTCTGAGCGCCTGTCATGTTTCTTCAGGTGCTAGAATGTCAGGATAGTATAAATACCCCCCAAATCACACCATTTTAGATAGAAGACACCCCAAGGTATTCACGGAGGGGCATGGTGAGTTCATGTATCATTTCATTTTTTTCACAAGTTAGCGGAAAATGACACTTTCTGAGGAAAAAAATAATAAAGTTTCCATTTCTGCTAACTTCTGGCAAAAAAATAAAATCTCAGACGGACTCACTATGCCCTCAGCGAATACCTTGGGGTGTCTACTTTCCGAAATGGGGTCATTTGTGGGGTGTGTTTACTGCTCTGGCATTTTGGGCGGGGCTAAATTGTGAGCAGCCATGTAAAACCTAAAGGTACTCGTTGGAATTTTGGCCCTTTGCGCATCTTAGCTGCAAAAGTGTCACACATGTGGTATCGCCGTACTCAGGAGAAGTAGGGCAATGTGTTTTGGGGTGTATTTTTACATATACCTATGCTGGGTGAGAGAAATATCTCTGTAAATTGTCAACTTTGTGCAAAAAAATGTAAAAAGTTGTCGTTTACAGAGATATTTCTCACACAAAGTATGGGTATATATAAAAATACACCCCTAAACACATTGCCCTACTTCTCCTGAGTACGGCGATACCACATGAGTGAGACTTTTTTGCAGCCTGGGTGCGCAAAGGGGCCCTAAAACCAATGAGTACCTTTAGGATTTCACAGGCCATTTTTACGCACTTGGATTCCAGACTTCTTCTCACGCTTTAGGGGCCTGGGTGCGCAAAGGGGCCCTAATTCTAATGAGTACCTTTTAGGAGGGCATTTTTACGCATTTTTCTTCTCACGCTTTAGGGCCCCTAAAATGCCAGGGCAGTAGAAATACCCCACATGTGACCCCATTTTGGAAATAAGACACCCCAAGGTATTCCGTGAGGGGCATGGCGAGTTCACAGAAGATTTTTTTTGGCACAAGTTAGCGGAAATTGATTTTTATTGTTTTTCTCGCAAAGTCTCCCTTTCCGCTAACTTTTGACAAAAGTTAAATTTTTCATGGACTCACCATGCCCCTCAGCGAATACCTTGGGGTGTCTTCTTTCAAAATGGGGTCATTTGTGGGTGTTTGTACTGTTCTGGCATTTTGGGCGGGGCTAAATTGTGAGCAGCCATGTAAAAGCTAAAGGTACTCGTTGGAATTTGGGCCCTTTGCGCACCAGGCTGCAAAAAGTGTCACTCATGTGGTATCTCCGTACTCAGGAGAAGTAGGGCAATGTGTTTTGGCATGTATTTTTACATATACCCATGTTGGGTGAGAGTAATATCTCTGTAAATTGACAACTTTGTATTAAAAAATTAAAAAGTTGTTGTTTACAGCGATATTTCTCACACAAGTATGGGTGTATGTAAAATACACCCAAAACACATTGCCCTACTTCTCCTGAGTACGGCGATACCACATGTGTGACACTTTTGCAGCCAAGATGCGCAAAGGGCCCTAAAACCAATGAGTACCTTTAAGATTTCACAGACCATTTTTACGCATTTGGATTCTCACGCTTTAGGACCCCTAAAATGCCAGGTCAGTATAAATACCCACATGTGACCCCATTTTGGAAAGAAGACACCCCAAGGTATTCCGTGAGGGGCATGGCGAGTTCACAGAAAAAAAAATTTTGGCACAAGTTAGCGGAAATTGATATATATATATTTTTTTTACAAAGTCTCATATTCCACTAACTTGTGACAAAAAATAAAATTTAGCATGAACTCACCATACCCCTCACGGAATACCTTGGGGTGTCTTCTTTCTAAAATGGGGTCACATGTGAGGTATTTATACTGACCTGGCATTTGAGGGTCTCCGCAATCATTACACGTATGGCCAGCATTAGGAGTTTCTGCGATTCTCCTTATATTGAGCATACGGGTAATGAGATTTTTTTTTTCCGTTCAGCCTCTGGGCTGAAAAAAAAAAATAAAAAATGAACGGCGCAGATTGTTTCATTCGCATCGATCAATGTGGATGAAAAGATCTCTGCCAAAATCAGTGACTGCGGTGCGGTGGGCTGGGCGCTAGCTACCTAACAAGTAGCTAGCTAACTGACGGTGATAAGGGACCCTTATGCCCCATTCACACGTCCGCAATTCTGTTTATGGAACGGAATTGCGGACCCATTCATTTCTATGGGGACAGACTTTGTCCCGCTCGGATCCGGAATTACGGATCCGCGCTCCGGTCTGCACTTCCGCTCCGCAAAAATATAGAACATGTCCTATTCTTGTCCGGGTGATTAGTGACAGGGGGGTGACAGGGGGTGATAGAAAACAGCGTCTGATATGCGATTTAAATGCGTTTCGCATCTACAGCCTGCCAGCGCATGATCAGCGCTGGCAGGCTGTAGTTTCAGTTGTCCAGCTCGATCACATGAACGCTGCGCACGCCGGCGTTCATGTGAAATCTCGGGTCTCACGAGATGACGCCGATAGGCGGCAGTGAGACCTGAGAGAGCCGCCGCGCTGACGCCCATCGGCGTTAGCGTGGCGGCAAGTGGTTAATGGGATGGCCATTAGAAATCAGGTACAAACAAAATAATAAGAATCCAGTTGCTGAATGATTAGCTGAACTTCACGATTGTTCTAATGCAGGTCATAAAGGTGAATCACCAGAAAATGATTTTCTGGGAGAACAATCTTCATCTCCATTTAAGTCTTACGAAGAGTACTGAAGAGTACTGCAAATCATTACCATGTGTGTATGTTGATGGCTGTTCTTTCCATACAGATTCAGGAACTGAACTCGCATTGGTTGCAGGTACCGGGATCGAGTGGAACAATATATTCCCCGATGTATCTGTGGGATATACAATTGGTTCCAAAAGTAGCCTTGTCGCAGAGCTTACCACTGTGTACAAAGCCGTTCAAATGACTACCGAATATGATCCTAAGAAGTTTGTCATAATCACGGATTCTGAATATATTCACAACAGCTTTGTAGAGTACTTCCCCAGATGGAAAAGGTCTAACATAGTAAGGAGCAACAACAAGCCAGTTAAGCATGGTAAAATGTTTTGCAGGATCGACGAGATGGTTAGCACCCACAGTCTCACTGTTTACTGGAAAAAGGTAAGAGGTCACTCCAAGTATCCAGGTATGGACAAGGAAGGGAATGATCTAGCAGATTCCCTCGCCACAGAAGGCGCCATTGATGGAGAAGTCTTGGACGTTGATGACCTCATGGGAACTGTCCAAGTGGATGCAACAACTAGAAGACAGGCCCAAAAGGCAGCTGAGGCCAATGTGTTGCAATGGAGCCAAGATTCCCCTAGCAAGGATCTCATCGTGAGTCAAAAGGGGGATCCAGTTATTGATGTCTTTTACAAAACACATTGAGGATCCACAGAATTGTCCCATAAATACAGAAGATTGTGTAGACAAAGAAGAGCTACGGATTTTGATGAAGAGTAAGTCCCAATTCTCGTTACAAGATGGGTTGTTGATAAGAACCTTGAAAATAGTATCACACAATGGGTAGTACCAGCGGCATACCGAGGTTTAATGTTACAACATACCCATGATGCACTGACAGCTGGTCACTGAGGTGAGAAGTAAACGTACGAATTGTTACAGGACTACGCTTATTGGCCACATATATTGGAAGATGTTCTAACAAATTGTCAAGGATGTCTATTTTGTCCTCAATTCCAGCCACAAGCATACAACTCATCGGGCACCACTGATGGAAAGGGGGATGTCTATGCGATGGTCAGACATCCAAATTGACTTCATTGGACCAGTGACAATTTCATCAAAGGGAAACAGATACATGCTAACCGTGACCTGTCTGTTTACAAAATGGGTGGAATGTTTGCCTTGCAAAACATGCAGTTCAAGTGTATGTGCATCTCTACTCATTAACCACGTATTTTCCAGGTTTGGTCTTCCCCGACGCATCAAGTCCGATCGTGGAAGTCATTTCACTAGTGAGGTGATGACGAAGATGTGGGAGATACTGGGGGTAAAAAGAAAGCTAAATATAGCTTATCAGACAGCTTCTAGTGGTAGAGTAGAATTCTACAACCAGACCATTGTCAACATTCTGAAGAAGTTTGTTAACAAATCTGGTAAGGACTGGGATGTGAAGTTGCCTTTGGTTCTCATGGCCATCAGGGCCACTCCAGAAAAATGGGTGCATATTAATCAATTACGTGTTTGTCATCCTAGCTCACGACTTTGCGAAATAGAAGGAGTCGGATGATGAGAGGTGAAGAGATATCAAGGTTCCAGCTAAAGACAGAAACCCAGGATCGGTATTGTATAAACAAACGAGTGTACTAACCTATCCTTATGTGTGTTTCCTCCGTAACTAACTATCTCTGGACTCATTTCTGAACAAGAACTTGCTCTGTTCAAAAAAAGAAAGAATGCCAATTGAAGGTATATGGTAGGATAAACTCTTTTCTTGCAGGATTGAAAAAAAAAAGAAAGATGTATATACTTATATTTGTCATACAACGTTTTATAGGCACAAGATGACATTGAGATTTATTGCCATTGTCTACGTCATTCTGATCTTGGGGAAAGAGTTCCATGCTGAGCCGGGCCCTTCATCCAGAATCATGATACAGGATACCAGGATACCGCAGGATTCATCTTGACGAATAAGAGGGTCCTGTCCCAGAAGATCTACGTCAGTCTGGATCCACGCATTTTAGTTGAAAGACAGTTCAACGTATCTGAAATCCTGTCGCTGGAGATTCGATCATGGTATCAAGTACACATCGGTTATTCCCAAGAATGGATTAGACAGATCCTGGAAGAGATGAGAAAGACCCTGACCAGGGAACAGTTTTCTACAAGTCAAAGACCAAAGCGGTTTATTTCTGCGATTGTAGCCGCCATAATATTTGGCGTAGTGGGCGCTGTCATTGCCACCGACGAAACAGTTGCCAATTCCGTCTCCATTAAGACATTGGAACTTGAGATCGGTTCACTGAAAAAGAACCTACTAAGGATTCATGCAGAGATGGAAAATCAAAAGAAACATATATCGGACTTATATTCCGTTGTGGAGGATACTGTCGTTACCACTAACTTACATTCACGGTTACTGACCCATTCAATAAATCTTCATAAAAGTTATGAACAGTTTAAACAAGAACTATATTTCTAACTATCCAAGTAGTGCGCTGGATGAGATTCTTCAGAAACACTTTAGCCAAGCTCTGGCTGGAAAACTACAAACCTAGTCTATGCACCAGGGTCCTTGAAGGATCTGTATGCAAAGCCCTTTTTGGACATTGCCACATAATCCAATTTATAGCAACGGATTATGTTGTAATGAAGGGGAATTTGTTGTGCCTTTTCATAAATATACAATTATTCTGGTCAAGATGGACATTCATTGCCTTTAAGAGCCATGCTGATTCTATTCACCATTTTTGTCTGTCTTAAGTTGACTGGAGTAAGCTCATGGCTAGGGTAGACTGAATAAAGTTCATTCTCTATAGGGAGTATGAAAAGGTTTCTCTTACAGATATGCTATCTGAAGGGAGCAATCCCTACAGTACAAGGGTATGTGGAGGTACTAATGGAGATAAGATTGCTTCCTGAGGCAAAAGTATAATGTCTGTTTATTCATATAGTGGATATTGTTTAGTCAATATATCACATATTTATTGTTTTGTATTGCTACATATATATTGTTTGTATATTATTACATATTATAACCAGACAATAATGTCTATATTATACTGTGTATGTCTCACCAGAAGCATGTATTCCTAGGGTATATGAGAAAGCATTTAAGTTAGATTTCTGCTAATGAGACGTTGCTTAGAAAAGCTGTGTTATTGTAAAATAGGGCACACTACTGTAGTACATTCCTTATCTACATTGGCAGATTTATAGTCAGAGAAAATTATGCTGGCCCCTCAGAAGACGAGGTTCTCAACGCTTCAAGTATCAGGATGTATGCATCCCTTTTGATATATGCTCCAGATGGTGAATGTTTAGAACATAATGTGAAGTCACATTATACAAATGAACCCCTAAAAGTTTCACTTTAATAGTTTACACAACAGTGCCACCTAGGTACAGGCAGGTATCATTACGCCATTCGCCACAAACGCATTACCATGTGTGCACACCCATCCGACATGATTGGACGACTCTTGTTTAGAAGGGTGTGTTCTTTTGATAAGTTTGGGGATAATTACCCATGCAAATGGTAGGCAGATTATCAAAAGAAAAAACTACCAAGAACAATAGACTCAACAGACATGTGGCCAGGAGAAGCAAAGTTTTGGATTTTTTCCTGAATCACTGGAAACCCTTTTGAGAGCTGATTGGCCCTTGAAGGCTTTGCTCATCATTTGACCCTTGGTAATGTATATCTTGTTTATTGCCTGTGGTATTGATAAACTACTTAACCCGGTATATATCCAAATATCACCTGTATTGTGTGGATACGTAGTGTTAGGCACCTCGTCAATGTTAATCATTCTCTTAGCAAAGATACATATTGCTATAATGAGGATCAGACATTGAGACCCACTCCCTTGGGGATTTTTATATTCTCTAGTCTAATACCGAGCTGATGAATTTATAGTTGGTGCAATACTGCCATATACCGGAAATTGGTCATAGGGTGACAGAGTAAGGGTTGATACCTCTCATTTTCTTTCATGTGGAATAATGCGTATTATTGCATAAATTGGTGGTATTCGTTATTAATTGAAAGTAAAATTGCATTTCCCGCGTGGATTTTGATTATTAGAGAGTGTTGGTAGATTGTGGTGTATCATTGTGGTAAGTATGTTGGGGCCTCGCCTGGGCCCTGCTGCTGATTGATATGAGCCGATAGGGGCTGAGTATGGGTCTAATGGGGGTCTTTGGGCTGATTTGAGGTCTGATGTAGCAGAGTGGGGGTCTCATGGGGGTCTTTGGGCCAATCTGAGGTCTCATGGGGGCTGAGTGGGGGTCTTTGGGCTGATCTGAGGTCTGATGGGGCTGACTGGGGGTATTTGGGCTGATCTGAGGTCTGATGGGGGCTGAGTTGGCTGATATGAGGTCACAGTGCAGTGGGAGAAAGACTCACTCAGGCCAGCAGCAGCCATTTTAGTCAGATTACAGACACTCTGCAGGTTTTGCTCTAATCTGACTGAAATGGCTGCTGCTGTCCCCAGTCTCTCTGTCACTGCTGCTGTTTGGGTGGCCAGATGTCCGGTTTCAGGACTGACAGTCCAGTTTTGGCGGCGGGTTGGGGGGGTGGCGACGGAGAGGGGGCCCCATGGATTGTGTGTACGCCAATGTACACAATGCATATTCTATGTATCCAAGAGATGCAGTGGAGATTATATAGCTGAATGCAGCCTGCTTAATGAGGGGGAATCTAAACTGCTTCTCATCACTGTATGCAGTGAGCTTACTATAGTAATGGCTGTATAATATGTATGTAGTGAGCTCCCTCTAGTAGTGTGACTCTATAATCTGTATGTAGTGAGCTCCCTCTAGTGGTGGCTGTATAATCTGTACGTAGTAAGCCCCCCTAGTGGTGTCTGTATAATCCAGTGATTTCCAACCTACGGCCCCCGGGCCACATCTGGCACGATCACCTACGCCTGCCTGTGCCCGGATGCACAGCAGTGAGAGTGGGAAGAAAACTGCCGAACTCAGGCCACGACTCACGCTCTCAGCCCCCTCTCCATGGGGAACACCTGCACACGCAAGAGCCATCAGACCCTGACCACGCTACGTGTACTCAGAGGAAGTGATCCCAGCGCAGTACAGAGTAAGTGGAAAAAGCCTCGGCCAGGAGAACGCATAAATTGTGTGTGCGAGCAGGAAGAGGCTCCATTGGCCACACAGCCCTACACCGGAGCAGGCCTGGCTGCCGCTAGCGGCACGATAGCCTCCATCCCATATCGGTACTGCACCTCGCCATGTACATATAGGTTTCTGGGAGGGTTACACTCTGATCTGCCCCAAAATAAACCCATGTATCCCAGTGACTGGCCTGTAACCATGGTAACACCCATATGGGGATAGTAGATCCTCTCCTTACAGGCTGGATATCCAGACCCAAATCTGTGCCCCTTGTGAAACCTGTCACGGATCTGCAGCTGAAGAATATGGTGAGCCGCAGGCAGATAAGTTGCCCACAGCATAAACTAATGCAGGGCAGTGCACGATGTCCTATCTATGCCTTATGGTTTCATGCCAAATCTGACTCAAATCTGGTTAGAGTAGTGTTTATTGGTCTTTGGCTGGCAGTATAGAGAGTGGCCCCTTCATAGTAATAATGGTCACATGTGCCCCCTGCACAGTATTCATATATGCCCCCTTCACAGTAGCAATGCTCACATGTGCCCCCTTCACAGTAATAATGCTCACATGTGCCCCCTTCACCAGAGAAATCATGCTTACATGTGCCCCCTTCACAGTAATAATGCTCACATGTGCCCCCTTAACAGTAATCATGATAACATGTGCCCCCTTCACAGTAATCATGCTCACATTGTGCCCTTCACAGCAGTAATGCTCACATGTGCCCCCTTCACAGCAGTAATGCTCACATGTGCCCCCTTTACAGTAGTAATGCTCACATGTGCCCCCTTCACAGACAAAATGCGCAGATATTTGTCCCTTCATAGTAATAATGCTCACACGTGCCCCCTCACAGTGTTTGCATTTCTTTCTGGCAAAGCTACCTGGTTCAAGCCCGCAAAATTTATACCATGTCTAGTGCGGCCCTCAGACAAAAAATGGTTGGGCACCATTGGCATAATCAATATGTAGTGAGCTCCCTCTAGTGATGGCTGTATAATCTGT
Organism: Bufotes viridis; assembly: GCA_033119425.1. Taxonomy (NCBI): domain Eukaryota; kingdom Metazoa; phylum Chordata; class Amphibia; order Anura; family Bufonidae; genus Bufotes; species Bufotes viridis. The sequence continues at coordinate 157,544,082 of CM065595.1, forward strand.
ATGCAGTGAGCTCCCTCTAGTGGTGTCTGTATAATCTGTATGTAGTGAGCTCCTTCTAGTGGTGACTGTATATTCTTTATGTAGTGAGCTCCCCCTAGAGGTGACTGTATGCACTGTATGTAGTGAGCACCCTTTAATGGTGGCTATATAATCTGTATGTAGTGAGCTTCCTCTATTGGTGACTGTATCATCTGTATGTAGTGAGCTCCCTCTAGTGGTGACTGTATAATATGTATGCAGTGAGTTCCCCATAGCGGGGACTGTATAATCTGTATGTAGTGAGCTCCCCCTAGCAATGGTTGTATAATCTGCATGTAGTAAGCTCCCTCTAGTGGAGTGTCACGGACGTACCAAGACATACAAACGTCCTGGCGACAGTGAGTGACAGGAGATCTGTGAGACTGGCAACACGTGGTTTGCTCTGACAGGTTTTCCTTGTGGATCAGTAGGTGTCTGTGTTGTTTCTGATAATGGCCACACCCTTGGCCTCCAGGTGTTGATTATGTTGTCATTTAACCTTCCTTATTTATAGTTGCTTCTCCCACTATGCTGTGTGGTTTATAGCTTCTGTGCCTGTGGATTGTTTGTGGTTGGATCTCGGCTGAGTTCCTGGTGCTTCCCTATCCTCTTTGAAGTTAAGTGTTTCACTTCTCTTTTGTATTTTGTTTGGGTTCTGTGTGTTGCAGTTCCCTATTGTTTGTATTAGGCCTGAAGTAGACTCCTGTTCGTCCTTCCTTTTGGAGGAACAGATAGTCTCATCCCTGCCATTAGTACCAGGGTCCCATAGGGCTAGATTGGACTCTAGGTATTACTGCGTATGAATTCACCTACTTTTGGGCTCTGTTCATACTGGTAGTCAGTCAGAATTTGGGTAAGGGTTTTCACTAGGAGGTGTCCGCCTTCTTCCCTAGTTCTCACGCCTGATTCCCTGTTTTCCTCTTCACTCCTATGCTCGGTGTGGTGTTTCCCTCCCACACTGAAGCGTGACATGGTGACTGTATAATCTGTATGTAGTGAGCTCCCTCTAAAGGTGGCTGTATAATCTGTATGTAGTGAGCTCCCTCTAGTGGTGGATGTATAAGCTATATGTAGTGAGCTCCCTCTCAGGGTGGCTGTATAATCTGTATGTAGTGAGCTCCTTCTAGTGGTAGCTGTATAATCTGTATGTAGTGAGCTCCCTCTAGTGGTGGCTGTATAATCTGTATGTAGTGACCTTCCCCTAGTGGTGGCTGTATAATCTGTATGTAGTGAGCTTCCCCTAGTGGGAGGTATTAAATCTGTAGTTAGTGAGCTCCACCAGTTTTTACTGTATAATTCTTGTGTGTGGCATGTCCCTTAGTGGTGGCTGTAGATATCTGGTTGCAATGAGCTCCACTCCCCCGAGTAGTCGTTCAGGCAGCCAGATTTTGATCATGTAACTCTGTGGGATACTTTACTAAACATGACTTTTCATTCGCCATCTTAATAAAGGTTAACACAACTCTTAATTCATTTATAAGATGGTGTGTTGTCTGTGTGCTACACACTGAAACCAACACCACCTGTGCGCTGGCATACAGTCGATTCAGGTAAAATTTACAACAATTTTCTGGAGTAAATTTGTATAAATGAGAAGACACTTTAAGGGTTATTTATTACAAACATTTTTACATCTGTTTTTGGTATAAAGAATATACACAACATTTTGAATGCCCATGTGACAAAATTTTGACGCAAGGGTGTTCTTGCGCCGGTATTTACACAAAGGAGTGTTGATGATGTAGTGGCGGTATGACAGGGGGTGGAATTTCGTCCCCAACAAATTTGCCAACATTTGCATCTGGAAACAGGCGTAAATCTTAGAGAAATACTACTCCAGCCGGTGTCTGGTCTAGTTGTATCACCAGGCACACAGACTGCTTAAAGTGCACCTAATTTATAATAAGAAGCACACCTTGCAATAAGTTAGGTGCATCTTCTGTCAGCAAAGCCAGTGCAAAAGGGGAGTATAAGACCGGTGTAAAAATCCACTTTGTAAATGACCCCCATTTTCTTTGAAAAATGCACCAGAAAATTGGTGCAAATACTTCAACAAATGTGAGCCAATGAAAGAAAATACATTGCTCCGATCCCTTTAAGGATATAGTGAGAATTATGGTGATGACGCGCTTGGTGGGGGTTGGGGGGAGGCTCTGAATTTTGCTCTGATCCCTCTAATGAAAAGTCTGCTGAATAATAGAGAATTCTTGTAATATATATTTTATATTGGGACAGGAGTAGAGTCAATTGATTTCATAAATCTATCTGAAAACTCTGGATTTACAGTTTTATGGATAATTATATTAAGATCATTTTCCTTGGCGCCGCAGATAAATTTTCTGTGTGAGAAGATTATTTATGAGGGAAACTTGGCTGATGAAGCCGAAACGCTAACGGACATTTAATTCCAAGTTATACATTCAGAAAGAAAATAGAGATTGCTGTCAGTCCTCAATGGGCAAGAGGTCAAGAAGGAAAAAGTAAAAGCCCCCCCCCCCCACTGGAAATAGGATTACTGGGATAAATTCCATTTCCTGCCCCCATCCCCAGTGCAAGTGATCACCATCTGATCCATTATTATTTGGATGTCATACGTAAATCATAAAATATGTAATGGGATTAGGAAAAAAAATCTTATGTCCAGTCTATGATGACCCTCTGCTTCACCTCCACTGTGAATAAAAGCTGTGATCACAAATTCATAACCCTTCTTATATGGTATAAGACATGTGTAAACTCACACAGTAATACATAATATTACATATCTGTTCCAAAGCTACTTCTGTATTTTCCTTCAGAACTGCACTCATTATTCTGCTACTGGAGTCACTGTGTACATACATTACATTACTTATCCTGTACTGATCCTGAGTTACATCCTGTATTATACTCCAGAGCTGCACTCACTGTTCTGCTGGTGCAGTCACTGTGTACATACATTACATTACTTATCCTGTACTGATCCTGAGTTACATCCTTATTATACCCCAGAGCTGCCCTCACTATTCTGCTGGTGCAGTCACTGTGTACATACATTACTTATCCTGTACTGATCCTGAGTTACATCCTGTATTATACTCCAGAGCTGCACTCACTATTCTGCTGGTGCAGTCACTGTGTTCATACATTACATTACTTATCCTGTACTGATCCTGAGTTACATCCTTATTATACTCCAGAGCTGCACTCACTATTCTGCTGGTGCAGTCACTGTGTACATACATTACGTATCCTGTACTGATCCTGAGTTACAACCTGTATTATACTCCAGAGCTGCACTCACTATTCTGCTGGTGGAGTCACTGTGTACATGCATTACATTACTTATCCAGTACTGATCTTGAGTTACATCCTGTGTTATACTCCAGAGCTGCATTCACTATTCTGCTGGTGCAGTCACTGTGTACATACATTACGTATCCTGTACTGATCCTGAGTTACATCCTGTATTATACTCCAGAGCTGTACTCACTATTCTGCTGGTGGAGTCACTGTGTACATACATTACATCACTTATCCTGTACTGATCCTGATTTACACCCTGTATTATACTGCAGAGCTGCACTCACTATTCTGCTGGTGCAGTCACTGTGTACATACATTACTTATCCTGTTCTGATCCTAAGTTACATCCTGTATTATACTCCAGAGCTGCACTCACTATTCCGCTGGTGGAGTCACTGTGTACATACATTACTTATCTTGTACTGATCCTGAGTTGTCTCCTGTATTATACTCCAGAGCTGCACTCACTATTCTGCTGGTGCATTTACTGTGTACATACATTACTTATCCTGTACTGATCCTGAGTTACATCCTGTATTATACTCCAGAGCTGCACTCACTATTCTGCTGGTGGAGTCACTGTGTACATACATTACTTATCCTGTACTGATCCTGAGTTACATCCTGTATTATACTCCAGAGCTGCACTCGCTATTCCGCTGGTGGAGTCACTGTGTACATACATTACTTACCTTGTACTGATCCTGAGTTGTCTCCTGTATTATACTCCAGAGCTGCACTCTATTCTGCAAGCTTGTTAACAGACACACAACTGTACAGAACACAGCTGATCTACTAGAATACAAAGGGGGGAGTCAATCTTCTATCCGATATATAACAATCTTTGAGGCTGGATACCAAAACTGGAATGACCCTGCAGCCAGAACTTTAAGAGGGTGCAGAGGTAGAAGTCTAACCAATGTCCTTGACTCTTAGGGACCCTACAGATCAAGAAGTTGATTTGACGAGACCAGTGCTGGACATGACATGATAGTGGGGGGGCCCTGTTATAGTCTTTGCATTGGGGCCAAGGATCTTTTTGCTGCACCTCTGCCCACAATCTCTGCACCTGGTCTCTCTGCCTCTTCCACCTTTGTTTCCCTTCTTTCCCCTTCAGGAGCCACCTACCAGCAACACTTCCCCCAGGACTCAATATAATGAGGCATTGGGTCCCCAAAGTTCTGGGACTGATTGCAGCTGCTGTAAATGCTTCTTTTGTCACAGCAGGACAAGGCAGATGTACGACCGCCATGGTCCTTCTAGACTATAAGACCCTCTTCTATTTTTCATGGAAAAAGTCTTCTGCACTTATAGAACATGCAAATAGTTTCCAGTCACAACGGCTGGTTAAATGGCAAACCTATGATGCATAGACTATATGGGGGATGGTCTGTATACTCAGTGGACTCAGATGTTCTTTACAGTCTGTGTCTTCTCCTGACTCTGATAATGACCATTCTTCCATCATCTGCAGGCACTGAAAATGCAGGGGGGATTGCAGCTCTGAAGTCTGCAGAAGACCTCACAGCTTCTGATGCAAATAGGTCTTTGACTTAATTTATGCTGCACCGTCTGCCGTATGCGCCACGGAAGTTTTTAGCCATTATGTCAAATATATCTATGGGCTCTCCTTCTCTAGAGGGAGGCCAAAAGAGTGTCCTTATAGGTTCCTTTGGTACAGTATATGGCAGTATACCTTTTTCTACTGTAAACAGTGACAGTGAATACAACCTCTGCATTACAGAGGGGTAACGTGAAGCTACAATGCAAAATCTGTAACAAGTCCCCCCCCCCCCAATACATTATCATGCATCATTCCTAGCTTTGGTATCCTTATATTGGGTGGAGGGATGCACGTGGACCCCCTCAGACACCCTCTGAAGTGGCACCCCTATATACAGAACCACATTTTGGGTGACATTGCAAGAAATGGTTAAAGTAATAATCTCCAACAAAACTTCATCACGAAGTCTAGCGTCAGCAGAGAGCTGGGAAATCCTCGGAGGGCGGCATTGATGGGCTGGTAATGGACCATGTGGAACTGTACAATAACTGCAGAGTTTTGCCTTTAGGATCTAATTTGCAATCCAGAAATATTGAAGTGTGAAGTGTCCTCAGGAGGATAAGAGACATCTGGACACACTGCAGATGTGGACGCTTCCATCACAGGCTTCATGTAGTTTAGAGTGACCCACCAGACCTCCTCATAGATTCCACGGTCATCACATATATAAAAGGGAACGTTCCACTAAGCTTTCCCAGACACCAGAATGGTAATTCTGTCCAGTTATACGGTGGGGTGGGACACGTATCACTGCTGATCTGCATTGCAACATTGTATCTCATTGTAGCCAAAGAATAACATAGTGATGGCTCATTCACACAGTCATTGTTCGGTCAGTGATTGTGAGCCAAAGAAGTGGAGTCTCCACAGACATGAGGTATAAGGCCTCTTTCAGACGAACGTTGCGGGTGCACTCCGTCAAACAGTGCGGGTGCGTTGCGGGAATCGCCACCATTCTTCCCTGCGAGTGCAAAGCGCTGTCATGCGTTTTTCACGCGCGGGAGAAAAATCGGCACTTTTGGTACCCAGACCCGAACCTGCACTTCTTCACAGAAGTGCATGTTCGGGTCAGAAATTGTCCCGCTGGTATTATTTCACATTATAACATAGTTATAATGTGAAATAATACCCTTGGCCATCTTCCTAATGTTGAACCCGGTGCTGAATGGGTTAAAAATAATTAACTAATAATAACTTACCTGGTCCATTTGATCGCGAAGCCCGGCATCCTCTCCGTTAGCTTGCTGGTAGGAAAAGGACCTGTGATGATGTCACAGCATCACATGGCTCAATCACATGCTCCATCACCATAGTGATGGAGCATGTGATTGGGCCATGTGATGTGACGTCATCACAGGTCCTTAGTTCTTAGCTGATGCTGCAGGAAAGAGAGGACAGATCGCGACTACGCGATCAAGTGGCTAAGGTAAGTTAACTTTTATTATTTTTAACCCCTTCCTCTTCATTTTACTATGCATTCTTTATTAAGAATGCTATTATTTCCCTTATAACCATGTTATAAGGGGAAATAATAGAGATTGGGTCCCGTTGCTAAGCAACAATGCGGGAAAATCGCAACGCATCCGCACTTGGTTGTGGATGCTTGCGATTTTCCCGCAGCCCCATTCACTTCTATGGGGCCTGCGTTGCGTGAAAAACGCAGAATATAGAACATGCTGCGATTTTCACGCAACGCAGAAGTAATGCGTGAAAATCACCGCTCATGTGCACAGCCCCATAGAAATGAATGGGTCCGGATTCAGTGCGGGTGCAATGCGTCCTCCTCACGCATTGCACCCGCGCGGAAAAATCGCCCGTGTGAAAGGGGCCTAAGGGAAAGATCTGCACCTGTTCTGTCTTTAGAGTTGGTTTTGGCTCAAAATCACTGACTGAACACTGACGTGTAAATGAGGCATAAAAGTGTCTACAATATTGAGACATTGGACTGGGGCAAAATGGTTTCTGGATGACTAGGCAGCACTTATCCAACGAGAGACCTGATACGATTATATATGTCTGATGGGGTGGTTTCTCATTGTATTTAGAGCTCATGAATGTGCTGTGTTTTGCGGTCCGCAAATTGTGGATCCGCAAAACACGGAGGCAGCCCGAATTTGCAGAACGGAACACGCGGCCCATTATAGAAATGCCTATTCTTGTCTGTAAAACGGACAAGAATAGGACTTGATCTATAATTAAAAAAAAATAATAATTGCGGGGTCACGGAACAGAGCAATGGAGGGGGACAGCACATGGAGTGCAGCTCGGACACAGAACCAAACTACGTTCGTGTGAATGCTCCCTTAGGCTGTATTTTCAGTGGGCGACTGATGAGTGCTGAGAGGTGCACTAGAGGCAACGCGGATTTATTTAATACATTAGAATGAAGGTCTAGGGAGCCCCTCACTATTAGCTAAATATTTTATAGAAATTCATTGTATTCATTCATCCTGGGCTGCCTGGTTAATGAACTGGATGCCAGAAGTACAGTAAAGACTGACACAGAGAAGAAGAGAGTTAATTTGTGTTGTAGAATTAATAAATGGGCAGCATGGTGGCTCAGTGGTTTGTGGTGGCTCAGTGGTTAGCAATGGTGCCTTGCAGCGCTGGGGTCCAATCTGACCAAGGACAACATCTGCATGGAGTTTGTATGTTCTCCCTGTATTTGTGTGGGTTTTCTCCGGTTTCCACCCACCCTCCAAAGACTGATAGGTAACTTAGATTGTGAGCCCCATTGGGGACCGTGTGATGATAATGTCTGTAAAGTGTTGTGGAATATGTCAGCGCTATATAAGTGCATAAAATAAATAGAAAATAAAGAATAATGTGGATTCATAGTGTGTGGGAAGTTGGGCACAGTAATGGTGGCTATTAGTAGGTATCATTCACCATCTATAGGAGTCCACGAGAATAGAATACAAAAAGACTTGACACAGGACGACGACTGATATGTCCAGATATTTTTCTTTTTATAATTGGCTCACTTGTCATTGGCGAGAGTTTGCAATCCTCATCTTTCTACTTTCCCCCCAGGTTGTAAATAATTATTAAGTCTGAAACGCTCGATATATCATCTCATCATCTTCAGGAAAGTCTGGAGAAAGCGTCTCAGCGAGGGACACGGCAAAGTTTGTCCATTAGTCTGACAGACTCTGCTGCAATGAGATATAAATTTAATGAGTGACAAATGTGACCGGAGCCGAAGAAAGAGAAATCTAGAAAGCAATAAAGGAAATAAGATGTCATTAATTTACAAATTATTACAAGTCAAATGTCATAACTCAAGATGAAGAAAAAAGGGAGGAAATTGAATGCACTTAATGAATAACATAATTAATTTCATCCTCTGTATCATTTCAGTCCTAGCACAGAATTTATAGCACGGCCAATCCATTCACACTCGCTTATTTTGCAATCATCACGGCGTGAAAAACTCGTCAGAACTTGGAGAATTGCAGCTGCAATAATTTACTATCCAGGGGCCTTGTCGGGGGGAGCAACCGGGGAATGTGCCAGGACGTGCCAACAAGTCACTTTTCCTTGGGCAGGGTATTTACAGCGAATACAGGGCTCAGGCAGCAAACTGAATCTTTCCCCTGGGAAAGTCTAAATGCAGCTCTGCACAATCTTCCATCAGTGATGAAAGGCGCTGGATCATATACATATATACACTACACAAGGAGGCCCAACCTCCACTACAACATCCTATATGGCCACGATTACGGCTCCTATAGGTTCGCCACCTAACTTTCCCAGACTCCTAAATGGCAAATCAACCAAGCCCCACAATGATACATCCTCAGACCCTTGTTTTAGTGCCTTGTTTGCAAATATACAGACCTTGCACCCTCTTCCGGTGACGCTTGGGCCAGTGCCTCGTGCCCTGTTTGCTAAAATTACAAACCATGTGAACATGGGAAACTGCCCAGGTCTTCACCATCTAGTAGTATGTATATACTGTATTTATCAGCATGTGTCATAGTGTCTATATGTGTATGTATGTATGTATGTGTCAGTATGTGTCATAGTGTCTATATGTGTGTGTATGTATGTGTCAGTATGTGTCATAGTGTCTATATGTATATGTAGATGTATGAATGTTTCAGTGTTATTCTGTATGTGTCAGTATGTGTCACAGTGTCTATATGTGTATGTATATACTGTATGTATCAGTATGTATCACAGTGTCTTTATGTGTATGTATATACTGTATGTATGTGTCAGTATGTGTCACAGTGTCTATATGTGTATGTATATACTGTATGTATGTGTCAGTATGTGACACAGTGTCTATATGTGTATGTATATACTGTATGTATGTGTCAGTATGTATCACAGTGTCTATATGTGCATGTGTCAGTGCATCTTGGTCATCAGCAGGTATTGGCATAATCTGTGCAGGTAAATACTTCTCTGCAACACTCTCAGCTTTGCTATGTGGTAGCTCAATCTCAGCTATGCTTGGCTGGGTAAATTGGAAACTTCTCCTCTTCTGCAGGAACTTAGCTCTCTGTAGTCTGTCTCTTACTTTAGTCCTTAATCCTAGGAACTTGTTGTCTTGGCATCAAGCTCGGTTAGCTTAGGAGACAATGCAAGCCCAGGAGGGGACAAGCAACCATAAAGGACTTCAGAGGCAGTGCCTCTGGGGCCTAGAAGAGCAGGCAGTGCTCTGCTAGCCAACACACAACCTTTCCCCTGGAGGGGGTAGGCTAGACTGACTTACTGGCTAGCTAAATTCCTCCCTCTCTAAAGAGGGCTGGGAAGGCACTAGAAGGTTCCTCTTCAGAGAAACTATCTCTGCTCAGATTTGCTGCCACCCGCTGGTAGACCAGGAACATTACATCTAAACAGCAGTTGGTACATTGGTATGTATGTGTCAGTGGTATGTGTGTATATACAGCCCCGATTCCAAAAATGTTGGGATGCTGTATAAAATGTAAATAAAACCAGAATGCAATGATTTGATCTCATAGACCCATATTTTATTCACAATGGATCACATCAGATGATGAAAGGGAGACATTTTACCATTTTGTGAAAATATTACCTAATTTCGAACCTGACAGCAGTAAAGCATCTCTGAAAAGTTGGGACAGGGGCAAAAAAAGGTGGTAATAATAAACAGCTGGAGGAGCAATTGACTACTAAGTCACATGACTGGGTATAAAAAGAGTGTATTTTAGAGGCAGATTTTCACCAATCTGCAAAAAACTAAAGAGTAAAAATTATGGAAAATTTTTAGAAAAATGCTCCTCAAAGTAAAATTATGAAGACTTTGAGTCTTCCCAGTACTGGATGCTCCTGATCTACAGACCCGCAGGAGGCACTGCATTAAATACAGGATGATTCTGTGCTAGAAATCCCTGCATGGGTCAGAAGAAACATTCCAGAAACCCTTTTCTGTGAACACAGCTCGCTGTGCCATCCACAAATGCAGGTTAAATCTGTGTCATGCAAAGAAGAAGACAAATGTCAACACATTCCAGAAACGCTGCGTCTTGTCTTGGCCAAAGCTCATGTAAAATGGACAGAGACAAAATGGAAAACTTCTGTTGACTCCATGTTCTACGGACTCAAAAGGAGAGGGACCATCCAGCTCATTATCAGCGCACAGTTCTGCATCGCTGATGGTATGAGAATACATTAGTGCCTATGTCGTGGGCAGCTTACACATGTGGAAAGGCACTATCAATGCTGAACAGCATCTAGAGGTCTTAGAACATGCTCCTCCATCTAGACAATGTCTCTTACAGGAAAAGCCTTGGATATTTCAGCAAGACAACGCTAAACCACATCCAGCATCCATCACAACAGCATGGCTTCACAGAAGAAGAGTCCGGGCTGCGCCGAGAAAATAGTGCTCCTTACACTAATAGTGTAAACATAATGTCACCCAAAAATAACTGTGCTAAGCTGATACTAGGTGCTAGGGTGCCCCCCCCCCCCACACACACACACACAGTAATAGTGCTTCCCAAAGTCCCACAGTGTCTAACAGTGTCCCTAATAGTAATAATACCACCATTGTGCCCATACTAGTAATCACTTTCCCCATAGTACCCCTGTAGTAATAATTATCCTTATGTTGTGTACCAGTACAAAAATGCCACCCTTACAATGTGCACCAGTACAAAAATACCCCCTTATAATGTGCCCCAGTACGATAATACCCCTTATAATGTGCACCAGTTCAATAATACCCCCTTATAATGTGCACAGTACAAAAATACGCCCTTTTAATGTGCACCGCTGCAAAAAATACCCCCCCTTATAATGCACACCAGTACAATAATACCCCCTTATAATGTGCACCAGTACAAAAATACCCCCTTATAATGTGCGCCGCTGCAAAAAATACCCCCCCTTATAATGTGCACCAGTACAAAAATACCCCCTTATAATGTGCCCCACTGCAAAAAATACCCCCCTTATAATGCACACCAGTACAATAATACCCCCTTATAATGTGCACCAGTACAATAATACCCCCTTATGATGTGCACCAGTACAGTAACACCCCCCCCCCCCTTTATAATGTGCACCAGTACAAAAATATTCCTGTATAATGTGCAGCAGTGCAAAAAGTAGCCCCTTATGATGTGCGCCTGTGCAAAATATACCCCCTTACAATGTGCAGTAGTACATAAAATAACCCCTTATAATGTGCACCAGTACAAACAAATTCCACCTTATAATGCGTGCCAGTACAAAAAGTGACCCCTCCTCCAGTAGAGCCCATGTGCCCATAGTGATCCTCTATAATGTGTGATAGTACAAAATGCCCGAGTAGATGCCCCCACATTGCTCTCCCCTCGTGGTGGCCCTGTAAGCCGTGTACCAGGATGAGCTCCCCAAGGATACAAATGAGGAAAGCAACTCCACCACCAGTTTTGCCAAAACCGTATTTTTCTTTAATGTGGTCATGAACACAACCACAGATGTTGGTTACACACAAATACATTTACATACACCCAGCCAGACGGCTGAGACCCTTGTTCTGCACAGTGCGGTGCCCTCCGGTGGATGCTGGAGGTATTAGCAGTACATTTACCTACTGGTAGGCTGAAATAGACCAGCCACGCCTTACCTGTTATTCACCTGGAAACAGGAACAATTGTTGGGTGCGTGTGCGAGCTAGCCTGGGGTACAGCACGTTAGCTTACAATCTTATTCCATGCTATAATATTCCCCCCAATAACTGATCCAACAGCACATGCCTATACAGTTTCTCCTGAATAAACTCCAGCCTGGCTTGAATCCATTGTGAAGCTTATCAGCTCTCCAGTGTGAACTGGCAATTTAAATGTGAAGTCCTTGACATGAGCAGTTAACAGCACTTGTGACCTGAAACAAACAGAAACTCTAACTAACTAACTACATGCCTGGTCTTAGTGTCTAGGATTCTAGGCACCAAAACTGTGATGAAGTGCGTGCACGATCAGTCTTACCAATCCATCTGTTTTGTATAAGCTGGTGACTGTGAATGGAACTAGGTACCGTAGTGTCTTTGGTGTTCCTGGCAGCAGTTCCCCTTCCTCTGGACAAGATCAGGATCATGGACACAATCAGCTCCACTTGGCTTCAGCTCTGGTCCCAGGAGGATGCTCTCACGCCTGGATGTCAAGGGATTCTCCTCACACACAGCTCCTTTATGCTTCTCTCAGGCTCACTCTAAGATGAAGGATCCTTCACTTTCTCTTCAGGCTTTGTAACTCCAGTCTGTTAGCTGTGCTTAGGAAACAGTGGTCTCTTGTGGCCAAACAGCAGAATGTCAGTTGTATAACTTCATTTACACAAATACAATGTTCACACAATGAGAGCTGTTTCCTCATCTCACAGCCCGGCATGGTCCCAAATAAAAAACACTAAACTCAAATACTTATCTACATACGGTTGTCAGCGATGCAGTGCAGGCCTCTACTGATGCCCGCATCCCATGGGAGCACTACTGATGGCTAAATACCATGGGAGCACTACTGATGCCCGCATTGTCTGGGAGCACTACTGATGCCCGCATCCCATGGGAGCAATACTGATGTCCGCATCCCCACGGCTTCCAGAATGGTTAAGTGACTTCAGGTCAACCATATTGCCCGACCACCTTAGATCCATGTTGTACAGGTCCCTGATATGATGTCCATAGCCTTCTGTGGGCCCATAATGTGTGTCCATGAGCCTCCAAGTTTACAAGGGGGCAATAAATTTGTCACAATCCACCAGACTTCTTATTTTGGTGCAAAAAGTCTGCTTTGTTTATCTGGATGTAATTGTTTGCAGCAAGCTCATTAATTATTACAATGAGTTGTAGCAGGAAATTTCAGCAAGAAATCTGCAGTCTGTGAAATCACAGTTAAAGAGGATTCTTCCCATATTGCTTCTATGGGAGAATATGGTGCAGTATTGAACCACCCTGGGGTAACACATGGGTGACTATAAGTAAATAACACAGACTCCTAGGGGGCTTCTTATGTTGCCATACTGGTTACATACGCTCGACTTAGGCCCCTTGCAGACGAGCGTGAGCGGATTAGGTCTGAATGCGTTGCGGATGCGTTTAGTGAAAACTGTGCTATGTCGCAAGCAAGTCCATTCAGTTTTGCCTGCGATTGCATTCAGTTGTTCAGTTTTTATCGCGCGGGTGCAATGCGATTTAATGCGTTTTGCACGCGCTATATAAAAAACTGAATGTTTACAAACAACATCTCTTAGCAACCATCAGTTAAAAACACATCACATCTGCACATGCTTGCGGATGCGACGCGATTTTCACGCAGCCCCGTTGGGGCCAGCGTTGCGTGAAAAACGCAGAATATAGAAGATGCTGCGATTTTCACGCAACGCACAAGTGATGTGTGAAAAACAATGCTCATGTACACAGACCTATTGAAATTAATGGGTCCGGATTTAGTGCAGGGGCAATGCGTTCGCATCACGCATTGCATCTGTGCGGAATACACACCCGTGTGAAAGGGGCCTTATCGTAGATTTTTGGAGTTAAATCCTTATGAATAGTCAGGGTTCACATACTTTTATATTTTTGTGCCCAGTAAGAGCTTTATTCCGCAGACTCCAGAGACGGCTTCAGAGAGGGTTTATTTTAATGCTGATTATTTGTCGCTGTATTGCAGACTGTGAGAACTGCTACAGAGGCACCGTTCTTATAATGATGCCCAAATTAGAAAACCCCTTCTAGGTGTCTACAGATTTTTCTTTTCCAAAAGACTTCATGAATTTTACAAAGTGCTAAAAAAATGTTTAGCTTCTCACAGGAGATGAGAGAGAGGAACGGGAACAAGCAGCTCCGAGGGATCCTCACCTGGGTGTGACGGGGTCAATCATTAAACAGACAGCATCAAATATATTATGTTTCATTTAAAAGTCTGTATTTTTTATCTGTCAATTATTTTGAATTCATTTGTTAAATATTATGCAGGAAATGTTCAATGTAACAGCCCCTGCCCACGCCGTTGTCTTCACAGGGGAGGGAATTTAAAGTCAAATCCATGGATAAGTCCACCTTCTCACTCTGACATCACCAGCCCTCCTCATTCTCTGATAGTGTTGAGCAAATCGGTGTTCACGAAGTTGACTTCGATCCGAATTTCAGGGAAAATTCGATTCACTGCAAACCCGATTTTCTTCATGCCTCATTGTAACAAATCGATTTTCAATGAAATGGGGTAAAAGACAAAAAAAAAATCATACTTACATATTATCTTGATTAAACATCCCACGTTAAATCCCGTGCACGGTGACAAACATCCTCCTCCTGACTCTGACATCACCAGTACTCCACAGATAAGTCTACCTCCTCACTGTCTAATATCACCAATCCTACCCAGATATGTCCACATCCTCACTCTATGATATCAACAGCCATCCACAGATAAGTCCATCTCCTCACTCTCTGACATTACCAGCCATCCCCAGATAAGTCCATGTCTTCAATTTCTGACCTCACCAGCCCTCCCCAGATAAGTCCACCTCTTCACGCTCTGACATCACCAGCCCTCCCCAGATAAGTCTGCCTTATCACTCTCTGACATCACCAGCCATCCCCAGATAAGTCCGCCTCCTCATTCTGACATCACCAGCCGTCCCTGGATTAGTCTACCTCCTCACTCTGACATCAACAGCACTCCCCAGATAGGTCCGCCTCCTCATTCTGACATCACCAGCCTTCCCTGGATAAATCCACCTCCTCACTCTCTGACATCACCCCCCCCCCCCAGATAAGTCCACCTCCTCCCTCTCTGACATCACCAGCCCTCCCCAGATAGATCTACCTTATCACATTCTGACATCACCAGTCATCCACATGTAAGTCTACCTCTTCAATCCAGCCCTCCCCAGATAAGTCTACCTCTTCACTCTCTGACAACACCAGCACTCCTCAGATAAGTCTGCCTTATCACTCTCTGACATCACCAGCCATCCCCAGATAAGTCCATATGCTCACTCTGTGACATCACCAGCCCTCCTTTGAGAAGTCCACCTCCTCACTCTCTGACATCTCCAGCCCTCCCCAGATAGGTCTGCTTATCACTCTCTGACATCACCAGCAATTCCCAGATAAGTCCACCTCTTCACTCTCTGACATAACCAGCCCTCCCCAGATAAGTCTACCTCCTCACTCTCTGACATCTCCAGCCCTCCCCAGATAAGTCTGCCTTATCACTCTCTGACATCACCAGCCATCCCTAGATAAGTCAACCTCTTCACTCTCTGACATCACCAGCCCTTCCCAGGTAAGTCTGCCTCCTAACTCTGTGATATCACCAGCCCTCCCCAGTTAAGTCCACCTCCACACTTTCTGATATCACCAGCCTTCCCCAGATAAGTCCACCTCCTCACTTTCTGATATCACCAGCCTTCCCCAGATAAGTCCACCTCCTCACTTTCTGATATCACCAGTCTTCCCCAGATAAGTCCACCTCCTCACTTTCTGATATCACCAGTCTTCCCCAGATAAGTCCACCTCCTCACTTTCTGATATCACCAGCCTTCCCCAGATAAGTCCACCTCCTCACTTTCTGATATCACCAGTCTTCCCCAGATAAGTCCACCTCCTCACTTTCTGATATCACCAGCCCTCCCCAGATAAGTCCACCTCCTTACTCTCTGACATCACTAGCTCTCCCCCGATAAGTCAATCTTCCTACTCTCTGACATCATCAGTCCTCACCAAGTAAGTCTGCCTTTAATTGTTATACTCTTTATGAGCAGCTAATTGGAGTTTGGCGACAACTTGGTGATAACTGCAAATTCTTGACTTGTTGAAGCCAATCAGGATCTGTGAGGACCCCATTCTAATTTGATGCCCCTTCTCTCCCTATAGTATGTCCCATAATTAATGACTGCCTATAGAAATAAAGTGCCGCTGGCAAGCATATAATATTAATACACGGCTTGCAGGATATCATACGGTCTCAGGAACGCCAAGGCAGGAAATTTTGTTACCAGCGGCGGTGGTTTTGTTTTCATTTTCAATGTTTAATCGCGCAGAACTTGAGTCTCTTATCTCTCTTTTCATGTGAAATGGCCTCTTCTCTTTTCTGTCTCTTTTATTCTCTGGAATTTATTAGTCATGGTAAATATATTTCCATATGCCGCTATTACATCGTCCTATGTCCCGCCTAATATCACTAAATTTGATTTCACAGCTGAATAGGCAAATGATATTAAACCTTGCATACGTCTTCATCATTAACGCCATCAGAGCCGTTTCCCTTTCCTTAATTGGGATGTTTGGGAAAACAAATGCGGCCATATGTCTCATTACTGGTATCGCCATATGAATCTCGTTGGTTTTCTTGAAGAAGCTCACTTACAGTTTTATCTGCTGTCAATCACACATCACAACCATTTCGGCCGCTATTTCTAGATCACATGGTGATCCCAGCGCAGGGTACAATCCATGTAAAAAAAATCTACCTTAAATGCACCCAACCCCACAAAATGGCATCCGTTAGGGTTGTTTTCACAGCGGTACTGTCAGTAATATGATGGCATAACTGGACCTGTAATTTCAGAACAGAGCTGTCAATCACACTGCAGTCCCACCCCCAGTGAGCTGCTCAGCAGTGTACACACTGGGAGCCGAAATGTCTGGTGTGGAAAATAATTAATTTATTTATTTTTGGAGTGTGGGAATAAAGTGGGTACTGAGAGAATACAAATCTTGCCTTTGCTTGGATTTAAGGCCAAGACCCCACTTTGCGAACCACTGTGCCGCCATGATGCGAGTGCCATACTACATTACCATGGTAGTGACCACACTGTCTCCAGCAATATCAGCTGGATCCGCAGCAATCATCTGTTCACTAGGGAAGCAACATTCGACCATGGTCATTAAAACTAAAACTGAGAAGTATGTAAAGAAATTGTCTCTCACCATCCAAGTTGATCAGCCAGGTCCTCTCTCCTCATCTTCACGGTCTTGGCTGTAAGACAGCTGGCTGCAATATGAGCCTCCCTCCTCTGTCCTTTCTGCATTAGGACAAAAAGAGTATTAAGCCCCGCCCCTCACTGGGACACCAGCAGAAGACGGAGATTAACCCCTGTGTTCCCGCAGGTTGAGGAAATCCCTCAACCTTCTGTTTAGTTTTATCATTTATTTCTAGGGTTAGTGTTCCAGCAGCTGGAAGACTACAGAAAGGATACACGGGAAATGAGTTTTGCTCATATTTCACATTTATATCTTACTTCTTTTTATCTTTCCTATAATATCATGATCATGGGAAATATTTTCATCTTTAGAATAAACTTTATGCAAAGATCTATCTCCCAGAGAAAAAGAACCAGCTCCCTATGAGTCAACAGCTGACTTTCTTTAAGGCTTGGAACAGCAGAGATACCTTACCGGTATGGGGTAGGATTCTGGCTGGGTGAACGCCCCGGACACAGCTTGGGAGTGTGCTTGCCCCCCTTAAGGAGACCAGCTGTGTATGGAGACTTAGAGACAACGCCCCATGGTAAAATAATATGCAAAGCAGTATCTCCCAGAGAAAGGAAATTGTCTCACTAGCTCCACCGTTTGGAAATTACAGAATAAAAATCTGACTATTCGACAAGCCCTGGAACATGACATGGGAAAATAGCCAAGCCAGATATCCATCTGCAGACAGCTGTTTCGGGGTGTTGCCCCTCATCAGTATGAAGCATAATTCCTACTGGCTGAGTGGGCGATGCCTTGGAGACATGAGAGGACACCCGTATAATAAATTGCACATGGTAGGTTTTGCATTGGGCCCCCATAGGTGTAAGTATAACCATAGCATCTGCTATGGGGACCAGGGGTTGAGGGGCCCCACTCAGGTGTAAAAACATTGGACCTTTTGTACAGGAATGGCACTACTAATGGGTTCTCTCATCCATAGTGCTATTATCTATACCTCCAATTATTGGTACTTGTTGGTCATTAGATGGCAGGGGCCCATTCCATTTTACAATGGGGCCCAATGAATTTTAGTTATGCCCCCAGGGCCCACAAAGTTGCAAATTACACTTCTGACCCAATTTACCTCTGAATCATCAAAACTTCCAAGACCTAGGCAGTGGCGTAGGGATTACCATAGCAACCATATCAGTGGCTATGGGGCCCTACGCCACTGGGGGCCCGCCCGGGCCGCCTTCTGTTGTTTTTTTTATTTATTTTTATTTACATACATTTGACTTGACTAGTACCGTCCGTATGGCAGGGGCCTCAGTGTCTGACTGAGACTGACTGAGAGTGTTTCACTCAGTCTCACTGCTGCCAGCCTTTGCCTCAGCCTGCCTGAGGCCCTTTTTTGGTATGGGGCCCATGCATTTCTAGCTACGCCCCTGGACCCAGGTAATGGCAATGATTTCAAAATGAATTAAGTCGGAAAGAAACATTGAATCGAGTGAAATGAAAGTGGTATCACGAGGGAAACGAGCGATATTAATTGAAGGAGGAATTAGACTACTTTCACACTAATGGTTTTGCTGGATCCGGCAGGGACCAGCAAAAAAGCTTCCGTTACTGAAAATACAACCAACTGCATCCGCTATGAACGGATCCGGATGTATTATCTTTAACATAGCCAAGACGAATCCGTCATGAACTCCATTGAAAGTCAATGAGGGACGGATCCGTTTTCGATTGTGTCAGTATTGTGTCAGAGACATTGCATTGTGGGTCCATGACGGAAAGCAAACCGCAGCATGCTGACGTTTGCTGTCCGGTACGAGAACGCAACCAAACGGAACGGAATGCATTTTGGAGCACTCCGTTCTGTTCAGTTACGTTTTGTCCCCATTGACAATGAATGGGGAAAAAACGGAAGCGTTCTTTTATCCTATGACGGATCTCAATACTGGAAAATATTACGCTAGTGGGAAAGTAGCCTTAATCAGAATGAAAATATTTTGAAAGTTTCACAAGACAAATGAACAAATTCTTCACATTTCATTCAGACAGAAACCAGAGCTTTCCAGAAATCAGTATTAATCCTGAAATATATCACGAAGGATGACTTGAGAAGCGCAGCCTCTGGAGGCGAGCCCTAAAACCTGAAATGCAATTCTACTGATGTACAAGTCATTAAGAGGGGCAGATATACAGTAATGAGGGGGGCACATACTTTTTCACAGGAGTATCTAGGGAATAGCTGAATGTAATTTTTAGCAACTGTGGATTTTTTGGAAAATGAAGCCATGCATATGTATTCCAATGACCTCCCTTCCATCTCTATCCCCCCTATGCTTTGCGCTGTACATTACGGAAGGGTTCTATCTGAGAGAATGAATCAAATCTCCTCCCGTCGTTCCTAGCTTTTATTAGGCCATGGAGCCACAGGACAGATAGACAAGAGCCTTCATCTGGCCCAATGTGTCTCATTATTTCAGAGACTTTCTAAGGAAATCGAGACATCTTTCCAGGATCCTAAACCGGCGCACGTTCCCTAAAATTAACATGATTTACCAAACTCTCATTTTAATGGTGCACCCAGAAGACTGATACAATGTATTTCAGAAGAAGTCTTCGCAGCCAAGATTCCGCCGGTGACCTCCTTCCCGTACCCTGGAGGGCCATAGTCATTGGAATAACACATGCGGCATAACTTCTCCTTTATATCGCTTTACATCCTACATTTTTCTAAGAAGTAACAGCTCACATTTAATCACGCAAGGATATAAACCCGCCTTCACTATGCTCCTGGGAAACGGCCAATAACAGATTTAGCAGAAATGTTATTTTTATTTTATTTTATTTGCTAATTTTGTTTATAAATAGGGAAATAATGCTTCAACAAAACAATAAATAGTGATGAGGGGTGGGGTATGGGAAGGTGGGGGTAGGGGCATCAAGAATACTGATGTAACAATTTTCTGAATTGTTACATATTTTGCATTATTAGTAATTACTTTTTGCACTGTTACATATTTTATGTTGTTGTTTTCTGTTCAAGAGCTATTCCTGGAAAGCAGAGTCCAAGAAGAGAGCAACAAGGGGCCCAATGGTATGAGAATAGATTGGCTATGTCTGCCAGCAAGCACATGTGTGTATGTATATATATATATATATATATATTTGTGGTCGGGGCTACCTGTGATACATAGGCTACATGACAAGTAACTGTCTACCTGCCTAACTAACTAAACGGCTTGAATTGTGCCCTAACCGCTGCGTAGAAGGAATGCCTAAAAGGGGGCAAAAACCCCACAACTAAATGATAGATAATAGATTATAGCAACAACACTAACATGACCAACCTCTCGAATGCGAGAACATCTCTAGACTAGGTTGAGGTATGTACCTATTAAACATGCAGAGCGCCGTCTGTTTCAACCCCAAATTGGACACTGGCATACGGACATGCCGCACAACTGAGAGGTGGTGAGTGGTGCAGTGGGAACGGCAACAGAGGACTCTCAAGGTCTCGGTCTGTAAAGGCTGCCAGTAACTGCTGAAAGCCATGGACCGGTCAACTTGAATGGAATGTCGGAAAGAAAATGATTATATTGGGGGCCAAAAATGGAAACAAAACCAGTGCCAGCGAAAGCATCAGAAAAACCAAATGGTTGAAACTGTCATGGCGTGTCGGGTCTGATGTTGTGATACCGCAACCTGATGAAAATGTGACTTACCCAACATTCTGAAGCAATAACAACTCTTGAAGATACGTCAAGTAGTGAAGCCCGTAACCTAATGGGAAATCCACCTGTAACGTAACTTGTTGTATGCTAATAAAGTTGTTGTTTTTTTAATCTAAAGCAAAAATGACGTGCAATGACAATCCTGGCTGCGGTGTTATGCTGACACTGACATGAGGCATGCAGTAATATAGACCACCTGCAACACACCACGCTGCTATAGGTGAGTACATATAAATGATGCAACCATCAGCACCTGCGCCCTGTTGAGATGTGGGTGTATATGCTGTTAAAACAGTCTAAACTCAGTTCTTGACAAAAGCAACGATCATATCAATTTTGAGCAAAAATAAAGCAATAAAACAAGGCAAAGTAAATAGTCCCCGTGGGTCTTTGCAATTACCTTTGTAGCAAGTAGCTCCCCCAGTGTCCAGCTAACATGCTGAACTGAATATGGATCCCCAGCACTTTGCACAGGTACATTTTAAGTACACAAACTCAGGTTTACAACCTTAAAGGGATACACACACATTTTACATTTCCAAAAACAAATTTTACAAATGAAACATACCTCAACACAAAGGAGCCTACAGTCAACTTAATATACATATTACAAAATAGCAGTTATACTAAAGAAACGAAACACTCTGTTAACAGCAGTTCTGCCTTACCTGGATTAATCAGCTGCCTGCATTTCACACTCTATAATGCAAGTAAGGGAATAATGCTGTATGTCAGTGTGAACAAGGCCTTAGTTTGTCTGCAGAAATAATAGCAAATAGAGAAAGAGGTTTGCTGGCGAGCCAGAAAGTGAAAGCAGACAAGAAAGACATGTAGACATATACAGACAAACTAATGATATATTCACCCCCTAACACCCCCCCAAAACGGGGCAGCATGGTGTAACCAAGGCCCATGCCGCCAAATACAAAAAAGCAGCTGGTGCTACCACCCATGTGCCGCTGGTATGAATGCATAAAATATCATTGTAGTAATGGCATGTATCCTACCATCCCCCCCCCCTCTTGCCCCTTGCGAAGCACCACAGCCCGTGCAAGACATATAAACCTGCGAGAAAGTGAGACGGAGTCACGCTCACCCCTGCTGCCTAACCGCACTACCGCGTGGGCACCAAGCGTGAGCTGCCAGGCAGATCACTCCGGTGCGGTGCTGCTCCTCCTCACCTTCAAATGTATCCATACTACAAAAAGTATCATTCTTCATGGGCAAAAGCCTCCAGTTCAGTCACATTCTTAGGCTTGCGCGCAGCAACTGCTTTCTTTAAGTCCCACCAGAGGTTCTCAATCGGATGTAAGTCTGGTGACTGCGATGGCCACTTCACAATGTTCCAGCCTTTAATCTGCAGCCATGCTCTAGTGGACTTGGAGGTATGCTTGGGATCATTGTCCTCCTGAAAGGTCCAACGTCTCCCAAGCCTCAGGTTTGTGACGGACTGCATCACATTTTCATCCAATATCTCCTGGTACTGAAGAGAATTCATGGTACCTTGCACACGCTGAAGCTTCCCTGTACCTGTAGAAGCAGAACAGCCCCAAAGCATGATTGACCCCCCGCCATGCTTCACAGTAGGCAAGGTGTTCTTTTCTTCATAGGCCTCCTCCAAACATAGCGTTGATCCATGGGCCCAAACAGTTCTAATTTTGTTTCATCAGTCCACAGAACACTATCCCAGAACTTTTGTGGTTTGTCCACATGACTTTTGGCATACTGCAGTCGACTCTTCTTATTCTTTGGAGACAGCAAGGGGGTGCGCCTGGGAGTTCTGGCATGGAGGCCTTCATTACGCAGTGTGCGCCTTATTGTCTGAGCTGAAACTTCAGTACCCGCATCTGACAAATCTATTTTCAGTTCCTCAGCAGTCACACAGGGACTTTTCTCCACTTTGCGTTTCAGGTAGCGCACAGCAGTCGAAGTCAGCATCTTCTTTCTGCCACGACCAGGTAGCATCTCAACAGTGCCCTTTGCCTTGAATTTGCGAATGATGCTTCCTATGGTGTCTCTTGGTATGTGTAACATCTCTGCAATCTTCTTATAGCCATTGTCCTTCCTGTGAAGAGAAATCACCTCTTCTCTTGTCTTCCTGGACCATTCTCTTGACTTCACCATGTCTGTAAACACACCAGTAAATGTCTAGAAGGAGCTGAGGATCACAGTCATTTCACATCTGCCTGATTGGGGCTTATTCTGCTTGATTGCTGCTCCTTGACATCCACAGGGGTTTTCAATACCTGATCGAAAACACTTGAATGAACCTCTGTTCTTAAGAGCGGTCGTCTTTAAGGGGTTGAATAATTGTGTCAATGAAGAAATCACAAAAAAAAAACAACATTTAATACTGTATTACAAAAACAATTGATGTCATTTTAGTTGCATTTGGTTCTTTAAAAAGTCCTTGTAAGATTTCATTCTGAACACAATTACAAATGTGCACGAAATTCCCTAAAACCCTTTACAGCATTGGGGGTTGAATCATTTTGAACACAACTGTATATATATATATATATATATATATATATATATATCAAGCTCAAATGGCGCTTTTTTCCAACACTTCAGCATAACAGTGTGGTATCTAAGTTACAACACCCTGCTCGTCTGAGCGCTAACGATACAGCAATCTCCCTATCTCACCTCTAAGACCGCATTCACACTGAGGAATTCAGTTAGACAGCTTCCTAGCTGTGACCCCGCCACACATGGGGTTCGGTCCACCCATCCTCCTGACAGTAACCACGAAAAAACCTTGGAGGGATAAAGTCCACCAGTCCTCTCGACTCTGACCATCCAACCCCTCTTTTCCTCAGGCATTGCTGGGCCCCCGAAAACTCAAGCTTTACTCAGCCTTGGGGTCCCCCAGCTATCCCAGCTAGGACCACGTGAAGCCTCCCAGGCTTCCTTCTCTTTCTCTCCATTTCTCCTCCACACTCTGAGGATTGCTTTATCCCTCAGTGATTATCATAGCTGATCTCACCTTGGGCCAGGGGAACCTGTAATGGACTAGGGGTGTGAACTGAAAGACTCCCATTACCAACCTGTCTCCCAGTCCAAAGAAATCCAGCCCATAAAACAAACAAAAGATCTAAAGCAAAAATGAGGCAAAGCACATCTCTGGATTTCTGCTACTCACCCAACTAAACTGGAAAACCAGGTGAGATATAAACCCGCTCCACCCCTCTACTGTAACACATCACAACATATACACATATATATATAGACCCGCTCCACACCTCTGCTGTAACACATCACAACATATACACATACTGTATATATATACACCCGCTCCACACCTCTACCGTACACATCCCCCTAATACTTTTACTAATCTATTAACATCTATTTTTATTCAAGTCCCTTACATGTATTCCGCAGTGTGGGGTTTTTAGGTTGCCCAGAAAACGCTTCCTGCCTGGGTGACCACTATTAGAATAACTGCGGCTACGTGTCTTGAAGTGGTCACAGGTCCTGCGGTAGGCTGCTTCTCAGGGATCCACAGACTTAATTGAGGTTCCCCCCACTAAAGCAGGCGGAGAAGGTGAACAAGAAATTCCCTCTTAAGACAGAAGGGAAAATATAGAGATATTTAAGAATGTGGCTGAGTTATATGTGTCTGCATATTAGGATTTCCTTCAAATGTATCCATACTACAAAAAGTATCCAGGGCAGAGAGGTTTGTAAATAAACATATCAAAAGCTAGAAGTTGCATACAGATATATATATACTTCAGGATGGAATACGTCTTCTTCCCATCCTCCTTCAGGCAGCTCTGTTATCGGTATTTAATGTTAGCGTTCACCATCTGTTTCCCCACAGCCACTTCATGACCGTTCACGCCCTGCAGAGAAAGTTCTGCTTTTTGAATACAACAAGAGACCTTTTGATTTGTTTGTTGAAAGTTTAATTCACAGATGAGAGGAAAAGAAACAATTCACAGAAAGTCTTGTGGTTCAGATGCTGAAGTATATTGTTACCAGAAAACCCCGAAGCTGAGACAGCATGGTGCGTGTACTGTACATGTGCAGAAATAGGGAGGGTGAGAGGAGGACCGAGGAACGGGGAGGGAGGAGGGAGGAGAGAAAGATGGTGGAAAAAGAGAGAGAGAGGGACTGAGGGGGAGAGAGGAAGATGGAGAGACAAAGGTGACAGAAATAAAGGAAGAGAGACAGAGAGAGAGAGAGAAATGGTAGAATTAACAAAAAAAGAGAGAGAAAGAGGGATGGAGAGGGAGAGAAAGATGAAGAGTAAGAGGCAGAGAGAAAAATGTGATAGAAATAAAGAAAGAGTGATGAAGAAGGGGCTGGGGGACAGTGAGTTGGGAAGGCACATAGAACGAAAGAAAAAAAATAAAAAAGAACAGTGGAGAATAATAGAGAAGGTGGAGACGCAGAGAGAGGTGGACAGATGAAAAAGGAGAAGAGAAAGAAATAGATATGGAGAGACAATTAGAAAGAGAGGGGGAAATGGAAGACAGAGTAAGAGAGAAGGATAAAGAGAGATGAAAATGGAGAGAGAAATAGAGACGGGGAGACAGAAATATAGAGATAAAACAAAAGAGAAAAACAGGAACAGAGATGTAGAAAAAAGGAGAGGAATGGTGAGATGATAGAGAGAAATAGAGAGAGAAAGGAATAAAAGGGAGGCAGACAGAAAGAAAAGAGGGAATAGATAAGGAATGAGAGGAATGGAAAGAGACAGAATGGAAAACAGAAAAGGGGGAGATGAAGAGAAAGTGAGAAAAAGAGAGAGAAGAGTGAGAGAAAAGGAGAGAGAGGTGTAGAAAAAGGGAGTGAGAGAAATAGAGAGAGGAAAAGATACAGGGTGGAGGAGAGATGGAAAGAGAGGAAGATAGAGAGACAGAAAAGTGAGAGGGAGGAAGAAAGATTATAGAGAGAAATGGAGAAATGGAGAGAGAAAGGAGTGAAAGGCAGAGAGACAGAGATGGAGAACTAGATAAGGAATGAGAGGAAAGGAAAAGGCGGAAAGCAAAATAGAAAAAGATAGAAAGAGAGAGATGAGATATGGAGAGAAAGAGAGAGGAGAGCAGTGAAGAGAAAGAGAGTGAGAGATTGAGAGTGAGAAAAAATAAAGGGAGACTAAAAGAAAATGAAGAAAAAAGAAACAGGAAAAACAGATAGAGATGGAAAGAGGGTGATAAAAAAAAGTAAGACTGTTAAGGACACTGAGTGTGGAACTACTGTACCAACCATTATTTTCCATTGAAAGGTATTAATGCCGGATCCGGTACCAAGTGTTCTGGAAAAACAGATCTGGTTTTCCGGTCTGCACATGCGCAGACCTTTAAAAATGTGAAAAAGATAAATACTGGATCCGTTTTTCTGTATGACACCGGAGAGACGGATCTGTTATTATTTAAATGCATTTGTCATCCGCATCTGGATCCGGAAACAAATGGTATTTATTTGCACACGGATTTCCAGATCCGGCAGGCTGTTCCGGCAACAGAACTGCCTGCCGTATTCCTCTAACGCTACTGTGAAAGTACCCTAAGTGCAAGGCAGGCATCTAGAAGTCAGAGTCAGTAGTCAGGCTGGAGTATGGTACATAGGTAGTCTGGTGGCCGGAACCATTATGGCTGGGAAGGGAGAAGCAAGACTGGAGAACAGGAGAGTGGGCAACGTGAGTAGCATGGTGTCCCTGCCCGCAGGAAGAAATGGGATAGCAGAGGGCACAGGACTCCAGCGCAACAGAGATGGAGAGATAGTAGATAAAGCAGAAGATAAGAAACACCTTCCTGCTGTCTGTAACAGCTTCTGCAAGCTCCTGGAACAGTCTGTGAAATAACTAAGGCCACATACACACCTTGCATTTCTCCATTTTCTTAACTGATATGTCTGAAGGTGCTGGATATGGTTTAAGTAAAGGGGCGTGACTTAAGACAAGGGCGTGGCTTAGTTCTGATGGTGTTTTACTACCCGCTAGCTGATACAAAACCTTTGACTATTCTCCTATCGCAGGAGAGACAAAAGGAGGAAAGAAATTCAATGGCTCCAGGAAAAAATAAAGGGATCATGGAGAAGAACTTTTTCTTTACCTCTTGGACTGTAATTTGAAATAACATCATTTTAAAACATATTTTTGTGCATAAATTATTCTGGTAATGTATTTTCTATGGAAATTATAGAAAAATGTAAGTCAACAAAGCGGAGGGGCAGTAGTAATTAGGAATTTTACATACCTGCAAAACTGTAAAGTCAGAAAAGTTTAAACAAACCGAACAGACGTCTGTCGGCTCCGGACTAATGGATTTAAAGATTTTAGTTTAAATTTCGGAATAATTGCTCCACTCAGACCTTAATGTGCAGCGTCTGGTAACCCTACCGGGCTGAAGAATTGTAGTAATTCTGCAGAATTTGTGGTCTGATAATTGAGTCGGATTTAGGAGAAAGAGCTGCATCTATTCTGAGCTGCCATTACCTCTCGGCTACTTTTTCACTATTGTCCTCGTTGTGACCCATTCTCACCCCCCCCCCCCCCTCCACTGACATGAAGCTGTCGTCATATCCCATGTGGGAATCTGTCAAAGACTCTTGGCTTCTAGTTGAATATTTCAGGTAACATTGTATCATTCATTTTGTGAAATAAAACACATAGTACCTGTGGGGTGTCCTCGGAGGATTTGGTGCAGTTTTCTGCTTAAAAATGTCAAAAATGAATGATTTTTTATTTTTTTTAATCTTCACAACCATGCTGTCAAAGTAATCCATGAGATATTTCCAGTAGGATGCCCTATGGATGAGCCGTTTTCCATTTTCAGACACCTTGAGCAGAATTTCCTGCTTTGTTAAATTCCATGTACACATTTGCAACCAATAGTTTTTTTTGTTGTTTTTTGTTTTTGCTCTAGGTCATCTAAAATGCCAACTAAAGCAATTTTCACAGTTGTCTTTATTAAAAAAATCTTCTACCAATTTTAGCATAGGGCTTATTTTGCCAAGCAATTTGTCTCCATGGTAACAGACTGCAAACAAACCCTGCGCACTCTGATCCTGTAGCCATGTTTTACTTGCATTTGAGGCCATTATGATCAGAGCACTTAGAGGGAAATTTTTCAAGACTGTCTTAATCCCCTGTGCGCTGAAGTAAGATGCCTCTTAAAAAACTGGGCGCGCTCTAGCACCAGGAAAGCAAATCTATGCCATCTCAAGGCTGGCATACTCAAGAGCTTAGCCAGTTTCTGGCATAAGTTTTAGCAAATGCAGGGGGATGTAGAAAATCACGTCCCTTTCTTCTAAGCCCCATGCTATTTCTCTGCACTTTAGAAAAGTACGTTTTTACCCTACAATAATGGCATTATATGATATCTGCTCATAAATGGTTATAAAACCTTGAAAAGATTTCCCAGCTGAATTTTCTCTGAAAAGTCTCAACCTGTGCGGTCATAGCAGGGAGGCAAAAAGGAAAGCAATCTTAAGTTGTGAGAGACAGAGCAAATGTTTTTTTTTTTTTAGGAAGCACTCATTGAGCTCTGAACCTGCAGTTCCACAAGCAGAGAACAGCCAATTAGCTCTGAACCTGCAGCTCCACAAGCAGAGAGCACCCATTGAGCTCTTAACCAGCAGCTACACATGCAGACAACACCCACTGAGCTTTGAACCTGCAGTTCCACAAGCAGACAACACCCACTGAGCTCTGAGACTGCAACTATACATACAGAGAATATCCGCTAAGCTCTGAACCTGCAGCTATACATACAGAAAACACCCACTGAGCTCTGAACCAGCAGTTCCACAAGCAGAGAACACCCACTGAGCTCTGAACCTGCAGCTATACATACGGAGAACATCCACTAAGCTCTGAACCAGCAGCTATACATATAGAGAACACCCACTGAGCTCTGAACCAGCAGTTCGACAAGCAGAGAACACCCACTGAGCTCTGAACCTGCAGCTATACAAGCAGACAACACCCACTGAGCTCTGAACCTGCAGCTATACATACAGAGAACACCCACTGAGCTCTAAACCTGCAGCTCCACAAGCAGAGAACACCCATTGAGCTCTTAACCTGCAGCTACACATGCAGACAACACCCACTGAGCTCTGAACCTGCAGCTATACATACAGAGAACACCCACTGAGCTCTGAACCATCAGTTCCACAAGCAGAGAGCATCCATTGAGCTCTGGACCTGCAGCTATACAAGCAGACAACACCCACTGAGCTCAGAGACTGCAACTATACATACAGAGAACATCCGCTAAGCTCTGAACCTGCAGCTATACATACAGAGAACACCCACTGAGCTCGGAACCTGCAGCTATACAAGCAGACAACACCCACTGAGCTCTGAACCTGCAGCTATACAAGCAGACAACACCCACTGAGCTCTGAACCTGCAGCTATACATGCAGAGAACACCCTCTGAGCTCTGAACCTGCAGCTATAAATGCAAAGAGCACCCACTGAGCTGTGAACCAGCAGCTATACATGCAGAGAACAGCCATTGAGCTCTGAACCTTCAGCTCCACAAGCAGAGAGCACCCACTGAGCTCTGAACCTGCATCTCCACAAGCATAGGACACTCACGGGGCTGTGAACCTGCAGCTACACAGCATAGAACACTAACTGAGCTCTAAAACTGCAGCTCCACAAGCACCTGAGACTTATATTCAGATGCTCAGGGGGTTAATCCAGGGTTTTAAAAAAAATTAAAATTATCCGATGACATCACTACTAGCGGCCAGAATGATCGGTGACGTCTTCACACTCATCGCAGGCCCTTTGGCAGGTTTTCTTCGATCAAGATGGAGCAGACGGCCTCTCTGTGATCAAGTAGATAAGGAAAGTATAATTGTTTTATTTTTATTCACCACTTGAGGAAAAATTTGTTACTGGGATTAAAAAACAATTTGTAACAAAATAATTTCTTGATGAAGTTCACTGAATTTTTTATCTATCTATCTATCTATCTATCTATCATCCATCGATCTTATCTATCTATCTATCTATCTATCTATCGTATCTATCTCATATCTATCTATCTATCTCATATCTATCTCATATCTATCTATCTATCTATCTATCATATCTATCTCATATCTATCTATCTATCTCATATCTATCTATCTATCTCATATCTATCTATCTATCTATCTATCTATCTCATATCTATCTATCTATCTATCTATCTATCTCATATCTATCTATCTATCATCTATCTATCTATCTATCTATCTATCTATCTATCTATCTATCTATCTATATATCTATTTATCTATCGATCTTATCTATCTATCTATCTATCTATCTATCTCATATCTATTTATCTATCTCATATCTATCTATCGATCTTCCTGGCTCTGTCAAACAAAACAGTGAGGAAGGGGTTGGCCACAAAAAAGGGGAGCTTGGGTGCAACAAGAGCAATGGTTACGCCCTCAATGCACCAAAGCCCTAATTTCCATATTAATGAAGAGTTCCAGAAAAAAATGTATTCTCTGATCTGCCAGAAAGGTACATGATGTAATCTGTGGTCAATGTAATCTTCTCACCAGTCGATATATTTGTGAGCTATCTCCTCCCTTCTGCTTCTCAGCTGTGTCATGTGACCAGCAATCAGATTTCCAAATCACACAGCATCTTATGTGGGAACAGGAAGTCAGTCTCTCTATGTATTCCAATGGGAGCCTCAATGTCAGTCTCATAGTGAGACTAGAGAAGTAACTGACCTCTTGTCCTGTGTCAGCTGGAGATTAGAGTGCTGGTCAGGTGACATGGCTGAGGATGAGAAGGGAGGTTATAACTCACAAATACAGTCACTGGTAAGAAGATTACATTCACTACAGATTACATCATGCAGAGTTTTAAGAAAACGTATCATAACTCGAGATTGGAGCCTTGGATCAACAGAAGAAAAACAGCGTTTTAATCAGGTGGACCCATGTGTCTATGCAAACAGCTGGATGGGGAGGTCCCCAGTGACATTCCCTTTAATTCCCTGGAAAGTGCAGATTTCGGCACTGCTCTATCTGCAGGAGCGGCTGCTCCGTGGAACAGACCCGGGAACATTCAACAGTTCTCTGTTATTCCTACAACCGTCAACAGTGCTCCCAACAGGGAGAGAACAGCAGAATTAATGGCTCGGAAAGCGAGAGGCTAATGTAAGAGCTGCGCTCCCCAGACTTGCCGGCTGCTCGAGGATATCCAGTAAGTTACCGCTATCAGGTTCTCTGTGTGCGTGATATCAGAAACAAAGGTCAATAACTTTTAAAATACTAGGAAGGCAAAGTAGTTTTCAGCGCGTTGTGTGCAGTCAGCAGAAGAGGAGATTGACACTGCAAAGCGGGATCCAGAGCGAGCAGGATGATGGGTTTATTACACGGCGTGCGGCAATCCCAGCACCAGGAAATGCAGAAATAATGTCAAAGAAGACCCCTGCTAAATGCATCACGACACACTCTGAAAGTAGATTCTTTGCTGAGATGTGTTACCCTTCAACACCTCTGCTTGCTGTCTGTGAAAGGGAAGATTTTTATTTACATCCAGACATTAGCCACCAGTTCTGATGATGTCTAATAATTGTGCAGAAGAGAGCACCCGTGCGAACAGGACATCATCAGGACTGACTGGCTTTAAGTCTCTAGGTGTAAGCAAAAAAGTCCTCATCCACCGACAGCAAACAGAGCTGTTGAAAGTAGATTTTACTAACTTCTGTAGCAACCAAGCTGTAGATAGGAAGCTAAAATCTCCCAGCAATCTAGTCTTTAGTGCACGCTTTAGAAAGTACATTGGGAGAGGGTTATGAAATTGCATTAACAATTTGGCTGATTGTTATGGGAAACAGTCAGCAAGCGTGTCAACAGGCACGCCCCCAAAACAGATTAGTTGAGCTTCTATAATACAGGGGGCGTTTACTGTATCTTACTTTACCTCATTGACAGTAGAGTGCCTGGAATGTAGAAAGCAAATCATCAGAATAATCTCTGCAGACACTGAACAAGCAGGGAATGTCAAAAGAATTCAGCTCAGAAACCTGCAGGATTATGAATGCAGCTCTGAAGCATAATATAGACTGTAACTCAGGATTCTTGAATGCAATGAATGGGGATCATTTCCTATGTGCGTTATCTTTAAAACCAATGTTGTCTTTATGGATTTATATTAGAACTTTGTCATCGGAATGTGGACCTGGTTCCGTTCACAGCAGCCGCGCCGTCATCACGTAGATTGTACATTACTGGCTTCCATCCCTGTTAATGATTTCTTCTTTTCAGTCATTTTTCATTGGCTTGAAGTTTTTGGGATCATTACAGGACTGCGGGCAGGGCGCCAGCCCCCGCTGTGAGCTAATGAGTCCTCACTAAACTGTTTTTATTCTTTTTGTCTTCGTAGATTCATGCGCAGCCGGGAAAGGCGAAAAATACAACCGGGAGTCATTTATCCAAATGCTGCAGAAACAGCGCAACATGAAACACAGAAAGACGAAAGGGCACGCCCGGCCAGACGTCACATGGTGTGGGCATATATTACAGACACGTCACAGGTTCCAATATCAGGGGATTATCCCAGGGTAAGAACTTTATGGGGGGGGGGGGGTACATGCACAGGATGTGAGCCAACAAAAAAGCCTGACACTTGCCCTACTTCACACTAAAGTAGATGTGAGAAAGTAACTGCTATCCAGGTGTAAAAGATGCTTCGTAAGTAGCTGCAAATCAGTTACCTCCTCTATTAAACTTCAGAGCTGCGCTCACTTTTATCCTGTCTTGCCTTGTAATGTATGTATTGGTATAAATAGTGAGTGCAGCTCTGGAGTATGATGTGGATGTAATTTAGGATCAGTACAGGATAAGTAATGTATGTACACAGTGACTGCACCAGCAGAATAGTGAGTGCAGCTCTGGAGTATAATACAGGATGTAACTCAGGATCAGTACAGGATAAGTAATGTAATGTATGTATACAGTGACTGCACCAGCAGAATAGTGAGTGCAGCTCTGGAGTATAATGCAGGATGTAACTCAGGATCAGTACAGGATAAGTAATGTATGTACACAGTGACTGCACCAGCAGAATAGTGAGTGCAGCTCTGGAGTATAATACAGGATGTAACTCAGGATCAGTACAGGATAAGTAATGTAATGTATGTACTGTGGGGAGTCGCTCTGGTAGACAGCGGTGCGGGTGCAGTTTAGAGGCAAAACCAGGAGTCCAGATTGTGCAACAAACAGTGTTTTATTCACACTTGCACACAAAATGAAAAACAGTCTCTTGGTGACAATTCACACACAACGGAAATAACGTAGCCAAACAAAAACAGTCCAACACAGGTTCAGTCACCTGGGAGGTGTAGGTGCAGGTTCGCACCACGCTGTCGGCCCAGCCGCAGGAGAATCCAGCATCAGGTAGCCAGGAACACAACACCTCCTTACTGAGCTCTTCCCTCCAGGACAGAGAACTCCCAGCCCTGTTAGCAGCTCCAGGATAATCACACTCACAGCTGGTGGTGCTGGCTGAGTTTATAAACCCAGCCCAAAACATGGACTGGACCGTGGGGAGCAGCCACCCACCCTACTCTTTAGCTGCTCCCAGTAAGAGCCGGCCCGGATCGGCTTTGCAGCCATGCTATTTAACAAAGTCAAACAGCACTAGCTGCTGCAGACAAAAACCCGGCTCTCACCTCACCGAGGCCAGCAACCTCGGTGACACGTACCTGCCATCTAGGACGGCACCCTGCACCTTACCACATACCCCCCTTTGTTCAGCCCTGAGGGGTGGACACAGGACAAACAGTGTACCCGGGAGAGCGCGTCTGCATTTTTAATAACCGGCCCGCTCTGTGCTCCACCGTGAATTTAAAATTCTGTAGAGACAGAAACCACCTGGTGACCCGGGCATTCCTCTCTTTGGCTTGGGACATCCACTTGAGTGGGGAGTGGTCGGTCACCAGGCGAAAGCTTCTGCCCAACAGGTAATAACGGAGGGCCTCGAGTGCCCACTTGATGGCCAGGCACTCTCTCTCGACTATGCTGTACCTAGTCTCTGCTGGGGTGAGCTTGCGGCTGAGGAAGACAACGGGATGCTCCTCCCGTTGACTTCCTGCGACAGTACCGCACCAAGGCCAACTTCAGAGGCGTCGGTCTGGACTACGAAATCCTTCCTGAAATCGGGTGTCACCAAAACCGGGGACCCACACAGGGCCGATTTCAAGGCGGAGAAAGCCTTTTCCGCCTGCTCATTCCAGCGGACCATCCCTGTCTTACGCCCCTTTAACAACTCTGTCAATGGCGAAGCAATAGTAGCAAAGTGGGGCACAAACCTCATGTAATACCCCACAATCCCCAGGAACGACTTTACCTGCCTGGTGGTGACCGGTCGGGGCCAACTCCGTATTGCCTCTACCTTATTTACCTGAGGCTTGATGACTCCCCGCCCAATTACATATCCCAGATATTTTGTCTCCTCTAACCCTATGGAGCACTTCTTTGGGTTAGCGGTCAGACCGGCTTTCCTCAGGGCATCCACTACCGCCTGCACCTTGGGTAAATGGCTTTCCCAGTCGGTGCTGTGGATGACTACATCATCTAAGTAGGCCGAGGCGTACCGGCGATGTGGTCGCAGCACTATGTCCATTAACCTTTGGAAAGTGGCGGGGGCGCCATGCAGGCCAAAGGGTAACACCTTGTAGTGATACAGGCCCTGCGGGGTAACAAATGCGGTTTTTTCCTTAGCCGACTCCGTTAAGGGTACCTGCCAGTACCCTTTAGTGAGGTCCAGCACAGAAAAATAACGGGCTTGTCCTAAACTTTCAACAAGCTCGTCTACTCGGGGCATGGGATACGCATCAAACTTGGACACTTCATTTAACTTGCGAAAGTCGTTGCAGAACCGCAACGTCGCCATCCGGCATGGGTATTAGGACTATGGGACTGGCCCACTCACTTTTCCACTCCTCAATGACATCGAGCTTCAACATTAATTGCACTTCCTCCGCGATGGCCCGCCGCCGAGCCTCGGGTACCCGGTATGGTTTTAACCGGACCTTGGCCTGAGGCTCAGTGACGATGTCATGTCGGATGAGAGACGTGCGGCCAGGGAGGTCCGAGAACACATCCGTGTTCCGACTGAGAAACTCCCTGACTTCCTGAACTTGTTTGGAAGATAGGCTGTCTGCAATTTTTACCGTGGTTACGGCTTCACAGGCCTCGAACTGTGGGGCTGGACCCTTTTCACCTAGAAGCCCTGGCCGGGGGCTGGGGTCGTCGGCCGTGTCCCTATCTTTCCACGGCTTAAGTAAATTCACGTGGTACACCTGCTCCGGCTTGCGCCGCCCTGGCTGGTGTACCTTGTAATTTACTTCCCCTACCTTCTCGATCACCTCATAGGGGCCCTGCCACCTAGCTAGGAATTTGCTGTCAAGGGTGGGTACCAGAACCAAAACCCGATCTCCCGGATTGAAGTCCCGTACTCGAGCCTGACGATTGTACACCCTACTCTGGGCTTGTTGCGCTGCCTCCATATGCTCCCGGACCAAGGGCAACACCCTTTCCATCCGTTCCTGCATCTGGGCGACATACTCAATGACACTTTTGTGGGGGACAGGCTGCTGTTCCCATGCTTCCTTAGCGATATCCAACAGGCCCCGAGGGTGTCTGCCATAAAGCAGTTCGAAGGGCGAGAACCCCGTAGAGGCCTGGGGTACCTCTCGCACTGCGAACATGAGATAGGGCAGAAGCAGATCCCAGTCCTTCCCATCTCTAGACACCACCCTCTTTAACATATTTTTTAGAGTTTGGTTAAACCTCTCCCACAAGACCGTCTGTTTGCGGATGGTAAACGGACGTCCGTAACTGCTTTATACGCAACAATTTACACAGTTCCCTCATTACTTTAGACATAAAAGGGGTCCCTTGGTCTGTCAGAACCTCTTTTGGCAGGCCCACACGGGAAAACATCTCCATTAACTCTTTGGCAATGAGCTTAGCTGAGGTATGTCGCAGAGGCACCGCCTCCGGATACCGAGTGGCATAGTCGAGAACTACCAGAATGTGTTGGTGGCCCCTGGCAGACTTTGGTACAGGCCCAATTAAATCCATCGCGATTCGCTCAAGCGGTACTTCAATAATTGGCAGAGGTACCAGAGGACTACGGAAATGTGGCTGGGGGCTAGTTATCTGACAGGTCGGACAGGACTTACAATAATTCTCTACCTCCTTGAACACACTGGGCCAATAAAATCGCTGCAGTATGCGGTCCTGGGTTTTCTGCCACCCCAGGTGTCCCCCAAGAACATGTTGGTGGGCAAGCTCCATGACAAGCTTGCGATACGCTGTGGGCACCACCAACTGTTCAATAGGTTCGCCTCGGATTTGGTTCACCCGATACAACATATCCTGCAGAACAATAAATCGTGGGAACATTAATTCAGCCCCTGGTTTCTGGGGTTTACCATCAATTTCCAGCACATTCTCCCAGGCCCTGGTTAGGGTTTGGTCCCGGTGTTGTGCGGTCCCAAAATTTTCCCCGGAGACATTGAGGTCTGCTGTAACGGACCGCTTCTGCAGACAAGGGGTAAAAACCGTTTAGGCGATCGGCCCCCTTTACAGAGATATAGGCACAGCTACTGCAGAACACCAAACTCCCGAACTGGATACAAAATAGCACTCCAACTCCCGTACTGGAACCTCCCAAATAGCTGCTAGCAGACGAACAGGAAAAGCAGACAATCAGCTTACACTCCTGGCAATCAGTCTCTAACAGCATACAGTGAATCCCCCCAAGAACGAGACGAGGCTCCGTATTGATGGTAAACAGGAATTCTAACCTTTATTAACGGCTACCTGCCTGGTATTTATCCAGGTCTCCCACCTGGTGGACACTCCCCTAGAGGACCAGAAGGAAGACTGCGACACGGGATACAGCAGCCAATCACACACATTGGGACAATACAGACACCCCCAGCATATCCCTCCCCTCTGCCTGTGATACCATCACCCTACATGGGTAATGCAATCATCACAGGCAGACGAATACACAATGTCTTCTGTCCTGGAGACAATTGAGGAGTCATTCAATTATCTCTCAGGACAAGGGAAATCGCCAATACACATGTGGGGACAATAGGACAGACATCACTATTCAATATACAATGTCCCACCCTTTACAATACACACAGACATTTCAGAGACAAGACTCCATTATGCACATGGGGACACAGAACAAGCATTACTGTTAAAATACACCAGGTAAGACACATTACATTAAAACTATACATTTAACATATCCCCAGATAGCTCAGGTCTGAGCGCACATTATTAAGTGAATGGCGCTCAGACCACACGAACTACAGTTTAATCGCCATGGAGCCAAAGTCTTTACAGTCAGTTTCATACGAATGGGCTCCATGGGATTCCTATCTGGGGTATAACACATTCAACCAAAACTACCGAACCCCAGGCAGAAAAGCACGAATTAAGCTTTTCTGCAGGTAAAAGATGTCTTTTAACAGGGGGCCATAGTCCAAAGGCAGCAGGCGAGCAACCAGGTTTCTCCAATGCAATGTGGCGAGATTGGTCTCGTCACATCTCTCCCCTTTTCCAAACAGACTAACAGGGTATCTGACCTCCTGCCGGTCAGTGCCCTTGTTAGTCCAGCAGCCCACCCACAAAACACAATCAACAGCACAGCCCACCCACAATAAATAGTTACTGCAACTGGGTAGAGGAGAAGCTTGTCCATGTCCAGGTGCCTCACCACGGCTGTGCTGGAGTGCAGATGCGCTGACTTGGTGGGGTGCTGCATGGGCAGAGACCCGCGTCACTCTGCCCTGTTGCCAGCGCTACTGGGAGGGTAGCCTGGTTGAAGCCTGGTTGTTGGAGGGGAGACCGACTGTCTCCCCTTTAGATATACAGTCCTGCTGCTGGAGACCGACTGTCTCCCCTTTGGTTACACAGCTCTGCTGCTGGAGTCCGACTGTCTCCCCTTTGGTTACACAGCTCTGCTGCTGGGGAAAGGAGACTGAGCTCTCTATTCCCTGCCCATTAATGATCCGCCGCTGGGGAGAGGTGGTAGTAAGCTCTTCTCCCATACATACCTTCCTCCTCAGTGGAGGGAGACCGACTGTCTCTCCTCCCAATACAGAGTCCTGCTGCTGGAGAAAGGAGACTGGGCTCTCTATTCCCTGCTGGTTACTCTGCCGCTGGGGACTGGAGACCGGGCTCCCAATTCCCAACAAATAATACTGCCGCTGGGGAATGGAGACCGGGCTCCCAATTCCCGAAAAATCACGCTGCTGATGTGGGGCAGGAACAACTACCTCTGCCCCTGTAGCTCAGCCTGCCGCTGGGGAATGGAGCTCAGGCTCCCAATTCCCTGTAATATCTCCCGCTGGGGAATGGAGCTCAGGCTCCCAATTCCCTGCAATATCTCCCGCTGGGGAATGGAGCTCAGGCTCCCAATTCCCTGCAATACCGGTGGAGAGACCTCGGTCCCATCTCCACCTGCCGCCTGGGGTTCCTCCCAGTAAATTTCAATAATATCTTCCCAGCGGAATGGGTCTGGAACTGGATCTGTCACCTTGCTGTCCTGCTGAGCCTTCCCAATGGCGTGGAAGAGATCTCGGTAGTCCTGCTCCAGTTCCCACTCCAGGGTTGCTAGGTGAGCCAGGTCTTGCTCTACCTCATGGGGGTCATCCCCGTCATGCCTAGCCTCCCTCTCGTAGAAAATGTCCTGAAGTCTGTTCTGCGCAGGACTCCCGAAGTCAGGCTCTGCAAAGGACTCCCATAACAAGCCAGAACCATCAAACTCCTCTCCCTCTGGCTTGTCATGCTCGGCTGTCCAGGGTATATACTGTGCCATATACCACCAGAGCGCCTGGTAGGCATCCTCCAGCCATAGCTCCTGCCATACCCGGTGCTCTAGTTCCTTCACCCATTCATCCAGGGGCTGCTCTCCCAGAAAGGGCATCCGCAGGGCCACTTGCTTCTGCCACCGCTGCTCTTCACTGGGAGACTCTCACCCCGCTGGTATTGTACATTGTCCAGGGCCTGGTACCAGATGCCTTTCCTTAATGCGTCCCGGCCATCCAGGTCCTCCTCCTCGTATGACACTGCTGGTTCCATTCTGTTGCTTTTAGGGTCGCTGTACTGGGACATGCGTTGCCCCCACTTGTAAATCCAAGGAAATGGTGTCTCCTGTAGCTGTCCTTCTGGCTGTAGGAACGATCCCGCTGCTCGCCACCAATTGTAACGGACCGCTTCTGCAGACAAAGGGGTAAAAACCGTTTAGGCGATCGGCCCCCTTTACAGAGATATAGGCACAGCTACTGCAGAACACCAAACTCCCGAACTGGATACAAAATAGCACTCCAACTCCCGTACTGGAACCTCCCAAATAGCTGCTAGCAGACGAACAGGAAAAGCAGACAATCAGCTTACACTCCTGGCAATCAGTCTCTAACAGCATACAGTGAATCCCCCAAGAACGAGACGAGGCTCCGTATTGATGGTAAACAGGAATTCTAACCTTTATTAACGGCTACCTGCCTGGTATTTATCCAGGTCTCCCACCTGGTGGACACTCCCCTAGAGGACCAGAAGGAAGACTGCGACACGGGATACAGCAGCCAATCACACACATTGGGACAATACAGACACCCCCAGCATATCCCTCCCCTCTGCCTGTGATACCATCACCCTACATGGGTAATGCAATCATCACAGGCAGACGAATACAATGTCTTCTGTCCTGGAGACAATTGAGGAGTCATTCAATTATCTCTCAGGACAAAGGAAATCGCCAATACACATGTGGGGACAATAGGACAGACATCACTATTCAATATACAATGTCCCACCCTTTACAATACACACAGACATTTCAGAGACAAGACTCCATTATGCACATGGGGACACAGAACAAGCATTACTGTTAAAATACACCAGGTAAGACACATTACATTAAAACTATACATTTAACATATCCCCAGATAGCTCAGGTCTGAGCGCACATTATTAAGTGAATGGCGCTCAGACCACACGAATACAGTTTAATCGCCATGGAGCCAAAGTCTTTACAGTCAGTTTCATACGAATGGGCTCCATGGGATTCCTATCTGGGGTATAACACATTCAACCAAAACTACCGAACCCCAGGCAGAAAAGCACGAATTAAGCTTTTCTGCAGGTAAAAAAGATGTCTTTTAACAGGGGGCCATAGTCCAAAGGCAGCAGGCGAGCAACCAGGTTTCTCCAATGCAATGTGGCGAGATTGGTCTCGTCACATCTGCCAATTCAGGTCCCGGTGGCAAGTCCTCCGTGTCTCCCACCATTACACTCAGTGGGGTTGTCTCCCCCTCTACCGCTGGAGCAGTGGTCACCCCTACCGCTGGCCCGTCAGACTCGGGCTCCCAGGGTTCTGGCCTTCCAGTGGTATCAGGCCACTCCACTAGGGTCACCCCTGTCTCGGGTCCCTCAGATACCTTTATTACCGGCCACAGCGCCGGAGAAAGCCGAGGAAGTCCCTCCCAAGTATTGGCAAGCACCCGACTGTATAAGGAGGGTGCTCAGGACTGATGGTCGTCCCCCTCCCCCTTTTCCCCTTAGGGCTTTAGGGTGCTGGCCCCTTCGAGTTAATGGTAAAGTAGATGGCTGAATAGGACCATTAAGAGGTTAATTCACTGGGGAGCTCCTTAGACAGGATGTGGGCGGGGCAGAGAATCCTGGAGGCTGCATATACTCACTCCATATTCTGGCACTTCCTCTTGCCAGTGGAAGCAAATTGGTGTGGTGTGCACCCTTTGCTCTGTCCACACCAAGATGCCACAGGTGGTGTTTTTCCTGTAATTGCCTCCTGGTGAGTTTCATGGGCAGGATGAGGGATAGCTGTGCTCAGTTTGAGCAGCCTCAGCTCTCCCCTGGCATCCTCCTCCCCTGTGCCTGCCTTAGTGAGTGGTGTGGAGCTGCAGGGCATTTTGGCTCTGCCATTCCCCTGCAGCATTTTGTTTCATGGGTGTTGGGGCTGCACATGCCAGCCAGGATTGTTAGCCATGAGGGGGTGTGGGATAGCTCCTCACTAACTGAGTAATTCCGACCCCCACCCCCACCCCCTGCATTTTAGCCTATTGTGCACCCCCTTTCCACTAAGGTAGGGCAGCATGGGGTCACCGCAGCCCCCTGCTTCAGCCAGGGTCCTTCAGCTTCCATGGTGCGAGCTAGTCACTGCTCCTGGCCCTGCCCCCCTTACCCCTGCAGTGCTTACAGGGCGCTTGTGACGGGCACCGCTGGGCAGGCGAGTTCTCTTGTTACTATATGGCCCCGTGGGAGCTCTTCACCCGCCCTAGCATCCCTCTGCCCCCCTTCTCCATATCAGATTAGTGTCACCGGCCCCTTAGTCCAGCAGCGCTTACTGGGCGCTTGTAATGGGAACCGCTTAATGTGGGACCGTTTGCTATATGGGGCCCGGGAGAGCTCTTCACCTGCCCCTCGTACCCCCCCCCCCCCCCGGTTTACAGTGCCCCCACCTATGTAACCTTTCCTCCATGGGGGTTGCTGCTCCCCCAGCTTATGCAGTCTGTGCCCCTTTTAGTACATGGGGCACTGCGGGTCTCAGTTTGAGACCCTTATGACACCCCACCCTCAGGCAGGCAGGCGCAGGGCTCTCTGTTTTTATCCTTCTCGCAGGTGGGCCGGGCGTGGCCTCCATGGTTACCGCCTGCGCCAGTCCCGACAACCGTTCCAGGGTTTCCGGGTGAAGTAGGCGCTCAGATCCTCCAGGTGGCGCTAGCCGTCGTCTTCGGACGGAATGTCGGGCGCATCTGAGGAGTCTGGTTTGCTGTTGCGATCGGAAACCGTAGAGGCTGGTGCCTGTCCATCTATCCAAGGTTCTCGGTATGGTCGCTGCAGCGACCCACCAGAATGGCATTCCAGTTCCCGCTCCTTCAGCGGTGCCGTTCCTTTCTACAACTGGTGAGTACTGATGCTCTAGGGGCGGGGGTGTCTGGTCTTGTGCAGAATTAGAATCCTTGCTATAAGGGCACTTGTAGATACGGGGTCCCCCACCCCTCCGGTTGCGCTGGTTGCTCTGTGACGCTTAATAGCTTATGGGTAGCATTCCTGGTGGTTTATGTTTGTTGTTCCTGGTTTTACTACTGCCTTTGGTTTATGTTAGTTGGTACAGGTTTTACTAGTCCTTTGGTTTATGTTAGTTGTTCCTGGTTTTACTACTCCTTTGGTTTATGTTAGTTGGTACAGGTTTTACTAGTCCTTTGGTTTATGTTAGTTGTTCCTGGTTTTACTACTCCTTTGGTTTATGTTAGTTGGTACAGGTTTGAGCTGGGAGCTTCCCAGCCGTGGTTTACCTGAGCTTGTGCAACTGCGGTTTTAGCACTTGGGGTGTCCATATCCTATAGAAGGGGTTTTCCCCCGACCATGTACCAAAAAAAAAAAAAAAAAAAAAGGGTGTGGATATGTTTGTAGATATATATGTATATATATATATATATTATATTTATATATG
Source organism: Bufotes viridis (assembly GCA_033119425.1). Lineage (NCBI taxonomy): Eukaryota > Metazoa > Chordata > Amphibia > Anura > Bufonidae > Bufotes > Bufotes viridis. Next base: position 157,586,560 of record CM065595.1, read on the forward strand.
GTAACTGTATAATAAATGATTACTCGATCACAGAAAGAGGCAAAGCCCTCTGTCAGTGGTGGTTTTGTGACGCCGGCAGTACAATAGCATGACCCCCCCCCTTTTTCGGGACCGGTTGGGCTTAGTATGTGGTTTTCCAGGGTAGCGTAGCAGTCAGGCCACAGGTTGATATGGTGTGGCAAGTGTTCGGTCCCCTACCTGGTTCTGGTAGGTTTCCTGATGTGGTTGTCCTATGTAGTGCAATGAGTACTTGATTTGTATTGTGTAGACATCTTGTTGAGTCAGAATGGGTCGTGCGTTAGTCTCTGGTTTCTTCATTTTGTGTATCCGATACCCTCATGCTCCATGTAACGGTTCTTGTCCCACCGGTCTTTCGGAGGGTTTTCTTGCAGCTGTTTTTGGGTGAGGCTCAGGCCCTCTGTGTAATAAATGATTTTATAATTAGGTGTGTATCCGGTGCGAAATATGTGTAGAGCAGTGCTTCCTGTTATACTCCTACCTGCGGGCGCTAGGCTGTGTGTTTGTTCTATTTGGGCTTTCAATAGGGACATATCTGACATGGTTGGTTCATATGTACGTAGGCATGTCACAGTAGTCTTAATCCCTCTAGTCGGGCTGTGGACCTTCCTTGATGTACATGGTTGTTAGTTCATATCAACACAGCCACATTTACATTGTTTCTCTTGCTGAAAACTACAGTTCTGGTCCACCGGACCCGGGTTCCATTGGGATGGTTAATAACTGGGCACTTCTGCTGAGATTCTAACATTACTATGCAGGTTGGCAGCATGGTGGTAATGCACTTGCCTTAGATTCAATGTTTCAGGAGTTACAGTTCTGTGGGATCCAGTTGAGCGGAATACAAGGGAGATGTACATGATGTAAGCAGTACAAGAGACTTTATTCTGGCCAGTGGGTGTGGTTGCCAGGAGGGCGTTATCGGTATACTGCTGCCGCATGACTTCCCCCAGCTGAGTGAATGTTGCGGAATTGGCAGTCGCAGGATAATCAGATGGTAAGCCAGTAACTGATAACCAGGTCTGTTCGCGGACGTCGCTCAGAGGAGAGCCTTGATATAAGCACAATTCATGGGGTTACAAAATAAATAAATAAAATAAATAAATAACTGCAGCCTTTTATTCCCGTTCGGATCTGTGTATTGATGTGAGTCAGGCACTCTGACTGGTCCTCCTGCCTGGACTTTACTGGTCGGCAAGGTGCCCCTCAAGGTTCATTTGCCTGTACTGTTCCGTTGTTAGGTAAGCAATTCGGGTATAGTTGGGGGCATTTAGTCTGGATAGCCATGTCCCGTCTCCTTCAGCCTTCTGTCCTGGCTGATTGGTATTTTCTCCTGGGTGTTTGTCTCTTCATAGGAGGCCGCACTGCGTTGGGGGTGGTTATCTTTTTATGGGCTAATAGTAGTCGGGATTATAGCCGTCTATACATGACGATCAAGTTAATAGAAAGGGTGTACCTCCCCTTTGCCCGGTTTCATTCCGGTCTGGCCGGTTCGATGGGTTATGACTTCACACAGGGTGGGGATCCAATTCTTTTTCCCATCAGGATGTTTCCCCTCAGTGGGTTTTACAATTTACCTTGAACTTGAAATAAACAAATACATAAATAACTTTTTGGTTTCACTTTTTCTGGTCTGGTTGTACGATCCTCTTTGTATGTTGAGGCTCGGGCTAATTTTTTTGTCTTTCAGGTTCTTGGTGTTTGGTGGATCAATGGGTGGCCTTTCGTATATATCTCCATGGAGAGACAGGAGCACAGGCCCGGTGTGCGCTCCTGGTGGTTCGATTGGTTCAGTCTTGGCAAAGGGATCCGGGATTTCAGGTGGTATTTTAACTTCTTCCGGAAGTGGTTGGTATACCCGTGCTGTGGTACTGCCCCTTGTCATTCTGGAGTTTTGAACCTCATATGTGCTGACATGCGATGATCCCTGTTTTTCAGGAGGTTGGTAGGAGGGTGGTTGGTTGTCATCTCCCGGGTGGGTTGTTCTGGCCATATATGGGAAGGCGTTGTGTATACAATACGAAGGTATAGCTCAAGGGGCAGTGGTTTGTCACCGTGATCGGGAAAATTCAGCTATATAGTGTAGCAGTTCCAGTTCTTTGGATCAATGACCCCTCTCTGGTAGCTATGGTCTGTAATATTTTACTCTCCAGGGTTACATCCAGGCCCCACTTGATTCAACATTTTTGGTGACTTCACCATTACCACTTCCTCGGGAAGGGATTTCCATAGCCCACTGCTCTTGCCGTGAAGAATTATTTTGTCTATATACAAACCTTCTTTCCTCCAGACGCAGAGGATGTCCCCTCGTCACATTCACAGTCCTGGGGATAAATAGATGATGGGAGAGATCTCTGTACTGACCCCTGATATATTTATACATAGTTATTAGATCTCCCCTCAGTCGTCTTTTCTAATATGAATAACCCTCATTTTGATAACCTTTCAGGGTACTGTGGTTGCCCCATTCCAGTTATTACTTTAGTTGCCCTCCTCTAGACCCTCTCTAGCTCTGCTATGTCTGCCTTGTGCACAGGAGTCCAGAACTGTACACAGTAATAATTATAAAAAAAAAAAAAATGTATATATATATTTAAATAGCACTAACATATTCCGCAGCGCTTTCCAATTCAGGGGTTCATGGACAAACGGTCATAAATAACATAGCAACTGACAAGTTGATTATTACAACAAGAAGAATGAGGGCCCTGCTCGCAGGAGCTTACAATGTGTGGTCTGACCAATGATGGGTAAAGTGGTTAGACTTGGTTCTCATCGTGGGCAGCTATGCCCCATTATATACAACTATTTATCCTATTGGCCTTGGTTTTTAATGGGACTTGATGGCATTTTCCTCTTAAATGTTAGTTGGGACACTTCCCGGCCTGTCAGGAGTTTCAACAGACTCGGTTCTGCTGGGTGGTGGTCGGGCCCGTTGGAGAACGGGTCTCCTCCGTGGCGGCATTTGGGTACAGCGGAGATATGGTGGTACAAGATGGCGTAATTGCCCGCTGGGAGTCCAGCGGCCGGCATACCGCTCTTGATGATTACGGTTTAACTTGCCCGCTGGGAGTCCGGCGTTTGGCATACCGCTATGATATTATGGTTTATTAAGGTTTGCCGCTTTAATAAAGAAGCTGTGGCCGATTACCATCCAGCAATAAAGTGACACAGTTGTCAGTGTTTTGTTATAGGTCAAGGTTGGGTGAAGGGGCCAAGCGGGAGTTAAAGGTGATACCCCACCCTGTTTCCCTGGATACCAGCAGTCTAGTTCGTGTGGGAGTTTAGTAGCGACAGCCACCTCGTGGGTCCACCTACCAGCCGCGGTGGACAAAGTCACTAGTGCAGTGGGGTAGTCTTTCAGGTCTCCGTGGATGCACAGGACCCCGACTTTACGGCCAGTATACTCCGCAGGACGTACAAGTGCAGCCCTTACCAGGGAGACTAAACTCCCGGAGTCCAGCAGAGCCACCGCCAGAGAGTCTCCCACCTCTACCTGACACAGGTGGTTATGGTCCTGCACCTCACGGGTGCCAGTTGCGCACAGCTTCCGTGCATACAGGGAGTGACGACCCCCGTAGTTCATATCCATCGGCTCATCCCGATGCGGACAGTCGGCCCTGATGTGGCCTGGCTCCTGACACCTCCAGCATACCACGGGAGGCGGACTCGCAGGGGTATATTCCGGGCAGGCCGCTCTGTCGCCGGACGTCGGAACTGGGGCAGAGGCCTCCGGGGTTTGACTGACCCCTTCCCGCAAGAGTCCCCTGCAGGTTTCTGGTGGCCTCGTAGCGCTCTACCAGGTCGACCATCTCCAGGGCATTGGTGGGCGATACCTGGCCGATCCAGTGCTGGAGGGGATAAGGCAGGGCCCGCCAAAAGATGTCCGCCAACAGTCGATCCAGCATGGCAGTGGGACTTAGTAGGTCGGGCTGCAGCCACTTTTGCAGCCTGTGCAGCAGATCGTAGAACTGCGGCCTAGCGGGTTCAGTCGTTTTAAAGTCCCACTGGTGGACTCTTTGGGCGCGGACCAGCACGTTCACGCCCAGTCTGGCTAGGACCTCTCCTTTCACAGTGTCATAATCTGCCGCTTGGTCGTCCGACAAGTCAAAAAACACCTGCTGGGGTCCGGAAGCCAGGAACGGAGCGACCACCTCAGCCCACTGGTCACGGGGTAACTTTTCCCTCACGGCGACCTTCTCAAAAACCGCCAGGTACGTCTCAACGTCGTCTGCGGGGGTCATTTTTGGGATCGCCGCACGGACCGCTTTCCGGGCATCATGGACGTGGTGGGACGCTCCTGCCGCCTGTAACGCCATCACATGTTGTAGCAAGAGTTGGTTGGTCTCCCGCTGCTGCACGTTAGCCTCTATGAGAGCCTTCACAGCAGCCTCCATGTTGTCAGAAACTCCTGCTTGCAGCTTTGCTGGCTTAATATATTCCATACACTTTAGAAAAACAAAACTTCGGCGTTCACGCCAGCCTCACTGCGCATGCCCGCATCCTCCACCAAATGTGGGGAGTCGCTCTGGTAGACAGCGGTGCGGGTGCAGTTTAGAGGCAAAACCAGGAGTCCAGATTGTGCAACAAACAGTGTTTTATTCACACTTGCACACAAAATGAAAAACAGTCTCTTGGTGACAGTTCACACACAGCGGAAATAACGTAGCCAAACAAAAACAGTCCAACACAGGTTCAGTCACCTGGGAGGTGTAGGTGCAGGTTCGCACCACGCTGTCGGCCCAGCCGCAGGAGAATCCAGCATCAGGTAGCCAGGAACACAACACCTCCTTACTGAGCTCTTCCCTCCAGGACAGAGAACTCCCAGCCCTGTTAGCAGCTCCAGGATAATCACACACACAGCTGGTGGTGCTGGCTGAGTTTATAAACCCAGCCCAAAACTCGGACTGGACCGTGGGGAGCAGCCACCCACCCTACTCTTTAGCTGCTCCCAGTAAGAGCCGGCCCGGATCGGCTTTGCAGCCATGCTATTTAACAAGTCAAGCAGCACTAGCTGCTGCAGACAAAAACCCGGCTCTCACCTCACCGAGGCCAGCAACCTCGGTGACACGTACCTGCCATCTAGGACGGCACCCTGCACCTTACCACAGTACACAGTGACTGCACCAGCAGAATAGTGAGTGCAGCTCTGGAGTATAATGCCGGATGTAACTCAGGATCAGTACAGGATAAGTAATGTATGTACACAGTGACTGCACCAGCAGAATAGTGAGTGCAGCTCTGGAGTATAATACAGGATGTAACTCAGGATCAGTACAGGATAAGTAATGTATGTACACAGTGACTGCACCAGCAGAATAGTGAGTGCAGCTCTGGAGTATAATGCAGGATGTAACTCAGGATCAGTACAGGATAAGTAATGTATGTACACAGTAACTGCACCAGCAGAATAGTGAGTGCAGCTCTGGAGTATAGTACAGGATGTAACTCAGGATCAGTACAGGAAACAATGTATGTACAGCGTATAACCTCAAAGGTCTTTGCACATCCTTTATGGCGGTCATTCAGCTAAATTACTTTTTCCCGCTATCCTCTCCACGAGTTGCCAGCGCTGCAGTACAATATGGTAGACTAAGCGTTATTTTGTGACCCTGTAATTTGCAGTATATTTCTCTTGGACTATCATCAGCAATCCCATGAGAATTGGCCAAACATATGGAACGCTACTTCATAAGTAATTACTTTGTGTCTGAATGCGCACTTTCCGTTTCTCTATATCGGCATCTGCCTGGAAGGCAGCCATTTTGGGTAGTTCTGGAAACAGCTGCGACTTGATGATCTGCAGGAGGATTGTTATGAGAGAACGTTCCGGACGTGTAGCAAGCAGCAGACAGCGCAGATATCCGCTCTTCTCATGTCGTATGAGGATAGTCCTGAGTGTGGCAGAGGTGTAGTGACGGGGTAAGGCTGTGCATACAGGGCAGTTCTGGGACGTGGCATACTGCGTCCTCAACAGGACTCTAACTGGTGAAGGACTTTAAATTGGGACAGAATAGAGATGTAGGATTGGATCTGCAGGGACAGCTCGGCCACTGTGTGTACTGGATATGTATTGGACTGAGGCAGGTATCGGATTCTACATACTCAGAAGGTACAGGATTAAACTGGAAGGTGTAAGGTTAAACTTTGTATACTAGGATCGGTATAGTATTATATACTCTGGGGCAGGTATAGGGTTCTCCATACAGGAGCAGGTATATCATTCTGAATACAAGTGCTGTTAGAGGATTCTGTATACAGGGGTAAATATAGAATTATATACAGTGGCAGGTATATTCTATATACTGGGCAGGTCTAGGATACAGTATGCAGAGGATTCAGTATACAGGGGTATATATACGATTATATACAAGGGCAGGTATATTCTATATACTCAGACACATACAGGATTCCTTATACATGGGTAGGTATAGGGTTCTACATATAGGGCAGGTATAGGATTCTGTATACAGGGGCAGGTAGAGATATATTGTATATGCCCAGACACATACAGGATTCTATATATAGGGCAGGTATGGGATTCTGTATACAGGGGTTAGTTTAGGATTCAGTACACAGGGGTATATATAGGATTATACACAGGGGCAGGTATAGGATTCTATATATAGGTACAGCTATGAGATTCTGTATACAGGGGTCAGTTTAGGATTCAGTACACAGGGGTATATATAGGATTCTATATATAGGGCAGATATGGGATTCTGTATACAGGGGTTAGTTTAGGATTTAGGTCACAGGGGTATATATAGGATTATACACAGGGGCAGGTATAGGATTCTATATATAGGGCAGGTATAGGATTCTATATATAGGGCAGGTATAGGATTCTGTATACAGGGGTTAGTTTAGGATTCAGTACACAGGGGTATATATAGGATTATATACGGGCAGGTATAGGATTCTTTATATAGGGCAGGTATGCGATTCTGTATACAGGGGTTAGTTTAGGATTCAGTACACAGGGGTATATATAGGATTATACACAGGGTCAGGTATAGGATTCTGTATACAGGGGCAGGTATAGGATTCTGTATACAGGGTCAGGTATATTCTATATACTCGGATACATATAGGCCTCTGTATAAGGAATAATTGAGCTGACACATTTTTCACCATCAGATGAAGATAAAAGGTGACCGGGCGCGGAGCATTGATCTGGATACACAGGAATTCACTCAGAAGGACAATGGCGAACAAGGAAGGAGCGAGATTAGTGGTGTTTGAAATCCACACGCTGGCAAGTGCCGCGCCGGTTTTGTCTGACATCAAAGCTTTCTTTCCTCCCGGGCACAAAGCCAGAGGCCAGATGATTATTATACTGAGGGCAAATGTGTCAGTCTGGAAAAACCACCGCACGCTCGTAATGTGTACACAGGACATGATGATGGTGGTTATAATAATGATGATATTAATAACTGCCCCATCAGTGTTCTGTCCGCCCTTCACTGAACCCGAGCTGAGGCTTATAATCACTTCTGACCCCATCATAACTACGACGACTCCTCCAACACTGAGAGCAAACAGAAGAAATGTATACAGAAGAGGCACTGCATTGTAGAGAGTCCAGGAGAGGGGAGCAGAATTAAAGAGAATCAGCCAGAGTGACCCTTCAAACATGGAAATATTTCTTAAAAGAGAAATACTGCCCCCTAATGGCAGCCCAAACTTAAGTGTGCCACACATGACCATACACTCCTTACAACTGAGCAATCATGGCCAAAGGCTCTAGAAGTTTTCATGCATCTATCATCACCTTAGCTGGGATGCAAGCCTAACTAATCATGCCTGAGTGCATTACCCCAGAGCAGGGGTTATCTGCAAATGGTTTATTCTGTACTGTTCTGTAATGTTATGTATTGTAATGGTATGTATTGCAACCAGTATAGCTCTGCATGGATGGCACAGCCAGGGTTAATAATCATGACTCAGCATTTGTAAGAGGCTAGGTGGTAGTTGGGCTCACCCCTAGTTTAGGAGTGCATAGAGAGAGTTGAGAGACAGAGAAAGCCTGTTTGCTTCCTCTCCTTAACACCAGAAAGCTTCGGAGACTAACAGATCTCTGCAAGATCTACAGAAAGAGAAGAAGAGAAAGAGAGGAAGAGAAAGGAGAACTTAGACTCTGCATGGCCAAGCATAGGAGTTAGCAAGGTAACCTGCTACCACAGCCATTCTGACTTTGCTGCTGTGAGGGTCACCTTTAGGACACTCTTCACACCTGGACACATTCTGGCCACACATGCCTTCAAAACCTTGGAGTGAACACCACAGCCATTATTGTAAAGGTGCGGCTACCAGCCATAGATTCTACTTAGGGAGACGTTAGCAAGATTGAGTTTAAGCAGGGCCATAGCTTACATTCTTGACTAAATGCATACATCATTATCTGGGAGAGAATTGCACTGTGTACAGTGTATGCTACAGTTGGATGTACTACAACTCCCATGTTGCACTACAGTAAAGAGACATTATTGTTTTACATCTGTCCTGGCTTTCTGACCTACACCATATGCTGGCCATTTGCCTTGCACCTAAACAGAAACAGGCACCCCAACCACCCTCAGGTAGAAACCCCAGAACCTGGGTGTTTCCTTGGGGGTAAAAGGTATGCCTTCCTTTCACTGTATGGCCCTAGTGAGCAATGGTGTGGTGAAGGCCACCATGATTGACAGTGACAGCCAGAGTCACTACTGCTCCCATCTTCTGCTCCAGCTCTGCCCACGTCACTGCACTAAAAATTTGCATCACAAACAGGATTGAGCCTCTGTGCCTTACTAATAATTGGCCTAATTGTTGTGAGGACCCTAAAGAGACTTCATTTGCTAATCAGAGTTGCCAACCATAAATAAATTCCTGGACAGTCCATCAAAAAGGGCAATTTTAAATAGATGCAACTATTTTTGTGGCTGATGGTACTTGAGCAGGTCATTGTGATTGTAATTATTGTCATTTTATGGCTCACAATAAAGACTGCTAATGCATTCATATCAGTACATCAAGCCATAGAAATGTATTACTCATAATTTTTATCATTCATTGTGGGATTCCAATCTGTCTGTAAAAATATTGTCTGCCCTTGACTTTTGGAAATGTACATAAAAAGAATAAATTCAGGTTGGCTACACTGGTGCTACTGGAGTGACTGCCTTGTGCAAGCTATGGCCACACTGTGGTCTTAAGACTCCTTGGCTTCAAAGAACACATCCCAGCTTGCTATCAAGGCCAGGATTTGTGCCATCAGCTTCCCACCAGCCCAGAAGGGGTTAATCAGCCTTCATGGATTTGTGCCTTAAGCACGGAAGCCCCACCAACTCAAGAGCGGAAAGCAAGAGAGCATACCCAAGAGCCGGAAAAAATGCCCCAAGCACCCAGAGGAACCATTAACCCAGCTAGGATGAGGGTGTAGCTAACTGTGTTCCTCAACATTTGGTATTAAGGCACCTCTAGCCTGACCCTGTTCTTTATTTTCTCAAGAGAAAGCTTCCCTTGAAGAATCAGGTGCCTGGAACAGAGAGAGATGGCTGTCGCCATAAGTTGCCGTGTTACAGATTGAGACAACAGAAGATCTCACCATCTGCGACAAGATGGCAGCAAGAAGACCACAGCAGAATTGATCATTGATTACGTGAGGCAATGACCCCGAGACCCAAAAGGTGATTGAATAGATACGGGTGCCTCAACATAGTGACCACCCACTAGCGATGCCCTCAAGACCCGTAGCAGCCAGTGTGGTAATCACAGCTGTGGCTTCTGTTCCGTCACCTAGCCTGGGATTGCTCAGCAGCTAGTGCAATCTTCCAAGAGGAGAAGAGGGGCCACTGCAAGATCTCCATGCAGTGCAAGACTACACTTGAGGAGTAGGCCATCAGTGCACGTGAGAATCCATAGCCTGGGCATCCAGTGCTGGAGTGATGCACAGGAACCATCAAGTGGTTTTCCATAGCCAGTAGCTTCAGTTTCTTTCTGGACAACAAGACGTAGGATTACAGTTGTGTTCAAAATTATTCAACCCCCAATGCTTTAAAAGGTTTTAGGAAATTTCGTGCACATTTGTAATTGTGCTCAGAATGAAATCTTACAGGGACTTTTTAAAGAACCAAATGCAACTAAAATGACATCAATTGTTTTTGTAATACAGTATTAAATGTTTTTTTGTGATTTCTTCATTGACACAATTATTCAACCCCTTAAAGACGACCGCTCTTAAGAACAGAGGTTCATTCAAGTGTTTTCGATCAGGTATTGAAAACCCCTGTGGATGTCAAGGAGCAGCAATCAAGCAGAATAAGCCCCAATTAGGCAGATGTAAAATGACTGTGATACTCAGCTCCTTCTAGACATTTACTGGTGTGTTTACAGACATGGTGAAGTCAAGAGAATGGTCCAGGAAGACAAGAGAAGAGGTGATTTCTCTTCACAGGAAGGGCAATGGCTATAAGAAGATTGCAGAGATGTTACACAGACCAAGAGACACCATAGGAAGCATCATTCACAAATTCAAGGCAAAGGGCACTGCTGAAACGCTACCTGGTCGTGGCAGAAAGAAGATGCTGACTTCGACTGCTGTGCGCTACCTGAAGCGCAAAGTGGAGAAAAGTCCCCGTGTGACTGCTGAGGAACTGAAAAAGATTTGTCAGATGCGGGTACTGAAGTTTCAGCTCAGACAATAAGGCGCACACTGCGTAATGAAGGCCTCCATGCCAGAACTCCCAGGCGCACCCCTGCTGTCTCCAAAGAATAAGAAGAGTCGACTGCAGTATGCCAAATGTCATGTGGACAAACCACAAAAGTTTTGGGATAGTGTTCTGTGGACTGATGACACAAGATTAGAACTGTTTGGGCCCATGGATCAACGCTATGTTTGGAGGAGGAAGAACAAGGCCTATGAAGAAAAGAACACCTTGCCTACTGTGAAGCATGGCGGGGGTCAATCATGCTTTGGGGCTGTTTTGCTTCTACAGGTACAGGGAAGCTTCAGCGTGTGCAAGGTACCATGAATTCTCTTCAGTACCAGGAGATATTGATGAAAATGTGATGCAGTCCGTCACAATCCTGAGGCTTTGGAGACGTTGGACCTTTCAACAGGACAATGATCCCAAGCATACCTCCAAGTCCACTAGAGCATGGCTGCAGATTAAAGGCTGGAACATTGTGAAGTGGCCATCGCAGTCACCAGACTTACATCCGATTGAGAACCTCTGGTGGGACTTAAAGAAAGCAGTTGCAGCGCACAAGCCTAAGAATGTGACTGAACTGGAGGCTTTTGCCCATGAAGAATGGGCGAAGATACCCGTAGATCGCTGCAAGACACTTGTGTCAAGCTATGCTTCACGTGTAAAAGCTGTTATAACTGGAAAAGGATGTTGTACTAAGTACTAAGATTGAATGTCACTTGGGGGTTGAATAAAACTGATAATGATGTGAGCACAGAAAAGACATTTGTGGTTATTTCATTATAAATGTTATGTTATATTTGTCTGACTTACAAGGGCCTCTCTGATTTAATTGTAAACAAGACGACGGAAATGATCAAAATCAATGTCAAACTGGGCAAAACACTCAATTTCAGTGGGGGTTGAATAATTTTGAACACAACTGTAGATCTTCTTCAGCTGGAGGTCAGTTAAGCAGTCCTATATGTTGCCCCTCCATAGCCAATATGCTGGTGACTCAGTTGAATACGTGTCTATGCCTAGTCCTTGGAGCCCATTTGCTGCAGGGTGACCCATCTATCCAAACCTCTTATGCCGGCTAAACTGGCAGAAGTCTGGCCTACAGATCAGTCGGGTTATCTGTGGGAGACTGATCAAGGTGTCCTCCGTTTCAGGCTATTCCTCTAAGCAGTGCCAGAAGCCCTTATCCCAGGGGTTCCAGGACCTCCGATGGTTGCCACTGAGCCCTCCAATGGTTAAAACTATGAGCCCAGCCATCAACATATGTACTAGAAACAAAAACACTTATGTGCTAATGTTAAAATTGTCTAAGGAGAAGAAGAAGCATGCCAGGGAGGTACACTATGCTCAGCTGCACACTGAAGTTTTGCTTTCACGGCCACTGGAAGTTCTGCATGCCTGTGCTAGAAGCAGTACATTCGGGACCCAGGAGACGCTTGTGCCCTGAAGACAAAGAGCATGATGTTTCCTCAGTGGCTACTGAAAGTCATCAACACCCCAATTATTTGTGCTTCGGGCCGCGACCATGTGGACCAACTAAAAATTTGGAGGAGGAAAAAGAGGAGTTCTTCTCAATAGTCTAAAGAAACAATCCTGGAGCCACCTGGAAGTGGTCATCAAAACAATGAGACCATTGGCCTTATATTATGTTTGCAGTTATGTTGGCCGTATACTGTCCACCATAACCTCTTCATCCCTTGATAAGGACTTAATTTGCTATAGTAAATTTTCCAAGTTGTGCACGTTGCACTCCCTTCCCTTCTCAGCTTGAACAAATCAGCCTGACTCCTTTGCAGTGTTCCAAGATGAAGTGCCCAAAGTAAGACTCTGATACACTAGAGCTCTTTCTGACCTCTTTAAAAACTGTACCCAAGGAAAAGACTCAAACATGACCTGAACTCCTTGCGATCATCTGTTTTAGTAATGGTCAAGTATGTACCCATTGCCTGGACTCTAACATAATCTGAGCTGCAATGTGTCCTGGGGTTTGTGTTCTCCTCAACTCTAACATTATTTGAGTCCCATACAGAGGTTTCATCTGTTTGCTAACAGACACAGACTCAGATGAACTTCAGCTTCTGTAACTAGTTAGATAACTACCATACCATATGGATTTTGCCCAGGAGATAAGTCTGTTGATGCACTGTGGTAGTTATCTAGTGCCAAGACTAATGCATTGTTGATATATTTGTATATGCCCTTAATCCTCTTTGCACCTATAGCACAGGGAAGGAGAGGAGCCAGCTAGGACCTGTGTCTCTGCGTATATGCATCCTGCTACCACAGAGGGGACCAAGTACCAAGCCAAAGACAGCTTTATTTTCAATATGGGGGTATGCAGTACCCCAGAACAAGGAGTATCTGCAAGTGGTTTGCTTTGTACTGACAGGTAATCTGTCATGTACTGTAATGTTAAGTTATGTATTGCAAACAGTATAGATATATATATAAATGGCACAGCCAAGGTTAATAATAATGGCCCAGAGGTGATGGGCTCCAACCCTAGTTTGGAAATGTATAGTTGAGAAAGAAAGGATGCTGTTGCATAGTACTCCCTCTCTTAAGGCCCATAAAGAGTAAGAGGTCTCTGCAAGATCTACGGAAAAAGCAGAGGAGAAAGAAAAAGCATTAAGTAACACTTGGAATCTGAATGGCCAAGCATAAGCATCAGCAAGGAAACCTACTACTACAACCATTCTGGCTTTGCTGCAGTGATGGACACCATTAAGACACCCTTCACAACTGGACATCACCTCGCCAGAAGTGCATTCAAAACTCTGTATCCTGCAGTGAACACATCAGCTATTATTGCCAGGGTACATTTGCCTGCCATAGATTCTACTAAGAGAGAGCTCAGTAAGATATAAAGGAACCATACATCACTATCCGGGAGAGAATTGTACTTTATACTGTTTGATCGTCCCCTTATAGTAGTTATATTCTTCCACATATTACGCAGTATTATAGCAGTAATATTCTTGCAGATAGGAACAGTATTATAGTAGTTATAATCCTGTACATAGGAGCAGTATTATAGTAGTTATATACTTGTACATAGGAGCAGTATTATAGTAGTTATATTCTTGAACATAGGAGCAGTATTATAGTAGTTATATTCTTGTACATAGGAGCAGTATTATAGTAGTTATATTCTTGTACATAGGAGCAGTATTATAGTAGTTATAGTCTTGTACATAGGAGCAGTATTATAGTAGTTATATTCTTGTACATAGGAGGCAGTATTATAGTAGTTATATTCTTATACATAGGAGGCAGTGTTATAGTAGTTATATTCTTGTACATAGGAGGCAGTATTATAGTAGTTATATTCTTGTATATAGGAGCAGTATTATAGTAGTTATATTCTTGTACATAGGAGCAGTATTATAGAAGTTATATTATTGTACATAGGAGCAGTATTATGGTAGTTATATACTTGTACATAGGAGCAGTATTATAGTAGTTATATTCTTGTACATATGAGGCAGTATTATAGTAGTTATATTCTTGTACATAGGAACAGTATTATAGCAGTTATATTCTTGTAAATAGGAGCAGTACTATAGTAGTTATATACTTGTACATAGGAGGCAGTATTAGAGTAGTTATATTCTTGTACATAGGAGGCAATATTATAGTAGTTATATTCTTGTACATAGGAGGCAGTATTATAGTAGTTATATTCTAGTACATAGGAGCAGTATTATAGTAGTTATTTTCTTGTACATAGGAGCAGTATTATAGTAGTTATATGCTTGCACATAGGAGCAGTATTATAGTAGTTATATTCTTGTACATAGGAGGCAGTATTATAGTAGTTATATTCTTGCGCATAGGAGCAGTATTATAGTAGTTTTATTCTTGTACATAGGAGAAGTATTATAGTAGTTATATTCTTGTAAATAGGAGAAGTATTATAGTAGTTATATTCTTGTACATAGGAGAAATATTATAGTAGTTATATTCTTGCACATAGGAGGCCATTTTTATTAGTAAAAAAAACTAATATGAAATATACCTTACCAACAACATTTTCAAAAACAACGTTCATTTGACAGAAATCATAAACCTCTAATACAGAGTAAAGTCATAACTTCAACTTAACATGGGTCCATTAATCCATGTTAAAAGAAGAGGGAAAAAAAATGAGGCATATTCAAGCATATCCTTATAGGAATAAAAGGCTAAGGAACAATAAGAAACCAATGTGGATAAATGGAACAGTAAAGAAAGCAATAAATGACAAAAGGAATGCATATAAATCACTAAAACAGGAGGGGAGCCAGGAAGCTCTGATAAACTATAAGGAAAAAAATAGAATATGTAAAAAACTAATAAAAATTGCCAAACTAGAGACCAAGAGATTAATTGCCAAAGAGAGTAAAACTAACCCTAAAATGTTCTTCAATTATATAAATAGTAAAAAATATAAATCTGAAGGAGTCGGCCCTTTACATAGCAATGAGGGGGGTGTTACAGAGAGCGACGAGGATAAAGCAAAACTATTAAATATTTTTTTCTCCACTATATTCACTGAGGAAAATAAACTGTCAGATGAAATGCAGAATGTAAAAGTAAATTCCCCATTAAAAGTGCCCTGTCTGACCCAGGAAGAAGTACAGCAAATTAAGCTGCCAGGCAGCTACTGGCAAGGCAATAAGATAATGGGTTGCATCATAAGGGGCATAGACGCCCGTGATGAGAACATAGTCCTACCACTTTACAAATCACTAGTCAGACCACACATGGAGGACTGTGTACAGTTCTGGGCTTCTGTGAACGAGGCAGACATAGCAGAGCTGGAGAGGGTTCAGAGGAGGGCAACTAAAGTAATAACTGGAATGGGGCAACTACAGTACCCTGAAAGGGTATCAAAATTAGGGTTATTCACTTTAGAAAAAAGACAACTGAGGGGAGATCTAATAACTATGTATAAATATATCAGGGGTCAGTACAGAGATCTGTCCCATGATCTATTTATCCCCAGGACTGTGACTGTGATGAGGGGACATCCTCTGCGTCTAGAGGAAAGAAGGTTTGTACACAAACATAGAAGAGGATTCTTTACAGTAAGAGCAGTGAGTCTATGGACTCTATACTGTAAGAGCAGTGAGATTATGGACTCTGTACAGTAAGAGCAGTGAGACTATGGACTCTTTACTGTAAGGTCAGTGAGACTATGGACTCTTTACTGTAAGAGCAGTAAGACTATGGACTCTTTACATTAAGAGCAGTGAGACTATGGACTCTTTACTGTAAGAGCAGTGAGACTATGGACTCTTTACTGTAAGAGCAGTGAGACTATGGACTCTTTACTGTAAGAGCAGTGAGACTATGGATTCTTTACTGTAAGGTCAGTGAGACTATGGACTCTATACTGTAAGAGCAGTGAGACTATGGACTCTACTATAAGAGCAGTGAGACTATGGACTCTTTACTGTAAGAGCAGTGAGACTATAGACTCTTTACTGTAAGAGCAGTGAGACTATAGACTCTTTACTGTAAGAGCAGTGACACTATGGACTCTTTACTGTAAGAGCAGTGAGACTATGGACTGTATACTGTAAGAGCAGCGAGACTATGGACTCTATACTGTAAGAGCAGCGAGACTATGGACTCTATACTGTAAGAGCAGTGAGACTATGGACTCTATACTGTAAGAGCCGTGAGACTATGGAGTCTACTGTAAGAGCAGTGAGACTATGGAATCTTTACTGTAAGAGCAGTGAGACTATGGACTCTTTACTGTAAGAGCAGTGAGACTATGGACTCTTTACTGTAAGAGCAGTGAGACTATGGACTCTTTACTGTAAGAGCAGTGAGACTATGGACTCTTTACTGTAAGAGCAGTGAGACTATGGACTCTTTACTGTAAGAGCAGTGAGACTATGGACTCTTTACTGTAAGAGCAGTGAGACTATGGACTCTTTACTGTAAGAGCAGTGAGACTATGGACTCTTTACTGTAAGAGCAGTGAGACTATGGACTCTTTACTGTAAGAGCAGTAAGACTATGGACTCTTTACTGTAAGAGCAGTGAGACTATGGATTCTTTACTGTAAGGTCAGTGAGACTATGGACTCTATACTGTAAGAGCAGTGAGACTATGGACTCTATACTGTAAGAGCAGTGAGACTATGGACTCTATACTGTAAGAGCAGTGAGACTATGGACTCTATACTGTAAGAGCAGTGAGACTATAGACTCTATACTGTAAGAGCAGTGAGACTATAGACTCTTTACTGTAAGAGCAGTGACACTATGGACTCTTTACTGTAAGAGCAGTGAGACTATGGACTGTATACTGTAAGAGCAGCGAGACTATGGACTCTATACTGTAAGAGCAGTGAGACTATAGACTCTTTACTGTAAGAGCAGTGAGACTATGGACTCTATACTGTAAGAGCCGTGAGACTATGGAGTCTACTGTAAGAGCAGTGAGACTATGGACTCTGTACTGTAAGAGCAGTGAGACTATAGACTCTTTACTGTAAGAGCAGTGAGACTATGGACTCTATACTGTAAGAGCCGTGAGACTATGGAGTCTACTGTAAGAGCAGTGAGACTATGGACTCTTTACTGTAAGAGCAGTGAGACTATGGACTCTTTACTGTAAGAGCAGTGAGACTATGGACTCTTTACTGTAAGAGCAGTGAGACTATGGACTCTTTACTGTAAGAGCAGTGAGACTATGGACTGTATACTGTAAGAGCAGCGAGACTATGGACTCTATACTGTAAGAGCAGTGAGACTATAGACTCTTTACTGTAAGAGCAGTGAGACTATGGACTCTATACTGTAAGAGCCGTGAGACTATGGAGTCTACTGTAAGAGCAGTGAGACTATGGACTCTGTACTGTAAGAGCAGTGAGACTATGGACTCTATACTGTAAGAGCAGTGAGACTATGGACTCTATACTGTAAGAGCAGTGAGACTATGGACTCTTTACTGTAAGAGCAGTGAGACTATGGAGCTCTTTACGGTAAGAGCAGTGAGACTATGGAACTCTCTGCCTGAGGAGGTGGTGATGGTGAGTACAATAAAGGAATTCAAGAGGGGCTGTAATGCAAGGCACCAACAAACAGACCAGTGATGAAAGCAAAAAGGTGTTTATTCACCAGAAACATTAAACGTCCAGAACACTTGCTGGTAACAAGAAATAATAACAAAAACCAGGCAAGGAGATTCCAGGAATAGTCCAAACCAGTGCTGAATGATGCTGTGCACTTGGCAGTCGAGTCACTCCAGATCTTGGGTCCGCTGCAAAGGACAAAGTTCCTGGCAGTCTTCAGTCACTAGCAGTTGTGACCTATACCTGGTTGAGGGAAAATAACAGTGGGCACTGATCACCCTGAGAGACCTCCTTTTAAATGCCTGCTGACCAATCCCAGGGTGCCAAGTGTCCACTTCCATAGGTGAACAAATTGCCCTGCACCTGAGTACATGGCCTAAGGCAATCACAAGTTGATTAACCCATGGCTGGCTCCCTAGTCTACTTTGCTCTTGTGAGTCAGTATATTATGCGCCACTGGTCGGCGAAGCGCATAAGAAGCGCGTACTCGCGACCTTGTATCCCTTTGCGAACCTGCCCTCGTGCGTGCGCACGGACGCACGATCGACTCAGCGCGAGTATGCGGCGCGTGGACCAGATGCGGAAGCGGAAGTCGCAGGAGACACCGGAGACAACCCTGGCCGCGGCGTCTTGTCACTCGCCTGGCCACTCTGTCCCCGGGACTCCGACGCTCCTCCCCTCCGATGTCCACGCGAGCGCATCCCGCACTGGTTCGCAAAGGGGTCAGCGCTGGTGCATCAGAGACACGCATAACCTGTCCCGCAACTCCACGAGGACCCCTCTTGGTTCCCCTGGAGTGCAAAGCAGGTGAGGATCTTACATTACCCCCCTCGAGGAGGCGGCTCTGAAGACTCCAAGCAAGCTTTCCCGGATTATCCCGGTGAAAAGCTGCCACCAACTCATCCGCATGCACCTGGCGAGCAGGTATCCAACATCTCTCCTCTGGACCAAAACCCTTCCAGTCCACCAAGTATTGAAGAGACCTTTGGACAAAACGAGAGTCCAAAATTCTGTTCACCTCGAACTCCGGTACCCCTTGGACCTCCAGCGGGGATGGGGTCTGAATAAAGGGAGCGGAGTCGGCTGCCGATTTGAGAAGTGAAACATGAAAGGTGTTCACTCCTCGGATCGGCGGTGGAAGAGCAACCTTGTACGTAACTCGGTTGATCTTCTGTGTCACGGGTATGGGCCAATGAATCGAGGACCCAACTTGGAAGATGGCTGGCGCAGCGGAATGTTCGGGTGGAGACCCACACCTGATCTCCCACCTTAAACTTTTGCTCTACAGTGCGATGACGATCAGCAAATTTCTTCTGTTGCGCCACCGCACTGCGGAGATTCCGCTGGGCCGACGACCAAATGGGACGTCTATCCTTGAACCATTGATCCACCACCGGTGAGTCAGTGGAGGGTCCGGCCAAAGAAGAGAGTCTTGGATCCCTGCCCCCACGCACCTGAACGGAGACATCTTAGTGGAAGCATGCTCAGAGTTGTTATAAGCCACCTCCGCAAAGGGTAGATACGCTGCCCATTCCTCCTGGCAGTCTGACACGAAGCACCGGAGATATTGCTCCAGGGTCTGGTTAGTCCTTTCCGTCTGACCGTTGGTCTCTGGGTGAAAACCAGAAGAGAAAGACAAATTAATACCCAATCGGGAGCAGAAAGAACGCCAGAAGCGAGAGATGAATTGCACTCCTCTGTCTGAAACAATGTCATCCGGCGCTCCGTGTAATCGAAAGACATGATTCAAGAACAGATCTGCCAATTCTCTGGCCGAGGGCAATCCAGGGAGTGGGATAAAATGGGCCATTTTACTAAAACGGTCCACCACTACCCAGATTACCGTACTTCCAGAGGACCTTGGCAAATCTGTGATGAAATCCATGGAAATGTGAGTCCATGGAGCCTGGGGAATTGGCAGTGGGAGTAAAGTCCCAGAAGGGGCAGACCGGGACAGTTTACATCTGGCACAAACAGTACATGCCTGGATATAGGCCTTAACATCCACGGACATGTTGGGCCACCACACGTGACGTTTAACAAGGGCAAGTGTTTTCTTAACACCCAAATGCCCGGCAGACTTTGAGTCATGAAGCTGTTGGATGACCTTCAATCGAAGGTTAATGGGTACAAACCATCGACCCTCGGGTTTGTCAGGTGGACTCTCTGCCTGTGAAGGCTCAAGAAGAGAGGACAAGTCCTCCATTACTTCTGCGGCCCCTAGGGCAGCAAGAAAACATTTAGTTGGGAGAATGGTTTCTGGCTCAGAGTCCAGGACGGAAGCAGCCTCAGGGAAGCAGCGGGACAGGGCATCTGCCTTCACGTTTCTGGAACCTGGCTTATAAGTGAGGCGGAAATTGAAGCGGGTGAAAAACAATGCCCACCGGGCTTGTCGGGAGTTGAGTCTTTTGGCACTCTCTAGATACTCCAAATTTTTGTGGTCAGTGTAAACCGTGATGGGA
Source organism: Bufotes viridis (assembly GCA_033119425.1). Taxonomy (NCBI): domain Eukaryota; kingdom Metazoa; phylum Chordata; class Amphibia; order Anura; family Bufonidae; genus Bufotes; species Bufotes viridis. The sequence goes on from CM065595.1 coordinate 157,606,803, forward strand.
TGTTCTGCACCCTCTAGCCAATGTCTCCACTCTTGAAAAGCCAATTTTACTCCCAGAAGCTCTCTATTGCCGATATCATAATTACACTCGGCTGGAGAGAGCTTCCGAAGAAGAAGGCACAGGGATGTAACCTCTCAGGGTCCCCAGAATACTGTGAGAGAACTGCCCCTACACCGACCTCTGAGGCATCGACCTCGAGAACAAAAGGTCTGGAGGTGTCTGGATGAGTAAGAATTGGTGCCGTGCAAAAGGCCTGTTTCAGCGTCTCAAAGGCTCTGACTGCCTCTCTCGTCCACTTAGAAGGATTAGCTCCCTTCTTAGTGAGGTTGGTGAGAGGTACTACTATCGCAGAAAAATTCTTAATAAACTTGCGGTAGAAGTTGGCAAAGCCTAAGAAACGCTGCAACCCCTTAAGATCCTTAGGCTGAGGCCAATCCAAGACAGCAGAAAGTTTGGATGGGTCCATAGCCAATCCCTTTTCTGAGATAATGTACCCCAGGAAAGGCAATTCCTTCACCTCAAACAGACACTTCTCAAGTTTGGCATAGAGGCGGTTCTCCCTCAGCTTCTGGAAAACCTGACACACGTGTCTCCGATGAGAGACCAGATCCGAAGAGTAGATTAGTATGTCATCTAGATAGACAACAACACATCTACCCAAGAAATCTCTGAGAACATCGTTGATGAACTCCTGGAAGACCGCGGGAGCATTACAGAGACCGAAAGGCATCACGAGATACTCGTAATGCCCGTCTCTGGTATTAAATGCGGTCTTCCATTCGTCACCCTCTCTAATGCGAACTAAATTATAAGCACCCCTTAAATCGAGTTTGGTGAAGACTCGGGCCCCTGCCACCTGAGAAAACAGATCATCAATCAGAGGCAGTGGATACCGATTCTTCACCGTAATCCGATTAAGGGCACGATAATCGATGCAAGGTCTCAAGCCTCCATCCTTCTTCTCCACAAAGAAGAATCCAGCTCCAGCAGGGGAAGTGGATGGACGAATGAAATTCTTCTCAAGGTTCTCTTTAATATACTCCCGCTGAGCCTGAACCTCAGGCCCAGTGAGATTATATAGATGCCCTCTTGGTGGCATGGTACCTGGCAACAGGTCTATAGGACAATCATATGACCTGTGGGAGGTAACACATCAGCCCCCTGAGGACTGAACACATCTCGGAAATTATGATACTGCTGTGGTAAAGTACTTAATACTTCCATGGAGGCTAGTGACAGGTCGGGACGAATGCACTTAGTAAGGCATTCCGTACTCCACTGACAAATAAGACCCGAGCGCCAGTCCACTACTGGATTATGGAGCCTCAACCAAGGGAGACCCAAAATCACGGGAGTGGATGGCATGTCAAGGACAAAAAGGCTTAAGGTCTCCCGATGATCAGCCCCCACCGTTACCTGTATTCCCGGAGTCATCCACACTGCACGACCATCTTGAAGAGGGATCCATCAATCGCGGTCACTGACATGGTGGTTTCGGCTGGATCAACGGGATGCCAAGTCGACGAACCAAGGTTGAGTCCACAAAATTCCCAGCGGCCCCAGAATCGATTAGTGCCGAAAACTCATGGACCTTGTCTTGCCACCGTAAGGATATGGATACCATCACCCGGCTTGGAGGAGGGATAATAGCACCTAGGGGTTCTCCTCTATGCCCCCTAGGTTCATTCGTTTCCCGCCGGCAGGAGGGACAGGTTTTAACGAGGTGTCCAGACTTTCCATAAAATAGGCACAGGCCTTTCTGCTGGCGACGAGCTCGTTCTGCCTGTGTGAGATGGGAGGATCCAACCTCCATTGGCTCTTCGGCCGATTTAAGAGGCCCTGGATGTGGTCGAGAGGATGAAAACCGAGACGACCGTTCCACTCGCCTCTCACGGATTCGCCTGTCGGCATCGATTGCCTGAGAGATAGCCATTTCCAACGAGAAGGGGTAGGCAAGGCCAAAGAAGATCCCGGACCGCATCCGAAAGTCCCAAGCGGAGCGATGGCATAGGGCTGCGTCGCCCCAGGTGGTGAAAGCTGCCCATCGCCTGAATTCTGCAGCGTATTCTTCAGCTGGGCGGCGGCCTTGTTGAATATGCTCAAGATTGGTCTCTGCGGTGCGAGTACGATCCGGGTCATCGTAAATCACAGCCATAGCCTCGAAGAAGGCGTCCACTGACGAAAAAGCTGTATGGTCTTGAGGCAAATTAAATGCCCAACGTTGGGGGTCTCCACGTAGCAGTGACATTACAATCCCAATTCTCTGCCTGAGAGTGCCAGAAGCCATCGGACGCAACTGGAAATAAAGGAGACAGGAGTCCCTGAAGTTTAAGAACTCCTGTCGCTCTCCTGTGAAGGAGTCAGGCAGAGGATCTTTGGTTCTGTTTGATGCCTTGCGATAGTGACGGGTAGTGCTGAGGCTCCCTGGATCAGCTGCTGAACCTCCTCCATCACAGTTGTCAGTTGCTCTTGGATTTGCGCTGCAGCGCTGCTGGTATATTTGGGCGTCGTTGGAACAGCAGGTTAACGGCTCCCGTTAATTCACTCAGTCGCTGCTGGATATTGTCCATGGCAACTGTTAGTTGGGCCCACTGTTCTGTAATGCAAGGCACCAACAAACAGACCAGTGATGAAAGCAAAAGGTGTTTATTCACCAGAAACATTAAACGTCCAGAACACTTGCTGGTAACAAGAAATAATAACAAAAACCAGGCAAGGAGATTCCAGGAATAGTCCAAACCAGTGCTGAATGATGCTGTGCACTTGGCAGTCGAGTCACTCCAGATCTTGGGTCCGCTGCAAAGGACAAAGTTCCTGGCAGTCTTCAGTCACTAGCAGTTGTGACCTATACCTGGTTGAGGAAAATAACAGTGGGCACTGATCACCCTGAGAGACCTCCTTTTAAATGCCTGCTGACCAATCCCAGGGTGCCAAGTGTCCACTTCCATAGGTGAACAAATTGCCCTGCACCTGAGTACATGGCCTAAGGCAATCACAAGTTGATTAACCCATGGCTGGCTCCCTAGTCTACTTTGCTCTTGTGAGTCAGTATATTATGCGCCACTGGTCGACGAGGCGCATAAGAAGCGCGTACTCGCGACCTTGTATCCCTTTGCGAACCTGCCCTCGTGCGTGCGCACGGGCGCCTGATCGACTCAGCGCGAGTATGCGGCGCGTGGACCCAGATGCGGAAACGGAAGTCGCAGGAGACACCGGAGACAACCCTGGCCGCGGCGTCTTGTCACTCGCCTGGCCACTCTGTCCCCGGGACTCCGACGCTCCTCCCCTCCGATGTCCACGCGAACGCATCCCCGCACTGGTTCGCAAAGGGGTCAGCGCTGGTGCATCAGAGACACGCATAACCTGTCCCGCAACTCTACGAGGACCCCTCTTGGTTCCCCTGGAGTGCAAAGCAGGTGAGGATCTTACAGGGGCCTGGATGTATTTCTGGAGTGTAATAATATTACAGGTTATAGCTACTAGAGAGGGGTCGCTGATCCAGGGAGTTATTCTGATGCCTGATTGGAGTCGGGAAGGAATTTTTTTCCCGTTAAGTGGGGAAAATTGGCTTCTGCCTCACAGGGGTTTTTTGCCTTCCTCTGGATCAACTTGTAGGAAACAGGCCGAACTGGATGGGCAGATGTCTTTTTTCGGTCTTATATACTATGTTACTATGTTACTAATACAGAGTAAAGTCATAACTTCAACTTAACATGGGTCCACTGACCCATGTTAAAAGAAGAGGGGGAAAAAATCAAGCATATTCCCAATGAATTAAAACTAACGTTAATCCATAGACACATTCCTCCATAATGTCACGTGGTTCTTATTTTTCCTGACTTCCAGGGATTTGATCCACCTCAGCTCTGACATGATGAGAGTCACTGCTTTTGTGTGCTGGAACGGCTCGTCACTGATGGACACTCTGGTTCTGGTCTTCCAGTGATAGTACTTGATGACTGTAATGATCAGATACATAGTCCCCCGGTCAATGTCACCTACAATAGATGGCACCCCGTAGGTCTGGGTATTTGAGAGACTGCAGTCTTGGGATTTTTAGTTTATGAGATATTTCCTACCATATTTTTCTCTCTCCAGCACTCTGATGTAAAATGTGCTATTGTCTCCTACTGCTGACACTACAAGGGACACTTACGCTCTGACACGCTTAAAAATGTGAAATTTTCTTTAACAAAAAGCTTTCCTTGCAAAGACAGCCAAGCAATGTCATAAAATTTAGGATGAGGCCTCACCGTATTAAGGGACCTCAGACTGTCCTGTAAGATGGTGGTCGTACAGTCTTTTAGTGTGGGCTGTAAACAGAAGAAGGTCTTACACACCTTGAAGTACAGCTCGTTCCTGGTCTTAGTCTGAATGTAGGACTTCTCTATACCCCACTTCTTCAGGCACTACCTGGGAGAGGTAGTGATGAGTCGCCCCCTCTTTAGACTGTCGCCTCGCTCCAAGATTCTGCAAAGGCAATATCCAGTCCCTGACACTGTTCACCCACAGGAGCCGTTCTCTTAGTCCAGGCAACCAATATTAACTTTTAGGAACAAGGAGTCAAAGAACACCCCTGGATTTATCATATCCAGCCCACCCTCTCTGCTCTGTAGGTAAGTGATCCCTCTTATTACTGGGTTCAACCTGTTCCCCCAAAGAAGCTGGAAGAATAGGCTAAAGAGCCTGGCTGACAAAGATTCTGGCAAACGAAACATGACAGATACCTATAAGAAGACAGGAACCAGGGAAGTCTTCAACATTTTCACCCTTTCTCTATAGGTCAGCCTCCAATTCTTCCATCACTGAACCTTTGCATTTCCAGCTTCAAATCTTTCTTCCCAATTCAGTTTGGCATTATCTTCCCTCCTGAATTTAACCCCTAAGATCTTAATATAGGTGGAGGCCTTCGCAAATTGTGGCAGATCAAAGTCTGGATCAGAAATCAGGGTCCAGAGAGCTTGACTCTTCTCAAGGTTGACCAGAGACCCTGAAGCCTCTGAATAGCTTCTGATGGCGGCAGACAACATCTCCACCTCTCGAGGCTCAGATATCACCACAGTCACATCATCTGCGTAGGCGACAACACTCAGGGGCAGGCAATGGGGGACCGGCACCCCCTGAAAATCACACTCCTGCAGCAACCTCAGGAACGGGTCTAAGGCAAACACATACAGTAGTGGACTCAACGGGCAACCCTGTCTCACCCCAGCCTCAACCCTGAACGTGTCACCCTGCCAACCATTGACCAGAGGAAAGCTCTCAGCCTCTCTGTACAAAGTTTTCAGCCAATCGATGAATTGTCCCGGAATACCGTACTTTGATAAAGTGGCCCATAGATACTCGTGGTCTACTCTGTCAAAGGCTTTAGCCTGGTCCAGACCTACAACATATCTCCCACACCTCAGAGCTTTACATCTCTCAAACATCTCCCTTATCGAGATGACTGCTCCAGAGATGTTCCGCCCTTTTACTGTGCCGAACTGACAGCCTGCCAACAGTGCCCGGGACAAACAGACTAACCTAGAGAACAGGATTTTTGCCAGAATCTTCCTGTCGACATTCAAGAGGGCAATCGGCCTCCAGTTCTTGATGTCACTAGGCTCCTTACCTTTAGACAGCAGAATTAACGAGGACACCCTCATGGAAGGAGGCATCAGGTGATTTTCTAGACAATTTTTGAACACGTCCACGAGGAATGGAGCTTAGGGCTTTTTCACACTAGCGTTTTTGTTTTCCGGCATAGAGATCCGTCGTCGGGTCTCTATGCCGGAACAATCCTGATCAGCATTATCCCAATGCATTCTGAATGGAGAGAAATCCGTTCAGGATGCATCAGGATGTCTTAAGTTCAGGACCAGAACGTTGTTTGGCAGGAGAAAATACTGCAGCATGCTGCGCTTTTTGCTCCGGCCAAAAATCCTAAACACTTGCCGCAAGGCCGGATCCGGAATTAATGCCCATTGAAAGGCATTAATCCGAATCCGGCCTTAAGCTAAACGTCGTTTCGGCGCATCGGGATCCTGATCAGTCTTCTAATGCTTTCAGGCGACTTGCGTTCTGACGGATCCGGCGGGACGGAAGTGCCTGCCGGATCCTCAGAACGCAAGTGTGAAAGAGGCCTAAGAGGTCTCTGAACTTCTTATAAGATTCTGCTGTTATACCATCGAAACCTGGTGCCTTCTTCAGATGTAACTGATCAATGGCCACTTTAACCTCCTCCACCGTCAATTCTGCTGTTAAATGAGAAAGGTCCAAATTTTTAGTATCAGGGCCTGGAGTTGCCTCCAAGAATTGAGTCATCTTCTCTTTATCCAAAACCTTCCTCTGAAATAAGTCAGCAAAGTAAGATCTCACCACCCCCAGGATACCCTCCCGAGATTCCTGCAAAACACCCTGGGAGTCAGTGAGACCTGCGACCACTTTGTTGGCTACATGCTCCTGACAGTTCTCAAAGGGATCAGGAGCCCCTAAGGTCCCATAATCCCGTTCTAGAACCAGGGAGGTGTACCTGCTGTACTGATACTGCCTTATCTCAGATTTCAGTCGGTCAATCTTTTGTTTGTCATCCCCACCTGCCGAATACAGTGACTCCAATTCTTTCCGCAGCTTGAGGTACTGGCTGTACTTACTCTTCCCTTTCTTAAATGATAGTCTCCTCAAGAGGGATTTGACCTCCTCCTTGACGTCCTCCCACGAGTCAGCCATGTTGTCATAAAAGTCCACTCTCTCTAGTTGTTGCTAAAAAAGAGAGTGGATGACTCTCTGGACATAAGGATCCTCCAGGAGACTGGAGTTAAGTCTCCATAACCCCTTACCAATATCAGGAAACTTTATAGATCCCAAACAGAAATACAAGGCTAGATGATCTGAATACGGGACTCCTCGCTCCTTCATCCCACTGACGGTTTCTGCTGGACTAACAAAAGCCAAATCTATCCTACTCCTTCTGTCGGCACAAGAGTAGGTGAAGTTAGGCTTCCTACCTCCCTGGGTGAAGACATCACTGAGACCTGCCTGAGAGATCATGTTGTTCAAGACTTTAGAGTCCCTGCTTACTGCTCGGCCAGAGGATCTGTCACCCGATGTTCTAGCGACATTAAAATCTCCAGCCATTACCACAGGAACTGAGGTAAAGAGATACTGCTTCACCTCCCTGAACAACTGTGTTCTGTGGGCCATAGATATTAATGAGCCGGAGCCTTCTACCATGAATAGTGACTTCTAGAACCAGACATCTTCCCATAGTCACCTCTGTTAACCGATGTACTGTCACATTATTGGTGGTGAACATGATAGCCACTCCGGCATAAGGCTCCACAGCCAGCGACAGAAAGAAGGACCAGACAACCATTCTCTCTCAGCCTCACCTAAAAGCCCTAATGTGGTCAGACGGGTCTCCTGCAAGAAGGAGACATCTGCACTCAGATACCTGAGATGGTCGTACACAGCGTGTCTCGTACGCCTTACTTTTATACTGCTCATGTTACTTGAAGCTATTTTTAAAGAAGACGCGACCATCAAAGCACTAAAAGATAAAAGCAGTGAAGTCCCCATCATCATAGGTCAGAGTCTGAGTTGTTCTGTCTGCCACTAGTTTCCATGTCTATATTTGATCTTCTACGGCAATTTTGTAATCTGCCTCAGGCTTACGGGAGGATGTGTCTTTTTTCCTCCGTTTGCCCTGTTTGCTCTTGCTCTCCTCAGGTACGGATGGTGATACAAACAAGGCTCCATCGGACTGTTGCTGGACCTGAGGGACAGTCTCCATGTCCTCCTGCACACTCTCTAAGCCCTGATGTTCTGGCTGTACACAATCCGACCTCTGCTAGTCGAGTGGTGGGGCCCAGAGCCAGGGTGGTTTTTCTGCACAGTGGGGGCACTGTGTGGCCACTGGGTCCTGCCGTCTGCTGGGACGCTGGTGGTCACTGCGCAGTGCTCCGCCAAAGTTAGAGTAGGTCCCCACTTGTAGAGGCAACCCTGTCATGGTAAGTGGGCCTATTCTCTTTGATCAAACTGTATACCAATGCCTCATTTATGCAAGGCATAGAGTATATTTATTACAAATTGGGCTGATAAGCCATGTAATTATGCTGAAAAACAGTTTTTTATATCAAAAACATATTATTGAGGATGTGTGATCCAGCTTCACTCTCACATGTCATACACTCTGCTGGACTTCTGGCCTGGTCAGTATTGTCCCCGACATCAAGGCCTCCTCCTCTACAGCCTCTGCTTCTTCCACCAGTTCCTCATCAGGGAGCTCTTTACAGATGTTGTGCCATGCATCTGGGCAATCTCTGTGAGGGTGGCCCATGTTCTCACGCAGATTACATCTGATGGTCTCACAGTTAGCACTTACATGGCCGACCTCACCACATAGATTGCACTTTACCACAGTACAGGCACTGGCCAGATGACCGGCCTTGCCACATCTGAAGCACTTCCTGGGCTGACCAGGGTAGAAGCAGACACCTTTCTCTCTACCTATGTAGAAAGAGTTGGGTAGATGCCATGTGATATTCTTCTGCTGGCGCAGTTTGACCAGGACCTTCCACCCTTCCGTCCAGATACCGTCATCGTCCCTGTTCTTAGTCAGGTCAGACATAAGGTCACAGTGTCTCCGGAGCCACACCACAATATCCTGGGGAGGGACGGCCTCATTCCAGAAGATGATGTTAACGGTGACTGTGTCTGTGTTGGAGATTGTAATAAAAATTTATTCCAACCCTCTGTGTTCCTGAACCTGGGGAAATTAGCCCAGAACCTATCCAGATTACACATGAGTTTAAAGCTCACATCATAACCTTGTCTATCTGGTAGGTTTATCACTGCCAAGATGTCTGCCGGTGTACCATGAAAAAGCATTAAGTCATGAAGAAACATTAAGCAGCTGATTTCAGGGGGCGTATCGCTCTGCTCTCGGCTCAGATTGGCTCACATTCAGGGGGTGCGTTCTATGCGGCGCTCGCGCTCGGCTCAACTCAGTAGCAGAAGCAGGTCTGAAGCCAGCGCAGCACGGGGGGTTTATGAGGAGGCACGGGGGTTTAAGAGGCAGGGATGTATGAATAAACCTGTGAGCCCCCATGTTGCGCAGAGAACCGCAGGTCAATTCAGACCTGCGGTTTTCTTCGTGACAGTCTCTGATCCCCAGTGCAACTGCCACTGCGCGGGGTTGGCATGGGTGTATGAATAAACCTGTGAGCACCCCCCCCCCCTTCATGTTGCGCAGAAAACCGCAGGTCAATTCAGACCTGCGGTTTTCTGTGCAACATTGAGTTTTGGGCTCACAGGTTTATTCATACACCCGTGCCAACCGCGCAGTGGCAGTTTCACTGGGGATCAGAGACTGTCACGAAGAAAACCGCAGGTCTAAATTGACCTGCGGTTTTCTGCGCAACATGGGGCTCACAGGTTTATTCATACATCCCTGCCTCTTAAACCCCCGTGCCTCCTCATAAACTCCCGTGCCGCGCTGGCTTCAGACCTGCTACTGAGCTGAGCTGAGCCGGCGCGAGCGCCGCATAGAACGCACCCTGAATGTGAGCCAATCTGAGCCGAGAGCAGAGCGATACGCCCTGAAATCAGCTGCTTAATGTTTCTTCATAAGTTAATGCTTTTTCATGGTACACCGGCACAAACCCCATCTGGTGACACAGAAGTTCTCGGACCACAAACCTCCTATCAGGGAGGTCTTCTTTGGCGCCTCGGTGTTTGAACCTCACCACATTCCTTCTTTTAAATGCCTGGCCTGTATAGCCTGCACTAGAGGAGAAGGATGGAGTGCCGCGGCTCCAGGCATTTGTAGGGGGGTCCTGGGGGTCTCACGGGCCTGATCTACAGGGGCAGTGTCTGTTCTAGAGGGATCTGTTAAACCTTGAGTGGTTGTAGGTAAAGGGGGGAAATCCTGCACATTACTCTGCATAGCTTCTCCCACCCCGTCCACCTCTATGTCACCATCAGATAGGTCCCACACAGACTGTATGTCCCCTCCCGCCTCTGACCCAGCAGGTCCATGTCCGCCATCAGCACCAGTCTGTTCCCCAGCAATAGAGCTCTGCTCTGTCACCAGATCACCCTGACACCTGGATGAATGTCCACTGTCCTGCTGCTGTGCAGTGACTGCTGGGACTTGTAGTACCGGTCCTGGGGGTCTCACGGGCCTGATCTACAGGGGCAGTGTCTGTTCTAGAGGATCTGTTAAACCTTGAGTGGTTGTAGGTAAAGGGGAAACCCTGCACATTACTCTGCATAGCTTCTCCCACCCCGTCCACCTCTATGTCACCATCAGATAGGTCCCACACAGACTGTATGTCCCCTCCCGCCTCTGACCCAGCAGGTCCATGTCCGCCATCAGCACCAGTCTGTTCCCCAGCAATAGAGCTCTGCTCTGTCACCAGATCACCCTGACACCTGGATGAATGTCCACTGTCCTGCTGCTGTGCAGTGACTGCTGGGACTTGTAGTACCTTTGCTAGTTCCTGGGCTTCATGCTCCTGCTCAGAACAGCTTTAGAACTCTGTGGTTGCTGCTGCAGAGTACCTGCTGGGACTTTTGCAGGTCTCTGTGGCTGCTGTCTCACAGTGCCTGCTGGTAATTGTGTAGCATCCCCAAGTCAGGGGAGTATGAGAGACTGACCTGGGGAATGCCAGTGATGGAGAGACTGGCACGTGGATCCTCTGGGGCACTCTCTGGGTTCTTGAGGGACACAGCCAGATGTAGTGTGAGGTGCCCTTGGTGTTGGTGGATTAAGGTGCCTTTGGCTGTGTGTCCCCGATGTCCGTGACGCCAGTGCCGGTAACGGTGGCACACCGATTTGATAGGAGGAATAATTGAGGTGCAGGCTTGCACTTTACTGAACAGTAATACACAGCAAACATTCTCTTAACAGTTCCTCAGAAGACGATTGGTTTCAGCAGGCTTTAAGTTACAGTACATTAATGGCAGGCTTATGTTTAGCAAGGTGATCACAGAGGGTTAAAGCAGGACTTGCAGTACAGGCGGCTTGCACACTATTCCCGACTGATCCTGACTAGGAATATATTCTTCTCCAAGGCCCCAATGCCCTCTCTCTGGCTTATATCCTTGGGATACAGTTAGCTTTAGGTACCTTGTCTGGTATTTGTAGTACCTCTTGCTTTCTGGAATTCCTTGCTCTGCCTTCCCTCAGCTCACGCAGGCTGGTGACCAGTGATGTTCCTGCAGGGATCCTTATCCTGTTTGCAGCTTGACTAAGGAGGCAACACTTCTCCACTAGTCCTAGGGTCTGGACTGCTCCTCCCAGGGAATGACTCTTCCTAGGCTGGACCCTCTCAGGCTATAGGGCCTGGGCTGCCTTCAACAGGCTCAAGGCCTGGACTGGACTGCCTTCAACAGGCTCAAGGCCTGGACTGGACTGCCTTCAACAGGCTCAAGGCCTGGACTGAACTGCCTTCCTTCCCCTGACTGGGCCTATATCAACTAGGGCTCCCTCTAATGGCTAAAGCTGAGATGACACCCCTAGCAGGCCTGCACAATGGCACATCTTAGCAGTAACAGGGTGATAGGATATATAAATAGGCATTACATTACATTTAATGAAAATGACATTCACCAATCTCCCCACAAATGAGGGGCGCACTCTAGTGACCCTTCTGTAGTGTAGTGCAGGGCTGTGTTGTTGTGCTTGCTTTCCTCAGCGTGTATCTCCTCTTTAAACGAGAAGCTTGAAGCCTGCTGTAAAGGGCATGTCATCTGCCGGGGCTCAACTGGGGAAATATGTGACCCTGATTCAGGGTTAGAGGATCTGGAATCCAGTTCAGTGCTCTGCCTGTATGTGGCAAACTGTTCCTTGTTCCTATAGGACTCTGTCAGGGGGCCCATCTTCTCTAGCACACAGTCCATCTCCCTCACCACCCCAGCCAGCTCTAAGCTGAGTGAGTGCCATCTGCCATCATATATGGTCTTTGTCACGGATGTTCCCGCCAGGGGCGGATTAAGTGCATGATAGGCCCGGGGCTGTCTACCCAACTTGGGCCCCCCACTCCATTTTAGGTTTCAGTTTTTTTTTCTGTATAAAGAGGCTGCGGTGCTTTGTAAGCGTCACTGTCTCTTCCTCGGCCATATGACATCACATTCATCGTTCACATGGCCTATCTGCAGCTCTGTCCTATCTGAGTGATTAGGGCCGAGCTGCAGTACCAGGCGCAGTGCTATCACATGGACAGCGCCGTGCTTTGTAAGGAGCAAAGAGGCTGCGGCGCTCACTGGAACATCGCGGTCTCCTCTAACAGCTGATTGGCGGGGCTGCCAGGAGTCAGACCCCCACCATCTCATAACTCTGAGTACAGATGTCATAGATGTTTCCTGCAGTCCTATGTAACACCCCACATAACACAGTGAATTATTGTGTTATGTGGGGTGTTACCTAGGACTGCAGGGAACATGTACATTATCTGCACACAGAAAGTTATCACTGTTATCTGGGCTGTTACATAGGACTGCAGGTGAAAAATTTAAATTTGAGGTGCCAAATTTAAAATACATATGATTATGATAAAGACTTGGAGGAGAAGATGAGACGCAGGTCACAGCAGTGAGGATACAGCACCACATACCTCTTACATCCAGGGACTTCTCCTGTCATGTAGATCTTCTCTTTCCTCTTCTCCTCCGTTTGACCCAGACCGCCATGACTAATTCCTCCCGCCGCATCTCGTCCCTACAGAGTTTGTTACACAGACACGTTAGATTTCTCATAATTGGGGTGATTTATCAAACTGGTGTAAATTAGAACTGGCTTAGTTGCCCATAGCAACCAATCAGATTCCACCTTTCATTTTCCAGAGGAGCTGTCAAAATGAAAGGTGGAACCTGTTTCTATGGACAACTAAGCCAGTTCTACTACAACAGTTTGATAAATGACCCCAAAGATCCCTATAGTGTCTACAGCAGTTATAATGTCCCATAGAGTGCCCCCAGTAATAATAACACCCTATATTGTGCTCCAGGTAATAATCCCTGTATAGTGTCCCCAATACCCCACACTACCCCCATATAGTATTTTCCCTTCACACTGCCCCCATACAGTAATTTCCCCACACTGCCCCCATATAGTAATTTCCCCACACTGCCCCCATATAGTATTTTCCCTCACACTGCCCCCATACAGTAATTTCCCCACACTGCCCCCATATAGTAATTTCCCCACACTGCCCCCATATAGTAATTTCCCCACACTGCCCCATATAGTAATTTCCCCACACTGTCCCCATATAGTAATTTCCCCACACTGCCCCCATACAGTAATTTCCCACACTGCCCCATATAGTAATTTCCTCATACTGCCCCATACAGTAATTTCCCCACACTGCCCCCATATAGTAATTTCCCACACTGCCCCATATAGTAATTTCCCCACACTGTCCCCATATAGTAATTTCCCCACACTGCCTCCATATAGTAATTTCCCCACACTGCCCCCATATAGTAATTTCCCTCACACTGCCCCCATATAGTAATTTCCCCACACTGCCCCCATACAGTAATTTCCCCACACTGCCCCCATACAGTAATTTCCCCACACTGCCCCCATATAGTAATTTCCCCACACTGCCCCATATAGTAATTTCCCCCACACTGTCCCCATATAGTAATTTCCCCACACTGCCTCCATATAGTAATTTCCCCACACTGCCCCATATAGTAATTTCCCTCACACTGCCCCCATATAGTAATTTCCCCACACTGCCCCCATACAGTAATTTCCCCACACTGCCCCATACAGTAATTTCCCCACACTGCCCCCATATAGTAATTTCCTCACACTGCCCCATATAGTAATTTCCCCACACTGCCCCCATATAGTAATTTCCCCACACTGCCCCATATAGTAATTTCCCACACTGCCCCCATATAGTAATTTCCCTCACACTGCCTCCATATAGTAATTTCCCCACACTGCCCCATATAGTAATTTCCCCACACTGCCCCATATAGTAATTTCCCCACACTGCCCCATATAGTAATTTCCCCACACTGCCCCCATATAGTAATCTCCCCCACACTGCCCCCATACAGTAATTTCCCTCACACTGCCCCCATATAGTAATTTCCCCACACTGTCCCCATATAGTAATTTCCCCACACTGCCCCATATAGTAATTTCCCCACACTGCCCCCATATAGTAATTTCCCCACACTGTCCCCATACAGTAATTTCCCCACACTGCCCCCATACAGTAATTTCCCTCACACTGCCCCCATATAGTAATTTCCCCACACTGTCCCATATAGTAATTTCCCCACACTGTCCCCATATAGTAATTTCCCCACACTGCCCCCATACAGTAATTTCCCCCACAATGCCCCCATACAGTAATTTCCCCCACACTGCCCCCATATAGTAATTTCCCCACACTGTCCCCATATAGTAATTTCCCCACACTGCCTCCATATAGTAATTTCCCCACACTGCCTCCATATAGTAATTTCCCCACACTGCCCCATATAGTAATTTCCCCACACTGCCCCCATATAGTAATTTCCCCCACACTGCCCCATATAGTAATTTCCCCACACTGCCCCCATATAGTAATTTCCCCACACTGCCCCCATATAGTAATTTCCCCACACTGCCCCATACAGTAATTTCCCCCACACTGTCCCCATATAGTAATTTCCCCACACTGTCCCCATATAGTAATTTCCCCACACTGCCTCCATATAGTAATTTCCCCACACTGCCCCATATAGTAATTTCCTCACACTGCCCCCATATAGTAATTTCCCCACACTGCCCCCATACAGTAATTTCCCCACACTGCCCCCATACAGTAATTTCCCCCACACTGCCCCATATAGTAATTTCCCTCACACTGCCCCATATAGTAATTTCCCCACACTGCCCCCATATAGTAATTTCCCCACACTGCCCCCATATAGTAATTTCCCTCACACTGCCTCCATATAGTAATTTCCCCACACTGCCCCATATAGTAATTTCCCCACACTGCCCCATATAGTAATTTCCCCACACTGCCCCATATAGTAATTTCCCCACACTGCCCCCATATAGTAATCTCCCCACACTGCCCCCATATAATAATTTCCCCACACTGCCCCCATACAGTAATTTCCCTCACACTGCCCCATATAGTAATTTCCCCACACTGCCCCCATATAGTAATTTCCCCACACTGTCCCCATACAGTAATTTCCCCACACTGCCCCCATACAGTAATTTCCCTCACACTGCCCCCATATAGTAATTTCCCCACACTGTCCCCATATAGTAATTTCCCCACACTGTCCCCATATAGTAATTTCCCCACACTGCCCTCATACAGTAATTTCCCCACACTGCCCCATATAGTAATTTCCCCACACTGCCTCCATATAGTAATTTCCCCACACTGCCCCATATAGTAATTTCCCCACACTGCCCCCATATAGTAATTTCCCCACACTGCCCCATATAGTAATTTCCCCACACTGCCCCCATATAGTAATTTCCCCACACTGCCCCCATATAGTAATTTCCCCACACTGCCCCATATGAGTAATTTCCCCACACTGTCCCCATATAGTAATTTCCCCACACTGTCCCCATATAGTAATTTCCCCACACTGTCCCCATATAGTAATATCCCTCACACTGCCCCCATATAGTAATTTCCCCCACACTGTCCCCATATAGTAATTTCCCCACACTGCCCCCATATAGTAATTTCCCCACACTGCCCCCATATAGTAATTTCCCCACACTGCCCCATATAGTAATTTCCCCACACTGCCCCCATATAGTAATCTCCCCACACTGCCCTCATATAGTAATTTCCCCACACTGTCCCCATATAGTAATTTCCCCACACTGCCCCATATAGTAATTTCCCCACACTGCCCCCATATAGTAATTTCCCCACACTGTCCCCATACAGTAATTTCCCCCACACTGCCCCCATACAGTAATTTCCCTCACACTGCCCCCATATAGTAATTTCCCCACACTGTCCCATATAGTAATTTCCCACACTGTCCCCATATAGTAATTTCCCCACACTGCCCCCATACAGTAATTTCCCCACACTGCCCCATATAGTAATTTCCCCACACTGCCTCCATATAGTAATTTCCCCACACTGCCCCATATAGTAATTTCCCCACACTGCCCCCATATAGTAATTTCCCCACACTGCCCCATATAGTAATTTCCCCACACTGCCCCCATATAGTAATTTCCCCACACTGCCCCCATATAGTAATTTCCCCACACTGCCCCATACAGTAATTTCCCCACACTGTCCCCATATAGTAATTTCCCCACACTGTCCCCATATAGTAATTTCCCCACACTGTCCCCATATAGTAATTTCCCCACACTGTCCCCATATAGTAATATCCCTCACACTGCCCCCATATAGTAATTTCCCCACACTGCCCCATATAGTAATTTCCCCACACTGCCCCTATATAGTAATTTCCCCACACTGCCCCATATAGTAATTTCCCTCACACTGCCCCATATAGTAATTTCCCCACACTGCCCCATATAGTAATTTTCCCCACACTGTCCCATATAGTAATTTCCCCCATATAGTAATTTCCCCACACTGCCCCATATAGTAATTTCCCCACACTGCCCCCATACAGTAATTTCCCCACACTGCCCCCATACAGTAATTTCCCCACACTGCCCCCATATAGTAATTTCCCCACACTGCCCCATATAGTAATTTCCCCACACTGCCCCATATAGTAATTTCCCCACACTGCCCCCATATAGTAATTTCCCCACACTGCCCCATAGAGTAATTTCCCACACTGCCTCCATACAGTAATTTCCCCACACTGCCTCCATATAGTAATTTCCCCCACACTGTCCCATATAGTAATTTCCCCACACTGCCCCATATTGTAATTTCCCCACACTGCCCCCATATTGTAATTTCCCCACACTGTCCCCATATAGTAATTTCCCCACACTGTCCCCATATAGTAATTTCCCCACACTGCCCCCATATAGTAATTTCCTCACACTGCCCCATATAGTAATTTCCCCACACTGCCCTCATACAGTAATTTCCCCACACTGCCCCCATACAGTAATTTCCCCACACTGCCCCCATATAGTAATTTCCCCACACTGCCCCATATAGTAATTTCCCCACACTGCCCCATATAGTAATTTCCCCACACTGCCCCCATATAGTAATTTCCCCACACTGCCCCATATAGTAATTTCCCCACACTGCCCCATACAGTAATTTCCCCACACTGCCCCCATACAGTAGTTTCCCCACACTGCCTCCATATAGTAATTTCCCCACACTGTCCCATATAGTAATTTCCCCCACACTGCCCCATATTGTAATTTCCCACACTGCCCCCATATTGTAATTTCCCCACACTGCCCCCATATAGTAATTTCCCCACACTGCCCCCATATAGTAATTTCCCCACACTGCTCCATACAGTAATTTCCCCACACTGCCCCATATAGTAATTTCCCCCACACTGCCCCCATACAGTAGTTTCCCCACACTGCCCCATATAGTAATTTCCCCACACTGCCCCATATAGTAATTTCCCCACACTGTCCCATATAGTAATTTCCCCACACTGCCCCCATATAGTAATTTCCCCACACTGCCCCATATAGTAATTTCCCCACACTGCCCCATATAGTAATTTCCCCACACTGCCCCATATAGTAATTTCCCCACACTGCCCCATATAGTAATTTCCCCACACTGTCCCATATAGTAATTTCCCCACACTGTCCCCATATAGTAATTTCCCCACACTGCCCTCCATGCAGTAATTTCCCCACACTGTCCCATATAGTAATTTCCCCACACTGCCCCATATAGTAATTTCCCCACACTGCCCCATATAGTAATTTCCCCCACACTGCCCCATATAGTAATTTCCCCCACACTGCCCCATATAGTAATTTCCCCACACTGTCCCATATAGTAATTTCCCCACACTGTCCCATATAGTAATTTCTCCCACACTGCCCCCATACAGTAATTTCCCCACACTGTCCCATATAGTAATTTCCCCACACTGCCCCATATAGTAATTTCCCCCACACTGCCCCATATAGTAATTTCCCCACACTGCCCCATATAGTAATTTCCCCACACTGCCCCATATAGTAATTTCCCCACACTGTCCCATATAGTAATTTCCCCACACTGCCCCCATATAGTAATTTCCCCACACTGCCCCATACAGTAATTTCCCCACACTGCCCCATATAGTAATTTCCCCCACACTGCCATCTATTAATTAATTTGCCCCCACACTGTCATCCATTAATTTGCCCCCACATTGTCATCCATTAATTTTCCCCCACAACTGCCATTCATTAATTTGCCCCCACAACTGCCATCCATTATTTTGCCCCCACAACTGCCATCCATTAATTAGTTTGCCCCACAACTACCATTCATTAATTTGCCCCCACAACTGCCATTCATTAATTTGCCCCCACAACTGCCATTCATTAATTTGCCCCCACAACTGCCATCCATTATTTTGCCCCCACAACTGCCATCCATTATTTTGCCCCCACAACTGTCATCCATTAACTAATGTGCCCCCATGGAAACATGCCCCACTGTCCCTTAATATCTCCCCCAAGTTAGCACACACACACAAAAAAATAAAAAGCTAATACTTACCTGTATGCTGAATGGTGTGGCAGGCGCGCGTACATCAGAGCGTGCGTGCGCCACTATACAGGCGCACGATGATGTCATCACGCGCGCCGCGCGATGATGTCATCGCGCACGCCGGGCTTATACCACCACATAGGCCTCAGGCCTACTAGGCCTGAAGCCTATGGCGGTGATAGACGGCGGGGCAGGGAACTATACGCTCCCGTGCCCCGCCACAGTATGTGGGCGCTCGGGTCGGCATTGGGCCCCCCAGTGATGCCGGGCCCGGGGCTGCCGACCCGAACGCCCCTATGTTAATCCGCCACTGGTTCCCGCTATAGGTGGCAGGAGAGCAGTAAGACTGGCAACACGTTCTTTGATCTGACAGGTTTTCCGTTTGGATCAAATGACGACGTGTTGTTTTTGGTGCTTGCCTTATTTTCCCAGGTGTTGCTTTTGTGGTCATTTAACCTTCTCTATTTATAGTTGCTTCTCCCACTATGCTGTGCGGTTTATAGCTTCTGTGCCTGTGGATTGTTTGTGGTTGGATATCGGCTGAGTTCCTGGTGCTTCCATTGCTCCTCTGAAGTTAAGTCTTTCCTTTCCCTTTTGTATTTTGTTTGGGTTCTGTGTGTTGCAGTTCCCTATTGCTTGTATTAGGCCTGAAGGAGACTCCTGTTTATCCTATTTTTTGGGGGAACAGGTAGTCTCATCCCTGCCATTAGTACCAGGGTCCTATAGGGCTTGATAGGATTCTAGGTATTCCTGCGTATGAGCTCACCTAACTTTGGGGTCTGTTCATACTGGTAGTCAGTCAGAATTTTGGTTAGGGTTTTCACTAGGAGGTGTCCATTTTACCTTCCCTAGTTCTCAGGCCTGATTCCCTGTTCCCCCCGTCGCTCCTATGCTCAGTTTAGTGTTTCCCTCCCATATAAGGTGGCCACTAGCTTCACCCAAGAAAACCAGACCTCGTTGACCACGACCCCAAAACGATGACCACGCCCACCTCTGTGGAGCCCCGCCCCACCTACATGAAGCCAACAGGTGGGAGAAACAGGGGGAAGACCCTTCATATTAACCCTTTTCAGCAGTCCCCCATTCACAGAATTTACTAACCCCTTTCAGCAGTCCCCCCTTCAGTGAAGGGGGGACTGCTGGGGTTAATAAATACTGTGGAAGCTGAAAGGGGAGAATAAATAACTACTGTGAAGAGGGGACTGAAAGGGGTTAATAGATACTGTGAATAGGGGACTGCTGAAAAGGGTTAATAACTACTGTGAAGGGCCTAAAACCGGACATCTGGCCACCCTACTCCCACACCGAAGCATTACATTTTAAACCGCCAAAACCGTCATTTTTTGTTTGTGTGCAGCCACGGATCCTATTGCTACATGGAAGGTCAGTTGCAAGGGCTATCTTTGGAGGTAGCTGACCTCCACACGACTGTCTCGCAGATGCAGAGACCACAGGCTGTTGGTTCTGGTGGTAGTGGTTGAGACCAGGCCTGTCTGGATCCTAAAATTTTCCTCCCGGACAGATTTTCTGGGGACGTGATAATTTCATTTTGTTTAGGGAGGCGTGCAAACTGTATTTTAGGCTACGTCCACACTCCTTGTTTAAGGGGATACGCAGTCATGGGCTTTTTCTCTGCGACCAGATCGGAGTCTCTCCAGCCCATGGCCAGTTTTGTCAAGGGTTATAAGAGAGGCTGAAGGACGCTTTGGCCTTTCATGAAACCCCAGTGTCTCTGGAGGCTGCTATGTCTCTTGCTATACGCATTTATAGACGCCTGAGAGAGAGATCTAGGGGCCCCCACTCTCAGGGCGTACTATCACGTGTTGTATCGTCATCCTCTGACACTTTGGGTGAAGTTACTCCTGGGTTTATGTCTGGGGACGTATCTGCTTCCACAAAATACTGATTGAGGGGTGCGATATACCTGCTTTCACCAAATTATGATTGAGGCCTGCAAGATACCTGCTTCCACAAAATACTGATTAAGGTGTTTGATTTACTTGCTTCCACCAAATATTGATTAAGGGTTCTATATACCTGCTTCCACAAAATACTGATTGAGGCCTGCGATATACCTGCTTCCACAAAATACTGATTAAGGGGATTGATATATCTGCTTCCACCAAATTATGATTGAGGCCTGCAAGATACCTGCTTCCACAAAATACTGATTAAGGTGTTTGATTTACCTGCTTCCACCAAATATTGATTGAGGCATGCGATATACCTGCTTCCACAAAATACTGATTGAGGGGTGCGATATACCTGCTTCCACCAAATTATGATTGAGGCCTGCAAGATACCTGCTTCCACAAAATACTGATTAAGGTGTTTGATTTACTTGCTTCCACCAAATATTGATTAAGGGGTTCTATATACCTGCTTCCACAAAATACTGATTGAGGGGTGCGATATACCTGCTTCCACCAAATACTGATTAAGGGGATTGATATACCTGCTTCCACCAAATACTGATTGATGCCTGCGATATACCTGCTTCCACAAAATGCTGTATATACATAAGACAAGGACCATTCTTTGTTCTGGCTGGTGGCGGATATGTGTGGGCTGGCATAAGAAAATTCAATTACACGTGGTCATCACAGGTGTTGATTTCTTTCGAGATCCATGCTTCATTCATTTTTACACCTTATCGGTCACGATCCCCCTTGCTGCGCTGAACGTCCTTTCGGACAGGACACTCGCCGTGGGGCAAGCCAAGTTCCATGGCAAATTGTGCCAGCTCTGGCCACAGGTCAAGCCTGCCCACCGAGTAGTCCAGGGTTCCTCGCTTCTCAGAGCGTCCACATCGGCCGTTAACCCGATGTAGTCGGACACCTGTCGGTCTATGCGTTCCCTGAGGCTGGATCCGGAGGGCGGCTGTCGATTGGTTGGCTGCAAGAATGATCTCATATCCGAAGTAACCGACACATCTTCAAACCGCCCTCTTCTTGCAGGTGTGGTAGAATTGGTACCCGCACCTGTTTCACTGTGGGAGGAAATTCCTCTGCCAGCACCCGCAACAGCAGAATGCAGCATCTCTCGCAGCAAGGCCTGGAAATGCTGCATTCTGCCAGCCCTCTGTGATGCTGGTAACATGTCCGCCATCTTGTGTTTGTACCGGGGTCTAAGTACGTTGCCACCCAGTACTGGTCCTTGTCCTTTATGCTTTTTATACAGGGTCCCTCTTCAAACACTGGAGCATGAAGGCCCCCATTTGGACTAAATTGGAAGTGGTGGAGCGCCCTGGCTATTGCTCATCGCCCAGGAGAATGTCGTCCTCGGTCTCCTCCCCCTAGCCACGAACAACACCAGGGATCCCCGAAAAGTTTAAAGTCCCCCTGAAAGCCTGCTCTTCTTGCTCCTCCTCCTCCTCCCCCAGCCACCATCCTCCTCTGACTCCTCTTCAGACTCCTGCTGACTTGTCTCAGATGGAGTAGCCCCCCCTGGTAATTCAATCAGCATTGTGACTTCCTCATCTTTCAGCTCCCGCTCCTCGACGGCTTGATCAATGACACAACGCAATGCACGCTCCAGAAAGAAGGCATGAGGTGCGAGGTTACTGATGGTGCCCTGGCTGTGACTGACCAGTTTGGTGAAATCATCAAATGGGCGCAGAAGTCTGTATGCATCGCGCATGAGCAACCACTGGCTCGGTGAAAAGAATCGAAGCTCCCCAGAACCTGTCCTGCTCCAGAGTTCGTACAGGTAGTCGTTAACCCTGGGTTCACACCTGAGCGTTTTACAGCGCGTTCAAGCGCGCTGTAAAACGCTCAACACATGAAAACCAATGCTTTCCTATGGCCCTGGTTCTCACTTGAGCGTTTTACAGCGCGTTTGAACGCGCTGTAAAACGCCCGACGCATAAACAAGTACTTGAGCTTTTTTTGGGGCGTTTGTCGAGCGTTTTGTGATTGACACCACAGTAGTCAATCACAAGAACGCGCTTACGAACACGCGTTAACTATTTGCAAAAACGCGCTGAAATACGCGCGACTAAAACGCGCGTTTTAAGAACGCTCAGGTCTGAACCCAGGGTAAAGGAACGTTGCTGCTGGAGCAGCCTTTCAAGCATATACAAGGTGGAGTTCCGGCGGTTTGGCCGGTCAAAATTCAGACTTCTGACTGGCAAGTGGTGTCACCGCTGAACGTCGGCGAGCCACGGCCGTGTAATATCTTCTAAAATGGCCAGACATTTTCCTGGCTTGCTGCAAGACGTCCTGGACCCGGGTAATTGGCAACGAATCGCTGCATGACTAAGTTCAGGATGTGTGCCATGCAAGGCACGTGTGTCATTTTGCCCTGGTTCAGCGTGCTCAGCAGATTGGCACCGTTGGCACACACCACTTTACTGTCATCAATATAAGATTTGAGGCGTCCGACACCCAGGTCCTCAGCCAATTGGCTGTTGGGAGAGTCCAGGCACTCTGTGTGCGCCACAGTCTCTTCCTAGGCCAGTGTTGTCACCGTACTAGCGTACTAGTGGCTGCTCAGCCCTATTCAAGTCAATGGGGCTGAGATGTTGTACCGAGCACAGATGCAAAGCTGCCAGAAGCCCACAGCACTGTCCGGAGCTCTGGTGAGCACAGTGGCTGCATGAAACATCTGATTGTGGAGGGTCCAGGACTTGGACCATCAATAATGTGATAATGATGACATATCTTGAAGATAAATCTTTATTTTTTTCAAGGATAACAACTTTACTTGAACTATCTGAAACCCAAAAACTCTTGGTGTGTGTCTGGGAAACTCATTTTCCTTTGCAATTGTTCCCGGTTGCAGTGGAGCGACTCCCATCTCTGCTGTTTCTGTTCCTTGCAGAACCAGAAGTGTAATGCAGTATCTACATGCACGACAGCGCTGCCAGTAGACCAATGTCCTTGACCCCTGAACCACTTACCTAGTCAATATGCCCCAGGTCCAGCACAATGGCTCGCACAGGACCCATTTAAAATGCGTTTTATTTTAATTTATTTAGGTATCACTCTCCCCAGATGTTCTGCAAAAGTTTTTCGGTTTCAAATAACCCCTTTGACTTGACACTTAGGCCTCTTTCACACTGGTGTTTTTCCTTTCCGTCCTAGAGTTCCGTCCTCGGGGCTCCAGGACAGAAAGATACTGATCAGGATATCCCCATGCATCCTGTATGGAGAGAAATCCGTTCAGGATGCATCAGGAATCGGATGTCTTCCGTTCAGTACTGAGACGTTTTTTGGCCGTAGCAAAATCCGCAGCATGCTGCAGATTTTGCTCCGGCCAAAAATCCCGAAGGCATGCCGGAAGGACGGATCCGGAATTAATGTGTTAAATGCAACGTTGTAATAAACTTTAAACTGACACATAAGAAAAGTCATTGAAAATCAATATAAAGCTTTGTCACAACTGTAAATTTTGTGGTTAATGCTTGCATCAGGTTAGTGCTTGCTACACCTGTATCTGACGGCACACTGCCCCTACACCTAAGCTCCCCCTAGTGGTGGCTCCTGGTGAGGAGAATTGTATCACCTTAGCCATCTGGACTTGTTCAAATAAAATAAATTGCAATGAGACACAAAATACTAAGTAAGGATTGGATAGCCATCATTGGGACCATGCACTGTCATTTTCAAAGAATATTTTTTGTTCTTGCGCAACTATTGTTACATATTATGGACACATAAACAACTGCATTAAACATTGTTACATTTCATACAATGTTTCTATTAAATTGTTTAATATCTTCAGATACCAAAAGTAAATTATTTCAGAGAGGAAGCGAAGCAAAAGCCGCAGATAACAGCACTATGACAGCGGCCTGAGCAGCAGCCGTAGCTGGCGGGTGTTTACCTGCCTATCCTTTATTTCCTGCCCTTTGGAATAGGGAGATCTGTTTGGGATTCTGACTCCATGTTTATCTGACCGTCAATAAACCGCCCAGAGACACAAAACCAATCACTCAGAACGAATGGCTGCGAAATCTTGTCACTTTCCTCGAACCTTTAAGCCAGGAGCGAGCTGTCAAAACCAAACATCAAATTAGTGACAAGCGAAGATTTATGAATTAGATTCGCGGCTCGTAGAACCAGGCGGATACTGAGCGCTATTGAAATTCAGCGGCTGAAGAACGTTCAACACAAACAATAGTCTCCTCTGTAGAGATAATGTCTGATACTCATCCAAATCACTTCTCTCCTATATACACCTCAGGACTCTCATATTCACACAACTCTACGGACAAAATGCGGGAAATGATTTCACACCAAGGCAGGAGAATACAAAGGAAAAACAGTACGTGTAGAGGAGAGAAAGAAAGGACGGAGACATCACCAAAAATTCTCCTGCATCACCCTGTGTGGAGGCAGACAACATAAAGTGATATCAACCATGCTGGTATAACCTGGGCATCTCCTGTATATAATTATATATGTCCAGCTGGTATAACCCGGGCATCTCCTGTATATAATTATATATGTACAGCTGGTATAACCTGGGCATCTCCTGTATATAATTATATATGTACAGCTGGTATAACCTGGGCATCTCCTGTATATAATTATATATGTACAGCTGGTATAACCTGGGTATCTCCTGTATATAATGATATATGTACAGCTGGTATAACCTGGGCATCTCCTGTATATAATTATATATGTACAGCTGGTACAACCTGGGTATCTCTTGTATATAATTATATATGTACAGCTGGTATAACCTGGGCATCTCCTGTATATAATTATATATGTACAGCTGGTACAACCTGGGTATCTCCTGTATATAATTATATATGTACAGCTGGTATAACCCGGGCATCTCCTGTATATAATTATATATGTACATCCGGTATAACCTGGGTATCTCCTGTATATAATTATATATGTACAGCTGGTATAACCTGGTTATCTCCTGTAGACAATTATATAGGTACAGCTGGTATAACCTGGGCATCTCCTGTATATAATTATATATGTACAGCTGGTATAAGTTATACATCTTCTTGTATACAGTGATATGGACCATGCTGGTATAACCTGGGCATCTCCTGTATATAATTATATATGTACAGCTGGTATAAGTTATACATCTTCTTGTATATAGTGATATGGACCATGCTGGTATAACCTGGGTATCTCCTGTATATAATTATATATGTACAGCTGGTATAAGTTATACATCTTCTTGTATACAGTGATATGGACCATGCTGGTATAACCTGGGCATCTCCTGTATATAATTATATATGTACAGCTGGTATAAGTTATACATCTCCTTGTATATAGTGATATGGAGCATGCTGGTATAACCTGGGCATCTCCTGTATATAGTTATATATGTACAGCTGGTATAACCTGGGTATCTCCTGTATATAATTATATATGTACAGCTGGTATAACCTGGGTATCTCCTGTATATAATTATATATGTACAGCTGGTATAACCTAGGCATCTCCTGTATATAATGATATATGTACAGCTGGTATAACCTGGGCATCTCCTGTATATAATTATATATGTACAGCTGGTATAACCTGAGCATCTCCTGTATATAATTATATATGTACAGCCGGTATAAGTTATATATCTTCTTGTATATAGTGATATGGACCATGCTGGTATAACCTGGGTATCTCCTGTATATAATTATATATGTACAGCTGGTATAACCTGGGTATCTCCTGTATATAATTATATATGTACAGCTGGTATAAGTTATATATCTTCTTGTATATAGTGATATGGACCATGCTGGTATAACCTGGGTATCTCCTGTATATAATTATATATGTACAGCTGGTATAACCTGGGTATCTCCTGTATATAGTGATATGGAGCATGCTGGTATAACCTTGGTATCTCCTGTATATAGTGATATGGAGCATGCTGGTATAACCTGGGCATCTCCTGTATA
Source organism: Bufotes viridis (assembly GCA_033119425.1). Lineage (NCBI taxonomy): Eukaryota > Metazoa > Chordata > Amphibia > Anura > Bufonidae > Bufotes > Bufotes viridis. The sequence continues at coordinate 157,633,347 of CM065595.1, forward strand.
TAGTGATATGGACCATGCTGGTATAACCTGGGCATCTCGTGTATATAATGATATATGTACAGCTGGTATAAGTTATACATCTTCTTGTATACAGTGATATGGAGCATGCTGGTATAACCTGGGCATCTCCTGTATATAATTATATATGTACAGCTGGTATAACCTGGGCATCTCCTGTATATAAATATATATGTACAGCTGGTATAACCTGGGCATCTCCTGTATATAATTATATATGTACAGCTGGTATAACCTGGGTATCTCCTGTATATAATTATATATGTACAGCTGGTATAACCTGGGCATCTCCTGTATATAATTATATATGTACAGCTGGTATAACCTGGGTATCTCCTGTATATAATGATATATGTACAGCTGGTATAACCTGGGTATCTCCTGTATATAATTATATATGTACAGCCGGTATAACCTGGGTATCTCCTGTATATAATTATATATGTACAGCTGGTATAACCTGGGTATCTCCTGTATATAATTATATATGTACAGCTGGTATAAGTTATATATCTTCTTGTATATAGTGATATGGACCATGCTGGTATAACCTGGGTATCTCCTGTATATAATTATATATGTACAGCTGGTATAACCTGGGTATCTCCTGTATATAATTATATATGTACAGCTGGTATAAGTTATATATCTTCTTGTATATAGTGATATGGACCATGCTGGTATAACCTGGGTATCTCCTGTATATAATTATATATGTACAGCTGGTATAACCTGAGCATCTCCTGTATATAATTATATATGTACAGCTGGTATAACCTGGGTATCTCCTGTATATAATTATATATGTACAGCTGGTATAACCTGGGTATCTCCTCTATATAATTATATATGTACAGCTGGTATAACCTGGGTATCTCCTGTATATAATTATATATGTACAGCTGGTATAACCTGGGCATCTCCTGTATATAATTATATATGCACAGCTGGTATAAACTGAGCATCTCCTGTATATAATTATATATGTACAGCTGGTATAACCTGGGTATCTCCTGTATATAATTATATATGTACAGCCGGTATAACCTGGGTATCTCCTGTATATAATTATATATGTACATCTGGTATAACCTGGGCATCTCCTCTATATAATTATATATGTACAGCTGGTATAACCTGGGTATCTCCTGTATATAATTATATATGTACAGCTGGTATAACCTGGGTATCTCCTGTATATAATTATATATGTACAGCTGGTATAACCTGGGTATCTCCTCTATATAATTATATATGTACAGCTGGTATAACCTGGGTATCTCCTGTATATAATTATATATGTACAGCTGGTATAACCTGGGCATCTCCTGTATATAATTATATATGCACAGCTGGTATAAACTGAGCATCTCCTGTATATAATTATATATGTACAGCTGGTATAACCTGGGTATCTCCTGTATATAATTATATATGTACAGCCGGTATAACCTGGGTATCTCCTGTATATAATTATATATGTACATCTGGTATAACCTGGGCATCTCCTCTATATAATTATATATGTACAGCTGGTATAACCTGGGTATCTCCTGTATATAATTATATATGTACAGCTGGTATAACCTGGGTATCTCCTGTATATAATTATATATGTACAGCTGGTATAACCTGGGCATCTCCTGTATAATTATATATGTACAGCTGGTATAACCTGGGCATCTCCTGTATATAATTATATATGTACAGCTGGTATAACCTGGGTATCTGAGAATTAACCCATTCTGTACTTGATTTATTAGAATTCCATTAAATCGATCAGAAGACTACGCGGAGCCAATAACCAGTGACGGACATGAATCTTATTTTATGCAGCCATAAATGAAATGCTTAACACCGGCTTTGGATGACTGTTTTTCCTGGCTCGATTTCTATTTGGAGGACGTACGACCCTCTTGGGGGATCTTTCAAGCTGCACAGCGGAGCGGCCATAATTCTGATGGTTCATTGTCAGAACAGCTCGTTCCACTTCCAGACAAATCACTTCTCCCAGGTAAAGGGATTATTAAGGGTCAGGAGAGGCAGAGGTGGACACCAGCAGCACAATAGGCTGGTGTATACACTGTATGCAGCCGAGCGCGGCACCGCTGAGGAGGAAGCCTTCTCACAAGGAACTCAAAGCTAAAAGACATTATCCGGGTTGTTAGCTGCAGGGGAAGCTTCGGGCGTGCCGGGATATGCCCTCATTTCCAAAACTGAGCTCGGAATATGCAGCTATTATAAGGCTCCTGGAAAATATCCATAGTGGGTGAAGTGCGAGGAGCAAATAACCCGTCACCTAAAGTACAGAGATCTGTGGGGTCCTCTGCTTGGTCTTTGCTTGTCTGACCCTGTAGAGGTATTCCAATATAGTTTCATATAGTGTCATATCCTCACAGTTTTCAATATCTCTGTTAGCTGTCATGCACTAGCAACCTCAATTGCAGTTGATATTTCCTAAATCTGTAAGGGGAGCGTAATGGACACGTGGGTGCAGGCTCTGATAATTGGATTATATTGGTTCTGTGCATCTGCATCATGACTGGGACAGATCTATATCCACTGGAAGTAAACAATAAGGTTCCTTATTGAACGACAGCAAGCAGTGATCTTAATTTTTTTAGGAATTGTTGAAAAAGATTATTGGAACATTGGTGAAAGTTCACATGGCTGGAACTGCGGAGGGAAGTACATTTACCTGCCCCCTGTTCTGGCTCCTTTGCTCCCCCGCCATCATTACCTTTCTCCAGTCCTGTAGCAACATCTGGTTTAATGGTCGCTGCAGCCAATCGCTAGCCACAGGGGCGATGAATCCCCTTGTGTCATGTGACCCATTCACGTGGTTCTAGAGCAGTGTTTCACAACCAGTGTGCCTTCAGCTGTTTCAAAACTACAACTCCCAGCATACCCGCTTAGCCAAGAGCTATAACTGTTTTTTTCGTTTTCTGACGATGTAGTCATAAAAGGGGTGCCTTGTGTTTTTAATGTCGGCATTTTTGGGTTCATATAATCATTAAAAAGCTTTTATTTTCTCTTTCTGGGAAACATTGAAAAACAGCAATACCGCCACTGCCTGTTTACATTGTAAAGTTTGTGACCTTCACTTTATGGACTAAATAACATGATAACTGCACTCTGGGGGTCAGTACAATTACATCGATATCAAATTGACATTTTTAAAGCTTTACTACTCAATGACTTTTTCATTATTTTTATCCTGTTTTTTGTGGCACATGTTTTGTGCTTTGTTCTTGTTTTTACAGCGTTTATTGTGCAGGATCATTTATGTAAAAATCTATAGTTCAGCTTGTTACAAATATGGCAATCCCAAATAAGTTGAAGGATTTTATTTTATCAGTTTTTTCCATGGAAAAATTATGTGTTTTTAACTTACAGATTTTTATTTTTAATAAAACTTTATTGACTTAATTGACACTTATTAATCCCACCAGGTAACTTTGACATGCAATCCTTTGATTGCTTCCATAATACTCTGTGTATATATATGTATGCAATGTAGTGGCTTTTGCTATCATTGGGAAACTGATAGGCCATATATTATAGGCGTACATAGAGGGCAGACCTGGGGCCTTCACTGGACTCCTGGCTGCCATGCGAAAACGTTGGTACCCTGTGAACTCATTCGCAGCGTTGCTGATTTATGACACAGGGAGCGCCTGTGATGCTGCAGTCACTATCAACCATGGTATCTAAGGGGCTAAATGGTCTGGATCAGTGGTTCTGCTTTGCATTGGAGCAGGAGCCAGGCTGGCATAAGGGAGCTGAGCTCCTGCTCTTCCTTGCACAGGAGATCCATGGAGTGCTTAGGCTGGGCCACCATAAAAAGGCAGCAGCCAATAACTAAAGCCCTTCTGTAACAAAGCATATTGGTGGTCATTAAGGGGTTAATTGATACCATTAAAATGTGCCACTTTAAACACCTCCATAGTGATAGCTACTGTACTTTGTATAGAGTCACATTGCCTGCAGGAAGGGCTCGCATACTTTCGCATAGTTCCTTACAAACAGAGATGACAATGTCTTCCGTGGAGAAGACTGCGATCCTGCCCCCTAGGAATGTCAATAAATCTCCCCATATATGTAGTGTTGAGCGAGCATGCTCCGCCGAACACCAGTTAGGCCCGAGCATCGCTAGGCTCGGCACATGACGGTATTCTACTGAATGCTCGAGTCTTCTCCCTGCTACGCAGCCAATAAGCGTGCAGGTAACAACTGCCCTCACTGTAATACCGTAGCCATGTTGGTTACTGGCAGTACAGTGATTGGCTGGCCGGAACGCGTCATTGGGTGCTATATAGCACCCGATGGGGAGCGTTCGGCTCAAAAAAATAACTTTTCAGGGCCCAAAAGTCCTTTTAAGGGTGTGACAGCAATATATATTTGTAGCGCAACCTGCTCTCAATAGCATCTAATAGGCCGCTGCAGACAGTTAAATTATCTGCGCCACATCTCCTGTGTAAAGTGTGCGCATCCCAAAAATATCTGTGACATCCAGTGTACTTTTTCCGCTGCGGACAGTGTGGTCAGTGACATTAGTTGCGCCACATCTGCAGTGTAACGTGTGCGCTGAAAAAATTATCAGTGACATCCAGTGTACTTTTTCAATAGACGGTGTCCGCTTCTGACAGTGACATTACCAGGGCCACATCTCCAGTGTAACGAGCAGTAAGGGACGGGGAAGTGGCAGTGATGCTGATGGTGCACGCAGAGGCCATGGCGTGGTGAAACTGTGCCTGCTGCCAGAGTACAAGAAACACACTCATCCACCATACTTAGCTTCATGTCCCAGTTTGCAGGGTGGCGCAGGACACCAGTCTTGAAGTCAGACCAGTGCAACCAGGTGGTCGGTTGGATTGCAGCAGATAATGCTTCCAATGCTTCCAGTCGGTTAACCACCAAGTCCAGTCTCAGAAGCCAAGGCCCTCGCATATAATGTTTTACAGGATCAGCTCACTAGCAGGCCCTCACCTACAATCTTTTACAGGGTCAGCTCACCAGCAGACCCTCACCCCTAATATTTTAGTGGGTCAGCTCGGCAGCAGGCTCTTGCTCCAAATGTTTTTAAGGGTCACCAGCCGGCCATCAATCATAATTTTTCAAGGGCGTGTATGATGCCCTCCTTTATGTGTAATAAAGGGTGTATTGCAGTGCCGGTTCCTTGTAATTTTTGGCAGCCCTTTCACTTAGTGCATAGGCTTTATAAGTGTAGGAGTACCACAATGTGAATGAGGCCCTCCTTTATGTGATATACAGGTTGTATCGGAGTGCCTCTTCCTTGTAATTTTTGGCATCACTTGCACTTTACATACAAGTAAATATACAGGAAAGAATGTTTCCCAACAATTTTTCCTCTAAAATCGATTTTATCTTTGGTTTTGTGCGTATTATTGTCAGTCTGTAAAAGTGGTGTACTACTCGGACAACATCGTCCCCAGCAGCGACCTGGGAGTCCAAGATGCATCCAGACATCCTCCCTATGCTGTTCCCGAACCATTTCGGTGGTGTTTCCATCAATTTCTGACCTTTTCCTATGAACCAGGCACCCTTCCCTTCTTCAGAGCAGCGGGTGCCTCCATAGAGATCCCGATGTGTTAAGCCCGAGCACCCAAGCACCCAACACTACACACAAGCAAACCCCCCTTACTGAGGTCCATTGTGGGGATACTTAGACTAAAAGCATGCCAGGAGGTATTAGAATACACTCTGTAATGTTATAGGGGGAAATTTATCAAAACTGATAGGAAGGAAAACCGGCTGAGTTGCCCATAACAATCAATCAGATTGATCCTTTCATTTTCCAGAGGAATTATGCAAAGAAAGGTGGAATCTGATTGGTTGCTACGGGCAGTTTTCCTTTGCTCCTGTTTTGATAAATCTACCCAATAGTGTATGAATGATGGCAACGAGAACCTTGTGTACGGTAATATCCTCCTCGCAGAAACTTTTCAGCTGCTATAAGCCGCCCTTGCTGCATCTTATAAATAATCTCAGAAGTGGGTCATCGCCTTCGTACATTCCCATCAGAATTCATCTCTCTGAAAAAAAAAATCTATTCTGACTTTTCTAAAGAAAAAAAATGTCATCGCCCGAAACAAATAAATAAAAAATCTACGGTAAATTCCATCAGAGAGGAACGAAACTGCTGAACATGAATTATTTGTCAGCGACTTAAGAACTCCATTTCCCAAGGAGCAGATTCAGCGCATGGAGAATAAAGTGACGGCTGTGGGACAGACACGATCCTGTCATATCTGAACCGAAAAAGACAAGACAGATCCGGCAACATCTCCAAGAGGAAAATACCTTGATAGAATGTATCAGGCAGTGGCGCGGTCTATCCGCAGATAATGTGCAGTCGTCTGACAATTTGTGGCAGCCGGTTGTCATCTTACAAGACGCTTATATCTAGGATGGATCCAGAACATTAACCGTAAGAAGGTCTCGGATCTCTTCACGGACAACTATCCGCTTTGATTTATCAGTAATATGTATCCATCAGGGTCAGATCAGGTTTGTATTGTACCTCCATATCATACAGTTCACTAGTAATACCACCAGACAGCGCAGTGCAGTGCTTTATAGTACTACTGTGCAGTGTCCAAATACGAGACATATACAATGCCCCCAATGCAGGACCTATAGAAAAGGGCCGTACAGCGCCCAGATAACAGCAGCCTTAAGGGCTTCTGTCACCCCCTTAACCCATTTTCACTAGCTGACATTAGCTATTTGCTAATGTCAGCTGAGTCAAATATATATTTATTACCTTGTCCGAAGTTGTAAATAACGTTAAAAAGCCACTTTTATATTATGCAAATGATCTTCGCTACCAGCAAGTTGGGCGTTTACTTGCTGGTAGCCGCCGCATCTAGATGAGTTATGCACGCCCCTTCCTCGTTTGATAGACAGGGCCAGCGCTTTCTCCTCCTCGCACTGGCCCTGTCTGAAGATGAAATCCCGCGCCTGCGCCGTACCGCTCAGTAGTCGGCGCAGGCTCTCTGAGTGAAGGGCCTGAGCTTTGCCGCTCCGTCCTCAGTGCGCCTGCGCCGATGCGTCACCGCTACACCCGGAAGGGAGCGGGTGTAGCGGTGGCGTATCGGCGCAGGCGCACTGAGGCGGAGCGGCAAAGCTCGCGTCCTTCACTCAGAAAGCCTGCGCCGACTACTGAGCGATGCGGCACAGGCGCGAGTTCATCTTCAGGCAGGGCCAGTGCGAGGAGAAAGCGCTGGCCTATCAAACGAGAAGGGGGCGTGCATAACTCATCTGAATGCGGCGACTACCAGCAAGTAAGCGCCAACTGCTGATAGCAGATCATTGCTATATAAAAGTGGCTTTACGTATTTAACTCGGACAAGGTAATAAATATATATTTCGCTACTCAGCTGACATTAGCAAATAGCTAATGTCAGCTAGTGAAAATGGGTTAGAGAGTCAGAGCCCTTTAGTAACCAGAGGACAGTGCCATACAATGCTCATAATGCCTTACAGTGTAGAAATACCAGTACCATACAGTGCATAAAACAAAGCGATTCAGCCCCCAAATAACAGCAAGTAAAGAGACCAAATGACAGTGCCATACAGTGCTCCATTCCCATGAATACAGTATCCAAATCACAATGCCATTCAGTGCACTTGCAAAAGCCAAACAGTGCTCAACTATCAATGGAAATAAGTGTTTGCATATGAGCGTCATACAGTGCTCAAATAGGAACACCACACAGTGCCAAAAAAACAGCAATTCAGCTCCCAAATAACTGTACAGTACCAAGCCAATATGAAAGAGCCATACAGTGCTAAGATAACAATGGCCGTCAGTACCTAAAAATGTCATACAGTGCTCAAACCAATTCCATACAGTGTCCAAATACCAATACCATACAGCACTCAAATGTCAACGCCATACAGTGCCCAAAAACAATGCAGTTCAGTTCCAAAATAACAGCATAAGGCCTCTTTCACACTTGCGTTGTGAAGATCCGGCGTGCACTTCCGTCGCCGGAATGCACGCCGGATCCGGCATAACGCAAGTGAACTGAAAGCATTTGAAGACTGATCAGTCTTCAAAATGCTTTCAGTGTTACTATGGCAGCCAGGGCGCTACTAGCGTTCTGGTTGCCATAGTAGCAGTGAGGGAGCGGGGAGCGGCAAACTTACATTCCGTGCGGCTCCCGGGCGCTCTGAATGACGTCAGAGCGCCCGCGCGCATGGATCACGTGATCCATGCGATCACGTGATCTATGCACTGGGGCGCCCTGACGTCATCCTGGAGCGTCCCAGGAGCCGCACGGAATGTAAGTATGCCGCTCCCCCGCTCCCCCTACTCGCTACCATGGCTACCAGGACTTTAGCGTCCTGGCTGCCATAGTAACCATTGACAAAAAGCTAAACGTCGGATCCGGCGATGCGCCGAAACGACGTTTAGCTTAAGGCCGGATCCGGATTAATTCACTTCAATGGGCATTAATTCCGGATCCAGCGTTACGGCATGTCTTCCGGATTTTTGGACGGAGACAAATCCGCAGCATGCTGTGCTTTTGTCAACGTCCAAAAAACGTTCACATACTGAACGGAAGACATCCTGATGCATCCTGAACGGATTTCTCTCCATTCAGAATGCATGAGGATGATCCTGATCAGTATCTTTCCGTCCTAGAGCCCCGAGGACTGAACTCTATGCCGGAAAACAAAAACGCCAGTGTGAAAGAGGCCTAATACAGTACCTATGGTATATAAAAGAGCCATACCATGCCAAAATAACAGTGCCATACAGTGCCAAAATAACAGTGCCATACAGTGCCAAAATGACAGTGCCACTCAGCAGAAAAAGAATGGTTTCATAGTGTCCATATGACAATGCCATACAGTGATCACAAAGCAATGCAATTCCTCTCTACATACAACATTGTAACAGAATAACAGTGTCATTCGGGAGCCATACAGGTGCCCAAATAACAGTGTCATAGAGTTGTCCAAATAACAGTGCCATACAGGTGCCCAAAGAGCAGTTCCATACAGGTGCCCAAAAAACAGTGTCATACTGGTGCCTAAGTAACAGTGCCACACAGTACCCAAATAACAGTGCTATTCAGGTGCCTACATAACAGTCCCATACAGATGCCCAAATAACAGTACCATAGAGTTGTCCAAATAACAGTGCCATACAGGTGCACAAATAGCAGTTCCATACAGGTGCCCAAATAACTGTGCCATAGAGGTGCCCAAAAAAAGCTTGGAATTGGGGAATAAAGAGTGCCTGAGACTCAAAACAGAGGTAGAGCATTAGGGTTGGTGGCACTGTTTTAATAATAATAATAATTATTATTATTATTAGTATTATTATTATTAAAGCGCCAATTCATTCCATGGCGCCATGCATATGGAAGCAGCGGAGACCAAAACATCAGAAGGAGAGCGACCGCCCCATCTGCAAGCGGGGCAGCAAGCAGACACCGCCAGACAAGGCGGACAAACGCAGGGGATCCGTCGAGAGTCCGGTCCAGCAGAATGCAAATGGCCCAGAGGTGGGGGCGTCCTGTGTTTCAGATAGAGAGGCTCATGTCTTGCATAGTGCGGCAGGATAGAACAGTCAGACGGAGGAGCGACGTAGCAAACCTATGTCATCACGTCTTCACCCCCTCCGACGAAGGGGCTTCATCATTGGGAGAAGAGGGTGGCAACTTGCCCGTGAGGCAGCGGCGTAGCCAGAAAGTCACTAGCGTGGCCGGGAGTCAGCAGAGTGGCAGCAGTGGGAGGTCGGTATCCAAATGTGCCCGGGGTAGACCACCCGCTTCGCAGGAGCCTACCTGCCCGAGAAGTAGCGGTGCACGGGTTCACGGAAGCAGCAGCGGTAGCAGTCAGTCAGTGCGTAGTGTTGGGGGTAAGATCACCTACTCGGCAGTGTGGCAGTTTTTTGTTAAATCGCCAGGCTGGTGATGTCATGTAGAGAGGGCAGAGTTATCTAGGGAAGGCTGGTGATGTCATGTAGAGGGAACAGAGTTATCAAGGGAAGGTTGGTGATGTCACATAGAGGGGGCAAGGTTATCTAGGGAAGGCTGGTGATGTCATGTAGAGAGGGCAGAGTTATCTGGGTGGTCTGGTGATGTCATGTAGAGAGGGCAGAGTTATCTGGGTGATCTGGTGATGTCATGTAGCAGAACAGTGTTATTGGGGGAGGTCTGGTGATGTCACAATTAGGGGCAGAATTATCTGGGGAAGGCTGGTGATGTCACATTGAGTAGGCATTAAGGTGCCAGTCTCCTAGTTACCTGGTCATGTAATTCCGTTTCTTTCTGGGCCGATTCTATCCACATTTTTTTTTTATTCTCACCCCCTTTTTTTATTAATCGTTTTTTAGGATTCTAATATTTATGCTTTGTATTAGATTCTCACATCGTCATGTGCTTTGATTATTCGTGTGCTAATTGCTCATCATATACTGATTATCTCAATCCATTTCCAGTGTTGCTATCTGTATTTTTTGGATGAATGTAGGAATGTTCTCCAGCCTGATGAAGGTGGTGGACCGCCACCAAGCAGCGTAGCCTATAAATACTTTCATTAAAGTAAGGTTATCAGAGGAGCGCTAGTGATGTCATATAAAAGGGGCAGGGTTATAACTATACGTCAGACTGAATCACTTCTTTCAATAAGCCACCATCCTTATACAATCACTGCCTAAATAAGACTAACACGTGGCGCGGTCAGCGTTAGGGTAAACGTTTCTGATGTAAGGGTGCGGTCACACATTTAGGTTTTTTTCTATGCAGGAGTTGATCATAATCGGAGAGAAGGCATTGAGGACCAACAACACTTCTCCTCTTTCTGAATCCATCCCTGGATATGGCTTCAAAAACTGCATCACAAAACCTGAACGTGTGACCGGACCCTAAAGGTTCTCGGCCTGGATGCAGCCAGTGTTATATGATTGCGGTGCAGGATGATCACGACCTTGAGCGCCGGGTCTCCAGCACAATCTTCCTCTTATCTGTCAGCTGAATCAGATACCTGCCATCTTCCAAGATCAGATATCCAGAATATCGAGACACTTGATCTGGCTGCAGCTGTATAATTGCCTCTGATTGAAGTGCAGCCGCTGTACCCAATGTCCCTGCCATCCCCACCGTGTGACATGTATTTCCAGCCACCGGGTCATATGACTGCGCTCTACTCCGATGGGAACCTCTGAGACGGGGATGATCACAGCCACAAAGATAAGATCTCCAGGGACGGGCCCAACGACTTACCACGTGTGGAAGTGTAAAGCAGCAAGGAGATGAGCAGCCGCCACATCTGCCCTCAGCGCCCCAGATCACAAGGACAAGAACAAGTCACCTGGATGGAGAATATTATCCTTCAGGCGCACATTGTACCTGTGTGTAATAGTCCGTATCCAGCGTCTCACCATGTATTGGTGCAAGAATAGACGGTTACCTCGCCGAGGGCTGAGGGGCCCACACAGAGTCAGCCCGCCCGCCACATTATTCAGAAAGAATCACGACTCTGGCTCCTAATTAATGCAGGGATTTCAGTGGAAAATAAGGAAATATGATAAGATCCATCATTACCCAAGACGATCCAAACACCGAGATACGAAACAGAACTGCAGCAAAGTAATCTCCAGAGACTGAGCAGTGATGTAGAATATACAGGCGAATGCAGCAACCTTAGCCACTGAGCCACAGTCAAAACAGCAATCTTATCCACTTCTGGACCAGCTTTTCTAATTCTAACCACTGTTCCTAAGGTGGAACAGAATAGTGAGTGCAGCTCTGGAGTATAATACAGGATGTAACTCAGGATCAGTACAGGATAAGTAATGTATGTACACAGTGACTCCACCAGTAGAAAAGTGAGTGCAGCTCTGGAGTATAATACAGGATGTAACTCAGGATCAGTACAGGATAAGTAATGTATGTACACAGTGACTGCACCAGCAGAATAGTGAGTGCAGCTCTGGAGTATAATACAGGATGTAACTCAGGATCAGTACAGGATAAGTAATGTATGTGCACAGTGACTGCACCAGCAGAATAGTGAGTGCAGCTCTGGAGTATAATACAGGATGTAACTCAGGATCAGTACAGGATAAGTAATGCATGTACACAGTGACTGCACCAGCAGAATAGTGAGTGCAGCTCTGAAGTATAATACAGGATGTCACTCAAGATCAGTACACGAAAAGTAATGTATGTACACAGTGACTGCACCAGCAGAATAGTGAGTGCAGCTCTGGAGTATAATACAGGATGTAACTCAGGATCAGTACAGGATAAGTAATGTAATGTATGTACACAGTGACTCCACCAGCAGAATAGTGAGTGCAGCTCTGGAGTATAATACAGGATGTAATACAGGATCAGTACAGGATAAGTAATGTATGTACACAATGACTGCACCAGCAGAATAGTGAGTGCAGCTCTGGAGAATAATACAGGATGTAACTCAGGATCAGTACAGGATAAGTAATGTAATGTATGTACACAGTGACTGCACCAGCAGAATAGTGAGTGCAGCTCTGGAGTATAATACAGGATGTAATACAGGATCAGTACAGGATAAGTAATGTATGTACACAATGACTGCACCAGCAGAATAGTGAGTGCAGCTCTGGAGTATAATACAGGATGTAACTCAGGATCAGTACAGGATAAGTAATGTAATGTATGTACACAGTGACTCCACCAGCGGAATAGTGAGTGCAGCTCTGGAGTATAATACAGGATGTAACTCTGGATCAGTACAGGATAAGTATTGTATGTACACAGTGACTCCACCAGCAGAATAGTGAGTGCAGCTCTGGAGTATAATACAGGATGTAACTCAGGATCAGTACAGGATAAGTAATGTATATACACAGTGACTGCACCAGCAGAATAGTGAGTGCAGCTCTGGAGTATAATACAGGATGTAACTCAGGATCAGTACAGGATAAGTAATGTATGTACACAGTGACTGCACCAGCAGAATAGTGAGTGCAGCTCTGGAGTATAATACAGGATGTAACTCAGGATCAGTACAGGATAAGTAATGTAATGTATGTACACAGTGACTCCACCAGCGGAATAGTGAGTGCAGCTCTGGAGTATAATACAGGATGTAACTCTGGATCAGTACAGGATAAGTATTGTATGTACACAGTGACTGCACCAGCAGAATAGTGAGTGCAGCTCTGGAGTATAATACAGGATGTAAATCAGGATCAGTACAGGATAAGTAATGTATGTACACAATGACTGCACCAGCAGAATAGTGAGTGCAGCTCTGGAGGATAATACAGGATGTAAATCAGGATCAGTACAGGATAAGTAATGTAATGTATGTACACAGTGACTGCATCAGCAGAATAGTGAGTGCAGCTCTGGAGTATAATACAGGATGTAACTCAGGATCAGTACAGGATAAGTAATGTATGTACACAGTGACTGCACCAGCAGAATAGTGAGTGCAGCTCTGAAGTATAATACAGGATGTAACTCAAGATCAGTACACGAAAAGTAATGTATGTACACAGTGACTGCACCAGCAGAATAGTGAGTGCAGCTCTGGAGTATAATACAGGATGTAACTCTGGATCAGTACAGGATAAGTAATGTATGTACACACTGACTGCACCAGCAGAATAGTGAGTGCAGCTCTGAAGTATAATACCGGATGTAACTCAGGACCAGTACAGGATAAGTAATGTATGTACACAATGATTGCACCAGCAGAATAGTGAGTGCAGCTCAGGAGTATGATGTGGATGTAATTTAGGATCAGTACCGGATAAGTAATGTATGTACACAGTGACTGCATCAGCAGAATAGTGAGTGCAGCTCTGGAGTATAATACAGGATGTAACTCAGGATCAGTACAGGATAAGTAATGTATGTACACAGTGACTCATCTTTTATGTTGAATTTTGCTATAACATGGTGTCTGCTGGGAAGCCGGCGACACGCTCTTCCCCTGCAGCACCACCGGCATCCCGCTAGTGAGGAGGAGCGAGGAGGTGGCCGGCGGCCTCGTCTCCATGGTGACAAGGGGCGGGAGGACCCGGCCACACACGATTGCTCAGCGTGGCGGCGTCCTCCATCCCCTAAACAACAAGGATGTGGGGAACTAATCGCTGATGTTAATGAGTCGGCGCTGAGCTGTACTGAGATGTTGGACATGGGTCATGAGACGCTGGCCACGTCACATGACCCTTCTAGAGGACCTATTTAAACAGGTAACCTTGTGGTCACGCAGGTTGCCTGTGATTGGTCTCACTTCATATCTAGTGATTCCTGTATGTGCAACTTCTACCTTTTGACGTCGGCTTGTATTTGACTCTGACCTGGTTCTACCCCTGTAGTGACGCGATCTCTTGGCTGCTGACCTTGGCTTGTGTTTGACCCTGACCTGGTGTTACCCCTGGTACTGACTCGACCTCCTGGCTTTTGACCTCGGCTTGTATTTGACTCTGACCTGGTTCTACCCCTGTAGTGACGCGATCTCTTGGCTGCTGACCTTGGCTTGTATTTGACCCTGACCTGGTGTTACCCCTGGTACTGACTCGACCTCCTGGCTTTTGACTTTGGCTTGTACTCAGTTGGCATTATCGTTTATTGTGTGCTTGTGTACCCTCCTATCCCTGACCTTGGCCTATTGCTTCTATTGCTATTCTGTGCTGGCCTGGAAGCCTTGCTTCTGTGTGATCTGTCTTACTATTGTGTACTCTCTGTGTTGTTCCTTTCATTAGACTCTTCACGTTCGTAAGCTAGGGACTGCCGCCCAGTTGTACGCTGTCGGTTAGGACGGACCGTGCAAGTAGGTAGAGATAGAGGTCTGAGTGGGGTTTAGGGCTGCACTCGTCCCTACCTGACATGACAACCTGTGGCAGGACCAGATTAATATTACATTATAATGGGTTGGATGTGATGTTATAATGATCTTCTAGGACATTACATTCATATCTGGCTGTTCTTATATCACATGAGGTCTGTTCTTCAGCATCCCACAATGACAAGTGTATTAATGACATAACTATGAGTTCTGCACAGTCTGAATTATTAACAGCATCGCTATTCAACATGTAAATGTCGCTTCACACAATGGATTCTCCTTCCTCTCTGTGGATCTTTTCATGGTTTTTGTTCTGGAAACATTATATGAAGCTGTAAAATATCTTCGTTACGCATCGTTGCTTAGTTACAAGATGTGTCCAGATGATGTTCACTGGCACACCCGGCGTATATCATATTTATACAAAGTAGCAATTCTTCTAATATTAAAAACATTCACATTAAATAGAAATTCAACAAATTCTTATTATTCTTTTCTCTATTATCTCTGCTCCTGAGAAAACTGGGCGACTACCAATATGGCATTACAGCTTCCACAGGGGTTGTCGCCCAGATCTGCCCGATTTCTGAATGGGGTATTAGTGACTTTTATTAAATGATTTTTGCTTTGGCTAGGCCGTACATGTATGATCTGTGGTGGTAAGTGCCATTGTTCCTCCAGGTGCAATGCTGTGCATTACTATCGGTGCCAGGTACTGCAGCTCAGCTCCAGGGCACAGTCTATACGACTGTTCATCCTGAGCTCCCTGGTTCATTAGTAGAATTCCAGAACTGCAGTGAAAACTAACACCTCAAGCAAGCAAAGAGCGAAGGTTTACAAAAGCCACACATATTTATATGGCAATCAGGATCTATAGAAAGCTGGATCCCCTCCAAGGAGTGGCAGGTGAATATAATATGACAAGACTTCACACCAGTTTCCATTTCCTTATCTTCTAAGTCAGGCATGCTCAACCTGCGGCCCTCCAGCTGTTGCAAAACTACAACTCCCAGCATCCTCGAACAGCTTACAACTATCAACCTACAGCAAGGCATGGTGGGAGTTGTAATTTTACAACAGCTGGAGGGCCGCAGGTTGAGCATCCCTGTTCTAAGTTGTATCTGTTTCTGGGAAAGCTGGGTGCCAACCAATGTGACCACCAGTTTCCACAGACATTGTTACCCAGCTTTCCCGGATTTCAGTTAGACGGTGGTGTATTCCATGCTACCATATCATAGCACAACCAGGTAGACGTGCCATTCAGGGGTCTCAGAAAGCAGGGCGACAGTCTCTGCAGGTAAAGTGGTCTCCACTATGGGCATAACTGTAGTGATGTAGGAGGCTCTGATGAATATTTTGCACTGGGACTTACCTCTCTTATGGCCATGTAAGCTTTCACCCAACTTTCCCAGGGGAGATATGACTAAGAAACATTTATATCAAATAATGGTTCTATTTATTCAGGATTTGTAGATTTCGAGAGGTGCCCTTTAAATGTGTCCTCTGCGGCAGTGTGCCCTGTGCAGAGCAATCATACAAATTCCATATTATGCCATCTCAATAAACCCAATGGAAATGAACAGTTTCACTCCATGTAACAACAACCTATATTTTCTTCGCCGTCCCCTCCAGTGCACAAGCTCGTTCATTTACATGTCCGCCATGAAACGTGTTTTATATTTCCTTCCTGCCAACTTTTAATGCGACCTGTTAACTGCTGCATGTCACGACCATTGCGCCATGAAGATTGATTACCGCTTCAAGCTAATGGAGCGTTCTGGGGTGAACAGGATACAATTACAAGACGAGGAGGGTGGTCCTGGTAATAAGCCGCAGAAAAGGGACATTAATTGCGCACATGATAGATACGTCTTGATTTTATGCTTGGAACATATAGAAACATATCATTAGGAAACCATTAGCGCCTTCTAGACGCTGCACTCCGGTCTAAGCGTGCAATTTGTCCATTCATGGACTGAGCATTCATGATGGTAAAATGTAGAAGGCTTTATACCACATTAATGGGTTGTGCGAAGAGAGTGAACATTAACTATAGGAAGGGGGGGCGTCCTGACAGGTGATTTAGCTTCACTGCTCTTACTGTAAAGAATCCCTTCCTATACTGATGAGAGAAGCGCTTTTCCTCCTTGTCATTAGGACTCCCACATTTCTGCATTGATCCAGGAATTAGATGCAAGACCTTCGGCAAAATCACGTAATCTGAACTCTTAGGTTGAAGTTATCGGGTGCAGGGCTTTTTAAAACATTGGAGGGGCAAAGGCAGGCATTGGGTTCAGCCAGTTCCTTCAGGTTCTCCAGATCCGGCTGTTAAAGTTACAGTTGGATCGGAGAACCGTGTCACACTTACCAGCGGACTCCTGATCCGGGGCTCTGGCGTCGGGCAGCTGGAGATGAGCGCTTCTGTTCCATGGTTTAGCTCCTTAGGCTTTTTAAAAATTGGGTGGTTTGTGTGAAATGTATGTATGGTGTATTTATGTGTGTAGTGTATGTATGGTGTATTTATGTGTGTAGTGTATGTATGGTGTATTTATGTGTGTAGTGTATGTATAGTGTATTTATGTGTGTAGTGTATGTATAGTGTATTTATGTGTGTAGTGTATGTATGGTGTATTTATGTGTGTGTAGTGTATGTATGGTGTATTTATGTGTGTGTAGTGTATGTATGGTGTATTTATG
The DNA here is from genome assembly GCA_033119425.1 of Bufotes viridis. NCBI lineage: Eukaryota > Metazoa > Chordata > Amphibia > Anura > Bufonidae > Bufotes > Bufotes viridis. The sequence goes on from CM065595.1 coordinate 157,650,888, forward strand.
TGTGTGTAGTGTATGTATAGTGTATTTATGTGTGTAGTGTATATATGGTGTATTTATGTGTGTAGTGTATGTATGGTGTATTTATGTGTGTGTAGTGTATATATGGTGTATTTATGTGTGTAGTGTATGTATGGTGTATTTATGTGTGTAGTGTATGTATAGTGTATTTATGTGTTGTAGTGTATATATGGATTGTATTTATGTGTAGTGTAGTGTATGTATAGTGTATTTATGTGTGTAGTGTATATATGGTGTATTTATGTGTGTGTAGTGTATGTATGGTGTATTTATGTGTGTAGTGTATGTATGGTGTATTTATGTGTGTGTAGTGTATATATGGTGTATTTATGTGTGTGTAGTGTATATATGGTGTATTTATGTGTGTGTAGTGTATGTATGGTGTATTTATGTGTGTGTAGTGTATATATGGTGTATTTATGTGTGTGTAGTGTATGTATGGTGTATTTATGTGTGTAGTGTATGTATGGTGTATTTATGTGTGTGTAGTGTATATATGGTGTATTTATGTGTGTGTAGTGTATGTATGGTGTATTTATGTGTGTAGTGTATATATGGTGTATTTATGTGTGTGTAGTGTATATATGGTGTATTTATGTGTGTAGTGTATATATGGTGTATTTATGTGTGTGTAGTGTATATATGGTGTATTTATGTGTGTGTAGTGTATGTATGGTGTATTTATGTGTGTGTAGTGTATATATGGTGTATTTATGTGTGTGTAGTGTATATATGGTGTATTTATGTGTGTGTAGTGTATATATGGTGTATTTATGTGTGTAGTGTATGTATGGTGTATTTATGTGTGTGTAGTGTATATATGGTGTATTTATGTGTGTGTAGTGTATATATGGTGTATTTATGTGTGTAGTGTATATATGGTGTATTTATGTGTGTGTAGTGTATATATGGTGTATTTATGTGTGTGTAGTGTATATATGGTGTATTTATGTGTGTGTAGTGTATATATGGTGTATTTATGTGTGTGTAGTGTATGTATGGTGTATTTATGTGTGTGTAGTGTATATATGGTGTATTTATGTGTGTGTAGTGTATATATGGTGTATTTATGTGTGTAGTGTATATATGGTGTATTTATGTGTGTGTAGTGTATATATGGTGTATTTATGTGTGTGTAGTGTATATATGGTGTATTTATGTGTGTGTAGTGTATATATGGTGTATTTATGTGTGTGTAGTGTATATATGGTGTATTTATGTGTGTGTAGTGTATATATGAGTGTATTTATGTGTGTAGTGTATATATGGTGTATTTATGTGTGTGTAGTGTATATATGGTGTATTTATGTGTGTAGTGTATATATGGTGTATTTATGTGTGTAGTGTATATATGGTGTATTTATGTGTGTAGTGTATATATGGTGTATTTATGTGTGTGTAGTGTATATATGGTGTATTTATGTGTGTGTAGTGTATATATGGTGTATTTATGTGTGTGTAGTGTATATATGGTGTATTTATGTGTGTAGTGTATATATGGTGTATTTATGTGTGTGTAGTGTATATATGGTGTATTTATGTGTGTAGTGTATATATGGTGTATTTATGTGTGTGTAGTGTATATATGGTGTATTTATGTGTGTAGTGTATATATGGTGTATTTATGTGTGTGTAGTGTATATATGGTGTATTTATGTGTGTGTAGTGTATATATAGTGTATTTATGTGTGTAGTGTATATATGGTGTATTTATGTGTGTGTAGTGTATATATGGTGTATTTATGTGTGTGTAGTGTATATATGGTGTATTTATGTGTGTGTAGTGTATATATGAGTGTATTTATGTGTGTGTAGTGTATATATGGTGTATTTATGTGTGTAGTGTATATATGGTGTATTTATGTGTGTAGTGTATATATGGTGTATTTATGTGTGTAGTGTATATATAGTGTATTTATGTGTGTAGTGTATATATGGTGTATTTATGTGTGTAGTGTATATATGGTGTATTTATGTGTGTAGTGTATATATGGTGTATTTATGTGTGTAGTGTATATATGGTGTATTTATGTGTGTAGTGTATATATGGTGTATTTATGTTGTGTAGTGTATATATGGTGTATTTATGTGTGTAGTGTATATATGGTGTATTTATGTGTGTAGTGTATATATGGTGTATTTATGTGTGTAGTGTATATATGGTGTATTTATGTGTGTAGTGTATATATGGTGTATTTATGTGTGTAGTGTATATATGGTGTATTTATGTGTGTAGTGTATATATGGTGTATTTATGTGTGTAGTGTATATATGGTGTATTTATGTGTGTAGTGTATATATGGTGTATTTATGTGTGTAGTGTATATATGGTGTATTTATGTGTGTAGTGTATATATGAGTGTATTTATGTGTGTAGTGTATATATGGTGTATTTATGTGTGTAGTGTATATATGGTGTATTTATGTGTGTAGTGTATATATGGTGTATTTATGTGTGTAGTGTATATATAGGTGTATTTATGTGTGTAGTGTATATATGGTGTATTTATGTGTGTAGTGTATATATGGTGTATTTATGTGTGTAGTGTATATATGGTGTATTTATGTGTGTAGTGTATATATGGTGTATTTATGTGTGTAGTGTATATATGGTGTATTTATGTGTGTAGTGTATATATGGTGTATTTATGTGTGTAGTGTATATATGGTGTATTTATGTGTGTAGTGTATATATGGTGTATTTATGTGTGTAGTGTATATATGGTGTATTTATGTGTGTAGTGTATATATGGTGTATTTATGTGTGTGTAGTGTATATATGGTGTATTTATGTGTGTAGTGTATATATGGTGTATTTATGTGTGTAGTGTATATATGGTGTATTTATGTGTGTAGTGTATATATGGTGTATTTATGTGTGTAGTGTATATATGGTGTATTTATGTGTGTAGTGTATATATGGTGTATTTATGTGTGTAGTGTATATATGGTGTATTTATGTGTGTAGTGTATATATGGTGTATTTATGTGTGTAGTGTATATATGGTGTATTTATGTGTGTAGTGTATATATGGTGTATTTATGTGTGTAGTGTATATATGGTGTATTTATGTGTGTAGTGTATATATGGTGTATTTATGTGTGTAGTGTATATATGGTGTATTTATGTGTGTAGTGTATATATGGTGTATTTATGTGTGTAGTGTATATATGGTGTATTTATGTGTGTAGTGTATATATGGTGTATTTATGTGTGTAGTGTATATATGGTGTATTTATGTGTGTAGTGTATATATGGTGTATTTATGTGTGTAGTGTATATATGGTGTATTTATGTGTGTAGTGTATATATGGTGTATTTATGTGTGTAGTGTATATATAGTGTATTTATGTGTGTAGTGTATATATGGTGTATTTATGTGTGTGTAGTGTATATATGGTGTATTTATGTGTGTGTAGTGTATATATGGTGTATTTATGTGTGTAGTGTATATATGGTGTATTTATGTGTGTAGTGTATATATGGTGTATTTATGTGTGTAGTGTATATATGGTGTATTTATGTGTGTAGTGTATATATGGTGTATTTATGTGTGTAGTGTATATATGGTGTATTTATGTGTGTAGTGTATATATGGTGTATTTATGTGTGTAGTGTATATATGGTGTATTTATGTGTGTAGTGTATATATGGTGTATTTATGTGTGTAGTGTATATATGGTGTATTTATGTGTGTTAGTGTATATATGGTGTATTTATGTGTGTAGTGTATATATGGTGTATTTATGTGTGTAGTGTATATATGGTGTATTTATGTGTGTGTAGTGTATATATGGTGTATTTATGTGTGTAGTGTATATATGGTGTATTTATGTGTGTAGTGTATATATGGTGTATTTATGTGTGTAGTGTATATATGGTGTATTTATGTGTGTGTAGTGTATATATGGTGTATTTATGTGTGTAGTGTATATATGGTGTATTTATGTGTGTAGTGTATATATGGTGTATTTATGTGTGTAGTGTATATATGGTGTATTTATGTGTGTAGTGTATATATGGTGTATTTATGTGTGTAGTGTATATATGGTGTATTTATGTGTGTAGTGTATATATGAGTGTATTTATGTGTGTAGTGTATATATGGTGTATTTATGTGTGTAGTGTATATATGGTGTATTTATGTGTGTAGTGTATATATGAGTGTATTTATGTGTGTAGTGTATATATGGTGTATTTATGTGTGTGTAGTGTATGTATGGTGTATTTATGTGTGTGTAGTGTATATATGGTGTATTTATGTGTGTGTAGTGTATATATGGTGTATTTATGTGTGTAGTGTATATATGGTGTATTTATGTGTGTAGTGTATATATGGTGTATTTATGTGTGTAGTGTATATATGGTGTATTTATGTGTGTGTAGTGTATGTATGGTGTATTTATGTGTGTAGTGTATATATGGTGTATTTATGTGTGTAGTGTATGTATGGTGTATTTATGTGTGTAGTGTATATATGGTGTATTTATGTGTGTAGTGTATATATGGTGTATTTATGTGTGTAGTGTATGTATGGTGTATTTATGTGTGTAGTGTATGTATGGTGTATTTATGTGTGTAGTGTATGTATGGTGTATTTATGTGTGTAGTGTATGTATGGTGTATTTATGTGTGTAGTGTATATATGGTGTATTTATGTGTGTAGTGTATATATGGTGTATTTATGTGTAGTGTATATATGGTGTATTTATGTGTGTAGTGTATGTATAGTGTATTTATGTGTGTAGTGTATGTATGGTGTATTTATGTGTGTAGTGTATATATGGTGTATTTATGTGTGTAGTGTATGTATGGTGTATTTATGTGTGTGTAGTGTATGTATGGTGTATTTATGTGTGTGTAGTGTATGTATAGTGTATTTATGTGTGTAGTGTATATATGGTGTATTTATGTGTGTAGTGTATGTATGGTGTATTTATGTGTGTGTAGTGTATATATGGTGTATTTATGTGTGTAGTGTATGTATGGTGTATTTATGTGTGTAGTGTATGTATAGTGTATTTATGTGTGTAGTGTATGTATGGTGTATTTATGTGTGTAGTGTATGTATAGTGTATTTATGTGTGTAGTGTATATATGGTGTATTTATGTGTGTGTAGTGTATGTATGGTGTATTTATGTGTGTAGTGTATGTATGGTGTATTTATGTGTGTGTAGTGTATGTATGGTGTATTTATGTGTGTAGTGTATATATGGTGTATTTATGTGTGTGTAGTGTATGTATGGTGTATTTATGTGTGTAGTGTATGTATGGTGTATTTATGTATGTGTAGTGTATGTATGGTGTATTTATGTGTGTGTAGTGTATGTATGGTGTATTTATGTGTGTAGTGTATGTATGGTGTATTTATGTGTGTGTAGTGTATGTATGGTGTATTTATCTGTGTGTAGTGTATATATGCTGTATTTATGTGTGTAGTGTATGTATGGTATATGTATGTGTGTGTAGTGTATGTATGGTGTATTTATGTGTGTGTAGTGTATGTAAGGTGTATTTAAGTGTGTAGTGTATATATGGTGTATTTATGTGTGTAGTGTATGTATGGTGTATTTATGTGTGTGTAGTGTATATATGGTGTATTTATGTGTGGAGTGTATGTATGGTGTATTTATGTGTGTGTAGTGTATATATGCTGTATTTATGTGTGTGTAGTGTATATATGCTGTATTTATGTGTGTAGTGTATATATGGTGTATTTATGTGTGTAGTGTATGTATGGTGTATTTATGTGTGTGTAGTGTATGTATGGTGTATTTATGCGTGTGTAGTGTATGTATAGTGTATTTATGTGTGTAGTGTATGTATGGTGTATTTATGTGTGTGTAGTGTATGTATAGTGTATTTATGTGTGTGTTGTGTATATATGGTGTATTTATGTGTGTAGTGTATGTATGGTGTATTTATGTGTGTGTAGTGTATGTATGGTGTATTTATGTGTGTGTAGTGTATATATGGTGTATTTATGTGTGTAGTGTATGTATGGTGTATTTATGTGTGTGTAGTGTATGTATGGTGTATTTATGTGTGTGCAGTGTATATATGGTGTATTTATGTGTGTAGTGTATGTATGGTGTATTTATGTGTGTGTAGTGTATGTATGGTGTATTTATGTGTGTAGTGTGTATATATGGTGTATTTATGTGTGTAGTGTATATATGGTGTATTTATGTGTGTAGTGTATATATGGTGTATTTATGTGTGTGTAGTGTATGTATGGTGTATTTATGTGTGTGTAGTGTATGTATAGTGTATTTATGTGTGTAGTGTATGTATGGTGTATTTATGTGTGTGTAGTGTATGTATGGTGTATTTATGTGTGTAGTGTATGTATGGTGTATTTATGTGTGTGTAGTGTATGTATGGTGTATTTATGTGTGTAGTGTATATATGGTGTATTTATGTGTGTAGTGTATATATGGTGTATTTATGTGTGTAGTGTATATATGGTGTATTTATGTGTGTGTAGTGTATGTATGGTGTATTTATGTGTGTGTAGTGTATGTATAGTGTATTTATGTGTGTAGTGTATGTATGGTGTATTTATGTGTGTAGTGTATGTATGGTGTATTTATGTGTGTAGTGTATGTATGGTGTATTTATGTGTGTGTAGTGTATGTATGGTGTATTTATGTGTGTGTAGTGTATGTATAGTGTATTTATGTGTGTAGTGTATGTATGGTGTATTTATGTGTGTAGTGTATGTATGGTGTATTTATGTGTGTGTAGTGTATGTATGGTGTATTTATGTGTGTGTAGTGTATGTATGGTGTATTTATGTGTGTGTAGTGTATGTATAGTGTATTTATGTGTGTAGTGTATGTATGGTGTATTTATGTGTGTGTAGTGTATGTATGGTGTATTTATGTGTGTAGTGTATGTATGGTGTATTTATGTGTGTAGTGTATGTATAGTGTATTTATGTGTGTAGTGTATGTATGGTGTATTTATGTGTGTGTAGTGTATGTATGGTGTATTTATGTGTGTGTAGTGTATGTATAGTGTATTTATGTGTGTAGTGTATGTATGGTGTATTTATGTGTGTAGTGTATGTATGGTGTATTTATGTGTGTGTAGTGTATGTATGGTGTATTTATGTGTGTGTAGTGTATGTATGGTGTATTTATGTGTGTGTAGTGTATGTATAGTGTATTTATGTGTGTAGTGTATGTATGGTGTATTTATGTGTGTGTAGTGTATGTATGGTGTATTTATGTGTGTGTAGTGTATATATGGTGTATTTATGTGTGTGGTGTATATATGGTGTATTTATGTGTGTAGTGTATGTATGGTGTATTTATGTGTGTAGTGTATGTATGGTGTATTTATGTGTGTGTAGTGTATGTATGGTGTATTTATGTGTGTGGTGTATATATGGTGTATTTATGTGTGTAGTGTATGTATGGTGTATTTATGTGTGTAGTGTATGTATGGTGTATTTATGTGTGTAGTGTATGTATGGTGTATTTATGTGTGTGTAGTGTATGTATGGTGTATTTATGTGTGTGTAGTGTATGTATGGTGTATTTATGTGTGTGTAGTGTATGTATAGTGTATTTATGTGTGTAGTGTATGTATGGTGTATTTATGTGTGTGTAGTGTATGTATGGTGTATTTATGTGTGTGTAGTGTATATATGGTGTATTTATGTGTGTGGTGTATATATGGTGTATTTATGTGTGTAGTGTATATATGGTGTATTTATGTGTGTAGTGTATGTATGGTGTATTTATGTGTGTAGTGTATGTATGGTGTATTTATGTGTGTGTAGTGTATATATGGTGTATTTATGTGTGTAGTGTATGTATGGTGTATTTATGTGTGTAGTGTATGTATGGTGTATTTATGTGTGTGTAGTGTATGTATAGTGTATTTATGTGTGTGTAGTGTATGTATGGTGTATTTATGTGTGTGTAGTGTATATATGCTGTATCTATGTGTGTAGTGTATGTATGGTGTATTTATGTGTGTGTAGTGTATATATGCTGTATCTATGTGTGTAGTGTATATATGCTGTATCTATGTGTGTAGTGTATGTATGCTCTATTTATGTGTGTTGCATATATGTCACTCCTGGGCGATGGTTTGGTGACCAGACCGCTAAACAAATAAATAAATAAATCTAGCAGAGCAATGAATGTGGAGATCTCTGGATCCATGTGAGGGGCAGGGCTGGTTCTAGGTTTATTTGAAAGAGATCGTCATGTCCTTTACTATTACATTTTTTACATTAGTCATGCGATAACCCTTTAAGTGGATGCCATGAATTCACATGCAAAACCATTTTGCCATTAGAGCTGCCCCATTTAACGCTACCCTTTGTTCAAGAAGTATCCAGCTTTTCTGTGACTTCCATTTCATAAGGAACTTTCGTGTTTAAACTTCAGATGAAGATGGCGATGACATAAGGTAAAACTAAAATAGTTGGCAAGTGTGTGTCGAGATAAGATAAGCTGTGTACCTGCTAAGCAAGTAGTATACATTTCTTGCTAAAAAAAAACCATAAGTTTTAGCAATTAACCCTTTAGTATATTATTTGTGTACCAATCAGAAGTCATTGTTGGAAACTTTGTAAACCAATCATGTCAATAATTGAAGGAGTTACACATTTGGAATGGGCAGGAGCGTAGCTAACGGCTCATGGGCCCCGGTGCAAGAGCTCAGCTGCTTTGTGTGTCTTCTTATGGGTCTTTGGGCCCCCTCAGGCTCCTGGGCCCGGTAGCGACTGCTACCTCTGCACCCCCTATAGCTACGCCCATGGGAATGGGTATAAAGGGCCTAGGACACTCCCAATTTGGGATCCTGGCAGAATTTTAACCTGTGTGCAGACTTCTGTCATTTTCCTCAGTCGACATCATTCACCTTGAACACTTGGCTCGATCCTCACGTGACTGACCCTTGGTCTGCCACAACCCCTTACAGTGCTGGTTTCATATAAAAAGTACCGTCTTGACACTCAGCGCCATTTTCTTGAATACTGGTCTGGTGTTTAAGTAAATGAAGATGAGCTGCGATGCCAGGCGCAACCACGGACAGCAGTGGAGCTGTTTCTAAAGGGAGGTAATTTCTTGAAATCCTGGACTTTCCTTTATTGGCCCCTAAGTTCAACCCTTGTATTTTGCGTCTGTTTTAGGGTCCATTCACAAACCACAAGTGTTTTGCGGTCCTCAAATTGTGAATCCGCAAAACACGGACCGCACATGGCCGGCACTTTAAATAGAAATGCCCTTTCTTGTCCGTGTCTGCAGACAAGAATAGGACATGTTCTATTTTTTTACGGAACGGAAGTGCGAATGCAGACAGCACACTGTGTGCTGTCTGCATCTTTTCCAGCCCCATTGAAAATGAATGGGTCCGGATCCATTCCGCAACGTTGCGGAACAGATCCGGATCCATTTTGCGGACGTGTGAATGGACCCTTAGTGTCGGTTTATAACCTACTGACGATGACCATTATAATTAATATGTAATAAATGATGTTCCAATTCACACTGACTAAATGCTGCAGAGAATAAGAAGCAGCAGGAGAAGCTTTAAATGTGAACGCACACGGATGTGTAATCTGAGCGTATCTGACATCCAGGAGGAAGGAGCCCATATAATATCATCAGATCACAATCGCTGCCCAGAACGGCTGTCAGCACCGAGGTTTGAGTGACAGCTCGGGGCCTGGACACGACCCACGAGGAATATCCAGGTTTTGGGCTTCGCTATTTGACCCTGGTTAGTTCTGGGAATCAGATTAGAATAGAAAAGTATGTTAAAAATGTAGAAGCCGGTGAGCGGGATGTGAGGAGAAGGCGAGAGCAGCTCACAGCATTAAAATTAATGCCGGAAAATGTATCTATCAGAGCCGAAAGCTGAACACACGAAATGTGGATAGAAAATGTTTAAAAAATATAAAATAAAAGATATAAAATATTCTGTGTGTGAAGAATAACAATGTATCAGTGCATGAAGTTCACTCCATCTGTGTTCTCTGCCATCATATTTCTACTAATTACAACCCTCTGCGGTGTAGAAACTGTGACTGTATGGAAATCATCAGCAAGTAGGCTGCTGTTGACAGATCTTCAGGTGTTATTTTATTGTATATCTTGTGTTTGAATACCGCAGCTCTGATGTGCTTCATCGTTGAACATTATTGTTTCCCATTGCTCATGCAAATGAGACCCTAGGAGCAATGGGGGCATTACCGTTACACCTAGAGTCTCTGATCTCTCTGCAACTGCTGTGCCCCCTGCACTTTGATTGACAGGGTCAGGGGAGATGACGTTTAGACTGCCTGGCCCTGTCAAAGTGCAGAGAGGGTAGCAGTTGCAAAGAGAGCGAAGCCTCTAGGTGTATCGGCAACGCCTCCTTTGCTCCTAGGGCTAATTTGTATGTATTAAAACAGCAATGCGGACACATACGAACGTGGGACCAATACAGATGCCTTCAGCTGCCAAGTGCACAGGCAACAGGTCAGCCAGTGTCATAGGCACAAGGCTGCTGACAGTTGACCATTAGGGGAACTTTACACAGCGGCTGAAATACGTTAAAGTGTCTGGCTCTTATGGGGGAGGAGGGATAGAAGACATGTGCAATGTCATTCAGAATCTGTGATGGTCTGTTATGCAATTATGTCAATTTTATCATTTATGTACCATTGTACCCTTGGTCTATAAAAACTAAATAAAAATGATGTTTAAAAAAAAAAGTGTCTGGCTCTGGGCACCATACCTAAATGTTACAGGCATAGACTAAACCTCAGTGAGCTCGAGTACGTCAGAGTCTTTTCCCTGGGTTTGTTACTTAAAGTGTAACTGTCATTCTTTTTTTTTATTTTTGTAATATATAGAGGCAGTGATACTGACCATTTTTGCAATATATTTTAATCATACGGAAATCATGCATTTCTAGTAACTCCAGGTTATCTTAGCTTGAACCTGCAAAGAAAAACAGATATAAGTGGAGTCTCTTGTAAAGTAGAGTTTCTAGGGGAGGCTTGGTATAGGACCAACAACACACTCAACAATAAATGGAAGCCAGTCTCTCACCCTAGGATCTGGGCTCCAATATTTTCTGCTTTCTATGTTTTGGCATAGCTTAGGCCTTGATAGCATCCAGAGCCTTTGGTGTGGTATCAGGATCTGCAGCTGTTGGTTCCACAATGCTGGCTCCCCTTGAGGTGGCTGTAGGTCCAGCAGGTAGATCTTTGTTGGAGCTTTGCGCTCTCTGGCTTTAGGTGCAGCCACTGGCACAAATAAGGAGGGCTCTATAGATGGCAGGAGCCTAACTTCCAGAAAGCAGAACTGTAATAGGCCTCCCAGGTCTGGTTCCTTTGTGGCTCTGAGAGCTTCCAGGGGCATGTATAACTTACCCTGCCAGGAGGTAATGGTGATAACTGGGATGATATAAATGGTGTTACTGGTCCCAATGGGGGTCACTGGAGGCTCAGGCAGACCTGAAATCAATGGTTTCAGGTCAACAATGGCCTCTGGCTTGGAAAGGGGTCCAAAGACAATGGCACCTTCTGTGGTCTGGCTGGCTCAGTTGATCTTCCAGCCATTCTTTCGGTGCTCTGGTGGGCATCAGCTGCTTGGACAGATGGGACACGCCTGCAGTGAACCTTCCCTTGGACCGTTTATCAGGGTGTACTCCACAGTCTGCCGACTTCCAAAATCATCTCTACGGTCTCATCATCCTGGAGTTAACCGAATCCTAGGACCACAGAAAACCAGCGAACATTACCTGTCCACGGTCCTAACACAGAGGATCCTGATGATTTACATTTCCCACCGGGCCTGGTCATTTAGGGCATCTTCCATAAGGGAAAAACTAACTGAAAAAATCTTTAGAAGAAGATTTCTGTCTCAGTTTATTATTTGTGATTCACTGCCTGTAAAGACGGTTAAAATATAAATAAATACACCTTTATTCTTGTATTATTTAAAATTGTCAGTGATACCATCCCCTCATGGGAACAAACAGGCAAATAATGGAGGGTAATGTTTCTGTGCACGATGTGTGCAACAATGTATCACACCACCGTGTTCTGTGTATCAGAAACTAACATCCAGCAGAGGTCAGTAAATATAAACACCTCAATTACATCGGCTACAATGTTATTGAGCCAAGTGTGATCTGGATGTAAATTCCCCTCCACACAGATATAATTACCAGGGTGAGACCCTGCTGAGAATGAACAACTCAGTAACAGGATGTCTATTCACCCATATCTTCCATACAGGGCCTTTTTCAGTTGATGGTACCGAACCTGTAATCTTTCTGCACTTGACAGGGTGAATCCAGCAGAAATTGCATAGCACAGTTCTGCAGTTTAACCCCTTGTGGGCGATTGTGCAGCCTAAGACGTGGTTCAATTTGTTGACAGCAAGTGGGGTGTGTGTGTTAACACCCGTGATAAGTCTTTACAGCACAATGTGGCCATTGCATCCACAAAACAAGCAGTTTTGGTAAAATAAAGTCTTCTTAGGGTCTTTAGCATGGCACAATACTCTAGACAATTGGCCCTAGATGAGGGAGTAGTGGGTATGGTTATCCAGAGCAGTGACTGGAGGGTGCACCCTTTCTTCCCTTGGTGCCCACCCTGGTATTGCGGCTCCTGTCTGGTGGTATTGGGGTGCCCTTGATGTTAGATGTTGATCTGTGTGCAAGGCTGGAGAGCAGAGGTAATGGCAGGTGAATGGTGGAGTCAGTAACCGACATCGCTAAATAAGTCTCTCTTTACTAAAGTGCAGAATAGTAGTAGTAGTAGTACATCTGACAATAACAGGGCACAATTTGATACAATACAATCCCTCCCCAATAGCAACATATGGACATCAGCGATGATGGGGGTTGTACTACTCCTTCTCTATCAATATATTATACCCACAATGCAAAACCGCATCAACTAACAGGAATTCTCGATTTAATTAATCAGTCAACAATTATGAGTACTGCTATGTTCCTTTAAAAAAATTTTTATCTTTTATTAAACATGATGATTTTAAAATGTACACTTTTTCATGATTATAGTAGGGATTCAAATATATATATATACATAATAAATATTCAACACAACAACAAAAAGAACACAGTTTTTAATATAATGGTCAATTACGCATGTGCTCTGTCTGCCTGGTTATACTGGATTGCCTACTATCTGACTATCTATATAAAGTGCACTAGTGCGGAGGGAAAGAGGGTGAAAAACACCCAGGGCTATTGAATATCAAATCCTAAATTAGCCTCAATACAATTCCCTTCCTAGAACTCACATAAACAGAAGGTCTATTAGTCTTATGTACATGATAGTGGCAGGCATGGAGAAAACCATTCAATCCGAAACATACCGTGGGTTAAATAAAAATGGCGACTTCCTCTCGAGGTCACCTATCCTATCTAACAGGTAACCTTGATTAGGTGGTACATATAGGTGTGCATGCTCCTCCTGTCATCAGTTGCTGGATGCACACAGAGGTGACTAGGAGCAGCACACTATATGTGCAGGGTCTGCTCTCCTGAATTTAGATGCCCATACCTTATAGGTAGGTTTAGAGTAGGACCTGCCTGACTGAGATCAACTTGGCGTGGGTAGGTGGGCACAGATGTGTTTTGATCAAAATATATTGGCTGAGAGTCTCAGATTTTATTATTAGAGTAAGAGCTTAGTACATACTGTTTATTATGTTTGAATCTATTGTTTTAGTGCATTATTTTCCGTGATTTTAAACATAATGTCAAAATAATTGTGTTAAAGGGCTTCTGTCACCCCACTGATGTAATTTTCACTAGCTGACATTAGCTACTTGCTAATGTAGCTGAGTTCAAACATATGTTTCCTAACTTTTTCCTGTTTTCTATCTTCTAAAAACTTACTTTTGTGATATGCAAATTAACTCGCTACCAGCAAGTTGGGCGGGTACTTGCTGGTAGCCGCCATCTTCATGCCCTGGGAACGCCCCTCTTCTTTTGATAGACAGGGCCAGCGCGCTCTCCTCCTCCCGCTGGCCCTGTCTGCAGCTGCAATCCGCGCCTGCGCCGTATCGGTCTTTAGTTGGCGCAGGCGCTCTGAGTGAAGGACGCTCGCTTAGGCGCTCCGTCCTCAGTGCACCTGCGCCGATAACGTCATCCCTACACCCGGAAGAAAAGACGCCGATCATCGCCTGCTCCTTACCAGGGATGCCGGCGTCTTCTCTTCCGGGTGTAGCGCTGACGTCATCGGCACAGGTGCACTGAGGACAGAGCGCCTAAGCGAGCGTCCTTCACTCAGAGTGCCTGCGCCGACTAAAGACCGATTCGGCGCAGGCGCGGGATTGCAGCTGCAGACAGGGCCAGCGGGAGGAGGAGAGCGCGCTGGCCCTGTCTATCAAAAGAAGAGGGGGCGTTCCAAGGCCATGAAGATGCGGCGGCTACCAGCAAGTACCCGCCCAACTTGCTGGTAGCAAAGATAATTTGCATATCACAAAAGTAAGTTTTTTAGAAGATAGAAAACAGGAAAAAAGTTAGGAAACATATGTTTGAACTCAGCTGACATTAGCAAGTAGCTAATGTCAGCTAGTGAAAATTACATCAGTGGGGGTGACAGAAGCCCTTTAAGCTGATACTGTGCCAGGGTGACTCCACGGTAACAGTGCTCCCTAAAGTCCCACCAATAGAAATATTTATCTCTCAGAGTGCACTTATTGTTAAGTAATAGTAATAATAGTAATAATGCCCCCAATGTCCCATACTAGTAATCATATTCCCTGTAGTCCCCCAGTAGTCATAATTCTCCTGATAATGTGTGCCAGTAGAAAACTACCCCTTACCTTTCAGATCAGACCCTCATATCACACCTTAGATCGGACCCCAATATCAGATCCTTAGATCAGACACCCATATCAGATCCTCAGATCAGACTCCCATATCAGATCCTCAGATCAGACCCCAATATCAGATCCTCAGATAAGACACCCATATCAGATCCTCAGATCAGACTCCCATATTAGATCCTCAGATCAGACCCCAATATCAGATCCTCAGATCAGACTCCCATATTAGATCCTCAGATCAGACACCCATATCAGATCCTCAGATCAGACTCCCATATCAGATCCTCAGATCAGACTCCCATATCACACCTTAGATCAGACCCCAATATCAGATCCGCAGATCAGACCACCATATCAGATCCTCAGATCAGACCCCAATATCAGATCCTCAGATCAGACCCCAATATCAGATCCTCAGATCAGACTCCCATATCACACCTTAGATCAGACCCCAATATCAGATCCGCAGATCAGACCACCATATCAGATCCTCAGATCAGACTCCAATATCAGATCAAAACAATAGCTGATCTCAGGGAGACCAGCCACAAAAACACCGCAGAGCCTCACTTAAGAGTCTCAACACAGCAATCCGAAGTGCAAAGCTCCCTGGGAAACAGAAATATGCAAAATAAATGTGGAGCCCCAGTATTGGGTCTACAACACAATGAAAGCCAGATATCCCTCAAAGGAAGGAAAACTGAGCAAAGGGGTGTCTCCATTACAGAGATCACCAAATCCACCATATTAAGTGGCCCCTATGTCAAGATCCCATATCAGATCCTCAGATCAGACTCCCATATCAGATCCTCAGACCAGACCCCCATATCAGATGCTCAGATCAGACCCCATATTAGATCTTTAGATCAGATCCCCATATCAGATCCTCAGATCAGACCCTCATATCCCACCTTAGATCAGACCCCAATATCAGATCCTCAGATCAGACTCCCATATCAGATCCTCAGATCAGACTCCCATATCAGATCCTCAGATCAGACCCCATATCAGATCCTCAGATCAGACCCCCATATCAGATCTTTAGATCAGATCCCCATATCAGATCCTCAGATCAGACCCCATATCAGACCTCAGATCAGACCCCCATATCAAATCCTCAGATCATACCCCTATATTACACCTCAGATGAGACCACCATATCAAATCTTCAGATCAGACTCCCATATCAGATCCTGAGATCAGACACCCATATCACACCTCAGATCAGACCCCCATATCAAATCCTCAGATCAGACCCCCAAATCAGACCCCATATCAGACTCCCATATCAGATCCTCAGGTCAGACCCCCATATCAGATCCTCAGATCAGACCCCCATACCAGATCCTCAGATCAGACCCCATATCAGATCCTTAGATCAGAGCCCCATATCAGAACCCCAGATCAGATACCCATATCAAATCCTCAGATCAGACCCCCAGATCAGACCCCCGACCAGACCCCCAGATCAGATCCGCAGATCAGACCACCATATCAGATCCTCAGATCAGACTCCCATATCAGATCAAAACAATAGCTGATCTCAGGGAGACCAGCCACAAAAACACCGCAGAGCCTCACTTAAGAGTCTCAACACAGCAATCCGAAGTGCAAAGCTCCCTGGGAAACAGAAATATGCAAAATAAATGTGGAGCCCCAGTATTGGGTCTACAACACAATGAAAGCCAGATATCCCTCAAAGGAAGGAAAACTGAGCAAAGGGGTGTCTCCATTACAGAGATCACCAAATCCACCATATTAAGTGGCCCCTATGTCAAGATCCCATATCAGATCCTCAGATCAGACTCCCATATCAGATCCTCAGACCAGACCCCAATATCAGATGCTCAGATCAGACCCCATATTAGATCTTTAGATCAGATCCCCATATCAGATCCTCAGATCAGACCCTCATATCCCACCTTAGATGAGACCCCAATATCAGATCCTCAGATCAGACTCCCATATCAGATCCTCAGATCAGACTCCCATATCAGATCCTCAGATCAGACTCCCATATCAGATCCTCAGATCAGACCCCCATATCAGATCCTCAGATCAGACCCCCATATCAGATCTTTAGATCAGATCCCCATATGAGATCCTCAGATCAGACTCCCATATCAGATCAAAACAATAGCTGATCTCAGGGAGACCAGCCACAAAAACACCGCAGAGCCTCCCACCTTAGATCAGACCCCAATATCATATCCTCAGATCAGACTCCCATATCAGATCCTCAGATCAGACTCCCATATCAGATCCTCAGATCAGACCCCCATATCAGATCCTCAGATCAGACCCCCATATCAGATCTTTAGATCAGATCCCCATATCAGATCCTCAGATCAGACCCCATATCAGACCTCAGATCAGACCCCCATATCAAATCCTCAGATCATACCCCTATATTACACCTCAGATGAGACCACCATATCAAATCTTCAGATCAGACCCCCATATCAGATCCTGAGATCAGACACCCATATCACACCTCAGATCAGACCCCCATATCAAATCCTCAGATCAGACCCCCAAATCAGACCCCATATCAGACTCCCATATCAGATCCTCAGGTCAGACCCCATATCAGATCCTCAGATCAGACCCCCATACCAGATCCTCAGATCAGACCCCATATCAGATCCTCAGATCAGAGCCCCATATCAGACCCCCAGATCAGATCCCCATATCAAATCCTCAGATCAGACCCCCAGATCAGACCCCCGACCAGACCCCCAGATCAGATCCGCAGATCAGACCACCATATCAGATCCTCAGATCAGACCCCCATATCAGATTCTAAGATCAGACCCCTATATCAGATCCTCAGATCAGACTCCCATATCAGATCCTCAGATCAGACCCTCATATCAGATCCTCAGATCAGACCCCCATATCAGATGTTCAGATCAGACCCCCATATCAGAGCCTTAGATCAGACTCCCATATCAGATCCTCAGATCAGACTTCCATATCAGATCGTCAGATCAGACCCACATATCAGATCCTCAGAACAGACTCCCATATCAGATCCTCAGATCAGACTTCCATATCAGATCCTCAGATCAGACCCACATATCAGATGCTCTGATCAGACCTCCATTTCAGATCTTTAGATCAGACTCCCATTTTAGATCCTCAGATCACACCTCAGATCAGACCCCCATATCAAATCCTCAGAACAGACCCCCATATCAGATACTTAGATCAGACCCCCATATCACCCCTCAGATCAGACCCTATAACAAATCCTCAGATCAGACCCCCACAGACCTTTAGATCAGACCCCATATCACACATCAGAACAGACCCCCATATCAGATCCTCAGATCAGGCCCACATATCAGATCTCTGATAAGACCCCCATATCAAATCCTCAGATCAGACCCCCACAGAACCTCAGACCAGACCCCCATATCACACATCAGATCAGACCCCCATATTACACCTCAGATCAGACCCAAAATAAATAAATAAACTTTCCTCTTCTGCTCTGCCACTACTCTGCAGGTCCAGTGGTCTCTCCTTCAGTCTCCACTCGCTGATCTTTTCTGGGCCTGCGGCATTAGGTCATAGTGGGCGTTTACGTACTGACACTGTACACAGTGAGGACATTGCAGTGCGGACCTGGATATGACTGGGGAGTGTGAGTACAACGCTGGCAGCACTTCGCTCCCCTGCCTCCTGCAGACTAGTGAGCACTGCCATAATAGAAGCTCTCGCTAGTATTCGCTTTATAAGATGAACTGCATTTTATAAACAAGATACTGTAATTGGCAGTTTGCCACTGGCAAGAGGGCCCTGCGGGCCCCTGGCTTAGGGGCCTGACGCAGTTGTGACTACTGCGACCCCTATAGCTACACCACTGGTCAAACTGCTGGCATTCCTATGTTGGAGAGCCAGAGACACAGCAGTAATATGAGCTAGGAGATGCTGCAGATTCCTGTATGGAAGTATCTAGCAGTGGAGGTGAGCGGCACTAGCCATAAAGGTGCGCAACCTTGGGGCCTAGGTTTGGGAAAGATGCGCCTGGGCACTGCAGAGAAGAGGCAGAGCTAGGGGTAGTAAAGAGCCATCTACCTCACCTAGTCCTGGATCCTGATAGAGTCCTGGAGGAAATACAGGTTTGTGACCAAGACCAGACAACCTGCCACCAGGTGTCCTACAGAGTTAACCAGCAATGTCGAGGTCCTCTCGTAGGACGAGGTCGTCATAAAACCCTGGAGAACCCTTTTAGGACCAGTTTCCAACTTTATACAAAATTGGTTAATGTCAGAAGATTACAACAAAGAAAGACAAATAAATGGCAATAAAAAGCTCCACTTTTTTTCTGCCATCAGTTTAATGTAACTGGTTCTCAGTCATTTCAGGGTTTATCAGTCGTCAAGATCCATTTCCCCGTGCGACTGGTGAACAGGAGAAATCACACCGCGCCGCATTTGTCGCCTTGTTGCTGTCTGAAAAATGATTATAGTTATTTGTCCGCAGCCAGACAGGGTTAAACCAGGAATTTGCTTCCCACACGGTGCCCAATTACCAGCAGATGGTGATGTTTATTATCACAAATGGAAATTGCTGGATTTCTCAGAATTTCTAATCAAAATATATAAAAGTTAAGTTGTTTTTGGATCAAACAAGATGCGGGAGGAATTCTACTGAAATTGTCACCACAGAGTCGTTATGGGATTTTATAAAAATAAATAATGACCTAAAAATGTAGAAAATGGCTTTAATTATTCAGCAACTCAAGACGATACAGAGCTCAGCGATCGTTTAGTCAGGTCTGCTCTGTGCAGATGGGGAAGATACATAAAGTGCAGACTTAGGACAGACATGGCCAATCTATCCAGCGTTCTCCAGCCACCCCAAAAGTTATACCCATATGTGTCAGTGTATTCTATGGGGGAGCAGAGAAAGTCACTGCCAGACACTTCTTAAGGCTGCTTATCGCATTTTGCCTGATTGTGAGATGGGGAAACAGCTCTCCTTGTCTGAACACTGTTTGTGTAGATTAAATTAAAGGATCTGGACTGACATTCTGCTGTTTGGCCACAAGATGCCGCTGTTTCCTAAACACAGCTACAGACTGCATATATTTCCATACAGAGCCTGGAGAGGAAGAGAAAGGGAGCAGCCATCTTAGAGGGAGCTGAGATTGAGGAACTGTGTCAGCAGAGGATCCGATGGCATCCAGGTGTGAGAGCCTACCTCAGTGACCAGAGCGGCAGCTAAGTGAAGCTGATTCTGTCCAAGATCCTGATCCTGTCCAGAGGAATGAGGATTGCTTCCAGGAACGCTGATGAGAACTGAGAAGCAAAGCGACGTACACTGCGGTACTGCATGCTTGTTGGAGAGGCATTTCTTCAGTTCCGAGTCACCAGTAAAGACAGAGCAGACCTGGGTCGGTAAGATCGTGCACGCACCTCACCACAATGTTGGTGTCTAGAGACTGGGATAAGGCCTGTAGTTAGTTAGTTAGTTAGGGTCTTTGTTTGTGTCAGGCCACATGTTTTGCTATTGTTCATTGCAAGGACTCCACAATTTAAAGTGATATTTCAGATTAGAGAGTTGATAAACTTCCCACAAACTCAAGTCAGGCTGGTGTTTGGCTCAGAAGAAATACTAAGACACATGCTACAAGACCAGTTAAGGGAGCGGGAATACTGCAGAGCATTGTACGCTTGTTAGCTGTTATGCTGCACCGCAGGCTAGCCCGCACCACACACCCATACAGTTATTCTTGTTTTTAGGGTAATAGCAGGTAAGGTGTGGCAGGTTTAGTCATGCCCACCAGTAGCTAAATAATCATGCTTTTCTCCTGCATGCATCGGAGGGCTCTGCACTGTGCAGCACAAGGGTCTCAGTCTTCGGGCTGGGTGTATGTAAATTTATTGTATGTTCCCAGCATTTGTGGTTGTGTTCATTACCCTGATAGACGGCTTACACGATCCTTGTCTCCTACAACATCATCTGTCGGGCGGGCGGGATCGGGAGCTCCTCACATTCTGCGGCCAAACCCACTGTCCTTGGCTGCTTTGGCTGACTAAAGACTAATGTGTGAGGATAGCTCGAGACTAGACATAAACTGAACTGTGATCCAATAATATGAAAATGTACTGAAGATGAAATCCCCAGCAGATGTTATCCGTATGGAGGCCTCGCGTCTGTGCGGAGACTTAATGGGTTGTCTCACCAGGAAAAATTATTTATTATGTAGATACAGTTAATACAAGCCACTGCCTAATGTATCTAGATTATCCATATTGCCTCCTTTCCTGGATTCAGTTTTCCATCACATTATAAACTGCTCATATCCAGGGTTAGGACCACCCTGCAATCCAGGAGTGGTGGTCGTGCTTGCAAACTATAGGAAAAAGCACGGCCTCTTTGTACTCCCACAGTCTCAGCCACCAGAGCGGCCGACACCTTTCCTAGACTGTGCAAGCATGACTACCACTGATGGATTGCAAGGTGGTCGTAACCCATAGATAAAAACAGTGTATAATGTAATGGAAAAATGAATCCAGCCAGCAAAGGAGGCAATATGGAGAATCACAATACATTAGGAAGTGCCTTTTATGAACTCTGTCTACATGATAAATGCCATTTGCTGAAGTGAGACAACTAGTGTTGATCGAGCACCAAAGTGCTTGTGTGCTCAAGAAGAACACTATGCGATGCTCGGGTGCTCGGTGGAAATCAATAGGAGAACCTGAGCATTAAACCAGGCACCCCTGCTCTGAAGAGGGAGAGTGTCGGAACTCTAGTTCGGCTTAGGAGTCCCTGCTCTGAATCCATAGATAGCTATGTCCATATATGGAGTCAGTGCTTGGGGACACCCAGTTTATTTAAATCTAATTTAGCCTGTATTTCATAAAAGTTTCAGCCGGGATTCAAACTCACAACCTTCTGCATTAGAGGCAAGGCACTTAACCACTCAGCTATAATAGCTGCATAGTCATATTTTAAAAAGTGTGTGACGGGACTTGAAGTCAGCTTCTGCATCACAGCCCAGAACTTCAACCACTACATTATATAGCTGCATAGCCAGTCACTTTAAAAAAAATATATATATATATATATATATATATATATATATATAAATGAGACTTCTACTGTATAGGAATACTTACTAGTCTCTTTTTATTTATTTTTTAGTAATTGGCTATGCAGCTATTATAGCTGAGTGGTTAAGTGCCTTGCCTTTAATGCAGAAGGTCATGAGTTCCCAGTGGAAACTTTTCTGAAATACAGGCTAAATTAGATTTAAATACATTGGGTGTCCCCAAGCACTGACTCCATATATGGACATAGCTATATATGGAGTCAGAGCAAGTACTCCTAAGCCGCGGACTCACACTGAGAGATTTCCTCATGATACAGCGATCTTCTTCATAGAAATAGAGGCTAAATTAGACTTAAATACACTGAACTGGTGTTCAGCCGAGCATGCTCGCTCAACACTAGAGACAACCCCTTTAACGTGGCCGTGCCTCGGTGCTGTAAGTCCTATTTCTACAATGTAGCTGCAGGGGTAACAGAAACAATGTTCCAATATTTGTCATGTGCCAACACAATTCCTTCAAGAACAGTGACATAACATCCGAAAATTAAGCAAGTTAAACCACAGCCGTCAATTACAGTAAAACTCCGAGACCGGCGCAGAAGTGATGATTTTACCATTGATGCCTCAACTTTATCAGCAAATATTTTTCACCCAAAACTGAGAATTTCTGCCTCTAATTATTTACTAATCTTCACCCTCTGACATTAAAGGGTAATTGCTGCATAATGAAAAGTCTTGCATTCTAATAGACTTTGTTTTACAATTGAAATCCATTTTCAATATCCCTGCTTGCTGTCAGTGAATGAGAACATTATTGTTTACATCCAGAACATATACTTCTCACAGCTGAGAGTTTGCTGCAATGATCTAGTCATGCAAACATGTGTGCAGCACAAAGACATCGATATTGTATCACAGAAGGCAGATTCCAATGAGAAATCTGTAATAGCGTCCCCGCCTACCATGTGCCATTTGTATTCCTAGTGTCTTTTTATCTGCCACCTCAGACACCGGGGCCTATGGGGTCTGTGGTCCAGGCTGTTTAGATCTCAAAGCATTGTTTAGACTGGATGCAATTGTAACATTGTCTCAGCCGTGACAAGACAAGGTGTCTATGGTTTTTAAACTCTGGGTGTAAATAATAATGTTCTCATTCATTGACAGCAAGCAAGGATGCTTAAAATGGTGAGAAGTTAAAGCACAAAGTCTATTGGAAAGCTGCAGAACGTTTCATTGTACAATAATTGTGCTTTATTTACATAACACTGGAACATTCCTTTCATTTATCTCCTAAATCTCGGCTTTTATCTGCAGCTCTTCCCGGTTATTATAGAGAAGTGAGTTATCATTGCATAGTTTAGCAATCAGTGGAGATTCCGACCCCAGCTGCAGCACCCCTGCTGTTCCATTTGCATAAATGCCTCTTTCTCTGTGCTAGAAATATTAACCCAGAACGCCTGAAGCTCACTTTCCTCTCGTTACCCCCTACGGTAACGATTCTTTCCCGCCATAATCATGTAAGCGAGTGTATTGCGCTCGTCCTGCTGTTGGCACAGTTTGCGTGATACGTGACTATGTGGCGGCTGTTTGGGTGGCTCGCGAAGTCGTGCAACAGCTTGTAAATGGCAGAAGCTGTGAGCAGCCTGAGTCTTCCTGGTGTCTCTCTATTATCTGCATGAAGCATCAGATAAAGATCTTACGCCCAGCAAGCAGCAAAGCCTCCGAAATTGGCTGCAACATGATGGCGTCCAGAAACGCAGACCCGGGGTCAGAGTGTCACTGGTGCCGGCTGGAAATGAGATCCACCATAGATTAAGCATCTGCTGGACTGGACTGGTGCTTGCACAATGCCAAATGTCACTGGGAGCGACAATAAACACTCCATGTACTTCAATGGCAGTGAACAGCGGAGCCGTCCAAGCAGCTCTCCCTTTAAGAGACATAGCTGTCCTCAGATCATTCATCTATCAGTCTGGCTTATCGTTCTGTATTTATATAGCACCAACCTATGACACAGCGCTGTACACAAAACTATTCTGTTCATCTCTTAAAGGGGTTCCCTGGGATTTTTATATTGGCGGTCCGCTCTTAGAATAGGCCATCAATATCAAGTCAGTCAGTGGTCCGATACCCTGCACCCCCACCCCCGATCAGCTGCGGTGATTATGTGAAATACATTGTGCTATATTTATACAGTGCCAACATATAACACAGCGCTGTACTCAGATAATCCTCTCATGTGTGATACTGTCTGCTGATCTGCTGCATCTGATCTTATTGTATGTGATACTGTCTACTGAGTTGCTGTATCTAATCTTATCATGTGTAATATGGTCTGCTGATCTGCCGTATATAATCTTACATGTGATACTGTCTGCCGAGTCATGTATCTAATCCTATCATGTGTAATACTGTCTGCTTAGCTGCTGTATCTAATCCTATCATGTGTAATACCATCTGCTGAGCTGTTGTATCTAATCTTATCATATCTGATACTGTCTGCTGAGCTGTTAATCCTACTGTGTGTGTGATACCGTCTGTTGAGCTGCTGTATCTAATCCGACCATATTTGATACTGTCTGTGTAGCTGGCCAGCTAGAACCTGTCCAAGTTTGCTAATATGAATTATATGCTTATACAGCTAGACCTGCTAATAATTTAATACAGTTCCTATGTTTTTATATTAGAGAAAGAAAGAGAGTTATTAACAGTGACTTCATCTTTTTGGATGTCATATAACAGTTATATATTGTGTTCACAGAAGCAGAAAAGATAATATGCCTTTAAGATTCAGTAAATGAATGTAAGGTAAACAACAGAAAGCATAGAGTTAAACTGTTGTTACTGCCCAGGAGTTTTAACCAATCACAGCCAACCTCACACTGGGCATGACTGGAAAATCCCCTAGCAGAACCTTCTGGAGTCGGTATAGACCAGAGAAGAGGAGCTGAACAGACACATCCAGTCAGAGCTGTGTGTTATGGGAATAAGAGGCCAAATAGGCATTTAGAACAGTTATATAATGTTCATCTTGTTAATACTGTGATCAGAACTATATACTGAACCAGTTCTATATGTTTGTTTACAGTTCCACCAAACTGCGACCAAGCTACGCACAAACTGTGCAAATAGAACTATTGGTTAAACCTCAGATATGCCTCTCAGAGAGAATATAAAGTGCTTAAATAACGTAGAGTAAGAGTACAGATACTGAAGAGAGAAATATATCCACCATTTATGTTGAATGACAAGAATGAACAGTTAAACCACCATTTTATGCATACAGCCATTTTGTGAAACTTTATGCAACACGTGTTTGAACATGGACTATCTGCTGAGGAGGTGGCAATGTTATATATGGAACAAAAGTTTAAATTAATAAAGAAGTTATTTTAAGCATTTGGGGTGCTCTTTAAAGGGGTATTCCTATCACAATAATCACTGATAAATCTGTTAATGATTTAACAGTGATCATTTTTCTAAATATTTGTAATTAACTAATTCCCACCCATTAGGAGAAAATTGATCTATACTTACCTGATTGTTGTCTTCGGTCTCCCTGGTTACGGCCACCGCTCTTCTCTAGAATTGCGGTGGCCGCGCTGCGCAGAAGACTTCTTTTCTCCTGGCTGGGTCGCGCGCAGTCCTGAACGTACACGCCGACGCGGCACATGCGCCATGGTGACTTCTTCCTGGCCAGTATAGTATACTTGCCAGGGAGAAGTGACCATGGCGCATGCGCAGCGATGTGCGCGTTCAGTTCAGCTCAAAGCCCGGCCGGGAAATGACTTTAATCAAGATGAAGCCCACCCCTGCCAAAACCACGAAGTGGACGGCACACCGGTAGCAGGTAAGAATGAAACAGCGTGATGGAAATACCCCTGGAAAAGGATGCAGAACGCTATCAAATGGAAGCTGAAATGGAGGCACAGCGCCAACAGATGAAAAGTCTGGAAAGGCAGAAAGAAGTTAAGATCATGGAAGCCAGACTCAGAGTACATGAAGAGGATATGAATCAGAGTAGTCTTAGGTTCAAATCAGAACTAAGTGAAGAAACAGACTCCAATTTTCCTCCATACTCCCAGAAAATACTGCTCAGAAAGACAAAGAGAGACT
This sequence comes from Bufotes viridis, assembly GCA_033119425.1. NCBI lineage: Eukaryota > Metazoa > Chordata > Amphibia > Anura > Bufonidae > Bufotes > Bufotes viridis. Next base: position 157,676,912 of record CM065595.1, read on the forward strand.
TAGTCCAGTGTCAGAAAAAGGTATGTGAATGTACTCTCTATCTCTACCGGAAAAGATGAAGAAAGGGACTCACCTAATTCATAACTAAGTGAGAAAATAGAACCATGTAATTCTATTCCTAGATGTCACGGGCGGCAATGGTCAGGAGAATGTTACAACTATTGTCCCAGCTAGACAACAGAGAACAGTCCTCGCTAGACTTTCCTTTCCGGAACCCACTGCAGTTTCAGGAGACGTACTGAAGTTCACAAAGAGGAATGCAAGTATTGAAATGATCATCGAGCATCATTGCTTCAGTCCAGTTGACAAGTTACTTCTATAGAAAAGACAAAGAAGCCTACAAGCAAGCTTGAATGCAAGATATGGTCATCCTTTCTTAGTACAAAGAGCTTTTAGAGATAAATTGAATAACTGGCCTAAAATAGGTCCTAAAGAATCTTCACACTCCAAAAGTGCAAGCATGCAGCAATGCCATCCCACATGCTCAAGGACTAGAAGTACTGAACGACTATCTAGAAAACCACAGGATGCTAGCTAAGCTACCTGAAGAAGTGGCTTCTAGATGGAATCGCTATGTGACTGAACAGTTAGATCTAGGTAAGAACTTCCCAAGTTTTAAAGAGTTCTCTGAGTTCATCAATAAGGAAGCACGAATAGCATATAATCCAGTAACAGCATCTTACATCTTAAAAACCTTAGAAGAAAGGCCTGTGAGAGATATAAGACGCGCAAGAGCAACTAGCTTTGCAACCAACGCAGCAGCCAAAGGTCTAGATATCTACCAGAGCAAGTTCAAAGTCACTACTGGGATCAGTAGAGAGACAGAACCGACAAATCTTTAGACTACCTTCAAATGTATGTTCTGTGGCAAGAACCACTCCATACACAAGTGACAACAATTGAGGAGCAGTTCCCAGATGAAAAAAATTGTAATTGATAACCAACTGTGTTTTGGAGGTAAGAAAAAGGCCACATGCAGCGTTTGCAAAGGACGCCATCCTACACTACTACATGAAGAACGTCCAAAGAAAGATAAATCGTCACTACCTAAAGATGCTGAGGAAGAAAGGAAAGTGTTAGTATTCTTTTGAAGAGTGAGGGAATTAGAAAGCAACGGCACATCAATTGTTTTAGTGTGCATTTTAAATCCTAAAGGGAGGAACAAGAAGGTATACGCCTACTGGATGCCCAGAGTGACATCACCTTCATTGATCAAGAAATCTGCAAGAAATTACAAGTGGCTACAGAACCAGTGAAGCTCAAACTCACCACAATGATGGGAAGAGACACATTAGTGAAGAGTCAAAGGGTCAAAGGACTGAGAGTTAGAGGACTTCATTTAAGCTTCACATTAGATCTACCTCCAGCTTATACAAAAGATGATATACCTCTAGATCAAGATCGCATACCTACCTGTGAAACAGCCAATAAATGGGAGCACCTAACTGTTATATCTCATGAAATGTCCCCGCTGAAGGACTTTAGTGTTGGACTGTTGATAGGTTACAATTGTCCCGAAGCCTTGGTACCATGAAAGATAATCACAGGAGCAAAGGGTGAACCCTACACTGTTTAAACTGATCTAGGATGGGGTGTTGTTAGAGGAAAACAACAGATTGCAAACTCAAGACAGGTGACAAGATTGTGTGATCGAATATCTGTCCAAGAGTTACCAACAGTAAGTCCAGCAAAAGTAATCAAAATCCTTGAATCTGATTTTGAAGACATAAGTTCTAAAGAAAAGAGTGTATCCCAAGAAGACATAAAGTTCGTACACACTGTAGAAGAAAGTATTCAGCAGAATCAACAAGGCCATCTTGAAATGCCCTTACCATTTAGGTACCGACCTCATCTGCCAAATAACAGAGATATTGCCCTAGCAAGATTGAAGTGTTTGAAGAAAAGGATGGGACGAGATCTCAAATTCAAGAAGGATTATTTGAAATTCATGGAAGGCAAATTTGAAGGAGGACATGCAGAGAAAGTTAATAACCAACCTAAAGAAGGAGAAGTGTGGTACATCCCACATCAAGGTGTTTACCACTCAAGAAAAACAGATAAGATTAGAGTAGTGTTTGATTGCTCAGCAAAATAAGATGGTGTTGCATTGAATGATCATCTATTAAAAGGACCAGATCTTATGAACACTCTGTTTGAAGTACTCTGTAGAATTAAAAAAGTATTCCATAGCACTCTTTGAAGTATCTACGGAAGAGAAAGTTTCAACTAGACAAATCATTCTTTCCTCAGTGGCTTCTATATTTGATCTATTGGGATTCTTGGCCCCAGTGATCCTCAAAGCAAGAGAAATATTGCAAGAATTATGCAGACAGAAGTTAGGATGGGATGAACCCATACCTGAAAATTTGAGGCCAAGGTGGGAGAGCTAGATAAGAGACTTGCAAAACTTGAGAGAAGTTCAGATACCCAGATGGTTTGTACCTCATGATTTCGGAAAATACAAGAAAATAGAACTTCATCACTTTTCAGATGCCAGTAGTTATGGTTATTGTCAGTGCTCCTACATCAGAGTGATAGGAGAAGGAAAAATACACTGTGCCCTGGTTATGGGAAATGCCAGAGTTCTACCAAGGCTTGAACTGACAACAGCCATAGTTTCAGCAACAGTAAGCAGGTTTCTGAAAGAAGAATTGGAGTTTAAAATAGATAAAGAATATTTTTGGACAGACTCACAACAGTTGTCCTTGGATACATAAACAACGAACCCGAAGATTCCATATCTTTGTTACCAACAGAGTTCAGAAAATTTGGGAAATAACAAAATCCAGAACATTGGCATCACATTGATACAAAGCATAACCCAGGAGATCATGCTTTAAGAGGTCTGAATTTAACAGAATTGAAGAATTAAAATTGGTTCCAGGTCCAGAGTTCCTTTGGTAAAAGGAAATCATGCCCAGTATAAGTTACACAGAATTATCTATGTGTCATCCAGAAGTAAAGGTTGTACAAACATTGAGCACTGCAGCCAAGTGTCAAGATGACATACTTGAAAGACTAGCCAGATGTTCAAAATGGAATACAGTCATAAAAGTAGTAGCTCAAATTCAACGTTTGGCAAAGGGAATCAGAAATAAGGAATCATTGAATGTAGAGGGAAGAATGAAAGCTGAAGAAACAGTCATAAGACTCATTCAACAGAGACGCTACAGTGAAGAGTTGAAAAGACTTAGTCAAAAACCTAAAAGGCTTCCAAACAACCACCCATTGTACAAGCCTAATCTTGTTCTGCAGAATGCTATAATGAAGGTGGGAGGGAGATTGGAAAATGCATCGTTACCTAGCAGAGTTGGGCATCCAGCAATTCTACCCAAAAATTCTACCTTCACAAGATTAATTATTGATCACTACCACAACAAATCCTTGCATCGGGAAGAAGTTTTACCCAAAGCTGTTTGAGAGAAGGTGGTTACTGGATAGTGAAGGGAAGCAAAGTAACAGCAAAGTATATAAGTAAATGCGTAGTCTGTAGAAAGGCACATAGACCTACCGAAGAGCAAAGAATGGCAGATTTACCGGCAGATTGTGTAAACCCATCACCACCATTTCTTTATAGCAGAATGGATTGTTTTGGCCCATTCATCACCAAGCAGAACTGCAAGGACTACAAGAGATATGGACTAATATTTACATGTCTAAGCTCCAGAGCAATTCACCTGGAAATGTTAGAAGATATGTCAACTGACGCATTCATCAACGCCTTAAGATAATTAGAAGTACTGTGAGAGAGCTTAGAACTGACCAAGGATCTAATTTTGTCGGAGTGAAGAATGAATTGAAGAAAGCTTTAAAGGAGATTAATAAAGAGAAAGTAACTATTTGTTAGAGAAACAGTGTGATTTTCACATGAATGCTCCAAATACAAGCCATACAGGAGGAGTTTGGGAAAGACAAATCAGAACTGTAAGAAATGTGTTAAGTTCAATGTTGAAAACAAATGCCAGAAGAATGGATGATGCTTCATGTAGGACCCTATTCTATGAAGTAATGCCTATTGTTAACAGTCGTCCGCGTACAGTTGATAAGTTTGATAATATCAACGACCCAACAAGTTTGGACCCTTTAACTCCCAACCATCTACTTCACCTTAAGTCTGATTACATACAGCCACCGCCTGGCAGGTTCAACAAGGAGGATTTATATGATAAAAGGAGATGGCGAAGAGTTCAATATCAATCAGAACAGTTTTGCAGTAGATGGAGGAAAGAGTACTTAGCCAATCTGATGCTAAGAAGTAAATGGCAAACACCCAGGAGAAAGGTCCACGTTGGTGACATAGTGTAAGTAAAAGAAGAAGATTTACCTAGAAGTCCATGGAAATTGGCCAAAGTTCTAGAAGTTTAAAAGGATAAAGACAGACAAGTAGGAAGAGTGTTGTTACAAATAGGAGACTCAAAACTTGACAAAAAAGGAAAACGTCTCACTACTCCACTCAAGTTGGAACGCCCTATACAGAAGTCAGTTGTTTTGCTTGAGAATGATAAAAGACACTTGGAAAGTTGAGGACCTGATGGAAAATTCCCTAAATTCATGTTGAAGTCCTACTACAGAGAACATAAAATTATAGGTAATTTGGTGGGAGTGTAGCTGGCCAGCTAAGACCTGTCCTAGGTTGCTAATATGACGTATATGTTTATACAGCTATAATTTAATGCAGTTCCTATATTTTTATATTAGAGACAGAAAGATTTACAGTGACTTCATGTTTCTTGATGTCATATAACAGTTATATATTGTGTTCACAGAAGAAGAAAGATAATATGCCTTTAAGATTCAGTAAATTAATGTAAGTAAGCTCATTGACACAGCAGAATTAACAACAGGCAGCATAGAGTTAAACTGTTGTTACTGCCCAGGATTTTTAACCAATCACAGCCAACCTCACACTGGGCATGACTGGGAAATCCCCTAGCAGAATCTTCTGGAGTCAGTATAGACCAGAGAAGAGTAGCTGAACAGACACATCCAGTCAGAGCTGTGTTTTATGTGAACAAGAGGCCAAATAGGCATTTAGAACGGTTATATAATGTTCATATTGTTAATACCGTGATCAGAACTATATAATGAACCATATAAAATGTAGAGAAGGTAACCAGTGGCACTACACCGCACCTATAGTTAATTTGGATACCAAATAGCGAGGAGTGATGCCTCATGCTGTGTTTGCACCGTATGTACCCCCTCCTGCTATGAAATAAAGCGTATCCCTCTACAATAGGTGAGTGGCGCTCGTTTTAATATTCTCCTTCGCTTGAAGATACCTATATAATGAACAAGTTGTATATGTTTCTTTACAGTTCCACCAAACTGCGACCAAACTATGCAAATCATATTGCAAACTGCGCAAATATAACTATTGGTTAAACCTCAGATATGCCTCTCAGAGTGGTTATAAAGTGCTTAAATAACGTAGAGTGAGAGTACGGATACTGAAGAGAGAAATATATCCACCATTTATGTTGAATGACAAGATTGAACAGTTACACCACCATTTTATGCATACCCCTATTTTGTGATACTTTATGCAACACGTGTTTGTACATGGACTATCTGCTGCGGAGGTGGCAGTGTTTTATATAGGAGAAAAGTTAAAATTAATAAAGAAGTTATTTTAAGCATTTGGGGTGCTCTTTAAAGGGGTATTCCCATCACAATGATCACTGTTAAATCTGTTAAATATTCTAAATATTTGTAATTAACTAATTCCCACCCATTAGGAGAAAATTGATCCATACTTACCTGATTGTTGTCTTCCGTCTCCCTGGTTACGGCCACCGGTCTTCTCTGAAATTGCGGTGGCCACTCTTGCGCAGAAGACTTCTTCTTTTCTCCTGGCCAGGCCACACTAGAAGAATTAGCTTAAAAGAAACAAAACTGAAGCAGAGTGAAAGACAGTCTGGTTGGACTCAAAAGTTAGAGATATCAAATTCTTCTAATGCCACAGCGCAAAAGCCACTTCATAGTGCTGCACCTGTCACAGTCTGCACCGGTGGATATCACATCACTCGAAAACAATGGGGAAGATTTGTCATTATGCTCCAGAAAAGAGGCTTAAAAAGTATTTGCAACATTTTAAATGTAACTTCCTTTAAAAGAAATAAAGTCATAACAGGCAGTTTTACCCGTTACTTTTCAGAAAGGTAGTGTGGCAAGGGTAGGAAGGGCACGTGTCAAGCTGCTGCCACAAATTTATCTTAATTTACGCCAGTTTTCTGGCTCAAATGAAGCCAGAAATCTCCAGCCGCTCAGAGCTGTCATAGCCGCATGGGCTGCTCCTCGTAAACGTGGCGCATCCTCAGCAGTGCAGGGGATATCAAGATATCAAGCGAACGTGTATTTTCAAGTTCGGCGTACAAGGTTCGGGTTATCTAAGAATTCTGTTATGGTCCGTGATTCCGTGCTAGCGGAATCCATAACGGAATTCTTAGATAACCCGAACCTTGTACGCCAAACTTGAAAACACAAGTTCCCTCAACACTAGTGATAAATTTCCCTCAATGTATTTAGGGCAAGGATGTAATGGACGTGAATTATACAAAAATTCCAATTTCATTAAGCAGATAATGTATTCAAAAACAATTAAAAACATTAATACTGGGTTTGATACTAGAATATGCACCTAAGCCCTCCCGCTATCCCAATGTAATATGAAGGCGCTGGGTGACACAGTAAACTATCATAATATCATCACAGTATCAATGTATCACAATATGTTAGTCTTATGACCAGAGGGCGTTACCCACTGGTCAAACCAGAGAGTGGGGATTCTCTGTGTCAACCAAGGGATGGCCGCCACTGACCCCTAGGGTGTTATTCAGGACTCTCACAGGAGCAAGAGAGAAACTGGACCACTTCCTATAGGATTAGCTAATATGGTTGACAGCTGACTCACTGAGTCAGAGAACAGGTAACGCTCCAGTAGCTTAAGTTGCTGTAACAACGGCAGTTAGGGTAAACGACACGGTGGTGAGAAGTGGTATTGCAGAGAAGACTGGAGTAAAGGCAGCAGCTGATGATGATGATGATGACTGTCAGAGGCAAAAGCTGAAGCGTGGTCAGAGACAAGCCAGAGGTCAGAAGCCAGTATCAGATAGTAGCGGGGTACAGAGAATCGGACAGGGCCAGTAGTCGATGCAGGCAGCAGCTGATGATGATGATGTCTGTCAGAGGCAGAAGGTGAAGCGTGGTCAGAGACAAGCCAGAGGTCAGAAGCCAGTATCAGATAGTAGCGGGGTACAGAGAATCAGACAGGCTCAGGATCAGACAGGTCCAGTAGTCGATGCAGGCAGCAGGCTAACAGAATGGTTAAACAAGCTTGGTCCAACACAGAAGATCAGATCAGAACACCCTTGCTATTACTGATAGTAACTCAATGCTCAGGAAACTTCCCAGGAGGGGAATCTGCTATCTATTCTTGTAACCCCCGCCCAGGGGCTGTGCTGGGAGGCAGGAAGCACATGCCCCTGGAAGCATAAATGACAAGAAGTGGCAGGTGCATGCCCCTATGGGATGCCAGCATGGGATGGAGCACGGAGGCAGCATGGCTTGATAACGCATCTGCATACAGTACCTACCAACTTCTGAAAATCGCAAAGAGGGACAATATATGCTGGCATGCATCGTTGCAATTTTTTCATACTAGGCCACGCCTCTAACTCTATAAGTTCCTCTATTTTTTTACAGCATGTGGAGCCCCTCGGACAATTTTATTCTTGCTCTTTAATATCCATTTAACTTAGCACATAAATCATCAAATTACAGATATTTTAAGGTAGAAATGATGGTCTAATACACAGGTAGATGTTTGATGTTAATTGTTTTAGAATACATTGTGTGCTTAATGAAATTAGAATTTTGATACAATTGATGTCCGTTTTATCCTTGGTCTAGACACATCGTCTTCTTGAGTATCTGTCAACATATGAATGTGTAGCCATCGATACATATTAGGTGGTGCCATCCTTACCCTAGGTAGATGATACATCACTCCTCATCATGGCTCTCACTCCATAATAAATGTGTATTATAGGACTCGCGACACTTTAATTCGGCAGAGAACACTTGCAGATTTATCTGGCGTCCTCTACAATAGAAGTGACATCCCGAGGAGAGGATTTGATTAGGAATTAGTGGTGAAATGGCCCGTTACATTTGTGATAAGGCGCTGACTATGTCTGACTCGAGTCGCCGCTGCCGTTACATTAGATATCAGCGGGACGAAGACACATCCCAGAGAATTTAGGACTCCAAATAACCCCTAAAACTCCAGCTTCTTAAATGCAGCTTTGCCCCTGATGATCATACATGCAGATTACAAGTATAAGGTGCGATTTTGCTAGGTGCTGCAGCTCTCCCCATTATAACCCTGTTCATCCTCAGCCTACTGATTCATGAGTATAATGAGAGCCCAGTCCAGCCATTGAAGGCCCCGCTCCTGCATAAGTTCTGAGTGGAGGGGTTTAGCAGGATGATGAAAATGTATCCAAAAATACAGTTTGCAAAGGCAAATATTAAATATCACAAAACAGGACAATCTGGAATCGCGTGCCACATTATACCAGACTTTGCTTCAATTCCCCATCGTTTTCAGTGACTGTATTACAAGAGTCGTGTAGCTGAGAGACGAAATTTGCTGCAATGTAGAAACCAGCCTGTAATGGTGCAGGGACTTTATACTGTGCGTGAGCGGAAGCCCCATAGATACCATGAGACTTATGCAGGAGTTGTCCTTTATTCCGTCTAGTGTTCCCCTTTAAATCAGACCTTCTTCTATTCTCTCCTCTTCTTTTTCGCCTGCAGTAGTAAGGCGTCTCCACCGACCTCGTCCTTGTAGTGTTTTTCATCTAATCGATGGCATTGACCGTCAGGGTAATGGCAGGTGCGGGAGCCACATCTCAATGATGTTGTCGGCATATACAATAGCGCCACTGTACACGGGGCGATGACCAGCATTATAAAATCTCTATTGTAATCAGCGGCACTCACTCTCAGCCTCTTCTGCATGAGGACTTGTGACCTTGTCCACATAAGGCATTCCTCTCCGTCCTTCACTGCCCAGTAACCGATGGATTCAATGCAGCGAGAGTCGCCCCACAGAATTACTATAAAAGGTTTCTTTAAGACAAATCCAATTGCATTATTTAATCTCAATGATCACATGACCATCCCTCTGATGTGGACAACCTGTAGCTCTGCAGCTGCTGTGAGATGATAAGGGATGTAGTCCTCATCTCCTTGTGGATGGATCGTGACTAATACTAACATTAACACTGTGTAAGTTTCATGACCAGCCCAATGTAAATAGGATTGGGGAATTACCTCTTAAATAAACTGATCATAAAAAGGTCATATTTATAGGACCCCAGAGAGATCAAATGATATCATTGGGGGTAATTTACACAATGGGTTTAAACCTAACAAAGGTTTGTTGTTCTGATACAAAGAACCAAATCCTCTGCATAAACATAGAATTACATGATAAATTTCTCTCTACCTGAAACCACCACTAGAGGGAGCTCACTACATACAGATTATACAGCCACCACTAGAGGGAGCTCACTACATACGGATTATATAGCCACCACTAGAGGGAGCTCACTACATACAGATTATACAGTCACCACTAGGGGAGCTCACTACATACAGATTATACAGCCACCACTAGAGGGAGCTCACTACATACAGATTATATAGCCACCACTAGAGGGAGCTCACTACATACAGATTATACAGTCACCACTAGGGGAGCTCACTACATACAGATTATACATCCACCACTAGAGGGATCTCACTACATACAGATTATACAGCCACCACTAGGGAAGCTCACTACATGCAGATTATACAGTCACCACTAGAGGGAGCTCACTATATACAGATTATACAGTCACCACTAGAGGGAGCTCATTACATACAGATTATACAGCCGCCACTAGAGGAGCTCACTACATACAGATTATACAGTCACCACTAGATGGAGCTCACTACACACAGATTAGACAGCTACCACTAGAGAGATCTTGCTACATACAGATCATACAGCCAAGACTATAATGAGCTCACTACATACACATTATACAGCTACCACTAGGAGGAGCTCACTACATACTGATTAAACAGCCACCACTAGAGGGAGCTCACTACACAAAGAATATACAGCTAACACTAGGGAAGCTCACTACATACAGATTATACAGTCACTACTAGAGGGAGCTTACTACATACAGATTATACAGCCACCATTAGAGGTAGCTCACTACATACAGATTATACAGCCACCACTAGAGGGAGCTCACTACATACAGATTATACAGTCACCACTAGAGGGAGCTCACTACATACAGATTATACAGTCACCACTAGAGGGAGCTCACTAAATACAGATTATACAGTCACCACTAGAGGGAGCTCACTACATACAGATTATACAGCCACCACTAGAGAGAGCTCACTACATACAGATTATATAGCTACCATTAGAGAGAGTTTACTACATACAGATTATACAGCCATCAGAAGAGGGAACTCACTACACACATTCTACAGTCACCACTAAGGAAGCTCACTACATTAAGATTAAACTGCCACCATTAGAGGGGGCTCACATCATATATATTATACAGTCACCACTAGAGGGAGCTCACTACATACAGATTATACAGTCACCACTAGAGGAGCTCAATACATACAGATTATACAGCCAACACTAGAGGGAGCTCACTACATACAGATTATACAGCCAACACTAGAGAGAGCTCACTACATACAGATTATACAGCCAACACTAGAAGGAGCTCAAAACATAAAGACTATACCGTCACCACTGGAGAGAGCTCACTACATACCGATTATACAGCGACCACAAGAGAGAGCTCACTACATACAGATTATACAGCCACCACTAGAGGGAGCTCACTACATACAGATTATACAGCTACCACTAGGGGAGCTCACTACATACAGATCATACCGTCACCAATAGGGAAGCTCACTACATACTGATTATACAGCCACCTCCAGAGGAGTTCACTACACAGATTACACAGCGACCACTAGAGGGAGCTCACTACATACAGATTATGTAGCCACAACTAGAGGAGCCCACTACATACAGAATAAAAAGCCACCACTAGAGGGAGCTCCTACATACAGATTATACAGCCACCACTAGAGGGAGCTCACTACATACAGATTATACAGTCACCACTAGAGGAGCTCACTACATGCAGATTATACAGCCACCACTAGTGGGAGCTCACTACATACAGATTATACAGCCACCACTAGAGGGAGCTCACTACAAACAGATTATACAGACACCTCTAGAGGGAGCTCACTGCATACAGATTTTACAGCCTCCACTAATGGGGGCTACTACATATCAACATGTCAGCGGTCACACGATTTACTCACATAACTGCCTCCCTTGATGTCTCTGGCTTTGTCAATTTCTGATCAGGTGCTGAACAAGCAAAGCAAATTGTCCTGCGCAGAAAGGGATAGAGCTCGGGGAAAGTCAGGTGGGCAATCATATGGCAGATGCACAGCGCAAAAGTCAAAAGAAATGCAATGACCATAGTTTGCGACAGTCCAATAAATGCCGAAGCTCTCTCTGCCTCTCTCAGAGTAGAAAGTAACTGCAATAAAGTTCTGCAATAAATAAAACTATTAACACAGTGCTGAGAGTTTGTTACAGTGGATAAGGCTTCTTTCACACTAGTGTTTTTACTGGATCCGGTAGGATTCAGCAAAAAAAAAAAAAAACGGTTTAGTTACTGATAATGCAACCATCTTCATCTGTTATGAACGGATCCGGTTGTATTATCTTTAACATGTGCCAAGACGGATCCGTCATGAACTCCATTGAAAGTCAATGGAGGACGGATCCGTTTTCTATTAATGGCAGATTGTGGCAGAGAAAGCGGATCCGTCCCCATTGACTTGCATTGGGAGTCATGCCGGATCCGTCTTGCTCGCTTCCTAGGACGGAAAGCAAAATACAACATATTGCAGTTTGCTCTCCGGTATGGGAAAGCAACTAAATGGTACGGAATGCATTTTGGACAATTCCGTTCTGTTCAGTTCAGTTTTGTCACCATTGATAATGAATGGGGACAAAACTAAAGCTAATATTTTCCGGTATTGAGCCCCTATGACGGACCTCAACACCATAAAGCTAAAAAGCTAGTGTGAACATAGGCGTGCGCAGGCTATTACATTAGGGTGTGCACCCTAAGAACAAACACGCGCCAGCATAAGCATGCGTATGTATGTATGTATGTATGCATGCATGTATATATATTATATACACACACACATCTATATACACAAATACACTCTGTATACATACATACAGACCCGCATTATCAATATAATGAAGGGAGAAGAAATCATTTTAAACTTATCGTATTTTTCAGCCCTATAAAACTCTCTGGCCCATAAGACGCACCTAGGTTTTAGAGGGGATAATAAGATAAAAATATTTGTCATTACACCTCAGGTCAGACAACCAATCAGACCCCCAATGTTAATCAGACCTTAGCTGACAGCTTCAATCAGACCCCCAATGTTAATAAGATAACCAATAACAACCAATAACAATCCCATGCAATACAGTATAACCCCTGCACCATCCCATACAATACAGTATAACCCCTGCACCATCCCATACAATACAGTATAACCCCTGTACCATCCCATACAATACAGTATAACCCTGCGCCATCACACACTATACAGTATAACCCCTGTACCATCCTATACAATACAGTATAACCCCTGCGCCATCCCTACAATACAGTATAACCCCTGCGCCATCCCATACAATACAGTATAACCCCTGCGCCATCCCATACTATATAGTATAACCCCTGCACCATCCCGTACAATACAGTATAACCCCTACGCCATCCTGTACAACACAGTATAACCCCTGTGCCATCCCATACAATATACAGTATAACCCCTGTACCATCCCATACAATATACAGTATAACCCCTGTACCATCCCAGACAATATACAGTATGACCCCTGTACCATCCCGTACAATATACAGTATAACCTCTGCACCCTCCCGTACAATATACAATATAACCCCTGTACCCTCCCGTACAATATACAGTATAACCCCTGTACCATCCGGTACAATATACAGTATAACCTCTGCACCCTCCCTTACAATATACAGTATAACCCCTGTACCATCCGGTACAATATACAGTATAACCTCTGCACCATCCCATACAATACAGTATAACCACTGTACCATCCCGTACAATATACAGTATAACCCCTCTACCCTCCCGTACAATATACAGTATAACCCCTGCACCATCCCATACAATATACAGTATAACCTCTGCACCCTCCCTTACAATATACAGTATAACCCCTGTACCATCCGGTACAATATACAGTATAACCTCTGCACCCTCCCGTACAATATACAGTATAACCCCTGTACCCTCCCGTACAATATACAGTATAACCTCTGCACCCTCCCTTACAATATACAGTATAACCCCTGTACCATCCGGTACAATATACAGTATAACCTCTGCACCCTCCCGTACAATATACAGTATAACCCCTGTACCCTCCCGTACAATATACAGTATAACCCCTGTACCCTCCCGTACAATATACAGTATAACCCCTGTACCATCCCGTACAATATACAGTATAACCTCTGCACCCTCCCTTACAATATACAGTATAACCCTGTACCATCCGGTACAATATACAGTATAACCTCTGCACCCTCCCGTACAATATACAGTATAACCCCTGTACCCTCCCGTACAATATACAGTATAACCCCTGTACCATCCTGTACAATATACAGTATAACCCCTGTACCCTCCCGTACAATATACAGTATAACCCTGTACCCTCCCGTACAATATACAGTATAACCCCTGTACCATCCCGTAAAATATACAGTATAGTCCTCTCTGTGATCACTGGGCAATATATAAACCATACGGGGAAAATTGCTCTCAGAAACCCTGTTTCTGACCCTTATGTTAAAACATAACTTTCGTTTGATTGCTCTATTATCTAAACACCTAAAGGAAAAAATAATTTTAAAAAGCTGCTGTTTCTCTACATGACCGGTTGTTTATAGTAGTGGTAATAGAGTGGTTATAGTAATGGTAATAGAGTCTCAAGGATCTATAAAAGCAGCTACACTATTTTTACAGACCTTTTAGACTCTATTAACACTACTATCAATATAAAGTCATCTAGAGAAACAGTAGTTTTTTTCCTTTAGATGTTAAAACATAACTTTAATTTGATTGCTCCAACACCTAAAAAAACCTGCTGTTTATCTAGATGACCTTATGTTAATAGTAGTGTTAATAGAGTCTCAAAAATAGTTTAGCTGCTTTTATAGACCCTTGAGACTCTATTACCACTACTATAAACAACCAGTCATCTAGAGAAACATCAGCTTTTTAAAATATTTTTTTCCTTTAGGTGTTAAAGCAATCAAATGAAAGTTATTTTTTAACATAAGGGTCAGAAGCAGGGTTTTGTTTAGCCTCTTGGTTATTAGTTCATAAAGCTCCATATTGAGCTCCCAGCAGTAGATAGAAGCCTGCAGGGCACTTCTGTTGTCACATCACCTGGGCACATGCTCTTTGCTCAGAGGTTCCATTCCTACCATGCTATCCCTGGGACTTCATCAGCTGCTGGGAATGGCGCAGCAGGGGTGGTGCTCTTCCTGATAACTGAAAAGGAATGCTCCTGCTGTGTTCAGCTCCAGAGAGTAGGGGGTGTGAGAGGATCAGCCAATGGCACGACAGCCAGCTGATACTGGCCAATCAGCAGCCTCCTCCCTAATAACAAAGCTCTGTAATGTACGGAGCTCTGTTATTGGAGATTTCAGGGATCAGCTGTGTTGCTCTGCTGCCTGCAGTGCCTGTGCTGTTCACAGCGCTCAGTGCTCTTATGAATGGCAGTGAAATCTGGGCTGAGCGCACATTCTATGCCTTTAGTCGGCCTGATTAGGGTGTGCCCAGGCACACCCGGCACACCCGTGCGCACGCCTATGAGTGTGAAAGTAGCCTGAAGTCCCTGACAGTAGAGAGGTCAGCTAACGGGAATTTCTGATACTATGTAACAACAGGAAGTGATGGCTTTCAGTTTCTAGTTTGCATTCACTGACAGCTAGCAGAGATCTTAAAAATGATTACAAAGAGAGGACTGTAGTGTTTTGAATACTTAGATCCCCATTGCAGTTTCTTGCTTTGGTGCGTTTGTTTTCCTCGCCATCGTCCTCGCCATCGTCCTTCTCTCAGGTAGCATCTGATAAGCAGATTCAGCCTCGCGCTTTCTGCTCGTTAACAGGATCGGCAAATTCTTGTAGCCGACGGCTTTGTAAAACGTAACTTTTGAAGGCTATTTTCAGAGCCGCTCATTTACTGACTTGATTCAATCTTCACCATTAGGGAAACTTGGAAGAAAAAAAATGGGAAATTCATTTGAAATATTAATTAAAATGCAAATCAAAATCAGCAGAAGATGGTAATGCTGTAACGGATAGGAGAGCGAGGACTGCGGCGTAGTGGGGCTCAGCGTGGGGAGGGGCCGAGATGCTGCACAAATGATAACGCAATCTATTGACATTGGAAATGCGCAATAATTCAATAAAACCAGCGGCGGAGAAATCTGCATCCAGGAATAACCAGCAGCTAATGAAAATGTATGAGCCACACGGCAGAAGGTGAGGAATTGGTGCATGGACACAGAAATGGGGAGGGGGTCTGTAATGTACAGGGGGCACGAGTGGGGGTGACGGGGAGATAAACATGACCCTGATGAACGGGAACGACAGGAGCAGGACATCCCTAATATACACCACAAAAATCCTAAACCGTCCTGTGGACTGAGGCTGAACTCATAACTGAGGTGTGTCCGGAAATTGCCATTTCTGCAGTTGTCATCTATACTGGAGCTCTGCATGACAGCACACGTGGATTAAGACTTTGCAGTGACGTTCCTTCCAGCATTCTCTGGTCAATTCTGTGTTTGTTAGTTTTAAAGTATTTATTTTTATGGAACACAGGTCAGTTTTTCAGATACAGAGCTCCAAATGCACAGCACAGCTATAGAGCACAGCTATGGGATTATTTTCTGGCTTCCAAGAGCCAAAACTAGTTTACTGAGCTCCTCCTAGTGGTATCATCTGTATGTAGTGAGCTCCCTCTGGTGGTGACTGTATAATCTGTATGTAGTGAGCTCCCTCTGATGGTGACTGTATAATCTGTATGTAGTGAGCTCCCTCTAGTGGTGGATGTATAATCTGCATGTAGTGAGCTCCCTCTAGTGGTGGCTGTATAATCTGTATGTAGTGAGCTCCCTCTGATGGTGACTGTATAATCTGTATGTAGTGAGCTCCCTCTAGTGGTGGATGTATAATCTGCATGTAGTGAGCTCCTCTAGTGGTGGCTGTATAATCTGTATGTAGTGAGCTCCCCTAGTGGTGGCTGTATATTCTGTATGTAGTGAGCTCCCTCTAGTGGTGGCTGTATAATCTGTATGTAGTGAGCTCCCTCTAGTGGTGGCTGTATAATCTGTATGTAGTGAGCTCCCTCTAGTGGTGGCTGTATAATCTGTATATAGTGAGCTCCCTCTAGTGGTGGCTGTATATTCTGTATGTAGTGAGCTCCCTCTAGTGGTGACTGTATAATCTGTATGTAGTGAGCTCCCCTAGTGGTGGCTGTATAATCTGTATGTAGTGAGCTCCCCTAGTGGTGGCTGTATAATCTGTATGTAGTGAGCTCCCTAGTGGTGGCTGTATAATCTGTATGTAGTGAGCTCCCTCTGGTGGTGACTGTATAATCTGTATGTAGTGAGATCCCTCTAGTGGTGACTGTATAATCTGTATGTAGTGAGCTCCCTCTGGTGGTGACTGTATAATCTGTATGTAGTGAGCTCCCCTAGTGGTGGCTGTATAATCTGTATGTAGTGAGCTCCCTTTAGTGTTGGCTGGATAATCTGTATGTAGTGAGCTCACTCTAGTGGTGACTGTATAATCTGTATATAGTGAGCTTCCTCTAGTGGTGGCTGTATAATCTGTATGTAATGAGCTCCCTCTAGTGGTGGCTGTATAATCTGTATGTAGTGAGCTCCCTCTAATGGTGGTTGTATGATTTGTATGTAGTGAGCTCCCGCTAATGGTGGCTGTATAATCTGTATATAGTAATCTCCTGAGCTCCCTCTAGTGGTGGCTGTATATATCTGTATGTAGTAATCTCCTGAGCTCCCTCTAGTGGTGGCTGTATATATCTGTATGTAGTAATCTCCTGAGCTCCCTCTAGTGGTAGCTGTATAATCTGTATGTAGTGAGCTCCCTCTAGTGGTGGTTGTATGATTTGTATGTAGTGAGCTCCCTCTAGTGGTGGCTGTATATATCTGTATGTAGTAATCTCCTGAGCTCCCTCTAGTGGTGGCTGTATATATCTGTATGTAGTAATCTCCTGAGCTTCCTCTAGTGGTGGCTGTATATATCTGTATGTAGTAATCTCCTTAGCTCCCTCTAGTGGTGGCTGTATATATCTGTATGTAGTAAACTCCTGAGCTCCCTCTAGTGGTGGCTGTATATATCTGTATGTAGTAATCTCCTGAGACCCCTCTAGTGGTGGCTGTATATATCTGTATACAGTAATCTCCTGAGCTCCCCTAGTGGTGGCTGTATATATCTGTATGTAGTAATCTCCTGAACTCCCTCTATCGTGTAGTAAACTCCTGAGCTCCTCTAGTGGTGGCTGTATATATCTGTATGTAGTAATCTCCTGAGACTCCCTTCTAGTGGTGGCTGTATATATCTGTATATATCTGTATGTAGTAATCTCCCTGAGCTCCCTCTAGTGGTGGCTGTATATATCTGTATGTAGTAATCTCCTGAGCTTCCTCTAGTGGTGGCTGTATATATCTGTATGTAGTAATCTCCTGAGCTCCCTCTAGTGGTGGCTGTATATATCTGTATGTAGTAATCTCCTGAGCTCCCTCTAGTGGTGGCTGTATATATCTGTATGTAGTAATCTCCTGAGCTCCTCTAGTGGTGGCTGTATATATCTGTATGTAGTAATCTCCTGAGCTCCTCTAGTGGTGGCTGTATATATCTGTATGTAGTAATCTCCTGAGCTCCCTCTAGTGGTGGCTGTATATATCTGTATGTAGTAATCTCCTGAGCTCCTACTCTACTGTGGCTGTATATATCTGTATGTAGTAGTCTCCTGAGCTCCCTCTAGTGGTGGCTGTATATATCTGTATGTAGTAATCTCCTGAGCTCCCTCTAGTGGTGGCTGTATATATCTGTATGTAGTAATCTCCTGAGCTTCCTCTAGTGGTGGCTGTATATATCTGTATGTAGTAATCTCCTGAGCTCCCTCTAGTGGTGTCTGTATATATCTCTATGTAGTAATCTCCTGTGCTTCCTCTAGTGGTTTCTGTATATATCTGTATGTAGTAATCTCCTGAGCTCCCTCTAGTGGTGGCTGTATATATCTGTATGTAGTAATCTCCTGAGCTCCCTCTAGTGGTGGCTGTATATATCTGTATACAGTAATCTCCTGATCTCCCTCTAGTGGTGGCTGTATAATCTGTATGTAGTGAGCTCCCTCTAGTGGTGGCTGTATAATCTGTATGTAGTGAGCTCCCTCTAGTGGTGGCTGTATAATCTGTATATAGTGAGCTCCCTCTAGTGGTGGCTGTATATTCTGTATGTAGTGAGCTCCCTCTAGTGGTGACTGTATAATCTGTATGTAGTGAGCTCCCCTAGTGGTGGCTGTATAATCTGTATGTAGTGAGCTCCCCTAGTGGTGGCTGTATAATCTGTATGTAGTGAGCTCCCTCTGGTGGTGACTGTATAATCTGTATGTAGTGAGATCCCTCTAGTGGTGACTGTATAATCTGTATGTAGTGAGCTCCTCTGGTGGTGACTGTATAATCTGTATGTAGTGAGCTCCCCTAGTGGTGGCTGTATAATCTGTATGTAGTGAGCTCCCTTTAGTGTTGGCTGGATAATCTGTATGTAGTGAGCTCACTCTAGTGGTGACTGTATAATCTGTATATAGTGAGCTTCCTCTAGTGGTGGCTGTATAATCTGTATGTAATGAGCTCCCTCTAGTGGTGGCTGTATAATCTGTATGTAGTGAGCTCCCTCTAGTGGTGGTTGTATGATTTGTATGTAGTGAGCTCCCGCTAATGGTGGCTGTATAATCTGTATATAGTAATCTCCTGAGCTCCCTCTAGTGGTGGCTGTATATATCTGTATGTAGTAATCTCCTGAGCTCCCTCTAGTGGTGGCTGTATATATCTGTATGTAGTAATCTCCTGAGCTCCCTCTAGTGGTAGCTGTATAATCTGTATGTAGTGAGCTCCCTCTAGTGGTGGTTGTATGATTTGTATGTAGTGAGCTCCCTCTAGTGGTGGCTGTATATATCTGTATGTAGTAATCTCCTGAGCTCCCTCTAGTGGTGGCTGTATATATCTGTATGTAGTAATCTCCTGAGCTTCCTCTAGTGGTGGCTGTATATATCTGTATGTAGTAATCTCCTTAGCTCCTCTAGTGGTGGCTGTATATATCTGTATGTAGTAAACTCCTGAGCTCCCTCTAGTGGTGGCTGTATATATCTGTATGTAGTAATCTCCTGAGACCCCTCTAGTGGTGGCTGTATATATCTGTATGCAGTAATCTCCTGAGCTCCCCTAGTGGTGGCTGTATATATCTGTATGTAGTAATCTCCTGAACTCCCTCTAGTGGTGGCTGTAAGCTCCCCCTAGTGGTGGCTGTATATATCTGTATGTAGTAATCTCCTGAACTCCTCTAGTGGTGGCTGATATATATATGTATGTGGTAATCTCCTGAGCTCCCTCTAGTGGTGGCTGTATATATCTGTATGTAGTAAGCTCCTGAGCTCCCTCTAGTGGTGGCTGTATATATCTGTATGTAGTAATCTCCTGAGCTCCCTCTAGTGGTGGCTGTATATATCTGTATGTAGTAATCTTCTGAGCTCCCTCTAGTGATGGCTGTATATATATGTATGTAGTAATCTCCTGAGCTCCCTCTAGTGGTGGCTGTATATATCTGTATGTAGTAATCTCCTGAGCTCCTCTAGTGGCGGCTGTATATATCTGTATGTAGTAGTCTCCTGAGCTCCCTCTAGTGGTGGCTGTATATATCTGTATGTAGTAATCTCCTGAGCTCCCTCTAGTGGTGGCTGTATATATCTGTATGTAGTAATCTCCTGAGCTTCCTCTAGTGGTGGCTGTATATATCTGTATGTAGTAATCTCCTGAGCTCCCTCTAGTGGTGTCTGTATATATCTCTATGTAGTAATCTCCTGTGCTTCCTCTAGTGGTTTCTGTATATATCTGTATGTAGTAATCTCCTGAGCTCCCTCTAGTGGTGGCTGTATATATCTGTATGTAGTAATCTCCTGAGCTCCCTCTAGTGGTGGCTGTATATATCTGTATACAGTAATCTCCTGATCTCCCTCTAGTGGTGGCTGTATATATCTGTATGTAATAATCTCCTGAGCTCCCTCTAGTGGTATCTGTATATATCTGTATGTAATAATCTCCTGAACTCCCTCTAGTGGTGGCTGTATATATCTGTATGTAGTAATCTCCTGAGCTCCCTCTAGTGGTATCTGTATATATCTGTATGTAATAATCTCCTGAGCTCCCTCTAGTGGTGGCTGTATGTATCTGTATATAGTAATCTCCTGATCTCGATGCAACGCGATTTTCACTCAGTCCCATTCACTTCTATGGGGCCAACGTTACATGAAAATCGCAGAATATAGAACATGCTGCGATTTTTCACGCAGCGCACAAGTGATGCGTGAAAACCAAAGCTCATGTACACAGACTCATTGAAATGAATGGGTCCGGATTCTTTGAGGGGCAATGTTCGCATCACGCATTGCAGCCTCGCGGAATACTCGCTCGTGTGAAAGGGTCCTTAGGGTTTCATTTAAAAGGAGACCAAATGCAGTATAGAGAAGTAATATTATAGTAGGATATACATCACATGTGCAGGATTTGCTCCCCTGTTATAAATGCGCCACAGCATACGGGGTTTTGAGCATTTTCTGCTTTGATGACCTGTGCAGGATATTTTCGTGGTACATGTGGTCCGCTACCAGCATCCTCCATTGTATGCACTTTTGCTGGGGATTGCTGTTAGCAACGGATCACATGGGCAGGATTTGCTCCCCCCGGTTGAACTGTGAAACAGCATTTGGGGTCTTGAGCATCTATATGTATGCCTGGAGGTGGGGCAACCTCAGGTTTGAATGTGCCTTGATTTTGATCTATGGGTAACATTCAGGTGCACGTGGGCAGCCTGCGTCACATGCTGCTTATAGGTGGGACTCACAGCCTCCTCCCATTGTATGTGTGATTTGATGCTGGAGGTAACTGGGAGCTGCTGGCTGTGTGTCAGACCTATCATAAACTGTCCATACGACATAGGTAGGTTAGCGTTAGGTCTCGTGCCAGATTGAGAGACCTTGACGGGGTGCGCGGGCTTCGGTATGTTCTTGATATAAGAATATATTGGCGAACTGTCTCATTTTAATATCAGTGTGAGGGTTTAGCCATATATTGTCAATTGCATTTGCCATTGTAGTGCACCATTTTCAGTGATTTTCTGTTTTTATTGTCCCATCCGCACATTTTGTTAGGATACACATTATCTTGATCTATAGAGAAGAGGACGACACATGATCTACATTAAAAATGTGACTTGTTAATGTGAAGCCTAAAAGGGAACATAATTTACCTGGTGAATGGAGGGCGGAGGAGGTTTCTGCATTACTAGGAAAGGTTTAGATGGCGTCACTGCCGCGGCCTGTCATTTGGTGGGTAATACGTGTAATCAACGCGTTAAATTGTGCAGATGATCTAAACCTGCATTTACTGCACATGTAGAAAAAGAAAAGTCACCATTACACCCCCACCGCCCGCCCAAATGGAACAATCTGCAGCGACCATTACCATAGAAAGCTACTGAACCAGAAAGACCTGAGACCATGGAGCAGAGGGGGATGTCGTGGAAAGGGGGCACAGCAAAAATCATAGGGGAACTCCCTGTGCTATCACACCCCCACACTCCGTGCCATAACCATGGGCCCTATAGGAGTTGTATGGAGGATCCAGATATACACATCGGCATCCGTTCTTGTGGTCAGTGCTGCTGGGTTACAAGCGATAGCACCACGGCACGGGAATCAGAATGTGGGGGCCACATCCGCCCGCCCTGTCTCATAGCCTCTCCATCAGCACCACATGAACTGGATGTTGTGGACCCTCACCATCCCTACTGCCTGAACTTTGCTCCACAGCTTGTCTCTGCCGTGTATGTCAGGGGGAGCTCTCCTCTCTCCTCTGTATCAGAGCAGTGAAACCACATTGTCGTGGCAATGTTGAAGTCCTGCTCCTCTCTGGCTTTGGAGCTGCACTTCCCCACCACGGCTCCGGCCATTGTCCAGTCAACAGGCAGAGACCAGGCCCAGAAAAACTGGAGGCTCCTCAAGGCTGGGTTTCAATTTCCAAGATGTATCACAGCCAGGATGCCTCTGAAAACGGTGCCAAGACAGACATAGCAGAGCTGGAGAAGGTTCAGAGGAGGGCAATGAAAGTAATAACTGGAATGGGTGGACTACAGGTCCCTGAAAGATTTTCAAATTTAGGGGAGATCTAATAACTATGTATAAATATATCAGGGGTCAGTACAGAGATCACTCCCATCATCTATTTATCCCCAGGACTGTGACTCTGATGAGGGGACATCCTCTGCGTCTGGAGGAAAGAAGGTTTCTACACAAACATAGAAGAGGACTCTTTGCGGTAACAGCAGTGGGACTATGGACTCTTTACAGTAAGAGCAGTGAGACTATGGACCAGGGGTCAAGTCCTGGGGAAAAAAATGCAGAAACTAACCCAAGATCCACTGCAGTGCCTCCATGTGACGTCACAGTGCGCGGCGTACGCAAAGGGCAGGGGAGGTCGGGAGGAGGAGCAAGGAAGTACCATATTTTTCGCCCTATAAGACGCACCTAGGTTTTAGAGGGGGACAATAAGAAAAAATATTTTTCATTACACCTCAGGTCAGACCACCAATCAGACCCCCAATGTTAATTAGACCTCAGCTAACAGCCCAATAAGATCCCCAATGTTAATAAGACCCCATTAAGACCTCAGATTACACCTCAGCTCAGACCGCAATATGAATGACCCCCAATCAGACCTCAGATAAGAGCCCCATGCCGCATAGCAGCCCCCAGTAGCCCTATAGCAGCCCACAGTAGCCTTATAGCAGCCTCCATTAGCATTATAGCAGCCCCAGTAGCCTTATAGCAGCTCCCATTAGCCATATAGCAGCACCCATAAGCCATATTGCAGCCCCCAGTAGCCCTATTGCAGCCCCCAGTAGCCCTATAGCAGCACCCAGTAGCCTTATAACAGCCTCCATTAGCATTATAACAGCCCCAGTAGCCTTATAGCAGCCCCCAGTAGCCATATAGCAGCCCCCAGTCGCCTCATAGCAGCCCCCAGTGCCTCTCCATCAGCCCCCAGTGCCTCTCCATCCACCCCCAGTGCCTCTCCATCTGCCCCCAGTGCCTCTCCATCTGCCCCCAGTGCCTCTCCATCAGCCCCCAGTGCCTCTCCATCAGCCCCCAGTGCCTCTACATCAGCATGTCCGCACTATATCTGTGCCATAGCGCTGCATTTTTTATTCAGTATAAAATATGATTTTATATGTATGTAAATGAGGGTGTAAATGTGCCCAAGGGGTGGTACAAACCTTCCTTGTGCCCAGCACTGCCCCCTGTTAAGGAGACCAGCACCGCCTCCGTTCTACCAATCTCCTCCTTGCTCTCAGTGAGATCACCTTAAATCTCACGAGGCACGAGATCGAGCGTGCGCATTTCCGACATAGTGTTCCTTCTCTGTGCTGGCATCAGCCTCAGGGAAGGAACTGGGCATGCCTTTAAGAGGCATTCCATTTTGCTCCGTCCTAATAGAAGGCTATGGGAAAGCATAACCGATCCATCTGGGTACAGACGTACAGAGAGGAGGGACAGGACAGACTGTGGTAATGGAGACTGCATACAAGGGCTGCTGCTCATTATCTACATCTCCACCAGCCTCTCTGTACTTCATGTCTCCTCATGAACTCCATTCCTACAGAGATTCAGCTGAAGATCTTATCATCTGTATTCAGGATTATAATCCCTGACCAGTAGATCAGAGAGGAGGATGAGGCAGCTCTTTAGCTCAGTGTTGTGAAGTAACTTGTCCTCATGTGTGATTAGGACAGGTTTTATGTGTACTGATAGGACGGTGGCCATTTTATTTCTCCTAATGATTGCTCCCTAGACAAAATGAGCCATTATAACTAATGGAAGGTATTTGGGAATATATTTATAATAAAGTAATATTTAAGTATTTTCATTTTCTTAATTCCCGGAGAACCCCTTTAAGTTTATGCCTGGAAACTGGTAAAAAGAGGAGTGAAAACTACACCAGTCAGGGACCCTGGGCACATGGACTGCAGGAGGTGACGCCCTTTAGCTGCACAGGGGTTAACCCTCATTATATACAATAAATAATCTAATATGTTTCCTGCTCGAGACCCCCATGTGTTGCAGCTTAAGGGGTTGTTTTGTTACATCACATAATGGGACACATTTACTTTGGTTCATGAATAAAATCCTAGAATTGCAGTAAAGACTGACATTTTACACAGTAGGAAAGGGGTATGGGGCTCTCCTGGTAACACAGGTCCCTGAATTGTCTATTCGGCTGTTTCTATATGCTTTTAATATGCTTTATACATAGCATATGCTTTGTGACAACTACTAATGACCCCCATTGCAGCACTCCAATGCTTGGCTAAACAGCTTTCCACAGATTGGTATTTATGTCTGCATTGTGATGTAGAGTTATGGTCCTCCGTACTGTCTCTCGGTTTCTTATGTGTCAGTCTTCAATGCATTTCAAGCATTTTATTCATGTACCCGGAGGTTAAGGATGAACAGATCTCTAGCTCTTTTCAAAGTGGGGAGAGGTATTTAGCAGTGCATAAAAAGTGGGAAAATGCAGAATAAGTTCTCATGCACACAAACGTATTTTTTGTCTGTGTCCTTTCCGTTTTTTGTGGCCCCTTTGCAGAATCATTTACTATAGTGGGTCCACAAAAAAACGGAATTAACTCTGTGTGAATTCCATGTCCGTATGTCTGCATAGCCGTTCCGCAAAAAAATAGTAACATGTCATATTATAGTCCGCATTACGGACAAGGATAGGACTGTGCGGAATGCACATGGGCGGTATCCATGTTTTGCAGATCCGCAATTTGCAGACTATAAAACACCCAACGGTCGTGTGCATGAGCCCTGAAGTGAGTAAACACACAACAAAATAAACCCTGCAAAGGCCCCATGCACACAACCATTGTTTGTTTCCGCGTCCGTTCCGTTTTTTTTCACGGATAGGATGCTTCCCCATTCATTTCAATGAGTCCGTCAAAAAATGCGGATGGTCAGCCGTTTTTGTTCTGCATCCGTGTTTTCATTCCGTCAAAAAAATAGTGCATGTCCTATTTTTTTCACGTTTGCGGACAAGGATAGGCATTTTTACAATGGATCTGCCATAAAAATCGGATTCGTCAAAAAAAACGGTCCATCATCCGTTTTTTTGACGGAAGCAAAATTTACAGGAGGAGCGGAAGCGGAGGCAGGCAATGGTCGTGTGCATGTAGCCAAAGTCTGAGGACAAGTTGGAAACAATATCTTCACTGGATCAGAAATGTTTTCGCTGCCCAATGTTTCTGCAAATGTTAAAAGGAGCCCCAACCGCCCAACGTAAAAAGTAATTAAGTTTCGCATTAATACTGTCTGGATAAGCCGTCCGTCGCCGCAGCCTCGTTAATCGTCTTTTGTGCGTTTCCCTCGTTCATTAGGTTTCAAATGATGAAAAAAGCAGCTGCAAGTATTTACATTTCTGTAAATGTCCTTCAAGAGCGGTGACCTCGCGAGGAGAGCGCCATTTATAACGAGAAGCTGCTAATTAACACCCAAATGAAAAGTAACGGCCGACTCAGAGTTAGTAAAAGCCAGTGCTACATTGTATCAGATGTCTCAGGCTAATTATGTGAAGATAATACTGTAAAAGGCCAATGCAGCTCGAAAAAAATGCAATATGGCAGCTGAAAACGTACGGAAGAGCATGGGACACTCAAATAAATAATAAAATCTATATAAATACATACAATATAATACATTATATAAATAGATAATAAATAATAACAAAAGTAACCAAAGTTTATCCACGCCAGGTTCCACTGGCCACCAACACCAACTCTCCTCGTCGACCACTCCACACACTTTGCTTGACGCTCACGGTCTGCACAAGGCTATATACAGAGGCGTTACTTGTAGCAGATTGGTTTTTCTTTACTTCTGACTCCTCCACAGGTCCCCTGATACTTCAGGGTGAGGGACGTGCAAGTCAGTTGGCCCTGCTCAAGTCAACCCTTCTCCATTGCAATGCTCAGGTGCTTGACCCTCTATAGGCCCTGAGTAAAGATGAGTGAATTTCATATTTTGCAATTCGTTCACACTTTGTTTGGTAGGAAAAGCAGAATTGCGTTATGGATTCCGTTACCACGGACTATAACGCAATTCTATGACGGAATACATAACGGATCCGTCCCGTTTCCGTTATGCAGGTTAGGACTCCCCTGCATAACGGAAATGGGACGGGTCCGTTTTGCAGCCCATAGACTTCTATTATGACGGAATCAATAACAGAATGCCTCTAAAGGCATTCTGTTATGCATTCAGTCATAGAATTGTGTTATGGTCCGTGGAATACATAACCAATTCTGCTTTTACGACCAAAAGAAGCATGAATGAATTTCATAACATGAAATTCGCTCATCTCTAGCCCTGAGGTGTTCCACCAATTTGAAAGCATCAGCCACCTCTACTTGCTAGCTAGCTATCACGCAGGTGTTGGCTAGCTCTCCCTCTCACCAGTTGCAGAGTCTACCGAAACATTATGCTGCCTGCATGATCTGACATGAGGTCCTTCTACTTATACACTTCGAGGACTGTGATCTGCGCATGGCCCCTATGCTGACCTCAACCCAGCATTGCCACATATCTGGAATTACCTCCTAATAGCCAAATATTCACATTGCATTTCTGCAGTGTGTTTCTTGTGGTTCACATAACACATGCGGTAGTTGTTAAACCCATCACCATCTTTCTCCCCTCACATAAAGAACATCTTATGGTGTATTATACATGACACACAATGAGGAGGCAGGTCATAGTAATAATCACATATCAGGTGTCCATATCCTGCAGTTCAGTCACATAACAGTTCAGCTTGGGTGGTACTGCCACCACAACTGGGTCAACGGTAACCGATAACCACAGAACAGAAACTGTGTTCAGCTGAGAAATGGTACATATGATCTTGTAAGAGGGTCTACAGCATTTCCACCCTTCGTACAGACCTGCTAAGTGGGAAGGACATTAATCACGTCTGTGCAGCACGGGGTCTGTGTTTGATAAGGTCTGGAACTGTATTAATTTAGGGGTCTGTATTAATTTCTGGGCAGGATGAAGAGGGTCATATGCACCCTTTGTGATAAAATACCATAGTGTGGTGGTGTCCTATAAAAATGGGCAGATAAAGACATAAGAAATTACTTCAAAGAGTATCCCTGACCTCCCTTCTTAAAAGTTAGCAAAATCAATATAGCAGAGCTCTGTCGTATTGAATTGGTAGATGTTAAAGGTTTTTACACTGATGACTTATCTTTTAAATAGGTCATCAGTATGTGATCTGTGGGGGTCTGACATCAGGGACCCCTGCTCATCAGCTGTTACAGACACCACTAGAGGGAGCTCACTACATACAGATTATACAGCCACCACTAGATGGAGCTCACTACATACAGATTAAACAGCCACCACTAGAGGGAGCTCACTACATACAGAGTATACAGCCACCACTAGATGGAGCTCACTACATACAGATTATACAGCCACCACTAGAGGGAGCTCACTACATACAGATTATACAGCCACCACTAGAGGGAGCTCACTACGTACAGATTATACATCTACCACTAGAGGGAGCTCACTATATATAGATTATACAGCCACCACTAGAGGGAGCTCACTACATACAGATTATACAACCACGACTAGAGGGAGCTCACTACAAAGAGAATATACAGCCACCACTAGAGGGAGCTCACTACATACAGATTATACAACCACGACTAGAGGGAGCTCAGTACATACAGATTATACAGCCACCACTAGAGGAGCTCACTACATACAGATTATACAACCACGACTATAGGGAGCTTACTACATACAGATTATACAGTCACCACTAGAGGGAGCTCACTACATACAGATTATACAGTCACCACTAGAGGGAGCTCACTACATACAGATTATACAGCCACCACTAGAGGGAGCTCACTACATACAGATTATACAGCCACCACTAGAGGGAGCTCACTACATACAGATTATACAGCCACCACTAAAGGGAACTCACTATATACAGATTATACAACCACCACTAGAGGGAGCTTACTACATACAGATTATACAGCCACCACTAGAGGAAGCTCACTACATACAGATTATACAGCCACCACTAGGGGAGCTCACTACATACAGATTATACAGCCACCACTAGAGGGAGTTCCCTTTATACAGATTATACAGTCACCACTAGAGGGAGCTCACTACATACAGATTATACAGTCACCACTAGAGAGAGCTCACTACATACAGATTATACAACCACCCCTAGGGAGAGCTCACTACATACAGATTATACAACCACCCCTAGGGAGAGCTCACTACATACAGATTATACAGGCACCCCTAGGGAGAGCTCCCAGTTCATGTACTTATACTTCTCAAAGGAAGGTACCTGCTATAAGTGTATCGGCCCCTCCTTCATAACAGCCCTTTACCTTGTCTATATGACATACAGTGCACGGTTTTCTTTTTGTTTTGTATTTGTTTTCTTATCAAATTATTTTTTACATTGATTTCATAAAAGTTATATTTTCTTATATTTTATTTGCTTTCCTCTCTCTTCACTTTGTTACTTTATTGTTTTAATCTCTTCTGTTTTAGTCTAGGGAAAAGTCACTTGAAATGTATTACATTTTTTTAATTTTCATTTTAGTTCCTAGTTTTATCTTTAAACCTTTGAAAAGTCTCAGTTACTGAATTTTCCTTCTGTTTAATAGAATTTCACTTCTTAAAAGAGTTAAATTACTTGTAAATCATATTTACAACCGACTGTCATGTTACTTTGAATAAAAATAGTCCCTTCTTCCGAGGCCAAGAAAGAATGATGACTCCTGTGGAGAACGACCTGTGGTGTGACAGCTCCAAACTAGAAGTTTCCCACAAAAATCATCGCCTCAGCCCAAGGAGATAACCTCCAGTGATTCCATGACACGCTTATCCTCTATCTACATGTTCTACCTAAGGGTACTTTCACACATGCGTTAAAGTTTTCTGGTATTGAGTTCCGTCCTAGCAAAAAAAAACTGTTTAATCCTAATGCATTCTGAAAGGAGAGCATTTCGTTCAGGATGCACCAGTTCAGTCCCTCTTACGTTTTTGGCCTTAGAAAATGCTGGAACACTTGCCAGAATGCCGGTTCCGGCATTAATTTCCATTGAAATGTATAAGTGTCAGATCCGAAATTAAAATCACCGCATTGACGGATCAGATCTTCCGGTCTGCGCATGTGAAAAAGATAAAGACCTGATTCGTTTTTCCAGATGACAACCAAAGAGACGGATCCGAATTCCAATGCATTTGTGAGACGGATCCGCATACGGATCCATCTATAAATGGTGTCTGTTTGCATACAGATTGCCAGATCCGGCAGGGAGTTACAGCGACGGAACTGCCTGCCGGAATCCAGCAACACAAGTATGAAAGTACCCTAACATGGGGAGATAAGCGGTGTGCGATCTATCTGTCCTGAGCCTTTCATGTTGTAGCCATGTATGTATCTAAAGGAAAGAGACTTGTACAAACATAGTGTTCATTAGAGAAGTAAAAATGTAAACAACCCTAGAAAAGCCTCCTACATGAAGATGAAACAGGTAATGTTATGACCGGGTTGTGTGACAGTGCCATCTAGGGTTCACTATCACACATGACAAGAAAGTAAATCATTACTATTGGGTACATACAATATGGGGCACATTTATTAACACCGGCATCTAAGCCCTATATCTGGTGGTTGATCTGCCGGAGTTATGAAGGGAGCCGGCACATCATATTATACATATCATTATCTAGTAACATTGCAGTGCCCCCTATTGATGAATTCTAATTCCAGCTCTCTGGTCTGTTTTATTTACATATCTAAATGTTCTGCACTGAGGTTTGGATCTATCTCAACCAGAAACCGAAAAAGAAGGAAAAACGGAACCCAAAAATATAAACAGGAATGTGAAAGATTTTTTCTATACTAAGAGTTCATGCAGCACAGGGCTTTTATAAATAAAAAAGTTATACAATGTTTCACCGTACATTCTGCGCCAATACCTGACTATGCTCCAGATCTATAATAGCTGATCAATAACGGCTAGTGGACAGAAATCTTCACCTGCTACACAAAAGATACAAATATTCCATCCAAAGTGCCTGCCTACTATACGCAGTATTATAGTAGTTATATTCTTGTACACAGAAGCAGTATTATAGTAGTTATATTCTTATACATAGGAGCAGTATTATAGTAGATATATTCCTGTACATAGGAGCAGTATTATAGTAGTTATATTCTTGTACAGAGGAGCAGTATTATAGCAGTTATATTCTTGTACATAGGAGCAGTATTATAGTAGTTATATTCTTCTACATAGGAGCAGTATTATAGTAGTTATATTCTTGTACATAGGAGCAGTATTATAGTAGTTATATTCTTATACATAGGAGCAGTATTATAGTAGTTATATTCTTGTACATAGGAGCAGTATTATAGTAGTTATATTCTTGTACATAGGAGGCAGTATTATAGCAGTTATATTCATGTACATAGGAGCAGTATTATAGTAGTTATATTCTTCTACATAGGAGCAGTATTATAGTAGTTATATTCTTGTACACAGAAGCAGTATTATAGTAGTTATATTCTTATACATAGGAGCAGTATTATAGTAGCTATATTCTTGTACATAGGAGCAGTATTATAGTAGTTATATTCTTGTACATAGGAGCGGTATTATAGTAGTTATATTCTTGTACATAGGAGGCAGTATTATAGTAGTTATATTCTTGTACATAGGAGCAGTATTATAGTAGTAATATTCTTGTATATAGGAGGCAGTATTATAGTAGTTATATTATTGTACATAGGAGTCTGTATTATAGTAGTTATATTCTTGTACATATGAGCAGTATTATAGTAGTTATATTCTTGTACATAGGAGCATTATTATAGTAGTTACTTTCCTCTTTTCTGCTTTTGACAAGTTTAAGTGTGACAAAGCTTGTTTCCTTAGTTTACCATGTAGAAATATTTAGTGCACTGTCAGTTTGGACTCAGTTTGCACTCTATAGTAATTTTACAGGTAATCACTTTTTTGCACAGATGTCACACGATATGGCGCCTGTGTCTCGCAGGACGCATGAGAATTCCCAGCTTTTCTTACCAGGACTTTCTTAACTGATTAAAAGTAATTTTTATATTACATTGTAAGAGGAAGAAACAGTACCTGCCGTGGTTTAACCCATCCTACAAAGTTCATCTTAGTTCATTATTTCTGAAAATAAAAGCCGGAGTGCAGAAAGGTTCATTAAATAGGAGCCGGCTGACAGAGAACATGAATGCTAATTGGTCTTTTATGTTCTGTATGAGGTACATGTGGTAAAGCTGTGTTATTCTTCTGTACACCTCACATAAAAAGCCCCAGCGGAGCAGAAATGTCGCCACAAGAAACGTCCGTGATAAAAATCGTTCCCGGTAACACAATTCTGTCCCTTCCCCACCTCCCTGTCCACAGATGAAGATGTGAAGTGACAATGAGAATCCCTGTGGACTGCAGAGTGGTGTCTCAGCCTGATGAAGAGGACGAGGGTCTCGCTCGATACGTAGATCCAGAAAGACAAGGGATTTCTCTGTTGCTAAAAATCTATGTAGAATGGCTTTTAATTTTACTTCCGTCCTCTGAGCAACGGGTGTATACAGATTACATTTCTCAGAAAACCCACAAAACATCTCCACAGCTGCTCAACATTAAACCCCTGGGGACGACTCCATAGAATAGATATACCGTATAGTATACACTGATCAGCCATAACATTAAATCACCTGTCTACAATGATGTATCTTCCCTGTCTGATCGGTCATGGACTGCTTAAGACCGCTGAGGTGTCCTGTGGTGTCTGGCTCCTTAGTAGCGGATCCTTTAAGTCCTATAAGTCGTCAGGAGCGTCCTCCTTGTGTAGCATCCCAGAGTAAGGGAGAGAGGGATGCCAGTGATGGAGAAGGCTGACACGTGGGTCCTCTGGGGCACACTATAGTTTGAGGACACAGGCTGGATGTTAGGTGAGGTGCCCTTGGTGTTATGATTTAACGTGCCTATGGCCAGGTCCCATACAGTTTGTGACGCCAGTGCCGATAACGGTGGCACACCGATTGACAGTGGTAATAATGGAGGTGCAGACACTTGAGTTGAAACAGAACTCTTCTTTACTGAATAATGGCAACTTTATACACACTGCTTGTAGTTCCACAGAAGACAATTGGTATTACAGCAGGCTTCACAGTATAATGGCAGGTATAGCTTGGCAAGGTTACACAGAGGGTTAACTAGACTCACAGTACAGGCTGCATCCCTCAGGATCCTGACTGGTAAAACTTCCAAGGCCCGTATGCCCTATAGCTGGCTTTATGCTTGGGAACACTGAAGTACCTCCTCTGATCTGTAATATCCTCTTGCAGACTTTCTCACTCTGCCTCTCAGCTTGACTCTAGCTGGACTGGGTAATGGCGCTGCTGGGTTTCTCTCTGCTGATTGCAGGACTCAGGACTCTCTCTCCTGGACTGTTCTAGCTCCAACAATAAACTGCACTGAGCAGGAGCTGATCTTGTCCTAGCAGGCTCAGGGCCTGCACTGCCTCTCAGGCTCCAGGGCCTGGACTGGACTGACTATCCCCTGCCTGGGCCTAGCTATATAAACTAGGGGCTCCCTAGCTCCCTCTACTGTCTGGGAGGCTAAATTACACCCCTAGCAGGCCTGTACACAGTAACACATGACAATTCAGGTTATAAGAGTGCATGAAATACCAAGATACCCACATGAGGGGGAACAACGTGACCCTTGTGACCCTATAGTAGTGCCCACCATTACCGAGTGGGACACTACATACCCCGCTGCTTTAACCTTGGTGCGACCTCGCATCACTCATGGCCCGCCCAGCTGGATACTGCGACCTGTAAAAGAGGGACAAAGGCAGGCATATATGAAAATCAAGACATATGCATTTGTTACACAGGCAGTTCCGCTGACAAAGGACAAGGCCGGTGACAAGGGGCGTTGTTCTCTTCATAAGATGGTATCCAAAAACGCCAGTGTGAAAGTAGCCTTATATGGAGACTGTGGATGGCACTGTTATATGGAGACTGTGGATGGCACTGTTATATGCGCACTGTGGATGGCACTGTTGTAGGTGCACTTTTTTGGGGACTTTTTATGGGGACTGTGGTTAGCAGTGGGAGGGAGGGAGCACTGCAGCAGACACATAATATTACAGTATGTAGAAATTAGCTTATATCACACGGCCTTCTTTAAGAAGAACTGTTGGGAGTTGTAGTAGTGGTAAACCAATATTAATCCGCCACATGAACATATGATTAATGATCAGATTTCTTCGGCAGCCGAGATGATTGATTATCCAGTAAAGCGGCAGCGTCACATCAGATGTCTTGGGGGGAATTGTCTCTTTCTGACATAAAAATTAGTGTTTTTCACAAATGATGAGAGTTATGTGCCACGATAAATGCATTTTGCTGTGAATTTTTTGCAGATTCTGCTGATGGACGTTCTCAAAAAACTGTTTTGAAACTTTTGCTCACAAACAAAAAGTGCAGAGTCGGTGGAAAAATCCGTGTTAAGGCGAGAAACAAAGCTGCAGCCTTCCATCTAGTTTGTCAGGATGAAAGCGAGGCGTCTGGATAAGGCAGCTCGTCCCCTGTGAGGCGGCGGTGCGCTGGCTGTCATTTTACCGCGGCAGCGCCTGTGATTCCTGGAGGAGGGGGGGAGGCGTCAGGGGATCAAGTTTTCGCTTTCTGATGGGAAGAGCAGAGGGAATTGATTCTGAAGCTCTACAAAAACTTTATTGATTAGCAGAAAGCTTTTAACGTGCAGAGGCTCAGAGCCGCATGAGGCCTGCGCGCCGGCACTATCCCGTATCCGCCAAATTGGCAGAACCGTTTGCTTTAATTATGAGCAAAAACTCTGGGGTATTCTTCATTGATTGCAGATGATTGATCAAAATATAACAACAATGAAAACCTGGCCGGTCGGTGTCGGTCGCCACTGAGCGTCCTTTGTGTTTTCAAGTGGCCGGACCAACGAAGAAGAAAAACCGCAGAGCATTACTCCCCCTGGAACTATAAGCCCTTGAGTCGTCCTCCTCCAGCAGGTTAGTAGAAATTCAACACATACATTTAAGGTGACCACCATAATAAGGTTCTCACCCAGCTTTCCTTCAGTCCTGAATGTCACCTATCCAAAGAATGTGTATGCCCAGATCATACAATGATCACAACCAAATATAATAAAAATATCTATCTTTTTAATATCACATAAAAAGTAAAAAATAAAAAACATAGAAATCCACACAAGGGACAACTGGAAAGGGGCTGGCCAAATTTCATACTCTGTATATATCAGTGATCAATTCCTCTATTAGTGACATAGCATGAGACGGGTAGTACAAGGCTTATATACAGTCCTGATCAAAAGTTTAAGACCACTTGAAAAATAGCAAAAATCCTATTGAGCATGGCCGGATCTTAACAAGGTTCCAAGTGGAGCTTCAACGTGCAACAAGAAGAAATGTGAGTGAGACAAAACATTTTTTGAGCATTCAATTTAATGAAAACAACGAATAAACTGAAACAGGCTGTTTTACAGCTCATCAAAAGTTTAGGACCACACCTCCAAAACAAAACAGAAACCCCCAAAGCAGAAATCAAACTTCCAAACATGAACTCAGTAGTGAGTAGCTCCGCCGTTATTGTTGATCACTTCAAAAATTCGTTTCGGCATGCTTGATGCAAGCGCTTCCATGAGGTGAGTGGGAACATTTCTCCAAGTGGTGAAGACGGCCGCACGAAGGCCATGTACTGTCTGGAACTGTTGTCCATTTTTGTAAACTTCCCTTGACATCCATACCCAAAGGTTCTCAATTGGATTTAGATCAGAGGAACACGCAGGATGGGCCAAAAGAGTGATGTTATTCTCCTGGAAGAAGTCCCTTGTCCTGCGGGCATTGTGTACTGTAGCGTTGTCCTGTTGAAAAACCCAGTCGTTACCACACAGACGAGGGCCCTCAGTCACGAGGAATGCTCTCTGCAACATCTGGACATAGCCAGCGGCCGTTTGACGCTCATCAGAGAATAAAACTTTCTTCCACCTTTGAATGTTCCATGTTTGGTGCTCTCTTGCAAAGTCCAAACGAGCAGTTCTGTGGCGTTCGAGAAGACGAGGTCTTTGAAGACGTTTTGTTTTTAAGCCCTTCAGTCTCAGATGCCGTCTGATGGTTATGGGCCTGCAGTCAGCACCAGTAAGGGCCTTAATTCGGGTTGAGGATCGTCCATTGTCTTGACAGACAGCCAATTGAATCCTCTGGCTCAATGCTGGTGGAAATTTTTGGGGTCTTCCACTTGACTTTTTGTTCCATAACCCTCAGGATCATTTAAGAAATTCCAAATGACTGTCTTACTGCGTCCCACCTCGGCAGCGATGGCGCGCTGTGAGAGTCCCTGCTTATGCAGTTCAACAACCCGACCACGATCAAAAAGCAGAGTGTTTTTGCCTTTGTCATCACAACGTGTGACTACCTGACAGAAAATGACAATGAATCCACATCTTTGCACAGATTTGGCCTTTTAAAGGCATGTGGTCCTAAAATTTCAATCAGCTGAAAAACAGGCTGTTTCAGTTTATTTCGTTATTTTCATTTAATTGAATGCTCAAAAAATGTTTTGTCTCACTCTCATTTCTTCTTGTTGCATGTTGAAGCTCTACTTCAAACCTTGTTAAGATCCAACCATGTAAAATATGATTTTTTGCCATTTTTCAAGTGGTCTTAATGATCAGGACTGTATCAGGAGTATAGCATACATATCATAAAAAAGCACAAATGGCTTTAATATATTTCATCAAGCTACCTTATTATAAAAAAGCCCGTTAACCACAAAAGGTAAGTATCGATTACATAAAATGCATTGGATTAATGATGCAGGCTATTTGTATCAGGGGTATAACATACATATGATAAGTACAAAAGCACAAAAAGCCATAGTATACCAATTACACCTCCTATAAAAAAAATATACGTAAAAAAAAGGTCAATACAAATTACATAAACTGTAAGTGCATATCCAGCCATAAGGGTGCCAAGATCCACCCGACCGTCTCACATTACATATGTCCAAAAGCCAGCACAAACCATCCCAGTGTCCCTCACCTAGCCAACGCGTTTCGCCGGTTGGCTTCCTCGAGGTAAAGTGAGGGACAGTGGGGTGGTTGCCTATTTATACAGATAAATAATTGCCAAGAATATAAATCACCTGTATGGTGAGCAGTATCTCACAATATCCCATGTTCCCGGGTTTATCTGGGCCGTCCCTGATCCTACGTATCCTGTCACACGAGAGCCATTTCGTATGGTCATTGGAGCATCGGATATTCGTCATAGTCTCGCGAGGTCACATGTAGGGCAAACGCCAATATCCAAGATGGCCCCCGTTACTGTTGGCGCATGCTCTGTTACATCACCGTCACGTGTCTAAGTCACGTGACTGCAATCTTCATGCCAAATGATAATCCTTTAAAATATATAGGGAAGGAGGCACATAGAAGATGGAAAGTTATGACTACCGGAGGACACTGCTAGAGAAGGAAATGGACAACTGGTCCCAGGAATGGGGTGATCAGTTGTCAGCAAATAAAACAAGGAACTTCCAACGGGATATGGCTGATAGAAAAATAACAAGATGTACAAATGGAGATACAATAGGAGG
The DNA here is from genome assembly GCA_033119425.1 of Bufotes viridis. Lineage (NCBI taxonomy): Eukaryota > Metazoa > Chordata > Amphibia > Anura > Bufonidae > Bufotes > Bufotes viridis. Next base: position 157,714,281 of record CM065595.1, read on the forward strand.
AAGACAAGAGAGAGATATGTCAGTCACCTCAGTACCTTCAACAAGCACAAATCAATCATCAAATGGTAATAAAGATAGATTTCCAATACGTCGGGGAAGAGATCCTTTTATCCTGAGACACGTAATCAGAAAAAGTAAAAACGGATTCTGAATATGGAGAAGGACGCTCATCCAACTTAAAGAGAGTGAATTTAGCAGAGGTGTTTTTGACAACAAATCAAATTGAAGTATTGAGTTTGGGATTGAATTTTTGTTCTAGTACTAAACTAGATCCTTTTACTATAGTGATGGATTTAGACTTATTCGGAAGAAAATTGGCTTTTAAAATGATTTTACATAAAGAAAATGAAGAAAGGGACATATTGGATTCGACACAGGAACTAAGAGCAGTGGAAACTGTAGAGAACCTCCTAGAAGAACAACATATGGTGTTGGATGGTGAGTATCCACATTCTTTACTTCCTAAATCGAATAAGTTTCCCCAACTGTCAAAGCATCCTTATATTGATTTATTTATCAGGCAAGTATCGGCAGAAATTATGAAAATACCAGGGGTATCAAGGATGACACCCGAATTCAGACCAAAGGGTAGCCTTACAACAGCTACAAAAGATCAAGGATGTCATTTTTAAACCATCGGATAAAGGTGGGAATGTGGTGGTATGGCCGGTTAAAATGTACGAGAGAGGCTTTCCGCCAAATGAGGGACCCAATATGTTATAAAAGATTAACTTTTAATCCATTATCTAAGTTCACAGAGGAACTGTTGGTTATTTTGATTCAGGCAAAGGAAGATGTAATAGATGAACTTTCAATACAGCCCTATAGCTACTTCCAAAAATACATAAGAATATAAACAATCCTCCAGGTAGGCCCCTTGTATGAGGGGTAGGAAGTTCGTTGGAACCGTTATGTCAATTAATTGATTTCTTTCTGAAACCAATTACATACGGGATAGTTTAGATTTGTTGGAGAAGATTGACAGAATCCATGTCCAATCTGACATGTTATTAGTAACCTGTGACGTTGAATCTTTGTATACGTCAATCAGACATGAAGATGGTATTATGGCAGTATTGAGATTTTTACTGATGAGCAATCTGGATACTAAAATTTGTGAATTTATGCTAAGAGCTATTAGATTTGCCCTGACCCATAATTTTTTTGTTTTCAAAGAAACAGTTTATCTTCAGTTACAAGGGATGGCCATGGGGGCGGCCTTTGTGCCGTCCTATGCTAATCTCTTTCTAGGATATTAGGAAAGAGATCTTAATGGCGAATCCTGCTAAAAACATTGAGAAGGTCCATTTTTGGACTAGATACATTGACGACGTTCTTTTAATTTGGCAGGGCTCTGCTGGGGAATTAGAAGACTTAATTATGGGACTGAACCAGAATTCAAACTTACTCAGAAACAAAGTAAGAATAAGATAGATTTCTGGGATGTCGTGTTGATGATTGATATAAATGGACATATTCTGTCGGATCTGTTCAGGAAGCCTATGGTGACAAACACACTGCTACATCCCACTTCAGCTCACCCACGACATCTTATTAATAACATTCCTGTGGGACAGTTCTTACGTACAAGACGTATTTGCTCGGAGGAACATACCTTCAGGAGTTATCTAATAGATTCCAAGACAGGGATTACAGTAAGAAAGCAGTTAGAAGAGCCCAAATTTAAGCAACGCGCACTAATCGGGATGAGATTTTCCATGTGAAGAAACCCATGAAACAAGTGATTTATTACTACCTTTAATTCTAGATCTGAACAGATCAGAAATTTGCGAGAAATTTTAAGAAATATTGGTCGATCCTCTTATCCGATAGATGTTTGAGCAAATATTTACCTGCACAACCGGCAATAACTTACAGGAGATCTAAAAGTTTGAGGGACATGTTGGTCCGGAGTTATCATAAAGATGAGCAACCTGGGAAAGCTTTTGGTTCAAAGGTCCCGAAATGGGGATGTTCCCGTGTGGGTGATGTGTTACATGCTCAAATATAACAAAGTGTGATTATTTTCAGGATCTTATGGGACAAACGACCTACAAAATCACTCACAAGATAGATTGTTCTACCATTGGTGTGATATATCATGCTGCATGCCCATGTGGGAAAATATATATTGGAATGACTACAAGGGAACTCAAAAGAAGAGTACGTGAACATGTCCGGGATATTGCTTCTGCAGCAGATGAGGAGTTTGTTTCACACCTCAAACCACTGCCGAGACATTTCAAATTGAAACATAACAGCGATCCAAGTGGATTGAAGATTAGAGCAATAGATCGGGTATATCAGACAATCAGGTGTGGAAACTGGAAGAAGACTCTCGCACACAAGGAAACCATGTGGATTCATAGATTAGGTACTTTATTTCCTCAAGGATTGAATGAATACAATAGTTATGTACCTTTTTGTAATAACACAAGGGGATAAGCCCCCTTCTGTTGCTTGTCGCCTTTTATTAGGTTTTGAGAGCAAAATTCCCTTCTGGTTAAGTTATATACTTGGTTGTTTTTAATTATTTTTAGTAATTTTCTTATTTTTGTCTTGGTATCTTTAAAGGTATATAGTGGTGTGGATAGGAATATGAGAACAATGTATAAGGACCTCCTTTAATTTATGATACATGGATAGCCATATATATTAGCACAAAAAGTTGTTTTGGGACAATGGTAACATAGTACATACAATGTGTAAGACAATATGCACTTCACTTTATGAATTTAATTATTCATTATTTATTTATTGTTCACTTCATTATGTTTGATCTCAAGTATATAATCATGGTATATTATTAATATAATAGATTCAGTATTTTCTATGACTTATTTTTTATCATTCACTTTGCACGTGTGTCACTTTTCACTTTTCACTCTCACTTCATTAGTTCGTGGTTATGCATATGTGCATGCCCAATGATTTCAGTGTTTTTATTTTATTTTATTTTATTTTTTAAATTATTTTTATTTTTCATTTATACAATCATGTTTCACATCACAATGGGTTATCACTTTAGTGTTATTATAATTTTCGATAATATGTTATTGCTGTCCATGGTTCTTTGTTTTATTTTTTACCATTACCTTTTTTTTTTTTTTTTTTTTTGAATCCAGAGGGAAAAAAACAGGCTGGTGTATTTGCTTTTCATTTACAGCATACTTATATAAGCAGATATATATATAACGCGAGGTTGGTCGCGACGCGTGGTTGATTAAGTGTGTGGTTGTGTAAGTGTGACTTAAGATTAAGTGAGGGAGTAACTGCCAGCTACATTATTTGTGGACATTGAGTGGCTGCATTCGACTCTATTGTACACTGGGACTTTTTGCTTTGCAAGCTTCATTGCTGTTTTAACACTTTTTTTTTCCTTTACCAGGGGTTGCACAGGTGAGTAATTAGGTGTGGCTGCCTAATTAGGAGCCTTTAAGAAGTCAGCAGTAAGGAGAACTCAGCCTTTGAATCCAGAGGGAAAAAAACAGGCTGGTGTATTTGAGTTTCATTTACAGCATACTTATATAAGTAGATATATATATAACGCGAGGTTGGTCGCGACGCGTGGTTGATTAAGTGTGGGGTTGTGTAAGTGTGACTTAAGATTAAGTGACTTCAGATTCAGGGATTTCAGTGGGGGACTGAAATTCGCCAGTTCTTGTAACTAGATTATATTGTATTTTTTTTTGTTTTTGTGGTGTAATCCCCATTAGTATGTCTTGCACAATTGACAATGCCGTCCAGTGCACATCTTGCATGATGTATGCAGTCCTGGAACAGCCGTTTGAGGGTGCATATCTTTGTTCAAAATGTGAGCAAATTACCCGCTTGGAATCGCACATCGAGTCTCTAAATGGGCATATTGCAACACTGAGAGCCACTGACAATTTGCAAAAGAGTTTGCTGCTCACTGAGCAAGCAGTCTTTGGGGTAGATGTGGGGGAGGGTGGTAGCAAGGAGGCTGAGGAGAGTGAGGTAGCTAGCTGGGTGACAGTAAGAAAGCGGGGTAGAGGAAGAGTGCCAGGGAGGCTAGCCCTGATCTGACACACCCCAACAAGTTTGCACGCTTGGCAGATGAGGGGGATGGCAGCTCAGGGACAGCACCGCTGCAGCCAGACAATTCCTCTGCTGGTCAGGGGAATGTCAGCTCCAGTAAGCAGGGGACCAGGAGAGCAGGGCAGGCCAGACAGGTGCTGGTAGTGGGAGACTCAATTATTAGGGAACAGATAGGGCGGTATAAGGACCTCCTTTAATTTATGATACATGGATAGCCATATATATTAGCACAAAAAGTTGTTTTGGGACACAATGGTAACATAGTACATACAATGTGTAAGACAATATGCACTTCACTTTGCGAATTTAATTATTCATTATTTATTTATTGTTCACTTCTATTATGTTTGATCTCAAGTATATAATCTCATGGTATAGCTATTAATATACATCCAGTATTTTCTATGCGACTTATTTTTATCATTCACTTTGCACGCGTGTCACTTTCACTTTTTCACTCAATTTCATTAGCTCGTGGTTATGCATATGTGCATGCCCAATGATTTCAGTGTTTTTATTTTATTTATTTATTTTTTAAATTATTTTTATTTTTCATTTATACAATCACGTTTCACATCACAATGGGTTATCACTTTAGTGTTATTATAATTTTCGATAATATGTTATTGCTGTCCATGGTTCTTTGTTGTTATTTTTTACCATTACCTTTTTTTTTTTTTTTTTTTTTGAACCATGAGGAAAAAAACAGGCTGGTGTATTTGAGTTTCATTTACAGCATACTTATATAAGTAGATATATATATAACGCGAGGTTGATCGCGACGCGTGGTTGATTAAGTGTGTGGTTGTGTAAGTGTGACTTAAGATTAAGTGAGGGAGTAACTGCCAGCTACATTATTTGTGGACATTGAGTGGCTGCATTTGACTCTATTGTACACTGGGACTTTCTGCTTTGCAAGCTTCATTGCTGTTTTAACACTTTTTTTTTCCTTTACCAGGGGTTGCACAGGTGAGTAATTAGGTGTGGCTGCCTAATTAGGAGCCTTTAAGAAGTCAGCAGTAAGGAGAACTCAGCCTTTGAATCCAGAGGGAAAAAAACAGGCTGGTGTATTTGAGTTTCATTTACAGCATACTTATATAAGTAGATATATATATAACGCGAGGTTGGTCGCGACGCGTGGTTGATTAAGTGTGTGGTTGTGTAAGTGTGACTTAAGATTAAGTGACTTCAGATTCAGGGACTTCAGTGGGGACTGAAATTCGCCAGTTCTTGTAACTAGATTATATTGTATTTTTTTTTGTTTTTGTGGTGTAATCCCCATTAGTATGTCTTGCACAATTGACAATGCCGCCCAGTGCACATCTTGCATGATGTATGCAGTCCTGGAACAGCCGCTTGAGGGTGCATATCTTTGTTCAAAATGTGAGCAAATTACCCGCTTGGAATCGCACATCGAGTCTCTAAACGGGCATATTGCAACACTGAGAGCCACTGACAATTTGCAAAGAGTTTGCTGCTCACCGAGCAAGCAGTCTTTGGGGTAGATGTGGGGAGGGTGGTAGCGAGGAGGCTGAGGAGAGTGAGGTAGCTAGCTGGGTGACAGTAAGAAAGCGGGGTAGAGGGAAGAGTGCCAGGGAGGCTAGCCCTGATCTGACACACCCCAACAAGTTTGCACGCTTGGCAGATGAGGGGATGGCAGCTCAGGGACAGCACCGCTGCAGCCAGACACTTCCTCTGCCGGTCAGGGGAATGTCAGCTCCAGTAAGCAGGGGACCAGGAGAGCAGGGCAGGCCAGACAGGTGCTGGTAGTGGGAGACTCAATTATTAGGGGAACAGATAGGGCGATCTGTCACAAAGATCGTGATCGCCGAACAGTGTGCTGTCTTCCTGGCGCTAGAGTTCGACACATCGCAGATCGGGCTGACAGATTACTGGGAGGGGCTGGAGAAGATCCAGCGGTCATGGTCCATATCGGAACCAATGACAAAGTTAGAGGAAGGTGGAGCGTCCTTAAGAATGATTTCAGGGATTTAGGTCAAAAGCTTAGGGCAAGGACCTCAAAGGTAGTATTTTCCGAAATACTGCCTGTACCACGGGCCACACAAGAGAGGCAGCGGGAGATTAGAGAGGTTAACAAGTGGCTCAAGAACTGGTGTAGGAAGCAGGGTTTTGGGTTCATGGAGAACTGGGCCGACTTTTGCTATCGGCTACAGGCTCTATCAGAGGGACGGGCTGCACCTCAATGGGGAAGGGGCAGCCGTGTTGGGGAGAAAGATGGCTAGAAGGTTGGAGGAGTGTTTAAACTAGGGACTGGGGGAGAGAAATTACATTATAGGAGGGGAAGATAGTGCAGATAGAGACCGGGGCAAGGTAGTGGGACTGGGGAGAAATGGAAGGAGGGACTAGAAAAGTTCAGAAGGAAAGGTGTAGGGCAAAATATGCATAAACCTCTCAAATGTATGTATACTAATGCCAGAAGCCTGACTAATAAAACTGGGGAACTGGAATTAGTGATGTGTGAGGAGGATTATGACATAGTGGAATAACTGAGACATGGCTGGATGATAGCTATGACTGGGCTGTTAATGTACAAGGTTACAATCTGTTCAGAAAGGATCGTCAAACCGGAGAGGGGGAGGGGTCTGCCTTTACATAAAGTCCTTCTAAAGCCCACACTCCGGGAAGACATCTGTGAGGGACACGAAAAATGTGGAGTCATTGTGGGTGGAGATAAATGGAGCCAAAAACAATAATAAATTACTAATAGGAGTTTACTATAAACCACCTAATATACCAGAGTCCGCAGAAAATTGGTGTATTTATGTGTGTGTAGTGTATGTATGGTGTATTTATGTGTGTAGTGTATGTATGGTGTATTTATGTGTGTAGTGTATGTATGGTGTATTATATATGTGTGTAGTGTATGTATAGTGTATTTATGTGTGTAGTAGTAGTATATGGTGTATTTATGTGTGTAGTGTATGTATGGTGTATTTATGTGTGTGTAGTGTATGTATGGTGTATTTATGTGTGTGTAGTGTATGTATGGTGTATTTATGTGTGTAGTGTATGTATGGTGTATTTATGTGTGTGTAGTGTATGTATGGTGTATTTATGTGTGTGTAGTGTATGTATGGTGTATTGTATGTATGTGTAGTGTATGTATGGTGTATTTATGTGTGTGTGTGTATGATGTAGTGTATGTAGGTGTATTTATGTGTGTGTGTAGTGTATATATGGTGTATTTATGTGTGTGTAGTGTATGTATGGTGTATTTATGTGTGTAGTGTATATATGGTGTATTTATGTGTGTGTGTAGTGTATGTATGGTAGTATTTATGTGTGTGTAGTGTATGTATGGTGTATTTATGTGTGTAGTGTATGTATGGTGTATTTATGTGTGTGTAGTGTATGTATGGTGTATTTATGTGTGTAGTGTATGTATGGTGTATTTATGTGTGTGTAGTGTATGTATGGTGTATTTATGTGTGTAGTGTATATGTATGGTGTATTTATGTGTGTAGTGTATATATGGTGTATTTATGTGTGTAGTGTATGTATGGTGTATTTATGTGTGTGTAGTGTATGTATGGTGTATTTATGTGTGTGTAGTGTATGTATGGTGTATTTATGTGTGTGTAGTGTATGTATGGTGTATTTATGTGTGTAGTGTATGTATGGTGTATTTATGTGTGTAGTGTATGTATGGTGTATTTATGTGTGTGTAGTGTATGTATGGTGTATTTATGTGTGTGTAGTGTATGTATGGTGTATTTATGTGTGTAGTGTATGTATAGTGTATTTATGTGTGTAGTGTATGTATGGTGTATTTATGTGTGTAGTGTATGTATGGTGTATTTATGTGTGTGTAGTGTATGTATGGTGTATTTATGTGTGTGTAGTGTATGTATAGTGTATTTATGTGTGTAGTGTATGTATGGTGTATTTATGTGTGTGTAGTGTATGTATGGTGTATTTATGTGTGTGTAGTGTATGTATGGTGTATTTATGTGTGTGTAGTGTATGTATGGTGTATTTATGTGTGTAGTGTATGTATGGTGTATTTATGTGTGTGTAGTGTATGTATGGTGTATTTATGTGTGTAGTGTATGTATGGTGTATTTATGTGTGTAGTGTATGTATGGTGTATTTATGTGTGTAGTGTATGTATGGTGTATTTATGTGTGTGTAGTGTATGTATGGTGTATTTATGTGTGTGTAGTGTATGTATGGTGTATTTATGTGTGTGTAGTGTATGTATGGTGTATTTATGTGTGTGTAGTGTATGTATGGTGTATTTATGTGTGTAGTGTATGTATGGTGTATTTATGTGTGTAGTGTATGTATGGTGTATTTATGTGTGTAGTGTATGTATGGTGTATTTATGTGTGTGTAGTGTATGTATGGTGTATTTATGTGTGTGTAGTGTATGTATGGTGTATTTATGTGTGTGTAGTATGTATAGTGTATTTATGTGTGTAGTGTATATATGGTGTATTTATGTGTGTAGTGTATGTATGGTGTATTTATGTGTGTGTAGTGTATGTATGGTGTATTTATGTGTGTAGTGTATGTATAGTGTATTTATGTGTGTAGTGTATGTATGGTGTATTTATGTGTGTGTAGTGTATGTATGGTGTATTTATGTGTGATAATGATGTATGTATAGTGTATTTATGTGTGTAGTGTATGTATAGTTGTATTTATGTGTGTGTATGTGTATGTATTAGTTGTGTATTTATGTATGTGTAAGGTGTATTATGTATGGTGTATTTATGTGTGTAGTAGTGTATGTATAGGTGTATTTATGTGTGTGTAGTGTATGTATGAGTGTATTTATGTGTAGTGTATGTATGTATGTGTATTTATGTGTGTATGTGTATGTATGGTGTATTTATGTGTGTGTAAGATGTATATATGAGTGTATGTTATGTGTATGTGTGTATATATGGTGTATTTATGTGTGTAGTGTATGTATGGTGTATTTATGTGTGTAGTGTATGTATGGTGTATTTATGTGTGTGTAGTGTATGTATGGTGTATTTATGTGTGTGTAGTGTATGTATGGTGTATTTATGTGTGTAGTGTATGTATGCGTGTATTTATGTAGTGTAGTGTATGTATGGTGTATTTATGTGTGTAGTGTATGTATGGTGTATTTATGTGTGTGTAGTGTATGTATGGTGTATTTATGTGTTGTAGTGTATGTATGGTGTATTTATGTGTGTGTAGTGTATGTATAGTGTATTTATGTGTGTGTGTAGTGTATGTATGGTGTATTGTATGTGTGTGTAGTGTATGTATGGTGTATTTATGTGTGTGTAGTGTATATATGGATTGTATTTATGTGTGTGGTGTATATATGGTGTATTTATGTGTGTAGTGTATATATGGTGTATTTATGTGTGTAGTGTATGTATGGTGTATTTATGTGTGTAGTGTATGTATGGTGTATTTATAGTGTGTGTAGTGTATATATGGTGTATTTATGTGTAGTGTATGTATGGTGTATTTATGTGTGTAGTGTATGTATGGTGTATTTATGTGGTGTAGTGTATGTATAGTGTATTTATGTGTGTGTAGTGTATGTATGGTGTATTTATGTGTGTGTAGTGTATATATGCTGTATCTATGTGTGTAGTGTATGTATGGTGTATTTATGTGTGTGTAGTGTATATATGCTGTATCTATGTGTGTAGTGTATATATGCTGTATCTATGTGTGTAGTGTATGTATGCTCTATTTATGTGTGTTGCATATATGTCACTCCTGGGCGATGGTTTGGTGACCAGACCGCTAAACAAATAAATAAATAAATCTAGCAGAGCAATGAATGTGGAGATCTCTGGATCCATGTGAGGGGCAGGGCTGGTTCTAGGTTTATTTGAAAGAGATCGTCATGTCCTTTACTATTACATTTTTACATTAGTCATGCGATAACCCTTTAAGTGGATGCCATGAATTCACATGCAAAACCATTTTGCCATTAGAGCTGCCCCATTTAACGCTACCCTTTGTTCAAGAAGTATCCAGCTTTTCTGTGACTTCCATTTCATAAGGAACTTTCGTGTTTAAACTTCAGATGAAGATGGCGATGACATAAGGTAAAACTAAAATAGTTGGCAAGTGTGTGTCGAGATAAGATAAGCTGTGTACCTGCTAAGCAAGTAGTATACATTTCTTGCTAAAAAAAACCATAAGTTTTAGCAATTAACCCTTTAGTATATTATTTGTGTACCAATCAGAAGTCATTGTTGGAAACTTTGTAAACCAATCATGTCAATAATTGAAGGAGTTACACATTTGGAATGGGCAGGAGCGTAGCTAACGGCTCATGGGCCCGGTGCAAGAGCTCAGCTGCTTTGTGTGTCTTCTTATGGGTCTTTGGGCCCCCTCAGGCTCCTGGGCCCGGTAGCGACTGCTACCTCTGCACCCCCTATAGCTACGCCCATGGGAATGGGTATAAAGGGCCTAGGACACTCCCAATTTGGGATCCTGGCAGAATTTTAACCTGTGTGCAGACTTCTGTCATTTTCCTCAGTCGACATCATTCACCTTGAACACTTGGCTCGATCCTCACGTGACTGACCCTTGGTCTGCCACAACCCCTTACAGTGCTGGTTTCATATAAAAGTACCGTCTTGACACTCAGCGCCATTTTCTTGAATACTGGTCTGGTGTTTAAGTAAATGAAGATGAGCTGCGATGCCAGGCGCAACCACGGACAGCAGTGGAGCTGTTTCTAAAGGAGGTAATTTCTTGAAATCCTGGACTTTCCTTTATTGGCCCCTAAGTTCAACCCTTGTATTTTGCGTCTGTTTTAGGGTCCATTCACAAACCACAAGTGTTTTGCGGTCCTCAAATTGTGAATCCGCAAAACACGGACCCACATGGCCGGCACTTTAAATAGAAATGCCCTTTCTTGTCCGTGTCTGCAGACAAGAATAGGACATGTTCTATTTTTTTACGGAACGGAAGTGCGAATGCAGACAGCACACTGTGTGCTGTCTGCATCTTTTCCAGCCCCATTGAAAATGAATGGGTCCGGATCCATTCCGCAACGTTGCGGAACAGATCCGGATCCATTTTGCGGACGTGTGAATGGACCCTTAGTGTCGGTTTATAACCTACTGACGATGACCATTATAATTAATATGTAATAAATGATGTTCCAATTCACACTGACTAAATGCTGCAGAGAATAAGAAGCAGCAGGAGAAGCTTTAAATGTGAACGCACACGGATGTGTAATCTGAGCGTATCTGACATCCAGGAGGAAGGAGCCCATATAATATCATCAGATCACAATCGCTGCCCAGAACGGCTGTCAGCACCGAGGTTTGAGTGACAGCTCGGGGCCTGGACACGACCCACGAGGAATATCCAGGTTTTGGGCTTCGCTATTTGACCCTGGTTAGTTCTGGGAATCAGATTAGAATAGAAAAGTATGTTAAAAATGTAGAAGCCGGTGAGCGGGATGTGAGGAGAAGGCGAGAGCAGCTCACAGCATTAAAATTAATGCCGGAAAATGTATCTATCAGAGCCGAAAGCTGAACACACGAAATGTGGATAGAAAATGTTTAAAAAATATAAAATAAAAGATATAAAATATTCTGTGTGTGAAGAATAACAATGTATCAGTGCATGAAGTTCACTCCATCTGTGTTCTCTGCCATCATATTTCTACTAATTACAACCCTCTGCGGTGTAGAAACTGTGACTGTATGGAAATCATCAGCAAGTAGGCTGCTGTTGACAGATCTTCAGGTGTTATTTTATTGTATATCTTGTGTTTGAATACCGCAGCTCTGATGTGCTTCATCGTTGAACATTATTGTTTCCCATTGCTCATGCAAATGAGACCCTAGGAGCAATGGGGGCATTACCGTTACACCTAGAGTCTCTGATCTCTCTGCAACTGCTGTGCCCCTGCACTTTGATTGACAGGGTCAGGGGAGATGACGTTTAGACTGCCTGGCCCTGTCAAAGTGCAGAGAGGGTAGCAGTTGCAAAGAGCAGAAGCCTCTAGGTGTATCGGCTAACGCCTCCTTTGCTCCTAGGGCTAATTTGTATGTATTAAAACAGCAATGCGGACACATACGAACGTGGGACCAATACAGATGCCTTCAGCTGCCAAGTGCACAGGCAACAGGTCAGCCAGTGTCATAGGCACAAGGCTGCTGACAGTTGACCATTAGGGAACTTTACACAGCGGCTGAAATACGTTAAAGTGTCTGGCTCTTATGGGGAGGAGGGATAGAAGACATGTGCAATGTCATTCAGAATCTGTGATGGTCTGTTATGCAATTATGTCAATTTTATCATTTATGTACCATTGTACCCTTGGTCTATAAAAACTAAATAAAAATGATGTTTAAAAAAAAAGTGTCTGGCTCTGGGCACCATACCCAAATGTTACAGGCATAGACTAAACCTCAGTGAGCTCGAGTACGTCAGAGTCTTTTCCCTGGGTTTGTTACTTAAAGTGTAACTGTCATTCTTTTTTTTATTTTTGTAATATATAGAGGCAGTGATACTGACCATTTTTGCAATATATTTTAATCATACGGAAATCATGCATTTCTAGTAACTCCAGGTTATCTTAGCTTGAACCTGCAAAGAAAAACAGATATAAGTGGAGTCTCTTGTAAAGTAGAGTTTCTAGGGGAGGCTTGGTATAGGACCAACAACACACTCAACAATAAATGGAAGCCAGTCTCTCACCCTAGGATCTGGGCTCCAATATTTTCTGCTTTCTATGTTTTGGCATAGCTTAGGCCTTGATAGCATCCAGAGCCTTTGGTGTGGTATCAGGATCTGCAGCTGTTGGTTCCACAATGCTGGCTCCCCTTGAGGTGGCTGTAGGTCCAGCAGGTAGATCTTTGTTGGAGCTTTGGCGCTCTCTGGCTTTAGGTGCAGCCACTGGCACAAATAAGGAGGGCTCTATAGATGGCAGGAGCCTAACTTCCAGAAAGCAGAACTGTAATAGGCCTCCCAGGTCTGGTTCCTTTGTGGCTCTGAGAGCTTCCAGGGGCATGTATAACTTACCCTGCCAGGAGGTAATGGTGATAACTGGGATGATATAAATGGTGTTACTGGTCCCAATGGGGGTCACTGGAGGCTCAGGCAGACCTGAAATCAATGGTTTCAGGTCAACAATGGCCTCTGGCTTGGAAAGGGGTCCAAAGACAATGGCACCTTCTGTGGTCTGGCTGGCTCAGTTGATCTTCCAGCCATTCTTTCGGTGCTCTGGTGGGCATCAGCTGCTTGGACAGATGGGACACGCCTGCAGTGAACCTTCCCCTTGGACCGTTTATCAGGGTGTACTCCACAGTCTGCCGACTTCCAAAATCATCTCTACGGTCTCATCATCCTGGAGTTAACCGAATCCTAGGACCACAGAAAACCAGCGAACATTACCTGTCCACGGTCCTAACACAGAGGATCCTGATGATTTACATTTCCCACCGGGCCTGGTCATTTAGGGCATCTTCCATAAGGGAAAAAACTAACTGAAAAAAATCTTTAGAAGAAGATTTCTGTCTCAGTTTATTATTTGTGATTCACTGCCTGTAAAGACGGTTAAAATATAAATAAATACACCTTTATTCTTGTATTATTTAAAATTGTCAGTGATACCATCCCCTCATGGGAACAAACAGGCAAATAATGGAGGGTAATGTTTCTGTGCACGATGTGTGCAACAATGTATCACACCACCGTGTTCTGTGTATCAGAAACTAACATCCAGCAGAGGTCAGTAAATATAAACACCTCAATTACATCGGCTACAATGTTATTGAGCCAAGTGTGATCTGGATGTAAATTCCCCTCCACACAGATATAATTACCAGGGTGAGACCCTGCTGAGAATGAACAACTCAGTAACAGGATGTCTATTCACCCATATCTTCCATACAGGGCCTTTTTCAGTTGATGGTACCGAACCTGTAATCTTTCTGCACTTGACAGGGTGAATCCAGCAGAAATTGCATAGCACAGTTCTGCAGTTTAACCCCTTGTGGGCGATTGTGCAGCCTAAGACGTGGTTCAATTTGTTGACAGCAAGTGGGGTGTGTGTGTTAACACCCGTGATAAGTCTTTACAGCACAATGTGGCCATTGCATCCACAAAACAAGCAGTTTTGGTAAAATAAAGTCTTCTTAGGGTCTTTAGCATGGCACAATACTCTAGACAATTGGCCCTAGATGAGGGAGTAGTGGGTATGGTTATCCAGAGCAGTGACTGGAGGGTGCACCCTTTCTTCCCTTGGTGCCCACCCTGGTATTGCGGCTCCTGTCTGGTGGTATTGGGGTGCCCTTGATGTTAGATGTTGATCTGTGTGCAAGGCTGGAGAGCAGAGGTAATGGCAGGTGAATGGTGGAGTCAGTAACCGACATCGCTAAATAAGTCTCTCTTTACTAAAGTGCAGAATAGTAGTAGTAGTAGTACATCTGACAATAACAGGGCACAATTTGATACAATACAATCCCTCCCCAATAGCAACATATGGACATCAGCGATGATGGGGGTTGTACTACTCCTTCTCTATCAATATATTATACCCACAATGCAAAAACCGCATCAACTAACAGGAATTCTCGATTTAATTAATCAGTCAACAATTATGAGTACTGCTATGTTCCTTTAAAAAAAATTTTTATCTTTTATTAAACATGATGATTTTAAAATGTACACTTTTTCATGATTATAGTAGGGATTCAAATATATATATATACATAATAAATATTCAACACAACAACAAAAAAGAACACAGTTTTTTAATATAATGGTCAATTACGCATGTGCTCTGTCTGCCTGGTTATACTGGATTGCCTACTATCTGACTATCTATATAAAGTGCACTAGTGCGGGAGGGAAAGAGGGGTGAAAAACACCCAGGGCTATTGAATATCAAATCCTAAATTAGCCTCAATACAATTCCCTTCCTAGAACTCACATAAACAGAAGGTCTATTAGTCTTATGTACATGATAGTGGCAGGCATGGAGAAAACCATTCAATCCGAAACATACCGTGGGTTAAATAAAAATGGCGACTTCCTCTCGAGGTCACCTATCCTATCTAACAGGTAACCTTGATTAGGTGGTACATATAGGTGTGCATGCTCCTCCTGTCATCAGTTGCTGGATGCACACAGAGGTGACTAGGAGCAGCACACTATATGTGCAGGGTCTGCTCTCCTGAATTTAGATGCCCATACCTTATAGGTAGGTTTAGAGTAGGACCTGCCTGACTGAGATCAACTTGGCGTGGGTAGGTGGGCACAGATGTGTTTTGATCAAAATATATTGGCTGAGAGTCTCAGATTTTATTATTAGAGTAAGAGCTTAGTACATACTGTTTATTATGTTTGAATCTATTGTTTTAGTGCATTATTTTCCGTGATTTTAAACATAATGTCAAAATAATTGTGTTAAAGGGCTTCTGTCACCCCACTGATGTAATTTTCACTAGCTGACATTAGCTACTTGCTAATGTAGCTGAGTTCAAACATATGTTTCCTAACTTTTTCCTGTTTTCTATCTTCTAAAAACTTACTTTTGTGATATGCAAATTAACCGCTACCAGCAAGTTGGGCGGGTACTTGCTGGTAGCCGCCGCATCTTCATGCCCTGGGAACGCCCCTCTTCTTTTGATAGACAGGGCCAGCGCGCTCTCCTCCTCCCGCTGGCCCTGTCTGCAGCTGCAATCCGCGCCTGCGCCGTATCGGTCTTTAGTTGGCGCAGGCGCTCTGAGTGAAGGACGCTCGCTTAGGCGCTCCGTCCTCAGTGCACCTGCGCCGATAACGTCATCCCTACACCCGGAAGAAAAGACGCCGATCATCGCCTGCTCCTTACCAGGGATGCCGGCGTCTTCTCTTCCGGGTGTAGCGCTGACGTCATCGGCACAGGTGCACTGAGGACAGAGCGCCTAAGCGAGCGTCCTTCACTCAGAGTGCCTGCGCCGACTAAAGACCGATTCGGCGCAGGCGCGGGATTGCAGCTGCAGACAGGGCCAGCGGGAGGAGGAGAGCGCTGGCCCTGTCTATCAAAAGAAGAGGGGCGTTCCAAGGCCATGAAGATGCGGCGGCTACCAGCAAGTACCCGCCCAACTTGCTGGTAGCAAAGATAATTTGCATATCACAAAAGTAAGTTTTTTAGAAGATAGAAAACAGGAAAAAAGTTAGGAAACATATGTTTGAACTCAGCTGACATTAGCAAGTAGCTAATGTCAGCTAGTGAAAATTACATCAGTGGGGGTGACAGAAGCCCTTTAAGCTGATACTGTGCCAGGGTGACTCCACGGTAACAGTGCTCCCTAAAGTCCCACCAATAGAAATATTTATCTCTCAGAGTGCACTTATTGTTAAGTAATAGTAATAATAGTAATAATGCCCCCAATGTCCCATACTAGTAATCATATTCCCTGTAGTCCCCCAGTAGTCATAATTCTCCTGATAATGTGTGCCAGTAGAAAACTACCCCCTTACCTTTCAGATCAGACCCTCATATCACACCTTAGATCGGACCCCAATATCAGATCCTTAGATCAGACACCCATATCAGATCCTCAGATCAGACTCCCATATCAGATCCTCAGATCAGACCCCAATATCAGATCCTCAGATAAGACACCCATATCAGATCCTCAGATCAGACTCCCATATTAGATCCTCAGATCAGACCCCAATATCAGATCCTCAGATCAGACTCCCATATTAGATCCTCAGATCAGACACCCATATCAGATCCTCAGATCAGACTCCCATATCAGATCCTCAGATCAGACTCCCATATCACACCTTAGATCAGACCCCAATATCAGATCCGCAGATCAGACCACCATATCAGATCCTCAGATCAGACCCCAATATCAGATCCTCAGATCAGACCCCAATATCAGATCCTCAGATCAGACTCCCATATCACACCTTAGATCAGACCCCAATATCAGATCCGTAGATCAGACCACCATATCAGATCCTCAGATCAGACTCCAATATCAGATCAAAACAATAGCTGATCTCAGGAGACCAGCCACAAAACACCGCAGAGCCTCACTTAAGAGTCTCAACACAGCAATCCGAAGTGCAAAGCTCCCTGGGAAACAGAAATATGCAAAATAAATGTGGAGCCCCAGTATTGGGTCTACAACACAATGAAAGCCAGATATCCCTCAAAGGAAGGAAAACTGAGCAAAGGGGTGTCTCCATTACAGAGATCACCAAATCCACCATATTAAGTGGCCCCTATGTCAAGATCCCATATCAGATCCTCAGATCAGACTCCCATATCAGATCCTCAGACCAGACCCCCATATCAGATGCTCAGATCAGACCCCATATTAGATCTTTAGATCAGATCCCCATATCAGATCCTCAGATCAGACCCTCATATCCCACCTTAGATCAGACCCCAATATCAGATCCTCAGATCAGACTCCCATATCAGATCCTCAGATCAGACTCCCATATCAGATCCTCAGATCAGACCCCCATATCAGATCCTCAGATCAGACCCCCATATCAGATCTTTAGATCAGATCCCCATATCAGATCCTCAGATCAGACCCCATATCAGACCTCAGATCAGACCCCCATATCAAATCCTCAGATCATACCCCTATATTACACCTCAGATGAGACCACCATATCAAATCTTCAGATCAGACCCCCATATCAGATCCTGAGATCAGACACCCATATCACACCTCAGATCAGACCCCCATATCAAATCCTCAGATCAGACCCCCAAATCAGACCCCATATCAGACTCCCATATCAGATCCTCAGGTCAGACCCCCATATCAGATCCTCAGATCAGACCCCCATACCAGATCCTCAGATCAGACCCCATATCAGATCCTTAGATCAGAGCCCCATATCAGAACCCCAGATCAGATACCCATATCAAATCCTCAGATCAGACCCCCAGATCAGACCCCCGACCAGACCCCCAGATCAGATCCGCAGATCAGACCACCATATCAGATCCTCAGATCAGACTCCCATATCAGATCAAAACAATAGCTGATCTCAGGAGACCAGCCACAAAACACCGCAGAGCCTCACTCTAAGAGTCTCAACACAGCAATCCGAAGTGCAAAGCTCCCTGGGAAACAGAAATATGCAAAATAAATGTGGAGCCCCAGTATTGGGTCTACAACACAATGAAAGCCAGATATCCCTCAAAGGAAGGAAAACTGAGCAAAGGGGTGTCTCCATTACAGAATCACCAAATCCACCATATTAAGTGGCCCCTATGTCAAGATCCTATATCGACTAGATCAGAATGGATCCCATATCAGATCTCTCGCATCAGACTCCCATATCAGATCCTCAGACCAGACCCCAATATCAGATGCTCAGATCAGACCCCATATTAGATCTTTAGATCAGATCCCCATATCAGATCCTCAGATCAGACCCTCATATCCCACCTTAGATGAGACCCCAATATCAGATCCTCAGATCAGACTCCCATATCAGATCCTCAGATCAGACTCCCATATCAGATCCTCAGATCAGACTCCCATATCAGATCCTCAGATCAGACCCCCATATCAGATCCTCAGATCAGACCCCCATATCAGATCTTTAGATCAGATCCCCATATGAGATCCTCAGATCAGACTCCCATATCAGATCAAAACAATAGCTGATCTCAGGAGACCAGCCACAAAAACACCGCAGAGCCTCCCACCTTAGATCAGACCCCAATATCATATCCTCAGATCAGACTCCCATATCAGATCCTCAGATCAGACTCCCATATCAGATCCTCAGATCAGACCCCCATATCAGATCCTCAGATCAGACCCCCATATCAGATCTTTAGATCAGATCCCCATATCAGATCCTCAGATCAGACCCCATATCAGACCTCAGATCAGACCCCCATATCAAATCCTCAGATCATACCCCTATATTACACCTCAGATGAGACCACCATATCAAATCTTCAGATCAGACCCCATATCAGATCCTGAGATCAGACACCCATATCACACCTCAGATCAGACCCCCATATCAAATCCTCAGATCAGACCCCCAAATCAGACCCCATATCAGACTCCCATATCAGATCCTCAGGTCAGACCCCATATCAGATCCTCAGATCAGACCCCCATACCAGATCCTCAGATCAGACCCCATATCAGATCCTCAGATCAGAGCCCCATATCAGACCCCCAGATCAGATCCCCATATCAAATCCTCAGATCAGACCCCCAGATCAGACCCCCGACCAGACCCCCAGATCAGATCCGCAGATCAGACCACCATATCAGATCCTCAGATCAGACCCCCATATCAGATTCTAAGATCAGACCCCTATATCAGATCCTCAGATCAGACTCCCATATCAGATCCTCAGATCAGACCCTCATATCAGATCCTCAGATCAGACCCCCATATCAGATGTTCAGATCAGACCCCCATATCAGAGCCTTAGATCAGACTCCCATATCAGATCCTCAGATCAGACTTCCATATCAGATCGTCAGATCAGACCCACATATCAGATCCTCAGAACAGACTCCCATATCAGATCCTCAGATCAGACTTCCATATCAGATCCTCAGATCAGACCCACATATCAGATGCTCTGATCAGACCTCCATTTCAGATCTTTAGATCAGACTCCCATTTTAGATCCTCAGATCACACCTCAGATCAGACCCCCATATCAAATCCTCAGAACAGACCCCCATATCAGATACTTAGATCAGACCCCCATATCACCCCTCAGATCAGACCCTATAACAAATCCTCAGATCAGACCCCCACAGACCTTTAGATCAGACCCCATATCACACATCAGAACAGACCCCCATATCAGATCCTCAGATCAGGCCCACATATCAGATCTCTGATAAGACCCCCATATCAAATCCTCAGATCAGACCCCCACAGAACCTCAGACCAGACCCCCATATCACACATCAGATCAGACCCCCATATTACACCTCAGATCAGACCCAAAATAAATAAATAAACTTTCCTCTTCTGCTCTGCCACTACTCTGCAGGTCCAGTGGTCTCTCCTTCAGTCTCCACTCGCTGATCTTTTCTGGGCCTGCGGCATTAGGTCATAGTGGGCGTTTACGTACTGACACTGTACACAGTGAGGACATTGCAGTGCGGACCTGGATATGACTGGGGAGTGTGAGTACAACGCTGGCAGCACTTCGCTCCCCTGCCTCCTGCAGACTAGTGAGCACTGCCATAATAGAAGCTCTCGCTAGTATTCGCTTTATAAGATGAACTGCATTTTATAAACAAGATACTGTAATTGGCAGTTTGCCACTGGCAAGAGGGCCCTGCGGGCCCCTGGCTTAGGGGCCTGACGCAGTTGTGACTACTGCGACCCCTATAGCTACACCACTGGTCAAACTGCTGGCATTCCTATGTTGGAGAGCCAGAGACACAGCAGTAATATGAGCTAGGAGATGCTGCAGATTCCTGTATGGAAGTATCTAGCAGTGGAGGTGAGCGGCACTAGCCATAAAGGTGCGCAACCTTGGGGCCTAGGTTTGGGAAAGATGCGCCTGGGCACTGCAGAGAAGAGGCAGAGCTAGGGGTAGTAAAGAGCCATCTACCTCACCTAGTCCTGGATCCTGATAGAGTCCTGGAGGAAATACAGGTTTGTGACCAAGACCAGACAACCTGCCACCAGGTGTCCTACAGAGTTAACCAGCAATGTCGAGGTCCTCTCGTAGGACGAGGTCGTCATAAAACCCTGGAGAACCCTTTTAGGACCAGTTTCCAACTTTATACAAAATTGGTTAATGTCAGAAGATTACAACAAAGAAAGACAAATAAATGGCAATAAAAAGCTCCACTTTTTTTCTGCCATCAGTTTAATGTAACTGGTTCTCAGTCATTTCAGGGTTTATCAGTCGTCAAGATCCATTTCCCCGTGCGACTGGTGAACAGGAGAAATCACACCGCGCCGCATTTGTCGCCTTGTTGCTGTCTGAAAAATGATTATAGTTATTTGTCCGCAGCCAGACAGGGTTAAACCAGGAATTTGCTTCCCACACGGTGCCCAATTACCAGCAGATGGTGATGTTTATTATCACAAATGGAAATTGCTGGATTTCTCAGAATTTCTAATCAAAATATATAAAAGTTAAGTTGTTTTTGGATCAAACAAGATGCGGGAGGAATTCTACTGAAATTGTCACCACAGAGTCGTTATGGGATTTTATAAAAATAAATAATGACCTAAAAATGTAGAAAATGGCTTTAATTATTCAGCAACTCAAGACGATACAGAGCTCAGCGATCGTTTAGTCAGGTCTGCTCTGTGCAGATGGGGAAGATACATAAAGTGCAGACTTAGGACAGACATGGCCAATCTATCCAGCGTTCTCCAGCCACCCCAAAAGTTATACCCATATGTGTCAGTGTATTCTATGGGGGAGCAGAGAAAGTCACTGCCAGACACTTCTTAAGGCTGCTTATCGCATTTTGCCTGATTGTGAGATGGGGAAACAGCTCTCCTTGTCTGAACACTGTTTGTGTAGATTAAATTAAAGGATCTGGACTGACATTCTGCTGTTTGGCCACAAGATGCCGCTGTTTCCTAAACACAGCTACAGACTGCATATATTTCCATACAGAGCCTGGAGAGGAAGAGAAAGGGAGCAGCCATCTTAGAGGGAGCTGAGATTGAGGAACTGTGTCAGCAGAGGATCCGATGGCATCCAGGTGTGAGAGCCTACCTCAGTGACCAGAGCGGCAGCTAAGTGAAGCTGATTCTGTCCAAGATCCTGATCCTGTCCAGAGGAATGAGGATTGCTTCCAGGAACGCTGATGAGAACTGAGAAGCAAAGCGACGTACACTGCGGTACTGCATGCTTGTTGGAGAGGCATTTCTTCAGTTCCGAGTCACCAGTAAAGACAGAGCAGACCTGGGTCGGTAAGATCGTGCACGCACCTCACCACAATGTTGGTGTCTAGAGACTGGGATAAGGCCTGTAGTTAGTTAGTTAGTTAGGGTCTTTGTTTGTGTCAGGCCACATGTTTTGCTATTGTTCATTGCAAGGACTCCACAATTTAAAGTGATATTTCAGATTAGAGAGTTGATAAACTTCCCACAAACTCAAGTCAGGCTGGTGTTTGGCTCAGAAGAAATACTAAGACACATGCTACAAGACCAGTTAAGGGAGCGGGAATACTGCAGAGCATTGTACGCTTGTTAGCTGTTATGCTGCACCGCAGGCTAGCCCGCACCACACACCCATACAGTTATTCTTGTTTTTAGGGTAATAGCAGGTAAGGTGTGGCAGGTTTAGTCATGCCCACCAGTAGCTAAATAATCATGCTTTTCTCCTGCATGCATCGGAGGGCTCTGCACTGTGCAGCACAAGGGTCTCAGTCTTCGGGCTGGGTGTATGTAAATTTATTGTATGTTCCCAGCATTTGTGGTTGTGTTCATTACCCTGATAGACGGCTTACACGATCCTTGTCTCCTACAACATCATCTGTCGGGCGGGCGGGATCGGGAGCTCCTCACATTCTGCGGCCAAACCCACTGTCCTTGGCTGCTTTGGCTGACTAAAGACTAATGTGTGAGGATAGCTCGAGACTAGACATAAACTGAACTGTGATCCAATAATATGAAAATGTACTGAAGATGAAATCCCCAGCAGATGTTATCCGTATGGAGGCCTCGCGTCTGTGCGGAGACTTAATGGGTTGTCTCACCAGGAAAAATTATTTATTATGTAGATACAGTTAATACAAGCCACTGCCTAATGTATCTAGATTATCCATATTGCCTCCTTTCCTGGATTCAGTTTTCCATCACATTATAAACTGCTCATATCCAGGGTTAGGACCACCCTGCAATCCAGGAGTGGTGGTCGTGCTTGCAAACTATAGGAAAAAGCACGGCCTCTTTGTACTCCCACAGTCTCAGCCACCAGAGCGGCCGACACCTTTCCTAGACTGTGCAAGCATGACTACCACTGATGGATTGCAAGGTGGTCGTAACCCATAGATAAAAACAGTGTATAATGTAATGGAAAAATGAATCCAGCCAGCAAAGGAGGCAATATGGAGAATCACAATACATTAGGAAGTGCCTTTTATGAACTCTGTCTACATGATAAATGCCATTTGCTGAAGTGAGACAACTAGTGTTGATCGAGCACCAAAGTGCTTGTGTGCTCAAGAAGAACACTATGCGATGCTCGGGTGCTCGGTGGAAATCAATAGGAGAACCTGAGCATTAAACCAGGCACCCCTGCTCTGAAGAGGGAGAGTGTCGGAACTCTAGTTCGGCTT
Organism: Bufotes viridis; assembly: GCA_033119425.1. Taxonomy (NCBI): domain Eukaryota; kingdom Metazoa; phylum Chordata; class Amphibia; order Anura; family Bufonidae; genus Bufotes; species Bufotes viridis. The sequence goes on from CM065595.1 coordinate 157,737,596, forward strand.
AGGAGTCCCTGCTCTGAATCCATAGATAGCTATGTCCATATATGGAGTCAGTGCTTGGGGACACCCAGTTTATTTAAATCTAATTTAGCCTGTATTTCATAAAAGTTTCAGCCGGGATTCAAACTCACAACCTTCTGCATTAGAGGCAAGGCACTTAACCACTCAGCTATAATAGCTGCATAGTCATATTTTAAAAAGTGTGTGACGGGACTTGAAGTCAGCTTCTGCATCACAGCCCAGAACTTCAACCACTACATTATATAGCTGCATAGCCAGTCACTTTAAAAAAAATATATATATATATATATATATATATATATATATATAAATGAGACTTCTACTGTATAGGAATACTTACTAGTCTCTTTTTATTTATTTTTTAGTAATTGGCTATGCAGCTATTATAGCTGAGTGGTTAAGTGCCTTGCCTTTAATGCAGAAGGTCATGAGTTCCCAGTGGAAACTTTTCTGAAATACAGGCTAAATTAGATTTAAATACATTGGGTGTCCCCAAGCACTGACTCCATATATGGACATAGCTATATATGGAGTCAGAGCAAGTACTCCTAAGCCGCGGACTCACACTGAGAGATTTCCTCATGATACAGCGATCTTCTTCATAGAAATAGAGGCTAAATTAGACTTAAATACACTGAACTGGTGTTCAGCCGAGCATGCTCGCTCAACACTAGAGACAACCCCTTTAACGTGGCCGTGCCTCGGTGCTGTAAGTCCTATTTCTACAATGTAGCTGCAGGGGTAACAGAAACAATGTTCCAATATTTGTCATGTGCCAACACAATTCCTTCAAGAACAGTGACATAACATCCGAAAATTAAGCAAGTTAAACCACAGCCGTCAATTACAGTAAAACTCCGAGACCGGCGCAGAAGTGATGATTTTACCATTGATGCCTCAACTTTATCAGCAAATATTTTTCACCCAAAACTGAGAATTTCTGCCTCTAATTATTTACTAATCTTCACCCTCTGACATTAAAGGGTAATTGCTGCATAATGAAAAGTCTTGCATTCTAATAGACTTTGTTTTACAATTGAAATCCATTTTCAATATCCCTGCTTGCTGTCAGTGAATGAGAACATTATTGTTTACATCCAGAACATATACTTCTCACAGCTGAGAGTTTGCTGCAATGATCTAGTCATGCAAACATGTGTGCAGCACAAAGACATCGATATTGTATCACAGAAGGCAGATTCCAATGAGAAATCTGTAATAGCGTCCCCGCCTACCATGTGCCATTTGTATTCCTAGTGTCTTTTTATCTGCCACCTCAGACACCGGGGCCTATGGGGTCTGTGGTCCAGGCTGTTTAGATCTCAAAGCATTGTTTAGACTGGATGCAATTGTAACATTGTCTCAGCCGTGACAAGACAAGGTGTCTATGGTTTTTAAACTCTGGGTGTAAATAATAATGTTCTCATTCATTGACAGCAAGCAAGGATGCTTAAAATGGTGAGAAGTTAAAGCACAAAGTCTATTGGAAAGCTGCAGAACGTTTCATTGTACAATAATTGTGCTTTATTTACATAACACTGGAACATTCCTTTCATTTATCTCCTAAATCTCGGCTTTTATCTGCAGCTCTTCCCGGTTATTATAGAGAAGTGAGTTATCATTGCATAGTTTAGCAATCAGTGGAGATTCCGACCCCAGCTGCAGCACCCCTGCTGTTCCATTTGCATAAATGCCTCTTTCTCTGTGCTAGAAATATTAACCCAGAACGCCTGAAGCTCACTTTCCTCTCGTTACCCCCTACGGTAACGATTCTTTCCCGCCATAATCATGTAAGCGAGTGTATTGCGCTCGTCCTGCTGTTGGCACAGTTTGCGTGATACGTGACTATGTGGCGGCTGTTTGGGTGGCTCGCGAAGTCGTGCAACAGCTTGTAAATGGCAGAAGCTGTGAGCAGCCTGAGTCTTCCTGGTGTCTCTCTATTATCTGCATGAAGCATCAGATAAAGATCTTACGCCCAGCAAGCAGCAAAGCCTCCGAAATTGGCTGCAACATGATGGCGTCCAGAAACGCAGACCCGGGGTCAGAGTGTCACTGGTGCCGGCTGGAAATGAGATCCACCATAGATTAAGCATCTGCTGGACTGGACTGGTGCTTGCACAATGCCAAATGTCACTGGGAGCGACAATAAACACTCCATGTACTTCAATGGCAGTGAACAGCGGAGCCGTCCAAGCAGCTCTCCCTTTAAGAGACATAGCTGTCCTCAGATCATTCATCTATCAGTCTGGCTTATCGTTCTGTATTTATATAGCACCAACCTATGACACAGCGCTGTACACAAAACTATTCTGTTCATCTCTTAAAGGGGTTCCCTGGGATTTTTATATTGGCGGTCCGCTCTTAGAATAGGCCATCAATATCAAGTCAGTCAGTGGTCCGATACCCTGCACCCCCACCCCCGATCAGCTGCGGTGATTATGTGAAATACATTGTGCTATATTTATACAGTGCCAACATATAACACAGCGCTGTACTCAGATAATCCTCTCATGTGTGATACTGTCTGCTGATCTGCTGCATCTGATCTTATTGTATGTGATACTGTCTACTGAGTTGCTGTATCTAATCTTATCATGTGTAATATGGTCTGCTGATCTGCCGTATATAATCTTACATGTGATACTGTCTGCCGAGTCATGTATCTAATCCTATCATGTGTAATACTGTCTGCTTAGCTGCTGTATCTAATCCTATCATGTGTAATACCATCTGCTGAGCTGTTGTATCTAATCTTATCATATCTGATACTGTCTGCTGAGCTGTTAATCCTACTGTGTGTGTGATACCGTCTGTTGAGCTGCTGTATCTAATCCGACCATATTTGATACTGTCTGTGTAGCTGGCCAGCTAGAACCTGTCCAAGTTTGCTAATATGAATTATATGCTTATACAGCTAGACCTGCTAATAATTTAATACAGTTCCTATGTTTTTATATTAGAGAAAGAAAGAGAGTTATTAACAGTGACTTCATCTTTTTGGATGTCATATAACAGTTATATATTGTGTTCACAGAAGCAGAAAAGATAATATGCCTTTAAGATTCAGTAAATGAATGTAAGGTAAACAACAGAAAGCATAGAGTTAAACTGTTGTTACTGCCCAGGAGTTTTAACCAATCACAGCCAACCTCACACTGGGCATGACTGGAAAATCCCCTAGCAGAACCTTCTGGAGTCGGTATAGACCAGAGAAGAGGAGCTGAACAGACACATCCAGTCAGAGCTGTGTGTTATGGGAATAAGAGGCCAAATAGGCATTTAGAACAGTTATATAATGTTCATCTTGTTAATACTGTGATCAGAACTATATACTGAACCAGTTCTATATGTTTGTTTACAGTTCCACCAAACTGCGACCAAGCTACGCACAAACTGTGCAAATAGAACTATTGGTTAAACCTCAGATATGCCTCTCAGAGAGAATATAAAGTGCTTAAATAACGTAGAGTAAGAGTACAGATACTGAAGAGAGAAATATATCCACCATTTATGTTGAATGACAAGAATGAACAGTTAAACCACCATTTTATGCATACAGCCATTTTGTGAAACTTTATGCAACACGTGTTTGAACATGGACTATCTGCTGAGGAGGTGGCAATGTTATATATGGAACAAAAGTTTAAATTAATAAAGAAGTTATTTTAAGCATTTGGGGTGCTCTTTAAAGGGGTATTCCTATCACAATAATCACTGATAAATCTGTTAATGATTTAACAGTGATCATTTTTCTAAATATTTGTAATTAACTAATTCCCACCCATTAGGAGAAAATTGATCTATACTTACCTGATTGTTGTCTTCGGTCTCCCTGGTTACGGCCACCGCTCTTCTCTAGAATTGCGGTGGCCGCGCTGCGCAGAAGACTTCTTTTCTCCTGGCTGGGTCGCGCGCAGTCCTGAACGTACACGCCGACGCGGCACATGCGCCATGGTGACTTCTTCCTGGCCAGTATAGTATACTTGCCAGGGAGAAGTGACCATGGCGCATGCGCAGCGATGTGCGCGTTCAGTTCAGCTCAAAGCCCGGCCGGGAAATGACTTTAATCAAGATGAAGCCCACCCCTGCCAAAACCACGAAGTGGACGGCACACCGGTAGCAGGTAAGAATGAAACAGCGTGATGGAAATACCCCTGGAAAAGGATGCAGAACGCTATCAAATGGAAGCTGAAATGGAGGCACAGCGCCAACAGATGAAAAGTCTGGAAAGGCAGAAAGAAGTTAAGATCATGGAAGCCAGACTCAGAGTACATGAAGAGGATATGAATCAGAGTAGTCTTAGGTTCAAATCAGAACTAAGTGAAGAAACAGACTCCAATTTTCCTCCATACTCCCAGAAAATACTGCTCAGAAAGACAAAGAGAGACTTAGTCCAGTGTCAGAAAAAGGTATGTGAATGTACTCTCTATCTCTACCGGAAAAGATGAAGAAAGGGACTCACCTAATTCATAACTAAGTGAGAAAATAGAACCATGTAATTCTATTCCTAGATGTCACGGGCGGCAATGGTCAGGAGAATGTTACAACTATTGTCCCAGCTAGACAACAGAGAACAGTCCTCGCTAGACTTTCCTTTCCGGAACCCACTGCAGTTTCAGGAGACGTACTGAAGTTCACAAAGAGGAATGCAAGTATTGAAATGATCATCGAGCATCATTGCTTCAGTCCAGTTGACAAGTTACTTCTATAGAAAAGACAAAGAAGCCTACAAGCAAGCTTGAATGCAAGATATGGTCATCCTTTCTTAGTACAAAGAGCTTTTAGAGATAAATTGAATAACTGGCCTAAAATAGGTCCTAAAGAATCTTCACACTCCAAAAGTGCAAGCATGCAGCAATGCCATCCCACATGCTCAAGGACTAGAAGTACTGAACGACTATCTAGAAAACCACAGGATGCTAGCTAAGCTACCTGAAGAAGTGGCTTCTAGATGGAATCGCTATGTGACTGAACAGTTAGATCTAGGTAAGAACTTCCCAAGTTTTAAAGAGTTCTCTGAGTTCATCAATAAGGAAGCACGAATAGCATATAATCCAGTAACAGCATCTTACATCTTAAAAACCTTAGAAGAAAGGCCTGTGAGAGATATAAGACGCGCAAGAGCAACTAGCTTTGCAACCAACGCAGCAGCCAAAGGTCTAGATATCTACCAGAGCAAGTTCAAAGTCACTACTGGGATCAGTAGAGAGACAGAACCGACAAATCTTTAGACTACCTTCAAATGTATGTTCTGTGGCAAGAACCACTCCATACACAAGTGACAACAATTGAGGAGCAGTTCCCAGATGAAAAAAATTGTAATTGATAACCAACTGTGTTTTGGAGGTAAGAAAAAGGCCACATGCAGCGTTTGCAAAGGACGCCATCCTACACTACTACATGAAGAACGTCCAAAGAAAGATAAATCGTCACTACCTAAAGATGCTGAGGAAGAAAGGAAAGTGTTAGTATTCTTTTGAAGAGTGAGGGAATTAGAAAGCAACGGCACATCAATTGTTTTAGTGTGCATTTTAAATCCTAAAGGGAGGAACAAGAAGGTATACGCCTACTGGATGCCCAGAGTGACATCACCTTCATTGATCAAGAAATCTGCAAGAAATTACAAGTGGCTACAGAACCAGTGAAGCTCAAACTCACCACAATGATGGGAAGAGACACATTAGTGAAGAGTCAAAGGGTCAAAGGACTGAGAGTTAGAGGACTTCATTTAAGCTTCACATTAGATCTACCTCCAGCTTATACAAAAGATGATATACCTCTAGATCAAGATCGCATACCTACCTGTGAAACAGCCAATAAATGGGAGCACCTAACTGTTATATCTCATGAAATGTCCCCGCTGAAGGACTTTAGTGTTGGACTGTTGATAGGTTACAATTGTCCCGAAGCCTTGGTACCATGAAAGATAATCACAGGAGCAAAGGGTGAACCCTACACTGTTTAAACTGATCTAGGATGGGGTGTTGTTAGAGGAAAACAACAGATTGCAAACTCAAGACAGGTGACAAGATTGTGTGATCGAATATCTGTCCAAGAGTTACCAACAGTAAGTCCAGCAAAAGTAATCAAAATCCTTGAATCTGATTTTGAAGACATAAGTTCTAAAGAAAAGAGTGTATCCCAAGAAGACATAAAGTTCGTACACACTGTAGAAGAAAGTATTCAGCAGAATCAACAAGGCCATCTTGAAATGCCCTTACCATTTAGGTACCGACCTCATCTGCCAAATAACAGAGATATTGCCCTAGCAAGATTGAAGTGTTTGAAGAAAAGGATGGGACGAGATCTCAAATTCAAGAAGGATTATTTGAAATTCATGGAAGGCAAATTTGAAGGAGGACATGCAGAGAAAGTTAATAACCAACCTAAAGAAGGAGAAGTGTGGTACATCCCACATCAAGGTGTTTACCACTCAAGAAAAACAGATAAGATTAGAGTAGTGTTTGATTGCTCAGCAAAATAAGATGGTGTTGCATTGAATGATCATCTATTAAAAGGACCAGATCTTATGAACACTCTGTTTGAAGTACTCTGTAGAATTAAAAAAGTATTCCATAGCACTCTTTGAAGTATCTACGGAAGAGAAAGTTTCAACTAGACAAATCATTCTTTCCTCAGTGGCTTCTATATTTGATCTATTGGGATTCTTGGCCCCAGTGATCCTCAAAGCAAGAGAAATATTGCAAGAATTATGCAGACAGAAGTTAGGATGGGATGAACCCATACCTGAAAATTTGAGGCCAAGGTGGGAGAGCTAGATAAGAGACTTGCAAAACTTGAGAGAAGTTCAGATACCCAGATGGTTTGTACCTCATGATTTCGGAAAATACAAGAAAATAGAACTTCATCACTTTTCAGATGCCAGTAGTTATGGTTATTGTCAGTGCTCCTACATCAGAGTGATAGGAGAAGGAAAAATACACTGTGCCCTGGTTATGGGAAATGCCAGAGTTCTACCAAGGCTTGAACTGACAACAGCCATAGTTTCAGCAACAGTAAGCAGGTTTCTGAAAGAAGAATTGGAGTTTAAAATAGATAAAGAATATTTTTGGACAGACTCACAACAGTTGTCCTTGGATACATAAACAACGAACCCGAAGATTCCATATCTTTGTTACCAACAGAGTTCAGAAAATTTGGGAAATAACAAAATCCAGAACATTGGCATCACATTGATACAAAGCATAACCCAGGAGATCATGCTTTAAGAGGTCTGAATTTAACAGAATTGAAGAATTAAAATTGGTTCCAGGTCCAGAGTTCCTTTGGTAAAAGGAAATCATGCCCAGTATAAGTTACACAGAATTATCTATGTGTCATCCAGAAGTAAAGGTTGTACAAACATTGAGCACTGCAGCCAAGTGTCAAGATGACATACTTGAAAGACTAGCCAGATGTTCAAAATGGAATACAGTCATAAAAGTAGTAGCTCAAATTCAACGTTTGGCAAAGGGAATCAGAAATAAGGAATCATTGAATGTAGAGGGAAGAATGAAAGCTGAAGAAACAGTCATAAGACTCATTCAACAGAGACGCTACAGTGAAGAGTTGAAAAGACTTAGTCAAAAACCTAAAAGGCTTCCAAACAACCACCCATTGTACAAGCCTAATCTTGTTCTGCAGAATGCTATAATGAAGGTGGGAGGGAGATTGGAAAATGCATCGTTACCTAGCAGAGTTGGGCATCCAGCAATTCTACCCAAAAATTCTACCTTCACAAGATTAATTATTGATCACTACCACAACAAATCCTTGCATCGGGAAGAAGTTTTACCCAAAGCTGTTTGAGAGAAGGTGGTTACTGGATAGTGAAGGGAAGCAAAGTAACAGCAAAGTATATAAGTAAATGCGTAGTCTGTAGAAAGGCACATAGACCTACCGAAGAGCAAAGAATGGCAGATTTACCGGCAGATTGTGTAAACCCATCACCACCATTTCTTTATAGCAGAATGGATTGTTTTGGCCCATTCATCACCAAGCAGAACTGCAAGGACTACAAGAGATATGGACTAATATTTACATGTCTAAGCTCCAGAGCAATTCACCTGGAAATGTTAGAAGATATGTCAACTGACGCATTCATCAACGCCTTAAGATAATTAGAAGTACTGTGAGAGAGCTTAGAACTGACCAAGGATCTAATTTTGTCGGAGTGAAGAATGAATTGAAGAAAGCTTTAAAGGAGATTAATAAAGAGAAAGTAACTATTTGTTAGAGAAACAGTGTGATTTTCACATGAATGCTCCAAATACAAGCCATACAGGAGGAGTTTGGGAAAGACAAATCAGAACTGTAAGAAATGTGTTAAGTTCAATGTTGAAAACAAATGCCAGAAGAATGGATGATGCTTCATGTAGGACCCTATTCTATGAAGTAATGCCTATTGTTAACAGTCGTCCGCGTACAGTTGATAAGTTTGATAATATCAACGACCCAACAAGTTTGGACCCTTTAACTCCCAACCATCTACTTCACCTTAAGTCTGATTACATACAGCCACCGCCTGGCAGGTTCAACAAGGAGGATTTATATGATAAAAGGAGATGGCGAAGAGTTCAATATCAATCAGAACAGTTTTGCAGTAGATGGAGGAAAGAGTACTTAGCCAATCTGATGCTAAGAAGTAAATGGCAAACACCCAGGAGAAAGGTCCACGTTGGTGACATAGTGTAAGTAAAAGAAGAAGATTTACCTAGAAGTCCATGGAAATTGGCCAAAGTTCTAGAAGTTTAAAAGGATAAAGACAGACAAGTAGGAAGAGTGTTGTTACAAATAGGAGACTCAAAACTTGACAAAAAGGAAAACGTCTCACTACTCCACTCAAGTTGGAACGCCCTATACAGAAGTCAGTTGTTTTGCTTGAGAATGATAAAAGACACTTGGAAAGTTGAGGACCTGATGGAAAATTCCCTAAATTCATGTTGAAGTCCTACTACAGAGAACATAAAATTATAGGTAATTTGGTGGGAGTGTAGCTGGCCAGCTAAGACCTGTCCTAGGTTGCTAATATGACGTATATGTTTATACAGCTATAATTTAATGCAGTTCCTATATTTTTATATTAGAGACAGAAAGATTTACAGTGACTTCATGTTTCTTGATGTCATATAACAGTTATATATTGTGTTCACAGAAGAAGAAAGATAATATGCCTTTAAGATTCAGTAAATTAATGTAAGTAAGCTCATTGACACAGCAGAATTAACAACAGGCAGCATAGAGTTAAACTGTTGTTACTGCCCAGGATTTTTAACCAATCACAGCCAACCTCACACTGGGCATGACTGGGAAATCCCCTAGCAGAATCTTCTGGAGTCAGTATAGACCAGAGAAGAGTAGCTGAACAGACACATCCAGTCAGAGCTGTGTTTTATGTGAACAAGAGGCCAAATAGGCATTTAGAACGGTTATATAATGTTCATATTGTTAATACCGTGATCAGAACTATATAATGAACCATATAAAATGTAGAGAAGGTAACCAGTGGCACTACACCGCACCTATAGTTAATTTGGATACCAAATAGCGAGGAGTGATGCCTCATGCTGTGTTTGCACCGTATGTACCCCCTCCTGCTATGAAATAAAGCGTATCCCTCTACAATAGGTGAGTGGCGCTCGTTTTAATATTCTCCTTCGCTTGAAGATACCTATATAATGAACAAGTTGTATATGTTTCTTTACAGTTCCACCAAACTGCGACCAAACTATGCAAATCATATTGCAAACTGCGCAAATATAACTATTGGTTAAACCTCAGATATGCCTCTCAGAGTGGTTATAAAGTGCTTAAATAACGTAGAGTGAGAGTACGGATACTGAAGAGAGAAATATATCCACCATTTATGTTGAATGACAAGATTGAACAGTTACACCACCATTTTATGCATACCCCTATTTTGTGATACTTTATGCAACACGTGTTTGTACATGGACTATCTGCTGCGGAGGTGGCAGTGTTTTATATAGGAGAAAAGTTAAAATTAATAAAGAAGTTATTTTAAGCATTTGGGGTGCTCTTTAAAGGGGTATTCCCATCACAATGATCACTGTTAAATCTGTTAAATATTCTAAATATTTGTAATTAACTAATTCCCACCCATTAGGAGAAAATTGATCCATACTTACCTGATTGTTGTCTTCCGTCTCCCTGGTTACGGCCACCGGTCTTCTCTGAAATTGCGGTGGCCACTCTTGCGCAGAAGACTTCTTCTTTTCTCCTGGCCAGGCCACACTAGAAGAATTAGCTTAAAAGAAACAAAACTGAAGCAGAGTGAAAGACAGTCTGGTTGGACTCAAAAGTTAGAGATATCAAATTCTTCTAATGCCACAGCGCAAAAGCCACTTCATAGTGCTGCACCTGTCACAGTCTGCACCGGTGGATATCACATCACTCGAAAACAATGGGGAAGATTTGTCATTATGCTCCAGAAAAGAGGCTTAAAAAGTATTTGCAACATTTTAAATGTAACTTCCTTTAAAAGAAATAAAGTCATAACAGGCAGTTTTACCCGTTACTTTTCAGAAAGGTAGTGTGGCAAGGGTAGGAAGGGCACGTGTCAAGCTGCTGCCACAAATTTATCTTAATTTACGCCAGTTTTCTGGCTCAAATGAAGCCAGAAATCTCCAGCCGCTCAGAGCTGTCATAGCCGCATGGGCTGCTCCTCGTAAACGTGGCGCATCCTCAGCAGTGCAGGGGATATCAAGATATCAAGCGAACGTGTATTTTCAAGTTCGGCGTACAAGGTTCGGGTTATCTAAGAATTCTGTTATGGTCCGTGATTCCGTGCTAGCGGAATCCATAACGGAATTCTTAGATAACCCGAACCTTGTACGCCAAACTTGAAAACACAAGTTCCCTCAACACTAGTGATAAATTTCCCTCAATGTATTTAGGGCAAGGATGTAATGGACGTGAATTATACAAAAATTCCAATTTCATTAAGCAGATAATGTATTCAAAAACAATTAAAAACATTAATACTGGGTTTGATACTAGAATATGCACCTAAGCCCTCCCGCTATCCCAATGTAATATGAAGGCGCTGGGTGACACAGTAAACTATCATAATATCATCACAGTATCAATGTATCACAATATGTTAGTCTTATGACCAGAGGGCGTTACCCACTGGTCAAACCAGAGAGTGGGGATTCTCTGTGTCAACCAAGGGATGGCCGCCACTGACCCCTAGGGTGTTATTCAGGACTCTCACAGGAGCAAGAGAGAAACTGGACCACTTCCTATAGGATTAGCTAATATGGTTGACAGCTGACTCACTGAGTCAGAGAACAGGTAACGCTCCAGTAGCTTAAGTTGCTGTAACAACGGCAGTTAGGTAAACGACACGGTGGTGAGAAGTGGTATTGCAGAGAAGACTGGAGTAAAGGCAGCAGCTGATGATGATGATGATGACTGTCAGAGGCAAAAGCTGAAGCGTGGTCAGAGACAAGCCAGAGGTCAGAAGCCAGTATCAGATAGTAGCGGGTACAGAGAATCGGACAGGGCCAGTAGTCGATGCAGGCAGCAGCTGATGATGATGATGTCTGTCAGAGGCAGAAGGTGAAGCGTGGTCAGAGACAAGCCAGAGGTCAGAAGCCAGTATCAGATAGTAGCGGGGTACAGAGAATCAGACAGGCTCAGGATCAGACAGGTCCAGTAGTCGATGCAGGCAGCAGGCTAACAGAATGGTTAAACAAGCTTGGTCCAACACAGAAGATCAGATCAGAACACCCTTGCTATTACTGATAGTAACTCAATGCTCAGGAAACTTCCCAGGAGGGGAATCTGCTATCTATTCTTGTAACCCCCGCCCAGGGGCTGTGCTGGGAGGCAGGAAGCACATGCCCCTGGAAGCATAAATGACAAGAAGTGGCAGGTGCATGCCCCTATGGGATGCCAGCATGGGATGGAGCACGGAGGCAGCATGGCTTGATAACGCATCTGCATACAGTACCTACCAACTTCTGAAAATCGCAAAGAGGGACAATATATGCTGGCATGCATCGTTGCAATTTTTTCATACTAGGCCACGCCTCTAACTCTATAAGTTCCTCTATTTTTTTACAGCATGTGGAGCCCCTCGGACAATTTTATTCTTGCTCTTTAATATCCATTTAACTTAGCACATAAATCATCAAATTACAGATATTTTAAGGTAGAAATGATGGTCTAATACACAGGTAGATGTTTGATGTTAATTGTTTTAGAATACATTGTGTGCTTAATGAAATTAGAATTTTGATACAATTGATGTCCGTTTTATCCTTGGTCTAGACACATCGTCTTCTTGAGTATCTGTCAACATATGAATGTGTAGCCATCGATACATATTAGGTGGTGCCATCCTTACCCTAGGTAGATGATACATCACTCCTCATCATGGCTCTCACTCCATAATAAATGTGTATTATAGGACTCGCGACACTTTAATTCGGCAGAGAACACTTGCAGATTTATCTGGCGTCCTCTACAATAGAAGTGACATCCCGAGGAGAGGATTTGATTAGGAATTAGTGGTGAAATGGCCCGTTACATTTGTGATAAGGCGCTGACTATGTCTGACTCGAGTCGCCGCTGCCGTTACATTAGATATCAGCGGGACGAAGACACATCCCAGAGAATTTAGGACTCCAAATAACCCCTAAAACTCCAGCTTCTTAAATGCAGCTTTGCCCCTGATGATCATACATGCAGATTACAAGTATAAGGTGCGATTTTGCTAGGTGCTGCAGCTCTCCCCATTATAACCCTGTTCATCCTCAGCCTACTGATTCATGAGTATAATGAGAGCCCAGTCCAGCCATTGAAGGCCCCGCTCCTGCATAAGTTCTGAGTGGAGGGGTTTAGCAGGATGATGAAAATGTATCCAAAAATACAGTTTGCAAAGGCAAATATTAAATATCACAAAACAGGACAATCTGGAATCGCGTGCCACATTATACCAGACTTTGCTTCAATTCCCCATCGTTTTCAGTGACTGTATTACAAGAGTCGTGTAGCTGAGAGACGAAATTTGCTGCAATGTAGAAACCAGCCTGTAATGGTGCAGGGACTTTATACTGTGCGTGAGCGGAAGCCCCATAGATACCATGAGACTTATGCAGGAGTTGTCCTTTATTCCGTCTAGTGTTCCCCTTTAAATCAGACCTTCTTCTATTCTCTCCTCTTCTTTTTCGCCTGCAGTAGTAAGGCGTCTCCACCGACCTCGTCCTTGTAGTGTTTTTCATCTAATCGATGGCATTGACCGTCAGGGTAATGGCAGGTGCGGGAGCCACATCTCAATGATGTTGTCGGCATATACAATAGCGCCACTGTACACGGGGCGATGACCAGCATTATAAAATCTCTATTGTAATCAGCGGCACTCACTCTCAGCCTCTTCTGCATGAGGACTTGTGACCTTGTCCACATAAGGCATTCCTCTCCGTCCTTCACTGCCCAGTAACCGATGGATTCAATGCAGCGAGAGTCGCCCCACAGAATTACTATAAAAGGTTTCTTTAAGACAAATCCAATTGCATTATTTAATCTCAATGATCACATGACCATCCCTCTGATGTGGACAACCTGTAGCTCTGCAGCTGCTGTGAGATGATAAGGGATGTAGTCCTCATCTCCTTGTGGATGGATCGTGACTAATACTAACATTAACACTGTGTAAGTTTCATGACCAGCCCAATGTAAATAGGATTGGGGAATTACCTCTTAAATAAACTGATCATAAAAAGGTCATATTTATAGGACCCCAGAGAGATCAAATGATATCATTGGGGGTAATTTACACAATGGGTTTAAACCTAACAAAGGTTTGTTGTTCTGATACAAAGAACCAAATCCTCTGCATAAACATAGAATTACATGATAAATTTCTCTCTACCTGAAACCACCACTAGAGGGAGCTCACTACATACAGATTATACAGCCACCACTAGAGGGAGCTCACTACATACGGATTATATAGCCACCACTAGAGGGAGCTCACTACATACAGATTATACAGTCACCACTAGGGGGAGCTCACTACATACAGATTATACAGCCACCACTAGAGGGAGCTCACTACATACAGATTATATAGCCACCACTAGAGGGAGCTCACTACATACAGATTATACAGTCACCACTAGGGGGAGCTCACTACATACAGATTATACATCCACCACTAGAGGGATCTCACTACATACAGATTATACAGCCACCACTAGGGGAAGCTCACTACATGCAGATTATACAGTCACCACAAGAGGGAGCTCACTATATACAGATTATACAGTCACCACTAGAGGGAGCTCATTACATACAGATTATACAGCCGCCACTAGAGGGAGCTCACTACATACAGATTATACAGTCACCACTAGATGGAGCTCACTACACACAGATTAGACAGCTACCACTAGAGAGATCTTGCTACATACAGATCATACAGCCAAGACTATAATGAGCTCACTACACACACATTATACAGCTACCACTAGGAGGAGCTCACTACATACTGATTAAAAAGCCACCACTAGAGGGAGCTCACTACACAAAGAATATACAGCTAACACTAGGGGAAGCTCACTACATACAGATTATACAGTCACTACTAGAGGGAGCTTACTACATACAGATTATACAGCCACCATTAGAGGTAGCTCACTACATACAGATTATACAGCCACCACTAGGGGGAGCTCACTACATACAGATTATACAGTCACCACTAGAGGGAGCTCACTACATACAGATTATACAGTCACCACTAGAGGGAGCTCACTAAATACAGATTATACAGTCACCACTAGAGGGAGCTCACTACATACAGATTATACAGCCACCACTAGAGAGAGCTCACTACATACAGATTATATAGCTACCATTAGAGAGAGTTTACTACATACAGATTATACAGCCATCAGAAGAGGGAACTCACTACACACACATTCTACAGTCACCACTAAGGAAGCTCACTACATTAAGATTAAACTGCCACCATTAGAGGGGCTCACATCATATATATTATACAGTCACCACTAGAGGGAGCTCACTACATACAGATTATACAGTCACCACTAGAGGGAGCTCAATACATACAGATTATACAGCCAACACTAGAGGGAGCTCACTACATACAGATTATACAGCCAACACTAGAGAGAGCTCACTACATACAGATTATACAGCCAACACTAGAAGGAGCTCAAAACATAAAGACTATACCGTCACCACTGGAGAGAGCTCACTACATACCGATTATACAGCGACCACAAGAGAGAGCTCACTACATACAGATTATACAGCCACCACTAGAGGGAGCTCACTACATACAGATTATACAGCTACCACTAGGGGGAGCTCACTACATACAGATCATACCGTCACCAATAGGGAAGCTCACTACATACTGATTATACAGCCACCTCCAGAGGGAGTTCACTACACAGATTACACAGCGACCACTAGAGGGAGCTCACTACATACAGATTATGTAGCCACAACTAGAGGGAGCCCACTACATACAGAATAAAAAGCCACCACTAGAGGGAGCTCCCTACATACAGATTATACAGCCACCACTAGAGGGAGCTCACTACATACAGATTATACAGTCACCACTAGAGGGAGCTCACTACATGCAGATTATACAGCCACCACTAGTGGGAGCTCACTACATACAGATTATACAGCCACCACTAGAGGGAGCTCACTACAAACAGATTATACAGACACCTCTAGAGGGAGCTCACTGCATACAGATTTTACAGCCTCCACTAATGGGGGCTACTACATATCAACATGTCAGCGGTCACACGATTTACTCACATAACTGCCTCCCTTGATGTCTCTGGCTTTGTCAATTTCTGATCAGGTGCTGAACAAGCAAAGCAAATTGTCCTGCGCAGAAAGGGATAGAGCTCGGGAAAGTCAGGTGGGCAATCATATGGCAGATGCACAGCGCAAAAGTCAAAAGAAATGCAATGACCATAGTTTGCGACAGTCCAATAAATGCCGAAGCTCTCTCTGCCTCTCTCAGAGTAGAAAGTAACTGCAATAAAGTTCTGCAATAAATAAAACTATTAACACAGTGCTGAGAGTTTGTTACAGTGGATAAGGCTTCTTTCACACTAGTGTTTTTACTGGATCCGGTAGGATTCAGCAAAAAAAAAAAAAAACGGTTTAGTTACTGATAATGCAACCATCTTCATCTGTTATGAACGGATCCGGTTGTATTATCTTTAACATTGCCAAGACGGATCCGTCATGAACTCCATTGAAAGTCAATGGAGGACGGATCCGTTTTCTATTGTGGCAGATTGTGGCAGAGAAAACGGATCCGTCCCCATTGACTTGCATTGGGGGTCATGCCGGATCCGTCTTGCTCCGCTTCCTAGGACGGAAAGCAAAATACAACATATTGCAGTTTGCTCTCCGGTATGGGAAAGCAACTAAATGGTACGGAATGCATTTTGGACAATTCCGTTCTGTTCAGTTCAGTTTTGTCACCATTGATAATGAATGGGGACAAAACTAAAGCAATGTTTTCCGGTATTGAGCCCCTATGACGGACCTCAACACCATAAAGCTAAAAAGCTAGTGTGAACATAGGCGTGCGCAGGCTATTACATTAGGGTGTGCACCCTAAGAACAAACACGCGCCGCGCGCGCATGCGTATGTATGTATGTATGTATGCATGCATGTATATATATTATATACACACACACACATCTATATACACAAATACACTCTGTATACATACATACAGACCCGCATTATCAATATAATGAAGGGAGAAGAAATCATTTTTAAACTTATCGTATTTTTCGCCCTATAAAACTCTCTGGCCCATAAGACGCACCTAGGTTTTAGAGGGGGATAATAAGATAAAAATATTTGTCATTACACCTCAGGTCAGACAACCAATCAGACCCCCAATGTTAATCAGACCTTAGCTGACAGCTTCAATCAGACCCCCAATGTTAATAAGATAACCAATAACAACCAATAACAATCCCATGCAATACAGTATAACCCCTGCACCATCCCATACAATACAGTATAACCCCTGCACCATCCCATACAATACAGTATAACCCCTGTACCATCCCATACAATACAGTATAACCCTGCGCCATCACACACTATACAGTATAACCCCTGTACCATCCTATACAATACAGTATAACCCCTGCGCCATCCCCTACAATACAGTATAACCCCTGCGCCATCCCATACAATACAGTATAACCCCTGCGCCATCCCATACTATATAGTATAACCCCTGCACCATCCCGTACAATACAGTATAACCCCTACGCCATCCTGTACAACACAGTATAACCCCTGTGCCATCCCATACAATATACAGTATAACCCCTGTACCATGCCATACAATATACAGTATAACCCCTGTACCATCCCAGACAATATACAGTATGACCCCTGTACCATCCCGTACAATATACAGTATAACCTCTGCACCCTCCCGTACAATATACAATATAACCCCTGTACCCTCCCGTACAATATACAGTATAACCCCTGTACCATCCGGTACAATATACAGTATAACCTCTGCACCCTCCCTTACAATATACAGTATAACCCCTGTACCATCCGGTACAATATACAGTATAACCTCTGCACCATCCCATACAATACAGTATAACCACTGTACCATCCCGTACAATATACAGTATAACCCCTCTACCCTCCCGTACAATATACAGTATAACCCCTGTACCATCCCGTACAATATACAGTATAACCTCTGCACCCTCCCGTACAATATACAGTATAACCCCTGTACCATCCGGTACAATATACAGTATAACCTCTGCACCCTCCCGTACAATATACAGTATAACCCCTGTACCCTCCCGTACAATATACAGTATAACCTCTGCACCCTCCCTTACAATATACAGTATAACCCCTGTACCATCCGGTACAATATACAGTATAACCTCTGCACCCTCCCGTACAATATACAGTATAACCCCTGTACCCTCCCGTACAATATACAGTATAACCCCTGTACCCTCCCGTACAATATACAGTATAACCCCTGTACCATCCCGTACAATATACAGTATAACCTCTGCACCCTCCCTTACAATATACAGTATAACCCCTGTACCATCCGGTACAATATACAGTATAACCTCTGCACCCTCCCGTACAATATACAGTATAACCCCTGTACCCTCCCGTACAATATACAGTATAACCCCTGTACCATCCTGTACAATATACAGTATAACCCCTGTACCCTCCCGTACAATATACAGTATAACCCTGTACCCTCCCGTACAATATACAGTATAACCCCTGTACCATCCCGTAAAATATACAGTATAGTCCTCTCTGTGATCACTGGGCAATATATAAACCATACGGGGAAAATTGCTCTCAGAAACCCTGTTTCTGACCCTTATGTTAAAACATAACTTTCGTTTGATTGCTCTATTATCTAAACACCTAAAGGAAAAAATAATTTTAAAAAGCTGCTGTTTCTCTACATGACCGGTTGTTTATAGTAGTGGTAATAGAGTGGTTATAGTAATGGTAATAGAGTCTCAAGGATCTATAAAAGCAGCTACACTATTTTTACAGACCTTTTAGACTCTATTAACACTACTATCAATATAAAGTCATCTAGAGAAACAGTAGTTTTTTTCCTTTAGATGTTAAAACATAACTTTAATTTGATTGCTCCAACACCTAAAAAAACCTGCTGTTTATCTAGATGACCTTATGTTAATAGTAGTGTTAATAGAGTCTCAAAAATAGTTTAGCTGCTTTTATAGACCCTTGAGACTCTATTACCACTACTATAAACAACCAGTCATCTAGAGAAACATCAGCTTTTTAAAATATTTTTTTCCTTTAGGTGTTAAAGCAATCAAATGAAAGTTATTTTTTAACATAAGGGTCAGAAGCAGGGTTTTGTTTAGCCTCTTGGTTATTAGTTCATAAAGCTCCATATTGAGCTCCCAGCAGTAGATAGAAGCCTGCAGGGCACTTCTGTTGTCACATCACCTGGGCACATGCTCTTTGCTCAGAGGTTCCATTCCTACCATGCTATCCCTGGGACTTCATCAGCTGCTGGGAATGGCGCAGCAGGGGTGGTGCTCTTCCTGATAACTGAAAAGGAATGCTCCTGCTGTGTTCAGCTCCAGAGAGTAGGGGGTGTGAGAGGATCAGCCAATGGCACGACAGCCAGCTGATACTGGCCAATCAGCAGCCTCCTCCCTAATAACAAAGCTCTGTAATGTACGGAGCTCTGTTATTGGAGATTTCAGGGATCAGCTGTGTTGCTCTGCTGCCTGCAGTGCCTGTGCTGTTCACAGCGCTCAGTGCTCTTATGAATGGCAGTGAAATCTGGGCTGAGCGCACATTCTATGCCTTTAGTCGGCCTGATTAGGGTGTGCCCAGGCACACCCGGCACACCCGTGCGCACGCCTATGAGTGTGAAAGTAGCCTGAAGTCCCTGACAGTAGAGAGGTCAGCTAACGGGAATTTCTGATACTATGTAACAACAGGAAGTGATGGCTTTCAGTTTCTAGTTTGCATTCACTGACAGCTAGCAGAGATCTTAAAAATGATTACAAAGAGAGGACTGTAGTGTTTTGAATACTTAGATCCCCATTGCAGTTTCTTGCTTTGGTGCGTTTGTTTTCCTCGCCATCGTCCTCGCCATCGTCCTTCTCTCAGGTAGCATCTGATAAGCAGATTCAGCCTCGCGCTTTCTGCTCGTTAACAGGATCGGCAAATTCTTGTAGCCGACGGCTTTGTAAAACGTAACTTTTGAAGGCTATTTTCAGAGCCGCTCATTTACTGACTTGATTCAATCTTCACCATTAGGGAAACTTGGAAGAAAAAAAATGGGAAATTCATTTGAAATATTAATTAAAATGCAAATCAAAATCAGCAGAAGATGGTAATGCTGTAACGGATAGGAGAGCGAGGACTGCGGCGTAGTGGGGCTCAGCGTGGGGAGGGGCCGAGATGCTGCACAAATGATAACGCAATCTATTGACATTGGAAATGCGCAATAATTCAATAAAACCAGCGGCGGAGAAATCTGCATCCAGGAATAACCAGCAGCTAATGAAAATGTATGAGCCACACGGCAGAAGGTGAGGAATTGGTGCATGGACACAGAAATGGGGAGGGGGTCTGTAATGTACAGGGGGCACGAGTGGGGGTGACGGGGAGATAAACATGACCCTGATGAACGGGAACGACAGGAGCAGGACATCCCTAATATACACCACAAAAATCCTAAACCGTCCTGTGGACTGAGGCTGAACTCATAACTGAGGTGTGTCCGGAAATTGCCATTTCTGCAGTTGTCATCTATACTGGAGCTCTGCATGACAGCACACGTGGATTAAGACTTTGCAGTGACGTTCCTTCCAGCATTCTCTGGTCAATTCTGTGTTTGTTAGTTTTAAAGTATTTATTTTTATGGAACACAGGTCAGTTTTTCAGATACAGAGCTCCAAATGCACAGCACAGCTATAGAGCACAGCTATGGGATTATTTTCTGGCTTCCAAGAGCCAAAACTAGTTTACTGAGCTCCTCCTAGTGGTATCATCTGTATGTAGTGAGCTCCCTCTGGTGGTGACTGTATAATCTGTATGTAGTGAGCTCCCTCTGATGGTGACTGTATAATCTGTATGTAGTGAGCTCCCTCTAGTGGTGGATGTATAATCTGCATGTAGTGAGCTCCTCTAGTGGTGGCTGTATAATCTGTATGTAGTGAGCTCCCTCTGATGGTGACTGTATAATCTGTATGTAGTGAGCTCCCTCTAGTGGTGGATGTATAATCTGCATGTAGTGAGCTCCCTCTAGTGGTGGCTGTATAATCTGTATGTAGTGAGCTCCCCTAGTGGTGGCTGTATATTCTGTATGTAGTGAGCTCCCTCTAGTGGTGGCTGTATAATCTGTATGTAGTGAGCTCCCTCTAGTGGTGGCTGTATAATCTGTATGTAGTGAGCTCCCTCTAGTGGTGGCTGTATAATCTGTATATAGTGAGCTCCCTCTAGTGGTGGCTGTATATTCTGTATGTAGTGAGCTCCCTCTAGTGGTGACTGTATAATCTGTATGTAGTGAGCTCCCCTAGTGGTGGCTGTATAATCTGTATGTAGTGAGCTCCCCTAGTGGTGGCTGTATAATCTGTATGTAGTGAGCTCCCTAGTGGTGGCTGTATAATCTGTATGTAGTGAGCTCCCTCTGGTGGTGACTGTATAATCTGTATGTAGTGAGATCCCTCTAGTGGTGACTGTATAATCTGTATGTAGTGAGCTCCCTCTGGTGGTGACTGTATAATCTGTATGTAGTGAGCTCCCCTAGTGGTGGCTGTATAATCTGTATGTAGTGAGCTCCCTTTAGTGTTGGCTGGATAATCTGTATGTAGTGAGCTCACTCTAGTGGTGACTGTATAATCTGTATATAGTGAGCTTCCTCTAGTGGTGGCTGTATAATCTGTATGTAATGAGCTCCCTCTAGTGGTGGCTGTATAATCTGTATGTAGTGAGCTCCCTCTAATGGTGGTTGTATGATTTGTATGTAGTGAGCTCCCGCTAATGGTGGCTGTATAATCTGTATATAGTAATCTCCTGAGCTCCCTCTAGTGGTGGCTGTATATATCTGTATGTAGTAATCTCCTGAGCTCCCTCTAGTGGTGGCTGTATATATCTGTATGTAGTAATCTCCTGAGCTCCCTCTAGTGGTAGCTGTATAATCTGTATGTAGTGAGCTCCCTCTAGTGGTGGTTGTATGATTTGTATGTAGTGAGCTCCCTCTAGTGGTGGCTGTATATATCTGTATGTAGTAATCTCCTGAGCTCCCTCTAGTGGTGGCTGTATATATCTGTATGTAGTAATCTCCTGAGCTTCCTCTAGTGGTGGCTGTATATATCTGTATGTAGTAATCTCCTTAGCTCCCTCTAGTGGTGGCTGTATATATCTGTATGTAGTAAACTCCTGAGCTCCCTCTAGTGGTGGCTGTATATATCTGTATGTAGTAATCTCCTGAGACCCCTCTAGTGGTGGCTGTATATATCTGTATACAGTAATCTCCTGAGCTCCCCCTAGTGGTGGCTGTATATATCTGTATGTAGTAATCTCCTGAACTCCCTCTAGTGGTGGCTGTATATATATATGTATGTGGTAATCTCCTGAGCTCCCTCTAGTGGTGGCTGTATATATCTGTATGTAGTAAGCTCCTGAGCTCCCTCTAGTGGTGGCTGTATATATCTGTATGTAGTAATCTCCTGAGCTCCCTCTAGTGGTGGCTGTATATATCTGTATGTAGTAATCTCCTGAGCTCCCTCTAGTGGCGGCTGTATATATCTGTATGTAGTAGTCTCCTGAGCTCCCTCTAGTGGTGGCTGTATATATCTGTATGTAGTAATCTCCTGAGCTCCCTCTAGTGGTGGCTGTATATATCTGTATGTAGTAATCTCCTGAGCTTCCTCTAGTGGTGGCTGTATATATCTGTATGTAGTAATCTCCTGAGCTCCCTCTAGTGGTGTCTGTATATATCTCTATGTAGTAATCTCCTGTGCTTCCTCTAGTGGTTTCTGTATATATCTGTATGTAGTAATCTCCTGAGCTCCCTCTAGTGGTGGCTGTATATATCTGTATGTAGTAATCTCCTGAGCTCCCTCTAGTGGTGGCTGTATATATCTGTATACAGTAATCTCCTGATCTCCCTCTAGTGGTGGCTGTATAATCTGTATGTAGTGAGCTCCCTCTAGTGGTGGCTGTATAATCTGTATGTAGTGAGCTCCCTCTAGTGGTGGCTGTATAATCTGTATATAGTGAGCTCCCTCTAGTGGTGGCTGTATATTCTGTATGTAGTGAGCTCCCTCTAGTGGTGACTGTATAATCTGTATGTAGTGAGCTCCCCTAGTGGTGGCTGTATAATCTGTATGTAGTGAGCTCCCCTAGTGGTGGCTGTATAATCTGTATGTAGTGAGCTCCCTCTGGTGGTGACTGTATAATCTGTATGTAGTGAGATCCCTCTAGTGGTGACTGTATAATCTGTATGTAGTGAGCTCCTCTGGTGGTGACTGTATAATCTGTATGTAGTGAGCTCCCCTAGTGGTGGCTGTATAATCTGTATGTAGTGAGCTCCCTTTAGTGTTGGCTGGATAATCTGTATGTAGTGAGCTCACTCTAGTGGTGACTGTATAATCTGTATATAGTGAGCTTCCTCTAGTGGTGGCTGTATAATCTGTATGTAATGAGCTCCCTCTAGTGGTGGCTGTATAATCTGTATGTAGTGAGCTCCCTCTAGTGGTGGTTGTATGATTTGTATGTAGTGAGCTCCGCTAATGGTGGCTGTATAATCTGTATATAGTAATCTCCTGAGCTCCCTCTAGTGGTGGCTGTATATATCTGTATGTAGTAATCTCCTGAGCTCCCTCTAGTGGTGGCTGTATATATCTGTATGTAGTAATCTCCTGAGCTCCCTCTAGTGGTAGCTGTATAATCTGTATGTAGTGAGCTCCCTCTAGTGGTGGTTGTATGATTTGTATGTAGTGAGCTCCCTCTAGTGGTGGCTGTATATATCTGTATGTAGTAATCTCCTGAGCTCCCTCTAGTGGTGGCTGTATATATCTGTATGTAGTAATCTCCTGAGCTTCCTCTAGTGGTGGCTGTATATATCTGTATGTAGTAATCTCCTTAGCTCCCTCTAGTGGTGGCTGTATATATCTGTATGTAGTAAACTCCTGAGCTCCCTCTAGTGGTGGCTGTATATATCTGTATGTAGTAATCTCCTGAGACCCCTCTAGTGGTGGCTGTATATATCTGTATACAGTAATCTCCTGAGCTCCCCCTAGTGGTGGCTGTATATATCTGTATGTAGTAATCTCCTGAACTCCCTCTAGTGGTGGCTGTATATATATATGTATGTGGTAATCTCCTGAGCTCCCTCTAGTGGTGGCTGTATATATCTGTATGTAGTAAGCTCCTGAGCTCCCTCTAGTGGTGGCTGTATATATCTGTATGTAGTAATCTCCTGAGCTCCCTCTAGTGGTGGCTGTATATATCTGTATGTAGTAATCTTCTGAGCTCCCTCTAGTGATGGCTGTATATATATGTATGTAGTAATCTCCTGAGCTCCCTCTAGTGGTGGCTGTATATATCTGTATGTAGTAATCTCCTGAGCTCCCTCTAGTGGCGGCTGTATATATCTGTATGTAGTAGTCTCCTGAGCTCCCTCTAGTGGTGGCTGTATATATCTGTATGTAGTAATCTCCTGAGCTCCCTCTAGTGGTGGCTGTATATATCTGTATGTAGTAATCTCCTGAGCTTCCTCTAGTGGTGGCTGTATATATCTGTATGTAGTAATCTCCTGAGCTCCCTCTAGTGGTGTCTGTATATATCTCTATGTAGTAATCTCCTGTGCTTCCTCTAGTGGTTTCTGTATATATCTGTATGTAGTAATCTCCTGAGCTCCCTCTAGTGGTGGCTGTATATATCTGTATGTAGTAATCTCCTGAGCTCCCTCTAGTGGTGGCTGTATATATCTGTATACAGTAATCTCCTGATCTCCCTCTAGTGGTGGCTGTATATATCTGTATGTAATAATCTCCTGAGCTCCCTCTAGTGGTATCTGTATATATCTGTATGTAATAATCTCCTGAACTCCCTCTAGTGGTGGCTGTATATATCTGTATGTAGTAATCTCCTGAGCTCCCTCTAGTGGTATCTGTATATATCTGTATGTAATAATCTCCTGAGCTCCCTCTAGTGGTGGCTGTATGTATCTGTATATAGTAATCTCCTGATCTCGATGCAACGCGATTTTCACTCAGTCCCATTCACTTCTATGGGGCCAACGTTACATGAAAATCGCAGAATATAGAACATGCTGCGATTTTTCACGCAACGCACAAGTGATGCGTGAAAACCAAAGCTCATGTACACAGACTCATTGAAATGAATGGGTCCGGATTCTTTGAGGGGGCAATGTTCGCATCACGCATTGCAGCCTCGCGGAATACTCGCTCGTGTGAAAGGGTCCTTAGGGTTTCATTTAAAAGGAGACCAAATGCAGTATAGAGAAGTAATATTATAGTAGGATATACATCACATGTGCAGGATTTGCTCCCCCTGTTATAAATGCGCCACAGCATACGGGGTTTTGAGCATTTTCTGCTTTGATGACCTGTGCAGGATATTTTCGTGGTACATGTGGTCCGCTACCAGCATCCTCCATTGTATGCACTTTTGCTGGGGATTGCTGTTAGCAACGGATCACATGGGCAGGATTTGCTCCCCCCGGTTGAACTGTGAAACAGCATTTGGGGTCTTGAGCATCTATATGTATGCCTGGAGGTGGGGCAACCTCAGGTTTGAATGTGCCTTGATTTTGATCTATGGGTAACATTCAGGTGCACGTGGGCAGCCTGCGTCACATGCTGCTTATAGGTGGGACTCACAGCCTCCTCCCATTGTATGTGTGATTTGATGCTGGAGGTAACTGGGAGCTGCTGGCTGTGTGTCAGACCTATCATAAACTGTCCATACGACATAGGTAGGTTAGCGTTAGGTCTCGTGCCAGATTGAGAGACCTTGACGGAGTGCGCGGGCTTCGGTATGTTCTTGATATAAGAATATATTGGCGAACTGTCTCATTTTAATATCAGTGTGAGGGTTTAGCCATATATTGTCAATTGCATTTGCCATTGTAGTGCACCATTTTCAGTGATTTTCTGTTTTTATTGTCCCATCCGCACATTTTGTTAGGATACACATTATCTTGATCTATAGAGAAGAGGACGACACATGATCTACATTAAAAATGTGACTTGTTAATGTGAAGCCTAAAAGGGAACATAATTTACCTGGTGAATGGAGGCGGAGGAGGTTTCTGCATTACTAGGAAAGGTTTAGATGGCGTCACTGCCGCGGCCTGTCATTTGGTGGGTAATACGTGTAATCAACGCGTTAAATTGTGCAGATGATCTAAACCTGCATTTACTGCACATGTAGAAAAGAAAAGTCACCATTACACCCCCACCGCCCGCCCAAATGGAACAATCTGCAGCGACCATTACCATAGAAAGCTACTGAACCAGAAAGACCTGAGACCATGGAGCAGAGGGGATGTCGTGGAAAGGGGGCACAGCAAAAATCATAGGGAACTCCCTGTGCTATCACACCCCACACTCCGTGCCATAACCATGGGCCCTATAGGAGTTGTATGGAGGATCCAGATATACACATCGGCATCCGTTCTTGTGGTCAGTGCTGCTGGGTTACAAGCGATAGCACCACGGCACGGGAATCAGAATGTGGGGCCACATCCGCCCGCCCTGTCTCATAGCCTCTCCATCAGCACCACATGAACTGGATGTTGTGGACCCTCACCATCCCTACTGCCTGAACTTTGCTCCACAGCTTGTCTCTGCCGTGTATGTCAGGGAGCTCTCCTCTCTCCTCTGTATCAGAGCAGTGAAACCACATTGTCGTGGCAATGTTGAAGTCCTGCTCCTCTCTGGCTTTGGAGCTGCACTTCCCCACCACGGCTCCGGCCATTGTCCAGTCAACAGGCAGAGACCAGGCCCAGAAAAACTGGAGGCTCCTCAAGGCTGGGTTTCAATTTCCAAGATGTATCACAGCCAGGATGCCTCTGAAAACAGTGCCAAGACAGACATAGCAGAGCTGGAGAAGGTTCAGAGGAGGGCAATGAAAGTAATAACTGGAATGGGTGGACTACAGGTCCCTGAAAGATTTTCAAATTTAGGGAGATCTAATAACTATGTATAAATATATCAGGGGTCAGTACAGAGATCACTCCCATCATCTATTTATCCCCAGGACTGTGACTCTGATGAGGGGACATCCTCTGCGTCTGGAGGAAAGAAGGTTTCTACACAAACATAGAAGAGGACTCTTTGCGGTAACAGCAGTGGGACTATGGACTCTTTACAGTAAGAGCAGTGAGACTATGGACCAGGGGTCAAGTCCTGGGGAAAAAATGCAGAAACTAACCCAAGATCCACTGCAGTGCCTCCATGTGACGTCACAGTGCGCGGCGTACGCAAAGGGCAGGGGAGGTCGGGAGGAGGAGCAAGGAAGTACCATATTTTTCGCCCTATAAGACGCACCTAGGTTTTAGAGGGGACAATAAGAAAA
This sequence comes from Bufotes viridis, assembly GCA_033119425.1. Lineage (NCBI taxonomy): Eukaryota > Metazoa > Chordata > Amphibia > Anura > Bufonidae > Bufotes > Bufotes viridis. Next base: position 157,764,783 of record CM065595.1, read on the forward strand.
AATATTTTTCATTACACCTCAGGTCAGACCACCAATCAGACCCCCAATGTTAATTAGACCTCAGCTAACAGCCCAATAAGATCCCCAATGTTAATAAGACCCCATTAAGACCTCAGATTACACCTCAGCTCAGACCGCAATATGAATGACCCCCAATCAGACCTCAGATAAGAGCCCCATGCCGCATAGCAGCCCCCAGTAGCCCTATAGCAGCCCACAGTAGCCTTATAGCAGCCTCCATTAGCATTATAGCAGCCCCAGTAGCCTTATAGCAGCTCCCATTAGCCATATAGCAGCACCCATAAGCCATATTGCAGCCCCCAGTAGCCCTATTGCAGCCCCCAGTAGCCCTATAGCAGCACCCAGTAGCCTTATAACAGCCTCCATTAGCATTATAACAGCCCCCAGTAGCCTTATAGCAGCCCCCAGTAGCCATATAGCAGCCCCCAGTCGCCTCATAGCAGCCCCCAGTGCCTCTCCATCAGCCCCCAGTGCCTCTCCATCCACCCCCAGTGCCTCTCCATCTGCCCCCAGTGCCTCTCCATCTGCCCCCAGTGCCTCTCCATCAGCCCCCAGTGCCTCTCCATCAGCCCCCAGTGCCTCTACATCAGCATGTCCGCACTATATCTGTGCCATAGCGCTGCATTTTTTATTCAGTATAAAATATGATTTTATATGTATGTAAATGAGGGTGTAAATGTGCCCAAGGGGTGGTACAAACCTTCCTTGTGCCCAGCACTGCCCCCTGTTAAGGAGACCAGCACCGCCTCCGTTCTACCAATCTCCTCCTTGCTCTCAGTGAGATCACCTTAAATCTCACGAGGCACGAGATCGAGCGTGCGCATTTCCGACATAGTGTTCCTTCTCTGTGCTGGCATCAGCCTCAGGGAAGGAACTGGGCATGCCTTTAAGAGGCATTCCATTTTGCTCCGTCCTAATAGAAGGCTATGGGAAAGCATAACCGATCCATCTGGGTACAGACGTACAGAGAGGAGGGACAGGACAGACTGTGGTAATGGAGACTGCATACAAGGGCTGCTGCTCATTATCTACATCTCCACCAGCCTCTCTGTACTTCATGTCTCCTCATGAACTCCATTCCTACAGAGATTCAGCTGAAGATCTTATCATCTGTATTCAGGATTATAATCCCTGACCAGTAGATCAGAGAGGAGGATGAGGCAGCTCTTTAGCTCAGTGTTGTGAAGTAACTTGTCCTCATGTGTGATTAGGACAGGTTTTATGTGTACTGATAGGACGGTGGCCATTTTATTTCTCCTAATGATTGCTCCCTAGACAAAATGAGCCATTATAACTAATGGAAGGTATTTGGGAATATATTTATAATAAAGTAATATTTAAGTATTTTCATTTTCTTAATTCCCGGAGAACCCCTTTAAGTTTATGCCTGGAAACTGGTAAAAAGAGGAGTGAAAACTACACCAGTCAGGGACCCTGGGCACATGGACTGCAGGAGGTGACGCCCTTTAGCTGCACAGGGGTTAACCCTCATTATATACAATAAATAATCTAATATGTTTCCTGCTCGAGACCCCCATGTGTTGCAGCTTAAGGGGTTGTTTTGTTACATCACATAATGGGACACATTTACTTTGGTTCATGAATAAAATCCTAGAATTGCAGTAAAGACTGACATTTTACACAGTAGGAAAGGGGTATGGGGCTCTCCTGGTAACACAGGTCCCTGAATTGTCTATTCGGCTGTTTCTATATGCTTTTAATATGCTTTATACATAGCATATGCTTTGTGACAACTACTAATGACCCCCATTGCAGCACTCCAATGCTTGGCTAAACAGCTTTCCACAGATTGGTATTTATGTCTGCATTGTGATGTAGAGTTATGGTCCTCCGTACTGTCTCTCGGTTTCTTATGTGTCAGTCTTCAATGCATTTCAAGCATTTTATTCATGTACCCGGAGGTTAAGGATGAACAGATCTCTAGCTCTTTTCAAAGTGGGGAGAGGTATTTAGCAGTGCATAAAAAGTGGGAAAATGCAGAATAAGTTCTCATGCACACAAACGTATTTTTTGTCTGTGTCCTTTCCGTTTTTTGTGGCCCCTTTGCAGAATCATTTACTATAGTGGGTCCACAAAAAACGGAATTAACTCTGTGTGAATTCCATGTCCGTATGTCTGCATAGCCGTTCCGAAAAAAATAGTAACATGTCATATTATAGTCCGCATTACGGACAAGGATAGGACTGTGCGGAATGCACATGGGCGGTATCCATGTTTTGCAGATCCGCAATTTGCAGACTATAAAACACCCAACGGTCGTGTGCATGAGCCCTGAAGTGAGTAAACACACAACAAAATAAACCCTGCAAAGGCCCCATGCACACAACCATTGTTTGTTTCCGCGTCCGTTCCGTTTTTTTCACGGATAGGATGCTTCCCCATTCATTTCAATGAGTCCGTCAAAAATGCGGATGGTCAGCCGTTTTTGTTCTGCATCCGTGTTTTCATTCCGTCAAAAAAATAGTGCATGTCCTATTTTTTTCACGTTTATGGACAAGGATAGGCATTTTTACAATGGATCTGCCATAAAAATCGGATTCGTCACAAAAACGGTCCATCATCCGCTTTTTTGACGGAAGCAAAATTTACAGGAGGAGCGGAAGCGGAGGCAGGCAATGGTCGTGGTGCATGTAGCCAAAGTCTGAGGACAAGTTGGAAACAATATCTTCACTGGATCAGAAATGTTTTCGCTGCCCAATGTTTCTGCAAATGTTAAAAGGAGCCCCAACCGCCCAACGTAAAAAGTAATTAAGTTTCGCATTAATACTGTCTGGATAAGCCGTCCGTCGCCGCAGCCTCGTTAATCGTCTTTTGTGCGTTTCCTCGTTCATTAGGTTTCAAATGATGAAAAAGCAGCTGCAAGTATTTACATTTCTGTAAATGTCCTTCAAGAGCGGTGACCTCGCGAGGAGAGCGCCATTTATAACGAGAAGCTGCTAATTAACACCCAAATGAAAAGTAACGGCCGACTCAGAGTTAGTAAAAGCCAGTGCTACATTGTATCAGATGTCTCAGGCTAATTATGTGAAGATAATACTGTAAAAGGCCAATGCAGCTCGAAAAAAATGCAATATGGCAGCTGAAAACGTACGGAAGAGCATGGGACACTCAAATAAATAATAAAATCTATATAAATACATACAATATAATACATTATATAAATAGATAATAAATAATAACAAAAGTAACCAAAGTTTATCCACGCCAGGTTCCACTGGCCACCAACACCAACTCTCCTCGTCGACCACTCCACACACTTTGCTTGACGCTCACGGTCTGCACAAGGCTATATACAGAGGCGTTACTTGTAGCAGATTGGTTTTTCTTTACTTCTGACTCCTCCACAGGTCCCCTGATACTTCAGGGTGAGGGACGTGCAAGTCAGTTGGCCCTGCTCAAGTCAACCCTTCTCCATTGCAATGCTCAGGTGCTTGACCCTCTATAGGCCCTGAGTAAAGATGAGTGAATTTCATATTTTGCAATTCGCTCACACTTTGTTTGGTAGGAAAGCAGAATTGCGTTATGGATTCCGTTACCACGGACTATAACGCAATTCTATGACGGAATACATAACGGATCCGTCCCGCTTCCGTTATGCAGGTTAGGACTCCCTGCATAACGGAAATGGGACGGGTCCGCTTTGCAGCCCATAGACTTCTATTATGACGGAATCAATAACAGAATGCCTCTAAAGGCATTCTGTTATGCATTCAGTCATAGAATTGTGTTATGGTCCGTGGAATACATAACCAATTCTGCTTTTACGACCAAAAGAAGCATGAATGAATTTCATAACATGAAATTCGCTCATCTCTAGCCCTGAGGTGTTCCACCAATTTGAAAGCATCAGCCACCTCTACTTGCTAGCTAGCTATCACGCAGGTGTTGGCTAGCTCTCCCTCTCACCAGTTGCAGAGTCTACCGAAACATTATGCTGCCTGCATGATCTGACATGAGGTCCTTCTACTTATACACTTCGAGGACTGTGATCTGCGCATGGCCCCCTATGCTGACCTCAACCCAGCATTGCCACATATCTGGAATTACCTCCTAATAGCCAAATATTCACATTGCATTTCTGCAGTGTGTTTCTTGTGGTTCACATAACACATGCGGTAGTTGTTAAACCCATCACCATCTTTCTCCCCTCACATAAAGAACATCTTATGGTGTATTATACATGACACACAATGAGGAGGCAGGTCATAGTAATAATCACATATCAGGTGTCCATATCCTGCAGTTCAGTCACATAACAGTTCAGCTTGGGTGGTACTGCCACCACAACTGGGTCAACGGTAACCGATAACCACAGAACAGAAACTGTGTTCAGCTGAGAAATGGTACATATGATCTTGTAAGAGGGTCTACAGCATTTCCACCCTTCGTACAGACCTGCTAAGTGGGAAGGACATTAATCACGTCTGTGCAGCACGGGGTCTGTGTTTGATAAGGTCTGGAACTGTATTAATTTAGGGGTCTGTATTAATTTCTGGGCAGGATGAAGAGGGTCATATGCACCCTTTGTGATAAAATACCATAGTGTGGTGGTGTCCTATAAAAATGGGCAGATAAAGACATAAGAAATTACTTCAAAGAGTATCCCTGACCTCCCTTCTTAAAAGTTAGCAAAATCAATATAGCAGAGCTCTGTCGTATTGAATTGGTAGATGTTAAAGGTTTTTACACTGATGACTTATCTTTTAAATAGGTCATCAGTATGTGATCTGTGGGGGTCTGACATCAGGGACCCCTGCTCATCAGCTGTTACAGACACCACTAGAGGGAGCTCACTACATACAGATTATACAGCCACCACTAGATGGAGCTCACTACATACAGATTAAACAGCCACCACTAGAGGGAGCTCACTACATACAGAGTATACAGCCACCACTAGATGGAGCTCACTACATACAGATTATACAGCCACCACTAGAGGGAGCTCACTACATACAGATTATACAGCCACCACTAGAGGGAGCTCACTACGTACAGATTATACATCTACCACTAGAGGGAGCTCACTATATATAGATTATACAGCCACCACTAGAGGGAGCTCACTACATACAGATTATACAACCACGACTAGAGGGAGCTCACTACAAAGAGAATATACAGCCACCACTAGAGGGAGCTCACTACATACAGATTATACAACCACGACTAGAGGGAGCTCAGTACATACAGATTATACAGCCACCACTAGAGGGAGCTCACTACATACAGATTATACAACCACGACTATAGGGAGCTTACTACATACAGATTATACAGTCACCACTAGAGGGAGCTCACTACATACAGATTATACAGTCACCACTAGAGGGAGCTCACTACATACAGATTATACAGCCACCACTAGAGGGAGCTCACTACATACAGATTATACAGCCACCACTAGAGGGAGCTCACTACATACAGATTATACAGCCACCACTAAAGGGAACTCACTATATACAGATTATACAACCACCACTAGAGGGAGCTTACTACATACAGATTATACAGCCACCACTAGAGGAAGCTCACTACATACAGATTATACAGCCACCACTAGGGGAGCTCACTACATACAGATTATACAGCCACCACTAGAGGGAGTTCCCTTTATACAGATTATACAGTCACCACTAGAGGGAGCTCACTACATACAGATTATACAGTCACCACTAGAGAGAGCTCACTACATACAGATTATACAACCACCCCTAGGGAGAGCTCACTACATACAGATTATACAACCACCCCTAGGGAGAGCTCACTACATACAGATTATACAGGCACCCCTAGGGAGAGCTCCCAGTTCATGTACTTATACTTCTCAAAGGAAGGTACCTGCTATAAGTGTATCGGCCCCTCCTTCATAACAGCCCTTTACCTTGTCTATATGACATACAGTGCACGGTTTTCTTTTTGTTTTGTATTTGTTTTCTTATCAAATTATTTTTTACATTGATTTCATAAAAGTTATATTTTCTTATATTTTATTTGCTTTCCTCTCTCTTCACTTTGTTACTTTATTGTTTTAATCTCTTCTGTTTTAGTCTAGGGAAAAGTCACTTGAAATGTATTACATTTTTTTAATTTTCATTTTAGTTCCTAGTTTTATCTTTAAACCTTTGAAAAGTCTCAGTTACTGAATTTTCCTTCTGTTTAATAGAATTTCACTTCTTAAAAGAGTTAAATTACTTGTAAATCATATTTACAACCGACTGTCATGTTACTTTGAATAAAAATAGTCCCTTCTTCCGAGGCCAAGAAAGAATGATGACTCCTGTGGAGAACGACCTGTGGTGTGACAGCTCCAAACTAGAAGTTTCCCACAAAAATCATCGCCTCAGCCCAAGGAGATAACCTCCAGTGATTCCATGACACGCTTATCCTCTATCTACATGTTCTACCTAAGGGTACTTTCACACATGCGTTAAAGTTTTCTGGTATTGAGTTCCGTCCTAGCAAAAAAAAACTGTTTAATCCTAATGCATTCTGAAAGGAGAGCATTTCGTTCAGGATGCACCAGTTCAGTCCCTCTTACGTTTTTGGCCTTAGAAAATGCTGGAACACTTGCCAGAATGCCGGTTCCGGCATTAATTTCCATTGAAATGTATAAGTGTCAGATCCGAAATTAAAATCACCGCATTGACGGATCAGATCTTCCGGTCTGCGCATGTGAAAAAGATAAAGACCTGATTCGTTTTTCCAGATGACAACCAAAGAGACGGATCCGAATTCCAATGCATTTGTGAGACGGATCCGCATACGGATCCATCTATAAATGGTGTCTGTTTGCATACAGATTGCCAGATCCGGCAGGGAGTTACAGCGACGGAACTGCCTGCCGGAATCCAGCAACACAAGTATGAAAGTACCCTAACATGGGGAGATAAGCGGTGTGCGATCTATCTGTCCTGAGCCTTTCATGTTGTAGCCATGTATGTATCTAAAGGAAAGAGACTTGTACAAACATAGTGTTCATTAGAGAAGTAAAAATGTAAACAACCCTAGAAAAGCCTCCTACATGAAGATGAAACAGGTAATGTTATGACCGGGTTGTGTGACAGTGCCATCTAGGGTTCACTATCACACATGACAAGAAAGTAAATCATTACTATTGGGTACATACAATATGGGGCACATTTATTAACACCGGCATCTAAGCCCTATATCTGGTGGTTGATCTGCCGGAGTTATGAAGGGGAGCCGGCACATCATATTATACATATCATTATCTAGTAACATTGCAGTGCCCCCTATTGATGAATTCTAATTCCAGCTCTCTGGTCTGTTTTATTTACATATCTAAATGTTCTGCACTGAGGTTTGGATCTATCTCAACCAGAAACCGAAAAAGAAGGAAAAACGGAACCCAAAAATATAAACAGGAATGTGAAAGATTTTTTTCTATACTAAGAGTTCATGCAGCACAGGGCTTTTATAAATAAAAAAGTTATACAATGTTTCACCGTACATTCTGCGCCAATACCTGACTATGCTCCAGATCTATAATAGCTGATCAATAACGGCTAGTGGACAGAAATCTTCACCTGCTACACAAAAGATACAAATATTCCATCCAAAGTGCCTGCCTACTATACGCAGTATTATAGTAGTTATATTCTTGTACACAGAAGCAGTATTATAGTAGTTATATTCTTATACATAGGAGCAGTATTATAGTAGATATATTCCTGTACATAGGAGCAGTATTATAGTAGTTATATTCTTGTACAGAGGAGCAGTATTATAGCAGTTATATTCTTGTACATAGGAGCAGTATTATAGTAGTTATATTCTTCTACATAGGAGCAGTATTATAGTAGTTATATTCTTGTACATAGGAGCAGTATTATAGTAGTTATATTCTTATACATAGGAGCAGTATTATAGTAGTTATATTCTTGTACATAGGAGCAGTATTATAGTAGTTATATTCTTGTACATAGGAGGCAGTATTATAGCAGTTATATTCATGTACATAGGAGCAGTATTATAGTAGTTATATTCTTCTACATAGGAGCAGTATTATAGTAGTTATATTCTTGTACACAGAAGCAGTATTATAGTAGTTATATTCTTATACATAGGAGCAGTATTATAGTAGCTATATTCTTGTACATAGGAGCAGTATTATAGTAGTTATATTCTTGTACATAGGAGCGGTATTATAGTAGTTATATTCTTGTACATAGGAGGCAGTATTATAGTAGTTATATTCTTGTACATAGGAGCAGTATTATAGTAGTAATATTCTTGTATATAGGAGGCAGTATTATAGTAGTTATATTATTGTACATAGGAGTCTGTATTATAGTAGTTATATTCTTGTACATATGAGCAGTATTATAGTAGTTATATTCTTGTACATAGGAGCATTATTATAGTAGTTACTTTCCCTCTTTTCTGCTTTTGACAAGTTTAAGTGTGACAAAGCTTGTTTCCTTAGTTTACCATGTAGAAATATTTAGTGCACTGTCAGTTTGGACTCAGTTTGCACTCTATAGTAATTTTACAGGTAATCACTTTTTTTGCACAGATGTCACACGATATGGCGCCTGTGTCTCGCAGGACGCATGAGAATTCCCAGCTTTTCTTACCAGGACTTTCTTAACTGATTAAAAGTAATTTTTTATATTACATTGTAAGAGGAAGAAACAGTACCTGCCGTGGTTTAACCCATCCTACAAAGTTCATCTTAGTTCATTATTTCTGAAAATAAAAGCCGGAGTGCAGAAAGGTTCATTAAATAGGAGCCGGCTGACAGAGAACATGAATGCTAATTGGTCTTTTATGTTCTGTATGAGGTACATGTGGTAAAGCTGTGTTATTCTTCTGTACACCTCACATAAAAAGCCCCAGCGGAGCAGAAATGTCGCCACAAGAAACGTCCGTGATAAAAATCGTTCCCCGGTAACACAATTCTGTCCCTTCCCCCACCTCCCTGTCCACAGATGAAGATGTGAAGTGACAATGAGAATCCCTGTGGACTGCAGAGTGGTGTCTCAGCCTGATGAAGAGGACGAGGGTCTCGCTCGATACGTAGATCCAGAAAGACAAGGGATTTCTCTGTTGCTAAAAATCTATGTAGAATGGCTTTTAATTTTACTTCCGTCCTCTGAGCAACGGGTGTATACAGATTACATTTCTCAGAAAACCCACAAAACATCTCCACAGCTGCTCAACATTAAACCCCTGGGGACGACTCCATAGAATAGATATACCGTATAGTATACACTGATCAGCCATAACATTAAATCACCTGTCTACAATGATGTATCTTCCCTGTCTGATCGGTCATGGACTGCTTAAGACCGCTGAGGTGTCCTGTGGTGTCTGGCTCCTTAGTAGCGGATCCTTTAAGTCCTATAAGTCGTCAGGAGCGTCCTCCTTGTGTAGCATCCCAGAGTAAGGGAGAGAGGGATGCCAGTGATGGAGAAGGCTGACACGTGGGTCCTCTGGGGCACACTATAGTTTGAGGACACAGGCTGGATGTTAGGTGAGGTGCCCTTGGTGTTATGATTTAACGTGCCTATGGCCAGGTCCCATACAGTTTGTGACGCCAGTGCCGATAACGGTGGCACACCGATTGACAGTGGTAATAATGGAGGTGCAGACACTTGAGTTGAAACAGAACTCTTCTTTACTGAATAATGGCAACTTTATACACACTGCTTGTAGTTCCACAGAAGACAATTGGTATTACAGCAGGCTTCACAGTATAATGGCAGGTATAGCTTGGCAAGGTTACACAGAGGGTTAACTAGACTCACAGTACAGGCTGCATCCCTCAGGATCCTGACTGGTAAAACTTCCAAGGCCCGTATGCCCTATAGCTGGCTTTATGCTTGGGAACACTGAAGTACCTCCTCTGATCTGTAATATCCTCTTGCAGACTTTCTCACTCTGCCTCTCAGCTTGACTCTAGCTGGACTGGGTAATGGCGCTGCTGGGTTTCTCTCTGCTGATTGCAGGACTCAGGACTCTCTCTCCTGGACTGTTCTAGCTCCAACAATAAACTGCACTGAGCAGGAGCTGATCTTGTCCTAGCAGGCTCAGGGCCTGCACTGCCTCTCAGGCTCCAGGGCCTGGACTGGACTGACTATCCCCTGCCTGGGCCTAGCTATATAAACTAGGGGCTCCCTAGCTCCCTCTACTGTCTGGGAGGCTAAATTACACCCCTAGCAGGCCTGTACACAGTAACACATGACAATTCAGGTTATAAGAGTGCATGAAATACCAAGATACCCACATGAGGGGGAACAACGTGACCCTTGTGACCCTATAGTAGTGCCCACCATTACCGAGTGGGACACTACATACCCCGCTGCTTTAACCTTGGTGCGACCTCGCATCACTCATGGCCCGCCCAGCTGGATACTGCGACCTGTAAAAGAGGGACAAAGGCAGGCATATATGAAAATCAAGACATATGCATTTGTTACACAGGCAGTTCCGCTGACAAAGGACAAGGCCGGTGACAAGGGGCGTTGTTCTCTTCATAAGATGGTATCCAAAAACGCCAGTGTGAAAGTAGCCTTATATGGAGACTGTGGATGGCACTGTTATATGGAGACTGTGGATGGCACTGTTATATGCGCACTGTGGATGGCACTGTTGTAGGTGCACTTTTTGGGGACTTTTTATGGGGACTGTGGTTAGCAGTGGGAGGGAGGGAGCACTGCAGCAGACACATAATATTACAGTATGTAGAAATTAGCTTATATCACACGGCCTTCTTTAAGAAGAACTGTTGGGAGTTGTAGTAGTGGTAAACCAATATTAATCCGCCACATGAACATATGATTAATGATCAGATTTCTTCGGCAGCCGAGATGATTGATTATCCAGTAAAGCGGCAGCGTCACATCAGATGTCTTGGGGGAATTGTCTCTTTCTGACATAAAAATTAGTGTTTTTCACAAATGATGAGAGTTATGTGCCACGATAAATGCATTTTGCTGTGAATTTTTGCAGATTCTGCTGATGGACGTTCTCAAAAACTGTTTTGAAACTTTTGCTCACAAACAAAAAGTGCAGAGTCGGTGGAAAAATCCGTGTTAAGGCGAGAAACAAAGCTGCAGCCTTCCATCTAGTTTGTCAGGATGAAAGCGAGGCGTCTGGATAAGGCAGCTCGTCCCCTGTGAGGCGGCGGTGCGCTGGCTGTCATTTTACCGCGGCAGCGCCTGTGATTCCTGGAGGAGGGGGGGAGGCGTCAGGGGATCAAGTTTTCGCTTTCTGATGGGAAGAGCAGAGGGAATTGATTCTGAAGCTCTACAAAAACTTTATTGATTAGCAGAAAGCTTTTAACGTGCAGAGGCTCAGAGCCGCATGAGGCCTGCGCGCCGGCACTATCCCGTATCCGCCAAATTGGCAGAACCGTTTGCTTTAATTATGAGCAAAAACTCTGGGGTATTCTTCATTGATTGCAGATGATTGATCAAAATATAACAACAATGAAAACCTGGCCGGTCGGTGTCGGTCGCCACTGAGCGTCCTTTGTGTTTTCAAGTGGCCGGACCAACGAAGAAGAAAAACCGCAGAGCATTACTCCCCCCCCCCTGGAACTATAAGCCCTTGAGTCGTCCTCCTCCAGCAGGTTAGTAGAAATTCAACACATACATTTAAGGTGACCACCATAATAAGGTTCTCACCCAGCTTTCCTTCAGTCCTGAATGTCACCTATCCAAAGAATGTGTATGCCCAGATCATACAATGATCACAACCAAATATAATAAAAAATATCTATCTTTTTTAATATCACATAAAAAGTAAAAAATAAAAAACATAGAAATCCACACAAGGGACAACTGGAAAGGGGCTGGCCAAATTTCATACTCTGTATATATCAGTGATCAATTCCTCTATTAGTGACATAGCATGAGACGGGTAGTACAAGGCTTATATACAGTCCTGATCAAAAGTTTAAGACCACTTGAAAAATAGCAAAAAATCCTATTGAGCATGGCCGGATCTTAACAAGGTTCCAAGTGGAGCTTCAACGTGCAACAAGAAGAAATGTGAGTGAGACAAAACATTTTTTGAGCATTCAATTTAATGAAAACAACGAATAAACTGAAACAGGCTGTTTTACAGCTCATCAAAAGTTTAGGACCACACCTCCAAAACAAAACGAAACCCCCCCAAAGCAGAAATCAAACTTCCAAACATGAACTCAGTAGTGAGTAGCTCCGCCGTTATTGTTGATCACTTCAAAAATTCGTTTCGGCATGCTTGATGCAAGCGCTTCCATGAGGTGAGTGGGAACATTTCTCCAAGTGGTGAAGACGGCCGCACGAAGGCCATGTACTGTCTGGAACTGTTGTCCATTTTTGTAAACTTCCCTTGACATCCATACCCAAAGGTTCTCAATTGGATTTAGATCAGAGGAACACGCAGGATGGGCCAAAAGAGTGATGTTATTCTCCTGGAAGAAGTCCCTTGTCCTGCGGGCATTGTGTACTGTAGCGTTGTCCTGTTGAAAAACCCAGTCGTTACCACACAGACGAGGGCCCTCAGTCACGAGGAATGCTCTCTGCAACATCTGGACATAGCCAGCGGCCGTTTGACGCTCATCAGAGAATAAAACTTTCTTCCACCTTTGAATGTTCCATGTTTGGTGCTCTCTTGCAAAGTCCAAACGAGCAGTTCTGTGGCGTTCGAGAAGACGAGGTCTTTGAAGACGTTTTGTTTTTAAGCCCTTCAGTCTCAGATGCCGTCTGATGGTTATGGGCCTGCAGTCAGCACCAGTAAGGGCCTTAATTCGGGTTGAGGATCGTCCATTGTCTTGACAGACAGCCAATTGAATCCTCTGGCTCAATGCTGGTGGAAATTTTTGGGGTCTTCCACTTGACTTTTTGTTCCATAACCCTCAGGATCATTTAAGAAATTCCAAATGACTGTCTTACTGCGTCCCACCTCGGCAGCGATGGCGCGCTGTGAGAGTCCCTGCTTATGCAGTTCAACAACCCGACCACGATCAAAAAGCAGAGTGTTTTTGCCTTTGTCATCACAACGTGTGACTACCTGACAGAAAATGACAATGAATCCACATCTTTGCACAGATTTGGCCTTTTAAAGGCATGTGGTCCTAAAATTTCAATCAGCTGAAAAACAGGCTGTTTCAGTTTATTTCGTTATTTTCATTTAATTGAATGCTCAAAAAATGTTTTGTCTCACTCTCATTTCTTCTTGTTGCATGTTGAAGCTCTACTTCAAACCTTGTTAAGATCCAACCATGTAAAATATGATTTTTTGCCATTTTTCAAGTGGTCTTAATGATCAGGACTGTATCAGGAGTATAGCATACATATCATAAAAAAGCACAAATGGCTTTAATATATTTCATCAAGCTACCTTATTATAAAAAAGCCCGTTAACCACAAAAGGTAAGTATCGATTACATAAAATGCATTGGATTAATGATGCAGGCTATTTGTATCAGGGGTATAACATACATATGATAAGTACAAAAGCACAAAAAGCCATAGTATACCAATTACACCTCCTATAAAAAAAATATACGTAAAAAAAAGGTCAATACAAATTACATAAACTGTAAGTGCATATCCAGCCATAAGGGTGCCAAGATCCACCCGACCGTCTCACATTACATATGTCCAAAAGCCAGCACAAACCATCCCAGTGTCCCTCACCTAGCCAACGCGTTTCGCCGGTTGGCTTCCTCGAGGTAAAGTGAGGGACAGTGGGGTGGTTGCCTATTTATACAGATAAATAATTGCCAAGAATATAAATCACCTGTATGGTGAGCAGTATCTCACAATATCCCATGTTCCCGGGTTTATCTGGGCCGTCCCTGATCCTACGTATCCTGTCACACGAGAGCCATTTCGTATGGTCATTGGAGCATCGGATATTCGTCATAGTCTCGCGAGGTCACATGTAGGGCAAACGCCAATATCCAAGATGGCCCCCGTTACTGTTGGCGCATGCTCTGTTACATCACCGTCACGTGTCTAAGTCACGTGACTGCAATCTTCATGCCAAATGATAATCCTTTAAAATATATAGGGAAGGAGGCACATAGAAGATGGAAAGTTATGACTACCGGAGGACACTGCTAGAGAAGGAAATGGACAACTGGTCCCAGGAATGGGGTGATCAGTTGTCAGCAAATAAAACAAGGAACTTCCAACGGGATATGGCTGATAGAAAAATAACAAGATGTACAAATGGAGATACAATAGGAGGAAGACAAGAGAGAGATATGTCAGTCACCTCAGTACCTTCAACAAGCACAAATCAATCATCAAATGGTAATAAAGATAGATTTCCAATACGTCGGGGAAGAGATCCTTTTATCCTGAGACACGTAATCAGAAAAAGTAAAAACGGATTCTGAATATGGAGAAGGACGCTCATCCAACTTAAAGAGAGTGAATTTAGCAGAGGTGTTTTTGACAACAAATCAAATTGAAGTATTGAGTTTGGGATTGAATTTTTGTTCTAGTACTAAACTAGATCCTTTTACTATAGTGATGGATTTAGACTTATTCGGAAGAAAATTGGCTTTTAAAATGATTTTACATAAAGAAAATGAAGAAAGGGACATATTGGATTCGACACAGGAACTAAGAGCAGTGGAAACTGTAGAGAACCTCCTAGAAGAACAACATATGGTGTTGGATGGTGAGTATCCACATTCTTTACTTCCTAAATCGAATAAGTTTCCCCAACTGTCAAAGCATCCTTATATTGATTTATTTATCAGGCAAGTATCGGCAGAAATTATGAAAATACCAGGGGTATCAAGGATGACACCCGAATTCAGACCAAAGGGTAGCCTTACAACAGCTACAAAAGATCAAGGATGTCATTTTTAAACCATCGGATAAAGGTGGGAATGTGGTGGTATGGCCGGTTAAAATGTACGAGAGAGGCTTTCCGCCAAATGAGGGACCCAATATGTTATAAAAGATTAACTTTTAATCCATTATCTAAGTTCACAGAGGAACTGTTGGTTATTTTGATTCAGGCAAAGGAAGATGTAATAGATGAACTTTCAATACAGCCCTATAGCTACTTCCAAAAATACATAAGAATATAAACAATCCTCCAGGTAGGCCCCTTGTATGAGGGGTAGGAAGTTCGTTGGAACCGTTATGTCAATTAATTGATTTCTTTCTGAAACCAATTACATACGGGATAGTTTAGATTTGTTGGAGAAGATTGACAGAATCCATGTCCAATCTGACATGTTATTAGTAACCTGTGACGTTGAATCTTTGTATACGTCAATCAGACATGAAGATGGTATTATGGCAGTATTGAGATTTTTACTGATGAGCAATCTGGATACTAAAATTTGTGAATTTATGCTAAGAGCTATTAGATTTGCCCTGACCCATAATTTTTTTGTTTTCAAAGAAACAGTTTATCTTCAGTTACAAGGGATGGCCATGGGGGCGGCCTTTGTGCCGTCCTATGCTAATCTCTTTCTAGGATATTAGGAAAGAGATCTTAATGGCGAATCCTGCTAAAAACATTGAGAAGGTCCATTTTTGGACTAGATACATTGACGACGTTCTTTTAATTTGGCAGGGCTCTGCTGGGGAATTAGAAGACTTAATTATGGGACTGAACCAGAATTCAAACTTACTCAGAAACAAAGTAAGAATAAGATAGATTTCTGGGATGTCGTGTTGATGATTGATATAAATGGACATATTCTGTCGGATCTGTTCAGGAAGCCTATGGTGACAAACACACTGCTACATCCCACTTCAGCTCACCCACGACATCTTATTAATAACATTCCTGTGGGACAGTTCTTACGTACAAGACGTATTTGCTCGGAGGAACATACCTTCAGGAGTTATCTAATAGATTCCAAGACAGGGATTACAGTAAGAAAGCAGTTAGAAGAGCCCAAATTTAAGCAACGCGCACTAATCGGGATGAGATTTTCCATGTGAAGAAACCCATGAAACAAGTGATTTATTACTACCTTTAATTCTAGATCTGAACAGATCAGAAATTTGCGAGAAATTTTAAGAAATATTGGTCGATCCTCTTATCCGATAGATGTTTGAGCAAATATTTACCTGCACAACCGGCAATAACTTACAGGAGATCTAAAAGTTTGAGGGACATGTTGGTCCGGAGTTATCATAAAGATGAGCAACCTGGGAAAGCTTTTGGTTCAAAGGTCCCGAAATGGGGATGTTCCCGTGTGGGTGATGTGTTACATGCTCAAATATAACAAAGTGTGATTATTTTCAGGATCTTATGGGACAAACGACCTACAAAATCACTCACAAGATAGATTGTTCTACCATTGGTGTGATATATCATGCTGCATGCCCATGTGGGAAAATATATATTGGAATGACTACAAGGGAACTCAAAAGAAGAGTACGTGAACATGTCCGGGATATTGCTTCTGCAGCAGATGAGGAGTTTGT
This sequence comes from Bufotes viridis, assembly GCA_033119425.1. Lineage (NCBI taxonomy): Eukaryota > Metazoa > Chordata > Amphibia > Anura > Bufonidae > Bufotes > Bufotes viridis. Next base: position 157,781,249 of record CM065595.1, read on the forward strand.
TTCACACCTCAAACCACTGCCGAGACATTTCAAATTGAAACATAACAGCGATCCAAGTGGATTGAAGATTAGAGCAATAGATCGGGTATATCAGACAATCAGGTGTGGAAACTGGAAGAAGACTCTCGCACACAAGGAAACCATGTGGATTCATAGATTAGGTACTTTATTTCCTCAAGGATTGAATGAATACAATAGTTATGTACCTTTTTGTAATAACACAAGGGGATAAGCCCCCTTCTGTTGCTTGTCGCCTTTTATTAGGTTTTGAGAGCAAAATTCCCTTCTGGTTAAGTTATATACTTGGTTGTTTTTAATTATTTTTAGTAATTTTCTTATTTTTGTCTTGGTATCTTTAAAGGTATATAGTGGTGTGGATAGGAATATGAGAACAATGTATAAGGACCTCCTTTAATTTATGATACATGGATAGCCATATATATTAGCACAAAAAGTTGTTTTGGGACAATGGTAACATAGTACATACAATGTGTAAGACAATATGCACTTCACTTTATGAATTTAATTATTCATTATTTATTTATTGTTCACTTCATTATGTTTGATCTCAAGTATATAATCATGGTATATTATTAATATAATAGATTCAGTATTTTCTATGACTTATTTTTTATCATTCACTTTGCACGTGTGTCACTTTTCACTTTTCACTCTCACTTCATTAGTTCGTGGTTATGCATATGTGCATGCCCAATGATTTCAGTGTTTTTATTTTATTTTATTTTATTTTTTAAATTATTTTTATTTTTTCATTTATACAATCATGTTTCACATCACAATGGGTTATCACTTTAGTGTTATTATAATTTTCGATAATATGTTATTGCTGTCCATGGTTCTTTGTTTTATTTTTTACCATTACCTTTTTTTTTTTTTTTTTTTTTGAATCCAGAGGGAAAAAAACAGGCTGGTGTATTTGCTTTTCATTTACAGCATACTTATATAAGCAGATATATATATAACGCGAGGTTGGTCGCGACGCGTGGTTGATTAAGTGTGTGGTTGTGTAAGTGTGACTTAAGATTAAGTGAGGGAGTAACTGCCAGCTACATTATTTGTGGACATTGAGTGGCTGCATTCGACTCTATTGTACACTGGGACTTTTTGCTTTGCAAGCTTCATTGCTGTTTTAACACTTTTTTTTTCCTTTACCAGGGGTTGCACAGGTGAGTAATTAGGTGTGGCTGCCTAATTAGGAGCCTTTAAGAAGTCAGCAGTAAGGAGAACTCAGCCTTTGAATCCAGAGGGAAAAAAACAGGCTGGTGTATTTGAGTTTCATTTACAGCATACTTATATAAGTAGATATATATATAACGCGAGGTTGGTCGCGACGCGTGGTTGATTAAGTGTGGGGTTGTGTAAGTGTGACTTAAGATTAAGTGACTTCAGATTCAGGGATTTCAGTGGGGGACTGAAATTCGCCAGTTCTTGTAACTAGATTATATTGTATTTTTTTTTGTTTTTGTGGTGTAATCCCCATTAGTATGTCTTGCACAATTGACAATGCCGTCCAGTGCACATCTTGCATGATGTATGCAGTCCTGGAACAGCCGTTTGAGGGTGCATATCTTTGTTCAAAATGTGAGCAAATTACCCGCTTGGAATCGCACATCGAGTCTCTAAATGGGCATATTGCAACACTGAGAGCCACTGACAATTTGCAAAAGAGTTTGCTGCTCACTGAGCAAGCAGTCTTTGGGGTAGATGTGGGGGAGGGTGGTAGCAAGGAGGCTGAGGAGAGTGAGGTAGCTAGCTGGGTGACAGTAAGAAAGCGGGGTAGAGGAAGAGTGCCAGGGAGGCTAGCCCTGATCTGACACACCCCAACAAGTTTGCACGCTTGGCAGATGAGGGGGATGGCAGCTCAGGGACAGCACCGCTGCAGCCAGACAATTCCTCTGCTGGTCAGGGGAATGTCAGCTCCAGTAAGCAGGGGACCAGGAGAGCAGGGCAGGCCAGACAGGTGCTGGTGTATAAGGACCTCCTTTAATTTATGATACATGGATAGCCATATATATTAGCACAAAAAGTTGTTTTGGGACAATGGTAACATAGTACATACAATGTGTAAGACAATATGCACTTCACTTTATGAATTTAATTATTCATTATTTATTTATTGTTCACTTCATTATGTTTGATCTCAAGTATATAATCATGGTATATTATTAATATAATAGATTCAGTATTTTCTATGACTTATTTTTTATCATTCACTTTGCACGTGTGTCACTTTTCACTTTTCACTCTACTTCATTAGTTCGTGGTTATGCATATGTGCATGCCCAATGATTTCAGTGTTTTTATTTTATTTTATTTTATTTTTTTAAATTATTTTTATTTTTTCATTTATACAATCATGTTTCACATCACAATGGGTTATCACTTTAGTGTTATTATAATTTTCGATAATATGTTATTGCTGTCCATGGTTCTTTGTTTTATTTTTACCATTACCTTTTTTTTTTTTTTTTTTTTTTGAATCCAGAGGGAAAAAAACAGGCTGGTGTATTTGAGTTTCATTTACAGCATACTTATATAAGCAGATATATATATAACGCGAGGTTGTCGCGACGCGTGGTTGATTAAGTGTGTGGTTGTGTAAGTGTGACTTAAGATTAAGTGAGGGAGTAACTGCCAGCTACATTATTTGTGGACATTGAGTGGCTGCATTTGACTCTATTGTACACTGGGACTTTCTGCTTTGCAAGCTTCATTGCTGTTTTAACACTTTTTTTTTCCTTTACCAGGGGTTGCACAGGTGAGTAATTAGGTGTGGCTGCCTAATTAGGAGCCTTTAAGAAGTCAGCAGTAAGGAGAACTCAGCCTTTGAATCCAGAGGGAAAAAAACAGGCTGGTGTATTTGAGTTTCATTTACAGCATACTTATATAAGTAGATATATATATAACGCGAGGTTGGTCGCGACGCGTGGTTGATTAAGTGTGTGGTTGTGTAAGTGTGACTTAAGATTAAGTGACTTCAGATTCAGGGATTTCAGTGGGGACTGAAATTCGCCAGTTCTTGTAACTAGATTATATTGTATTTTTTTTTGTTTTTGTGGTGTAATCCCCATTAGTATGTCTTGCACAATTGACAATGCCGTCCAGTGCACATCTTGCATGATGTATGCAGTCCTGGAACAGCCGTTTGAGGGTGCATATCTTTGTTCAAAATGTGAGCAAATTACCCGCTTGGAATCGCACATCGAGTCTCTAAATGGGCATATTGCAACACTGAGAGCCACTGACAATTTGCAAAAGAGTTTGCTGCTCACTGAGCAAGCAGTCTTTGGGGTAGATGTGGGGAGGGTGGTAGCAAGGAGGCTGAGGAGAGTGAGGTAGCTAGCTGGGTGACAGTAAGAAAGCGGGGTAGAGGGAAGAGTGCCAGGGAGGCTAGCCCTGATCTGACACACCCCAACAAGTTTGCACGCTTGGCAGATGAGGGGATGGCAGCTCAGGGACAGCACCGCTGCAGCCAGACACTTCCTCTGCTGGTCAGGGGAATGTCAGCTCCAGTAAGCAGGGGACCAGGAGAGCAGGGCAGGCCAGACAGGTGCTGGTAGTGGGAGACTCAATTATTAGGGGAACAGATAGGGCGATCTGTCACAAAGATCGTGATCGCCGAACAGTGTGCTGTCTTCCTGGCGCTAGAGTTCGACACATCGCAGATCGGGTTGACAGATTACTGGGAGGGGCTGGAGAAGATCCAGCGGTCATGGTCCATATCGGAACCAATGACAAAGTTAGAGGAAGGTGGAGCGTCCTTAAGAATGATTTCAGGGATTTAGGTCAAAAGCTTAGGGCAAGGACCTCAAAGGTAGTATTTTCCGAAATACTGCCTGTACCACGGGCCACACAAGAGAGGCAGCGGGAGATTAGAGAGGTTAACAAGTGGCTCAAGAACTGGTGTAGGAAGCAGGGTTTTGGGTTCATGGAGAACTGGGCCGACTTTTGCTATCGGCTACAGGCTCTATCAGAGGGACGGGCTGCACCTCAATGGGGAAGGGGCAGCCGTGTTGGGGAGAAAGATGGCTAGAAGGTTGGAGGAGTGTTTAAACTAGGGACTGGGGGTGAGAAATTACATTATAGGAGGGGAAGATAGTGCAGATAGAGACCGGGGCAAGGTAGTGGGACTGGGGGAGAAATGGAAGGAGGGCCTAGAAAAGTTCAGAAGGAAAGGTGTAGGGCAAAAATATGCATAAACCTCTCAAATGTATGTATACTAATGCCAGAAGCCTGACTAATAAAACTGGGGAACTGGAATTAGTGATGTGTGAGGAGGATTATGAGAGTATGACATAGTGGGAATAACTGAGACATGGCTGGATGATAGCTATGACTGGGCAGTTAATGTACAAGGTTACAATCTGTTCAGAAAGGATCGTCAAAACCGGAGAGGGGAGGGGTCTGCCTTTACATAAAGTCCTCTCTAAAGCCCACACTCCGGGAAGACATCTGTGAGGGACACGAAAATGTGGAGTCATTGTGGGTGGAGATAAATGGAGCCAAAAACAATAATAAATTACTAATAGGAGTTTACTATAAACCACCTAATATACCAGAGTCCACAGAAAATCTATTACTAAACGAGATAAACAAGGCGGCAAACCATAATCAGGTGGTTATTATGGGGGACTTCAACTACCCAGATATAGACTGGGAAACTGAAACCTGTACATCCCATAAAGGAAACAGGTTCTTGGCAATAGCCAAAGACAATTACCTTTCCCAAATGGTTCAGGACCCAACTAGAGGGACGGCCATACTGGACTTAGTATTAACCAATAGACCTGATAGAACAACAGACGTGCAGGTCGGGGGACACCTGGGAAATAGTGACCATAAAGTAATAACCTTCCAATTATCCTTCAAACGAGAGTTTCTACAGGGAGGAACAAGAATACCGGACTTCAAAAAAGCAAAATTTAGCCAACTAAGAGAGGCCATAGGCCCAATTAACTGGGACATAGTCCTCAAAAATAAAAATACAACCACAAAATGGGAGATTTTTAAAAGCATTATAACATCAAATTGTGATCGATGCATACCTTATAGAAATAAAAGGCTAAGAAATAAGAAGAAACCAATGTGGATAAATAGAACCGTAAAAAAGCAATAAATGACAAAAAGAAAGCATATAAATCACTAAAACAGGAGGGGAGCCAGGAAGCACTGATAAACTATAAGGAAAAAATAGAATATGTAAAAACTAATAAAAACTGCCAAACTAGAGACCGAGAGATTAATTGCCAAAGAGAGCAAAACTAACCCTAAAATGTTTTTCAATTATATAAATGGTAAAAAATATAAACCTGAAGGAGTCGGCCCTCTACATAGCAATGAGGGGGAGTTGCAGAAAGCGATGAGGATAAAGCCAAGCTATTAAATATTTTCTTCACCACTGTTTTCACTGAGGAAAATAAACTGTCAGATGAAATGCAAAATGTAAAAGTAAATTCCCTTTAAAAGTGCCCTGTCTGACCCAGGAAGAAGTACAGCAGCGACTTAAAAAGATTAAAATAGACAAATCGCCAGGACCGGATGGCATACACCCCGTATCCTAAGGGAATTAAGTGATGTCCTAGCCAGACCCTTATTTTTGATATTCACGGACTCCATACTGACAGGGAATGTTCCACCAGACTGGCGTATAGCAAATGTGGTGCCAATATTCAAAAAGGGTCCAAAAACAGAGCCTGGAAATTATAGGCCGGTAAGTTTAACATCTGTTGTGGGTAAACTGTTTGAAGGTTTTGTAAGAGATGCTATCTTGGAGTATCTCAATGAAAATAAACAAATTACACCATATCAGCATGGCTTCATGAGGGATCGGTCATGTCAAACTAATTTAATCAGTTTCTATGAGGAGGTAAGTTCTAGACTTGACAGCGGCGAATCAATGGATGTCGTATATCTGGACTTCTCCAAAGCATTTGACGCTGTACCACATAAAAGGTTAGTATATAAAATGAGAACACTTGGACTAGGAGAAAATATCTGTATGTGGGTAAGTAACTGGCTCAGTAATAGAAAACAGAGGGTGGTTATTAACGGTACACACTCAGATTGGGTCACGGTCACTAGTGGGGTACCTCAGGGTTCAGTATTGGGCCCTATTCTCTTCAATATATTTATTAATGATCTTGTAGAAGGCTTGCACAGTAATATATCAATTTTTGCAGATGACACTAAACTGTGTAAAGTAATTAACACTAAAGAGGACTGTTTTCTGCTACAGAGGGATCTGGATAGATTGGAGGCTTGGGCAGAGAAATGGCAGATGAGGTTTAACACTGACAAATGTAAAGTTATGCACATGGGAAGGAATAATGCAAGTCACCCGTACATACTAAATGGTAAAACACTCAGTAACACTGACATTGAAAAGGATCTAGGAATTTTAATAAATAACAAACTAAGCTGTAAAAACCAGTGTCAGGCAGCTGCTGCTAAGGCCAATAAGATAATGGGTTGCATCAAAAGGGGCATAGATGCCCGTGATGAAAATATAGTCTTACCACTTTATAAATCACTAGTCAGACCACACATGGAGTACTGTGTACAGTTCTGGGCTCCCGTGAACAAGGCAGACATAGCAGAGCTAGAGAGGGTTCAGAGGAGGGCAACTAAAGTAATAACTGGAATGGGGCAACTACAGTACCTCGAAAGGGTATCAAAATTAGGGTTATTCACTCTAGAAAAAAGACGACTGAGGGGAGATCTAATAACTATGTATAAATATATCAGGGGTCAGTACAAAGATCTCTCCCATCATCTATTTATCCCCAGGACTGTGACTGTGACGAGGGGACATCCTCTGCGTCTGGAGGAAAGAAGGTTCGTACACAAACATAGAAAAGGGTTCTTCACGGTAAGAGCAGTAAGACTATGGAACTCTCTGCCTGAGGAGGTGGTGATGGTGAGTACAATAAAGGAATTCAAGAGGGGCCTGGATGTATTTCTGGAGCGTAATAATATTTCAGGCTATAACTACTAAAGATGGGTCGTTGATCCAGGGAGTTATTCTGACTGCCTGATTGGAGTCGGGAAGGAATTTTTTCCCCTTAAGTGGGGAAAATTGGCTCTACCTCACAGGGGTTTTTTGCCTTCCTCTGGATCAACTTGCAGGAAACAGGTCGAACTGGATGGACAAATGTCTTTTTTCGGCCTTATATACTATGTTACTATGTTACTATGTTACTATGTTACTATGTTACCATCATGAAATATGTACTAAGCCGTCGGATCCCGCTCTTTATGGGATATACCTGTTTGGATTAACCTGTGTGGCGTTATACGTACCTGCAGTATTCCTTAGGATACAATATACCGTGTTTGCACTAGTGAAGATCACATGACAGTGTCATGTGACGTGTTTTGGTATTAGTGAGGATCTAATGACAGCGTAATGTGACGTTGTTTGAAATAGGGTGATTTCTATATAAATTATAGCCATGTTTAACAATGTCCTCCGTTAGTCATAACTTTCCATCTTCTATGTGCCTCCTTCCCTATATATTCTAAAGGATTATCATTTGGCATGAAGATTGCAGTCACGTGACTTAGACATGTGACGGTGATGTAACAGAGCATGCGCCAACAGTAACGGGGGCCATCTTGGATATTGGCGTTTGCCCTACATGTGAGGAATATCCGATGCTCCAATGACCATACGAAATGGCTCTCATGTGACAGGATACGTAGGATCAGGGGAGGGCCCAGATAAACCCGGGAACATGGATATTGTGAGATACTGCTCACCATACAGGTGATTTATATTCTTGGCAATTATTTATCTGTATAAATAGGCAACCACCCCACTGTCCCTCACTTTCCCCTGACGAAGCTAACCGGCGAAACGCGTTGGCTAGGTGAGGGACACTGGGATGGTTTGTGCTGGCTTTTGGACATATGTAATGTGAGACGGTCGGGTGGATCTTGGCACCCTTAAGGCTGGATATGCACTTACAGTTTATGTAATTTGTATTGACCTTTTTTTTGGTGTATGGGTTTTTGTATAGGAGGAGTGATTGATATACTATGGTTATTTGTGCTTTTGTACATATTATATGTATGTTATACCCCTGATACAAATAGCCTGCATCATTAATCCAATGCATTTTATGTAATCCATACTTACCTTTTGTGGTTAACGGGCTTTTTTTAAAATCAGGGAGCTTGATGAAATATATTAAAGCCATTATTTCTGCTTGTTTATTCTTTGTACTACGTCCTTTGCTCATTGTATATGGCACTATGATTGCAAACGTGTTGATCTGAGCATGTACTCTAATAAAAACGTATTGAAAGTAAAGCCATTTGTGCTTTTTTCCGATATGTAAGCTATACTCCTGATATATAAGCCTTGTACTACCCGCCTCATGCTATGTCACTAATATTGATCACTGATATATACAGAGTATAAAATGTGGCCAGCCCCCTTCCAGTTGTCCCTTTTTCATGTACTGTATGGATTTCTATATGTTTTTTTAAATATTTTTATGTGATATTAATAAAGATATATTTTTTAATTATATTTGGTTGTGAATCTCATTGTATGATCTGGGCATACACATTCTTTGGATAGGTGATAAAATAGGATTTATGTGGCCCCTATAGGTCAGTTCATAGGTTTTTTGAGTCCTTAATAGCAAATCATTCTCAATAAGGGGATTGCCCCCAATGTCTTATAAGTCCGCATCCCACCTCTGGGACCTGCACCCAACTCTAGAACTGAGCCCACGAAGGAGGACGGAGAGCTGACCACGCATGCACAGCCACCCCTCAGTCATTTCTATGGGAGCGCCGAAAATAGCCAAACCAATGTGTGAGATGTAAGTAGCAGCACTGGAGCAAACTTGCTTTATAGAAGTCTGGAAAGCTGTTAGACCACCAATAGGACCACCATTACAGCTCCTATATAGGTTCTAACCCAGCTTTCCTGGAACCCTGAATGGCATCGATGGGGGTCTGGTCTGAGGTATGTATAGATGGGGGGGGTCTATATAAAGGGTGTCTGGTGTGTAGTCTGTTTTCATTTTGAGGTGTGCTGAAGGGGATCATATGTACTATTCAGGATTCAAGTGCCGTAGGTTCCTTCCACAATATTAAAACCAACATGGACAGAACAGAACGCAGAGATTTGGCTTGATTATATTAACAAGTGTAATGAATTACAATATGGGTGGAGTGGCCGGCCATATGGTGTAACGCACATTAAAGTTTGATTGTGTTTTTTTCACTATTGCTTTGTGCAATAATCCAAAGGACCTGCCTAGGGTCACATGACCTCAGCAGGTCCTCAAGTCGAAGGGTAGAGCAGCAAAGAAGCAGAGGAGGTAAGTGTACAGGTCCAGTCTAGACTCTGTCAGTTTAGGGGAGTCTGTTCTAGGGTTAGTATTTATGGAGTCAGGGTCTTAATTTATTTAAGCGGTCTGGTCTGGGTCTGTATTTAATTTTTTTTTATAGGAGGGTCTAGTTTGTGGTCTGTTCTGGGGGTCTGTATTTTTTCATGGGCCTGGTTTGGGATTTCAGTATTTTGTGCGCCTAGGGTTTGACTATGAATACATTTAAAGGGTTCTCAGTCTGTATTTTAATTGTCCAGTTGACCGGCCGTCGGTCGAGCTAGGAGGGAATACAAGCTCAGCCGCACCTCTGCTCCCAGGTTTGGCTTCTGAGGAACCAAGCCACTAGAGTAGATGGTCCCTGTATGGAAATTCTGCCTGCGTCTTGACCACTGCCTTTCTGAACATGATGTACTGTCTGCCCGCTAGGCTGCTTCATCATGAGAGGATAATTTAAGAGTGACATGATAAAGATGTTAGGAACAAGATTTCTGCCTGGCTGGGAGTTGCCCTTCTCAGGGCGAGTGCTCCAACACTGGCCAACCATTTAGGGTCCACATCCCATGCAATCCAAGGACTAGTAAGTCCTTAGACAGAGTGATACTATCAGCAATGATTGGGCCCTGTCATTGTGCACGGACACAGTCCTTTGATAAGGAGAATGGAAGCACCCAGTAGTCAATACCAGTACAGGAAGGTCGGGGTAGGAGCTTCAAGTATTAGGAACAGTTTAGGGCCTATGGTCTTCTTAATCCACCACTGAACCTGCCTGTGCAGCACCTCTGCCTTTTTTGCAAAACCATAAGCTTTGTGAAGGCTAGATAGTGTTCTTGAAGAACTGTAGGGGTGTGAAGGGGCAATGACGACCAGCCCGCACCCCCACATTTCAACAATCCATCTCTTATCCATCATGGACCTCACTGGTGTATACTTGATGAGCACCTAAGGGTTTAGAGGGATCACATGCAGCATTAAGAAGATGTTATCCCCTTGCCATGAATCTTAACCCACAGATTGTGCTTGGAAAATGAAGGGGGGATAATAAATGTAAGCACTCTTTCAGGATAATACATTAAGGGGATCCGATCCATTGTGGGCCAAAAGCTGTGCTGGGGATTGTCAAATAAATCAGCCCCACGTCTGTGAGATGGTGTAGGACCCATAAACTATCTAGTATCCCTTTAGCCTGTACCCCTGACCTGGGTCCTGGTCGGATTTTCCTGAGGAGGAGATTGAAGGCTGACAACGTAACAAATCCACAGCTTTAACAATCTGCAATGTTTTATTCTGCAACAATGTATCCTTGGAGGGAGTTCCCCTTTAACAAGGAGGATGAGGTGGCGGTACAAATCTATAAAATCTCCACACAGAGGACACGTATTAATGAATGAAGCTTCCCTGAGCATTTCTACAGATTGTGATAGAGGCTGCTCCAAGATAAAGATCTGAGTAAGAATAATGAACGAGGTCACAGTTTACCTGATACAATCTAAATTCAATTACAGATTCGGCGTTGAGCGCTCGGAGTCTAAGTCGTCGCCGAAAATCATGTGAAATATAAAACAAAAGCAGAAAAGATAAAATTCTATTGGGCAGATGCTGCTGATTGGTTGGGTTTATTAGCCAGAGGTTTGGGTTTAATGTTACATTTTGTTACATGTTATCTCAGTGACAGTGGCACCGTATCATCACATTGCACTAATTAACTTCACAGTTTCTCGTAGGATGTGCGTTTCACCGCAGAAAGGTTACGGGCGGCTTTGCTTCTGATGCTATCGTTAAGATCAAGCTCCAAATATCAATTAATAAAAAGTTAACGGCTGACAGTTTCACAACGCACAGACCGCAGGCAGCAGCGGAAATTTCATCAGTCATATGTGTTCTACTTGGACAAGCTGAGAATCTAGTAATCCTGGGGCCCCAATAAAGGAATTAGGACCCCACAACCCTCGTTTTCTTTAGTAATAAAGAAAAGAAAGTAAATAACAAGTGTCTTGGCACAGCTTTGGTGATCAGTCCTGATTAGAGATGAGCGAACTTTAAAAAAAAGTTCGGCTTTCGATTTGATCCCGTGAATTTGATCCAGTGCTGAGCCACGCCCCCTGCACTGATCACATGACGGTGACATCACCCCAGGTCCTTCAGCTGTTCAACAGTTCAAGTTGGTGGAAGCCGCCCCTTATGGATTCCATATGCGGCGGTAGTCCGCAGTAGTGGAATCCATAACGGGATGCGCGAGTTACCACAACCCGAACGCCGAACTTTTTTTTAAAGTTCGCTCATCTCGTGTCCTGATCAGTCCCTGGTGGTCAGTGACCTAGTAGCTGGTGGGCACTGGTACATGCAGATTCCTGTGTCTGGTGGCCAATGATCTAGTCCTAGTGGTCAGTGATCTAGTCCCTGGTGGTCAACGGTCCAGTCCCTAGTAGGCAGTACTACATTCAAATTCCTTTGTCTGGTGGTCATTGATCTAGTCCCTAATGGACGGTAGTCCTGTCCCTAGTGGGCAGTGGTACATGCAGATTCCTTTGTCTGTTGGTCAATTATCTAGCCACTGTTGGTCAGTGATCCTGTCCCTGGCGGGATAGAAAGCAGATTAAAGGGCATCTGTCAGCAGATTTGTCGCTATTAAAGTTGAGTAAACCAGTTCGGACTGAATTACAAAGAAGAATTGTGTGTACAATGCATAATAGAGAGAAGCAGGGCAGCTGGAAGCCAGGGAGAGAGGAGACAGGACCTGCGACTACGCCTGCTATCAGAAATGCAGGTGCACTTCAAAAGCAGCTACCTCCAAGCAAATACTTTCATTCTTTTCATGTTCCCCCATTTTCAGAGAAATCCATTTTTTGTGTGGTGTTCAAAAAATATATATTTGGTTTGTGGGTGAAATTTTAGAATTAACCTAAAATGCCCTCTAACCTTTACAGGAGAACTTAACGTGATTTTCTCGAAACTTCTGAATGCACACGTCCAACTGTTCAGTTTTTCAGTACTTGCTGTTCTCTAACAAGGAGCTTAACGGCAAAATTCACACCAGGTGTTTGATCCATGAATCGTCCATTTCCTAGTTCAATTAGAATTGGTATTAAACAGTCCTCCTCATCATGCTGCTCACATTCTGACATCATGAGACCAAGATGACACCTAACAATTGATAAACAGTACCTCGCAATTGTAAGTCTTCAAACAATGCCCTGCAGATCTGGATGATGAATGCCACACAACTCCAGGCACATTAAAGGGAGGTGGGAGGCACCCAAGTTTTATGTCAGACCATTGGAAATCATTTACATCAGCGTAGTCTGCATGCTTGATGACCTGACCACACCACCAGGCACAGGAATGGGCCAGGAAGCATCTACGTTGGACGAGGGACCAGTGGGACCTGAGCAGAAGATGTCAAGGAGAGCGCTATACATCAGCCACTTTTGTCACCAGACGAGCCTTGGTGGTGGTGATGTCACAGTGTGGGCAGGTGTGTCTCGTCAATACAGAACCTCCCTACACTGTGTGAAGGATACAGTGACAGTGACAGTGAAGAACATCATCAATCCAGTCATTGTGCTTCTGCATGAACAACACAGGCCTAATGTCATCTTAATGGAGGATAATGCACCAGCTCATCGAGGTCACATCATTAGGGAACGGCTGCTGGAGACTGGGGGACCTCAAATGGAGTGACCTGCATCCCATTAAAAACCTATGGGATCAGCTGAGTCGCCATGTAGAGGCTCGTAATTCTGTACCCCAGAACCTCAATGCCCTACTTTCATGATATAATATCACTGGATGGGGAATTTTCCATAAATTTGACCTGTACGCCAAATATTGATAACTTATATATATATATATTTATACGTGTAGAAAAGATGGCAGCACCGTATCCAAATGTTCCAAGCCGGGTGCAATGCCTCGCCGGGACCAGCTAGTCCCAAAATATAAACCAGAAAAGTAAGGCAGCACTCCGTATATAAAAAAGATGTGTCTCCTTTATTCACCCATGTGGGCAATACAACGTTTCGGCTCCAAACAACTGAGCCTTTCTCAAGCAATGTATAGGACCATGTGTAACAAATTTATAGATACATCAATTAAGCCATAATTACAAAACAATTAATTAAAACCAGTGTATAAAAATATTAAAAATCTAAATATTACAAAAAAATCCATATGATAATAGTATACATACATATGTGTGATTCAATATAGGAAATAGACATGTGTATAGAAAACCATGATTAAATAGAAGTGTCAATTCATAAATTACATGATTAATTACAGTGATAACACCTGACCATAAAGGGCGGTAAGATTCATTGCAGATGATGTACTCAGCTGTGGGGGGGGCGAAGCCTCATGGGACGAATAAGCAGCTCATTGAAGTGGAGGAATGGCGTCCAGTTGAACAGAGTCGCGTCCTGTGCTCCGATCTGTGCATGTCCGAAGCAACAGTCGCGTCATGAATCACAATTGCTCAGTGCGCATGTCCAGGCCAACCTCCATCAACCATCTTGCTTAAGGGCATGTTGCCCACTTTTTATTTCTTAGCATCACAATTACTCAGTGCGTATGTCCAGCAAACCTCTGTCAGCCATCTTGCTTAAGGGCATATTGCCCACTTTTAATTTCTTGGCATCCACAACACACTAACTGCTCATAAAAAGGATGTGACCATGGCTACAGTCGGCTAATGCTGTAACGGGTCCCAGAATCCACTACCATGCCCCAGATGGAGCTATAAGTGTGAAACCGGATGGAGTAGGGTCACAAATGGTTACCATATTACTGGATACCAGATGTTACACCCCGACTACAACCAAAAACCCACAGCTAATTCGCCGAAGGAGGGGTGTCCTCCAATGTGTCATATTGGTCACAAATACCTCATCCAACAGATGAAAGAACACACACACAGGGGCAATGTACGACATGCCACATAATGAATAAGGACTTTACTGTAACATGGACATCCTCCTAGCTGCCATATCGTCTCCAGGCTTCCACCTCCCACCTCCGACACACCCAAATCTGCAAGGAAAAATAGAAGATAAGAAAATTAAAATCATTGTCCAATGTGAACTACAGTATACACAATCGTCAGTGGGTTACGGTAGGTCAAGGGAAGTCAAAGGGAAGCAGCACTATTACATCATCACACCCAAGTTATACTCTATATTTAGTTGTTTGGAGCCGAAACGTCGTATTGCCCACATGGGTGAATAAAGGACACACATCTTTTTTATATACGGAGTGCTGCCTTACTTTTCTGGTTTATATATATATATATATATATATATATATATAATTACTGCAGCAATACCCACTGTGTAGAACCAATCTACCTGTGTGTGTTAAATTGAAACTGAGCCTCACGCCTCAGTCATACATTTATGTATTTCAGTTTCCACACAGTCGCAGTAAAAACATTTTTGGCATTGTTAAATGTAATTAAATCCATATATATATATATATATATATATAATAATAATTTCTACAAGACACAAGGTATAGCAGCAATCCACCTGTGTGTACTAATGAGAAATTGAGCATCAGGCCTCAAATTGTCAGTTTCCAAGAATTATATTTCCACACAGTTGGAATTTAAATGTTTTTTGGGACTTGTTCAATTTAAACTAGCATATAGGTGATCAACACCAATACACAGGTTAGCACACTAATACATAGGCCGGTGTGCCTTCCGCAAATTGCGGAACGGAACGGGCGGCCCTTTATAGAAATGCATATTCTTGTCCGCAAAACGGACAAGAATAGGACATGACTTATAATTTTTGTGGGACCACGGAGTGCTGTCCGCATCTTTTGCCGCCCCATAGAAGTGAATGGGTCTGCAAATGTGGCTCAGATGCAGACCAAAACTACGGTCATGTGAACGAGCCCTAAAGTAGAATGCTGCTCTGAGGTCAGGGGCATGCGGCTACACTGTAAAGAGAACAGGGTTGGTTCTGTTAGAAGGACACTCTGGCTGTCATTCATCTGTAGGCAGGGCCAGCAATACCGTTAGGCAAACTAGGCGTTCGACTAGGGCGGCCAGCCTGCTGGGGGTGCCCTGGTGTGCTCTGCAGCGCTGGGCGAGCGGCTCTTGAGCCACCCCCAGCGCCATTACAGGGGAGCCAGGAGGTGGAGGTCCTTCTTAAATAGGGCAGAGCAGGCACCTGCTTACCCTGATGGCAGGTGCCTGCTCTGCCAGTAAATTTGCGGAGCAGAGGAGGGGGGCGGCAAGGGAGGCTGTTCTAGCAGCTCCCCACTCCTCCCTTGCGCGCCCTCTGTGATGCTGGGAGCCGGAATATGACGTCATTCCGGCCCCGGCAGACTAAAGAGCGTGCTGGGGGACTGAGGCGCTGCACCACACTGGACCCCAGGGAGGTGAGTGTCTGCCTGTGTGTGTCTGTCAGTGAGTGAGTGTATGTGTGTCTGTCAGTGAGTGTATGTGTGTCTGTCATTGAGTGAGTGTGTGTATGTCAGTGAATGTATGCCTGTCTGTCAGTGAGTATCTGAGTGACAGTGTGTGTCGTTCAGTGAGTGTGTGCGTGTCTGTCAGTGTGTGTGTGTCTGTCAGTGTGTGCATGTCTGTCAGTGTGTGCGTGTCTGTCAGTGTGTGCGTGTCTGTCTGTCAGTGTGTGTGCGTGTGTGTGCGCATGTCTGTCTGTCAGTGTGTGTGTGTGTGTGTGTGTGCGTGTCTGTCTGTCAGTGTGTGTGCGTGTGTGTGTGCGTGTCTGTTTGTCAGTGTGTGCGCCAGTGTGTGTGCGTGTCTGTCTGTCAGTGTGTGTGCGTGTCTGTGTCTGTCTGTTAGTGTGTATGCGTGTCTGTGTCTGTCTGTTAGTGTGTATGCGTGTCTGTGTCTGTCTGTTAGTGTGTATGCGTGTCTGTCTGTCAGTGTGTGTGCGTGTCTGTGTCTGTCTGTCAGTGTGTGTGCGTGTTTGTCTGTCTGTCAGTGTGTGTGCGTGTCTGTCTGTCAGTAAGTGACATGGCAAAAATCCTTGCACCGGCCCTGTCTGTAGGATGTTCTGAATCTCCCAATCCCTTGTGTGAGCCCATAAAATGTGAAGAAAAAAATAAATAAAACGTGTCCAGTAATATTCAACATATTTTTATCATTTTAATTACATATTGCCTCATGAAGGAATTAGAAATGGGAAGCACGCCTTTGGATTTTCCTTGTGGAACATTATTATTGATTTTACACTCACTGTAAATGAATATTTTAATTAAGGTGCTGGGAAAAAACGACTCTCAGGACCATTAGAAACATTTCTGAAAGTTACCCGGACGTTCATTTATTGGTTGAATTCTCATTAGAATTTAATACATTGATTAATCCTTATCCAAATGATACGAATGATAATGAAGAAGGCAGCAAATGAACTGCAGGAGTCTGAGAAATCAGAAAAATCATGGAATTTAATATCCATACTATATACACTCCTAACTGGAATCATTGTAAAAATATCTGCATGTACACTTTACATTACTTATCATCAACTGATCCTGAGTTACATCCTGTATTGTACTCCAGAGCTGCACTCACTATTCTGCTGGTGGAGTCACTGTGTATGTACTTTACATTACTTATCATCAACTGATCCTGAGTTTTACATCCAGACACGGAGGCTCCTATTGCTATCTCCTTCTTTACTGTCCACCAATAGCAGCAAAGAAATTAACATAGCAGAATGTAACCATAGTAACAGAATGTACCCTCCCCTCACAGTCCTTATAAACCACAGCTCCTCCTCTGTATCCTCCTCTTTCTTTGCTGCTTGCCACCAGATAAGTACTCACAATTTTCTGCTACGTTTGATTTCAGAAGTGATTGTGTATATTTCATAGTTTTATTTGAGTTTTCCCCATTGTGCTGCGTTCCCCAGAGCGCTTTTCCGCTTTATTATCCCACTCCCTAGGTTCTATCTGGACCCTCCTGAGGGTTTTATATCCATTTTACCACCATTACGGTGTCCACTGCTCCTGGTCATCTCTTCAGCATTCTCGCCGCCCCCCTTCTCTTCCCCACACCTCTGCCGCTCTTCCTGCATCGGGGGGGGGAGCGGTACCTGTACTCTGCGCCATCTTGTTGGCCTCCTGCGCCTCTGCCCCACTCATTCACGCCCCCTTTCGCGCTCTCCATCTTTCTTCTTCATCGCGTAGTCTCGCTGCTTCTCGCGGGACTTCGGCGGCCATTTTTCGGGCGCGATTTCTCATGCGATCTCGGCGGTTTTCGTCAGTCACCTGCTGCCTTCGCTCTGATAGCCACGCTGCTGCGCTGCTCTGCATACCGGGTGACTAACCTGTGGTATATTCAGGTTAGATCCCCCTCTGCTCTCCTAAGCACCCACCTGCCCCTTAGGGAGCCCCAGTTATTTCACTGCAGGTCCATTTGATTAATAATTGTTGTCATGCCTTGCTCAGACCCACCATCTGAGGCTGCCTCTCCATCATCCCCTGGGAGAGTGCTTCAAGCAGTTCTGCAACACTCTGTCTCAGCTGCCATCATGGCGGCAATGGGTTCAATGTCCCCTGTGCTCTCCCAATCGATTGCACAAGCATTGTCTGCCCACCCTGCCCCAGGGACCACACAGGCCACTTCCTCCAACGCTCCAGAACCTCCAACTATGAACCCTCCTGTTTCACAGAAACAATTGATTGGTGCGCCTTCGGCCACCCAAGAAAGCGTGCACCGATCATGCAAAAGAGCCTTTGCACGCCAGGCAGAACGGGCGCGGCCTTGGAATTGCGCTAGAGCGCAACAAATGAGCGACTCTGATGCCGATATTGGCTCAGATGAAGAGACCTTTGCTGATGCAAGAATTGATTCGGAGGAAGAGACTCCGATACAATCTAACGCCCCCACTCCTTCGACTTCTTTAGTCAAGGACAACTCTTCCTCCTCCGCTATCACTCCGGCTTCTTCCCTCTTAGATCCCCTGGGAGAGCCTATGTTTGATCCTGACGCCCTCCATCATCCCAGATCAGCGGAGTGGCTTCATCAGCGGATCATGTGGGCAGATATTTGGAGCATTGGGTCCGCCGCCCCCTCACTAAGGAGGCGCAAAGTGAAATGAAGGCTGAATGCCCGAGGCCTATTGTGCCCAACAAAGTATGTGACACCCCGGTGGTAGACCCTAAAGTCATAAAGTCACCCAGTTCTTGTCCAAGTCCAGCTGGAATCCCCGTAAAGGGTTAGACTCAGCTCTGCGCAGCTGCCAGGACAAACTCCTGGACGTTTTTGGACCACTGGGCAAAATATTTGAGCTGGCTGAGAATGCCAGGGTGGATAGTTCCCACATAGACCCTGAGGAACTGAGAGGCTGGGTCCAGAAGGCTATCTGTATCGCCGGCGGCGCCAATTCCTCTTTGGCTATTGAGAGGCGCAAAGCCATTTCGACCCTAAACTTGCCAACCTAGCCCTAACTGAGACCTGTCCAGATGCCCAAGGTCTCCTATTTGGAGACTCCTTTATTAAAGACCTGAGTCGTTTTGTAGAAGCCTTCACGGCTCTTGATAACGCCCAATCCTCCATGAGGAGAGTCTTCTAGGGGCGTGTCTCCACCAGGGCCGGCAGTAGTAGGGCCCGCCTGTCCGGCCGTTCTAACTTTCAAGCCCGCAGCGCGGGCAGAGACTCCTTCCAGCAACGCCCTCCCTTCCAAGAACAGAGGTTCCCGTCTCCGTTCTTTCCAGGCAGAGGCGGACAGTGGCGTTCCAGGTCCCACAGAGGAAATCCGGGTTCCAGACGACCTTTCGGTAAGTCCTCCCCTGACAGGGGTTTCTTCGGATCATTGCATAGGGGGCAGACTCCTTCATTTTTACCCCGCCTGGGCGGCGATAACGTCCGACCCTTGGGTGCTATCCACTGTAACAGGTTTCCATGTGGAACTCGTGGGCTCCCCAGACCTTATTCCTCTCCCTCCCGCCGGCCACCTGTCTCGCCCCGACTCCGAGCTGGTAGATCTAGAGCTCATGTCCCTCTTTCACAAGTGGGCGATAGAGCGGGCCCCCCTATCCACTTGCGGGGTCATCAGCTCTATTTTTCTAGTTCGGAAGAAAGGGGGTCAGATGCGCCCAGTTATCAATCTGCGAGCTCTGAATTCTATAGTCCGCTACCGCCACTTCAAGATGGAAGGCATTCACCTGCTCCGAGATCTCCTCATCCCGGGAGACTGGTTAGTGAAACTAGACCTCAAGGATGCCTACTTGACGGTCCCCATCTTGATTCCATCCAGAGACTTACTGCGTTTCCTTTGGAAAGGGGAAACTTGGCGCTTCTCTTGTCTCCCTTTCGGTCTGTCCTCGGCTCCTTGGTGTTTTACCAAGCTAATGCGTCCGGTGGTGGCCTGGCTCCGCAGTCGCGGAGTCCGCCTTATATTTTATCTGGACAACATTCTCCTCATGCACCAGTCCCCCGTGACCCTCCTGGATCACCTTCGCTGGACGACGGATCTTCTCTCTCGTCTCGGCTTCCTCATCAATCACGAGAAGTCGTGCCTGACACCATCACAGAGGATGGAGTTTTTGGGGTTCACTGTGGACTCAGTAGCAGTAGTCCCTCGCTCTTCCCATTCCAAAACTACGTTCCATACACAAGGAACTCAGACATGCTCTTTCCATGCCTCGGTTGTCCCTACGACATCTGGCCAGGATCATCGGCCTCCTTGCATCCTCTATACAAGCGGTCTTCCCGGCTCCCCTGCACTACCGGGCCCTTCAGCGCCTGAAGATTGCACATCTCCGCTCAGGCGCTGCATTTGCAGACACGCTGACCCTGGACCCGGAGTCGCGGGAGGAACTCACGTGGTGGATCAACAACCTGGAAGCATGGAACGGCAGGGCGATTTTTGGTTTCCAACCCGAATTCACTGTCGAGTCGGACGCGAGCCTACACGGCTGGGGGGCACATTGCAATGGGATTTTCAGGGCGGTCGTTGGTCCGCGGACGAGGCATGCCTGCACATCAACGCACTGGAACTCCTGGCCGGCTCCTTCGCCATTTGAAGTTTTACCAATGGGATTGCCCGGGCGTGCATCCGCTTGCGTATGGACAACGTCTCAGCTGTTCGTTACATCAACCGGTTGGGAGGAATGCACTCAGCAGTCCTGGCTCGCCTGGCGAAGGATTTTTGGTCCTTCTGTCTCTCCAAGGAGGTTATGGTCCAAGCCGAATATATCCCGGGACTTCACAACAGTCGGGCGGGCTGGAGCTCGCGCTACTTTACAGACGGCAGCGATTGGATGCTGGCACCAGACATTTTCTCAGTGTTATCCGGGACTTTGGGTCCATTTGCAATAGACCTCTTCGCTTCGCGCCTCAACGCTCAGGTTCCCCGCTTCTTCAGCTGGCACCCGGATCCTGCGGTAGAGGCAGTAGACGCGATGATCCCGAGGATGCTGCTGCACACCCGTCGTCAGTTGGCCGAGTTGGTGGTAGTGGTTCCCTTCTGGGGGACTCAAGTTTGGTTTCCGTCTCTCCTTGGCCTCCTGATAGACTTCCCTCTTCTGCTTCCGAATCGGGTGGATCTCCTCCAGGACCCTCAGGGACTTTACCACCCGCTCCTGTCGGACGGATCCCTGCGACTGCTCGCTTGCCGGATCTCAGGACGCCCGGAGACGTCGACGGCATTTCGGATGCGACTAGACGCCTTCTGGACAACGCATGGGCTCCCGGCACCAGAAAATCTTATCGGGCAGCCTGGCGATCTTGGGCTGGCCGGTGCCTGGAACGGGACTTGGATCCCGTTTCGGCCCCTGTAACCCATCTTTTACAGTTTCTCACTTCCCTTTTTGAAGCGGGTAAGGCCTATCGGACGATTAACCTATTCCGATCGGCTATTTCTTCTACGCATCAGGGTTTTGAAGGGACTCCTGCTGGTCAGCATCCCTCTGTATATCGTTTGCTTCGCGGCTCACGCATGTCTCGGCCTCCCCGTCCTCGCTTTACTACGACTTGGGATGTCTCTTCTGTCTTGTCCTTCCTCTCCGCTTGGCCAGACAATCCGGACCTCTCTTTACGGCAATTGGAGGATTGCGGGCCAGCAGTCCCATAGTCATCTCTTTCCTCCCGTCTGTACTGTACATACTGTATACTGTACTATATGTACAATACTGATAGGATGAACAGGACATGATATTTTTTATGCGCATAGAAGGCAATTATTGATATATGTCCTCCACTGAGTAAGTGTCACGGGTAATGGGGAGGGGATAACACCAGATAACACACAGAAGGAATAGAATGGAATCTAGGCCTCAAAGCTAAGGGAGAGGGATGGTGACCTCCTAGGAATCTCTAGATCTCTCCCTGACTCCTGCCAGTATGAGTAGACCTAGAAGGTGGGAATACTCATACACCGGAACCTTAGCCCTGGAGACCCAGGAAAGCCCTAGTTGTGGTGGCAGGGAATGAGACTTAGCGTGCCATGTGGATATACGATATACGTCCGTATTGGGAACACCCCTTTAATAAATTGTGGCGATCATTTAAAGGGTTTCTGTCACCAGGATTACACATTATAAGCTGTCTGACATTAGAGAGGAGTACTCTCGCTCGGCCGCTCCTTCCTCAGTGCGCCTGCGTCTTCTCTTCCGGGTGCAGCTGTGACGTTATTGGCGCACTGAGGAAGGAGCGGCTGAGCGAGAGTACTCCTCTCAGTGCGCCTGCGCCGACTGAAGAACGGTATGGCGCAGGCGGGAGATTTTAAACAGAGACAGGGCCAGCAGGAGGAGGAGAGCGCTCGCTGGCCCTGTCAATCAACCACAGGAGGGGCGTTTTTTTACAAGCGTGATGCAGCGGCTACCAGCAAGTAAATGCCCTACTTGCTGGTAGCAAGGTAATTTGCATATTATAAAATAACGTTTTATAGCAGAATTATCCTACAAAAACGGTTAACAAGAATATGTTTAGAATAATCGCCCTATAAGCTTTTTAGTGAGGGAAAAAAAAAAAAAGGCTTTTGGGGGGTGACAGAAGCCCTTTAAGATGCTGATATATGTCTATATTAGAAGTATTTTGGGCTCAGATTGCGGTGCACCTTCTCCCCGCTCATGCCGGGTGTAAAAAAGTGGGCATGACGTGGGCAGGGACGAGGCCGGCAGGCCAGTCTCTTTCACCATTTTCCACGCCTGTTTTGTAGTGTACGGGAGCTGTAATACCCGTCACTACAGAAGGGTCACTTGTGTGTGGTCGTTCCCCTCAGTTTTGAGGAGATTGGTGTAATACAGCTTCATGTAATGCAATACTGTGTATTTCCCTGTTACTGTGATATTTGCCATGTGCAGGCCTGCTAGGGGTGTCATTCCAGCTCTAAGTCACTAGAGGGAGCTAGGGAGCCCTAGTTTATAAATAGGCCCAGTCAGGGGAAGAAAAGGCAGATTAGACTGAGTCTAAGTTAAGTGCAGGCCATGAGCCTGTGAAGTCCAGCTCAGGCCTTGTACCCGCTGAAGTCAGCCCAGGCCCTATCGCCTGTGGGGGTCCAGCCTAGAAAGATTCATGCCCTAGGAGGAGCAGTCCAGACCCTAGTACTAGTGGAGAAGTGTTGCCTCCTTAGTCAAGCTGCAAGCAGGACAAGTATCCCTGGAGAGAGAGGACAGTTGCCTAAAGTGTGTTGCTGCATTAAGAGTAAGATTAAAGCCCGATCTTAGGAGGCCTGTCTTGAGGATGGCCCTTTGGGACTGTGATTACTAATTTGAACCACTTCTGTGACTGTACTGTAACGTGTGGAACATTCTGGAGCTGTACCTGATAACTGTTCATATATCTGCAACTACGTTCAGTAAAGTTATCCCGTTATTTAAAGATTCAGAGACTCCTCAATTATTCCACCTATCACTACACGGTGTGCCACCGTTCAATTGGCACTGGCGTCACGACATTCATCACCTGCCTGTTCCAGTGCTGACCCGATTGAAGACGACAGTCGGTCCCAGGTTAGTGGGTTGCCCTGCACTACAAAGCCCAGCATACCTAAAGCTACACTACTGACCCCCTGGGACACTGCAGTTTCAGCTGTAGAAAAGTGTCTACATGTAAGACAGTAAGGAAGCATTTACATTTACTACTGGCGCTGGATACGCCGAAGTTATGAAGAGGCCGCCAGGTTAGGGTCTTATTAGAACTATTGTCTACAACGCTGGTCTTAATAAATGTGCCCCTGTATTCGTAAGATTTAAGTCTAATGCAAGATGTGTCCTGCTGAGGAAGTGCAGGTGATGAAACCAGTCGGGTGGCAGCTGGACTTAGGGCCCTTGCACATGACCGTATGCCCTCAGAGACATACAGTCCATGAGGGGACTGTATGGCCCGGAGCGGCATTGATCGTGCGCAGGGGAGCACACAGCATCATAGATTACAATGATGCTGTGCACTTCGGGCCACCAGCGGGGCTATTGTCCCACACGGTCGTGTGCAAGGGCCCTTAGGCTAAGTTCACATTAGCTTACAGCCTTTCCGTTGTCCTGCTCCGTTATCTATGGATGGATTCGGCACATTACTGAGCCGAATGGAGCCCAAAAATTCAAAAGTCCAAAGAAGCCGAACACAATGTCATTTCCCACTCGGTGCTTGAAATTATACAAAAACCAAGAACAAATTCTCTGTATCAGGTCAATTAATAGGACGGTTATTTTTGGACAGGAGACGGATGAGGATTCAGCGTGTAGGAGTTCTTCACGGCGCCTGCAATTTGCATATCGCATTTCTCGCTTGAACCAGTCGGACTGGAATTCTCTAATGTAGCTTTTGACTTTTAAAAGAATGCAAATTACCTGGCAAAAAAATTTTTTCCTCTTTTTTTTTCCTATTTGTCGTCTTGTATGGTGAAGGCGAGCTGCTTGTCGTAATTAGCCGGCCTGCGCTACAAAATTTCTCTCCTTTTCTGGAAAAAAAATGGCAGATTCGGGTCACAGATAAGAATCCCTGTAGGCGATATCGTCTTCAGAAGACACTTTCACATTACTGCTTCCCAGCAGGAGTTTGGTCTGCCTACAGTGAAAGAAAATCTATTAGCATCCGTAAAAATGATAACCAAATGTGGAGACGCCGGGTCACCGAGAAAATGATGTGAACAGCAGTAAAGTGTGATTAGGAAATCAGAGACTTTACCGAACTTTTATTTACACAGCAAAAAAATGTAAAATGAGGGGAAAACGGAGCAAATGAGAGAACAAAGCAAAATCTGCAGCAGCAACTCGCCCTGTGTAAGGCCTCATGCACACGACCGTATGTGTTTTGCAGTTTGCAAATTACAGATCCGCAAAAAAAACGGATGACGTTCCGAATGGCATCTATTGTTTTTGCGGAGCCATTGTAATAATGCCTATCCTTGTCCGCAAACTAGATAAAAATAGGACATGCTCTATTTTTTTTTGCGGAACAGAAAAATGGACATACGGAAACGGAATGCACACGGAGTACCTTCCGATTTTTTTGCGGACCCATTGAAATGAATTGTTCCGTATATGGTCAGCAAAAAAAAACGGAGCGGACACGGAAAGAAAATACGTTCGTGTGCATGAGCCCTAAGGCTGTGGACGTCGTGGCTCTTCTCACATCATTTCACAGTTTATACTACATATAGTGACTCTGTGAAGCCATCATCCCTTCTGCTCCACTCACATCCAGAGCTGCGTTACTATTAATCCAATTCTCCCCGCTAACTCTCTGCAAGCTGTCAGTATTATGGGAGTTGTAGTAGACAGGCTTCATTAGGCACAAGAGGCACATGCCTATGGGCAGCCCCCAGAGGTAGGGCACCAGCTGCTCAGGGTTAGTGCTGATGCGGAAGTCTCCGTTCACTTTGTAGGTGATTATTATAATAGCCGAGGCTCTAGTTTGATAATATATGGGGGGGGGCTTCCTGAACAGAATGTACAAATATAACCAGCTCGTCCGTTCTTGCCTCAGGGCAATGGAGGGGTCTTTCAACACCTGCAAAAGCAAATCCAGAAAAGTTAGCACACTGGGGGACATGCTGTAATCTTTATACATAGATCTGAGATGAAAGAATGGGGGTCCCCACTGTGTCCAGGTGGAGAATGGATGGAGCGGTGGTCCAGTAGTGGAAGCAGCTGACAACAGTGGGTCCTGCACCCAACAGGCATAGCGTGCCTTGCGGGTATCCTTTTGTATCGGGAACACCCCCTTAAAAATAAGTATTTGTAAGATTTAGGACAAGTCTAATGGAACGTGAGTCCTGCTGGCACCCGACCGGTGTAGAATATTTTTCATGGGACAACCCCTTTAAGATGACTAAATGGTATCATCCTATCTTATGCAGTTGCAGGCTCCTGACTAGTGTTGATCACGAATTTTCGAATTGCGAATTTTAATCGCGAATATCGGCACTTCGAGAATTCACGAATATTTAGATTACTGTGAAATATATTCGCAATCGCAAATATTCTTTTTTGTTTTTAAATAACAGTTTATGCGAATTTTTATGTGACTTTTTTATATGCAAATTTTCGCAATCAAGAAAATAATGACTGGAGATTATGAATTCGCGAATTTTCGAATATGTGGGGAAAATTTGCCCAAATATTCGCGAAATATCGCGA
Organism: Bufotes viridis; assembly: GCA_033119425.1. Taxonomy (NCBI): domain Eukaryota; kingdom Metazoa; phylum Chordata; class Amphibia; order Anura; family Bufonidae; genus Bufotes; species Bufotes viridis. The sequence goes on from CM065595.1 coordinate 157,807,171, forward strand.
ATTCGAATATTGCCCCTGCCGCTCATCACTACTCCTGACATGTCCGTTTTAGCAATTACCTGTATACTCCTTGTAATAACAATTCTGGAGCATCTCTTTCTAGGACTCTGTGTTGTGCCATTCCTCTACTATTCCTTATAAGAGTTATGAATAAATTACCAGCAGTCTGCCATGAAGATCCAGAGGGATTTTACCAGTTGGGTGGGGGGTCCCTGCGTGGTCTGACACTATCCAAATCCGATTATTATCCAATTAAACACATCAGCAGGTTACACCCATCTGGACCTTTATTGCAGACTGTTAGTAATTCATAACTTCATAAGATTCTAACACGATCTGCTGTCGGCAAACATCGAGTCAGTATAGGGAAGAGCGATGGCATTAATGATCACTGCTCCCCACACTGTGGAGAAGAGCGCTGCATGTAATTGTGTCTCCTCCACCAGCGAAACAGCAGATTGGCAGGAAGGAACGCTTCATTCCCGATAATCTGCTGCTCGTGGTAACTTGTAAAGGGACCTTAGGCTCCATTCACATGTCCGTAGTGTGTTGCGGATCTGCAACACACCTTGAATCCGGAAAACCGCGCTGGAGTTAACTTCAGAAAAAAATCTTAAACAATGTTTTCCCCTCGGCTGTCAGAGGTACCGCAGTTAATTGCAATCACTCATGCAGTATCCCGAGGCAACGGTATTACTCATTCGATGTTGTAGTATGTATGTATTCCTGGAATGCTACGTCCACCTTGCCGCAACAACTGAACAGGATCTTCACACTAATCGGCCACCTTCAGGGAAATGGAACAAAGCATAGTGCAGCACCACTTGATACAAAGAAACAAGCGCTCTTTATTATACTTACAAGATTCGTATCTTGTCACAATTGCACGTAAAATACACAGTTTCAACCCGACCTAGGTTTCGCGTGAGCTTCGTCAGGGGCTGACGCTAATCCATAGCAAACATGCTAAAATCCCTCCTATTCCGGATGTGAGCTAGTTTTCTACACCTTTTTATATTTTTTATCATGCTTTGAATTTTAGTGGTTTTAAAAAAAAAAATTGTAACAGTGACGTGATTTCTAGCTCACATCCGGAATAGGAGGGATTTTAGCATGTTTGCTATGGATTAGCGTCAGCCCCTGACGAAGCTCACGCGAAACCTAGGTCGGGTTGAAACTGTGTATTTTACGTGCAATTGTGACAAGATACGAATCTTGTAAGTATAATAAAGAGCGCTTGTTTCTTTGTATCAAGTGGTGCTGCACTATGCTTTGTTCCATTTCCCTGAAGGTGGCCGATTAGTGTGAAGATCCTGTTCAGTTGTTGCGGCAAGGTGGACGTAGCATTCCAGGAATACATACATACTACAACATAGAATGAGTAATACCGTTGCCTCGGGATACTGCATGAGTGATTGCAATTAACTGCGGTACCTCTGACAACCGAGGGGAAAACATTGTTTAAGATTTTTTTCTGAAGTTAACTCCAGCGCGGTTTTCCGGATTCAATTTGTTTTGTTGGTTTTGTTGGGAGTGTGGACCTACTCTCTTGAAGGAAACTGCAGCTTGATCCTAAAAGGTGTGTCACATTCACAACATTTGACTCTGCAACACACCTTGCCCATAGAGATGCCTATACTTGTCCACAATTGTGGGCAAGAATAGGACATTGGCCCTAAGCACACGGCCAAGACAACACAGGAGCGGCTGAGGGACAACCCTGTGGATATCCTTGAGGGGCCACAGCCAGAGCCCTGAACCCAATGGAAGATCTCTGGAGAGACCTGAAGATAACTGTCCACTGACGGCCCCCGTCCAACCTGACAGAGCAGAGGGGATCTGCAGAGAAGAACGGCCGAAAATCACCAAATCCAGGGGTTAAAACCTTGTGGCCTCATCTCCAAGAAAACTGGAGGCTGGAAGTACTGCCAAAGGGGCTTCAACTAAGTCCTGAGTAAAGGGGCTGAAGACTTATGTCCCGAGTAAAGGGCTGAAGACTTATGTCCTGAGTAAAGGGGCTGAAGACTTATGTCCTGAGTAAAGGGGCTGAAGACTTATGTCCTGAGTAAAGGGGTTGAATACTTATGTCCTGAGTAAAGGGGTTGAATACTTATGTCCTGAGTAAAAGGGGTGAAGACTTATGTCTAGGGTAAAGGGGCTGAAGACTTATGTCTAGGGTAAAGGGGCTGAAGACTTATGTCTAGGGTAAAGGGGCTGAAGACTTATGTGCCTAGTAAAGGGGCTGAAGACTTATGTCCTGAGTAAAGGGGCTGAAGACTTATGTCCTGAGTAAAGGGGCTGAAGACTTATGTCCTGAGTAAAGGGGCTGAAGACTTATGTCCTGAGTAAAGGGGCTGAAGACTTATGTCCCGAGTGAAGGGGCTGAAGACTTATGTCCCGAGTAAAGGGGTTGAATACTTATGTCCCGAGTAAAGGGGCTGAAGACTTATGTCCTGAGTAAAGGGGTTGAATACTTATGTCCTGAGTAAAGAGGTTGAATACTTATGTCCTGAGTAAAGGGGCTGAAGACTTATGTCCTGAGTAAAGGGGCTGAAGACTTTTGTCCCGAGTAAAGGGGCTGAAGATTTATGTCCCGAGTAAAGGGGTTGAATACTTATGTCCTGAGTAAAGGGGTTGAATACTTATGTCCTGAGTAAAGGGGTTGAATACTTATGTCCTGAGTAAAGGGGTTGAATACTTATGTCCTGAGTAAAGGGGCTGAAGACCTATGTCCCGAGTAAAGGGGCTGAAGACTTATGTCCTGAGTAAAGGGGCTGAAGACTTATGTCCTGAGTAAAGGGGTTGAATACTTATGTCCTGAGTAAAGGGGCTGAATACTTATGTCCTGAGTAAAGGGGCTGAAGACTTGTATCAAAGTAAGATTTTATTTTTTCTTTGCAATAAATTACCAGACATTTGAAACATTCTCTTTTCACGTTGTCATTATAGGGCACTGAGTGCAGAATGAGGGGGTGTGAAGACTTTCCGAATGCCCAGTATGTACAGTATCCGTCCAGTGAAGAGGAGGAGATTATGTAACAACCGTATCTTATTTACAAAGATAGATGTAACATTTTATTAGATTTTCTAATGGGCTGCACTTGGTTTTATATTCCTACAATTGCAATTATACGGCCCTGACCCCTCTCCTCCTGGCGAAAGCGCAGGAGTGTAAAAAACTGGGTTTTACCATAAAAACCAGATAATGGTTTGAATCATAAAAGAGTTAGTTGAACAGTTAAGTCGTCGTAAAATCTTCATTTTCATAATGTATCCCAGAATGCCCGGCTCCCACGCGTTTTATTCATTTAATGGCATGTAGAGGAGGCTATTAATTGCTTCAAAGAAGATTTTTCCTGTTCAATAATAATAAGCTGTGACCCGGGCGCAGATTTTCCTGTATTAAATGTGTCGGTCATTTGAGCGCACATTTTCCACATCTTGTCAGGACGCGGCTACATTTACATAGTGGGGAAAAAATTGCTATGAAAATGTCAAACAGGAAATAAGAACTGTTTAATGGGCAGACGGTCGCTGCCTTCATACATTTTCTTTATCACACTGTCTGTGCCTGAAATTGCAGACTCTAAGCAGCAGGATTTCATTTATTGGCGGGTTTAAAAGGGAATGAAATGACCTATTGATTAAATATTTTTAAGAACTTTTGGTGACTTTTTTTTTAAACTTTCCATGTCAATATCTACAGTCCTGGCCAAAAGTTTTGAGAATGACATAAATATTGGAATTTGGAAAAGTTGCTGCTTAAGTTTTTATAATAGCAATTTGCATAAACTCCAGAATGTTATGAAGAGTGATCAGATGAATTGCACAGTCCTTCTTTACCATGAAAATTAACTTAATCCCAAAAAACCTTTCCACTGCATTTCATTGCTGACATTAAAGGACCTGCTGAGATCATTTCAGTAATCGTCTTGGTAACTCAGGTGAGAATGTTGACGAGCACAAGGCTGGAGATCGTTATGTCAGGCTGATTGGGTTAAAATGGCCGACTTGACATGTTAAATGGAGGGTGATGCTTGAAATCATTGTTCTTCCATTGTTAACCATGGTGACCTGCAAAGAAACGCGTGCAGCCATCATTGCGTTGCATAAAAATGGCTTCACAGGCAAGGATATTGTGGCTACTAAGATTGCACCTCAATCAACAATTTATAGGATCATCAAGAACGTCAAGGAAAGAGGTTAAATTCTTGTTAAGAAGGCTTCAGGGCGTCCAAGAAAGTCCAGCAAGCGCCAGGATCGTTTCCTAAAGAGGATTCAGCCGCGGGATCGGAGTGCCACCAGTGCAGAGCTTGCTCGGGAATAGCAGCAGGCAGGTGTGAGCGCATCTGCATGCACAGTGAGGCAAAGACTTTTGGAAGATGGCCTGGTGTCAAGAAGGGCAGCAAAGAAGCCACTTCTCTCCAAAAAGAACATCAGGGACAGATTGATCTTCTGCAGAAAGTATGGTGAATGGACTGCTGAGGACCGGGGCAAAGTCATATTCTCCGATGAAGCCTCTTTCCGATTGTTTGGGGCATCTGGAAAAAGGCTTGTCCGGAGAAGAAAAGGTAAGTGCTACCATCAGTCCTGTGTCATGCCAACAGTAATGCATCCTGAGACCATTCATGTGTGGGGGTGCTTCTCATCCAAGGGAGTGGGCTCACTCACAATTTTGCCCAAAAACACAGCCATGAATAAAGAATGGAACCAAAACCCCCTCCAACAGCAACTTCTTCCAACAATCCGACAACAGTTTGGTGAAGAACAAGGCATTTTCCAGCACGATGGAGCACCGTGACATGAGGCAAAAGTGATAACTAAGTGGCTCGGGGACCAAAACGTTAACATTTTGGGTCCATGGCCTGGAAACTCACGAGATCTTAATCCCATTGAGAACTTGTGGTCAATCCTCAAGAGGCGGGTGGACAAACAAAAACCCACTAATTCTGACAAACTCCAAGAAGTGATTATGAGAGAATGGGCTGCTATCAGTCAGGAATTGGCCCAGAAGGTGATTGAGAGCATACCCAGTGGAATTGCAGAGGTCCTGAAAATGAAGGGCCAAAACTGCAAATACTGACTCTTTGCATAAATGTCATGTAATTGTCTATAAAATCCTTTGAAACGTATAAAGTGCGAGTAATTATATTTCACTACATCACAGAAACAACTGAAACAAACATCTAAAAGAAGTTTAGCAGCAAACTTTGTGAAAACTAATATTTGTGTCATTCTCAAAACTTTTGGCCACGACTGTATATTTTAAAAAATAATCCTGAAATCCTGTACTTTTCATTCTGACCACCGAGCCTTACACATATTATATCTCAGTAGTCATCTCATCATCATAAGAGGGCAGGGTTACAAGGGCAGGTATCCACTCTATTATAAAGCTGGAGGCAGATAACACAGTTACCTCCACTAATATTAGGTGATGGTCATAATTTGCCTCCTCCCCCTCCCTGCACAATGACCTCAAGTGAATAGAATATGCCACAACTCTCTACAGACTACAGGTTACTCTGCTCCACATGGATGCTGTAAAGCAAATATCTGAATGCTGTTAGAAGCTCAGACAAGATAATGAGGGACAGAAAAAACAATAAAAAAATCTACAATCACAATACAGAAAAAAGAATAAGATATATAGGTGGCAATTTCCCTTTTTTTATCTTTGCAGTTTTATTTGTATTAATTTGTAAACTATCCAGTCATTGTCTATGGGAATCCTGTACATAGCTGCGTACAGCACTCAGCTATTTCCTGCAGGTCCTATACAGATCACACCGTTTCATACTTTGGCACAGTATTTGGTTCCGCTGGGGCGGTATTTTGTTCTGCAATATGGTATTGCTGGCCCCGCCTACTTCTGTTGTCCCACCTTCTGTCTATTTGGACCTGCCTATAACATGGGGCCACTTTTAGTTTTTTTCCAGGGCCACTTTAATTTCCCAGTCCGCTCCTGCTTATAGTTATTATGCTCTATCCTGTGGAATGTGAAATAATCAGAATACCCCTTTAGTTCAAAATTGAAAGTAATTTTATGCATCTTTTTCTTCTCTGGAGCTGTTTTTGGGGCTCCAATAGAGTTCAACAAGAGCCCTTTATTCTAGAGATCATTGGGAGGGGGGTTAACATGGTGTCATTCACAGCAGAAGATTCCATTGTCATTCGGCCCATGTTTAGGGAGAAAAAGACATGTTCCTTGCATGGGCAGGAGGGGAAGGCAGCTGCGGGCAAAACATCCTTCCGAACCAACAGTTCTCTAATGGACAGAGACAACAAGTGAGCAGACGAGCGCAATAACATGAAGGACGAGTCTATAAGAAGACGCCGCTCTTCCCACTGACAGGTATCAGACTAATTATGGTCACAGACAGAACGCGCCCCGGGCAATATGGCGCTCCACAATGTCCAGGCTGATTACAATGTGACACCTGGGGACTTGTTATCTTCTTGGCCGTATATATTGTATCTCATCGCTATAATTACCTCACCAGAGAGTCCACCAGGAAAACAGATTTATTGCGGAGCCTGAAGCTGCGTCGCTGCCATTATTCCCTCCTATGATATTCCTGATCCTCCCCCATAATGAGCGTTATAAGGTGAAGGACTCCGCACATACAGTCCATCATCACAGCAGTCCACAATTTCTTTTTGTTTCTTACCCTTTTCGTTGGCAGCGGTTTTGGTCATTTTAGGGTACTTTCACACTAGCGTTATTCTTTACCAGCATTGAGTTCCGTCCTAGGGGCTCAATACCGGAAAAGAACTGAACAGTTTTATCCTAATACATTCTGAATGGAGAGAAATCCGCTCAGGATGCATCAGGATGTCTCCAGTTCAGTCACTGCACCTTTTTTGGATGGAGAAAATACCGCAGCATGCTGCGGTATTATCTCCGTCCAAAATTCTGGAACACTTGCGGCATTAATTTACATTGAAATGTATTAGTGCCGGATCCGGCATCAAAAATACCGAACTGACGGATCCGTTCTTCTAGTCTGCGCATGCGCAGACCTTTAAAAATGTAAAAAAATTATAATAATGGATCCGTTTTTCCGGATGACAACCGGAGAGACAGATCCGTTATTGCTATGCATTTGTGAGACGGATCCGCATCCGTCTACAAATGCTGTCCGTTTGCATACAGATTGCCGAATCCAGCGACGGAACTGCCTGCCGGATCCTCACAATGCAAGTGTGAAAGTACCCTTACACCTCTGGTAGCCAGGACAGTCTTCATGGTTTTAACGTGCAAAAAAACTTTAATAAATTACAAAATAAAAAAATCTGACTAACCCCCACCCCCCATATCCATATAGTTTCTATAACCTGTCACATTGTTAGAATGCCACTTAGCACTGTTTACACACAGGCACCTTCATGCAACTTTGTGTCAAAGTGCTATTTTTCTGAAAAGTTTATATTAGTGGATAAAAGTGTGACCCAAATAGAACATTATATGGTCCACACCATGGGCGTAGCTATAGGGGGTGCAGAGGTAGCAGTCGCTACCGGGCCCAGGAGCCTAAAGGGGCCCAAAGACCCTTGTGCCGCATAGGAAGACACACAAAGCACTGAGGGAAGGGGGGCCAAAGCTGAACTCTTGCACCAGGGCCCATGAGCCGTTAGCTACGCCCCTGGTCCACACCAACTGCAGACAGCACACATTATGTATTACAGTTATGAATTATTTAAAAAATGCATCAATTTAAACATTTGCACTTAAATGCACATCCAAGCAGAGGTTTACACAAAAACCATGCAAATGTAACATATATATATAAATACACATAAATATATATATAAGCATATATAATCAAAATAATCTTGATAAACACTGGAACAGAGGTCATGTAATTTATGGTCATCATCTACATATATAAATAAGATATACTGTACTCGGCAAACCACTTATAGGTTACCAGAATGTATAAGTGTTTAGATATATAATCATCTGTGAGGAATTCATGCATACCACACATGTACGTGTGGAGAGACAAGCTATGTCCTCTGTGCAGCATGTCAGCACTTCCCCCACCGACCTCCTTCTCCTCCTCGGCTGGCTGAAAGTAGGGAGGGCTGTTTTCTGCTGGCATATCTCAGGAGATTCAATCTCAGTTTTAAAACAAGACCAATATTGAGGTACTTCGCAAGTTAGAGCCCTTACAAATCAGGTTGCAAATGAAAGCTGCAGGTAAATGTCACTTTCACTGAGATCCCAATTTTAAGAGCTCTAAATCACGATATATCATATCTCGAGCTCCAATCTTGGTCTTGTTTTAAAGCTGACATTGTCCTGGTATGAATCTCTCTCTGAGATCCAGCCATCAGTAGCAAAGACATAAGAGGTACGTCTTTGGCTACTGAATTGCCACTATGCTAGGACGTTTGAGATACTTGGCAGGGTAACGCTTTATACTAGTCTTAATTACAAGCTAGGACAGCCACTGATGTTTCTTCATTAGTGACAGATTTTGGCAAATCCAACACTGAACCAGTTTCACGAAACTTAGCAAGCAGTTTGCTGACTGTAGCATGGGAGATGGGTGGTCTCGTAGGGTGTCTTGCATTGAAATCTGCTGCAATGACTCGGTTACTGCGTTCACCAGACATCAACACAATTTCTATCCGCTCCTCACGTGTTAACCTCGGCGACATGTCAATGGCTGTAAACAAGGAGAAACTTGTGAATACCTCATGAAAGAATAAAGTTACGATAAAACCAAGCCCACTATTGTTTTTCTTGTGAAATTCCCAATAAGTTTGATGTGTCACATGATCCTCTTCCTATTGAAAAAACAAAAGTTGGATTCAAAATTGCTGACTTCAAAATGGCCGCCATGGTCACCATCCATCTTGAAAAGTTTCCCCCCTCACATATACTAATGTGCCACAAACAGGAAGTTAATATCACCAACCATTCCCATTTTATTAAGGTGTATCCATATAAATGGCCCACCCTGTACAATGAATTCTGCATAATGTGAGATCAATATCAGCCCTGTACCCCTGAGAGCATTAACCATGGCTGTGGGCGGCTGTGTTTATAGGGGGCCACTACATCATGTGACCCCACAACCTCACACAGAAGGAGTTCTCATCTAGAACCAGAGGCTTCCAGTAAAGATCTGTGACCTCTGGGCAGACACATTGATAATTCTGGTGACCGTGTAATCCAAGCCTGTGAGCTGTGAAATGGAAACCGGGGGTTCAGGACCTCCCCCCATGGCACAGGCGCCTCATTGTATTTATCTGTGAGTAAAACACAGCAGATAACGGGAAATCCTCAGAGGTTGGTAATCATGGAAGATTAAGGTATCAGGTCGAATAAGTGGCGGCATGCCATCTGCAAGACGGGGGAAGAGACTGGAAAACGGCTGATCATCACATTAAAAAGGTTTCTGGAGTTATGGAAATGAACCGTAATCAATCACACTATAAATGAGAAGTTCTACAACTTTGTTATAGACTTCCTGTTCCGTAATTTTCAGGTTATTTGCTTGCTGTCAGTGAATGAGAACACTCCTGGTTAGATTCAGAGGCAGTAAACCTGTACTTAGCTAGTCCTGCCTTCAGCTGAGAAGCCGATATAATTGTATCCAGTCTGGACAATGTTAAAAAACTGGGATTCCAGAATATTGTAGAAAACTACCACAGGCCCCCAAGACTTTCCCTACATAGTATCTCAGCAGACAGTGCATATCTTACGATCTGCCCATTCCTGCCTCCTTCTTGCTTTTATTCTCTTACCTTCATGATGTGAATGACACTCACAATTCTTCCAGAATGTCTTATAGACTGCTGGAAAAAGGTGAGATCCTGGGACACCCAAATGTGCCAGTAAATCTCCTGGTGCCCCATATACTCACTTCCCCAGGTTTCTGCTGTGTCCGTGAAAGCTGGGCGTCACTGCAGACAACATCCTGATGCTGAGGCGTAGTTTGGGGTCTGGTCTGAGGTCAGTAAGCAGGAGACTCTGGTTTGACGTCTATAAACAGTGCTGTCTGGTCTGAGGTCTGTAAACAGGAGGCTCTGCTATGGAGTCCATTAAAGTGGGGTCTGATCTGGGGTCTCTACACAGGTTGAGTCTGGTCTGGGGGCTGTCATTTTTAGGGAGTCTGCTTTTGGGTCCATATCTATATAGCAGGACTAAGCTATGGTCCATATTTACTTAGGGCGTCCGATCTGTATTTTTTAGGGCTTTGGTCTGGGTTCTTTAATTATTTAGGGGATATGAATGGCAGTTGTATTTACAGGGCCTGGTCCTGGGTCTGTATCTGTTACAGAGCCTGGTCTGGGGTCTATATGTTTTACAGAGTCTGGTCTGGGGTATGTATGTGTTACAGGGCCTTTTATAGGGTCTGTATGTATTATAGGGTCTGGTTTGGTGTCTGTATGTGTTACCGGGCCTGTTATGGGTCTGCATGTGTTACAGGGCCTGGTCTGTGGTCCTAAATTATTTAGGGGATATGAACAGCAGTCTGTATGTGTTTAAAGGGCCTGGTCTGGGGTCTGTGTGTGTTCCAGAGCCTGGTCTGGATTCTGTATTTTTTTATAGGCCCTGGTCTGTGGTCAGTGTGTGTTACGGGATCTGGTCTGGGGTCTGTGTGTGTTACATGGCCTGGTCTGGGGTCTATATGTTTTACAGAGTCTGGTCTTGGGTCTGTATGTGTTATAGGGCCTGGTCTGGGGACTGTATGTATTCCAGAGCCTGGTCTGGGGTATGTATGTGTTACAGGGCCTATTATAGAGTCTGTATGTATTATAGGGTCTGGTCTGGTGTCTGTATGTGTTACCGGGCCTGTTATGGGTCTGCATGTGTTACAGGGCCTGGTCTGTGGTCCTTAATTATTTAGGGGATATGAACAGCAGTCTGTATGTGTTTACAGGGCCTGGTCTGGGGTCTGTGTGCGTTACAGAGCCTGGTCTGGGGGTCTTTATGTTTTACAGAACCTGGTCTGGGGTCTGTGTGTGTTACAGAGTGTGGTCTGGGGTCTGTGTGTGTTACAGAGCCTGGTCTGGGGTCTGTGTGTGTTACAGAGTGTGGTCTGGGGTCTGTGTGTGTTACAGAGCCTGGTCTGGGGTCTGTGTGCGTTACAGAGCCTGGTCTGGGGGTCTTTATGTTTTACAGAACCTGGTCTGGGGTCTGTGTGTGTTACAGAGTGTGGTCTGGGGTCTGTGTGTGTTACAGAGCCTGGTCTGGGGTCTGTGTGTGTTACAGAGCCTGGTCTGGGGTCTGTGTGTGTTACAGAGTGTGGTCTGGGGTCTGTGTGTGTTACAGAGCCTGGTCTGGGGTCTGTATGTTTTACAGAGCCTGGTCTGGGGTCTGTATGTTTTACAGAGCCTGGTCTGTGGTCTGTATGTGTTAGAGGGCCTTTTCTGGGGTCTGTTTGTGTAACGGGGCCTGGTCTATGGGCTCTACTCATTTCAGACATCTGGGAGAATCTAAATGTTTTTATAGGTCTATATGTGTTTTAGGGTCTGATGTGTGTAGGTCTGTATTCATTTTGGGGTGTGTTAAAGGGGGTTACATGTTCTATTTGGGATTCAAATATTGGCGGCGTGTCCCATATAAATTCTGTTCTCAGATGTGAGAGATGACAATCTCTGAGCAGCACAGGAGTATATGGCGGTGCTATATAATCTGCAGGAAATTCAGTGCTGATTAGACTTACTTATTATATTGGAGAATAGCACTATAAGCGATTTCTTAATATAAGAATAAATCCCTTTCTAAACTACGGCCTATCGGATGACAAACTCAGGAGGTCAGACTCCCGACAGGTTTGATTAACATAATGAAGGCACTGTTTATGGCAGCCTGTGTTCTGCAAATTGATTTAGCGTAGCAGCTACTGCTATATCTGGCTGCACAATATGAGAGGTGCCTGAATTCTGTAAATGCAGAAAAGGGGCCGGATATTTGTCCTCCCTGCACCCTTGCTAATTATTACAATGATTAGCACAATACACCAGACAATCGCTTGAAGTGCAATTCCCAACGTAACCTCCAGTTCATTCTCCTCAGATTCCTCCCTGTCAGATTGACCTCGTAAAATTAGATGTCCGATTCCTCGCCCCGATGTGTCTGCATTGTTCTGAATGAAATCTGTATGTGGATTATAAGCAACTAATAATATCCGCTGATATCACTCCTTCCTTCATTTCCTTTATCATCTATTTCTTCTCAAGTGCCAGACTCCAATCTGAATCTTCCATCTGAAGATGAAAATGAAAGCCGGTTCTTGAGTCATTATTTGCCGGGGATGACGATCGCCGACTGATATTTGGGTATTCTAATTCTCAGCCGGTAATTGTCTTCTGATCAGTATCTTTATTTGTCAGATGGATCATTGCAGGGACGCACGTGGCTGCTGACGGCTGCCGGGAGCAGTGGAGGAGGGTGCCGGGTCTATGACTGGGTTCACACTGCACAGTATAAGCTACAATAATATTTTACTCAAAAGCGCCCGTTCTGGGATGATTTACCTGACTTGGGAAAGTGTTATTATCATATGAGATATCAGTGCAATCAAATGTAAGTCACTTATTGATAGCATCAGGATGCCGCCATAAAATAGAGGCCCAACATCTGCACTGATTAATTTTTTCCCATACTTTTATACATGGTCAGAGAGCTGGTTTTCTGATAAAGATCTTCAAATACCCTGCATAGCCACCACTAGGGGGAGCTCTAAGCTTAATACAGAATATACCGCCACCACTAGAGGGAGATTACTACACACAGATTATACAGCCACCACTAGAGGGAGCTCACTACATACAGATTATACAGCCACCACTAGGGGGAGCCCTAAGCTTAATACAGAATATACCGCCACCACTAGAGGGAGCTTACTACATACAGATTATACAGCCACCACTAGAGGGAGCTCACTACATACAGATTATACAGCCATCACTACAGGGAGCTCACTACATACAGATTATACAGCCACCACTAGAGGGATTATACAGATTATGCATACAGATTATACAGCCACCACAGGGGGAGCTCTAAGCTTAATACAGAATATACCGCCACCACTAGGGGGAGCTCACTACATACAGATTATACAGCCACCACTACAGGGAGCTCACTACATACAGATTATACAGCCACCACTAGAGGAAGCTCACTACATACAGATTATACAGCCACCACTAGAGGAAGCTCACTACATACAGATTATACAGTCACCACTAGAGGGAGCTCACTACGTACAGATTATACAGTCACCACTAGATGAAGCTCACTATATACTGAATCTACAGCCACCACTAGAGGAGCTCACTACATAGAAATTATACAGCCACCACTAGAGAGAGCTCACTACATACAGATTATACAGCCACCACTAGAGGGAGCTCACTACATACAGATTACACAGCCACCAGTAGGGGGAGCTCACTACATACAGATTATACATCCATCACTAGAGGGAGCTCACTATATACAGATTATACAGCCACCACTAGAGGGAGCTCACTACATACAGATTATACAGCCACCACTAGAGGGAGCTCACTATATACAGATTATACAGCCTCCACTAGAGGGAGCTCACTACATACAGATTATACAGCCACCACTAGAGGGAGCTCACTACATACAGATTATACAGCCATCACTACAGGGAGCTCACTACATACAGATTATACAGCCACCACTAGAGGGAGCTCCCTACATACAGATTATACAGCCACCACTAGAGGGAGCTCACTACATACAGATTATACAGCCACCACTAGAGGGAGCTCACTATATACAGATTATACAGCCACCACTAGAGGGAGCTCACTACATACAGATTATACAGCCACCACTAGAGGGAGCTCACTACATACAGATTATACAGCCACCACTAGAGGGAGCTCACTACATACAGATTATACAGCCATCACTACAGGGATCATTGCAGGGACGCACGTGGCTGCTGACGGCTGCCGGGAGCAGTGGAGGAGGGTGCCGGGTCTATGACTGGGTTCACACTGCACAGTATAAGCTACAATAATATTTTACTCAAAAGCGCCCGTTCTGGGATGATTTACCTGACTTGGGAAAGTGTTATTATCATATGAGATATCAGTGCAATCAAATGTAAGTCACTTATTGATAGCATCAGGATGCCGCCATAAAATAGAGGCCCAACATTTTAAGAGCCCTGAACGGAACTCAGAAACGGAAAGGCAAAACGCTAGTTTGAAAGTAGCCATAGTTGAGAACCTGTACAGAACTAAAACTTCTCACAGGTCTTTGCACTGAGACATTGTAACAAACTATGAGAAGGGAGGTTTGTTCTTAGAGCAGAGAGGATTGTCTAAACTGGAACAAACCCTCAGCTCTGAGAAGTATTAGGTGTGTGTAGGATTTCCTCCTGTGGATGTAATTCCCTTTGTACACTAAGCAATAGATACGTGCAATTCCATGCTGTCCCTGACTTCTCCACTAAGTGGCACTCTTCACCTAATATAGCAGAGTCAAGACACGTTATATGCACAGCACTTGTGACAAGTCATTTCCACGGATTTCCAAGACAGCATGCCCTATTTCACAGAATATTGTCTTTAACCGTGTATTTAAACCCCGCAATATGACGCAATGAGCTTGAGAATGCTCAGAATTGCTTCTCACCGCCAACATCTCCACCGACTAACTCTCATACGTCTTAAAGTGCCCAACTTCCCGGCTTAAAATGGCTGATAACAGGGGACAATAGATAGGTTGAGAAATAGTGTCTTCTTAAACAAAAATAGTCACAAGGGAACTGGGATCTAATAATGTCTCTCGCATCCACATAACTGGCTGATAACAGAGAACACAAGACTGTATTCTCCTGTCCTACAGTCATCCTCTCCCCTGAAATGGCTGATAACAGGGGGCAATAGACTGTATTCTCCTGTCCTACAGTCATCCTCTCCCCTGAAATGGCTGATAACAGGGAGCAATAGACTGTATTCTCCTGTCCTACAGTCATCCTCTCCCCTGAAATGGCTGATAACAGAGAACACAAGACTGTATTCTCCTGTCCTACAGTCATCCTCTCCCCTGAAATGGCTGATAACAGGGGGCAATAGACTGTATTCTCCTGTCCTACAGTCATCCTCTCCCCTGAAATGGCTGATAACAGGGGGAATAGACTGTATTCTCCTGTCCTACAGTCATCCTCTCCTCTGAAATGGTTGATAACAGCGGGCAATAGACTGTATTCTCCTGTCCTACAGTCATCCTCTCCCCTGAAATGGCTGATAACAGGGGGCAATAGATTGTATTCTCCTGTCCTACAGTCATCCTCTCCCCTGAAATGGCTGATAACAGGGGCAATAGATTGTATTCTCCTGTCCTACAGTCATCCTCTCCCCTGAAATGGCTGATAACAGGGAGCAATAGACTGTATTCTCCTGTCCTACAGTCATCCCCTCCCCTGAAATGGCTGATAACAGGGAGCAATAGACTGTATTCTCCTGTCCTACAGTCATCCTCTCCCCTGAAATGGCTGATAACAGGGGGCAATAGACTGTATTCTCCTGTACTACAGTCATCCTCTCCCCTGAAATGGCTGATAACAGGGGCAATAGATTGTATTCTCCTGTCCTACAGTCATCCTCTCCCTGAAATGGCTGATAACAGGGAGCAATAGACTGTATTCTCCTGTCCTACAGTCATCCTCTCCCTGAAATGGCTGATAACAGGGGCAATAGACTGTATTCCTCCTGTCCTACAGTCATCCTCTCCCCCTGAAATGGCTGATAACAGGGGCAATAGACTGTATTCTCCTGTCCTACAGTCATCCTCTCCCTGAAATGGCTGATAACAGGGGCAATAGACTGTATTCTCCTGTCCTACAGTCATCCTCTCCCCTGAAATGGCTGATAACAGGGGCAATAGACTGTATTCTCCTGTCCTACAGTCATCCTCTCCCTGAAATGGCTGATAACAGGGGCAATAGACTGTATTCTCCTGTCCTACAGTCATCCTCTCCCCTGAAATGGCTGATAACAGGGAGCAATAGACTGTATTCTCCTGTCCTACAGTCATCCTCTCCCCTGAAATGGCTGATAACAGGGGCAATAGACTGTATTCTCCTGTCCTACAGTCATCCTCTCCCTGAAATGGCTGATAACAGGGGCAATAGACTGTATTCTCCTGTCCTACAGTCATCCTCTCCCCTGAAATGGCTGATAACAGGGGGCAATAGACTGTATTCTCCTGTCCTACAGTCATCCTCTCCCTGAAATGGCTGATAACAGAAGGCATGGACTGTATTCTCCTGTCCCACAGTCATCCTCTCCCGAAATGGCTGAGTAACAGGGCAATAGACTGTATTCTCCTGTCCTACAGTCAGTCCTCTCCCCTGAAATGGCTGATAACAGGGGCAATAGACTGTATTCTCCTGTCCTGTAGTCATCTCTCCCTGAAATGGCTGATAACAGGGGGCAATAGACTGTATTCTCTGTCCTACAGTCATCCTCTCCCCTGAAATGGCTGATAACGGCAATAGATTGTATTCTCCTGTCCTACAGTCATCCTCTCCCTGAAATGGCTGATAACAGGGGGCAATAGACTGTATTCTCCTGTCCTACAGTCACTCTCCCTGAAATGTGCTGATAACAGGGAGCAATAGATTGTATTCTCCTGTCCTACAGTCATCTCTCCCCTGAAATGGCTGATAACAGGGGCAATAGACTGTGTTCTCCTGTCCTCACAGTCATCCTCTCCCTGAAATGGCTGATAGCAGGGACAGTAGATTGTATTCTCCGTCCTGGGTCATCTCTCCCTGAAATGGCTGATAACAGGGGCAATAGGCACATTATTCTCCTGTCCTACAGTCATCCTCTCCCCTGAAATGGCTGATAACAGGGCAATAGGTGTATTCTCCTGTCCTACAGTCATCCTCTCCCCTGAAATGGCTGATAACAGGGGGCAATGAACTGTATTCTCCTGTCCTACAGTCATCCTCTCCCCTGAAATGGCTGATAACAGGGGCAATAGGCTTGCATTCTCCTGTCCTACAGTCATCCTCTCCCCTGAAATGGCTGATAACAGGGGGCAATGACTGTATTCTCCTGTCCTACAGTCATCCTCTCCCCTGAAATGGCTGATAACAGGGGCAATAGACTGTATTCTCCTGTCCTACAGTCATCCTCTCCCCTGAAATGGCTGATAACGGGAACAATAGATTGTATTCTCCTGTCCTACAGTCATCCTCTCCCCTGAAATGGCTGATAACAGGGGCAATAGACTGTGGCTCTCCTGTCCCACAGTCATCCTCTCTCCTGAAATGGCTGATAACAGGGGGCAATAGACTGTATTCTCCTGTCCTACAGTCATCCTCTCCCATGAAATGGCTGATAACAGGGGGCAATAGACTGTATTCTCCTGTCCTACAGTCATCCTCTCCCCTGAAATGGCTGATAACAGGGGGCAATAGACTGTATTCTCCTGTCTCTATAGTCATCCTCTCCCCTGAAATGGCTGATAACAGGGGCAATAGACTGTATTCTCCTGTCCTACAGTCATCCTCTCCCCTGAAATGGCTGATAACAGGGGCAATAGACTGTATTCTCCTGTCCTACAGTCATCCTCTCCCCTGAAATGGCTGATAACAGGGGCAATAGACTGTATTCTCCTGTCCTACAGTCATCCTCTCCCTGAAATGGCTGATAACAGGGGCAATAGACTGTATTCTCCTGTCCTACAGTCATCTCTCTCCCCTGAAATGGCTGATAACGGGGGCAATAGACTGTATTCTCCTGTCCTACAGTCATCCTCTCCCTGAAATGGCTGATAACAGGGGCAATAGACTGTATTCTCCTGTCCTACAGTCATCCTCTCCCATGAAATGGCTGATAACAGGGGCAATAGACTGTATTCTCCTGTCCTACAGTCATCCTCTCCCTGAAATGGCTGATAACAGGGAGCAATAGACTGTATTCTCCTGTCCTACAGTCATCCTCTCCCTGAAATGGCTGATAACAGGGGCAATAGACTGTATTCCTCCTGTCCTACAGTCATCCTCTCCCCTGAAATGGCTGATAACAGGGGCAATAGACTGTATTCTCCTGTCCTACAGTCATCCTCTCCCTGAAATGGCTGATAACAGGGGCAATAGACTGTATTCTCCTGTCCTACAGTCATCCTCTCCCCATGAAATGGCTGATAACAGGGAGCAATAGACTGTATTCTCCTGTCCTACAGTCATCCTCTCCCATGAAATGGCTGATAACAGGGGCAATAGACTGTATTCTCCTGTCCTACAGTCATCCTCTCCCCTGAAATGGCTGATAACAGGGGACAATAGACTGTATTCTCCTGTCCTACAGTCATCCTCTCCCCTGAAATGGCTGATAACAGGGGCAATAGATTGTATTCTCCTGTCCTACAGTCATCCTCTCCCTGAAATGGCTGATAACAGGGGCAATAGACTGTATTCTCCTGTCCTACAGTCATCCTCTCCCCTGAAATGGCTGATAACAGGGGGCAATAGACTGTATTCTCCTGTCCTACAGTCATCCTCTCCCTGAAATGGCTGATAACAGGGGGCAATAGACTGTATTCTCCTGTCCTACAGTCATCCTCTCCCTGAAATGGCTGATAACAGGGGCAATAGACTGTATTCTCCTGTCCTACAGTCATCCTCTCCCCTGAAATGGCTGATAACAGGGGCAATAGACTGTATTCTCCTGTCCTACAGTCATCCTCTCCCCTGAAATGGCTGATAACAGGGGCAATAGACTGTATTCCTCCTGTCCTACAGTCATCCTCTCCCTGAAATGGCTGATAACAGGGAGCAATAGACTGTATTCTCCTGTCCTACAGTCATCCTCTCCCCTGAAATGGCTGATAACAGGGGGCAATAGACTGTATTCTCCTGTCCTACAGTCATCCTCTCCCTGAAATGGCTGATAACAGGGGCAATAGGACTGTATTCTCCTGTCCTACAGTCATCCTCTCCCCTGAAATGGCTGATAACAGGGGCAATAGACTGTATTCTCCTGTCCTACAGTCATCCTCTCCCTGAAATGGCTGATAACAGGGAGCAATAGACTGTATTCTCCTGTCCTATAGTCATCTCTCCCCCTGAAATGGCTGATAACAGGAGCAATAGACTGTATTCTCCTGTCCTACAGTCATCCTCTCCCCTGAAATGGCTGATAACAGGGGGCAATAGACTGTATTCTCCTGTCCTACAGTCATCCTCTCCCCTGAAATGGCTGATAACAGGGGCAATAGACTGTATTCTCCTGTCCTACAGTCATCCTCTCCCTGAAATGGCTGATAACAGGGGCAATAGACTGTATTCTCCTGTCCTACAGTCATCCTCTCCCATGAAATGGCTGATAACAGGGGCAATAGACTGTATTCTCCTGTCCTACAGTCATCCTCTCCCCTGAAATGGCTGATAACAGGGAGCAATAGACTGTATTCTCCTGTCCTACAGTCATCCTCTCCCTGAAATGGCTGATAACAGGGGGCAATAGACTGTATTCTCCTGTCCTACAGTCATCCTCTCCCCTGAAATGGCTGATAACAGGGGGCAATAGACTGTATTCTCCTGTCCTACAGTCATCCTCTCCCCTGAAATGGCTGATAACAGGGAGCAATAGGACTGTATTTCTCCTGTCCTACAGTCATCCTCTCCCCTGAAATGGCTGATAACAGGGAGCAATAGACTGTATTCTCCTGTCCTCACAGTCATCCTCTCCCTGAAATGGCTTGGATAACAGGGAGCAATAGACTGTATTCTCCTGTCCTACAGTCATCCTCTCCCTGAAATGGCTGATAACAGGGGCAATAGACTGTATTCTCCTGTCTCTACAGTCATCCTCTCCCCTGAAATGGCTGATAACAGGGAGCAATAGACTGTATTCTCCTGTCCTACAGTCATCTTCTCCCTGAAATGGCTGATAACAGGGGCAATAGACTGTATTCTCCTGTCCTACAGTCATCCTCTCCCCTGAAATGGCTGATAACAGGGGGCAATAGACTGTATTCTCCTGTCCTACAGTCATCCTCTCCCCTGAAATGGCTGATAACAGGGGCAATAGACTGTATTCTCCTGTCCTACAGTCATCCTCTCCCCTGAAATGGCTGATAACAGGGGCAATAGACTGTATTCTCCTGTCCTACAGTCATCCTCTCCCCTGAAATGGCTGATAACAGGGAGCAATAGACTGTATTCTCCTGTCCTACAGTCATCCTCTCCCCTGAAATGGCTGATAACAGGGGGCAATAGATTGTATTCTCCTTTCCTACAGTCATCCTCTCCCCTGAAATGGCTGATAACAGGGGCAATAGATTGTATTCCTCCTGTCCTACAGTCATCCTCTCCCTGAAATGGCTGATAACAGGGGGCAATAGACTGTATTCTCCTGTCCTACAGTCATCCTCTCCCCTGAAATGGCTGATAACAGGGAGCAATAGACTGTATTCTCCTGTCCTACAGTCATCCTCTCTCCTGAAATGGCTGATAACAGGGAGCAATAGACTGTATTCTCCTGTCCTACAGTCATCCTCTCTCCCTGAAATGGCTGATAACAGGGGCAATAGGACTGTATTCTCCTATCCTACAGTCATCCTCTCCCCTGAAATGGCTGATAACAGGGGCAATAGACTGTATTCTCCTGTCCTACAGTCATCCTCTCCCCTGAAATGGCTGATAACAGGGGCAATAGACTGTATTCTCCTGTCCTACAGTCATCCTCTCCCCTGAAATGGCAGATAACAGGGAGCAATAGACTGTATTCTCCTGTCCTACAGTCATTCTCCCCCCTGAAATGGCTGATAACAGGGAGCAATAGACTGTATTCTCCTGTCCTATAGTCATCCTCTCCCCTGAAATGGCTGATAACAGGGCAATAGATTGTATTCTCCTGTCCTACAGTCATCCTCTCCCCTGAAATGGCTGATAACAGGGGGCAATAGACTGAATTCTCCTGTCCTATAGTCATCCTCTCCCATGAAATGGCTGATAACAGGGGCAATAGACTGTATTCTCCTGTCCTACAGTCATTCTCCCCTGAAATGGCTGATAACAGGGAGCAATAAACTGTATTCTCCTGTCCTACAGTCATCCTCTCCCCTGAAATGGCTGATAACAGGGGCAATAGACTGTATCTCTCCTGTCCTACAGTCATTCTCCCCTGAAATGGCTGATAACAGGGAGCAATAGACTGTATTCTCCTGTCCTACAGTCATCCTCTCCCTGAAATGGCTGATAACAGGGGCAATAGACTGTATTCTCCTGTCCTACAGTCATCCTCTCCCCTGAAATGGCTGATAACAGGGGCAATAGATTGTATTCTCCTGTCCTACAGTCATCCTCTCCCCTGAAATGGCTGATAACAGGGGGCAATAGACTGTATTCTCCTGTCCTACAGTCATCCTCTCCCCTGAAATGGCTGATAACAGGGAGCAATAGACTGTATTCTCCTGTCCTACAGTCATCCTCTCCCCTGAAATGGCTGATAACAGGGGGCAATAGACTGTATTCTCCTATCCTACAGTCATCCTCTCCCCTGAAATGGCTGATAACAGGGGCAATAGACTGTATTCTCCTGTCCTACAGTCATCCTCTCCCCTGAAATGGCTGATAACAGGGGGCAATAGATTGTATTCTCCTGTCCTATAGTCATCCTCTCCCCTGAAATGGCTGATAACGGGGCAATAGATTGTATTCTCCTGTCCTACAGTCATCCTCTCCCCTGAAATGGCTGATAACAGGGGGCAATAGACTGTATTCTCCTGTCCTATAGTCATCCTCTCCCATGAAATGGCTGATAACAGGGGGCAATAGACTGTATTCTCCTGTCCTACAGTCATACTCTCCCCTGAAATGGCTGATAACAGGGGCAATAGACTGTATTCTCCTGTCCTACAGTCATCCTCTCCCCTGAAATGGCTGATAACAGGGGGCAATAGACTGTATTCTCCTGTCCTATAGTCATCCTCTCCCCTGAAATGGCTGATAACGGGGCAATAGATTGTATTCTCCTGTCCTACAGTCATCCTCTCCCCTGAAATGGCTGATAACAGGGGGCAATAGACTGTATTCTCCTGTCCTATAGTCATCCTCTCCCATGAAATGGCTGATAACAGGGGGCAATAGACTGTATTCTCCTGTCCTACAGTCATACTCTCCCCTGAAATGGCTGATAACAGGGAGCAATAGACTGTATTCTCCTGTCCTACAGTCATCCTCTCCCCTGAAATGGCTGATAACAGGGGGCAATAGACTGTATTCTCCTGTCCTACAGTCATCCTCTCCCCTGAAATGGCTGATAACAGGGGCAATAGACTGTATTCTCCTGTCCTACAGTCATCCTCTCCCCTGAAATGGCTGATAACAGGGAGCAATAGACTGTATTCTCCTGTCCTACAGTCATCCTCTCCCATGAAATGGCTGATAACAGGGGGCAATAGACTGTATTCTCCTCTCCTACAGTCATCCTCTCCCATGAAATGGCTGATAACAGGGGGCAATAGACTGTATTCTCCTGTCCTACAGTCATCCTCTCCCCTGAAATGGCTGATAACAGGGGACAATAGATTGTATTCTCCTGTCCTACAGTCATCCTCCCCCCTGAAATGGCTGATAACAGGGGGCAATAGACTGTATTCTCCTGTCCTACAGTCATCCTCTCCCCTGAAATGGCTGATAACAGGGGCAATAGATTGTATTCTCCTGTCCTACAGTCATCCTCTCCCCTGAAATGGCTGATAACAGGGGGCAATAGACTGTATTCTCCTGTCCTACAGTCATCCTCTCCCCTGAAATGGCTGATAACAGGGGCAATAGATTGTATTCTCCTGTCCTACAGTCATCCTCTCCCCTGAAATGGCTGATAACAGGGGGCAATAGACTGTATTCTCCTGTCCTACAGTCATCCTCTCCCCTGAAATGGCTGATAACAGGGAGCAATAGACTGTATTCTCCTGTCCTACAGTCATCCTCTCTCCTGAAATGGCTGATAACAGGGAGCAATAGACTGTATTCTCCTGTCCTACAGTCATCCTCTCCCCTTAAATGGCTGATAACAGGGGGCAATAGACTGTATTCTCCTATCCTACAGTCATCCTCTCCCCTGAAATGGCTGATAACAGGGGCAATAGACTGTATTCTCCTGTCCTACAGTCATCCTCTCCCCTGAAATGGCTGATAACAGGGGGCAATAGACTGTATTCTCCTGTCCTACAGTCATCCTCTCCCCTGAAATGGCTGATAACAGGGAGCAATAGACTGTATTCTCCTGTCCTACAGTCATTCTCCCCCCTGAAATGGCTGATAACAGGGAGCAATAGACTGTATTCTCCTGTCCTATAGTCATCCTCTCCCCTGAAATGGCTGATAACGGGGCAATAGATTGTATTCTCCTGTCCTACAGTCATCCTCTCCCCTGAAATGGCTGATAACAGGGGGCAATAGACTGAATTCTCCTGTCCTATAGTCATCCTCTCCCATGAAATGGCTGATAACAGGGGGCAATAGACTGTATTCTCCTGTCCTACAGTCATTCTCCCCCCTGAAATGCCTGATAACAGGGAGCAATAGACTGTATTCTCCTGTCCTACAGTCATCCTCTCCCCTGAAATGGCTGATAACAGGGGGCAATAGAATGTATTCTCCTGTCCTACAGTCATTCTCCCCCCTGAAATGGCTGATAACAGGGAGCAATAGACTGTATTCTCCTGTCCTACAGTCATCCTCTCCCCTGAAATGGCTGATAACAGGGGGCAATAGACTGTATTCTCCTGTCCTATAGTCATCCTCTCCCATGAAATGGCTGATAACAGGGGGCAATAGACTGTATTCTCCTGTCCTACAGTCATACTCTCCCCTGAAATGGCTGATAACAGGGAGCAATAGACTGTATTCTCCTGTCCTACAGTCATCCTCTCCCCTGAAATGGCTCATAACAGGGAGCAATAGACTGTATTCTCCTGTCCTACAGTCATCCTCTCCCCTGAAATGGCTGATAACAGGGGGCAATAGACTGTATTCTCCTGTCCTACAGTCATCCTCTCCCCTGAAATGGCTGATAACAGGGGCAATAGACTGTATTCTCCTGTCCTACAGTCATCCTCTCCCCTGAAATGGCTGATAACAGGGAGCAATAGACTGTATTCTCCTGTCCTACAGTCATCTTCTCCCCTGAAATGGCTGATAACAGGGGCAATAGATTGTATTCTCCTGTCCTACAGTCATCCTCTCCCCTGAAATGGCTGATAACAGGGGGCAATAGACTGTATTCTCCTGTCCTACAGTCATCCTCTCCCCTGAAATGGCTGATAACAGGGAGCAATAGACTGTATTCTCCTGTCCTACAGTCATCCTCTCCCTGAAATGGCTGATAACAGGGGCAATAGACTGTATTCTCCTGTCCTACAGTCATCCTCTCCCCTGAAATGGCTGATAACAGGGAGCAATAGACTGTATTCTCCTGTCCTACAGTCATCCTCTCCCCTGAAATGGCTGATAACAGGGGGCAATAGATTGTATTCTCCTTTCCTACAGTCATCCTCTCCCTGAAATGGCTGATAACAGGGGCAATAGATTGTATTCTCCTGTCCTACAGTCATCCTCTCCCTGAAATGGCTGATAACAGGGGGCAATAGACTGTATTCTCCTGTCCTACAGTCATCCTCTCCCTGAAATGGCTGATAACAGGGAGCAATAGACTGTATTCTCCTGTCCTACAGTCATCCTCTCTCCTGAAATGGCTGATAACAGGGAGCAATAGACTGTATTCTCCTGTCCTACAGTCATCCTCTCCCCTGAAATGGCTGATAACAGGGGGCAATAGACTGTATTCTCCTATCCTACAGTCATCCTCTCCCTGAAATGGCTGATAACAGGGGCAATAGACTGTATTCTCCTGTCCTACAGTCATCCTCTCCCCTGAAATGGCTGATAACAGGGGGCAATAGACTGTATTCTCCTGTCCTACAGTCATCCTCTCCCCTGAAATGGCAGATAACAGGGAGCAATAGACTGTATTCTCCTGTCCTACAGTCATTCTCCCCTGAAATGGCTGATAACAGGGAGCAATAGACTGTATTCTCCTGTCCTATAGTCATCCTCTCCCCTGAAATGGCTGATAACGGGGCAATAGATTGTATTCTCCTGTCCTACAGTCATCCTCTCCCCTGAAATGGCTGATAACAGGGGGCAATAGACTGAATTCTCCTGTCCTATAGTCATCCTCTCCCATGAAATGGCTGATAACAGGGGGCAATAGACTGTATTCTCCTGTCCTACAGTCATTCTCCCCCCTGAAATGGCTGATAACAGGGAGCAATAAACTGTATTCTCCTGTCCTACAGTCATCCTCTCCCCTGAAATGGCTGATAACAGGGGGCAATAGACTGTATTCTCCTGTCCTACAGTCATTCTCCCCCCTGAAATGGCTGATAACAGGGAGCAATAGACTGTATTCTCCTGTCCTACAGTCATCCTCTCCCCTGAAATGGCTGATAACAGGGGGCAATAGACTGTATTCTCCTGTCCTACAGTCATCCTCTCCCCTGAAATGGCTGATAACAGGGGCAATAGATTGTATTCTCCTGTCCTACAGTCATCCTCTCCCCTGAAATGGCTGATAACAGGGAGCAATAGACTGTATTCTCCTGTCCTACAGTCATCCTCTCCCCCTGAAATGGCTGATAACAGGGAGCAATAGATTGTATTCTCCTGTCCTATAGTCATCCTCTCCCCTGAAATGTCTGATAACAGGGGGCAATAGACTGTATTCTCCTGTCCTATAGTCATTCTCCCCCTGAAATGTCTGATAACAGGGGACAATAGACTGTATTCTCCTATCTTACAGTCATCCTCTCCCCTGAAATGGCTGATAACAGGGGCAATAGACTGTATTCTCCTGTCCTACAGTCGTCCTCTCCCCTGAAATGTCTGATAACAGGGGGCAATAGACTGTATTCTCCTGTCCTACAGTCGTCCTCTCCCCTGAAATGGCTGATAACAGGGGAAATAGACTGTATTCTCCTGTCCTACAGTCATCCTCTCCCCTGAAATGGCTGATAACAGGGGGCAATAGACTGTATTCTAATGTCCTACAGTCATCCTCTCTCCTGAAATGGCTGATAACAGGGGAAATAGACTGTATTCTCCTGTCCTACAGTCATCCTCTCCCCCTGAAATGGCTGATAACAGGGAGCAATAGATTGTATTCTCCTGTCCTACAGTCATCCTCTCCCCTGAAATGGCTGATAACAGGGGGCAATAGACTGTATTCTCCTGTCCTACAGTCATCCTCACCCCCGTAATAGCTGATAACAGGGGGCAATAGACTATATTCTCCTGCCCTACAGTCATCCTCTCCCCTGAAATGTCTGATAACAGGGAGTAATAGACTGTATTCTCCTGTCCTACAGTCATCCTCTCCCCTGGAATGGCTTATAATAGGGGGCAATAGACTGTATTCTCCTGTCCTACAGTCATCCTCTCCCATGAAATGGCTGATAACAGGGGGCAATAGACTGTATTCTCCTGTCCTACAGTCATCCTCTCCCCTGAAATGGCTGATAACAGGGGACAATAGATTGTATTCTCCTGTCCTACAGTCATCCTCCCCCCTGAAATGGCTGATAACAGGGGCAATAGACTGTATTCTCCTGTCCTACAGTCATCCTCTCCCATGAAATGGCTGGTAACTGGGGGCAATAGACTGTATTCTCCTGTCCTACAGTCATCCTCTCCCCTGAAATGGCTGATAACAGGGGGCAATAGATTGTATTCTCCTGTCCTACAGTCATCCTCTCCCCTGAAATGGCTGATAACAGGGGTAATAGACTGTATTCTCCTGTCCTACAGTCATCCTCTCCCCTGAAATGGCTAATAACAGGGGGAATAGATTGTATTCTTCTGTCCTACAGTCATCCTCTCCCCTGAAATGGCTGATAACAGGGAGCAATAGACTGTATTCTCCTGTCCTACAGTCATCCTCTCCCCTAAAAATGGCTGATAACAGGGGGCAATAGACTGTATTCTCCTGTCCTACAGTCATCCTCTCCCCTGAAATGTCTGATAACAGGGAGTAATAGACTGTATTCTCCTGTCCTACAGTCATCCTCTCCCCTGGAATGGCTTATAATAGGGGGCAATAGACTGTATTCTCCTGTCCTACAGTCATCCTCTCCCATGAAATGGCTGATAACAGGGGGCAATAGACTGTATTCTCCTGTCCTACAGTCATCCTCTCCCCTGAAATGGCTGATAACAGGGGACAATAGATTGTATTCTCCTGTCCTACAGTCATCCTCCCCCCTGAAATGGCTGATAACAGGGGGCAATAGACTGTATTCTCCTGTCCTACAGTCATCCTCTCCCATGAAATGGCTGGTAACTGGGGGCAATAGACTGTATTCTCCTGTCCTACAGTCATCCTCTCCCCTGAAATGGCTGATAACAGGGGGCAATAGATTGTATTCTCCTGTCCTACAGTCATCCTCTCCCCTGAAATGGCTGATAACAGGGGTAATAGACTGTATTCTCCTGTCCTACAGTCATCCTCTCCCCTGAAATGGCTAATAACAGGGGGAATAGATTGTATTCTTCTGTCCTACAGTCATCCTCTCCCCTGAAATGGCTGATAACAGGGAGCAATAGACTGTATTCTCCTGTCCTACAGTCATCCTCTCCCCTAAAAATGGCTGATAACAGGGGGCAATAGACTGTATTCTCCTGTCCTACAGTCATCCTCTCCCCTGAAATGGCTGATAACAGGGAGCAATAGATTGTATTCTCCTGTCCTACAGTCATCCTCTCCCCTGAAATGGCTGATAACAGGGGGCAATAGACTGTATTCTCCTGTCCTACAGTCATCCTCTCCCCTGAAATGGCTGATAACAGGGGCAATAGACTGTATTCTCCTGTCCTACAGTCATCCTCTCCCCTTAAATGGCTGATAACAGGGGGCAATAGACCGTATTCTCCTGTCCTACAGTCATCCTCTCCCCTGAAATGCTGATAACAGGGGGCAATAGACTTTATTCTCCTGTCCTACAGTCATCCTCTCCCCTGAAATGGCTGATAACAGGGAGCAATAGACTGTATTCTCCTGTCCTACAGTCATCCTCTCCCCTGAAATGGCTGATAACAGGGAGCAATAGATTGTATTCTCCTGTCCTACAGTCATCCTCTCCCCTGAAATGTCTGATAACAGGGGCAATAGACTGTATTCTCTTGTCCTACAGTCATCCTCTCCCCTGAAATGGCTGATAACAGGGAGCAATAGACTGTATTCTCCTGTCCTACAGTCATCCTCTCCCCTGAAATGGCTGATAACAGGGGACAATAGACTGTATTCTCCTGTCCTACAGTCATCCTCTCCCGTGAAATGGCTGATAACAGGGGGCAATAGCCTGTATTCTCCTGTCCTACAGTCATCCTCTCCCCTGAAATGGCTGATAACAGGGGACAATAGACTGAATTCTCCTGTCCTACAGTCATCCTCTCCCGTGAAATGGCTGATAACAGGGTGGAATAGACTGTATTCTCCTGTCCTACAGTCATCCTCTCCCGTGAAATGGCTGATAACAGGGTGGAATAGACTGACAGTAAATTCCTGAGTCTAGTAAAACAGTGTCACCTGTGAAGAAATAGGTACTGTCTCTTTAAAAAGAAAACTTTACCATTTACCATATTAAGGATGAAGGATACATTGTATCACTGTCCATCTGGCGGCCAATCTCAAATGACCTGGTTTAAACGGTTCTGGAATTTTCCAGCATATAAAGCGGATTGTATAAGCCGGGGGGGCATATAATGACATTTCTCATCTGCAGCCATGGTCTCAGATCTCTGATCACATGAAGAGCTGCTCCATTACCCTGCAGGGAGGCTGTGAACCCTTCGTAGTTCTTAAAGAGACAATGAATGCAAGAAGATGAAATAACGGGAATTTTTCAACTTCTTTGAACTCTTATTGCAATTAAAAGCAGTGCGGGTGCAATGCGTTTTGATGCGTTTTTCATGCGCGCCATAAAAAATTGAAGGTTTACAAAGAACATCTCCTAGCAACCATCAGTGAAAAACGCACTGCATCCGGACTTGCCATTCACTTCTATGGAGCCAGGGCAGAATATAGAACATGCTGCGTTTTTCACGCAGAAATGATGCGTGAAAAACAACGCTCATGTACACAGACCCATTAAAATGAATGGGTCAGGATTCACGTCACGCATTGCACCCGCGCAAAAAACTTGTTTGTGTGAAAGGGGCCTTAGACAAGCCACCACCCCCTTGGCCCTCCAGCTGTTACAAAACTACAACACCCAGCATGCCCTGATAGCTGTCCTTAGATAAGCACTAAATGGGTGACACACCATAGGTTTTCTTAGCCAAATTTCTAGAAAACTCTTTCCTTTAGACCAGGCATGCTCAACTTGCGGCCCTCCAGCTGTTGTAAAACTACAACACCCACAGTGCCCTGCTGTAGGCTGATAGCTGTAGGCTGTTCGGGCATGCTGGGAGTTGTAGTTTTGTAACAGCTGGAGGTCCGCAGGTTGAGCATGCCTGCTTTAGACATTTGCAGCATCTTGTCCGATTTGCGTTTTTTTGGGTTCAGTGTCCCTTTAAGACGTCACCTCCGCAGATCGGTCTCCTCTCTGCTCGGATCACATTTCCTGTGTTATAAACAGCAAAAAATGTCATATCCGGCGGCTGCACCTCAGCCTTTACGTTCCCAGGGGCCCGGCGGGGGAGACAGAGTCAGGACAGGTGTCATTATATCATTATAATGTCCATATGCAAAGCACCGAGGTCATGTGACTTGCTAACCGCAATAATACGGGGGCGAAACATGTCGATGGAGCAGCCACTGAGAGGGTTTGTATGAGATTAGCAGAACATGGCGGCTAACGGTGCCACCTTAGTCCGTGGCTGTGTCTGGTACTGCAGCTCAGCCCCAGATACAAGCACTGATTCTGGAGTAAGCCGCCATGTTTTCTGACCTCGCTCCACCAGTGGGCGCAGCTGAACCAGGATCCTGTTCTCCTGTGGCCCCGCACAGATTGACCCCCAGCTTCTCCAGTGGGTAATTCACACAGTACTGATATCTCACCCCCAGACATTATCAGCTGATCACTGCGGACATCAGCTATTTAGGTCTTCAGAAAGGCAGGGTGACAAATGCCCCCATGATATGTCCATGTCCAGAGCTGTTCTAGGTGGTTAGGAGGTGAGAATGAGGCAAACTTGGGTGACAACCAGTATGACTGTTGTATAGGAGCCTGGGAAGGCTGGGTGACAACCAGTATGACTGTTGTATAGGAGCCTGGGAAGGCTGGGTGACAACCAGTATGACTGTTGTATAGGAGCCTGGAAAGGCTGGGTGACAACCAGTTTGACTGTTGTATAGGAGCCTGGAAAGGCTGGGTGACAACCAGTATGACTGTTGTATAGGAGCCTGGGAAGGCTGGGTGACAACCAGTATGACTGTTGTATAGGAGCCTGGGAAGGCTGGGTGACAACCAGTATGACTGTTGTATAGGAGCCTGGAAAGGCTGGGTGACAACCAGTTTGACTGTTGTATAGGAGCCTGGAAAGGCTGGGTGACAACCAGTATGACTGTTGTATAGGAGCCTGGGAAGGCTGGGTGACAACCAGTATGACTGTTGTATAGGAGCCTGGGAAGGCTGGGTGACAACCAGTATTACTGTTGTATAGAAGCCTGGAAAGGCTGGGTGACAGCCAGTTTGACTGTTGTATAGGAGCCTGGAAAGGCTGGGTGACAACCAGTATGACTGTTGTATAGAAGCCTGGGAAGGCTGGGTGACAACCAGTATGACTGTTGTATAGGAGCCTGGGAAGGCTGGGTGACAACCAGTATTACTGTTGTATAGGAGCCTGGAAAGGCTGGGTGACAACCAGTATGACTGTTGTATAGGAGCCTGGGAAGGCTGGGTGACAACCAGTATGACTGTTGTATAGGAGCCTGGGAAGGCTGGGTGACAACCAGTATGACTGTTGTATAGGAGCCTGGAAAGGCTGGGTGACAACCAGTATGACTGTTATATAGGAGCCTGGGAAGGCTGGGTGACAACCAGTATGACTGTTGTATAGGAGCCTGGGAAGGCTGGGTGACAACCAGTATTACTGTTGTATAGGAGCCTGGAAAGGCTGGGTGACAACCAGTTTGACTGTTGTATAGGAGCCTGGAAAGGCTGGGTGACAACCAGTATGACTGTTGTATAGGAGCCTGGGAAGGCTGGGTGACAACCAGTATGACTGTTGTATAGGAGCCTGGGAAGGCTGGGTGACAACCAGTATTACTGTTGTAT
This sequence comes from Bufotes viridis, assembly GCA_033119425.1. Lineage (NCBI taxonomy): Eukaryota > Metazoa > Chordata > Amphibia > Anura > Bufonidae > Bufotes > Bufotes viridis. The sequence continues at coordinate 157,838,480 of CM065595.1, forward strand.
AGGAGCCTGGAAAGGCTGGGTGACAACCAGTATGACTGTTGTATAGGAGCCTGGGAAGGCTGGGTGACAACCAGTATTACTGTTGTATAGGAGCCTGGAAAGGCTGGGTGACAACCAGTATGACTGTTGTATAGGAGCCTGGGAAGGCTGGGTGACAACCAGTATGACTGTTGTATAGGAGCCTGGGAAGGCTGGGTGACAACCAGTATGACTGTTGTATAGGAGCCTGGAAAGGCTGGGTGACAACCAGTATGACTGTTGTATAGGAGCCTGGGAAGGCTGGGTGACAACCAGTATGACTGTTGTATAGGAGCCTGGGAAGGCTGGGTGACAACCAGTATGACTGTTGTATAGGAGCCTGGGAAGGCTGGGTGACAACCAGTATGACTGTTGTATAGGAGCATGGGAAGGCTGGGTGACAACCAGTATGACTGTTGTATAGGAGCCTGGGAAGGCTGGATTGGGATCCGCAGACACCCAGCTTTCCTGCAATCAGAGACCTGGATTCTGAGGGAAATGCTCTTTAGACATAAAGGATCTGTATAAAGCGTCTGCAGCTTTATGATTCCAGCTCTGCAGCTTTGAGTAATGAGTGACCTCAGAGCTTTGTGGTTATTATTGGGCCTTCACACTGAAAAAACAGTGGTTAACACGAGTGGGGGAGAGGGGCAGTGACAACCAGAGCACAAACACTGACTACATGCGTTATCAGCCTCCAAAACCGCACCGCAAATATCCTTAAAGAGACAGCAGCACGTTACTTAGATAGCAGCGGCTGACCGCCATTACAGTGCTTGCAGCGGTTATCACCCAGCTTTCCAAAGACCCTGAATGGCAACTGTCAGTTTCAAAGTCACCCATCTCTACTACTACTCCCATTCTTCTCCTACTCTGCAGGCTTCCCTATCGTTCAGTCATACTCTTCATGAATCAGGAAGCCCAGGATGAACAGGCATCTATACTATTTTGAATAAATAGAGTAGAATACCCCCCTCTCTTCAATTCCGGACCACCTATTTATTACCCAGGTAGGAGAGGCAACTGTGCAGTTCTTCTGTTCTCCTGTGGGGGCGCTGCAGGGAAATTGGTTATTTGCCAGATTCGCAAATAGACTATAACTGATTACTGAGGGTCCTCGGAATTGGGAGACCCTCTCGTCAGCTTATCAAAGGCCTTGCCAAAAAATGAGATTGAGGATGGGGAGAGCTCCTTTAAATTCTTAATTAGCTGAATGTCTGATAGATAGGGGCCCCCTCTGGAACTTGCACCTGTCTCTAGAACGTGGGTCCCCCGACCCCATAGAGGCAGCCTCTTGCCCATTGATCCCATCTGTCTCCATACTCCCGGCCACCTCTCCACTCAGTGACAGCCGGGATGCAGCTGCCGGGGGCTGCCTCTATGGCGTTGGGGGGCCCCCATTTTAAAGACAGGTGCAGGTGCTAGAGGTGTGACCCCCGTCTATAGGTCATTTACGGCATATATTGTGGTTGGGAATGCCCCATCTAATGTCCGAGAATAAGCAATAAACTCGCTCTCAGAAGTTTACGGCGGCGGGGGAGGGGCTGTTAGTGGTTGATGTGTCGCTAATTGCACTGATGGAAATCGCTTTCTCGATAATGGATTCAGAACAGGAAGCGTCGGACACATTTGTGGAAGCAAAAAACTCATAAAACATTCAGTGTTTGGCAGAGAAATATGAGTTCAGTATATGGCAGACGTACCGGGCACCTCCACCTCCAGGAGCGTTTCTGACCTCCCAGTCCTCATCCATAGACATTAATATGGAGGTGGTCCCCCCACCCCCCATTGCTCTTCTGAGAAGGTCCCCCTTTGCTCCTCTGGGAAGGCTTTCTATCAGATTTTGGAGGGTGTCTGTGGGAATTTCTGCCCCTTCATTCAGAAGATCATTTGTGAGGTCAGACCCTGAAGTTGGAGTAGAGGTCCCGGTCCTAGTGTTGGATGGGGTTGAGGTCAGGACTCCGTGCAGTCGGTCCTGTTCTTGCAGACTCTCTCAACCATGTCTTTTTATGGAGCTTGTGCCCCGGGCACAGTCATGGAGGCCTTCCCCAAACTGTTCCCACAAAATTCTCACCATACAATTCTCCATTCTCCGAGGAGGTCTGGACTCTTTTATGCACTTGCTCCACAGCACTCGGTGAGCCCACCCCATCATTTTGCTGTGATTCCTTCCACTTTACATTAATACCACTCACAAGTGATGGTGGAATATCTAGGAGGGAAGACATGTTATACACCTGTGGTAATGGCAGACTGCATGGATAGAGGCTGGATGTTATACACCTGTGGTCATGGTAGACTGCATGGCTAGAGGCTGGATGTTATACACTGTGGTAATGACAGACTGCATGGCTAGAGGCTGGATGTTATACTCTGTGGTAATGGTAGACTGCATAGCTGGGGCTGGATGTTATACACCTGTGGTAATGACAGACTGCATGGCTGGGACTGGATGTTATACACCTGTGGTAATGACAGACTGCACAGCTGGGGCTGGATGTTATACACCTGTGGTATTGACCGACTGCATGGCTGGGGCTGGATGTTATACACTGTGGTAATGGTAGACTGCATGGCTAGAGGCTGGATGTTATACACTGTGGTAATGGTAGACTGCATGGCTAGAGGCTGGATGTTATACACTGTGGTAATGGCAGACTGCATGGCTAGAGGCTGGATGTTATACACTGTGGTAATGGCAGACTGCATGGCTAGAGGCTGGATGTTATACACTGTGGTAATGGCTGACTGCATGACTAGAGGCCGGATGTTATAAACCTATGGTAATGGCAGACTGCATGGTCGGGGGCTGGATGTTATACACCAGTGGTAATGACAGACTGCATGGCTAGAGGCTGGATGTCATACACCTGTGGTAATTACAGACTGCATGGCTGGGACTGGATTTTATACACCTGTGGTAATGACAGACTGCATGGCTAGAGGCTGGATGTTATACACTGTGGTAATGGTAGACTGCATGGCTAGAGGCTGGATGTTATACACTGTGGTAATGGCAGACTGCATGGCTAGAGGCTGGATGTTATACACTGTGGTAATGGCTGACTGCATGACTAGAAGCCGGATGTTATAAACCTGTGGTAATGGCAGACTGCATGGTCGGGGGCTGGATGTTATACACCAGTGGTAATGACAGACTGCATGGCTAGAGGCTGGATGTTATACACTGTGGTAATGGTAGACTGCATGGCTAGGGCTGGATTTTATACACCTGTGGTAATGACAGACTGCATGGCAAGGGCTGGATGTTATACACCTGGGGTAATGGCAGACTGCATGGCTGGGGCTGGATGTTATATACCTGTGGTAATGGCAGACTGCATGGCTAGAGGCTGGATGTTATACACCTGTGGTAATGACAGACTGCATAGCTGGGGCTGGATGTTATACACCTGTGGTATTGACCGACTGCATGGCTGGGGCTGGATGTTATACACCTGTGGTAATGGTAGACTGCATGGCTGGGGCTGGATGTTATACAATGTGGAAATGGTAGACTGCATGGCTAGAGGCTGGATGTTATACATCTGTGGTAATGGCAGACTGCATTACTAGAGGCTGGATGTTATAAACCTGTGGTAATGGCAGACTGCATGGTCGGGGGCTGGATGTTATACACCATTGGTAATGACAAACTGCATGGCTAGGGCTGGATGTTATACACTGTGGTAATGGTAGACTGCATTGTCGGGGCCTGGATGTTATACACTGTGGTAATGGTAGACTGCATGGCTAGGGCTGGATGTTATACACCTGTGGTAATGACAGACTGCATGGCTGGGGCTGCATGTTATACAATGTGGTATTGACAGACTGCATGGCTGGCACTGGATGTTATACACTGTGGTAATGTTAGACTGCATGGCTAGAGGCTGGATGTTATACATTGTGGTAATGGCAGACTGCATGGCTAGAGGCTGGATGTCATACACCTGTGGCAATGGCAGACTGCATGGCTGGGGCTGGATGTTATACACCTGTGGTAATGGTTGACTGCATGGCTAGAGGCTGGATGTTATACACTGTGGTAATAGTAGACTGCATGGCTAGAGGCTGGATGTTATACATTGTGGTAATGGCAGACTGCATGGCTAGAGGCTGGATGTTATACACCTGTGGTAATGGTAGACTGCATGGCTAGAGGCTGGATGTTATACACCTGTGATAATGGTAGACTGCATGGCTAGAGGCTGGATGTTATACACTGTGGTAATGGTAGACTGCATGGTTGGGGCTGGATTTTATAGACCTGTGTTAATGGTAGACTGCATGGCTAGAGGCTGGATGTTATACACCTGTGGTAATGGCAGACTGCATGGCTAGAGGCTGGATGTTATACACCTGTGGTGATGGTAGTCTGCATGGCTGGGGCTGGTTGTTATACAATGTGGTAATGACAGACTGCATGGCTGGGACTGGATGTCATACACTGTGGTAATGGTAGACTACATGGCTGGGGCTGGATGTTATACACTGTGGTAATGGCAGACTGCATGGCTAGAGGCTGGATGTTATACACTGTGGTAATGGTAGACTGCATGGCTAGAGGCTGGATGTTATACATTGTGGTAATGGCAGACTGCATGGCTAGAGGCTGGATGTTATACACCTGTGGTAATGGCAGACTGCATGGCTAGAGGCTGGATGTTATACACTGTGGTAATAGTAGACTGCATGGCTAGAGGCTGGATGTTATACACTGTGGTAATGGTAGACTGCATGGTTGGGCTGGATGTTATAGATCTGTGGTAATGGTAGACTGCATGGCTAGAGGCTGGATGTTATACACCTGTGGTAATGGTAGACTGCATGGTTGGGGCTGGATGTTATAGACCTGTGGCAATGGTAGACTGCATGGCTAGAGGCTGGATGTTATACACCTGTGGTAATGGTAGACTGCATGGCTAGAGGCTGGATGTTATACACCTGTGGTAATGGTAGACTGCATGGCTGGGGCTGGATGTTATAGACCTGTGGTAATGGTAGACTGTATGGCTAGAGGCTGGATGCGTGATTGTATTCTAGACCTGAATGACACCTATATGTGCTCTATATGACCCTACGATATACTTTGCCATATAGTACGGTTATATCGGCAGTGTATAGTAGTATTGTGAGGATGTTGTTCAGTGTAGAGATGTGATATAGGTACTGTATGAGAGCATTTTGTGGATACTGTACACTATATGCAATTAGTGGTTAGCACTGGTGACTGGGTTCAACCTGAAGAAGAACAACATCTGCCTGGAGTTTGTATGTTCTCCGCATCTTGTCGTAGGTTTCCTCCGGTTTCCTCCCACACGCCAAAGACCTAATAATAAGAAATTAGATTGTGAGCCCCACTGGGGACAGCGAGCGATAACAACGTCTGTACAGCGCTGCGGAATATGTCAGCGCTATATGATTAAATAAAACATAGACAGTGTATAGTAGTATTATGTGGACACTGTATGGTACTGTTATTTAAGTAGTGTATAGTAGTATTATGTGGATGTTGTATGGTACTGTTATATAGGTAGTGTATAGTAGTATTATGTGGCTGCTGTATGGTACTGTTATATAGGTAGTGTACAGTAGTATTGTGTGGACACTGTATGGTACTGTTATATAAGTAGTGTATAGTAGTATTATGTGGATGTTGCATGGTACTGTTATATAGGTAGTGTATAGTAGTATTATGTGGATGCTGTATGGTACTGTTATATTGGTAGTATATAGTAGTATTGTGGAAACTGTATGGTACTGTTATATAGGTAGTGTACAGTAGTATTATGTAGACACTGTATGGTACTGTTATATAGATGGTGTACAGTAGTATTATGTGGATGCTGTATGGTACTGTTATATAGGTAGTGTACAGTAGTATTATTTGGACATTGTATGGTACTGTTATATAAGTAGTGTACAGTAGTATTATGTAGACACTGTATGGTACTGTTATATAGGTAGTGTATAGTAGTATTATGTGGACATTGTATGGTACTGTTATATAGGTAGTGTATAGTAGTATTATGTGGACATTGTATGGTACTGTTATATAGGTAGTGTACAGTAGTATTATGTGGAAATTGTATGGTACTGTTATATAGGTAGTGTACAGTAGTATTATGTGTATGCTTTATGGTACTGTTATATAGGTAGTGTACAGTAGTATCTTGTGGACATTGTATGGTACTGTTATATAGGTAGTATACAGTATTATTATGGGGACAGTGTATGGTACTGTTATATAGGTAGTATACAGTATTATTATGTGGACATTGTATGGTACTGTTATATAGGTAGTGTACAGTAGTATTATGTGGATGCTATATGGTACTTTTATATAGGTAGTGTATAGTAGTATTACGTGGACACTGTATGGTACTGTTATATAGGTAGTGTACAGTAGTATTATGTGGAACCTGTATGGTATTGTTATATAGGTAGTGTATACTAGTATTATGTGGATGCTGTATGGTACTGTTATATAGGTAGTGTACAGTAGTATTATGTGGAAATTGTATGGTACGGTTATATAGGTAGTGTACAGTAGTAATATGTGGATGCTGTATGGTACGGTTATATAGGTAGTGTACAGTAGTAATATGTGGATGCTGTATGGTACTGTTATATAGGTAGTGTATAGTAGTATTGTGTGGATGCTGTATGTTACTGTTATATAGGTAGTGTACAGTAGTATTATGTGGATGCTGTATGGTACTTTTATATAGGTAGTGTACAGTAGTATTATGTGGATGCTGTATGGTACTGTGATATAGGTAGTGTATAGTAGTATTATGTGGATGCTGTATGGTACTGTTATATAGGTAGTGTATAGTAGTATTGTGTGGATGCTGTATGGTACTGTTATATAGGTAGTGTATAGTAGTATTATGTGGACATTGTATGGTACTGTTATATAAGTAGTGTATACTAGTATTATGTGGATGCTATATGGTACTGTTATATAGGTAGTGTATAGCAGTATTATGTGGACATTGTATGGTACTGTTATATAGGTAGTGTATAGTAGTATTATGTGGATGCTGTATGGTACTGTTATATAGGTAGTGTACAGTAGTATTATGTGGATGCTGTATGGTACTGTTATATAGGTAGTATACAGTAGTATTATGTGGACATTGTGTGGTACTGTTATATAGGTAGTGTACAGTAGTATTATGTGGATGCTGTATGGTACTGTTATATAGGTAGTATACAGTAGTATTATGTGGACATTGTGTGGTACTGTTATATAGGTAGTGTACAGTAGTATTATGTGGATGCTGTATGGTACTGTTATATAGGTAGTGTATAGTAGTATTATGTGGACATTGTGTGGTACTGTTATATAGGTAGTGTACAGTAGTATTATGTGGATGCTGTATGGTACTGTTATATAGGTAGTGTATAGTAGTATTGTGTGGACATTGTGTGGTACTGTTATATAGGTAGTGTACAGTAGTATTATGTGGATGCTGTATGGTGCTGTTATATAGGTAGTGTATAGTAGTATTGTGTGGACACTGTATGGTACTGTTATATAGGTAGTATATAGTAGTATTGTGTGGATGCTGTATGATACTGTTATATAGGTAGTGTACAGTAGTATTATGTAGACACTATATGGTACTGTTATATAGGTAGTGTACAGTAGTATTATGTGGATGCTGTATGGTACTGTTATATAGGTAGTATACAGTAGTATTATGTGGACATCGTATGGTACTGTTATATAGGTAGTGTACAGTAGTATTATGTGGATGCTGTATGGTACTGTTATATAGGTAGTGTACAGTAGTATTATGTGGATGCTGTATGTACTGTTATATAGGTAGTGTACAGTAGTATTATAAGGATGCTGTATGGTACTGTTATATAAGTAGTGTATAGTATTATTATGTGGATGCTGTATGGTACTGTTATATAGGTAGTATACAGTAGTATTATGTAGACACTGTATGGTACTGTTATATAGGTAGTGTATAGTAGTATTGTGTGGATGCTGTATGGTACTGTTATATAGGTAGTGTACAGTAGTATTGTGTGGATGCTGTATGGCACTGATATATAGGTAGTGTACAGTAGTATTATGTAGACACTGTATGGTACTGTTATATAGGTAGTGTACAGTAGTATTGTGTGGATGCTGTATGGTACTGTTATATAGGTAGTGTACAGTAGTATTGTGTGGATGCTGTATGATACTGTTATATAGGTAGTGTACAGTAGTATTGTGTGGATTCTGTATGGTACTGATATATAGGTAGTGTATAGTAGTATTGTGTGGATGCTGTATGGTACTGTTATATAGGTAGTGTACAGTAGTATTATGTGGATGCTGTATGGTGCTGTTATATAGGTAGTGTATAGTAGTATTGTGTGGACACTGTATGATACTGTTATATAGGTAGTGTATAGTAGTATTGTGTGGATGCTGTATGGTACTGTTATATAGGTAGTGTACAGTAGTATTGTGTGGATGCTGTATGGTACTGATATATAGGTAGTATATAGTAGTATTATGGGGATGTTGTATGGTACTGTTATATAGGTAGTGTACAGTAGTATTGTGTGGATGCTGTATGGTACTGATATATAGGTAGTATATAGTAGTATTATGGGGATGCTGTATGGTACTGTTATATAGGTAGTGTATAGTAGTATTATGTGGATGCTGTATGTACTGTTATATAGGTAGTGTATAGTAGTATTATGTAGACACTGTAGGGTACTATTATATAGGTAGTGTACAGTAGTATTATGTAGACACTGTATGGTACTGTTATATAGGTAGTGTATAGTTGTATTGTGTGGATGCTATATGGTACTGTTATATAGGTAATGTATAGTAGTATTATGTGGATGCTATATGGTACTGTTACATAGGTAGTGTACAGTAGTATTGTGTGGATGCTGTATGTACTGTTATATAGGTAGTGTACAGTAGTATTATAAGGATGCTGTATGGTACTGTTATATAAGTAGTGTACAGTAGTATTATAAGGATGCTGTATGGTACTGTTATATAAGTAGTGTATAGTATTATTATGTGGATGTTGCATGGTACTGTTATATAGGTAGTATATAGTAGTATTATGTGGACGCTGTATGGTACTGTTATATAGGTAGTGTATAGTAGTATGATGTGGATGCTGTATGGTACTGTTATATAGGTAGTGTATAGTAGTATTATGTGGACACTGTATGGTACTGTTATATAGGTAGTGTATAGTAGTATTATGTGGATGCTGTATGGTACTGTTATATAGGTAGTGTACAGTAGTATTATGTGGATGCTGTATGGTACTGTTATATAGGTAGTGTACAGTAGTATTGTGTGGATGCTGTATGATACTGTTATATAGGTAGTGTATAGTAGTATTGTGTGGATGCTGTATGGTACTGTTATATAGGTAGTGTATAGTAGTATTATGTGGATGCTATATGGTACTGTTATATAGGTAGTGTATAGTAGTATTGTGTGTATGCTGTATGTACTGTTATATAGGTAGTGTATAGTAGTATGATGTGGATGCTGTATGGTACTGTTATATAGGTAGTGTATAGCAGTATTATGTGGACATTGTATGGTACTGTTATATAGGTAGTGTACAGTAGTATTGTGTGGATGCTGTATGATACTGTTATATAGGTAGTGTATAGTAGTATTGTGTGGATGCTGTATGGTACTGTTATATAGGTAGTGTATAGTAGTATTATGTGGATGCTATATGGTACTGTTATATAGGTAGTGTATAGTAGTATTGTGTGTATGCTGTATGTACTGTTATATAGGTAGTGTATAGTAGTATCATGTGGATGCTGTATGGTACTGTTATATAGGTAGTGTATAGTAGTATTCTGTGGATGCTATATGGTACTGTTATATAAGTAGTGTATAGTAGTATTGTGTGGATGCTGTATGGTACTGTTATATAAGTAGTGTATAGTAGTATTGTGTGGATGCTGTATGGTACTGTTATATAGGTAGTGTATAGTAGTATTATGTGGATGCTATATGTTACTGTTATATAGGTAGAGTATAGTAGTATTATGTGGATGCTATATGGTACTGTTATATAGGTAGAGTATAGTAGTATTATGTGTATGCTGTATGTACTGTTATATAGGTAGTGTACAGTAGTATTGTGTGGATGCTGTATGGTACTGTTATATAGGTAGTGTATAGCAGTATTATGTGGACACTGTATGGTACTGTTATATAGGTAGTGTATAGTAGTATGATGTGGATGCTGTATGGTACTGTTATATAGGTAGTGTATAGTAGTATTATGTGGACACTGTATGGTACTGTTATATAGGTAGTGTACAGTAGTATCATGTGGATGCTGTATGGTACTGTTATATAGGTAGTGTATAGCAGTATTATGTGGACACTGTATGGTACTGTTATATAGGTAGTGTATAGTAGTATGATGTGGATGCTGTATGGTACTGTTATATAGGTAGTGTATAGTAGTATTATGTGGACACTGTATGGTACTGTTATATAGGTAGTGTACAGTAGTATCATGTGGATGCTGTATGGTACTGTTATATAGGTAGTGTATAGTAGTATTCTGTGGATGCTATATGGTACTGTTATATAAGTAGTGTATAGTAGTATTATGTGGATGCTATATGGTACTGTTATATAGGTAGAGTATAGTAGTATTCTGTGGATGCTATATGGTACTGTTATATAGGTAGAGTATAGTAGTATTGTGTGGATGCTGTATGGTACTGTTATATAAGTAGTGTATAGTAGTATTATGTGGATGCTATATGGTACTGTTATATAGGTAGAGTATAGTAGTATTCTGTGGATGCTATATGGTACTGTTATATAGGTAGAGTATAGTAGTATTGTGTGGATGCTGTATGGTACTGTTATATAAGTAGTGTATAGTAGTATTATGTGGATGCTATATGGTACTGTTATATAGGTAGAGTATAGTAGTATTATGTGGATGCTGTATGGTACTGTTATATAGGTAGTGTATAGTAGTATTGTGTGGATGCTGTATGGTACTGTTATATAAGTAGTGTATAGTAGTATTATGTGGATGCTATATGGTACTGTTATATAGGTAGAGTATAGTAGTATTCTGTGGATGCTATATGGTACTGTTATATAGGTAGAGTATAGTAGTATTGTGTGGATGCTGTATGGTACTGTTATATAAGTAGTGTATAGTAGTATTATGTGGATGCTATATGGTACTGTTATATAGGTAGAGTATAGTAGTATTATGTGGATGCTGTATGGTACTGTTATATAGGTAGTGTACAGTAGTATTATTTTTGTGCACTAGTGATGCCGCAGGCTCTTGTTACCGGAGCCGTGCAATGTTTTCCAGGGTGTCACATGTTTGCGTGTTTCTGCCTTCGGGTGTCAGAGAACACGTCATGGTTCCTCCTCTACATTGTTCTAACTACACTGTTATAGTGGTGACGGCGTAACCCACGGCAACCAGTCAACAATCACACTGGATACAAAGACTGGTGACCAGTTCCTCCAGGTGACGGCGGATCACATCTAATAATATAATAATACTAATAATATATCGCCGCCATATCTAGTATAGCGGGAGCCACTTATATTGAGAGCTGGGGGACCCACCCCATCTGAGGTCCGGTGATCCTGCAATCCACTTCTAGGGGAGTCCTAAGATCTCTGCTTCTTGTCAGTGAATTCCAGCATTCTCTGTTTACATTCAGAAGCTTTAAGGAGTATTCTTATCTTCTAAAGTGATGGCATTTTATCAGGATACACCATCTCTTTATGATTGGCCCTTACTCTGCGGCCCCCACTTATCCTGATAAAAAAGGGGGCCACAGTGTACCTCCATTACCCGGCCACCCGGCTGCACAGAAAGCAATATGCCATCACTTTATGAACTTCTGCCCCAACCTAGTTCTGCTCATGCAGCTGATGGACTAGTCTGCACAGCTGCAGTGTAAAGCATGGCGGTTGGGCCAGACAACTGTGTGGGCCCCTGATGGGCCAGGAGATGGATTTTAGACTTCCCGGACTCCAATAGACAATGCAGCTGAGCTAGAGTCACTGATTGTGACTGGGGAGCAGAACTGGAAGGAGCCCCTGCGGCCCCAACACAGAATATGTAACAGACCCCCCACCTGCCATGTGTCATTTATTACACTGGTCCCTTCTTATGTGGCAGAGGGGCCCCCCTGAATTTAACTGTATCACCGTCCTCAGTATGGTGATAGGGCGGTATTTGACGCTGCACTGTGTATTTGGTTCCGCCGGGGCGGTTTTTGGTGCTGCACTACGGTATTGCTGGCCCCGCCTACTTCTGTTGTCCCTGCCTCCTTGTAGCTTGTGTTGGCCCTGCCTACTTATGTTTCCCCGCCTTTTATGAATTGGACCGCCTACAACTTGGGGCCACTTTTAGTTTTTTCTTTCCAGGGCCCCTTTAAGTTCCCAGTCCGCCCGTGGGATGAGTAAAATAAGCCGCACTTCGCCTGGCCTCACGTCCGCCCCTTATATCCACGTCATAAATGACCAGTACAAGCACAAGAAACATAGAAATACATGCGGGTGCACATAAAGGGTTAAAATGGTGCTACATTAGTAACAAAAGTAAAGTACAGTAAAGAACATAATATTATATGTTACCAGAAGGCAGTGAAATCGTTCCTATGGTCGAAGCCCAAGGGTCCTAGTGCCCGGCTCCTCGTCATGACCTCGGCTTGCTCTCTTCACCACCTGCTGGTAAGTTCTCCATTGTGGTGGGACGTGTCCAAATAAAGTCTCATTCTGATGGACTTACCTGTATAATACAGGCCACGTGTCCACCCTATGCAGCTGCAAGTGGACTACAGAGGATTTTACCCGTATGGCCTCTATGCATTGTGCACCACCCAGGTTCGGATTTAAGGGAAATATACACTTTTGGGGGAATTTTTTTATTATTGCATTGTACTAGTTTTGAGTTAAAAATCATCTTTTCAATTGTTGAAAAATATTGAACCTCTGTCTCTCTGCAGCCTTAGGTTTCTGTAGTAGCGGCATCTAAATTCTCACTCTGTTCCATCAGACAGCTGAGCTGACGGCTCCTTATCTCTGACCTCTGACCTTATAAGTAGAGTTGAGCGAACTTCTGTTTTAAGTTCGGCGTCCAAAGTTCGGGTTCGGGTTATTGTAGCATCCCGTTATGGACATGTTCTAATCTTTTCCTGGGCCGCGGCACGGAGCAACGGATGCGGACAGCCTACTGTGTGCTGTAGTGTTGAGCGCGAATATTCGAATTGTGAATTTTTATCGCGAATTTCGGCACTTCGAGAATTCGCAAATATTTTGAATATAGTGATATATATTCGGAAATACGAATATTAGTTTTTTCTTATTTTTTTTTCATCTGAACCCATTACCTGCCTGCTTCTTGCTTGAGGAGGCTGCGATATCGTAGTCTGTAGTGAATTCGAATATTCTTCATTATTTCGTTTATTTTCTCTTATGCGAAAAATCGGCAATGTAATATTCGCGTAAAAAATATAGCGCTAAAAATGACCAATATTCTAAAAAAACGAATATATAGCACTATATTCTATAGTGCTATATATTCGTGCTTTAGAATATTCGCATTACGCAAATATTAAATTGCCGATTTTTCCCAATCAATAAAATAATCTCAAATATGAATATTCGCGAATATATGACGAATAATCGTAAAATATCACGAATTCGAATATTGTCTCTGCCGCTCATCACTAGTGTGCTGTCCGCATCTTTTGCGGCCCCATAGAAATGAATAGATTCGCACTCGCGACTACGGTCGTGTGAATGTAGCCTTAAAGGGGTTTTCCCATCTCAGACAATGGGGGCTTATGGTGTCTGACGGGCACGGGTCCCACCTCTGCTGCCTTTGTATGGGGCCACCAAAAATAGTGCTGGCGCGGTTATCTCCGTCGGCCTATAGAAGTGAATGGAAGCGGTGGCGGTGCGCTCCTATTCATTTCAATGGGGATTACAAAAATAGCCGAGCACGCCGCCTGGCTATTTTTGGTGGCCTAATAGGAACGCTTGGTGGCGGCTTCGTTATTTTGGCTGCGTTCACAAGATGGGTGCGGGTCCCAGAGGAGGGAACATATCCTAGCGAGTGAAAGTAAAAAGTACAATCACACAGCTAGACAGTTAACCCTTTGTGACAGAACGGCTGAATATTATTAATAGAGACCAACCGTAAAAATTGTTAGCCCAAAATGAGTAAAATCCAATCGTAAAGAAATTGCCCCCAAAATTGCCTTGAAAGGGGTTATCCTATGACTAATGTAAAAAATGTAAATCCGACATCATATAGGACACGACAAGCTCTTTCTAACAAAGCTGGAAGCAGCCCTGCACCTCACATGGATCCAGAGATCTTCCCATTCATTGCTCTGCTCAGGGGAGTGGCCTTTCTGCTGCAGCTCAGGGGGCGTGTCCAGGCTCCCCCTATCACAACTCAGGAGGCAGTTGAAGGATGAAACTGAGCATGTGCGGCCATCTCATTGAGCAGGACATAGAAATAAGAAAAGAAGAAACAGCAGGTGGCGCCGTACAGAGACATTTCAGTGAATTACTCAGGGGCTATGCTAAATTTTTCATGACCTGCAATTAGAAAAATATTCAGATCCGGTGCTGGTTTGAAAAATATTTTTCGTGGGACAGTGCCTCTCTTCGAGCGGTTTTGTCGGATTTGATTGTTGGCACGAAGCTGTTTCATTGTGACGCAATATTACGTATCGCGGTCCTTCATCTCCATCTGCAAGGCTCCGACAACAGGACGTCCAGAGCGGGAACAATCCGGGGCCCCACTCGATGCAGGCCGGAAGGGCCACACAAGGTGCCCATAGACATCCCTAAAGATCAATGATATAAGTGAAAATGCTTTCCTTCTGCAGTAATGATAACTCCGTACAGTGAGGGCCCCCCAAATATTCACTGAGGGCGCCCCCCATTATGTAATGCACAGAAACAGCGCGCTGGGTCTAGAGGACAGAGCGCGGGACCCCCTGTCTAGTAACTGCATTTTTAGGACAATATGGACAGTCCCTTTAAGGAGCCATGCAGGCACTGTACAGCAATGCCTCCTCCAGGGGCCCCTTGTTTCCTGTCACACAGGCCACAGGTGAGCATGAGTCACACAGGCAGGACTCAGGAATCGCTTTGTATGCAGCCAGCAGGCACCACAGGGTTGGGCAGCCCCATGATAACAGCCCTGGGAGAATGACAGATAACCAGCCCCATGCAAGGAGTGGTTCTCTTAAGGACGTCCAGCTCCAGGTCTCACCATCCTGCCCCCCCGACCACTCAGCTCCCAAAACATGAGGTCTTCTCACACCCCCTAATGAGGAGCAGCTTCAGCCCCCCGCAGCCCGGACTCTTCCTCCCAGAGAGTCCTCCAGTCCTCCCCCGAGTCCCGGACCACCTTAAGAGCAGCGAGCTGAGGGCACTGCTCGTGGAAGAGTCCATTTTGCTCGAGAAGGGGGTGCACGTTCTGCATTTTTAGACTTTCGGTGTATAGATCTGTTCCCTGAAACGGCCAAAAATATTGATGACGTTAAAAAATGAAACTTTGTATCGGATCTTATGAGAAAATGAATACATTGTTGCAGATAGTGTCGGGGGGCGCGGCGGGGGTGTCAGCGCCTCCCCCCGGCAGCTGCTATTTTTAGCATCAGCTGTTTCAATATAAAGAATGGTTAGCGAAGGCTGAGAGCATTGGATTGCAGGAGCTCCCACAGAAGAGGGGTCCCTGCACCCGGGACAGGATGAAGTGAGGGCACCGGGGGCCACACATCCGGTGAGTGGCATCTGCACCATGGGGGGCTGGCACAGGGACCCCTATAACTGGGTAGACTTACAGTGGGAGACTGGAATCTGCCATGATCTCATCATTGGCGGGGGGGTGAGACCACCAGTCTGCAGAGAAGCCCTGGAAGAGGCTGCTAAGTACCGGGGGTCTATAGTGCTGCTGCTCTCCAGGCATGCAGGGGTTAACCACTGCGGCCAAAACCTTTCCAGACTATTGGGGCTATTAAAGGGTTAATAGTGATTATAATGGTGATTATCTGTCCGCTGGAAGCTTTGCTTCTAAACTATTGGAAACTGGACCCCCCCCCCCCATATATTTCAGCGAGCGCCCCCTGTGTGAACAGTTGTCTATTAGAGACAGACAAAAAAATGCGTTATTTTGAAAGTCACACTTAGAAAAATGTGCATCTGTCTCCCCTCCCCCCCAAGGGAATAATATCAATTTCCATTGGAATGCCACGCTCATAGGATCGGCATATATGTTGAAACGGTCCTTCTGACGCCTCCCCCATGTTCTGAAGGAATGGTCTGGTCTCAGGCAGGATGGGAGTTGTAGTGCTGCCGGCTGACAGGTTGTAGTATGTGGCGGATGACGTCAGGTCCAGTCACTGTGATAATGTAAGTCAGGGAGCAGCGCCAGGTCGCTGCCGGGATCCGGAATGACGCCATAATTACACAGTCAGGTCCGGGTTTTCTTTGCCGTTTCTGAGAAGAGGAACAAGGAAAAAGTTTTTGAGAAAAGATTTCTGCAGAAACTTTCTTGAGGGGCGGTCGGTCCTTCCTTCACTTTCACTTAAGTCTCATCGGGTGACTCCTGGCCTATTGTATGGGTCGTAGAATCCGAAAAATACAAGACGTCAGACGTGGACACCGACCGAAGCGGCCCTTAAAGGGGTTGTCCAGGTTTAGGAAAACATGGCTCTTACTTCCAAAAACAGCAGCACATCTGCCCACGGGTTTATCACCATTCACAACCCACAGACGGCCGGAGAGACCAACCATGTTTCTCTAATCTTGTACAACCCCTTTAATTAAAGGGGTTTTCCAGGAATATAAATCGATGACCTACCCGAAACTACTGTGATCAATTAAAATCTCCTGAACCCCACACAATCCAGTGGGTCCCCCTTCAATATTAACCGAGGAACAACGGCTTCACCGTTTTCATCTAAATACTGATGGAAAAATAGTTATAAAATAATAATAATTGCAGTGGATATTCCTGGAAACATGGCGAGAAACTGAAAACAGGACAGTTATGTGAGGAAATCACTGACAGCGCTGAAGGGGTTAAGCGTGTTAGGTCTGAAACTATGGGGTTAATTCCAGCTCGGTTTTGCTTTTTGTCATTTACGGCAATAATCTGTGAAAAATCTTCTCCGGAATCCGGAAATTCACTTGTTCTGAGGGTTTTATAAACAGAAATTATGTAACCGATTACAAAACGCGTTATGAGGGACCGGAAAGATTCATCATGTGACCCTGAAAGGAGCTGGACATGGGGCCACCGGGCCCCAGGAGGGGGATCCGGACCAGGAGCACAGAAACCCACAGCGCAGTAGATTTCCTCAAGTTCTTGCATACAGAACCTCAACTCCTTACTGCAAAAACATCCCCTTCATTTCTGTGTTAATAAAGACAAGAAGTTGGAGCGAAATCTTTATCGGCCGAGGCTCCTTCATCAGGCGGATTACAAAAGAACGACTGAGAGAGGTGATAACGCATCAAGATGAGAGAGCAATAAAACTGCAGTTACAGATCTACTGTACTGATCCTGAGTTACATCCTGTACTATACTGCAGAGCTGCACTCACTATTCTGCTGGTGCAGTCACTGTGTACATACATTACTTATCCTGTACTGATCCTGAGTTACATCCTGTATTATACTCCAGAGCTGCACTCACTATTCTGCTGGTGCAGTCACTGTGTACATACATTACTTATCCTGTACTGATCCTGAGTTACCTCCTGTACTATACTCCAGAGCTGCACTCACTATTCTGCTGGTGCAGTCACTGTGTACATACATTACTTATCCTGTACTGATTCCGGGGTTACATCCTGTATTATACTCCAGAGCTGCACTCACTATTCTGCTGGTGCAGTCACTGTATACATACATTACATTACTTATCCTGTACTGATCCTGAGTTACCTCCTGTACTATACTCCAGAGCTGCACTCACTATTCTGCTGGTGCAGTCACTGTGTACATACATTACTTATCCTGTACTGATCCTGAGTCACATCCTGTATCATACTCCAGAGCTGCACTCACTATTCTGCTGGTGCAGTCACTGTGTACATACATTACTTATCCTGTACTGATCCTGAGTTACATCCTGTATTATACTCCAGAGCTGCACTCACTATTCTGCTGGTGGAGTCACTGTGTACATACATTACTTATCCTGTACTGATCCTGAGTTACATCCTGTATTATACTCCAGAGCTGCACTCAATATTCTGCTGGTGCAGTCACTGTGTGCATACATTACTTATCCTGTACTGATCCTGAGTTACATCCTGTATTATACTCCAGAGCTGCACTCACTATTCTGCTGGTGCAGTCACTGTGTACATACATTACTTATCCTGTACTGATCCTGAGTTACATCCTGTATTATACTCCAGAGCTGCACTCACTATTCTGCTGGTGGAGTTACTGTGTACATACATTACTTATCCTGTACTGATCCTGAGTTACATCCTGTATTATACTCCAGAGCTGCACTCAATATTCTGCTGGTGCAGTCACTGTATGCATACATTACTTATCCTGTACTGATCCTGAGTTACATCCTGTATTATACTCCAGAGCTGCACTCACTATTCTGCTGGTGGAGTTACTGTGTACATACATTACTTATCCTGTACTGATCCTGAGTTACATCCTGTATTATACTCCAAAGCTGCACTCACTATTCTGCTGGTGCAGTCACTGTGTATATACATTACATTACTTATCCTTTACTGATCCTGAGTTACATCCTGTATTATACTCCAGAGCTGCACTCACTATTCTGCTGGTGCAGTCACTGTGTACATACATTACTTATCCTGTTCTGATCCTGAGTTACATCCTGTATTATACTCCAGAGCTGCACTCACTATTCTGTGATGACCACTGCTGGACTTCTTTAGATTAGGGCCCCTAATGACTCTCAGACTGTGGGGAGTTTGTAGAGGTCCCTTGGGCCCCCCAAGAGGAAATAATTCTGGGGCCCACCTAGGACCTTAAGAGCCTTGTTTTATTAGGGGCCCATTATTGTAAGAACTTGGGCTACCGGAGGATCCTCTGGTACGCTGATGGACCAGTCCGACCCTGCGTTCCAGATCTGGATTTGGAAACTCTGGTTTATTGTGTCTAAAGTTTGTAACTTTTTGATACTTTTCCATTCATGTAACTAAAGATGACAAAATCCTTGTGTTGCGGAGGATGATGGGGGTGGGGGTCTCCTGGTTAGAGCCAGGCATTAACGCAGCAGCAGGAGGTATTGGAGGGGGGGGGGGCTGATACATGAAGGCATCACTACCGCAAAGCCTGTGTTTACCGGATGCCTGTCGGAGACCTATAGCACCACATATAGTCCCATTCATACCGCCACAGCGGTACTGCGTTTGGCCCTACGGTACCGCGTGGTGTGTTGTATGGTGGAGATGGCGCCACACAGTGACATTTGCGGAATATTAATACCTGTGGCTGTTTTGGTTGCACTCCAATAAGGATTCATTTTATTGGTTGATATATTTAGAAGATTGCGAGCAGCGCAATTCCCCATTCTATGACTTCATGTATCCGAAAAGCTGGAGCTTACATTGTGTCCACCATTATGGTAAATACCATTTGCAGAGGATTAGAAAACTTGGCTGCCGCCTTCCAGAATAGCGCCACCCCTGTCCACAGGTCTGGTGTGGTATTGCAGCTCTATTAGAGAATTGTCTTAGCATTTTCTTCCTCCTGAGGAATTGCTGTACATGCAGTACCTGTCGATGCCCACTATATTCATAGACACAGAGCGGATGCAGATCAGACAATTGCTCAGTCACGCGGCTGAAAATAATTTGCGTATTTTACTGTTCCGAATGGATAAAAAAAATTTTGGCAACCGACCAGAGCAATCTGGGGAAACGGTTCTGGAGCCTCTTTAAAGGGCCGATCACGTCTTATATAACTTCATCTGAATGGTAACTCTGTTGTAATATCCTTCCCATTTCAATTCCTTAACCTTTTCAAGATCTCCGCTTGCTCTCCGTGAATTGAAAAGTTGCATTCAGAGGCTGAAAACCTGTCCTAACCTAATCTCACAGCGAAGGTTTGTTACAGTGTATCCAGCCCAGTCAGTCCAATGTAAATACCTGTCCTGATAATTCGCTACAATGTATAAATGCAAGAAAGCAAAGTAAAGGGTCCTGTTCACATCTGCTTTCTGGGGGTCCACGTTGGATTCCATGAAAGTGTATTGGGCCCGTTTGGACGTTGATTGTGACCCTCTGGCCGGTGCTGTGAGGACCCAGGGATGGGGGAGGGGTGCAGCATCTTCCCCTCATCCTGCAGCTCCTCTCTATCTCAGTTTTGCCGCTTGTCAGAGTAAACGTTCAGTGAGATCCGGATGCAGGAGCGGTGATCAGCGTCTCTATGGTGATATCATCATTAGCACACAAGAGGGGAACCCTGGTCGTCTCCTCCGGAACGGATGGACTAGTGAAGTGCACGATTATTGGGTCCACGGTACACGTCCATCATCCGGGACAGACATTCCCTGAATAATCAATATGTTGTGTAAGATACGGCAGGAAAGGCAGATATCAGTCACATGATGTAATGTATCTGGAGGTTATATCAGTACTGGAGCGTTATAAGAGGAGCGGCTGATATCAGTCACATGTTATGTAATGTATCTGGAGGTTATATCAGCACTGGAGCGTTATAAGAGGAGCGGCTGATATCAGTCACATATGATATAATGTCCCTAGAGGTTATATCAGTGATGGAGCGTTATAAGAGGAGCGGCTGATATCAGTCACATATGATGTAATGTCTCTGGAGGTTATATCAGCTCTGGAGCGTTATAAGGGGAGCTGCTGATATCGGTCACATATGATGTAATGTATCTGGAGGTTATATCAGCTCTGGAGCGTTATAAGAGGAGCGGCTGATATCAGTTACATATGATGTAATGTCTCTGGAGGATATATCAGGGCTGGAGCATTATAAGAGGAGCGGCTGATATCAGTCACATGTGATGTAATGTCTCTGGAGGTTATATCAGCTCTGGAGCGTTATAAGAGGAGCGGCTGATATCAGTTACATATGATGTAATGTCTCTGGAGGATATATCAGCGCTGGAGCGTTATAAGAGGAGCGGCTGATATCAGTCACATGTGATGTAATGTCTCTGGAGGTTATATCAGCGCTGGAGCGTTATAAGAGGAGCAGCTGATATCAGTTACATATTATGTAATGTCTCTGGAGGTTATATCAGCTCTGGAGCGTTATAAGAGGAGCGGCTGATATCAGTTACATATGATGTAATGTCTCTGGAGGATATATCAGCGCTGGAGCGTTATAAGAGGAGCGGCTGATATCAGTTACATATGATGTAATGTCTCTGGAGGATATATCAGCGCTGGAGCGTTATAAGAGGAGCGGCTGATATCAGTTACATATGATGTAATGTCTCTGGAGGATATATCAGCGCTGGAGCGTTATAAGAGGAGCTGCTGATATCAGTTACATATGATGTAATGTCTCTGGAGGTTATATCAGTACTGGAGCGTTATAAGAGGAGCGGCTGATATCAGTCACATGTGATGTAATGTCTGGAGGTTATATCAGCACTGGAGCGTTATAAGAGGAGCGGCTGATATCAGTCACATATGATATAATGTCTCTGGAGGTTATATCAGTACTGGTGCGTTATTAGAGGAGCGGCTCATATCAGTCACATGTTATGTAATGTATCTGGAGGTTATATCAGCACTAGAGCGTTATAAGAGGAGCGGCTGATATCAGTCACATATGATGTAATGTTTCTGGAGGTTATATCTGCACTGGAGCATTATAAGAGGAGCGGCTGATATCAGTCACATGTTATGTAATGTATCTGAAGGTTATATCAGCACTGGAGCGTTATAAGAGGAAGCGGCTGATATCAGTCACATATGATATAATGTCCCTAGAGGTTATATCAGTGATGGAGCGTTATAAGAGGAGCGGCTGATATCAGTCACATATGATGTAATGTCTCTGGAGGTTATATCAGCTCTGGAGCGTTATAAGAGGAGCTGCTGATATCAGTCACATATGATGTAATGTCTCTGGAGGTTATATCAGTGCTGGAGTGTTATAAGAGGAGCAGCTGATATCAGTTACATATGATGTAATGTATCTGGAGGTTATATCAGCTCTGGAGCGTCATAAGAGGAGCGGCTGATATCAGTTACATATGATGTAATGTCTCTGGAGGTTATATCAGCTCTGGAGCGTTATAAGAGGAGCGGCTGATATCAGTTACATATGATGTAATGTCTCTGGAGGATATATCAGCGCTGGAGCGTTATAAGAGGAGCGGCTGATATCAGTCACATGTGATGTAATGTCTCTGGAGGTTATATCAGCGCTGGAGCGTTATAAGAGGAGCAGCTGATATCAGTTACATATGATGTAATGTCTCTGGAGGTTATATCAGCTCTGGAGCGTTATAAGAGGAGCGGCTGATATCAGTTACATATGATGTAATGTCTCTGGAGGATATATCAGCGCTGGAGCGTTATGAGAGGAGCGGCTGATATCAGTTACATATGATGTAATGTCTCTGGAGGTTATATCAGTACTGGAGCGTTATAAGTGGAGCGGCTGATATCAGTCACATGTGATGTAATGTCTGGAGGTTATATCAGCACTGGAGCGTTATAAGAGGAGCGGCTGATATCAGTCACATATGATATAATGTCTCTGGAGGTTATATCAGTACTGGAGCGTTATTAGAGGAGCGGCTCATATCAGTCACATGTTATGTAATGTATCTGGAGGTTATATCAGCACTAGAGCGTTATAAGAGGAGCGGCTGATATCAGTCACATATGATGTAATGTTTCTGGAGGTTATATCTGCACTGGAGCATTATAAGAGGAGCGGCTGATATCAGTCACATATGATGTAATGTTTCTGGAGGTTATATCTGCACTGGAGCATTATAAGAGGAGCGGCTGATATCAGTCACATGTTATGTAATGTATCTGAAGGTTATATCAGCACTGGAGCGTTATAAGAGGAGCGGCTGATATCAGTCACATATGATATAATGTCCCTAGAGGTTATATCAGTGATGGAGCGTTATAAGAGGAGCGGCTGATATCAGTCACATATGATGTAATGTCTCTGGAGGTTATATCAGCTCTGGAGCGTTATAAGAGGAGCTGCTGATATCAGTCACATATGATGTAATGTCTCTGGAGGTTATATCAGTGCTGGAGTGTTATAAGAGGAGCAGCTGATATCAGTTACATATGATGTAATGTATCTGGAGGTTATATCAGCTCTGGAGCGTCATAAGAGGAGCGGCTGATATCAGTTACATATGATGTAATGTCTCTGGAGGTTATATCAGCTCTGGAGCGTTATAAGAGGAGCGGCTGATATCAGTTACATATGATGTAATGTCTCTGGAGGATATATCAGCGCTGGAGCGTTATAAGAGGAGCGGCTGATATCAGTCACATGTGATGTAATGTCTCTGGAGGTTATATCAGCGCTGGAGCGTTATAAGAGGAGCAGCTGATATCAGTTACATATGATGTAATGTCTCTGGAGGTTATATCAGCTCTGGAGCGTTATAAGAGGAGCGGCTGATATCAGTTACATATGATGTAATGTCTCTGGAGGATATATCAGCGCTGGAGCGTTATGAGAGGAGCGGCTGATATCAGTTACATATGATGTAATGTCTCTGGAGGTTATATCAGTACTGGAGCGTTATAAGTGGAGCGGCTGATATCAGTCACATGTGATGTAATGTCTGGAGGTTATATCAGCACTGGAGCGTTATAAGAGGAGCGGCTGATATCAGTCACATATGATATAATGTCTCTGGAGGTTATATCAGTACTGGAGCGTTATTAGAGGAGCGGCTCATATCAGTCACATGTTATGTAATGTATCTGGAGGTTATATCAGCACTAGAGCGTTATAAGAGGAGCGGCTGATATCAGTCACATATGATGTAATGTTTCTGGAGGTTATATCTGCGCTGGAGCATTATAAGAGGAGCGGCTGATATCAGTCACATGTGATGTAATGTATCTGGAGGTTATATCAGCACTGGAGCATTATAAGAGGAGCGGCTGATATCAATCACATATGATGTAATGTCTCTGGAGGTTATATCAGTACTGGAGCGTTATTAGAGGAGCGGCTGATATCGGTCACATATGATGTAATGTCTATGGAGGTTATATCAGTGCTGGAGCATTATAAGAGGAGCGGCTGATATCGGTCACATATGATGTAATGTCTATGGAGGTTATATCAGTACTGGAGCATTATAAGAGGAGCGGCTGATATCGGTCACATATGATGTAATGTCTATGGAGGTTATATCAGTACTGGAGCATTATAAGAGGAGCGGCTGATATCAGTCACATATGATGTAATGTCTCTGGAGGTTATATCAGGGCTGGAGTGTTATTAGAGGAGCGGCTGATATCGGTCACATATGATGTAATGTCTATGGAGGTTATATCAGTACTGGAGCATTATAAGAGGAGCGGCTGATATCAGTCGCATATGATGTAATGTCTCTGGAGGTTATATCAGCACTGGAGCGTTATTAGAGGAGCGGCTGATATCAGTCACATGTGATGTAATGTCTCTGGAGGTTATATCAGTGCTGGAGCGTTATTAGAGGAGCGGCTGATATCAGTCACATATGATGTAATGTCTCTGGAGGTTATATCAGCGCTAGAGCGTTATAAGAGGAGCGGCTGATATCAGTCACATATGATGTAATGTCTCTGGAGGTTATATCAGTGCTGGAGCGTTATTAGAGGAGCGGCTGATATCGATCACATATGATGTAATGTCTCTGGAGGTTATATCAGTACTGGAGCATTATAAGAGGAGCGGCTGATATCAGTCACATATGATGTAATGTCTCTGGAGGTTATATCAGGGCTGGAGTGTTATTAGAGGAGCGGCTGATATCGGTCACATATGATGTAATGTCTCTGGAGGTTATATCAGTACTGGAGCATTATAAGAGGAGCGGCTGATATCGGTCACATATGATGTGACTGAGACGCCTCCGTGTCGCCTCAGTTTTCTTTCAGCCATTGTTATATCCACAGTTTGTATTTTAAACCCCCATAGCGGCTGTACAAGGACATGGAGCTGTCGGTGGCTGCAGTCATCTGTTCGCCCTCAGGATAATGTCTTACACTGATATGTCCTCCCATAATTACCCGCGTGGGTGTGCTCTATAGCTCTGTTCATACTGAGCTTCCTGAATAGAATGCTAGTACTGCAGTAAAGACTGACACAGGCAGCAAGCTATATAGTAGAGGGGGCGAATGTAACTGCATGCAGCTCTGCTTTCTGTTCTATTTAGGACCTCTAGAAAGCTGGATGACAACCGCTGTGGATACGGAAATACTGGCACTTTGTGGTTGTCACCCGACCACACCTGAATGTTATCTGGTAACAGGCTATAAACAGCATCCAGGCTACAAGCGCATGCTGGGAGTTGTAGTTCTCAAAGTCTACAGCTTCGGACATGGATATTAACCCAATGCTGCCCATTGGCCTTTTTTCCGGCTGTGATTGCTGCATCAGGCATCCACTTGTGACCCGGGCACAGCCGCCTGCCAGCCCCGCTCCTCCGCCAACTGTGGCGCCTTCTTAATCCGAGGTGCAGATGCGGCGTTTTGGCTTTCCGTTTATGAGATCCGTTCAGGGCTCTCAGAAGCGGTCCAAAATGGATCCGTTTGCCTCCGTTCAGTCTCCATTCAGCTCTAGAGGCGCCTGCAGCGTTTTGGTGTCCGTCTGATGAAACGGAGCCAAACGGTTCCGTCCTGACACACAATATAAGTGAATAGGGACGGATCCGTTTTCACTGGCACAACAGAAAACGGATCCATCTTGGCTATGTTAAAGATAATACAAACGGATCCGTTCTGAACGGATGCAGATGGTTGTGTTGTCTGAACGGATGCGTCAATGACGGATCCGCACAAAACGCGAGTGTGAAAGTCGCCTAGGTCCGCAGGATGATTGGGTAGTGCTCGGAGCAGATGCCTCTGGACGTGCCTGGTACCCGGGGAGTTCTCCTCTCTTGAGATTCATTACTGGCGGCGCCTTCTGACGGAAGACTTTTCTAATTATCGGCCACGCCGGTGAATGGCGCTGCTCGTTAGTTTGATGGCGCGGCACAGGCGGCCGGCGCTGAGGTATCAGGTAGGTTTCTGGTCATCAGCAATCAACGTCTTTCCACAGACAGTAAAATTCCTATAATCTGGCATCTTCCGGACCATTGGACGGACGTGTCTCTGGATATTACACAGATAAGTGTCTTTTGTGCCGGTTTCGATAAGATCTGATCATCCAGAGCAGGCATGCTCTACCTGCGGCCCTCCAGCTGTTGAAAAACTACAGCTCCCATCATGCCCTGCTGTAGGCTGTCTGGGCATGCTGGGAGTTGTAGTTTTGCAACAGTTGGAGGGCCGCAGGTTTGGCATCCCTGATCCAGAGCAATATTCACGTTTCCAGACCCTTGTGTATGAGAATCTATAAACTTCTCAACGGCCGTCCAATAATCCAGAATAATTGCCCACCTCACGGCAGGTCCAGTGTGAGGGTCCAGAGAGTCACTGGCAGCGAGCAGCATACATACCTTCGCGAAGGTAAGTAGACGGAGTATAAGACAACATATCTTGTGCTCTAGTCACTCCGTAAGCTGCAGTCAGATCAGCCCCTTGTCCAGAGGGTGAACCAGCAGGAGGTGCAGGTGCCCATGAAGTGCAGCTCTGGATGTGACTGTAGTAGATAACACGATGTACCCCGAGATGTAAAATGATCTCTACACTTGCGTCTGTGTTCAGAGGGGGAGCGTCGCCAGCTGGGTGAGAGGCGGAGGTGCCATGTGGCCTCCTCTACATCTCCAGCGAGCAGCAGAGGGTTAACGTTCCTCATCTCGGCTCGCAGCAATTAGCGCCATTCTCATCCATCAGAACATCCAGCTCTCGCAGATCTCATTAACATTCGTGCCAGCTGATTGTTGAAAAGATCTGAGACGACTCAAAAGAACTGTTCAGATCTGTGCCACGTTACTGTGAACCGAAATGTCTGGATTCGGAGCGTTTCGAGGCCTCGGATGAAGGAGCCAGGATTATAGGGGAGAAGGAGGAGACGCTGGATTACAAAGCAGGAAATCGGAGACAATCACCGTTTATAGGGGGTTTCAGAATTTTCTTCCGCACCCAGTATGACAAAATCACAGCCACCTGCTCCTCACTGCTCTGACCCATCTCTGTGGCCCCGGGCTCTTTCAGTGGACTTTAGATTCCCATCTGTCAACTTCATGGACAGGGCCACAGGTGCGGCCACAGCCAATGGCCAGTATGCAGCGCTTCACTGCTGAGACCAACGATTGGCTGCAGTGTTGACCTGGTGTCCACGGGACGTCCCAACCGCACCAAGGAAGATAAACGCCAGCGGGTGGACCATAGCGCGGTGCGGGAAGGGGCAGAGGACCACACTGCTGAGTAGAATTATTCGAAGTAATAGAATTATAGTTTCTCATCACATTAGGTTTTGCCACACAACATTTTATTCAAAACTTACAACCCTTTCAAGGGAACTTCTGCCGATGTCGTGTATATATATACCATAGTCACTTCTGTGTATTGTAATACTCTATGGTCTCTATAATACTGCTCCTATGTACAAGATATAACCACTATAATACTGCCTCTTATGTACAGGAATGTAACTACTATAATACTGCTCCTATGTACAAGAATATAACTACTATAATACTGCTCCTATGTACAGGAATATAACTACTATAATACTGCCTCCTATGTACGGGAATATAACTACTATAATACTGCTCCTATGTTAAAGAATATAACTGCTATAATACTGCTCCTATGTAAAAGAATATAACTACTATAATACTGCTCCTATGTACAAGAATATAACTACTATAATACTGCTCCTATGTAAAAGAATATAACTGCTATAATACTGCTCCTATGTAAAAGAATATAACTACTATAATACTGCTCCAATGTACAAGAATATAACTACTATAATACTGCTCCTATGTTAAAGAATATAACTGCTATAATACTGCTCCTATGTAAAAGAATATAACTACTATAATACTGCTCCTATGTACAAGAATATAACTACTATAATACTGCTCCTATGTAAAAGAATATAACTGCTATAATACTGCTCCTATGTACAAGAATATAACTACCATAATACTGCTCCTATGTACAAGAATATAACTACCATAATACCGCTCCTATGCACAAGAATATAACTACCATAATACTGCTCCTATGTACAAGAATATAACTACTATAATACTGCCTCCTATGTACAAGAATATAACTACTATAATACTGCTCCTATGTAAAAGAATATAACTGCTATGATACTGCTCCTATGTACAAGAATATAACTGCTATAATACTGCTCCTATGTACAAGAATATAACTATTATAATACTGCTCCTATGTACAAGAATATATCTACTATAATACTGCACCTATGTACAAGAATATAACTACTATAATACTGCTCCTATGTACAACAATATAACTACTATAATACTGCTCCTATGTACAATAATATAACTGCTATAATACTGCTCCCATGTACAAGAATATAACTGCTATAATACTTCTCCTATGTACAAGAATATAACTACCATAATACTGCTCTTATGTACAAGAATATAACTACTATAATACTGCCTCCTATGTACAAGAATATAACTACTATAATACTGCCTCCATTGTACAAGAATATAACTACTATAATACTGCCTCATATGTACAAGAATATAACTACTATAATACTGCTCCTATGTAAAAGAATATAACTGCTATAATACTGCTCCTATGTACAAGAATATAACTACCATAATACTGCTCCTATGTACAAGAATATAACTACTATAATACTGCTCTTATGTACAAGAATATAACTACCATAATACTGCTCCTATGTACAAGAATAGAACTACCATAATACCGCTCCTATGCACAAGAATATAACTACCATAATACTGCTCCTATGTACAAGAATATAACTACTATAATACTGCCTCCTATTTACAGGAATATAACTACTATAATACTGCTCTTATGTACAAGAATATAACTACTATAATACTGCTCCTATGTACAAGAATATAACTGCTATAATACTGCCTCCTATGTACAAGAATATAACTACTATAATAGTGGTCCTATGTACAAGAATATAACTGCTATAATACTGCTCCTATGTACAAGAATATAACTACTATAATACTACTCCTATGTACAAGAATATTACTGCTATAATACTGCTCCTATGTACAAGAATATAACTACTATAATACTGCTCCTATGTACAAGAATATAACTGCTATAATACTGCTCCTATGTACAAGACCAGAACTACTATAATACTGCTCCCATGTACAAGAATATAACTACTATAATACTGCCTCCCATGTACAAGAATATAACTACTATAATACTGCTCCTATGTACAAGAATATAACTACTAATATATAGCTCTGGAGTATAATACAGGACGTAACTCAGGATAAGTACAGGATAAGTAATGTATGTACACAGTGACTGCACCAGCAGAATAGTGAGTTCAGCTCTGGAGTATAATACAGGATGTAACTCAGGATCAGTACAGGATAAGTAATGTATGTACACAGTGACTACAATAGCAGAATAGTGAGTGCAGCTCTGGAGTATAATACAGGATGTAACTCAGGATCAGTACAGGATAAGTAATGTATGTACACAGTGACTGCACCAGCAGAATAGTGAGTTCAGCTCTGGAGTATAATACAGGATGTAACTCAGGATCAGTACAGGATAAGTAATGTATGTACACAGTGACTACAATAGCAGAATAGTGAGTGCAGCTCTGGAGTATAATACAGGATGTAACTCAGGATCAGTACAGGATAAGTAATGTATGTACACAGTGACTGCACCAGCAGAATAGGAGTGCAGCTCTGGAGTATAATACAGGATGTAACTCGGGATCAGTACAGGATAAGTAATGTATGTACACAGTGTCTGCACCAGCAGAATAGTGAGTGCAGCTCTGGAGTATAATACAGGATGTAACTCAGGATCAGTACAGGATAAGTAATGTATGTACACAGTGACTCCACCAGCAGAATAGTGAGTGCAGCTCTGGAGTATAATACAGGATGTAACTCAGGATCAGTACAGGAGAAGTAATAGAAGTAATGTATGTACACAGTGACTGCACCAGCAGAATAGCGAGTGCAGCTCTGGAGTATAATACAGGATGTAACTCAGGATCAGTACAGGATAAGTAATGTATGTACACAGTGACTGCACCAGCAGAATAGTGAGTGCAGCTCTGGAGTATAATACAGGATGTAACTCGGGATCAGTACAGGATAAGTAATGTATGTACACGGTGTCTGCACCAGCAGAATAGTGAGTGCAGCTCTGGAGTATAATACAGGATGTAACTCAGGATCAGTACAGGATAAGTAATGTATGTACACAGTGACTGCACCAGCAGAATAGTGAGTGCAGCTCTGGAGTATAATACAGGATGTAACTCAGGATCAGTACAGGAGAAGTAATAGAAGTAATGTATGTACACAGTGACTGCACCAGCAGAATAGTGAGTGCAGCTCTGGAGTATAATACAGGATGTAACCCAGGATCAATACAGGATAAGTAATGTCTGTACATGGTTCCATGTAGTATTTGGATAAAGGAAGCCTGCGCAAAGGAATGCAGCCACCTTAGCTTGGCACAACCCCACATTGCTCCTTTTTGTTCCAAATTTTGCTAGAATGTATACAAAAATTGAGGTAAGTCTAGGTTTTGGTATTTGCTACCCCTTGGTTAATCTCCATAATATAATTATGTATTATTGGTCCGGCTTGGCTCTGAGCAATGGTTTGTAAACGGTTCCTTACTTTCTCTCCCCTCCCCGGCCGCTCCATCAGGCTCCTGAGCTCACACTCTTGGCTTTTCAGCTTCTACATTCTTAAGTCATGAATCGGAAGTGAATTAGGCCATTTCATGCTGGCAACTGCTAAGATATATAATGCTGCATGAGTGGAACCTGGCACCATTGAAAGTAGCCGGAAGGAGGAGCGGATCTGTAATCTAGGAATCTGCGGGAATATACCAAACAATTCCTGGATGTTTAACCCTTTAGCCGCAGAGAAGATCTTTTGCAAAGCAGCTGACGCAAGCACTTGTAGATGTAATGCCAGTGGGGAAAAATGTAACCAGTATAATAACGCTATGATATAATATAACTACTATAATACTGCTCACTCTGTACAAGAATACAACTGCTATAATACTGCTCCTATATACAAGAATATTACTGCTATAATACTGCTCCTATCTACAAGAATATAACTACTCTAATACTGCTCCTACGTACAAGAATATAACTACTATAATACTACTCCTATGTACAAGAATATAACTACTATAATACTGCTCCTATGTACAAGAATATAACTACTATAATACAGCCTCCTATATACAAGAATATAACTACTATAATACTGCCTCCTATGTGCAAGAATATAACTACTATAATACTGCTCCTATGTACAAGAATATAACTACTAATATATAGCTCTGGAGTATAATACAGGACGTAACTCAGGATAAGTACAGGATAAGTAATGTATGTACACAGTGACTGCACCAGCAGAATAGTGAGTTCAGCTCTGGAGTATAATACAGGATGTAACTCAGGATCAGTACAGGATAAGTAATGTATGTACACAGTGACTACAATAGCAGAATAGTGAGTGCAGCTCTGGAGTATAATACAGGATGTAACTCAGGATCAGTACAGGATAAGTAATGTATGTACACAGTGACTGCACCAGCAGAATAGTGAGTTCAGCTCTGGAGTATAATACAGGATGTAACTCAGGATCAGTACAGGATAAGTAATGTATGTACACAGTGACTACAATAGCAGAATAGTGAGTGCAGCTCTGGAGTATAATACAGGATGTAACTCAGGATCAGTACAGGATAAGTAATGTATGTACACAGTGACTGCACCAGCAGAATAGGAGTGCAGCTCTGGAGTATAATACAGGATGTAACTCGGGATCAGTACAGGATAAGTAATGTATGTACACAGTGTCTGCACCAGCAGAATAGTGAGTGCAGCTCTGGAGTATAATACAGGATGTAACTCAGGATCAGTACAGGATAAGTAATGTATGTACACAGTGACTCCACCAGCAGAATAGTGAGTGCAGCTCTGGAGTATAATACAGGATGTAACTCAGGATCAGTACAGGAGAAGTAATAGAAGTAATGTATGTACACAGTGACTGCACCAGCAGAATAGCGAGTGCAGCTCTGGAGTATAATACAGGATGTAACTCAGGATCAGTACAGGATAAGTAATGTATGTACACAGTGACTGCACCAGCAGAATAGTGAGTGCAGCTCTGGAGTATAATACAGGATGTAACTCGGGATCAGTACAGGATAAGTAATGTATGTACACGGTGTCTGCACCAGCAGAATAGTGAGTGCAGCTCTGGAGTATAATACAGGATGTAACTCAGGATCAGTACAGGATAAGTAATGTATGTACACAGTGACTGCACCAGCAGAATAGTGAGTGCAGCTCTGGAGTATAATACAGGATGTAACTCAGGATCAGTACAGGAGAAGTAATAGAAGTAATGTATGTACACAGTGACTGCACCAGCAGAATAGTGAGTGCAGCTCTGGAGTATAATACAGGATGTAACCCAGGATCAATACAGGATAAGTAATGTCTGTACATGGTTCCATGTAGTATTTGGATAAAGGAAGCCTGCGCAAAGGAATGCAGCCACCTTAGCTTGGCACAACCCCACATTGCTCCTTTTTGTTCCAAATTTTGCTAGAATGTATACAAAAATTGAGGTAAGTCTAGGTTTTGGTATTTGCTACCCCTTGGTTAATCTCCATAATATAATTATGTATTATTGGTCCGGCTTGGCTCTGAGCAATGGTTTGTAAACGGTTCCTTACTTTCTCTCCCCTCCCGGCCGCTCCATCAGGCTCCTGAGCTCACACTCTTGGCTTTTCAGCTTCTACATTCTTAAGTCATGAATCGGAAGTGAATTAGGCCATTTCATGCTGGCAACTGCTAAGATATATAATGCTGCATGAGTGGAACCTGGCACCATTGAAAGTAGCCGGAAGGAGGAGCGGATCTGTAATCTAGGAATCTGCGGGAATATACCAAACAATTCCTGGATGTTTAACCCTTTAGCCGCAGAGAAGATCTTTTGCAAAGCAGCTGACGCAAGCACTTGTAGATGTAATGCCAGTGGGGAAAAATGTAACCAGTATAATAACGCTATGATATAATATAACTACTATAATACTGCCCACTCTGTACAAGAATACAACTGCTATAATACTGCTCCTATATACAAGAATATTACTGCTATAATACTGCTCCTATCTACAAGAATATAACTACTCTAATACTGCTCCTACGTACAAGAATATAACTACTATAATACTACTCCTATGTACAAGAATATAACTACTATAATACTGCTCCTATGTACAAGAATATAACTACTATAATACAGCCTCCTATATACAAGAATATAACTACTATAATACTGCTCCTATGTGCAAGAATATAACTACTATAATACTGCTCCTATGTACAAGAATATAACTACTATAATACTGCTCCCATGTACAAGAATATAACTACTATAATACTGCTCCCATGTACAAGAATATAACTACTATAATACTGCTCCTATGTACAAGAATATAACTACTATAATACTGCTCCTATGTACAAGAATATAACTACTATAATACTGTTCCTATGTGCAGGAATATAACTACTATAATACTGCTTCTATGTACAAGAATATAACTACTATAATACTGTTCCTATGTGCAGGAATATAACTACTATAATACTGCTCCTATGTACAAGAATATAACTATTATAATACTGCTGCCAACAACTGTAGTAGAATTCAGGATCCTTCTGGATGATGTGTGATTCTATACCGTATGCCTGCCTTTCCCGGCACACCTGTAGGATATGCGGTTTGATGCCCCTCAGTCCTCTCAGCTTCTTGGGGAGATGATCAGATATCTGAGGAGAGGAGGGTTAAGACTCTGCAGCTGTAATTTGCCTTTCGTGGGGAGGTGGTGGGGGGGCGGTTGTAATGGGATTAAGCTATTTAGACATCACACGTTGCCACAGATACGAGAATTTGTTCTCTGAAAATGTGCATCTGATGGTCTTTGTGGAATTCGCTAGGCAGGCTCTTGGATGGCACATTAACCCTTTCCAGCTGGTGGTTGCTCAATGATTGGTCAACCATTTCACGGCCGACTATATAGCGATGGTTCCTTAGCGTCCCTTCTCTGTGGAGATATGGACAAACGCTGACACTTCTCGATACAAACGTGGCAGGAGTTATGGTCATTTGGTGCCTGTGAGTCCATGTAACTTGGGCCTCAGAAGTGGCCTAGGGACACCAGTGGATCCCTCAGTAACTGTTAGTGGTCATTTTCTGCCCAAGGTTCTTACAGCTACAGATGGGGGGGGTCTCTGGTTTGGCTGTAGTGGGTGATAAATTCATTTACAGGGTATAATAATAGTGCAGTGCTCCAGGTAGGGTATAATAATAGTGCAGTGCTCCAGGCATATATTTCAGCAATATGAAATGTGATCAATTAAAATAAATAAAAATGGAACTTGCATACAATACAAAACCAAAATAAAAAAAATGTCTACAATAAAGCGATGTGCTCTGTATCCTTAGTGCTAGCATCTTCCACTTTATCCTCTTGTGTTCTGATTATTGTTGGTCGAGCACCAAAAAACGAGCACAATGGAAGTCCCCGAGCATTAAACCAGGCACCCCCTGCTCTGAAGAGGGGAGGGACTCTAGTTCAGCTTTGGAGTGCCTGCTCTGAAGAGGAGAGGGACTCTAGTTCAGCTTTGGAGTGCCTGCTCTGACTCCATATAGCTGTATCAATATATGGAGTCAGTGCATGGGGACACCCCCAATGTATATAAATCGAATTTCTTAAAAGTTTCTGCTGGGATTTAAACTCCCAACCTTCTACATTAGAGGCAAGGAACTTATCCATGTATATGTATTATAATGTATAGATAGATAGATAGATGGATAGATAAAATCATACTTCTGATATATATGAATGCATAATATGTGGGAAACTACTACTAATGTTTTTAGCCATAATATATTTACATATATTATAGTATATTATATATTCTAAATATATAATAATATATGTAAAAATATTATGGCTAAAAACTTATATAAAAATGTTTCTGCTGGAATTTGGACTCCCAACCTTGTACATAAGTGGCAAGGATGTTAACCACTACACTAAAGAGCTACATGTTAACCTGCACAGAAATATAAAATAAGTCTTCTGCTGAATAGGAATACTCACTACATCAGAAACTACTATGAGGTTTTTCTAACATGGTTTAGCGTTCAGCTTTATAGCTCAGTGGCTAAGGTCCTTGCCTCTACTGTACAAAGTTGGGAGTTCAAATCCTGGCAGAAACTTTTCAGAAACAGATGCCAAATTACATTTAAATACACTGGCTCGAGCATTGCGCTTAAGCACACGCCCAACACTAGTTCTGATTGGTGGCCTCTTGTGTTATTGGACTTGGTGGTGTCCTTTTATGTTCTCTGACTTGGTCGTGGCTTCTTGTGTTCTCTGGGTCAATGGTGGACTATTGTTTTCCTGGAATCGGGAGTGGCCTCTTGTTTTCTCGGGATTGGTGGTGGCCCTTTGTGCTCTCGGGATGGGCAATGGCTTCTTGTGCACTCGGGGGTGGACGGTGGCCTCTTGTGTTCTCGGGATCGGTGGTGGCCTCTTGTACTCTCAGGGTTGGCGGTATCCTCTTGTGTTCTCTGGCGGCCTTTTATGTCCTCGGACTTGGCCGTGGCCTCTTTTCATTTCAAAATAACTGGTGGCCTCTTGTGTTCTTGGGGTCGGCGATGGCTTCTTGTGTTCTCGAGGTCAGTGGTGGCTTTTTATGTTCTCAGACTTGGTCCTCTATTGATATTGTCCATGGACATGTAAAGAAATACATAAACATATAGTCTGAGGTGGAATTACCCCTCATACACATTGGGGGGCAGGTTCGGAGAGTGATCTCGCAGATAAAATACCATCAACCTGTATGGGGACTTTACCCCAGAGCCGAGCCCATGGGAGATATTATTGGGTTTTGGGGCCATCACCATGCGTGCTGGGTCCATCTAAAATCTGCACTAAGCAAAATTAGCTGAGGTTCATATGTGGAGAGGAGCCCCTGTCCTGGTCCAACTCCAGGCAGGTGTCTCACTGCTAATGGGTTTTCCTTTTCATTCGGCCAAATCTTAGAATGGGTCCCTTGATACTTTTTGATTTCCTCATGACCTCTATCACTGCCAGGTCCCTATCACCATACTTTATGGGTGTATTCACACTATATGGTCATATTGTGGATTTTGCTGTTGATGGAATTTGTGCCAAAAAAACACAATACTTGACTGCGCCATTGAATTCGCCCCCATGTGGTGATTGTCAGGTTCTTCAGGTTTTGTACATTTCACGATCAGACGTTCTGAAATATCAGATGCCAGATTAGAGGAGGGTCAGGTTGACTCATGATTAGGCTTGTTCCCTCTCGCTGATTTCTCATTGCATAGCTGAGTTGTGTAACTTTCCTTTTAACCCTTTCCGTCATCTGCATCCGGCTTGTTACTCTGTGACTAATCGTCTCCATCTCTGCAGGAACTGGACTGAGGACAAGATGGCGACCAGCGCTGTCCTGAGCGATAACCTGCCGACCTACAAGCTGGTGGTGGTGGGCGATGGAGGCGTGGGGAAGAGCGCGCTCACCATCCAGTTCTTCCAGAAGATCTTTGTGCCGGATTATGACCCCACCATAGAGGACTCCTACCTGAAGCACACAGAGATAGACGGACAATGGGCCATTCTGGACGGTGAGGAAACAATGTAGCAATCTGTGTATACATCCATTATAATAAAGTTGTCACCCAGCTCTCTCAGTCCTCAATGGTAAATCTGCCTAACCATGGACTGATAAAGGAGGGGCAGATCGAGTGGGAAAGCTGGGTGAACGGGGGCAGCAGTGGGAAACATGATCCATAACATGGCGACAGCACAAAGGCCGAAATACCCAACATAAACTCATTCACAAACCGCGCTTCAGACCGATTGTCCTGAGCTCCTCTGCAGATTTGTGTGTGTGCAGAGAAGAAAATGCTCTGGGGTAAAGCGCTCAGCACCATCACGTTTTATACGCCCTGTCTTGTATATAGTTTGCTTGACATATTATGTCATGTCCTATGCTCCAGTCATTACCAGAGCTGCAGTCACACAATTCTGCTAGCAGTGACTTAGACTCCATCGGCAGTCTGCAGAAAGTGATGCATTCTGGGAGATCATCGGGTCCTGTGCTGATTACAGAAGCTGTATATGTACTCTGAGGCGCTGTATATGGGGTGGTATGTACTCTGAGGCGCTGTATATGAGGTGGTATGTACTCTGAGGCGCTGTATATGCGGTGGTATGTACTCTGAGGCGCTGTATATGCGGTGGTATGTACTCTGAGGCGCTGTATATGCAGTGGTATGTACTTTGAGGCTCTGTATATGGGGCAGTATGTACTCTGAGGCGCTGTATATGCGGTGGTATGTACTCTGAGGCGCTGTATATGAGGTGGTATGTACTCTGAGGCCCTGTATATGAGGTGGTATGTACTCTGAGGCGCTGTATATGCGGTGGTATGTACTCTGAGGCGCTGTATATGCGGTGGTATGTACTCTGAGGCGCTGTATATGCGGTGGTATGTACTCTGAGGCTCTGTATATGCGGTGGTATGTACTCTGAGGCGCTGTATATGCAGTGGTATGTACTCTGAGGCGCTGTATATGCGGTGGTATGTACTCTGAGGCACTGTATATGGGGCAGTATGTACTCTGAGGCTCTGTATATGCGGTGGTATGTACTCTGAGGCGCTGTATATGAGGTGGTATGTACTCTGAGGCGCTGTATATGGGGTGGTATGTACTCTGAGGCACTGTATATCCGGTGGTATGTACTCTAAGGCACTGTATATGGGGTGGTATGTACTCTGAGGGGCTGTATATGGGGTGGTATGTACCCTGAGGCGCTGTATATGCGGTGGTATGTACTCTGAGCGCTGTATATGGGGTGGTATGTACCCTGAGCGCTGTATATGGGGTGGTATGTACTCTGAGGCGCTGTATATGAGGTGGTATGTACTCTGAGGCGCTGTATATGGGATAGTATGTACTCTGAGGCGCTGTATATGGGGTGGTATGTACTCTGAGGGGCTGTATATGAGGTGGTATGTACTCTGAGGCGCTGTATATGCGGTGGTATGTACTCTAAGGCGCTGTATATGCGGTAGTATGTACTCTGAGGCGCTGTATATGGGGTGGTATGTACTCTGAGGGGCTGTATATGAGGTGGTATGTACTCTGAGGCGCTGTATATGCGGTGGTATGTACTCTAAGGCGCTGTATATGCGGTAGTATGTACTCTGAGGGGCTGTATATGGGGTGGTATGTACTGTGAGGCGCTGTATATGGGGCGGTATGTACTCTGAGGCTCTGTATATGAGGTGGTATGTACCCTGAGGAGCTGTATATGCGGTGGTATGTACTCTGAGGCGCTGTATATGGGGTGGTATGTACTCTGAGGGGCTGTATATGTGGTGGTATGTACTCTGAGGCGCTGTATATGCGGTGGTCTGTACTCTGAGGCCCTGTATATGAGGTGGTATGTACCCTGAGGAGCTGTATATGCGGTGGTATGTACTCTGAGGCGCTGTATATGGGGTTGTATGTACTGAGGTGCTGTATATGCGGTGGTATGTACTCTGAGGCGCTGTATATGAGGTGGTATGTACTCTGAGGCACTGTATATGCGGTGGTATGTACTCTGAGGCGCTGTATATGGGGTGGTATGTACTCTGAGGCGCTGTATATGGGGTGGTATGTACTTTGAGGCCCTGTATATGAGGTGGTATGTACTCTGAGGCACTGTATATGGGGTTGTATGTACTGAGGTGCTGTATATGCGGTGGTATGTACTCTGAGGCGCTGTATATGCGGTGGTATGTACTCTGAGGCGCTGTATATGCGGTGGTATGTACTTTGAGGCGCTGTATATGGGGTGGTATGTACTCTGAGGCACTGTATATGAGGTGGTCTGTACTCTGAGGCGCTGTATATGCGGTGGTCTGTACTCTGAGGCGCTGTATATGCGGTAGTATGTACTCTGAGGGGCTGTATATGGGGTGGTATGTACTGTGAGGCGCTGTATATGGGGCGGTATGTACTCTGAGGCTCTGTATATGGGGTGGTATGTACTCTGAGGCGCTGTATATGGGGTGGTATGTACCCTGAGGCGCTGTATATGGGGTGGTATGTACCCTGAGGCGCTGTATATGCGGTGGTATGTACCCTGAGGTGCTGTATATGAGGTGGTATGTACTCTGAGGCGCTGTATATGCGGTGGTATGTACTCTGAGGCGCTGTATATGCGGTGGTATATAGTCTGAGGCGCTGTATATGCGGTGGTATGTACTCTGAGGCGCTGTATATGGGGTGGTATGTACTCTGAGGCGCTATACTTGTAAATCCTGCAGTTTCAGGGATGCAGTGAGTGTGCGCTGTGATTGACAAGCTGTCAGTGAGGCTGTCACTTTCCGCTCCTGCGCTGGCAGTCTGTGTCTCATCACCGCGCTGTAATGCAGCCTGACAACACTGCTCATTTGTTCCCACTTAACATCCTGTCCATAAAACAGATCCGACAACCGCCACTAATCGCTTCCATGAAACTGCTTGCTACCTATGGGATCCTGGGCCCCTGAGGGGTTGAGTATAGGGGTGACACTGTCACTCAGAA
Organism: Bufotes viridis; assembly: GCA_033119425.1. Lineage (NCBI taxonomy): Eukaryota > Metazoa > Chordata > Amphibia > Anura > Bufonidae > Bufotes > Bufotes viridis. The sequence goes on from CM065595.1 coordinate 157,878,575, forward strand.
ATTGACCCTTTAGTTGCTGTACAGTTTTCATTCATTGTGAGATTATATACTGGAGGCTGCCATAGGTTACAAGATATCAAAGGGCCGGCGCCGCAGTCATTACAAAGTTCTGCGACTTTCTAGTAGAGTTTGTGCTTAAAATCATTTCAAGATCTGAAGCTGAAGGTTTGTTACAATTGTATCCTGTCCAGGCAGTCCTATGTGTGCTATACAGAGCAGCAGCACAAAGCTCTCTCTTGTCCTGAGAGTTTGTTAAAATGTATCAGTCTGGAGTCCGGACCCACAGAGGATTGTGTAGACTGGATACATTGTAACAAACCTTCACCTGTGAGTGAAAACGGATTCCACTGCACATAACAAGAATAATATCTCGGTCACCTTTTAATATGGTTAGAAGTTCTGCTTTGTGAATGAAATCTCTTTCTAGAATACTTTGGGTGTCATTTACCAACCAGAAATACGTTTATAATAGGCGTATTTCAGGCGTAGTTTGCGGCGCAAAGGTCTGCGCCAAGTCTAAAAAAGCGGCCAGCAGGCCCGTCTCATTTAGCATTTTCTACACCACAGCAAGGAAGCTCTTACATTTAGAACGACGCCTCTTCATAACTCCAGTGGTCCCACCGCCAGCTATAGGAGTTAATAAATAACCGCCTTTCGTGTTCCATCTCGCCATTTTCAAGACCTCTGCTTACTCTGAATGAATGGGAAGTATATATATTTACAGAGTGAAATCCTTCAGAGCTGGGAGTTTGCTGCAGTTTAATCCAGTCTGAAGAATAACTGGCCTGGACTCCAGACTTATACATTGTAGCAAACTATCAGCACAGGAGAGAGATTTGCGCTTGACTGGATACATTAGTGTCAAACCCTCAGAGCGTAAACAGGAAGGTTCTCAGTCACTGACATCAAGCAGAAATTTTACTGGTGAGAAATAGAAACAAAAGTCGGTCAGAAAGTTACAGGACTTGTCATTACACGGTCAGCTGCGCTGCGTCCTAATAATCGTCCCTCTTCTATGTGACACGTATCTGTTATCAGAGCTCATTGGTTCTTGAGGGATAAGCTCATAGTTTTGGCATCTGATTTAATATTTCCCATCGGGCCTGTGATTTATATAAAGTGCAGCCTGACCCCGGCTCATGCACACGGTCGTAGACGTTTTTGTGGTCCGCAAAACACTGATATATCCTATCCTTGTCCACAAAACGGACATGTTTAATTTCCGCAGGGCTGAGGAATAGACTCTTGCAGCCCCATTGGGATGAATGGATCCACATCTGACCCACAAAAAATGCAGATCAGATGCGGCCCAAAATCACGGTGGTGTGCATGAGCCCTTAACCAGAATAGACGAGAATAGGGATCTGGTAGATCAGATTTGCTTCATAAGTGAAATTTTTCACTCGAACTTGTGCGAAAACCCCCTCCCTCTGCAGCGTGAGGACCATGGTCTTTGCCTATGAGATGTAGAGTCGTTCAGCGGCACTGCCAACCGCAGGCTCTGCAGGGATTCCAGCATTGAGGCACTGAAGGGGTTAAGCTGCCCGTGCCAGGTTTCCACCAGTTTTACATTTGCAAGTTCTCTTTTTTTTATCACAGCCGCTCCTTAAAACGTCATCACAAGTCCGACCACACCCACCCGGCAGCGGTGACCTGCGCAGGCAAGTGAAGAGCTGCCCCGGGCTGCAGATTGTGTAATACGCAGAGGAGATCGGTGCGGTGTGACACATCTGCAGTGTACGGAGAGGTGCTGAGTCCTAGGTCGTGGTCCCCCTGCTCTTTCTAATGGAGCACAGACTTGCATTAGTCTCCCCTTCAGACCCCTATTGCCCTTTTTCTGGCTCCTCCCCTTACCTGATGTGCGGCAGTGTAAAGCACAGGGAAGATGCAGAGCATACGCCTGAGCCTCTAAGACAAAATTCAGATTTATTCAGACTGCTTTATACAGTTAATAATAATAATAACTGTGCCTTAATGGAGTAAAACTGCAGTGTAAAGTATGAAGGAGGGACCAAGAAGCCGCCTAATCCAAGCAGGGGCCAGGTTAGGGTGTGTGCAGTCAGGAGATGGGTCCATTGCCTGGGGCCACAATTCCTGCAAATATATAGCAACAAATAAAATTTGGAAAAATAACAAACAAGTATAAAAAAAATAAAGGAATAAAAAAGACAAATATTGCAGAGTCGTTGTAGTGAGTGGATTCTCTTTGTGTTTGTTCCAGTGCTGGACACCGCCGGGCAGGAGGAGTTCAGCGCCATGAGGGAGCAGTACATGAGAACCGGCGATGGTTTCCTCATCGTTTACTCGGTCACGGATAAGGCGAGCTTCGAACACGTTGATCGATTTCATCAACTCATCCTCAGGGTCAAAGACAGGTGAGAACGGGGAGCAGGAGCCGGGGTGTCGCCATCTTTTGGGGTCATTGAGAAATGTCTCATCCTTTATCTGGCAAAGTACATAATGATAATCAAGATGCTTACATTTACTAATATTATGTGGTTGGCAAAATATACTGAACTGATAACACGGGGCAATAGACTGTATTCTCCTGTCCTACAGTCATCCTCTCCCCTGAAATGGCTGATAACAGGGAGCAATAGACTGTATTCTCCTGTCCTACAGTCATCCTCTCCCCTGAAATGGCTGATAACAGGGGGCAATAGACTGTATTCTCCTGTCCTACAGTCATCCTCTCCCCCTGAAATGGCTGATAACAGGGGGCAATAGACTGTATTCTCCTGTCCTACAGTCATCCTCTCCCCTGAAATGGCTGATAACAGGGGGCAATAGACTGTATTCTCCTGTCCTACAGTCATCCTCTTCCCTGAAATAGCTGATAACAGGGGGCAATAGACTGTATTCTCCTGTCCTACAGTCATCCTCTCCCCTGAAATGGCTGATAACAGGGGGCAATAGACTGTATTCTCCTGTCCTACAGTCATCCTCTCCCCTGAAATGGCTGATAACAGGGAGCAATAGACTGTATTCTCCTGTCCTACAGTCATCCTCTCCCCTGAAATGGCTGATAACAGGGGGCAATAGACTGTATTCTCCTGTCCTACAGTCATCCTCTTCCCTGAAATAGCTGATAACAGGGGGCAATAGACTGTATTCTCCTGTCCTACAGTCATCCTCTCCCCTGAAATGGCTGATAACAGGGGCAATAGACTGTATTCTCCTGTCCTACAGTCATCCTCTCCCTGAAATGGCTGATAACAGGGGCAATAGATTGTATTCTCCTGTCCTACAGTGATCCTCTCCCTGAAATGGCAGATAACAGGGGCAATAGACTGTATTCTCCTGTCCTACAGTCATCCTCTCCCCTGAAATGGCTGATAACAGGGAGCAATAGACTGTATTCTCCTGTCCTACAGTCATCCTCTCCCCTGAAATGGCTGATAACAGGGGGTAATAGACTGTATTCTCCTGTCCTACAGTCATCCTCTCCCCTGAAATGGCTGATAACAGGGGCAATAGATTGTATTCTCCTGTCCTACAGTGATCCTCTCCCCTGAAATGGCAGATAACAGGGGGCAATAGACTGTATTCTCCTGTCCTACAGTCATCCTCTCCCCTGAAATGGCTGATAACAGGGGCAATAGATTGTATTCTCCTGTCCTACAGTGATCCTCTCCCCTGAAATGGCTGATAACAGGGGGCAATAGACTGTATTCTCCTGTCTTACAGCCATCCTCTCCCCTGAAATGGCTGATAACAGGGACAATAGACTGTATTCTCCTGTCCTACAGTCATCCTCTCCCCTGAAATGGCTGATAACAGGGGGCAATAGACTGTATTCTCCTGTCCTACAGTCATCCTCTCCCCTGAAATGGCTGATAACAGGGGGCAATAGACTGTATTCTCCTGTCCTACAGTCATCCTCTCCCCTGAAATGGCTGATAACAGGGATCAATAGATTGTATTCTCCTGTCCTACTGTCATCCTCTCCCCTGAAATGGCTGATAACAGGGGGCAATAGACTGTATTCTCCTGTCCTACAGTCATCCTCTCCCCTGAAATGGCTGATAACAGGGGGCAATAGACTGTATTCTCCTGTCCTACAGTCATCCTCCCCCTGAAATGGCTGATAACAGGGGGCAATAGACTGTATTCTCCTGTCCTACAGTCATCCTCTCCCCTGAAATGGCTGATAACAGGGATCAATAGATTGTATTCTCCTGTCCTACTGTCATCCTCTCCCCTGAAATGGCTGATAACAGGGGGCAATAGACTGTATTCTCTTGTCCTACAGTCATCCTCTCCCCTGATATGGCTGATAACAGGAGGCAATAGACTGTATTCTCCTGTCCTACAGTCATCCTCCCCCTGAAATGGCTGATAACAGGGGGCAATAGACTGTATTCTCCTGTCCTACAGTCATCCTCTCCCCTGAAATGGCTGATAACAGGGATCAATAGATTGTATTCTCCTGTCCTACTGTCATCCTCTCCCCTGAAATGGCTGATAACAGGGGGCAATAGACTGTATTCTCCTGTCCTACAGTCATCCTCTCCCCTGAAATGGCTGATAACAGGGGCAATAGACTGTATTCTCCTGTCCTACAGTCATCCTCCCCTGAAATGGCTGATAACAGGGGGCAATAGACTGTATTCTCCTGTCCTACAGTCATCCTCTCCCCTGAAATGGCTGATAACAGGGATCAATAGATTGTATTCTCCTGTCCTACTGTCATCCTCTCCCCTGAAATGGCTGATAACAGGGGGCAATAGACTGTATTCTCTTGTCCTACAGTCATCCTCTCCCCTGATATGGCTGATAACAGGAGGCAATAGACTGTATTCTCCTGTCCTACAGTCATCCTCTCCCCTGAAATGGCTGATAACAGGGGGCAATAGATTGTATTCTCCTGTCCTACAGTCATCCTCTCCCCTGAAATGGCTGATAACAGGGGGCAATAGATTGTATTCTCTTGTCCTACAGTCATCCTCTCCCCTGATATGGCTGATAACAGGAGGCAATAGACTGTATTCTTCTGTCCTACAGTCATCCTCTCCCCTGAAATGGCTGATAACAGGGGGCAATAGATTGTATTCTCCTGTCCTACAGTCATCCTCTCCCCTGAAATGGCTGATAACAGGGGGCAATAGACTGTATTCTCCTGTCCTACAGTCATCCTCTCCCCTGAAATGGCTGATAACAGGGGCAATAGACTGTATTCTCCTGTCCTACAGTCATCCTCTCCCCTGAAATGGCTGATAACAGGGGCAATAGACTGTATTCTCCTGTCCTACAGTCATCCTCTCCCCTGAAATGGCTGATAACAGGGGGCAATAGACTGTATTCTCCTGTCCTACAGTCATCCTCTCCCCTGAAATGGCTGATAACAGGGGGCAATAGATTGTATTCTCCTGTCCTACAGTCATCCTCTCCCCTGAAATGGCTGATAACAGGGGCAATAGACTGTATTCTCCTGTCCTACAGTCATCCTCTCCCCTGAAATGGCTGATAACAGGGGCAATAGACTGTATTCTCCTGTCCTACAGTCATCCTCTCCCCTGAAATGGCTGATAACAGGGGCAATAGACTGTATTCTCCTGTCCTACAGTCATCCTCTCCCCTGAAATGGCTGATAACAGGGGGCAATAGACTGTATTCTCCTGTCTTACAGTCATCCTCTCCCCTGAAATGGCTGATAACAGGGGGCAATAGACTGTATTCTCCTGTCCTACAGTCATCCTCTCCCCTGAAATGGCTGATAACAGGGGCAATAGACTGTATTCTCCTGTCCTACAGTCATCCTCTCCCCTGAAATGGCTGATAACAGGGGGCAATAGACTGTATTCTCCTGTCCTACAGTCATCCTCTCCCCTGAAATGGCTGATAACAGGGGGCAATAGACTGTATTCTCCTGTCCTACAGTCATCCTCTCCCCTGAAATGGCTGATAACAGGGGGCAATAGACTGTATTCTCCTGTCCTACAGTCATCCTCTCCCCTGAAATGGCTGATAACAGGGGGCAATAGACTGTATTCTCCTGTCCTACAGTCATCCTCTCCCCTGAAATGGCTGATAACAGGGGGCAATAGACTGTATTCTCCAGTCCTACAGTCATCCTCTCCCCTGAAATGGCTGATAACAGGGAGCAATAGACTGTATTCTCCTGTCCTACAGTCATCCTCCCCCCTGAAATGGCTGATAACAGGTGGCAATATACTGTATTCTCCTGTCCTACAGTCATCCTCTCTCCTGAAATGGCTGATAACAGGGAGCAATAGACTGTATTCTCCTGTCCTACAGTCATCCTCTCTCCTGAAATGGCTGATAACAGGGGGCAATAGACTGTATTCTCCTGTCCTACAGTCATCCTCTCCCCTGAAATGGCTGATAACAGGGGGCAATAGACTGTATTCTCCTGTCCTACAGTCATCCTCCCCCCTGAAATGGCTGCTAACAGGTGGCAATAGACTGTATTCTCCTGTCCTACAGTCATCCTCTCCCCTGAAATGGCTGATAACAGGAGGCTATAGATTGTATTCTCCTGTCCTACAGTCATCCTCTCCCCTGAAATGGCTGATAACAGGGGGCAATAGACTGTATTCTCCTGTCCTACAGTCATCCTCCCCCCTGAAATGGCTGGTAACAGGGGGCAATAGACTGTATTCTCCTGTCCTACAGTCATCCTCTCCCCTGAAATGGCTGATAACAGGGGGCAATAGACTGTATTCTCCTGTCCTACAGTCATCCTCTCCTCTGAAATGGCTGATAACAGGGGGCAATAGACGGTATTCTCCTGTCCTACAGTCATCCTCTCCCCTGAAATGGCTGATAACAGGGGGCAATAGACTGTATTCTCCTGTCCTACAGTGATCCTCTCCCCTGAAATGGCTGATAACAGGGAGCAATAGACTGTATTCTCCTGTCCTACAGTCATCCTCTCCCCTGAAATGGCTGATAACAGGGGGCAATAGATTGTATTCTCCTGTCCTACAGTCATCCTCTCCCCTGAAATGGCTGATAACAGGGGGCAATAGACTGTATTCTCCTGTCCTACAGTCATCCTCTCCCCTGAAATGGCTGATAACAGGGGGCAATAGACTGTATTCTCCTGTCCTACAGTCATCCTCTCCCCTGAAATGGCTGATAACAGGGGGCAATAGACTGTATTCTCCTGTCCTACAGTCATCCCCTCCCCTGAAATGGCTGATAACAGGGGCAATAGACTGTATTCTTTAGAACAGAAGGCGTAGCACCCCTTTAAATTCTGTACGAGCCAACTTCATATAGATTTTTTTTCTTCTTTCAGAGACTCTTTCCCAATAATTTTAGTCGCGAACAAAGTGGATCTGATGCACTTAAGAAAAATATCAAGTGAACAAGGGAAAGAGATGGCGGTAAAACACAACGTAAGTGCAGGGGCTGATGGGAAAAAATGGACTAAAACGCAGTGAGATGCTAATAAAGTGACTTAAAGGGGCTGTCCACTCCGCACTATCCTTTGTGTAGCTGTAAGGCAACTGGCTGCGGCAGGAGCCCTCTCCTACTAAGCCCCACCCCTTTGTTAGCCCCTCCCACTTAGACGCCTGACATTGGAAGACTGGCACAGGTGCTCTGGCACAGGAGCTCTGATAACTGGACGGCTCCAAGGCCTGAACATGACCAGGACAGAAACGATGAAGGTCTCCGGAGACTAACAGCAAGCAGAGATCTTACAAACTGTGTAAAGCTGCAACTAAATAAGCTGATGACTACCTACTTATAAAAAAGTACAGGCCAGATGGATGCAGGATCAGATTAAACAGGGTTTGACAGTTTGGAGACACATATCCCTGCATGGGAGCTGTGTACACAAGGCGAGAGATTTTTAATCTGGACTGTTTGCAGAGTTGCCTAATTTTTCTATTAAAAATAAATTATTTCAAGTGTAGACAGAGCGGCAGAGTTATTGAGACTAACCTATCAGGCGGTGCGACGCACGTCGTCTGTCATTGCGCACAAACTAAAATCTACGACAACTTTGCGGTTGGTTTCTGTTATAATTTGGTAAATGTGTCAGACCAAGGAAGATCCTCCCCCTTCTGATAAAAGTGAGTCATATATGAAAATGTCATGTTTTCCTATGTACTACAGCTCCCAGCCTCCTCCAACCCCAACCATCATCCTCCGAAAATGTCTGAGGCTGACAACCTTGTTCTGTTTGGATTTCAGATTCCTTATATTGAAACCAGTGCCAAGGATCCTCCTCAGAACGTGGACAAAGCCTTCCATGACCTCGTCAGGGTGATCAGGTGAGAGCCCGTGCAGCCCCCTGCAGTGACCCCCCCCCCAACCTCTGTTACATCTGCCCATTTCACATTGGCAAGGGTCGGGACCAAATCTTATTAGGTTTCTGCATCCCCCCTGCTTTAAACTGCAGCCCTTTACACTTTTGACTCCTCTATTTAAATTGTGTGTTGACCAGCAGTTGGCATCACCAGTGCCGCAGCATTAATGGGGGTCTTCACCCCGACATACGCAGGTCACAGAAGAATGTATCAGTGTTACAATATTAAACCTTCCCTTTGTTACAATGTTTCGCAGGCAGCAGGTTCCAGACAAGAATCAGAAGCGGAAGAGAAACACCAAGTGGCGGGGCGACCGCGGGACGGGCACACACAGGCCGTTCTGCGTGGTCTTGTGACATCTGGGCATGGACACAACTGCCGAACACTGCCTGTCCTGTACCCGCAGCGACCCCGGCTTGGGGGCTGCCACATCCAATACTTGATGCCGGGCCAGAACCACGCTGTCTGTGTAGACCGCCGCGCCCACTCCACGAGCTGAGATGGTGGGCAATGCTGCCAGTGCCCACTGACAAGATGGCACCGACTGAACCTCCCCTCCCCCTCCTGTTGGAGTGGGGACGTATTTATTCCTGTATAATGTGGTACTTTTTTTGTTCATGGCAGGAATGACATTTTTTGGAAGGGATCAATCCCTCAGGCACGAAGCCATTTGGCCGCAGCGCCCGAAGCAGGCCTGAGGTCCGGGTGTTAACCACTGCATTGCCAGAGAGCACAGCGCTGCTGCCCTTAAAGTGCCAGGGCACACGAGACAATGGATTTATGTTGCACTTTTTAAGTATTTCTGACTCCTCGTCACCAGTGCCCATCCCCCGGTACAGAGGACCATGAGACTGCAGTATCATATGGTAGAGCACCTCTGCCCCCGTCAGTGATCCCCACCCCCTGGTGCTATGTTACAAGGTCTTAGGTTCTGAACTCTTGATTTCCCCTCCAGGATCCGGACCACCGCAGGATTCGAGGAGGTTTTTTTTTGCATTTTTTTTTATACCTTTGTTTTACGTCATTTTTAATGAATCAGCCATGAAGCACTTTCTTCTAGGACCCGCATATCCTGTGTCTCTGGTGCTCGCCCAGTCTCCTGCAAGCCATAGGCCGGCGCTGAAAGGGTTAACCAGCTGAATCTGAAATGAATTTTGGGAGGGGAGAACACATTCCAGTTGGCGGGGAACCCCAGACAATGTGTCAAACCCTGGAAAGAGGCCAGAAGGAATGAAAAGGGCCCTTCTCTTCCCCGAGTATTTTCACTTGTGTGAGGACTTGTCGAGTAGTGTTTTAGTGAGACACGAAATCCGATGGGAGTTACCAGGCGGTGGGAAAAACGGCCGCAATGTAATTCCACACAGTTGTGTTTTATTATTTTCCTTGTGAATGTATTAAATTATTTCTAGGGGAATAAAACAGTAGGAACGTCTGCTCCGGAGGAAGCGTCGCTGCTTATTCCATATCCGGGACGTGAAATGGGATTTTATATTTCTAGAATGAATCTGCTGACAAAACCAAGAGAAGATGAGAGAATCCGGAGCAAAAGTACCGAAAAACACTGAGAATCTGAACCGCAGCCACATAACTGTGCACAGGAAGCAGCATCATAGCAACTATATCACTGTACATAGCAGCAGCAGTATTGTAGTTATATTCCTGTACATAGGAGGCAGTATTATAGTAGTTATATTCTAGTACATAGGAGCAGTATTATAGTAGTTATATTCTTATACATAGGAGCAGTATTATAGTAGTTATATTCTTGTACATAGGAGGCAGTATTATAGTAGTTATATTCTTGTATATAGGAGCAGTATTATAGTAGTTATATTCCTGTACACAGGAGCAGTATTATAGTAGTTATATTCCTGTACACAGGAGCAGTATTATAGTAGTTATATTCTTGTACATAGGAGCAGTATTATAGTAGTTATATTCCTGTACATAGGAGCAGTATTATAGTAGTTATATCTTGTACATAGGAGGCAGTATTATAGTAGTTATAATACTTGTACATAGGGGCAGTATTATAGTAGTTATATCTTGTACATAGGAGGCAGTATTATAGTAGTTATAATACTTGTACATAGGGGCAGTATTATAGTAGTTATATTCTTGTACATAGGAGCAGTATTATAGTAGTTATATTCTTATACATAGGAGCAGTATTATAGTAGTTATATTCTTGCATATAGAAGCAGTATTATAGTAGTTATATTCTTGTACATAGGAGGCAGTATTATAGTAGTATATTCTTGTACATAGGAGGCAGTATTATAGTAGTTATATTCCTGTACATAGGAGCAGTATTATAATAGTTATATTCTTATACATAGGAGGCAGTATTATAGTAGTTATATTCTTGTACATAGGAGCAGTATTATAGTAGTTATATTCTTGTACTTAGGAGGCAGTATTATAGTAGTTATATCTTGTACATAGGAGGCAGTATTATAGTAGTTATATCTTGTACATAGGAGCAGTATTATAGTAGTTATATTCTTGTACATAGGAGCAGTATTATAGTAGTTATATCTTGTACATAGGAGGCAGTATTATAGTAGTTATATCTTGTACATAGGGGATGGTGCTGTAGCTAGTAGTTCATATTTTAGGATAAAGGAAGGCATACTATATAAAGGTGCTTTATTCTCACAGCAGGTTAGGAATAACATAAATTATGCTACAATTGGTCAAAATTACATGTACTTTCCGTTGTGTCTGGTCATGGTTACTACATGTATGTGTGCAGTGATGTCCTTGGAGGAAGTTTGGGATATTTGAGGCTTTCAGATTCTCTCATCGTCTGATGCCATAAATAATAGTGCAGAGGCTCTGCGGAGGATGCAGGGCGATCACTGAAATCCAATGGTAATGTTATTTGGAGCCCTCGGGGGAGCTGTTCTGTCTGCGGAGCTCCACATGGAAGATACTTGTGGCCCTTGTGAACTTGATCCTATTACAAATAATCAATGCCTGACGCTGCTTAGAGTGATGTTCTCCAACACCAGAGCGAGAGAGCCGCGTTCTGTGTGACAGTATCACAGGATAGGATTAGATACAGCAACTCAGCAGACAGTATCACTGGACAGGAGTAGATACAGCCGAGAGTATCCCACAGCATCTCAGCAACAGTATCACACGAGGATTAGATACACAGCTCAACAGTGTCACATATGATAGGATTAGATACACAGCTCAGCAGACTGTATCACACAGGGTAGGATTAGATACACAACTCAGCAGACAGTATCACACAGGGTAGGATTAGATACACAGCTCAGCAGGCAGTATCACACAGGAGAGGATTAGATACACAGCTCAGCAGGCAGTATCACACAGGAGAGGATTAGATACACAGCTCAGCAGACAGTATCACAGAGGATAGGATTAGATACAGTGACTCAGCAGACAGTATCACACAGGATAGGATTAGATACACAGCTCAGCAGACTATCACACAGGAGAGGATTAGATACACAGCTCAGCACACAGTATCACACAGGATAGGATTAGATACACAGCTCAGCAGGCAGTGTCACACAGGAGAGGATTAGATACACAGCTCAGCACACAGTATCACACAGGATAGGATTAGATACACAGCTCAGCAGACTATCACACAGGAGAGGATTAGATACAGTGACTCAGCAGACAGTACCGCACAGGATAGGATTAGATACGGGTTTTGTATCTACACAGCTGCCAGTCCCTCTGAATCGCACTGTACGAGGTTCGCTCTTGTTTTTTGGAGGACGACCTTTGTGAAGAAAAACAGAAAAGTGGATGGAAATAATCTCTGTGGGACCCGGGTGATCAGTCAGCGCCAGTCTTTATCCACAGGGCCTGGCATGTCTGGTCACAAGACTGAATCCACGGATGATGGGCGATGGCAGATGTGTCTTCGGTTTCGATCTGTTTCAGGCTTTCTGCACACATTGCGGATCTGTATGCAAATAATCCACATGGAAACCAAAAACGCACCAAAATCTGTACATAAATCTGCTGCCAAAAGCTTGAAAAACTGCACTGATTGAATGCAGATTTTATGCATAAAGTACAAACTCCATTGAATATATGGCTGAAAAAATGCAACAAATCGGCCGCAGAGACGCACGCAGAATTGTCGTACTGTGCATTGGCAGATACACACAGCAGGCCAGTTTCCACAGAGAAACGAAACACAAAGGGGGTCATTTATGATTAGCTACACACCACTCTTTGGCGTATGTCAGTCACAGATTTGATTGCAAAGGGGATTTGCGGACAAATGTGCGACTTCTCCCCCTTCCACGAAAAGGGGTGTAGCGTGTGTGAGGAAGAGGGTCAATTATCGTTTTCTACACCAGTTTTTGCCATAGAACATTATCTAAATCTATGACAGCAAGGGAGCTCACGTAGATTTAAGGCTTTTAGGTGCCGGCGGTGGATCCGCCTCTACATAAATTTGGCCTATCAAGCGCCAGCGCAGAAGTATTAAGACCAGAGTCTAAAATGCCGGTGTTAATAACTGACCCGAAAAGTGTGCATATGATTTGTCTAATCTCATACAATCTCCTGGTTCTGTATCACACTGAGGTTTTTCTGCGTGATAAAACTGCGTAATCCGCAACGTGTAGCAAATGCAATTGAAAGATTACCCAGAGAACAGATCTTGTTGGCGCCCCCTGGTGGTCCACAAGCAAAATGCAGGCCAATTCTCTGCCAGGTGATGTCCTTTTGCAATATATGGAGAAGCCCCTGTGATAGCCAGTATCCACACCAGATCTCTGCGCAGAGCGTACCTATTACATCCTTACACGTCTGCACGAGGACAACGTCCACTGTGGAAATCTTATAGTCCTTATATAGCGCCACCACATTCCACAGCGATGTACAATTCAGAGGGTTCATTGACAAATCAAAATGGACATCACAGGATTACAGGCTAATATACAAATGAGACACTAGGAGTGAGGGCCCGGCTCACAAGAGCTTACAATCTATGCGGAAATGGAGGTGAGACAAATGGTAACATTGATTGTTATAAAGTGGTCAGGCAATCTTTATACTAGATCAGAGATGAGCAACCTCCGGCACTCCAGCTGTTCTGAAACTACAACTCCCAGAACCCACCCTTCACTTCTGTGGGAGTCACAAGAACATGCTGGGAGTTGTAGTTTCACAGCAGCTGGAGTGCCGAAGAATGCTGATCCCTGTACTAGAAAGATCAGTGCAGACAGAGCTGGATGATCCAGTGCATCGAGTGTGGGGATTACTGTCAAAAGATGGCGTTCATGTCTGAAAAATGGGGGGGAGTAAAGCGGAAGAGTCAGTTTAAGGAAGATGATAACCTGCCCGTATTGATGCGTTGTTAAGGCACGTTTAAAGTTAAGAAAGTTGGGAATAAACCTGATTGTCCATTGAAGTGTATTCCAGAGAACTGGTGCAGCTCAAGAAAAGTCTTAAAGTCAAGAGTGAGAGATTCAAATTATGGATGGTATTAATCTTAGGTCAGTGGCAGAACGAAGAGCACAGGTAGGATGGTAGACAGAGATGGGGGAAGAGATGTAGGGGGTGCAGCACTGTGGAGAGTACAGGTAGGATGGTAGACAGAGATGAGGAGGAGATGTAGGAGGTGCAGCACTGTGGAGAGCACAGGTAGGATGGTAGAAAGAGATGAGAGGGAGATGTAGGGGTGCAGCACTGTGGAGGACATGGGTAGGATGGTAGAAAGAGATGTAGGGGGTGCAGCACTGTGGAGAGCACGGGCAGGATGGTAGACAGAGATGAGGAGGCGATGTAGGGGGTGCAGCACTGTGGAGAGCACAGGTAGGATGGTAGACAGAAATGAGAGGGAGATGTAGGGGGTGCAGTACTGTGGAGAGCACAGGTAGGATGGTAGACAGAGATGAGGGAAGAGATGTAGGGGTGCAGCACTGTGGAGAACATGGGTAGGATGGTAGAAAGAGATGTAGGGGGTGCAGCACTGTGGAGAGCACAGGTAGGATGGTAGACAGAGATGAGGGAAGAGATGTAAGGGTGCAGCACTGTGGAGGACATGGGTAGGATGGTAGAAAGAGATGTAGGGGGTGCAGCACTGTGGAGAGCATGGATAGGATGGTAGACAGAGATGAGGGAAGAGATGTACGGGGTGGAGCACTGAGGAGAGCATGAGAAGGATGGTAGACAGAGATGAGGCAGGAGATGTAGGGGTGCAGCACTGTGGACAGCATGGGTAAGATGGTAGACAGAGATGAGTAGGGGGTGCAGCACTGTGGAGAGCACGTGTAGGTGTAGGCAGTGCAGGGATAGTGTATCGCCATGTGCATCACTGTGCAGTGCATTCATAGTTAATCCGTTCTGTTAGGGATACAGTTAGTGTGCCTCAGTATTTAAGGCAGGTGTCATATATAGCCGTATGCATCACTGCTGATGACACTGTCCCTACTGTGTCATGGGGCCACTGTGGTCACTGTTACTTCCACGTATGGAGCAGACTCACTGCAGCAGCCCACTCCATACATTCCTTCAGCCTCTGAGATGTATGCATATACCCGATTTACAGCAGTTCATGATAAACTGATTCATAACTAATCGAAGTTCTTGACAAACTGAATTGAATTTTTCAAAACTTCACTCATCTCTAGTCATCAGCATAGAGATGGTACTGAATGCCAAATCTACTGAGTCTGTCCGTTGGGGGCTGTGTAGAGAGAAAAGAGGAGAGAACCTAGGACTGAACCCTCCGGAACGCCAACAGGGAGAGGAGAAGTAGAGCACGTGGATGACACACTGAAGGAGAGGCCGGAGAGATAGGAAGAAAACCAGGAGAGAACGGTATTCTTAAGACTGACAGATTGGAGCATGGTGAGGAGGAGATGGGGGTCCACAGTGTCAAATACTGCAGAGAGATCCAGAAGAATAAATAGAGAGTAGTTGCCATTCCTTTTCACTGTCAAGAGATCATTAGACACTTTGGTGAGGGCAGTTTCTGTAAAGTGCGAAAATCAGAATGTAAGGGGTAAAGGAGAGCGTTTGGAGAAAGGCTAATTATTAGGCGAGAGTAGACCAGGGGCTCCAGGTAATATGTGGAGGACGGGTCAATAGATGTTTACGTTAGTAGTTAGGTTATAACAGAATGTTTAAAAGAGGACAGAAAGATACCAGAAGAAAGAGAGGTTAAAGATTGTAGTTGGGTAAGAAATGACAGCCGAGAAGTGGGACAGGATGAAGTGTAAGGGAATAGGATCACTGCTGCAGGTCATGGGTGGAGAAGAAGAGAGAAGCCTGGAGACTTCTTCTGTTACAGGGCCGATGGAAGAGAGAGAAGAAGTGAAGGTGCGGGATGGAGGGGGATCAATGGTGGATTATAGGGATGTCCCAATACCATTTTTTTAGAGTACCGATACTTTTATTTAAGTACTCGCCGGAACCAATTACCGATACCAAATTTAACAATAAAATAAATAACACATTGACCACTGACCAACCAAAAGTCCAAAAACATAACAGCCCCCAGCCTCTCATTAGCCCCCCAGCCTCTCATCAGCACCCAGCCTCTCATTAGCCCCCCAGCCTCTCATTAGCCCCCAGCCTCTCATCAGCCCCCAGCCTCTCATTAGCCCCCCCCAGCCTCTCATCAGCTCCCCCAGCCTCAATCCCCGCCCCTCCCCAGTATTAAAATCATTGGTGGCAGTGGCCACAGGGTCCCGCTCCTCTTCCATCATTGGTGGCAGTGGCCACAGGGTCCCCCTCCCCCATTGGTGGCAGTACACCCTCCCTGTCCCCCCATCATTGGTGGTGAAGTGGCAGTGATCGGCAGTGTAATGCTGGGGCTCCGATCGGTTACCATGGCAGCCAGGACGCTACTGAAGTCCTGGCTGCCATGGTCAGTTAGTGAGCAGCATTATACTCACGTGCGCCGTGGCCGCCGGGCTCTCCCTTTGCTATAAGCAATGCGCCGCACAGACAGAAGAAGGAGAGCGGGCAGCCACGGCGCATGTGAGTATAATGCTGCTCACTATCTGACCATGGCAGCCAGGACTTCAGTAGCGTCCTGGCTGCCATGGTAACCGATCAGAGCCCCAGCATTACACTGTTGGGACTCCGATCACTGCCACTGCACCACCATTGATGGGGGGGACTGGGAGGGCGCACTGCCACCAATGGGGGAGGGGGACCCTGTGGACACTGCCACCAATGATTTATACTGGGGAGGGAGGAGGGGTTGAGGAAACACTGCACCACCAATGCAAATTGAAACATTCCCGACACCCGGCCTCTGAAAGGGCTGCGATCCATGCAATTAACCCCTCAACCTGAGGGGTTAATTGTGCAGATCGCAGCCCTTTCAGAGGTTCCGGTGCCGGGAACGTGAATCACAGGGCACAGAATGGAGCCGCCACACAGAGGTCCCGCCCCCATGCCGATCAGCTGGGACACGCTGCAGTCCCCGAGCGACGCTGCACTGCCTTCCGGTATCGGCGGCGGTATCGGGGACATTTGCACGAGTACAAGTACTCGGCAAATGTCCGGTATCGGTCCCGATACCGATACTGGTATCGGGACATCCCTAGTGGATTATGACTGGGAGAGTATTTCCTGTGGGATGTTTTCAATCTTATCTCTAAAGTTGGTGGCCAGGTCTTCAGCACTGTTATAGGATGGGGGGTCTGTGGATGACACTGTTATAGGATGGGGGGTCTGTGGATGACACTGTTATAGGATGGGGGGTCTGTGGATGACACTGTTATAGGATGGGGGTCTGTGGATGACACTGTTATAGGATGGGGGTCTGTGGATGGCACTGTTATAGGATGGGGGTCTGTGGATGATACTGTTATAGGATGGGGGGTCTGTGGATGATACTGTTATAGGATGGGGCGTCTGTGGATGATACTGTTATAGGATGGGGGTCTGTGGATGACACTGTTATAGGATGGGGGTCTGTGGATGACACTGTTATAGGATGGGGGTCTGTGGATGACACTGTTATAGGATGGGGGTCTGTGGATGACACTGTTATAAGATGGGGGTCTGTGGATGATACTGTTATAGGATGGGGGGTCTGGGGATGACACTGTTATAGGATGGGGGTCTGTGGATGACACTGTTATAGGATGGGGGGTCTGTGGATGACACTGTTATAGGATGGGGGTCTGTGGATGACACTGTTATAGGATGGGGGTCTGTGGATGACACTGTTATAGGATGGGGGTCTGTGGATGATACTGTTATAGGATGGGGGTCTCTGGATGATACTGTTATAGGATGGGGGGTCTGTGGATGATACTGTTATAGGATGGGGCGTCTGTGGATGACACTGTTATAGGATGGGGGGTCTGTGGATGACACTGTTATACGATGGGGGTCTGGGGATGACACTGTTATAGGATGGGGGTCTGTGGATGACACTGTTATAGGATGGGGGTCTGTGGATGACACTGTTATAAGATGGGGGTCTGTGGATGACACTGTTATAGGATGGGGGTCTGGGGATGACACTGTTATAGGATGGGGGTCTGTGGATGACACTGTTATAGGATGGGGGTCTGTGGATGACACTGTTATAGGATGGGGGTCTGTGGATGACACTGTTATAAGATGGGGGGTCTGTGGATGACACTGTTATAGGATGGGGGGTCTGGGGATGACACTGTTATAGGATGGGGGGGTCTGTGGATGACACTGTTATAGGATGGGGGTCTGTGGATGACACTGTTATAGGATGGGGGGTCTGTGGATGACACTGTTATAGGATGAGGGGTCTGTGGATGACACTGTTATAGGATGGGGGGTCTGTGGATGACACTGTTATAAGATGGGGGGTCTGTGGATGACACTGTTATAGGATGGGGGGGTCTGGGGATGACACTGTTATAGGATGGGGGGTCTGTGGATGACACTGTTTTAATGATGGGCACATACATTTTAGGGCTGAAGAGGGAGTGAAGAGTAGCAAAAAGTCGTTGCGGGTTATTTGAAAGAGAGGAGGTGAGAGAAGTAGGATTGTTTGGCAAGGTGGAGGGAAGAATTATAGGTTTTAAGTAGGGATGTCCCGATACCGATACCAATATGGGTATCGGGACGGATACCAGACATTTGCACAAGTACTTGTACTCATGCAAATGTCGCCGATACCACTTCTGATACCTGGTGGGGACGGCGGCGGGTTCCTTGTCGGCTTCCATGCGGCGGCGGTGTTCTAACAAATTTCTCTACCCTCGCCACTTCCTGTTGGGACGCGGCTGCACCAGACATGACGTTCCCAGCTTTGGAAGGAGTGCCGTGCTGCGCAGAACGATGGGGTAGGAAAATTTGACCTGATAGAACAGTCAAGATGCTGCATATGATCAAACACTGCGCGTGCGCAATGAGTGGTAGGGAGATCTCCTTATTCCCCCACACTGTGCAGGCGCGGTGATCAGATAGCTGTTCAGTATAAGAGATCTCCTGGTCCACTGGTGTATCCCGACGGAAGTAGTTATCCGCGCTTGCGCACTGGCCTGTAATTTTTCCCTACCCTCTAACTGCTGCTGAGGCTCCCGGCGCATGCGCACTGTCAGTCGGTGTCCAGCTGAGAGGTAAGGCGCAAGCGCATTAGGTGGCCCTTCTCCCCAACTCTGATGTGAAATTTCCCTACCGAGGGTATAGGTACTCGGTATCGGTACTCATATTCGGTTTTAAAAAAATGGTATTGGGACATCCCTAGTTTTAAGCATACATTTTTAGTGGAGGTAATCTACTAATGTGTGATTTTCTCCATAAACGTTTGGCACACCTAGAGCAGCGCTGGAGATAACGTGTTTCGGGTGTGTGCCAGGGGTCGGAGTGTAATGGGCGCTGCTTCATCCAGGGGGTTTTTAGGGTTTGGTTGAAAAGATTGGCAGCCAGAAAGAGAGAGGGAAGAGACCGAAGAGATTGGGGCGAGTGTGAACTGTGGGGTGTCAGTAAGCTGCCGGGAATGAATGGCCTGTAGGCTTCTGTATGTGGGAAAAGTAGGAAAGACATGAGAAGAGAAGATCCTCATAAAAAAGGAAAGAAGATTGTGGTCAGAAAGCGGGAAGGATGAACTGATGAAGTCAGAGACTGAGCCGAGGAGGAAGAAGACTAGATCAAGCACATTGGCGTCTTTGTTTCAGAGGCCGAGAGAGGAGGATATAGGAAGAAAGTGAGAGGCCGATGGGGAGATAGGACCATCAATCGGCATGGCGGAATCACCCTGATGGTATACGATAGAAAATGAGGAAGACAAGAAGCAAATTGGGGTGAGCCTGGGGGACGACAGACAACAGCCACTCGCAGGGGGCATGGGTGGAAGAGTCTGATGTGTGCACCTGTAGAGGGAAGTGGTAAGTTATACATATATATCTATTGGCCCCTTGAATGGCCAGTGGGGGGTCCTAGTATTTGCCCCAGGTTGCGTATATGTAAATAAATATATACAGGGCTTTTTTTCTGGCGGAACGCACCGGAACGGTGTTCCGCCACCTACCATGCTGACATTTTGACATCGCAGGCTGCGATGTATCAGCGGGGAGGGACTGGGAGAAGGAGCTGGGGGCCAGCAACTTCGGCGGGGCCGGTGCGTTCACTGTGCTCCGGCCCCGCCGCTCCAGTACAGTTATAAAATGTGTAATTTAATTAATAATGATCCATGCTGCCCCCTCTGTAGTATAACATTCAATATATCCTACACTCACAGGGCTACTGTTATATCGTAATGCAGGCCGGCCGGGCAGACGAGCGGCAGCGTGACTGACTGACATCACGTGCCTGCGCCGTCTGCTTCTTTCATAAAGTAACCGGCCTGCATTACGATATAACAGTAGCCCTGTGAGTGTAGGATATATTGAATGTTATACTACAGAGGGGGCAGCATGGATCATTATTAATTGAATTACACATTTTATAACTGTACTGGAGCGGCAATGGGGGTCTGTGGATGATACTGTTATAGGATGGGGGGTCTGTGGATGACACTGTTATAGGATGGGGGGTCTGTGGATGACACTGTTATAGGATGGGGGTCTGTGGATGACACTGTTATAGGATGGGGGTCTGTGGATGACACTGTTATAGGATGGGGGTCTGTGGATGACACTGTTATAGGATGGGGGGTCTGTGGAAGGCACTGTTATAGGATGGGGGGTCTGTGGATGATACTGTTATAGGATGGGGGGTCTGTGGATGACACTGTTATAGGATGGGGGGTCTGTGGATGACACTGTTATAGGATGGGGGTCTGTGGATGACACTGTTATAGGATGGGGGTCTGTGGATGACACTGTTATAGGATGGGGGTCTGTGGATGACACTGTTATAGAATAGGGGGTCTGTGGATGATACTGTTATAGGATGGGGGTCTGTGGATGACACTGTTATAGGATGGGGGTCTGTGGATGACACTGTTATAGGATGGGGGTCTGTGGATGACACTGTTATAGGATGGGAGGTCTGTGGATGACACTGTTATAGGATGGGGGTCTGTGGATGACACTGTTATAGGATGGGGGTCTGTGGATGACACTGTTATAGGATGGGGGTCTGTGGATGACACTGTTATAGGATGGGGGGTCTGTGGATGACACTGTTATAGGATGGGAGGTCTGTGGATGATACTGTTATAGGATGGGGGTCTGTGGATGACACTGTTATAGGATGGGGGTCTGTGGATGACACTGTTATAGGATGGGGGTCTGTGGATGACACTGTTATAGGATGGGAGGTCTGTGGATGACACTGTTATAGGATGGGGGTCTGTGGATGACACTGTTATAGGATGGGGGTCTGTGGATGACACTGTTATAGGATGGGGGTCTGTGGATGACACTGTTATAGGATGGGGGTCTGTGGATGACACTGTTATAGGATGGGGGTCTGTGGATGACACTGTTATAGGATGGGGGTCTGTGGATGACACTGTTATAGGATGGGGGTCTGTGGATGACACTGTTATAGGATGGGGGTCTGTGGATGACACTGTTATAGGATGGGGGTCTGTGGATGACACTGTTATAGGATGGGGGTCTGTGGATGACACTGTTATAGGATGGGGGTCTGTGGATGGCACTGTTATAGGATGGGAGGTCTGTGGATGGCACTGTTATAGGATGGGGGGTCTGTGGATGACACTGTTATAGGATGGGGGTCTGTGGATGATACTGTTATAGGATGGGGGTCTGTGGATGATACTGTTATAGGATGGGGGGGTCTGGGGATGATACTGTTATAGGATGGGGGTCTGTGGATGATACTGTTATAGGATGGGGGGTCTGTGGATGACACTGTTATAGGATGGGGGTCTGTGGATGACACTGTTATAGGATGGGGGTCTGTGGATGACACTGTTATAGGATGGGGGGTCTGTGGATGACACTGTTATAGGATGGGGGTCTGTGGATGACACTGTTATAGGATGGGGGTCTGTGGATGACACTGTTATAGGATGGGGGTCTGTGGATGACACTGTTATAGGATGGGGGTCTGTGGATGACACTGTTATAGGATGGGGGTCTGTGGATGGCACTGTTATAGGATGGGGGATCTGTGGATGACACTGTTATAGGATGGGAGGTCTGTGGATGATACTGTTATAGGATGGGGGGGTCTGTGGATGACACTGTTATAGGATGGGGGGTCTGTGGATGACACTGTTATAGGATGGGGGTCTGTGGATGACACTGTTATAGGATAGGGGTCTGTGGATGACACTGTTATAGGATGGGGGTCTGTGGATGACACTGTTATAGGATGGGGGTCTGTGGATGACACTGTTATAGGATGGGGGTCTGTGGATGACACTGTTATAGGATGGGGGTCTGTGGATGATACTGTTATAGGATGGGGGTCTGTGGATGACACTGTTATAGGATGGGGGTCTGTGGATGACACTGTTATAGGATGGGGGTCTGTGGATGACACTGTTATAGGATGGGGGTCTGTGGATGACACTGTTATAGGATGGGGGTCTGTGGATGACACTGTTATAGGATGGGGGTCTGTGGATGACACTGTTATAGGATGGGGGTCTGTGGATGACACTGTTATAGGATGGGGGTCTGTGGATGACACTGTTATAGGATGGGGGTCTGTGGATGACACTGTTATAGGATGGGGGTCTGTGGATGACACTGTTATAGGATGGGGGTCTGTGGATGACACTGTTATAGGATGGGAGGTCTGTGGATGACACTGTTATAGGATGGGGGTCTGTGGATGACACTGTTATAGGATGGGGGTCTGTGGATGACACTGTTATAGGATGGGGGTCTGTGGATGACACTGTTATAGGATGGGGGATCTGTGGATGACACTGTTATAGGATGGGGGTCTGTGGATGACACTGTTATAGGATGGGGGTCTGTGGATGACACTGTTATAGGATGGGGGTCTGTGGATGACACTGTTATAGGATGGGGGTCTGTGGATGACACTGTTATAGGATGGGGGTCTGTGGATGACACTGTTATAGGATGGGGGTCTGTGGATGACACTGTTATAGGATGGGGGTCTGTGGATGACACTGTTATAGGATGGGGGTCTGTGGATGACACTGTTATAGGATGGGGGTCTGTGGATGACACTGTTATAGGATGGGGGTCTGTGGATGACACTGTTATAGGATGGGGGTCTGTGGATGACACTGTTATAGGATGGGGGATCTGTGGATGACACTGTTATAGGATGGGGGTCTGTGGATGACACTGTTATAGGATGGGGGATCTGTGGATGACACTGTTATAGGATGGGGGTCTGTGGATGACACTGTTATAGGATGGGGGTCTGTGGATGACACTGTTATAGGATGGGGGTCTGTGGATGATACTGTTATAGGATGGGGGTCTGTGGATGACACTGTTATAGGATGGGGGTCTGTGGAAGGCACTGTTATAGGATGGGGGGTCTGTGGATGACACTGTTATAGGATGGGAGGTCTGTGGATGACACTGTTATAGGATGGGGGTCTGTGGATGACACTGTTATAGGATGGGGGGTCTGTGGATGACACTGTTATAGGATGGGGGGTCTGTGGATGACACTGTTATAGGATGGGGGGTCTGTGGATGACACTGTTATAGGATGGGGGGTCTGTGGATGACACTGTTATAGGATGGGGGGTCTGTGGAAGGCACTGTTATAGGATGGGGGATCTGTGGATGACACTGTTATAGGATGGGGGATCTGTGGATGACACTGTTATAGGATGGGGGGTCTGTGGATGACACTGTTATAGGATGGGGGATCTGTGGATGCCATCCCCAGATCCCCCATTAGCAGTGCCATCCCCAGATCCCCCATTAACAGTGCCATCCCCATCTGGGGGGTTTCTTTGCTGGGCTGGACTTTTATAGCCCCCCCAAATTTTACTTTCATCCCTGTTCTCTAAAGGGGCGGTTTTAGGGGCGGTCCTAGGGGTGGGTAGGGGCGCCGGAGGTGCGCGCTCACTTCACAGGCGGGAGGATCAAAGCGGAGGTTTAAATAACCCGGCAGTGCTGCGCTCAGGCAGTTAACCCCAGAAGCCCTAAGCGTGAACCATCCCCCCGGATGACAAGCAATAAAGCGGGGATTAACCCCTGGAGAACAAGCTCAAGTGAGAATCATCCCCTAGGACGAGCATTAACCCCGTAGTCTGGTTGAGTATTATTAACCCCTGAATATCCCACTGCCACCAATGACCCTATACCACCAACATCATTAACCCCTGCAATATCATTCCCTGAATTAACCCCTGAGTTACCCCAGCATTAACCCCTGCAATATACCTGACATATATTGCCCTGATCCCGGCCCACACCAACCAATTCCTGCCCATTAACACCTGCATTCCCGGTATTAACCCCTGCTTTCTGCCCACCCAGCTATACCTCTACATTACCCTATACCACCAACACATTGCCATATTACCTTGTATTAACCCTTTCACCAACCCTGGGTTAACCCTTTTCCCTACCTAGCCACCAACCCTTCGTTAACCCTTGCAGGACCACTCCTGTAACCTCTGATTGTATTTAACCCCTTGTTATCCCGTAGAGATAGTTTATAGCCAGGTGGGTGGCTGCTAATAGTGTGTGTATGATTGTAGGTGTATTTCCAGATAGATTGTGTCGTGTTAGCGTAGTTTAGGTGTATTGTAGTGTTGTGAGTGTATTGCGGTGTGTGTCCATATGTATATATTACTATAACCTTTTTATATAAATATATATAGATATGGCAGTAATAATAGAGATTTGCTGTGTTAATAAATATATTTTATTGTTCTAACGCAGCATATAGTCTCTTTGTAGTCGCCGTCAGTATTATTCATCGATATTTATAAGCCAAAACCAATAGTGAAACCTACAGAGAAAACGTATAAGGGCCCGTTCACATGGTACAGAATCAGCGCAAAAAATCCGGTGGCAGCCTTGTGATGGCCGTCTACCTTTTTTATGGGAGGCCATGCAACAGGGTGCTTTAATACACCAGCGCGGCAGGAAGGGCTTGTTCACATGACCGTATGTGTTTAGCGGTATGTTTTGTACGGATCAGTTTTTTGCAGACCGCAAAATACAGAAAAAGCCATACGGTCGTGTGCAGTAGGCCTTAATACAGATATTCGCGCCTCCTCTCCGCTTTGGACCTGCTCCTGGGTTTCACTTACAAATAATGATGAGAAATACTCACCGTGTGAAAACCGCCAACGTAGGCTGCTCTGACCTGTCCTCAGATGAGCTTTTCAAACACAAATCACTTCTCGCTTGCTACAAATTACACCTTATCCACAAACTGGAATCTGTCGGCCAGGTGGAGAACATGCAAAAAACGCCAGCGACATCAGTGATCGATTCCCAAAAAGGCATTCGTTTTAATGCTGCCGATTCTGCTCGACACATAAAGCAATGAGCTCCCTCTGCTGGTCACAAAGACATATTACACCGACTGCTGCGGCTCTTCATTCCTGCCTCCAATAATCATTGGAGAACGGAATCGTCGTCAGTTTATGGCAGGCATCCTCAAACTGCGGCCCTCCAGATGTTGTAAAACTACAACTCCCAGCATGCCCAGACAACCTGCAGCTATCAGGCTACAGCAGGGCGTAGTGGGAATTGTAGTTTTACAACATCTGGAGAGCCGCAGGTTGAGGATGCCTGGAGTAGGGAAACCAGTATAAGAGCCAGAACAGATAAAGAACGTTTCCTCACCAGGAAGATTCGGTTCTGCAGATTCCGGTGTCTATTCTGTCTGACGCAGAAGATCAGTCCGTTGTTTCATCTCCTTCTGCTACTTGTTCAGTCTCTTGTGAGCAGGACTTGTAGATTCCGTAGCAGTGAGTGGCGAATATTGGTCCCGTCCTAATCTCACCGCGCCGTCTTCATCGTCCATTACACACGGATGACCTCAGGATACGGCAACGTGTTTATCAATGCTGGATTTTTTTGGGTAACTTGCAACTTATTTACAGTGCGGCTCTGATTCGCTGATATTATGGTACAATTATTATTATTATTATTATTATACAATTATTATTATTATTATTATACAATTATTATTATTATTATGATACAATTATTATTATTTAACCAAAATGCCATCAATGTTGTAGTTCTAGGAAACAGGGCTTTTTACTCACAAATTTGATATTTTTTTACTTGTAAAACAAAATCCAGAATTATCGCTGCTTTTTTGGGGGCCACCTGCGGCTTTTGCAGCGTTTTCTGCACACCGTGTGGACTGACAATTATTTTTTTTATGGCGCGTTTCCCCAATAGAGAAGGCGTTTCTAGATGAACACCAAAGGGTCCTGCAGGCTGCGCATCTGAAAAAAAGCAAGAAAGAAAAGGGACGCTAAGCTAAAAGAGGGGCGCTCAACCTGCGGCCCTCCAGCTGTTGTAAAACCACAACTCCCATCATGCCCTCCTATTAACTGATAGCTGTAGGCTGTCCGGGCATGCTGGGAGTTGTAGTTTTGCAACAGTTGGAGGGCCGCAGGTTGGGCTTCCCTGAACTAAAACACCACTAGCAGAAAACTTGTGTATCCTGCATTTCCAATCTCCCATAGACTGTCAGCTCAACACCCGGAGCTGGCGATTTCTACAGCAAACAACTCAAAAACTGCAAAAAAGCAACAACAAAAAACTGATGAAAAGGCCAGAAAAAAGGGTTATCTGTATTTTTCTTTCTAAAAAGAGCTGTAAATGCTAAAAAAATAAAATGTAAAATGACTCATCAAATCCCTGCAGACCCCCTGGCAGCCCCCAGTCTATGTTCTCCAGCAGCTGCTATGGCGCCCCTCGGGGGCCTCGGCGGTCACGTACGTCTGGTGTCACTGCTCAGCCATGGGAGCCATGATGTCAGTAGTGAGGCACATGACTGCCGCCGCCATAGACTGCCGCCGTCACCTACTGGCTGCTTGCAAAAAAAGAAAAGAAACGAAAAGACCACAGGAACCACCAAAGTGTCAGCGCTAGAACGGCACAGGATGAAGAGGTTCGTTTAAAAGGGTTTCATTGTGATTTTAATACTGATGACCACTCCTCTGGATCATCAGTATCTGATCGTGGGGGTCCGACACCCGGCACCCCCGCCAATCACCTGTTTGAGAAGACAGTGGTGCTCCTGTACGCGCTGCGGCCTTCTCACAGCGCCGTACGTCGTATAGCGGCCGTGCTTGCATCAGGCTCAGCCCTATTCACTTCTATGAGGCTGAGCAGCTCCTAGCTCAGGGATCAGCAACCTCCGTCACGCCCGCTGTTCTGAAACTACAACTCCCAGAATCCTCCCTTTACTTCTATGGGAGTTACAAGAACAGGCAAATAGGTGTGCATGCTGGGAGTTGTAGTTTCACAGCAGCTGGTCATGTGACAGATGAAAGTGATGTCACTGGCCTAGAAGGCCGCGGCGCTCACAGGACTGCTGCTCCCTTCTCATACATCTGATGGGCGAGGGTCCCGGTCCTGGGTTTCGGACCTCCACCAATCAGATACTGATGACCAGTCCTGAGGAGAGGTCATCAGTATTAAAAGCTCTGAAAAACCCCTTTAAGGCCTCATTCACACTCAAAGCTCTTGGCAGATCCTATCTCAATCAGGATTTTGACCTGGTCAGGTCCACGCTGTGGTCGCACCGGAGGTGGCGCCATCTTCTGGAGGAAGATCGCACTAAACCTCACCTTCCCGCAGCCTCCGACGTCGGTACGTCACGTAACTGACACATTGTATCCGCCCTGTGACGTCACCGGCGCGCGCTTCACTGGAACGCAACGTCGGCTTTACGACTTCCTGCGGCGGCGCTTTACGGCAGCGGTGCAGCACATGTGTTGGAGGTCAGTGCTGTTACCGGGGTCGGGACAGCTGCGGGGATTTATCGCGATAGAGGTTTATAGTTCTTTTTATGGCAGATGTGTAATGAGGTTCTGCAGGAGATGTGGCATCCGGTGCCTCATGCCTCCTTGGTATCACTAGTGAAAGTGTTTGGACCTTTGGCTGGCTGCAGGAAATCCATGGTCTCTGCTGATATTTACTGTCTGATTTTATAGGGGTTTCCACAGCATAGGTAATAAGGGCCTGATTGTTCGGGGTCCGACTGCTGGGGTCACGAGATTGGGGTCCGCTGCCGCTCCATTTAAAGTCTATGGGTCTGCCTGAGGCTGCTGGGTTCTGGGACGTCCCTTTAAGGGTATGTTCACATATAGCGGACGCGCAGTAACTTTTCTGGAACCATTTGCAGGTGGACTATCTGCAGCGGTACCTTCGCGGATTGTTTTCTTGGCGTGTCCCGTGTGGACGTGGCCTATTCACGTCTATGAGGTTGAATATTATGTGCTGACACATTCGACAATAGATTCTGTGTTTCACTTCTTCAGAATCCACAAGATCTCTGCTTGCTGTCAGTGAATGGCACCCTTCTTGTGTAATAAGCTTTATTCATATTGTGCTCTGCCCCTTAATGTTAGTGGGTGCACATTTCTAATGAGGCTTGATGTGCAGGTGATTGCAGTGCCCCCCGGATGCCAATCCCTCCCTCTTGAAGGTACGGGGGTCGGACACACAGACGCTCACTGTCTTATTGGCCTCTTAATATATTTTTTTTTTGTAATGATATTTCTGAAGGTAACGATGTCCCCTTCTCTGGTTGTCAGGTTGTCGGAGCATGGCGTACCCCCTCTTCTTGAAGCTCTGTGTCTTTACTCGGCAGCATCGGGGGAAGCTTCTCGGGGCGTCTTCTCTTGGACTTTTTGCTGTGAACGTCTCCTACCACGTGTTTCCGGAGCAGACCTTCAGGAGGTTGTATCAGGGCTGGTCAAAGGGCGTGCCGGTGCCGCTCTCTGACAAGCTGCACGCCCTCTTTCAGGACGTCCTGGAGGACACCCGCTTGGCCTCCTCCAGCTTCTCTCCCTTTGCTGCCTATGGCTTCCAGCCCGTCAGTGCCGGGGTCCCTTGGCTTCCTAGCGGCTGCTTGATTGGAATTCCTGCAAACTATAACGGCACAATGGAGGACGGCGTGGGGGTCACTGACCGCCTTCTGGTGATTAACGGAGAGGAGGTGGACTGGGCCAGTGAGCCCGGCCGCAGGTTACGAGACTCCCTGACCTTTTCAGTAAACGCACAAAAATTCTCCTTGGCTCGGGAAGCCATTAATGCACAGACTAGTGGCCCTATCCTCCAGGCGTCTGTGGCCCCGCTCTGCCTAACCACCATCTGTGTCTCCGGTGTGGCCCTCAAGCAGCTTCTGGGGCTGTACTCCGGGCCCATCTTACTGAGGGGCGTATTCAATGTCCTGGCCGTCCTCCTGGGGTTTACGGGCTACTTCTTGTGCTCTGATGCAGTCAGTCAGTGGTTGGACTACAGGTCTGACCGGCGAGCCGCCGCCGTCTCCAAGGCCTATGCCCAGGGAGGGCTGGAGTTCTACGAGAAGATACTGACACGCAACAGGCTGCTGCGGGGGATTATGGGGGAGCAGGGGGCGACCATGTACGCGCCCAGCGGGAACGTGTTCCCCAAACATAAACTGAGGATGAAGCACGCCCCATACACGTCCCGGAGAGAGCGGATCCTGCGCGCCCTGGAAAAGCAGCAAGACTGATCAGGAATGGTGGGGAACCTCACCCAGTTGTCAGTGGACCCCGGACCATGAGCACATAGTATGTAATTGGGTCCACTGCGTCTACCAAGGGTTTCTTCTGTCACCAGATTTAACCCTATTAAACCGGCTGACACCAGCGATGTGCTAAAGTCAGCAGACCCTAACCCTCCTGATCTTATGCTTCTGGATGCCCCCGTTACTGCACAATTTTAACTTTTATAATATGCTAATTAGCCTCTAGGAGCAGGGGGGAGGGGGCTGCTCCTAGAGGCTCCATTCGCCCACCTCAAGTCATGCCCTGCCGTCCTTGATTGACAGGGCCAGCGTTCGTCTTCTCCGGCTGGCCCTGTATGCTGGATAAGGCTGGGTTCACACGGGCGTCATGTTTGATGCCTGGATAATAGGCGGGTGCGTTGCAGGAAAATGCGCGATTTTTACGCGCGAGTGCAAAGCGTTTTAATGCGTTTTGCATGCGCCTGCTAAAAATTGGCATGTTTGGTACCCAGACCCGAAGCCGGACTTCATCACTGAAGTCTGGTTTCGGGTTGAGTATTCTTTATATTTTATTATTTTCCCTTATAACATAGTTATATGGGAAAATAATAGCATTCTCAATACAGAATGCTATGTTAGCAGGGCAATAGAGGGTTAAAAAAATTTTTAAAAAAATCAACTCGCCTCCTCCCATTGATCGCGTAGGTGCAAGGAACATCTTCTGTCTTCATATCTGTTGGTTGAAGGACTTTCGGTGACGTCACATGGTCCAATCATGGAAGCTTTTGATTGGACCATGTGACCCAGTGATGTCACGGAAGGTCCTTTACCCAGCAGAATGAAGAAAGAAGAATGATCCCGGCACCTACGCGATCAAGAAGAGGAGGTGAGTTAGTTTTTTTTTTATTTTTAACCCTCTCTTCCCCTTTTTACATAACATTCTGTATTGAGAATGCTATTATTTTCCCTTATAACCATGTTATCAGGGAAAATAATAAAGATCGGGTCCCCATCCCGATCGTCTCCTAGCAACCATGCGGGAAAATCGCACCGCATCCACACTTGCTTGCGATTTTCCCACAGCCCCATTCACTTCTATGGGGCCTGCGTTGCATGAAAAACGCAGAATATAGAACATGCTGCGATTTTCACGCAACGCAAAAGTGATGCGGGAAAATCACCGCTCATGTGCACAGCCCCATAGAAATGAATTGGTCCAGATTCAGTGCGGGTGCAATGCGTCCTCACGCTTTGCACCTGCTCGGAAATCACGCCCATGTGAATGCAGTCTAACTCTCCTAATCTTATGCTTCTGGATGCCCCCATTACTGCACAATTTAAACTTTTATAATATGCTAATTAGCCTCTAGGAGAGGGGGGTTGCTCCTGCTCTTAGAGGCTCCGTTCGCCCACCTCAAGTCACGCCCTGCCGTCCTTGATTGACAGGGCCAGTGTTAGTCTTCTCCGGCTGGCCCTGTATGCTGGATAAATCTTGCACATGCGCAGTCCCAGCATACAGGGCCGGCAGGAGGAGAGGAGCGCTGGCTGGCTCTGTCAATCAAGGACGGCAGGGCGTGACTTGAGGTGGGCGAACGGAGCCTCTAGGAGCAGGAGCAACGCACCCCCCTGCTCCTAGAGGCTAATTAACATATTATAAAAGTTAAAATTCTGCAGTAACGGGGACATCCAGAAGCATAAGATCAGGAGAGTTAGGGTCTGCTGACATTAGCACATCGCTGGTGTCAGCCGGTCTAATAGGGTTAAATCTGGTGACAGAAGAAACCCTTTAAAGGGCAACTGGATAAAATTTTATTTATTGAGCCTTACCTGTTCCTAAAAGTTATCCTGTCCCCAGGATCCTCCCCTGCTGGGCTGCAGGGCTCCTAATAACCCAGGAGTCGTCAGTCAGTCAGTCCAAGGGACTTCGGTGAGAGGAGAAGTCGCACCTGCTCTGCTTGCTGCCAGTGAATAGGACCCCCTTATAATGGATGTTTCAGCTGGCTCCACTATCTCAGGAGATTTGTCCGTTGCTCATGAGCTCCTGTTACAGTGCAGCTTTTTACTAAGGAGCAACTAACAGAACATGAAGTGTCCTACAGCAAATCCCAGAGAACGTGACCCTGTGCTCCGTGCCCTTCACATATGGACGTCATGTGACCAGAAATACCGCACGGCATCGCTTACCGGCCACTGAATCGGCACCAACCCAATAAAAGGATATTTTCTATCATTTTTCATATACATTATTATTTATAAATAAATCTATTGAATTGTAGTGATGTTATGCCCCCCCCCATCATGTTTGGGTTGTTTCCCTACAAAATTTAATCTACAGCGTCAGAATTGTTGAATGTGGAAAACCCTTAGATCAAAAGCCCCAGTGATGTCTGAACCCAGCAAGAGGAAATCCTCACATAGACAGTAAGGTTCCTGGACTCGGTTCACATGCCGCTGTTTATTAGGACGTCTGCACCATAGAGGACATGAGAGATTCCCGGAGGTTTCTGTGATGAGAATTTTAATCAGAATTACAAATGATGTAGATGATTGATTGGCGTCTTGTATGTAGCTGAGCCGGGCCTGTGCTTTCACTACACCCGGTTACAAGACATATGGACGGGTTTTATCAGGATGAGCGAGCGTCTGCAGTTATGGTCACACAGCGTTTTCCAGTGCAGAAGCCCCTTATTGTTGAGGTGAGCGTCGTAGCAAGAATCGAACCACCAGCCGCCGCCATATTGATTGGCGCAGTTTGTGTTGTACAGCCGATCGTTGTCGTTGTCATAAGTCGAGAACCTCATATTGTCGTGCAGGTTTTTGTGGTTCCCGAATGACAGAGCGTCGCCGGCGTCTCCCTCGTAGGTCCCTAACCTCAGCTGGTACTTGTCTGTGGCGTTGGTCAGGGAGAAGCTGTCGTAGTCGGCGTGTTTGGTCTGGTTCTCGGAATCCACCAGGAGGAACCGGACTTTGTTCCACTTTTGCGCGGTTAACAGTTTGATGTAGTGATTGCCGAGATAATGATCCAGCTCGATGTTCCCGAAGCCGTATTCATAAGTCGTCCACGCCTCGCTCCAGGTGATGTACGTGTCAAAGCTGTTCCTTTGGATGACGGTCCAGCCCCCGCAGTCATACATGTAGCACTGGACCACGAGAAAAGGGGAGCCCGTAGGCTGGATCACGTAGACACCGCTCTTCCTGTGCCCCAAGAGGTAGAGCTCATCGCAGTCCCTGGTGAAAAAGACTGGAAGAGACCAAACAAACCAAAATTAGGACTCGAGCAGGACCGGCTACGTGGGGGTAAGGGTCTGTTCACATCGCGCGTTAACGCTAAGTTTGCTGGGAAGCTTCAGGCGCAGACCCGGAGCACGACCATAGATCTATGGTCGCTTCAGAGGTACATGTCAGGGAATACACCCCCAAACAGAATGTGAACAGAGGCTAAGACGGTGCCGGAGGCTACATGGGTGAGACCAGGGGGCGACGTGCCCTGAATAATGCGGAGGTGGGGAGGGTTATAACTAGGGGTGGGCGATATGGCCTAAAATTGATATTGCAATATTTTCTATATTGGGGAGGTTGTTAAAAAAAAAAAAAAAAGTTTAACTTTTTATTTACTAACTATTAGCCCCCTTATGGGGCTAGAACCCTTGTCCTATTTACCCTGATAGAGATCTATTAGGGTGAATAGTACCTCACGCTGTCCCTGCTGCCCTGTGCTCTAGGCACACAGCAGCAGGGAGATTACCATGGCAGCCAGGGCTTCAGTAGCATCCTGGTTGCCATGGTAACCGATCGGAGCACCAGCATTACACTGCTGGGGCTCTGATCACTGCCACCAATGATCGGGGGGCAGTCGTATAGGACCTTTCATTAGTTTGAACTGTATTACTTAGGTAGCGGCACATAGGGCATATATGGGGCACTTACTATTATATCTGTGCGGGGCCCCGTTCGCCCGCTCTGGCCCCCGTTACATGGTGGGAACAGCAGGGAGGAGACATCAGCCTCTCTCCCTGGGCGTTCCTTCCCCCTGCCTGTGACGTTCTGCGCTGTGATTGGACAGGGAGAAGGAACGCCCAGGGAGAGAGGCCCGATGTCTCCTCCCAACATGTAACAGGGGTCAGAGCGGGCAAATGGGGCCCCGCACAGATATAATAGTAAGCGCCCCATATATGCCCTATGTGCCGCTACCTAAGTAATAAAATTCAAACTATTGAAAGCTCCTATATGCCTGCATGTGTCGGCCATATCCCATGCTGGGCCTCTGTCTGCGTGCTGCGATCCGCCGCAATTAACCCCTCAGAACCTGCGTGCAGTCAAAGAGGCCGGGTATAGGATATGGCCGGCACATGCAGGCTACGTTGCTATTGTCATTCATTGGTGGCAGTGGCCACAGTCCCGCCCCTCCTCCGCTCTCATTGGTGGCAGTGGCCACAGTACCACCCCTCCTCCGCTCTTATTGGTGGCAGTGGCCACAGTCCCGCCCCTCCTCCGCTCTCATTGGTGGCCGTGGCCACAGTCCCGCCCTTCCTCCGCTCTCATTGGTGGCAGTGGCCACAGTCCCGCCCCTCCTCCGCTCTCATTGGTGGCAGTGGCCACAGTCCCGCCCCTCCTCCACTCTCATTGGTGGCCAGCGGCAGCCACACGCAGTGGGGAGGGAGGGGCTCCCTCATCCACTGTGCCGGCCCAGGAGAACATGGTGTGCGCCGAGAGCAGCGCATACTATGTTCTACCGCGATATAGACTAAATCGATATCGTGGCACAAATTCATATCGCATATCGTCTATATCGCCCGTATCGTCCACCCCTAGTTAGAACATTAAAAGAGACTGATTATTGCTGCAAATTCCTGTCCTTAAAGGGGTAGTCCTGTCTTGTAAAGTGACAGCATATCGCTAGAAAAAGCCAGCACTTATGATCAGTGGGGGGTCCAACCTCTGGGACCCCCATTAATCCTGAAGGGGAACCCATTAAAGGGAAGTGCTCGGGTGCAGCTCAGATTGTCCTCAGTGGTTTGAGGGACCTTGCAAGGGTCTATTTAAAGGGCTATTAGTATCTGGATATGTGATAAATGTCCGATAAATGTGGGTCTGACCCCTGGGGTCACCCTACATGCATGGCTTCTATTGGTTGTATGAATATAGCTGAGCGCCGTCTCTGTTCTTTTTAGAAGTACCATAGCAGTGAATGGAGGGGACACTGCACATGAGCGGGCATCCTCTCCATCGCCTCTGGGGTCCCACTTTTATCAGTGCGCCATAATTGTCCCACGTGGTGAGAACTATGGAAGACTGAAGGGTAATAGAAGAGGACGACCGCTGAATCCTCCCTGTAAGGCCTCGTGCACACGACCGTACGTATTTTGCAGAACGGAACAGGTGGCCCCTAATAGAACAGTTCTATCCTTCTCCGTAATGCGGACATGTTTTATATATTTTGCGGAGCGGACATACGGAAATGGAATCCACACGGATTTACTTCCGTCTCCTTTTGTGAACCCATTGAAATGAATAGTTCCCAATCCTCATACGGTCCGCAAAAAAACGGAACGGACACGGAAAGAAAATACATTTGTGTGCATGAGCCCTAATTCTGGAGAGACACCAATCAAATATTTACCAAATCCTACTAATAGCAGAGACGACATTTTAATAATATTAAAAGGTTTTTTTTGTGACTAAAATTTCTATGCAAGATCTCTGCTTGCTGTCGGTTTGTGGGAACAATCTTATTTCAATTCAGAGCCTGAAAAACTCTCTAGACCTAAGGCCTCATGCAATCGACCGCATAGTTTTTTCAGTATTTTGCAGTCCGCAAAAAATACAGATGACGTCCGTGTGCATTCCGTTTTTTGCGGAGCGGAACAGCTGGCCCCTGATAGAACAGTCCTATCCTTGTCAGTTATGCGGACAATAATAGGACATATAAACGGAAGGCATACGGAGTACCTTCTGTTTTTTTTGGGTTTTTTTGCGGATCCATTGAAATGAACGGTTCTGTATACGTAACGCAAAAAACGGAACATAAATGAAAAAAAAAGCGTCTTAGGGCTCATACACACAAACGTTTTTTGGGTTCTGTATACGGTCCATTTTTTGCATTCCATATACGGTCCGTATGTGAAACCATTCATTTTAAAGGGTCCGCAAAAAACGGAAGGCATACGGAGTACCTTCGTTTTTTTTTTTTTTGGCGGATCCATTGAAATGGAAAAAGGAGAGAAAATAAGTTTGTGTGCATGAGCCCTAATCCTGCTCAGAGCTGCGGTCTTGTTACAATTGTATCCAGTCTAGACAATCCCCTGTGTGTAAACAAACTGATACGTTTTATGCCTGCAGTGATACATTGTAACTATTGTGTCCCTGCAGGGTTTAACTCACAGACAACTTGACACAATTGTAACAACCCCTCAGCTGTGAGTAGTGTTAGCTCTGTACTGGTTTTCAGCCTGTAAATACTATACATATGCCCCACTGATGGAACAAGCTATGGATGACCCTACTCCAACCCCCACCTGATCCCCGCGGTCTGCGCCACTGATGACGCCAGGGGCTTACCTTTCCTCTCTCGCAGTTGGTTAAGGTTGATGATGACGCTTGGATCCTCAATCATGTCGATGTTCGCAATCCGTGAACTTGCCAGTTTTTTGGCGTCCATCGCCTCCTCCGTCCAGGAGACCGAGACTCCCGATAGCACCAAGCAGCAGATGGTCCACAGCTTTACCTCCATCATCCTGGCACTGGCACCTCACACCTCTGCGCGTGTCCTAGACCCAGAGACTCAAAAAAGGGAAAAAAAAAAACCTTTTATATTTGATCATTGAGGGTCGGCCAGTCGTTAACTTTAATATGAGAGTCCGGCAGCTGTCGGGTGGCACCGGACCCGGAATAAAATCCTGTAAAACCAGAGCAAATATCCCTGTGCGGGCACCGACCGACGTGTGGGGGTAGACTGGACGTGGTTGCGGTCAGTGGCGTACCTGACACCTGTCGGATGGAGGAATATTTGTCTTTTCTCAATGTACCTAAGAAGGTGGTAACAGTTTATAAGTGACATCACCCGGATTTATGAGACATTTATCCGTCTGCTGCCAACGTGAGCCGGGGAAATATTGAAAATCATTTCCGCCAAGTCTTGAGTCATCTTATTCCACGTCTTCAGTCGGACCAGAATGATCAGTGGCTACCCCCAGGTGATACTTACCTGCTGGTTATGGTCTTCGGCGTCAGGACACAGCTATGGTCACTGACTCCAGCTTAGCTGTGATGTCTGTTGGAGCCTGGGGGTAGTCTGAAATCTGCCTTATACTTCATTAGAGGTCCAGACTGCAACTATGTTCATTGCTCATACTTTACACTGCAGCTCTGCTTTATTAGTTCACATCCAATTTCAGTGACTCCAATATATCTGCATTGTCTATTGCAGCCTAAAGTATTCTCTTATTCTGTCCATTAGTTCACCGTTATCAGTGATTCTAGTTTAGCTGCATTGTCTATTGGAGCCTAAGGTAGTCTAAGTTGTACTCTGTCCCTTCCTCATGCTGTACACTGCAGCTCTGCTCTATTAGTGCACAGTTATGATCAGTGAGTCCAATATATCTGCATTGGAGCCCAAGGTAGTGTGAAATGACCTAGGTTTATTAGAGGTTTTCTTGCTTCATACTGCAGCGCTGCTTTGTAGGCGCTCATCTTAGTTGCACTGTCTATTAGAGTCCAGTGTAGTCTGTAATTCATTTCCTGTCTCAGAAGATCAGGCTGCTGTTCTGCCCCTCCTCCATGCTTTACACTGCAGCACATTGCTGAATATAAGAATAAGCTCGGCAGTACATGGAGAGATGATTACATCACAGTCAGGACAGAAATATCATAAACTACAAGAAATTAAACAGTGAGAAAAAGATGGTCAGGAAACTGTGGCACAAATGGAGGGGAGGAGCCTCGATAAAGGGGAGGGGCCTCAGAACATTGGCTTTCCGTGCAGTTTTTGTAGCTTCTATCATATGTAAATTGTGCTGCTTCCATCCAGTGCCCTTTATTATACATCCAACCCCTTCATGTGTGTCAGGGAGATAAGCGGCAGCATAATTCTCAGGCAGCCACTTATCTGCTTCACTCCATAGAAATAGCATTCACATTGACCTAGATCTTCTCTCTCAGGCTT
Source organism: Bufotes viridis (assembly GCA_033119425.1). Classification (NCBI taxonomy): domain Eukaryota; kingdom Metazoa; phylum Chordata; class Amphibia; order Anura; family Bufonidae; genus Bufotes; species Bufotes viridis. The sequence goes on from CM065595.1 coordinate 157,916,060, forward strand.
TGTTTTCTCTGCAAGAACATAATGGTCTGGTCATAAGGCCCCAGCAGCGAGACCCTCCTTACTAGCCTCTGGGATAGGGCCCCACTTTCTGAATGGAGGGCCATTGCTTTATGCAGGTGGTCATATATTGAGGGGATTTTTATTTAAAGGGGTTCTGCAGTAATTTTAAACTGATGATCTATTCTCTGGATAGATCATCAGCATCTGATCGGTGGGAGTCCGAGACCCCCGCCAATCTGCTGTTCGAGAAGGCAGCGGCGCTCCTTGAGCACCGCGGCCTTCTCACTGTTTACCGCAAGTGCAGTGACGTCACAACTAGTATCAACTGGCCTGCGCGCGGCTAAGCTCCATTCAAGTGAACTGAGCTTAGCCGCGCCCAGGCCAGTTGATACTAGTTGTGACATCACTGGGCCAGCGCTAAACAGTGAGAAGGCCGCAGTGCTCCAGGAGCGCCGCTGCATTCTCAATCAGCTGATCGGCGGGGGTCCCGGGTGTCAGACTCCTGCCGATCAGATGCTAATGATCTATCCAGAGGATAGATCATCAGTTTAAACAACCTGCAGAACCCCTTTAACTTACTTATTTTGGAGGGGTGAGTAAAGATGTAAACCTGAGGAGCTCTTGAACGGTTATTTTGTAAATTTAGTTGGGGGCAGTCCTCCTGCAGTGACAGCACCCCTAGACGTGACCCATCAACATCTGTGAATGAAGCATTCTGGGAGTTGTAGTTCATGAAAAGATGAAGTGCCGGAGGTTGCTGATCCATGTCATAGTGTGCACTTACTGCTGTGATCTCCATGTGACGGTTTTACTTGGACTCCGTGACCCCCTCTAGATCTCATTCATCTCTTCTGGACCTGAAATGCACAGTCCACCCAGGGGACAGCGGAGGAGAGAGGACTGAATGCGTCCTCCGTGATGTCAGAGGCTGGAGAAGGCTGGGTTTACCAGGGCACTTTTGCACATGGTGGATACGTAGTAATTCATTAATCACATCATATGATTGCTCAGGTTGCTTTTAGCAGTGGAGTAATAGGGTGCAGGAGTTTAGCTGGCCAGCTAAGACCTGTCCTAGGTTGCTAATATGGCTTATATGTGTATACAGCTTGACCTGCCAATAACCTTAATGCATATGTTAGAGACAGAAAGCAGAATTATTTACAGTGACTTCATGTTTTGGATGTCATGTAACAGTTATATATTGTTCACAGAAGCAGAAAAGATAATATGCCTTTAAGATTCAGTAAAATGAATGTAAGGTAAGCTCAATTACACAGCAGAATTAACAACAGAAAGCATAGAGTTCAACTGTTGTTACTGCCCAGGATTCTTAACCAATTACAGCCAACCTCACACTCAGCCTGTGTGGGAAATCCCTTAGCAGAAGCTGCTAGAATCATTACACCAAAGGAGAGAAGCTGAACAGATATTCACTCTACTAAGAGCTGAGTTTTATGGAAGCAAAGAGGCCAAAATAGGTATTAGAACAGTTATATAATGTTCCTATTGTTTGTATTGTGAGTAGAACTGTATACTGAACTAGTTAAATGCGTGTTCACTTACAGTTCCACCAATCCGAACTGCTCATACCAGATCATACTGAGCCATAAAAAAAAAAACAATCTGCAAATAGTTACTGCGAACCAAGTAGAGCAAGTAGAACTATTGGTTAAACCTGAGATATGCCTCTCAGAGAGATCATAAAGTGCTTAAATAACCTAAAGTGAGAGTACAGATACTGAAGAGAGAAATATATCCACCATTTTATCTTGAATGACAAGACTGAACAGTTGAACTGCAATTTTGTGATACTTTATTCAACCCGTGTTTGTACATGGACTATCTGCTGCGGAGGTGGCAGTGTTATATATGAAGAAAAGTTAAAGTTATTAAAGAAGTTATCTTAAGCATTTGGTGTGCTCCTTAAACCCACTGTTGTTATAGAACGACACTAGAAGAATTAAAGCAGAGTAACAGTCTGTTTGGACTAAAAAGTTAGAGATATCAAAATTCTTTTAATCCCACAGCGCAAAAGGCACAGTGGAACTATTACCCTCAGAGGGCGAAGCTATAGCGCTCCTCAGCTTGCACAGTAAAGAGTGCATTAGAGCAGCGGAGTGCCAGCATATACCGCCGTGTAGTAACTGTTCCCTGAGTGAGCAAGCAAAGACACCTCAGCGGAGCTACCATAGAGGCCATAGAACGTGTGTATTAGTCAAACTGCAGCTGACCCTCAAGTGGCAGAACTGCAAAGGCAAGATAGTCAGAGAAAGAGATGCATGGTGGGAGGCCAAAGTCCAGAGCTAGAGTGCCTGTACCGCTACCCACGAAGAGGCTGCATACTGCAGCCAGCTAGTTTCCCGCCATTAGGCCCAAAGCCTGCAGTAGCGTATCCAAGCCAGCGCATCGCAAGTCAGCACAGAGCATCACATTGCAATCAAGAAAAGACATGTCTCCTTTAACACTGACATTTGTTCCTGCTCTTTAGAATAAGGTCAGAGCTTTCCTTTTTATTACTTCTCATTGCACATAGGCTTTGGCATAAACAGAAATTTTCGTGTTCAGGAATAAAAGACTATAAAGTAAAACAAAGGACAGTTTGTAGTACACGGACTCTAAAGTATTTAAAGTGAATTATTTATTGCCTGCATTTGTCAGTATTGCATTTAAAGTGAAAGGTCCTTTAATATTTGTATTGATTGTTATAGTATTTAAAGTTAAATGTCTGAGCCTAGTATTACCATGCCACTGTTAGAGGATACAAAGATAGATAGGATAGAAGGGGAAGAGCAAGAGAACATGTCTGGGGTAGTAGAGTCTGATGCAACATTAGTCTTGCCTCAAACAAATATAGCCCAAACAAATGAACTAAGCCTTCATCACGTGCCAGGAAACCAACCTCAAAGATATTGGAAAATTTGGAGCAAGAAGCAGCATTAAAAGAGAAAAAGTTTGCCCGAATGTATCAGAGGTGGATATTATACATTAAAGACATTCGTAGAAAGCTAAAGCAAAGGAACTTGAGTGACATGGTAGAGACCGTAGAAGAATCTGAGTCAGAGCTTATGGCAGAATATGACAACCTGCGGTCATCTACGACACTTTCCCAGGATATTGTAAGGGACATGGACACATGTACTGCAGTCACTAAAGATTTTGTAAAGCTCAGAAGAGAACTTTGATCTGCAGCTGATTATGATGAAGTTAATGCAAGAAAGAGAATGAACAAGCTTTTTTATGAGAGACTATGCTAGGTCATTAGGTGGAGCACAATCACAAGTGGGACTTCATTCTCTAGCAGAAGTGTGACCCATATATCAGAGTCCTCAAGTACTTCAGCCAAAAGAAAGGAATTAGCTGAACAACTTGCTGCCAAGAGAGCAGAAATTGAGATGGAAGCTGCCATAGAGGCGCAGCACCAACTGATAGCCAAAAGGGAGGCACAGCGCCATCAAATGGAAGCCGAAATAGAGGCACAGCGCCATCAAATGGAAGCCGAAATAGAGGCACAGCGCCATCAAATGGAAGCCGAAATGGAGGCACAGCGCCAACAGATGAAAAATCTGGAAAGGCAGAAAGAAGTTAAGATCATGGATGCCAGACTCGGACTACACGAAGAGGATATGAATCAGAGTAGTCATAGGTTCAAATCTGTACTAAATGAAGAAACTGATTCCTACTTTCCTCCATACGCCCAGGAGAATGGAAGGAAATCTCCAGCCATTAGTGAGAAAATAAGTCATTATCCTTCCATCCCTGCTCAGAAAAAAAGGTGTGCGAATTTACCCTCTATCTCTGCCAGGAAAGATTAAGAAAGGGACTCTCCTAATTCAGAACTAAGTGAGAAAATAGAGACGGATGATTCTATTCGTAACTGTCACTGCAACGGTCAGGAGAATGTCAAAATTATTGTCCCAACAAGATAACAAAAAAACAGTCCTGGCTAGACTTCCTGTTCCGGAACCCAATGTATTTTCAGGAGATGAACTGAAGTTTATAGAGTGGAAGGCAAGTTTCTAAATAATCATTGAGCTTCAGTCTAGTCGACAAGTTATTCTACCTCCAGAGATATGTTTGAGGGGAAGCAAAGGAAGTTCTTGAAGATAACTTCTATAGAAAAGACGAAGAAGCCTACAAGCAAGCTTGGGAAATATTAAATGCAAGATATGATCATCCTTTCTTTGTACAAAGAGCTTTTAGAGAGAAATTGAATAACTGGCCTAAAATAGGTCCTAAAGAATCTTCAGACTCCAAAAGTATGGTGACTTTCTGCAAGCATGCAGCAATGCTATCCCACATGTACAAGGACTAGAAGTACTGTGACTATCTAGAAAACCACAGGATACTGACTAAGCTACGTGAAGAAGTGGCTTCTAGATGGAATCGCTATGTGACTGAACAGTTAGATCTATTTAAGAGCTTCCCAAGTTTTAAAGAGTTCTGAGTTTGTCAATAAGGAAGCACGAATAGCATGTAATCCAGTAACATCATCTTTTGTCTTAAAATCCTTAGAAGAAAAGCCTGCAAGAGAGACGTGCAAGAGCAATTAGCTTTGCAACCAACGCAGCAGCTAAAGGTCTAGATACCTCCGAGAGCAAGTTCAAAGTCACTACTGGGGTTAGTAGAGAGCCAGAACCGACAAATCTTCAGACTACCTTCGAGTGTATGTTCTGTGGAGAGAACCACTCTATACACAAGTGCCAACAATTGTAGAAGTTCCCAGAAGAAATGAAAAAATGTATGCTTGTTAACCAACTGTGTTTCGGATGCCTAAGAAAAGGCCATGTTACTAAGGAGTGTGAGAAAAAGGCCACATGTAGCATTTGCAAAGGATGCCATCCTACACCACCGCATGAGGAACATCCAAAGAAAGATAAATCCTCAATGCCTAAAGATACTGAGGAAGAAGAGAAAGTATCGGTATTCTCTTGCAGAGTGAGGGAAGGAGAAAGCAACAGCACATCAATGGTTGTACCAGTGTGCATTTCAAATCCTAAAAGTAGGAACAAGAAGGTATACGCCTATGCGCTACTGGATGCCCAGAGTGATGTCGCCTTCATTGATCAAGAAATCTGCAAGAAATTACAAGTGGCTACAGAACCAGTGAAGCTCAAACTCACCACAATGATGGGAAGAGACACATTAGTGAACAGTCAAAGGTTCAAAGGACTGAGAGTTGGAGGACTTCATTCAAACTTCACATTAGATCTACCTCCAGCTTATACAAAAGACGATATACCTCTAGATCGAGATCCTATACCTACATTACCTGTGAAACAGCCAATGAATGGGAGCACCTATCTGTCCTATCTCATGAAATGTCCCTGCTGAAGAAGTTCGGTGTTGGACTGTTGATGGGCTACGATTGTCCCGAAGCCTTGGTACTACGAAAGGTAATCACAGGAGGAAAGGGTGAACCCTACACTTTTCAAACTGATCTAGGATGGGGTGTTGTTGGAGGAAAACAGCAGATTGCAAATTCAGGACAGGTGACAGGATTGTGTCATCGAATATCTGTCCAAGAGTTACCAACTGTAAGTCCAGCGAAAGTAATCAAGATCCTTCAATCCGACTTTGAAGACATAAGTTTTAAAGAAAAGTGTATCCCAAGAAGACATAAAGTTCATACACACTGTAGAAGAAAGTATTCAGCAGAATCAACAAGGTGATCTTGAAATGCCCTTACCTTTTAGAGAACGACCTCGTCTGCCAAATAACAGAGATATTGCCCTAGCAAGATTGAAATGTTTAAAGAAAAGGATGGGAAGAGATCCCAAATTCAAGAATGATTATTTGAAATTCATGGAAGACATCCTCAAAAAAGCACATGCAGAGAAAGTTAATAATCAACCTAAAGAGGGAGAAGTGTGGTACATTCCACATCAAGGAGTTTACCACTCAAAGAAACCAGATAAGATTAGAGTAGTGTTTGATTGCTCAGCAAAGTACGATGGTGTTGCATTGAACGATCATCTATTAAAAGGACCAGATCTTACAAACACTCTGCTTGGAGTACTCTGTAGATTCAGAAAGTATCCCGTAGAGAAGATGGAGACTTCCTGAGGTTCCTATGGTGGGAGGACGGAGATACAGATACAGAGCCAGCAGAATACAGAATGAAAGTACACTTGTTCGGAGCAGCATCATCTCCAGGTTGCGCCAATTATGGTATAAAGTACCCGGCCAATCAGAATAAAAAGGATTGCCCATCAGCAGAAAATTTTCTTAAGAAAAACTTTTATGTAGAGGATGGTCTTATAAGTCTAGAGTCCACAGAATCTGCAATCAAACTAGTGAAAGAAAGCCAAGAGTTATGCGCAAGAGGAAACCTGCACCTTCACAAATTCATCACAAATAACAGAGAGGTACTGGAATCCATCAGTGACTCTGAACCTTGCATCAACAATGAAGAATGTAGATCTCCATTATGATCATCTTCCAGTTCAGAACGTACTTGGATTGTGATGGAATGTAGAGAAGGACGAGTTCTTCTTTGAAGTATCTATTGAAGAGAAAGTTGCAACTAGACGTACCATTCTTTCCACGGTGGCTTCTATATATGATCCATTGGGACTTTTGGCCCCAGTGATCCTCAAAGCAAGAGAGATACTGCAAGAATTACGCAGACAGAAGTTATGATGGGATGAACCCATATCTGAAAATTTGAGACCAAGGTGGGAGAGTTGGATAAGAGACTTGAGAGAAGTTCAGATATACCAGATGTTTTGTGCCTCATGATTTTGGAAAGTACAAGAAAATAGAACTTCATCACTTTTCAGATACCAGTAGTTATGGTTATGGTCAGTGCTCCTACATCAGAGTGATAGGAGAAGGAAAAATACACTGTGCCCTCGTCAATGGAAATTGGCAAAAGTTCTAGAAGTTCAAAAGCATGAAGACAGACTAGTAAGAAGAGTGTTGTTACAAATAGGAGACTCAAAACTTGACAAAAAAGGAAAACGTCTCACTATCCACTCAAGTTGGAACGTCCTATACAGAAGTTAGTTCTACTTGAGAGTGATAGGACACTTGAGATTTGAGGACCTGAAGGAAATTTCTCAATTTCATGTTTAAGTCCTACTACTGAGAACATAGAATTATAGGTAATTTGGGTGGGAGTGTAGCTGGCCAGCTAAGACCTGTCCTAGGTTGCTAATATGGCTTATATGTGTATACAACTAAACCTGCCAATAACCTTAATATAGTTTATATGTTAGAGACAGAAAGCAGAGTTATTTACTGTGACTTCATGTTTTAGATGTCATATAACTGTTATATTGTGTTCACAGAAGCAGAAAGATAATATGCCTTTAAGATTCAGTAAAATTTATGTAAGGTAAGCTCAATGACACAGCAGAATTATCAACAGAAAGCATAGAGCTAAATTGTTGTTACTGCCCAGGAGTCTTAACCAATCACAGCCAGCCTCACACTGAGCAAGAGTCTTGACCAATCACAGCCAATCTTACATTCAGCCTGTGTGGGGAAACTCCCTAGCAGAAGCTTCTAGAATCATTACACCAGAGGAGAGGAGCTGAACAGACATTCACTCCACTAAGAGCTGAGTTTTATGGAAGCAAAGAGGCCAAAATAGGTATTTAGAACAGTTATATAATGTTCCTATTGTTAGTATTGTGAGTAGAACTGTATACTGAACTAGTTATATGTATGTTTACTTACAGTTCCACCAATCCGAACTGCTCATACCAGATCATACTGAGCCATTACAAGCAATCTGCAAATAGTTACTGCTAACTGCATAGAGCAAACTGCAAACCAAGTAGAACTATTGGTTAAGCCTCAGATATACGTCTCAGAGAGATCAAAAAGTGCTTAAATGACTTAGTGAGAGTACAGATACTGAAGACAGAAATATATCCACCATTTTATGTTGAATGACAAGATTGAACAGTTGAACCACCATTTTGTCATACCTTATTTAACATGTTTTTGTACATGGACTATCTGCTGCGGAGGTGGCAGTGTTAAATATGAAGAAAAGTTGAAGTTAATAAAGAAGTTATCTTAAACATTTGGTGTGCTCTTTAAGCCTACTGTTTCCATAGAACGGCGCTTGAAGAATTTAAGCAGAGTAACAGTCTGGTTGGACTAAAAAGTTAGAGATATCAAAATTCTTTTAATGCCACAGCGCATAAGGCACTTCATTGTGCTGCACCTGTCACAAGGCGTAATGGTCACATATCCGTCCAATCAGTGACATCATGGATGTGGATGATGTGTAGGCGCCATGACAGACACAACACTGTATACTGGATGTATATATTGTATACAGGTCTGCTGAGGTCATCACCTGGGGGCATGTTAGGGGGTGAGTCCAGGTAAAGCATAGGGGCCTATGGACTCTGAGCCCTGACCTGACACCATTCAGCATGACAATTATAAAATAATAGGTGACGTACAGATGGGGGGGGGGGGCACATACTTTCTCTCACCAATGTGTACTTTACTAAAGGGTGCAGATTATACCATCTCTAGAGAGCGTGGCCTGCATTATATTGAGGTGGACCCTGTGGCATCATTAAACGACTCGTCTCATTCAGGAAGTGGCATTTATCATGTAGCGGGAGTTCATACATGGCCCTTCCTAATGTATTGGGATTCTCCCTGCTGCCTCCTTTGCTGGATTTATTCTTCCATTGTATTATACACGGCTCATATCCAGGGGTTACGACCACCCTGTAATACCGGAGTGGTGGACGTGTGTGCGCACGCTATAGGAAAAAGTGCCAGCCGCTCTGGTGGTCAGGACTGTGGGAGAACACATAGACAGGCACTTTTTCCTATAGCGTGCACACACACGTCCACCACTCCGGTATTACAGGGTGGTCGTAACCCCTGGATATGAGCCGTGTATAATGTGATGGTAAAAGGAATCCAGCAAAGGAGGCAACAGGGAGAATCCCAATACATTAGGAAGGGCCTTGTATGAACTGCATCTACAGGATAAATGAGATTTGCTGAAGTGAGAGGACCCCTTTAATACTGAGGATGTGGAAGGGGTTGGGAGGCTCCTATAGCCTTCACATATTCTTTATGCTTCTCCCCATAATTAAGATCTCTGCTTGCTGCCAGTGAAAGCATCATTTTTGTTTATGCAAAAACATCTGCAAATCTGTCCTGACCTAATTCTTCTGACAGCTGTGAGCTAAACCCTCCAGCAACACAATCTGATATTTTGCAACAAATGTAGGTGAAATGCATCAGACTATTTAGCTTACAGATTCATTTGTAACAAACTCTCAGCTTTGAGAAGTATTATGTACAGTTTGTCAGCCTCTGCATTAAATGTACTCCTTTACTGGCAGCAAGCAGAGATCTTGGAAATGGTGTAGAGTGTGAGACGGCTGCAGAGCTTTGCATCAGCCAGTGATTTTGCTTTCTTTACAGAAGACGCCTTCTCTTGTAGATGGTCCATGGCCCTGAGCTCACACATCATAGCATTCCCTGCTGACGCGTCATACGCTTTCTCTAGTACGACAAGGGGCAGACATGGCGTATCAGGGGTCCGCTGGCATCAGATGGTATGTAAGGGGCTGAGCTGATGAATTTCACAGCTTTTAATTAGGGTGTATTATTACAGAGAATTAGGGGTAAGGGGTCCGCATGTGTAATTCTTACACGAGGAGCTCATTTCAGTCTGTGCCCACCCCAGCTGCAGCCTAGCACCAGCCATGGCTATGGGCAGGAACCTGCACATGTGCAGCTTTTGGAAAACCAGAGCACAAAGAAAGAGACATTTATTGTAAAGCTGCAGATTTATTGTTACATGGGTTTAATCACATTTAGCAGAGATCTTATCCAGAGCGTGGCTTCTGGCTGTGGGGGGGTTGGTGTCTGCGGATCTATGAGGGGCTATGAATGGGGTAATACTCCCCGGCCCCGGGCCGCGGTATGGGGGAGCAGTTCTTGCTGCTTGGTTTGATCATGATACTTGTGGACCAGCAGCTTCTGCCCTCGTTACACAGACCGCCCCAGTAGATGGTTTGGTCCGTATTGAGGAGGGCAGTGTGGCAGCTGTCGTACCACCATCCTCCTCCTCCGAAGGCCTTGGCGCAGTTCTTGTTCCAGCGGTCATTGTCCCTGTCTGTGGTGGAGAACTTCATGTTGTCGTGGATCCCTGTCTCATTCAAGGTGGTCAGTGCGTCCCCAGCATTCCCAGAGTAGTCGCCCAACCTCAGGGTGTAGTCGTCGCCCTCACTGTCCACCCTGAAGCTAGAATAGTCTGCATGGAATCTGTTACCCTGATTGTCAACCAGGAGGAACCTGACCATGAAGCGGCTCTGCCGGGTGAGGTGGTAGATCAGGTCGTTGCCCAACCAGTGGTCCTTCATCAGGTCACCAAACCCATTTCTGTACTGGGTCCAGTTCTGTGACTCAAAAGTTGGAGTGTCCCGCAGTGAGTTCCTCTGCAGGTAGGTCCAGCCACCCCCCTTTGGACTCTGGTCACAGAAGACCACCATTGGAGGGGAGTCCTTAGGCCACACCACATAGAGCCCACTCTTTCTTCTTATGTTGAGATAAGCCGCTCTGCAGTCTTTAGCCATAAGCTCTAAGAAAGAGAAGAAAATAATCATTTATCAGTAACCGTATTGGGATGATATGCTCTAGTCACATCCAGAGCTGCAATCACAAATCTTCATCATTGATCAGTAACTGTATTGGGATGATATGCTCTAGTCACATCCAGAGCTGCATTCACAAATATTCATCATTGATCAGTAACTGTATTGGGATGATATGCTCTAGTCACATCCAGAGCTGCATTCACAAATATTCATCATTGATCAGTAACTGTATTGGGATGATATGCTCTAGTCACATCCAGAGCTGCAATCACAAATCTTCATCATTTATCAGTAACTGTATTGGGATGATATGCTCTAGTCACATCCAGAGCTGCAATCACAAATATTCATCATTTATCAGTAACTGTATTGGGATGATATGCTCTAGTCACATCCAGAGCTGCAATCACAATTCTTCATCATTTATCAGTAACTGTATTGGGATGATATGCTCTAGTCACATCCAGAGCTGCAATCACAAATCTTCATCATTTATCAGTAACTGTATTGGGATGATATGCTCTAGTCACATCCAGAGCTGCAATCACAATTCTTCATCATTGATCAGTAACTGTATTGGGATGATATGCTCTAGTCACATCCAGAGCTGCAATCACAAATATTCATCATTTATCAGTAACTGTATTGGGATGATATGCTCTAGTCACATCCAGAGCTGCAATCACAAATATTCATCATTTATCAGTAACTGTATTGGGATGATATGCTCTAGTCACATCCAGAGCTGCAATCACAAATATTCATCATTTATCAGTAACTGTATTGGGATGATATGCTCTAGTCACATCCAGAGCTGCAATCACAATTCTTCATCATTTATCAGTAACTGTATTGGGATGATATGCTCTAGTCACATCCAGAGCTGCAATCACAAATCTTCATCATTTATCAGTAACTGTATTGGGATGATATGCTCTAGTCACATCCAGAGCTGCAATCACAAATCTTCATCATTTATCAGTAACTGTATTGGGATGATATGCTCTAGTCACATCCAGAGCTGCATTCACAAATATTCATCATTGATCAGTAACTGTATTGGGATGATATACTCTAGTCACATCCAGAGCTGCATTTACAATTCTTCATCATTTATCAGTAACTGTATTGGGATCATATGCTCTAGTCACATCCAGAGCTGCAATCACAATTCTTCATCATTTATCAGTAACTGTATTGGGATGATATGCTCTAGTCACATCCAGAGCTGCAATCACAATTCTTCATCATTTATCAGTAACTGTATTGGGATGATATGCTCTAGTCACATCCAGAGCTGCAATCACAAATATTCATCATTTATCAGTAACTGTATTGGGATGATATGCTCTAGTCACATCCAGAGCTGCAATCACAAATATTCATCATTTATCAGTAACTGTATTGGGATGATATGCTCTAGTCACATCCAGAGCTGCAATCACAAATATTCATCATTTATCAGTAACTGTATTGGGATGATATGCTCTAGTCACATCCAGAGCTGCAATCACAAATATTCATCATTTATCAGTAACTGTATTGGGATGATATGCTCTAGTCACATCCAGAGCTGCAATCACAAATCTTCATCATTTATCAGTAACTGTATTGGGATGATATGCTCTAGTCACATCCAGAGCTGCAATCACAATTCTTCATCATTGATCAGTAACTGTATTGGGATGATATGCTCTAGTCACATCCAGAGCTGCATTTACAATTCTTCATCATTGATCAGTAACTGTATTGGGATGATGTGCTCTAGTCACATCCAGAGCTGCATTCACAATTCTTTATTATTTATCAGTAACTGTATTGGGATGATATGCTCTAGTCACATCCAGAGCTGCAATCACAAATCTTCATCATTTATCAGTAACTGTATTGGGATGATATGCTCTAGTCACATCCAGAGCTGCATTCACAATTCTTCATCATTGATCAGTAACTGTATTGGGATGATATGCTCTAGTCACATCCAGAGCTGCATTCACAATTCTTTATTATTTATCAGTAACTGTATTGGGATGATATGCTCTAGTCACATCCAGAGCTGCATTCACAAATATTCATCATTGATCAGTAACTGTATTGGGATGATATGCTCTAGTCACATCCAGAGCTGCAATCACAAATCTTCATCATTTATCAGTAACTGTATTGGGATGATATGCTCTAGTCACATCCAGAGCTGCAATCACAAATCTTCATCATTTATCAGTAACTGTATTGGGATGATATGCTCTAGTCACATCCAGAGCTGCATTCACAATTCTGATGGTTACCAGAGAGCCTTCATTGCATTGTGGGAGCTCAGAAGACAGTAACACGGTCTCATTACCAACAAAGTTGTGAGTGCAGCTCTGGAGGGGACTGGATCTTAAGCAGTCAGTAGATGCCAGTGGCTGCGGAGCAGCAGATTTGCCGCGCGCTGTCATTTGACATGTCGCGGATTTAGAATCCAGTTCTGTTCGGATTTCGGTGCGGATTCTTTAAATTCTCCTGCGCTCTGCTGCTTCTGTAAACCTTGCGGATTCGCCGCACCTATTCCGTAATCCTGGTCGCCCCCAAGATTTTTCCTTCACCCACTCAGAAACATAAAATGCCTTTCACTGTGGGGGCGTGTCGGATGATGCTACTCACCCTGGAACACCCCGGCGGCTGGCACATTGATCAGCTGCTCCAGCTGTGCGTCAGTCAGCAGGTGTCTGTTCGCCAGTCGCGAGTATAAATCTGATCGGGACACTAAGGTCAGATTTTTACATCTCCCAAAGGTCCAAGCGAAGAGGAAACACAGGGTGAACGTCCATGAAGGAGTCATCCTGGAGAAAACACAGAGAAGGGCTTGTCACCTCCTGCAGTAGTGTCATGTGATGGCATTTTCAAGATCTCTGCTTCCTGTCAGTTACTGGAAACATTTTTGTTCACATGCAGAGGATGAACAGTCACATAAACTTAACGGAGTTATCAAAAGCCTAAAACATGCCCCCCAAGGCCCGGGCCCCTCGTATAGATTATACTTATGCCGCACCCCGGCACCTGTGTCGCTCCTGATCCCTGCACGGCCGCCGCTGCATCATCTCCCCATCACACGGATCAAAACATCCGCCGACGGGGGGAGCAGCCAATGGCGGGCCGCAGCAGGGACGAGCCTCCCTAGCATTGCGGGTGGCGTTATAGAAGCTAGCCTCCTTTGCTGGCTTTATTTATTGTTACGACCACCCTGCAATCCATCAGTCGTGGTCGTGCCTGCACTCTATAGAAAAAGCACCAGCCTATTTGTGGTCCCACAGTCCTGGCCACCAGAGAGGCCAACAGTTTTTCCTATAAAGTGCACGACCACCATTGATGGATTGAAGGGTGGTCGTAACCATGGAAACTGGTGTATAATGCGATGGAAAAATGAATCCAGCCAGCAAAGGAAGCAATATGGAGAACCCCAATAGATTAGGAAGTGTCTGGTATTAAAGGGGTTGTCCCACGATTCCTTTTCATACGTACCTGCTGCCAGCGCGCCGTTCACTTCCTGGATTATGGCTGGGGGCGGGCTTCATCTTGATTGAAGTCTTCTCACGGCCAGGATGCGCGCTGCACTGAATGCGCACGCCGCCGCGCATGCGCCATAGTGACATTCCTGGCCAGTATAGTACAGAGCCGGCGTTCGCGGCTCTGTACTATTCAGGCCAGGAAGAAGTCTCCATCGCGCATGCGCGGCGGCGTGCGCATTCAGGACAGTGTGCGGCCCAGCCGGGAGAAAAGAAGGAGTCTTCTGCACAAGCGTGGCCATAACCAGGGCAGACCGAATGACAACTATAGGTAAGTGGAGATTAATTTTCTCCTAAAAGGTAGGAATTGGTTAATCAAATATATTTACAAAAATGATCACTGCCAAATCATTAACAGACTTAACAGTGATCATTATAATGGGAATACCCCTTTAACTTCTTCTACATAATAAATGCTATTTGCTGAAGTCAGACAACCTCCTTAAAGGCTAAATTTGGGGCAATTCCTTTACAATTACATTTTACTAATTTTAGGATAAAAAGAAACTTTTTTCAATTGGTCTTTATTAAAAAAAAAAAAATTCAGCCATTTTTGGAAAATGGGGGTTAAAAAATCAGTCTCATAAACGCTCATTTAAAAGGGTTCTCCTTTAAGCCATATTCTGATCAGTTTGATAACGGTTTAGTCATAATGACTGTTTATGAGGTCAGAAGATCAGAGATAAGGCCTCACACGAGCCTTCAGCTGACAGGAGTGACACTAATACTCTGCAAACAGACTGATTTTTTAACTCCTGTTTCTCAAAAACGGTTGAAAAAAAAAAAAAATATTTTTAGCCTAAAATGAGTAAAATGCAATCATCAAAGATGGCCATAGCCTTTCAGTCTGTAAACAAGAATTTTCCACATTCACTGACAGAAAGCAGAGATTTTGATAATGGAAAAGAATTGAAACACAAAGTATATGAGAAAGTCACAGAACTGCTGATTATGTAAAGATTCACGTAAAACTGTAAATCTGTGTATGAAGCAGGAACGACTATAGGTCTACTCCATCTATAGGTGATGGTCTATGTGCCGTATACATGGACTGTACTATAGAGGTGTATATACTGTGTACATGGATTATATTATATATATACTTCTATAGGGTGTATATACTGTGTACATGGATTATACTATATATACACCTCTATAGAGGTGTATATACTGTGTACATGGATTATATTATATATATACTTCTATGGGGTGTATATACTGTGTACATGGATTATATTATATATATACTTCTATGGGGTGTATATACTGTGTACATGGATTATACTATATATACCTCTATAGAGGTGTATATACTGTGTACATGGATTATACTATATATATACCTCTATAGGGTGTATATACTGTGTACATGGATTATATTATATATATACTTCTATGGGGTGTATATACTGTGTACATGGATTATACTATATATACCTCTATAGAGGTGTATATACTGTGTACATGGATTATACTATATATATATATACTTCTATGGGGTGTATATACTGTGTACATGGATTATACTATATATATATATATATATACTTCTATGGGGTGTATATACTGTGTACATGGATTATACTATATATATACTTCTATAGGGTGTATATACTGTGTACATGGATTATACTATATATATACTTCTATAGGGTGTATATACTGTGTACATGGATTATACTATATATATACCTCTATAGGGTGTATATACTGTGTACATGGATTATACTATATATATACTTCTATAGGGTGTATATACTGTGTACATGGATTATACTATATATATACCTCTATAGGGTGTATATACTGTGTACATGGATTATACTGTATATATACCTCTATAGGGTGTATATACTGTGTACATGGATTATACTGTATATATACCTCTATAGGGTGTATATACTGTGTACATGGATTATACTATATATATACCTCTATAGGTGTATATACTGTGTACATGGATTATACTATATATATGCTTCTATAGAGTGTATATACTGTGTACATGGATTATATTATATATATACTTCTATGGGGTGTATATACTGTGTACATGGATTATACTATATATATATACTTCTATGGAGTGTATATACTGTGTACATGGATTATATTATATATATATACTTCTATGGGGTGTATATACTGTGTACATGGATTATACTATATATATATATACTTCTATGGGGTGTATATACTGTGTACATGGATTATATTATATATATATACTTCTATGGGGTGTATATACTGTGTACATGGATTATACTATATATATACTTCTATAGAGGTGTATATACTGTGTACATGGATTATACTATATATATACTTCTATAGGGTGTATATACTGTGTACATGGATTATACTATATATATACCTCTATAGGGTGTATATACTGTGTACATGGATTATACTATATATATACTTCTATAGGGTGTATATACTGTGTACATGGATTATACTATATATATATATACTTCTATGGGGTGTATATACTGTGTACATGGATTATACTATATATATACTTCTATAGGGTGTATATACTGTGTACATGGATTATACTATATATATACCTCTATAGGGTGTATATACTGTGTACATGGATTATACTGTATATATACCTCTATAGGGTGTATATACTGTGTACATGGATTATATTATATATATACTTCTATAGGGTGTATATACTGTGTACATGGATTATACTATATATATACTTCTATAGGGTGTATATACTGTGTACATGGATTATACTATATATATACTTCTATAGGGTGTATATACTGTGTACATGGATTATACTATATATATACCTCTATAGGGTGTATATACTGTGTACATGGATTATACTATATATATACCTCTATAGGGTGTATATACTGTGTACATGGATTATACTGTATATATACCTCTATAGGGTGTATATACTGTGTACATGGATTATACTGTATATATACCTCTATAGGGTGTATATACTGTGTACATGGATTATACTATATATATACCTCTATAGGGTGTATATACTGTGTACATGGATTATATTATATATATACTTCTATGGGGTGTATATACTGTGTACATGGATTATACTATATATATATATACTTCTATGGGGTGTATATACTGTGTACATGGATTATATTATATATATATACTTCTATGGGGTGTATATACTGTGTACATGGATTATACTATATATATACTTCTATAGAGGTGTATATACTGTGTACATGGATTATATTATATATATACTTCTATGGGGTGTATATACTGTGTACATGGATTATACTATATATACCTCTATAGGGTGTATATACTGTGTACATGGATTATACTATATATATATATATACACTTCTATAGGGTTTATATACTGTGTACATGGATTATACTATATATACTTCTATAGGGTGTATATACTGTGTACATGGATTATACTATATATATATATATACACTTCTATAGGGTCTCTATACTGTGTACATGGATTATACTATATATATATACTTCTATAAGACCTGTATACATGAGTTCTCTACATCTATACATATATAACACAATGTTACTACATTCCTTCTTACCTGGGGGGTACTTACTTTTCGGGGATTGCAGCTCTCGCTCCTCGCAGCCTCCCCAGGACTCTGGTATCGTATGAGGCTCCTGTGAGATTTTATAGGTCTGTAAAATTCGGGAAGATCGGGAGATATTTGTGGAAGGAGTTTATGACCGAGGTAAAATCTACAAATGTCCATGACGGGTGCCAGGTGCCGGGCTCCGGCTGGCATCGTAAAGGTGCCCCTTATAATAAAGCGGTGTACCCAGAGGCGGCTTCCTGTCCGTCATAAATCTATTTAACCATTTCATATAGCAGTGCCCATATCATAGTCCCAGTCCCATAGCAGTGCCCATATCATATTCCCAGTCCCATAGCAGTGCCCATATCATAGTCCCAGTCCCATAGCAGTGCCCATATCATAGTCCCAGTCCCATATCAGTGCCCATATCATAGTCCCAGTCCCATAGCAGTGCCCATATCATAGTCCCAGTAACATAGCAGTGCCCATATCATAGTCCCAGTAACATAGCAGTGCCCATATCATAGTCCCAGTAACATAGCAGTGCCCATATCATTATCCCAGTAACATAGCAGTGCCCATATCATAGTCCCAGTAACATAGCAGTGCCCATATCATAGTCCCAGTAACATAGCAGTGCCCATATCATTATCCCAGTAACATAGCAGTGCCCATATCATAGTCCCAGTAACATAGCAGTGCCCATATCATAGTCCATACAGTGCCATATCATCCCAGTAACATAGCAGTGCCCATATCATTATCCCAGTAACATAGCAGTGCCCATATCATAGTCCCAGTAACATAGCAGTGCCCATATCATAGTCCCAGTAACATAGCAGTGCCCATATCATAGTCCCAGTAACATAGCAGTGCCCATATCATTATCCCAGTAACATAGCAGTGCCCATATCATAGTCCCAGTAACATAGCAGTGCCCATATCATAGTCCCAGTAACATAGCAGTGCCCATATCATAGTCCCAGTCACATAGCAGTGCCCATATCATAGACCCAGTCACATAGCAGTGCTCATATCATTATCCCAGTAACATAGCAGTGCTCATATCATTATCCCAGTCACATAGCAGTGCCCATATCATAGTCCCAGTAACATAGCAGTGCCCATATCATAGTCCCAGTAACATAGCAGTGCTCATATCATTATCCCAGTAACATAGCAGTGCCCATATCATTATCCCAGTAACATAGCAGTGCCCATATCATAGTCCCAGTAACATAGCAGTGCCCATATCATTATCCCAGTAACATAGCAGTGCCCATATCATAGTCCCAGTAACATAGCAGTGCCCATATCATAGTCCCAGTAACATAGCAGTGCCCATATCATTGTCCCAGTAACATAGCAGTGCTCATATCATTATCCCAGTAACATAGCAGTGCCCATATCATTATCCCAGTAACATAGCAGTGCCCATATCATTATCCCAGTAACATAGCAGTGCTCATATCATTATCCCAGTAACATAGCAGTGCCCATATCATTATCCCAGTAACATAGCAGTGCCCATATCATAGTCCCAGTAACATAGCAGTGCCCATATCATTATCCCAGTAACATAGCAGTGCCCATATCATAGTCCCAGTAACATAGCAGTGCCCATATCATTGTCCCAGTAACATAGCAGTGCCCATATCATTATCCCAGTAACATAGCAGTGCCCATATCATTATCCCAGTAACATAGCAGTGCTCATATCATTATCCCAGTAACATAGCAGTGCCCATATCATTATCCCAGTAACATAGCAGTGCCCATATCATAGTCCCAGTAACATAGCAGTGCCCATATCATAGTCCCAGTAACATAGCAGTGCCCATATCATAGACCCAGTCACATAGCAGTGCCCATATCATAGTCCCAGTAACATAGCAGTGCCCATATCATTATCCCAGTAACATAGCAGTGCCCATATCATAGTCCCAGTCACATAGCAGTGCCCATATCATAGTCCCAGTCACATAGCAGTGCCCATATCATAGTCCCAGTCACATAGCACTGCCCATATCATTATCCCAGTAACATAACAGTGCCCATATCATAGTCCCAGTCACATAGCAGTGCCCATATCATAGTCCCAGTAACATAGCAGTGCCCATATCATTATCCCAGTAACATAGCAGTGCCCATATCATAGTACCAGTCACATAATAGGGCCCATATCATAGTCCCAGTCACATATTAGTGCCCAAATCATATTCCAAGTAACAGCAGTGCCCATATCACAGTACCAGTCACATAGTGTGATATAATAGCCCCAGTAAGATAGCAGTGCACATATCATAGTACCAGTCACATAGCAGTGCCCGCTACCACACCAGGATATCCAGCATCTGACCGTCATACTGATACTGGATATCCTCCTGTGGTGGAGGTCATATTACACTAGTAGGGGGTATTCATGGTATATTACACTAGTAGGGGGGTATTCATGGTATATTACACTAGTAGGGGGTATTCATGGTATATTACACTAGTAGGGGGTATTTGTGGTATATTACACTAGTAGGGGGGTATTCGTGGTATATTACTCTAGTAGGGGGGTATTCATGGTATATTACACTAGTAGGGGGTATTCATGGTATATTACACTAGTAGGGGGTATTTGTGGTATATTACACTAGTAGGGGGTATTCGTGGTATATTACTCTAGTAGGGGGGTATTCATGGTATATTACACTAGTAGGGGGTATTCATGATATATTAAACTAGTAGGGGGGTATTCATGGTATATTACACTAGTAGGGGGGTATTCATGGTATATTACACTAGTAGGGGTATTCATGGTATATTACACTAGTAGGGGTATTCATGGTATATTACACTAGTAGGGGGGTATTCATGGTATATTACACTAGTAGAGGGTATTCATGGTATATTACACTAGTAGGGGGTATTCATGGTATATTACACTAGTAGGGGGTATTCATGGTATATTACACTAGTATGGGGTATTCATGGTATATTATAGTAGTAGGGGGTATTCATGGTATATTATAGTAGTAGGGGGGTATTCATGGTATATTACACTAGTAGGGGGTATTCATGGTATATTACACTAGTAGGGGGATATTCAGGGTATATTACTCTAGTAGGGGGGTATTCATGGTATATTACTCTAGTAGGGGGTATTCATGGTATATTACACTAGTAGGGGGGTATTCATGGTATATTACTCTAGTAGGGGGGTATTCATGGTATATTACACTAGTATGGGGTATTCATGGTATATTACACTAGTAGGGGGGTATTCATGGTATATTATAGTAGTAGGGGGTATTCATGGTATATTATAGTAGTAGGGGGGTATTCATGGTATATTACACTAGTAGGGGTATTCATGGTATATTACACTAGTAGGGGGGTATTCATGGTATATTACTCTAGTAGGGGGGTATTCATGGTATATTACTCTAGTAGGGGGGTATTCATGGTATATTACTCTAGTAGGGGGTATTCATGGTATATTACACTAGTAGGGGGGTATTCATGGTATATTACTCTAGTAGGGGGGTATTCATGGTATATTACACTAGTATGGGGTATTCATGGTATATTATAGTAGTCGGGGGTATTCATGGTATATTATAGTAGTAGGGGGTTATTCATGGTATATTATAGTAGTAGGGGGTATTCATCGTATATTATAGTAGTAGGGGGTATTCATGGTATATTACTCTAGTAGGGGGGTATTCATGGTATATTACTCTAGTAGGGGGGTATTCATGGTATATTACTCTAGTAGGGGGGTATTCATGGTATATTACACTAGTATGGGGTATTCGTGGTATATTACACTAGTAGGGGGGTATTCATGGTATATTACTCTAGTAGGGGGGTATTCATGGTATATTACTCTAGTAGGGGGGTATTCATGGTATATTACTCTAGTAGGGGGTATTCATGGTATATTACTCTAGTAGGGGGTATTCATGGTATATTACTCTAGTAGGGGGTATTCATGGTATATTACACTAGTAGGGGGTATTCATGGTATATTACACTAGTAGGGGGTATTCATGGTATATTACTCTAGTAGGGGGGAATTCATGGTATATTACACTAGTAGAGGGTATTTATGGTATATTACACTAGTAGGGGGGTATTCATGGTATATTACTCTAGTAGGGGGTATTCATGGTATATTACACTAGTAGTGGGTATTCATGGTATATTACACTAGTAGTGGGTATTCATGGTATATTACACTAGTAGGGGGGAATTCATGGTATATTACACTAGTAGGGGGGAATTCATGGTATATTACACTAGTAGGGGGTATTCATGGTATATTACACTAGTAGGGGGGTATTCATGGTATATTACACTAGTAGGGGGTATTCATGGTATATTACACTAGTAGGGGGGTATTCATGGTATATTACACTAGTAGGGGGTATTCATGGTATATTACACTAGTAGGGGATATTCATGGTATATTACTCTAGCAGGGGGGTATTCGTGGTATATTACTCTAGTAGGGGGTATTCATGGCATATTACTCTAGTAGGGGGTATTCATGGTATATTACACTAGTAGGGGGTATTCATGGCATATTACTCTAGTAGGGGGGTATTCATGGTATATTACACTAGTAGGGGGTATTCATGGTATATTACTCTAGTAGAGGATATTCATGGTATATTACTCTAGTAGGGGGGTATTCATGGTATATTACACTAGTAGGGGGGTATTCATGGTATATTACACTAGTAGAGGATATATTTCTGATGGTCATGTTGGATTCAATACTTAAACTTTATAAACCTTTCCACATTTTATTGTAATTCCTCCGTTATAATAAACTCGTCGTCTTCCTCATGTGGAGCAGCTGGTGGACAGTCGGACACATCACCAGGACGGACGTCACTGCAGCGTTTTATGGCAGATCTATATTCGGACTGTATTCCACATCACTCCTGAAGTAAAGCTGCTGATGAGAATTTGGATATTTTTGCAGCCCCCCCCCCCCCCCTTAGTACAGGGATACATTTTTTGGCCACAAGTTGAAATGCTGTGATTATACAATTATCCTTTACAGGGATTGTCAAGTCTCAAGGAAAGATCCATGCTTGCTGTCAGAGAACAGAATTGTGTTTATATTCTTCCAGAAGCTGAAAACTGTCTTGCTCTATTACTTCTCACAGCACAGGCTTTGCTACAATTGTATCCAGACCAGACAATCCTCTGTGATATAAACAGCCCAAACTGCAGACGGATACATTTTACCTGTACTGATACATTGTAACAAGCTATCAGGACTGGAGAAGGATTTGACGAGTCGAGGAAGGGTCAGGGGTCTGTTCAGAAGCCCCTAAGTCCACAAGGTCTGTATAGGTCCCAGCTCAGCAATCCCCAGATGTTCATGTGGCCTGTCACTGAGATATTTTATAAGATGGGTAAAAGTGGAACCCCCCTTTAAGTGTCGCTTTAGTCTCATAAATCACTGCTCCATTGGGTCAGGGAGCCTTTTTCCAATATACATCCCATCTTGATTCTGCACCCCCATAACCGCTTTTGGGGGTAGGGACAGCTTGGGGATGGATGCATTCTTGCTGCTTCCAGTGACCCCCTATGGACAGAGTTACCTATGGGACGGTTGCACCCCAACCCTATAGGAAGCTAGTTTATGTAGGCTTCCTTAAAGGAGTTTTCCAGGCTTCCAAAAACAGCGCCTCACCTGTCTGGAGGTTTTGTGTGGTATTGCAGCTCGGCCTCATTCACTTCAATGGAGCTGAGCCTCAGTACCAGACGCGGCCACGGACAGGTGTGGCGCTGTTTTAAAAAGAAGGCAGCCATTGTTTTGCTAACTCTGGACAACCCCTTTAAATTCTTCAACATTTCTCTTCATGTCTTCTGGATTAACCTTCAGCGGTAGCGCAGAAGCTCCCAGTCTTAACCCTTACATTACCAGCAGCGCTAGAGATCAGCAGAGGAGGGGTTAATCTCGCAGCCTGTAAAACTGGATTTGATAATTCGGACACTTAGCCCGTGGCAAGCAATGTCCTGCTACCAGTGAGATTTGGCACGCAGTAAATCTGCTATATTTAGAGACGTCATCTTCACGGCTCAGCAAGAAATATTACGGCCGCCTCCGGTCCTCAAACATGAAGGGCGTTTGGGGAATTGCCAGGCGAGATAAAGGTAACTTTCAATGAGCAACACTTTGGTCTGAGAGTGGTTTAATCACTAAATTCTGACACGTACAATGGCGTCTCGACAGCTCGGCGCAGGATCCCTCACTTCTCGCAGGGCATCAGCGTGATGCCGGATTATAGGATTTACTGGATTAGCAGGCAGCTTTATCTTACAATGAGAGCACATGACACAGAGGTTTTATAAGCAGCACGCCCTGTGTGTCAGTCTTCACTGCAGTTCTAGCATTCTGTTTAGGACTCAGAAGACCCTGGATGAACAGCGCTGTAAGCCTAGGGAAATGCTGCAGTACATGTAAGATAATAGAGAGGGGAAGATGGATGCATTATCAGCAGCATGTCTTTATCGGCTACGCTTCATCTGTGATGGCCATAGTCCTCCAGGGACTGAAGACAATGGGGATCATTCACAACGAGCAGTTTTTTACGCCGCTCCTTGATGCTCCCCTGCGCTGCCGGAGGATGCACACAACTTATGACAAGGTGTGCGCCCCATCGTAAATTAGGCGTATCTATGGAAGTCCCTGCGCCTGGACTGAACATGGAGTGGATTTTCAGCGTCTTTTACACCCAAAACTGGCAGAAATGTAAGTGAATGTGCTGGGGGCGATGGCGTGGCCCTGAAAGCACCCGGGCGTCTGCTGTACGGGTGTTAAAAAGTTGAAAAACTGGGTCTTCAGACTATTTTACGCCAGTTTTGAGTTAGTAAATGACCCTCAATATGACACTGATCCGGATATGTCCGTTTTGTTATGCAGTTTTATGCCTCATGAATTCACAGTTCTAGAGCGGGAGTTCTGCATCGTGTTGATCCCCTGTTACTCCTCATAGCAATGTACTAGGAATACATTGACAATGGGTGTTTTTAGGGTTGTGTCCGACAAACTCTCCAGTCAGAGCTTCAGCCTAGAGACTAAGCGAAAGGGTAACCCCCATAATTTCACTGAGGAATAATACAGGAACATCACAATGTAGAGATGGAAGAAAAGGCAACTTACATTCCAGTCCAGTGTTTGAATACACACCACACCGGACCCCCGAACACATCCAGACAAATACATGAATACAGACCACACACCGGACCCCCCAAACACATCCAGACAAATACATGAATACAGATCACACCGGACCCCCGAACACATCCAGACAAATACATGAATACAGATCACACCGGACCCCCGAACACATCCAGACCCATACATGAATACAGATCACACCGGACCCCCGAACACATCTAGACCCATACATGAATACAGATCACACACCGGACTCCCGAACACATCCAGACCCATACATGAATACAGATCACACCGGACCCCCGAACACATACAGACCCATACATTAATACAGATCACACACCGGACCCCGAACACATCCAGACAAATACATGAATACAGACCACACTGGATCCCCGAACACATCCAGACCCATACATGAATACGGATCACACCGGACCCCCGAACACATCCAGACAAATACATGAATACAGATCACACTGGATCCCCGAACACATCCAGACCCATACATGAATACAGATCACACTGGATCCCCGAACACATTCAGACCCATACATGAATACGGATCTCACCGGACTCCCGAACACATCCAGACAAATACATGAATACGGATCACACCGGACCCCCGAACACATCCAGACAAATACATGAGTACAGATCACACTGGATCCCCGAACACATCCAGACCCATACATGAATACAGATCACACTGGATCCCCGAACACATTCAGACCCATACATGAATACGGATCACACACCGGACCCCCGAACACATCCAGACAAATACATGAATACAGACCACACCGGACCCCCGAACACATCTAGACCCATACATGAATACAGATCACACACCGGACCCCCGAACACATCCAGACCCATACATGAATACAGACCACACCGGACCCCCGAACACATCCAGACCCATACATGAATACAGACCACACCGGACCCCCGAACACATCCAGACCCATACATGAATACAGACCACACCGGACCCCCGAACACATCCAGACCCATACATGAATACGGATTACACCCCGGAACACCAAACACATACAGACCCATACATGAATACGGACCACACACCGGACCCCCGAACACATCCAGACCCATACATGAATACAGACCACACACCGGACCCCCGAACACATCCAGACAAATACATGAATACAGATCACACCGGACCCCCGAACACATCCAGACCCATATATAAATACAGACCACACCGGACCCCCGAACACATCCAGACAAATACATGAATACAGACCACACACCGGACCCCCGAACACATCCAGACGCATACATGAATACAGATCACACTGGATCCCCGAACACATCCAGACCCATACATGAATACAGACCACACCGGACCCCCGAACACATACAGACCCATACATGAATACGGACCACCCCCGAACACATCCAGACAAATACATGAATACAGACCACACCGGACCCCCGAACACATCTAGGCCCATATATAAATACAGACCACACCGGACCCCCGAACACATCCAGACCCATACATGAATACAGATCACACACCGGACCCCCGAACACATCCAGACCCATACATGAATACAGATCACACACCGGACCCCCGAACACATCCAGACCCATACATGAATACAGACCACACACCGGACCCCCGAACACATCCAGACCCATACATGAATACAGATCACACTGGATCCCCGAACACATCCAGACCCATACATGAATACAGACCACACACCGGACCCCCAAACACATTCAGACCCATACATGAATACGGATCACACACCGGACCCCCGAACACATCCAGACCCATACATGAATACAGATCACACACCGGACCCTCAAACACATTCAGACCCATACATGAATACAGACCACACACCGGACCCCCGGACACATCCAGACCCA
Source organism: Bufotes viridis (assembly GCA_033119425.1). Classification (NCBI taxonomy): domain Eukaryota; kingdom Metazoa; phylum Chordata; class Amphibia; order Anura; family Bufonidae; genus Bufotes; species Bufotes viridis. Next base: position 157,942,862 of record CM065595.1, read on the forward strand.
TACATGAATACGGACCACACCGGACCCCCGAACACATCCAGACCCATACATGAATACAGATCACACACGGACCCCAAACACATCCAGACCCATACATGAATACAGACCACACACCGGACCCCGAACACATCCAGACCCATACATGAATACAGACCACACGGACCCCGAACACATCCAGACCCATACATGAATACAGACCACACCGGACCCCCGAACACATCCAGACCCATACATGAATACAGATCACACACGGACCCCAAACACATCCAGACCCATACATGAATACAGACCACACACCGGACCCCCGAACACATCCAGACCCATACATGAATACGGATCACACCGGACCCCCGAACACATTCAGACCCATACATGAATACAGACCACACCGGACCCCCGAACACATCCAGACCCATACATGAATACGGACCACACTGGACCCCCGAACACATCCAGACCCATACATTAATACAGACCACACAACGGACCCCCGAACACATCCAGACAAATACATGAATACAGATCACACCGGACCCCCGAACACATCCAGACCCATACATGAATACGGATCACACCGGACCCCCGAACACATCCAGACAAATACATGAATACAGATCACACTGGATCCCCGAACACATCCAGACCCATACATGTATACAGACCACACCGGACCCCCGAACACATCCAGACAAATACATGAATACAGATCACACTGGATCCCCGAACACATCCAGACCCATACATGAATACAGATCACACTGGATCCCCGAACACATTCAGACCCATACATGAATACGGATCACACACCGGACCCCCGAACACATCCAGACAAATACATGAATACAGACCACACCGGACCCCCGAACACATCTAGACCCATACATGAATACAGATCACACACCGGACCCCCGAACACATCCAGACCCATACATGAATACAGACCACACCGGACCCCCGAACACATCCAGACCCATACATGAATACGGACCACGCACCGGACCCCCGAACACATCTAGACCCATACATGAATACAGACCACACTGGACCCCCGAACACATCCAGACCCATACATGAATACGGATCACACACCGGAACACCAAACACATACAGACCCATACATGAATACGGACCACACACCGGACCCCCGAACACATCCAGACCCATACATGAATAGGGATCACACACCGGACCCCCGAACACATCCAGACCCATACATGAATACGGATCACACACCGGACCCCCGAACACATCCAGACCCATACATGAATACAGATCACACACCGGACCCCCGAACACATCCAGACCCATACATGAATACAGACCACACCGGACCCCCGAACACATACAGACCCATACATGAATACGGACCACCCCCGAACACATCCAGACCCATACATGAATACAGACCACACACCGGACCCCCGAAAACATCCAGACAAATACATGAATACAGACCACACACCGGACCCCCGAACACATCCAGACCCATATATAAATACAGACCACACACCGGACCCCCGAACACATCCAGACAAATACATGAATACAGATCACACCGGATCCCCGAACACATCCAGACCCATACATGAATACAGATCACACACCGGACCCCCAAACACATTCAGACCTATACATGAATATGGATCACACACCGGACCCCCGAACACATCCAGACCCATACATGAATACAGACCACACCGGACCCCCGGACACATCCAGACCCATACATGAATACGGACCACACCGGACCCCCGAACACATCCAGACCAATACATGAATACAGATCACACACCGGACCCCCAAACACATCCAGACCCATACATGAATACAGACCACACACCGGACCCCCGAACACATCCAGACCCATACATGAATACGGACCACACCGGACCCCCGAACACATCCAGACAAATACATGAATACAGATCACACCGGACCCCCGAACACATCCAGACCCATACATGAATACAGACCACACACCGGACCCCCGAACACATCCAGACCCATACATGAATACAGATCACACACCGGACCCTCAAACACATTCAGACCCATACATCAATACAGACCACACCGGACCCCGAACACATCCAGACCCATACATGAATACGGATCACACACCGGAACACCAAACACATCCAGACCCATACATGAATACAGACCACACACCGGACCTCCGAACACATCCAGACCCATACATGAATACAGACCACACACCGGACCCCCGAACACATCCAGACCCATACATGAATACGGATCACACACCGGACCCCCGAACACATCCAGACCCATACATGAATACAGACCACACCGGACCCCCGAACACATCCAGACCCATACATGAATACAGATCACACCGGACCCCCGAACACATTCAGACCCATACATGAATACAGACCACACCGGACCCCTGAACACATCCAGACCCATACATGAATACAGACCACACCGGACCCCCGAACACATCTAGACCCATACATGAATACGGATCACACACCGGACCCCCGAACACATCCAGACCCATACATGAATACAGACCACACCGGACCCCCGAACACATCTAGACCCATACATGAATACGGATCACACACCGGACCCCCGAACACATCCAGACCCATACATGAATACAGACCACACCGGACCCCTTAACACATCCAGACCCATACATGAATACAGACCACACCGGATCCCCGAACACATCTAGACCCATACATGAATACGGATCACACACCGGACCCCCGAACACATCCAGACCCATACATGAATACAGACCACACCGGACCCCCGAACACATCTAGACCCATACATGAATACGGATCACACACCGGACCCCCGAACACATCCAGACCCATACATGAATACAGACCACACCGGACCCCCGAACACATTCAGACCCATACATGAATACAGACCACACACCGGATCCCCGAACACATCCAGACCCATACATGAATACGGATCACACACCGGACCCCCGAACACATCCAGACCCATACATCAATACAGACCACACCGGACCCCCGAACACATCCAGACCCATACATGAATACGGACCACACACCGGACCCCCGAACACATCCAGACCCATACATGAATACAGATCACACCGGACCCCCGAACACATCCAGACAAATACATGAATACAGATCACACCGGACCCCCGAACACATCCAGACCCATACATGAATACAGATCACACCGGACCCCCGAACACATCCAGACCCATACATGAATACAGATCACACCGGACCCCCGAACACATCCAGACCCATACATGAATACGGATCACACCGGACCCCCGAACACATCCAGACCCATACATGAATACAGATCACACCGGACCCCCGAACACATCCAGACCCATACATGAATACGGACCACACACCGGACCCCGAACACATCCAGACCCATACATGAATACAGATCACACGGACCCCAAACACATCCAGACCCATACATGAATACAGACCACACACCGGACCCCCGAACACATCCAGACCCATACATGAATACAGATCACACCGGACCCCCGAACACATCCAGACCCATACATGAATACGGACCACGCACCGGACCCCCGAACACATCTAGACCCATACATGAATACAGACCACACTGGACCCCCGAACACATCCAGACCCATACATGAATACGGATCACACACCGGACCCCCGAACACATCCAGACCCATACATGAATACAGATCACACCGGACCCCCGAACACATCCAGACAAATACATGAATACAGATCACACCGGACCCCCGAACACATCCAGACCCATACATGAATACAGACCACACACCGGACCCCCGAACACATCCAGACCCATACATGAATACAGACCACACCGGACCCCCGAACACATCCAGACCCATACATCAATACAGACCACACCGGACCCCCGAACACATCCAGACCCATACATGAATACAGACCACACCGGACCCCCGAACACATCCAGACCCACACATGAATACAGACCACACCGGACCCCCGAACACATCCAGACCCATACATGAATACAGACCACACCGGACCCCCGAACACATCCAGACCCATACATGAATACAGACCACACCGGACCCCCGAACACATCCAGACCCATACATGAATACGGACCACACCGGACCCCCGAACACATCCAGACCCATACATGAATACAGACCACACCGGACCCCCGAACACATCTAGACCCATACATGAATACGGATCACACACCGGACCCCCGAACACATCCAGACCCATACATGAATACAGACCACACCGGACCCCTTAACACATCCAGACCCATACATGAATACAGACCACACCGGATCCCCGAACACATCTAGACCCATACATGAATACAGACCACACCGGACCCCTTAACACATCCAGACCCATACATGAATACAGACCACACCGGACCCCTTAACACATCCAGACCCATACATGAATACAGACCACACCGGACCCCCGAACACATCTAGACCCATACATGTATACAGACCACACCGGACTCCCGAACACATCCAGACCCATACATGAATTCGGACCACACCGGACCCCCGAACACATCCAGACCCATACATGAATACGGATCACACACCGGACCCCCGAACACATCCAGACCCATACATGAATACAGAACACACACCGGACCCCCAAACACATCCAGACAAATACATGAATACAGATCACACCGGACTCCCGAACACATCCAGACCAGTGGCGGATTAACATAGGGGCGTTCGGGTCGGCAGCCCCGGGCCCGGCATCACTGGGGGGCCCACATACTGCGGCGGGGCACGGGAGCGTATAGTTCCCTGCCCCGCCGCCTATCACCGCCATAGGCTTCAGGCCTAGTAGGCCTGAGGCCTATGTGGTGGTATAAGCCCGGCGTGCGCGATGACATCATCGCGCGGCGCGCGTGATGACATCATCGTGCGTCTGTATAGTGGCGCACGCACGCTCTGATGTACGCGCGCCTGCCACACCATTCAGCATACAGGTAAGTATTAGCTTTTTATTTTTTTGTGTGTGTGTGCTAACTTGGGGGGGAGATATTAAGGGACAGTGGGGCATGTTTCCATGAGGGCACATTAGTTAATGGATGACAGTTGTGGGGGCAAAATAATGGATGGCAGTTGTGGGGCAAAATAATGGATGGCAGTTGTGGGGGCAAATTAATGGATGGCAGTTGTGGGGGCAAATTAATGAATGGCAGTTGTGGGGGCAAATTAATGAATGGCAGTTGTGGGGCAAACTATAATGGATGGCAGTGTGGGTGAAAATTAATTATGATGGCAGTGTGGGGAAATTACTGTATGGGTGGCAAAGTATATAGAGGTGGAAATTACTATATGGCAGTGTGGGGCAAATTACTGAATGGCAGTGTGGGGAAAATTATATGGATGGCAGTTGTGGGGGCAAATTACTATATGGATGACAGTGTGGGGGAAATTACTATATGAGGGCAGTGTGGGGAAATTACTATATGGGGGCAGTGTGGGGGAAATTACTATATGGGGACAGTGTGGGGAAATTACTATATGGGGGCAGTGTGGGGAAATTACTATATGGGGGCAGTGTGGGGAAATTACTATATGGGGGCAGTGTGGGGGAAATTACTATATGGGGCAGTGTGGGGGAAATTACTATATGGGGCAGTGTGGGGGAAATTACTATATGTGGGCAGTGTGGGGGAAATTACTATATGGGGACAGTGTGGGGGAAATTACTATATGGGGCAGTGTGGGGGAAATTACTATATGGGGGCAGTGTGGGGAAATTACTATATGGGGCAGTGTGGGGAAATTACTATATGGGGCAGTGTGGGGGAAATTACTATATGGGGGCAGTGTGGAGGGAAATTACTATATGGGGCAGTGTGGGGGAAATTACTATATGGGGCAGTGTGGGGAAATTACTATATGGGGGCAGTGTGGGGAAATTACTATATGGGGCAGTGTGGGGAAATTACTATATGGGGGCAGTGTGGGGAAATTACTATATGGGGCAGTGTGGGGGAAATTACTATATGGGGCAGTGTGGGGAAATTACTATATGGGGGCAGTGTGGGGGAAATTACTATATGGGGGCAGTGTGGGGAAATTACTATATGGGGCAGTGTGGGGGAAATTACTATATGGGGCAGTGTGGGGAAATTACTATATGGGGGCAGTGTGGGGAAATTACTATATGGGGGCAGTGTGGGGAAATTACTATATGGGGGCAGTGTGGGGAAATTACTATATGGGGGCAGTGTGGGGAAATTACTATATGGGGGCAGTGTGGGGAAATTACTATATGGGGGCAGTGTGGGGAAATTACTATATGGGGGCAGTGTGGGGAAATTACTATATGGGGGCAGTGTGGGGAAATTACTATATGGGGCAGTGTGAGGGAAATTACTATATGGGGGCAGTGTGGGGAAATTACTATATGGAGGCAGTGTGGGGAAATTACTATATGGGGGCAGTGTGGGGAAATTACTATATGGGGCAGTGTGGGGAAATTACTATATGGGGCAGGCGGAGATTGCTATGGGGGGGGAAATTACTATATGGGGGCAGTGTGGGGAAATTACTATATGGGGCAGTGTGGGGAAATTACTATATGGGGACAGTGTGGGGGAAATTACTATATGGGGGCAGTGTGGGGAAATTACTGTATGGGGGCAGTGTGAAGGGAAAATACTATATGGGGGTAGTGTGGGGTATTGGGGACACTATACAGGTATTGTTACCTGGAGCACAATATAGGATGTTAGTATTACTGGGGGCACTCTATGGGACATTATAACTGCTGTAGACACTATAGGGATCTTTGGGGTCATTTATCAAACTGTTGTAGTAGACCTGGCTTAGTTGTCCATAGAAACAGGTTCCACCTTTCATTTTTGACAGCTCCTCTGGAAAATGAAAGGTGGAATCTGATTGGTTGCTATGGGCAACTAAGCCAGTTCTAATTTACACCAGTTTGATAAATCACCCCAATTATGAGAAATCTAACGTGTTTGTGTAACAAACTCTGTAGGAACGAGATGCGGCGGGAGGAATTAGTCATGGCGGTCTGGGTCAAACGGAGGAGAAGAGGAAAGAGAAGATCTACATGACAGGAGAAGTCCCTGGATGTAAGAGGTATGTGGTGCTGTATCCTCACTGCTGTGACCTGCGTCTCATCTTCTCCTCCAAGTCTTTATCATAATCATATGTATTTTAAATTTGGCACCTCAAATTTAAATTTTTCACCTGCAGTCCTATGTAACAGCCCAGATAACAGTGATAACTCTCTGTGTGCAGATAATGTACATGTTCCCTGCAGTCCTAGGTAACACCCCACATAACACAATAATTCACTGTGTTATGTGGGGTGTTACATAGGACTGCAGGAAACATCTATGACATCTGTACTCAGAGTTATGAGATGGTGGGGGTCTGACTCCTGGCAGCCCCGCCAATCAGCTGTTAGAGGAGACCGCGATGATCCAGTGAGCGCCGCAGCCTCTTTGCTCCTTACAAAGCACGCGCTGTCCATGTGATAGCACTGCGCTTGGTATTGCAGCTCAGCCCCAATCACTCAGATAGGACAGAGCTGCAGATAGGCCATGTGAACGATGAATGTGATGTCATATGGCCGAGGAAGAGACTGTGACGCTTACAAAGCACCGCAGCCTCTTTATACAGAAAAAAAACCTGAAACCTAAAATGGAGTGGGGGGGGGGGGGGGGCCCAAGTTGGGTAGACAGCCCCGGGCCTATCATGCACTTAATCCGCCCCTGATCCAGACCCATACATGAATACGGACCCCACCGGACCCCCGAACACATCCAGACCCATACATGAATACGGATCACACACCGGACCCCCGAACACATCCAGACCCATACATGAATACGGACCCCACCGGACCCCCGAACACATCCAGACCCATACATGAATACGGATCACACACCGGACCCCCGAACACATCCAGACCCATACATGAATACAGAACACACACCGGACCCCCAAACACATCCAGACAAATACATGAATACAGATCACACCGGACCCCCGAACACATCCAGACCCATACATGAATACAGATCACACCGGACCCCCGAACACATCCAGACCCATACATGAATACGGATCACACGGACCCCGAACACATCCAGACCCATACATGAATACAGACCACACACGGACCCCGAACACATCCAGACCCATACATGAATACAGACCACACACGGACCCCGAACACATCCAGACCCATACATGAATACAGATCACACACCGGACCCCGAACACATCCAGACCCATACATGAATACGGATCACACACGGACCCCGAACACATCCAGACCCATACATGAATACAGACCACACACGGACCCCGAACACATCTAGACCCATACATGAATACAGACCACACACGGACCCCGAACACATCCAGACCCATACATGAATACAGATCACACACGGACCCCGAACACATCCAGACCCATACATGAATACGGACCACACGGACCCCGAACACATCCAGACCCATACATGAATACGGATCACACACCGGACCCCCGAACACATCCAGACCCATACATGAATACAGATCACACCGGACCCCCGAACACATCTAGACCCATACATGAATACAGATCACACACCGGACCCCCGAACACATCCAGACCCATACATGAATACAGATCACACACCGGACCCCCGAACACATCCAGACCCATACATGAATACGGATCACACACCGGACCCCCGAACACATCCAGACCCATACATGAATACAGACCACACCGGACCCCCGAACACATCCAGACCCATACATGAATACGGATCACACACCGGACCCCCGAACACATCCAGACCCATACATGAATACGGATCACACACCGGACCCCCGAACACATCCAGACCCATACATGAATACAGATCACACACCGGACCCCTGAACACATCCAGACCCATACATGAATACAGACCACACACCGGACCCCCGAACACATCCAGACCCATACATGAATACGGACCACACACCGGACCCCCGAACACATCCAGACCCATACATGAATACGGATCACACACCGGACCCCCGAACACATCCAGACCCATACATGAATACAGATCACACACCGGACCCCCGAACACATCCAGACCTATACATGAATACAGACCACACACCGGACCCCCGAACACATCCAGACCCTCATCTTGTACTTATATCAATCAGTGGAATGAATAGAAGAACATTAATGCATCTACAGCAAAGTGTAAGAATAATAAACGTTATAATATAGAAACCATGTAATAATAATAGAAGCCAATAATAAATAGTAATAAAATAATTAGTATAATAAGAATAAGCGATATATCAGTGAATGGAACCACGTGGATAGAAATAAGATACACTCATTTGCATATTCATAAGCTCTAGGCTTGTGGGAGCTGCAGATCCCGCCGCGTCCTTCAGGTGTCGCTGTTGTCCGCGTCTTGGTGACTGCGGTCGCCTCAGTCGTGATGTGACAAGATGGCGCCGCCTGGTGAGGTGGCGGGCGCCGTGTGCCGGTGTGTCGGGCTCTCTATGTCTTACTTGTGCAGCGGACGCGGTAACACATCTCATTTTCCGTAATGGAGGAGCAAGCGACCGGCAGAGAACGGGTTACGGCGGTGACGTCATCGCTGCGGCCACTTCTCGCGAGATTGTGCGATTACTGCGCCATGTCCCGTTGCTATGCTCCGGCCTGAGGGCGGGGGTAGGGGAGCAGTGACAAACCGAGGCCGGAGCCCACACATCCCCCCGGGCCGGGGCCCCGGAAACCCCGCAGCGACCGGACACCACAAGCGAGCGACACGTCTGTCTCCCGAGAGCCCAACTCAGGGGCCCCCGCCTGGACACAACGAGCCCCTGCTGGAGCCCGTGAGCTGCCCTTATAGCTATCCCGTAGCTGCTGGAACATATAGAGCCCCTGCGACCACCTGCTGGAGCCATATACAGCGCCTATAGACTCCGCCACCCGCCGGGATATACAAGGGGCCATATACAGCACCTATAGAGTGGCCTGGATATACAAGGGGCCATATACAGCACCTATAGAGTGGCCTGGATATACAAGGGGCCATATACAGCACCTATAGAGTGGCCTGGATATACAAGGGGCCATATACAGCACCTATAGAGTGGCCTGGATATACAAGGGGCCATATACAGCACCTATAGAGTGGCCTGGATATACAAGGGGCCATATACAGCACCTATTGACTCTGACACCCACCTGAATATACAAGGGGCCATATACAGCACCTATAGAGTGACCTGGATTTATAGGAGGCCATATACAGCACCCATAGAGCGGCCTGGATATACAGGAGGCCATATACAGCACCCTTAGAGCGACCTGGATATACAGGAGGCCATATACAGCACCTATAGAGCGGCCTGGATATACAGGAGGCCATATACAGCACCTATAGAGTGATCTGGATATACAGGAGGCCATATACAGCACCTATAGAGTGGCCTGGATATACAGGAGGCCATATACAGCACCTATAGAGTGATCTGGATATACAGGAGGCCACATACAGCACCTATAGAGTGGCCTGGATATACTGGGGGCCACATACAGCACCTATAGAGTGGCCTGGATATACTGGGGGCCATATACAGCACCTATAGAGTGACCTGGATATACAGGAGGCCATATACAGCACCTATAGAGTGACCTGGATATACAGGAGGCCATATACAGCATCTGTAGAGTGACCTGGATATACTGGTGGCCATATACAGCACCTATAGAGTGACCTGGATATACAGGGATTTATATACAGCACCTATAGAGTGACCTTGATGTACAGGGAGCCATATACCACACCTATAGAGTGACCTTAATGTACAGGGGGCCATACACAGCACCTATAGACTCTGACCACCCCCTATCGGGTGAACTGGATTTAAGAAGACTTCTGCATCTGCTTACCGGAGCCTATAGACTCTTCATGTGTCACCTATAGATACTTAACTGCCACAGTCTTCGCTTGTTGCTGCCTGGATATATATATATATATATATATATATATATATATATATATATATATATGGACCTCTGCAAACATCAACTGGAGCATATAGAGCATCCCTTATAGATAAACAGCTGCTGGAATGTAAATAGAACCTATCGCCTATAGATCCATAGTTTTTGCCTGCTGCTGCCTGGATATATATATCTGAAATCAACAACTGGAACGTACAGTGTCCCCTATAGATACACAGCTGCTGGATTATAAATAGACTCTGTGACGTATAGATCCATAGTCTTCACCTGCTGCTGCCTGGATATATTGAAGACCATCAGCTGGAGCATATAGAGCGTCTCATACAGAGAGATCTCTCTACTGCTGGAACATATAGACCTCTGCTGCCTACAGATCCATAGTCTCCACCTGCTACTTCCTGGATATTCAGTGACCATCAACTGAAGCATATAGCGTGTCACATATAGATCTACGCCAACCGTGCGCCTTCAGGTGCTGAAGACCCTTTCACCTATAGGTCCCCACTCTTCAATTGCAGCTGCTTGGATATAAAGGGACCTCTGAAACTATCAACTGGAGCATATAGAGTCTGCCTGTCACCTAAAGGTATACGTCCCACCCTGTACCTACAGCTGTTAGAATATATAGACCTGCCACCTATAGATCCACCATTTTCTCCTGCTGATGCCTGGTTTAGAGACCTCTGCAACCATCAGCTGGAGCATTCTTGAGTTTCACCTATAGATATATCACCCAAACCTGTACCTACAGCTGCTGGAATATAGACCCCTCTACTCCATGCACCCCTGCCTTGGAGCATATAGACCACTTCCTGTCACCTATAGATTCCTATCTTCTATCCTCCGTATCGTTCCATATTCAGACCGGTTCTTGCATCACCTATAGATTCTTCCCCCCAGCACTAACTGTTGGGGTATACTAACCCTCCCTGTCACCTGCAGCTCTATAGCCCCACCAGTAACAGCCATGGAGATCTATGGAATTAACCCCTTCCTGCTTATCTGCCTGGGCATTAAGACCAATTTTAGTTTCACCTATAGATTGTCACCCTTTAACATCTATAGGTGTTAAATGGATTTTGTCACCTATAGATCTATGCTTTGACTAGTGAACTTCTGTCACCTATACATTACTTTTTCCTACCATCCATTGGTAATACTGCCTTTCACCTGTATACAGTGACTGGTCCAGTATCTCCCCTTTGACTTCCTTTACTCTTCTGTTTCTCTTTTCACACCTATAGATACATTGTATCTGCAGCTCTGCTCTTTGCCCCGTACCTATAGATACATTGTATCTGCAGCTCTGCTCTTTGCCCCGTACCTATAGATACATTGTATCTGCAGCTCTGCTGTTTGCCCCGTACCTATAGATGCATTGTATCTGCAGCTCTGCTGTTTGCCCCCATACCTATAGATACAATGTATCTGCAGCTCTGCTGTTTGCTCCGTACCTATAGATACATTGTATCTGCAGCTCTGCTGTTTCCACATACCTATAGATACATTGTATCTGCAGATCTGCTGTTTGCCCCATACCTATAGATACATTGTATCTGCAGCTCTGATGTTTCCCCTCGTACCTATAAATACATTGTATCTGCAGCTTTGCTGTTTGCCCCCATACCTATAGATACATTGTATCTGCAGCTCTGCTGTTTGCCCCCATACCTATAGATACATTGTATCTGCTGTTTGCCCTGTACCTATAGATACATTGTATCTGCAGCTCTGCTGTTTGCCCCGTACCTATAGATACATTGTATCTGCAGCTCTGATGTTTGCCCCGTACCTATAGATACATTGTATCTGCAGCTCTGCTGTTTGCTCCGTACCTATAGATACATTGTATCTGCAGCTCTGATGTTTGCCCCGTACCTATAGATACATTGTATCTGCAGCTCTTGCTACCCCTGTGCATAGTAATAGACTCTGTATACCTGTAGCTCGTCACCTTCTGGCCCCTATAGATCCTTGGGGTCACACATCTCCCAGCCATTAGTGAATGGTACCCTGGCAGCACCCACACATCTGTACTGCACCCCCTCGTTTATAGGGTCCACCCCTCCCTAGCTGTTTTCCCTTGTCTGCAGAACATCCATGATCTTGCCTGACGGTATGAGGCTCCATCTGCTGAGACCGCTGCCTTCTCCGAGACCGGTGTGACTGAGGTCCAGGAGCGAGACCCCCACCCCTGACACTGGAGCAGCTGGGAGACCCATTTCCTCACCACAAACTGCAGAACGTGGATCTTATATGAAGGTAAAGCGTATGTTGTCAGTGTCCTGCGGGAATGAAAGTATGTACCCCCACCCCTATATACTCCCCTATATTGAGCTGTTGGTGCCCCATGTGATAGGGGGTCTTCTAGCCGCTATACTGGTTTATGGTGGAGTTTGCAGTCTGAGCTGCTGCCTGGATTTTTCTGCAATGTTCATCAGTGGAGTTTATGGGAGTCCATGGCCATAGGTGACGTCACTGTATATGCACAGCGGGATCTTTCCCTTTGTCAGAGGAAGCTGCGGATGAACAGTGTACTTGCTTTGCTTGTGGTGTGATCTGTGACTGGACGAGGCGTTATTCCCTGCAGGACCCAGTGCCTCGCCGTGCCTCCTGTGTGCCTCTGCTCTGGAGACAGTACCCGGCCACCTGGGGCTCTCCAGCTGCTGGGGAAATATATCTCCCTGCGTGCCCCGACAGCCTGCCGCTTCCAGAAGTTGATGGGAGTAGTAGTTTTTCAAGAGCCACAGGTTGCAGGTGATTGGACATAATAATGCTGCATTGAAATCCTGACTTCCTCTGTGCTGCTGAAATGGAATAGTTTGCATATTCATAGACCCCTGTGGGGATGGGAAAATATTAAGGGGGATACGTTATAACAAAACGTCTCCAAGCCTACTGGGGGGAAGACTCCCATCATCTCATTGAGTCTGATTATAGGACGTTTTGCCCCACTGTCGCTGAGATTCACCCCCTTTTACAACCGGCGGTTGCACCTTAACTTATTGAGTTGTTGAGTGACTATAAATTTTAAGAATCAGTTAAAATCTCTGCTTGCTGTCAGTAAAATGTAACATCCAATGAGTGAAAAGAAGTCAGAATTGGTATTGCTCACAGCTGAGGGTTTGCTCCAAATGCCTGGAAAGGTCCACTCACCCAATCACTGGTCTCGGTGGTGACGCGCCTCTGCCGCTGATTGGCCTTAGCAGCCTCTGGTATTTCTAGCGGGTCAAGCTGGGGCAGAAAGCGGGTAGCCGCAGGACCAGAACCGCGTTGGAGTGGTGGCAGATTGCTCAAAAATGGTCAACATTTGCCAAGTGTCTGCGGTTAACCTGTTAAGGGGAATCTCCGCACGATTCTGGACGATTATCTCCAGTAATATATACATAACGAGCCCAGATCGCCATTATCTATATTCTGCCTTTCCCTCTGAAATACACAGCCCTGCGCTAACACAACGGCGAAGTCTCCTGTGCGCATGCGCAGCAGTCCTGTCAGTGTTTTCCAACAGCAGCGGATGTGGACTCCTCTTCATCTGCAGGATTTCTCGTGTATCGCTGCAGATAATAGTCCCTGATCGTGGTGACGGGTTCCCTTTTAAAGGGGTTGTGTCATCTCCGACTTTAAAGGGGTTTTCCAGGCTTTTTATATTGATGGCCTATCCTCAGGATACATCATTGTCAATATCAGGTCAGCGGGGGTCTGACACCCGGCACCCTGCCAATCGGCTGTCTGAAGAGAAGGTGTCGGACCCCCGCCGATCTGATATTGATGGTAGGTCATCAGTATTAGAAGCCTGGAGAACCCCTTTAATGGCATAATTAGGATATCCCACCAATGTCCGATAGGTGCGGGTCCCACCTCTGCGACCCGCAGCTATCTCCGGAAAGTGAAGGAGAGCGCACAACGGATGCGCACAGTGCTTTCCATTCACTTCTAGTGCGCTCGGCTGTTTTCGTAAGTCTCATGGAAAGGAATAGGGAGTGCACCGTGAAAGCACAGCCCCCGCTCCATTCACTTCCATGGGACTGCCGGACGGAATGTAATTAGGGTTGAGCAAACTTGTATTTTAAGTTCGGCGTCCAAGGTTGGGGTTATTGAATAATCCCGTTATGGATTCCGCTACCACGGACCATAACGGAATTCGGAATCCATAGGGAGATTCTTCGATGAACCCGAACCTTGGACTCCGAACTTAAAAAAAAAAACAAGTTCGCGCAACCGTCCTTCACTGCGCTACTTCCTCCTTCTCCTCCACACAGAGCACAGGAGCTCCGCCCCTCATGTCACATGATCATTATACCAGGCCCTTTACCACCTCTTATCCAATCCAGCACTGAGCCACGCCCCCTGCACTGGTCACATGACGATGACGTCACCCCAGGTCCTTAGTGTTGTCCAAGGTTCGGGTTCATAGAAGAATCCCCTTATGGATTCCAAATTCCGTTATCGTCCGTGGTAGCGAATCCATAACGGGACGCTTCGATAACCCGAACTTAAAATACAAGTTCGCTCAACCCTACTTGTAATTACACTCCGCCCCGGACTCCCACTGATCAGATGAGTCCTGAGGATAGGTCATCAACATGTACTGGCTGCACGCCCCTTTAACGGTGCATCAGATTTATCAAACATTGGGCGACATTTGATAAATTTAGTACAAATTGCGGCAACAAAAGCTCCTGCGAAAACCGTCTCCTGGCGATAAATCTCCTCCAGCGTCCATTAGAAGATCGTTTGAATTATTTTAATTTCACGTGAGTGATAAAACATAAACCGCATTATCCCCAGCAGGGAGCGCGGTGATCAGAGGGGTCCCGCACGGATCCGGTGGATCATCCTGGCGATTCACACATTAGGAGCACTGCCGGAAGCTTCGCGGAGGAGCCCCGGGGGAGCAGTAGTCGGAGCATCTCCAGCATCATCCGCCTGCGCTCTTGTAATCCGAGACGCTTGAAGTCCTGAGAAATATGCGCGCTATGCCTAATGATAGGCTTCCCTGAGCTCCCAATTACTTGTTTCGGAAGTGGTTAGTGCGGAGATGGCCGCCCCCGGGGTGACCCCCCCCCCCTTAATCCTTTTCACACTGTTTTAATTACATGTAATGTGTGAAGGGATCCCGACGGCTCAGAGTCTCCGGCGTCTGCTCCTGTCTCTGCGCCTGTTCTGTCTGCACTGCAATTCCTTTCATCTGATAGTCCGGCACAGGAGATTAGATTGTGAGCTCATAGGGTCAGGGATGATGGGGGTGATGCATTGTCTATGAGATGGGGAGATTAGATTGTGAGCTCATAGGGTCAGAGATGATGGGGGTGATGCATTGTCTATGAGATGGGGAGATTAGATTGTGAGCCCCTGGAGTCAAGGATGATGGGGGTGATGCATTGTGTATGAGATGGGGAGATTAGATTGTGAGCTCCTGGGGTCAGGGATGATGGGGGTGATGCATTGTGTATGAGATGGGGTGATTAGATTGTGAGCTCATAGGATCAGGGATGATGGGGGTGATGCATTGTGTATGAGATGGGTAGATTAGATTGTGAGCTCCTGGGGTCAGGGATGATGGGGGTGATGCATTGTCTATAAAATGGGGAGATTAGAATGTGAGCTCCTGGGGTCAGGGATGATGGGGGTGATGCATTGTCTATGAGATGGGGAGATTAGATTGTGAGCTCCTGGGGTCAGGGATGATGGTGGTGATGCATTGTCTATGAGATGGGGTGATTAGATTGTGAGCTCCTGGGGTCAGGGATGATGGGGGTGATGCATTGTGTATGAGATGGGGTGATTAGATTGTGAGCTCATAGGGTCAGGGATGATGGGGGTGATGCATTGTGTATGAGATGGGGTGATTAGATTGTGAGCTCATAGGGTCAGGGATGATGGGGGTGATGCATTGTGTATGAGATGGGGTGATTAGATTGTGAGCTCATAGGGTCAGGGATGATGGGGGTGATGCATTGTGTATGAGATGGGGTGATTAGATTGTGAGCTCATAGGATCAGGGATGATGGGGGTGATGCATTGTGTATGAGATGGGTAGATTAGATTGTGAGCTCCTGGGGTCAGGGATGATGGGGGTGATGCATTGTCTATAAAATGGGGAGATTAGAATGTGAGCTCCTGGGGTCAGGGATGATGGGGGTGATGCATTGTCTATGAGATGGGGAGATTAGATTGTGAGCTCCTGGGGTCAGGGATGATGGAGGTGATGCATTGTCTATGAGATGGGGTGATTAGATTGTGAGCTCCTGGGGTCAGGGATGATGGGGTGATGCATTGTGTATGAGATGGGGTGATTAGATTGTGAGCTCATAGGGTCAGGGATGATGGGGGTGATGCATTGTGTATGAGATGGGGTGATTAGATTGTGAGCTCATAGGGTCAGGGATGATGGGGGTGATGCATTGTGTATGAGATGGGGTGATTAGATTGTGAGCTCATAGGGTCAGGGATGATGGGGGTGATGCATTGTCTATGAGATGGGGTGATTAGATTGTAAGCTCATAGGATCAGGTATGATGGGGGTGATGCATTGTGTATGAGATGGGGTGATTAGATTGTGAGCTCATAGGGTCAGGGATGATGGGGGTGATGCATTGTGTATGAGATGGGGTGATTAGATTGTAAGCTCATAGGATCAGGTATGATGGGGGTGATGCATTGCCTTGAGATGGGGAGATTAGATTGTGAGCTCATCCGCAGATTTCCAGTAGTGACAACTCTCGTGTGTCAGATGGTTGATCAGACAACATGCGGATGCTCCAGTCATTGTATTCTGCTCGCCAGGTGCCGTGTGGGGTCTCCGTCTTAAAGGGGTGGCACGCCCTGTAGAAGCAGTCTGCGGTGGGACATGATGGATACTGGTAGTTTCTAAGGTAACCTGCAGCTCAGGAATGTCGATGGCTGTGAACTCCCATCCTCCATGCTGGGTGACATGGCTGCCGGCAGTGGGGAGGTCTCTGCTGCTCACCTCCAAGATCATTAAAAGACCTTTCTGAGGCTTCCATCGCATCATTTTTTGTATCATTTTTGTTTTTCATAGTGAAAAAGTCTATTTTTTTTATGTGTTTAATTGTATACAACATAATTTTTTTGGAGGCACCCATATAGATTTCTATAGGGAAAATAGCTAAAAAAAAAATAAAAATCACCAGTAACAAAAATACTCAAACCCAATGTCAAAAATGCCGTGCAAAAAAAAAAAAAAAAGGCTTTCTCTTTATAGATGATTACTTGAAAAAAATCAGGAAAAATGCTTCAAAGAAACCCCCCAAAAACGCTTGTGTGTGAAATCGGTGGCAGTATGAAAGCGCGGTATGCTGTAGGTTTGGCTTCTTTTTTTTGTTTTTGTTTTTCAAGCATTTTTCCCCATAGGAATTTCTCTGAGAGTTAAGTGTAGGAAAAATGCTAGTTCTAAGTATGCAATAAAAAAAATATAAATTGCAGAAAAAAAAAAATTAAAACCTAGTAGTAGTAATGTAATTTTTGGGGCAGTTTGTGTCATGGTCACCCTGCGCGTGTCCCTGCTGTTAGAGGGTTGTTCTCTCACCCAGACGCAGAGCAGAAATCTAGGTCACCGGGTTATCATAGAGGCGTCTGTGGATCCGGACATCTGCTAGGACACTGCCGGGGGTAGTCATGTGAGGACCGGTGGGCGCACAGGACGGTCCCTGCACAGCGCCCCCCGGGGATTTATCTAATAATACATGAAGCATAGGCATGTAGATGTACCGCTCTCAGTCCAGAGCAATCAATGGCTCGCTTTCAATACTGTGTGCGAGGCAGACCCGGCTGAAGTGGACCAGGTAGGTTCTTGTTAATAGGGCTATTCTTGTGGCTTTCTAGATTACCAGAAACTCCAGAGCATCAGATGCTAGATGTTTATGGGGGTCTGTGAGGCCTCTAAAATAGGAGGCCTACATAAAAACCCGTTCGCTTGTATGTCTGCAAAGAAAAGACAATCGGTTTAGAGGCGACACATTCCCAGAAAATAAAAATCCTGGTGTCGTCCTGTTCTCACGAGGTGTCAGAAAATCATCTGAGAAGGCTGCTGGTCACACTGTCACCCAGCTTTTCTAGGGTCCAGAATAGAAAACCTGCCCGATTAGGCCCTCCATGACCCAGCAGCTTTATAGGGGCGAGCACTGTAGGGTCTGGGTCGCTCTGTTGGGGGGCTCATCTCTCTGTAGGGTCTGTCGCTCTTCACACTGCTTTGTTGGGGGGCTCATCTCTCTGTAGGGTCTGTGTCGCTCTTTGCATCGCTCTGTTGAGGGGCTCATCTCTCTGTAGGGTCTGTCTCGCTCTTCACATCGCTATGTTGGGGGCTCATCTCTCTGTAGGGTCTGTGTCGCTCTGTTGGGGGGCTTATCTCTCTGTAAGGTCTGTGTCGCTCTTTGCATCGCTCTGTTGGGGGCTCATCTCTCTGTAGGGTCTGTGTCGCTCTTTGCATCGCTCTGTTGGGGGGCTCCTCTCTCTGTAGGGTCTGTGTCGCTCTTCACTTCGCTTTGTTGGGGGCTCATCTCTCTGTAGGATCTGTGTCACTCTTTGCATCACTTTGTTGGGGGGCTCATCTCTCTGTAGAGTCTGTGTCACACTTCGTATCGCTCTGTTGAGGGGCTCATCTCTCTGTAGGGTCTGTGTCGCTCTGTTGAGGGGCTCATCTCTCTGTAGGGTCTGTGTCACTCTTTGCATCGCTCTGTTGGGGGGCTCATCTCTCTGTAGGGTCTGTGTCACTCTTCACATCACTTTGTTGGGGGCTCATCTCTCTGAAAGATCTGTGTTGCTCTTTGCATCGCTCTGTTGGGGGGCTCTTCTCTCTGTAGGTTCTGTGTCGCTCTTTGCATCGCTCTGTTGGGGGGCTCATCTCTCTGTAGGGTCTGTGTCACACTTCGCATCGCTCTGTTGGGGGGCTCATCTCTCTGTAGGGTCTATCGCTCTTCACATCGCTTTGGGGGCTTATCTCTCTGTAGGGTCTGTGTTAATCTTTGCATCGCTTTGTTGGGGGCTCATCTCTCTGTAGGGTCTGTGTCACTCTTTGCATCGCTCTTTTGGGGGCTCATCTCTCTGTAGAGTCTGTGTCACACTTCGTATCGCGCTGTTGGGGGGCTCATCTCTCCGAAAGATCTGTGTCGCTCTTTGCATCGCTCTGTTGGGGGGCTCATCTCTCTGTAGGGTCTGTGTCGCTCTTTGCATCGCTTTGTTGGGGGCTCATCTCTCTGTAAGGTCTGTGTCGCTCTTTGCATCGCTCTGTTGGGGGGCTCATCTCTCTGTAGGGTCTGTGTCGCTCTTTGCATCGCTCTGTTGGGGGGCTTATCTCTCTGTAGGGTCTGTGTCACA
Source organism: Bufotes viridis (assembly GCA_033119425.1). NCBI lineage: Eukaryota > Metazoa > Chordata > Amphibia > Anura > Bufonidae > Bufotes > Bufotes viridis. The sequence goes on from CM065595.1 coordinate 157,963,231, forward strand.
CTTCGCATCGCTCTGTTGGGGGGCTTATCTCTCTGTAGGGTCTGTGTTAATCTTTGCATCGCTTTGTTGGGGGGCTTATCTCTCTGTAGGGTCTGTGTCACTCTTTGCATCGCTCTGTTGGGGGGCTTATCTCTCTGTAGGGTCTGTGTCGCTCTGTTGAGGGGCTCATCTCTCTGTAGGGTCTGTGTCGCTCTTTGCATCGCTCTGTTGGGGGGCTCATCTCTCTGTAGGGTCTGTGTCACTCTTTGCATCTCTCTGTTGAGGGGCTCATCTCTCTGTAGGGTCTGTGTCACTCTTTGCATCTCTCTGTTGAGGGGCTCATCTCTCTGTAGGGTCTGTGTCACTCTTTGCATCGCTCTGTTGGGGGGCTCATCTTTCTGTAGGGTCTGTGTCGCTCTTTGCATCGCTCTGTTGGGGGGGCTCATCTCTCTGTAGGGTCTGTGTCACTCTTTGCATCTCTCTGTTGAGGGGCTCATCTCTCTGTAGGGTCTGTGTCACTCTTTGCATCTCTCTGTTGAGGGGCTCATCTCTCTGTAGGGTCTGTGTCACTCTTTGCATCGCTCTGTTGGGGGGCTCATCTCTCTGTAGGGTCTGTGTCGCTCTTGCATCGCTTTGTTGAGGGCTCATCTCTCTGTAAGGTCTGTGTCGCTCTTTGCATCGCTCTGTTGGGGGGCTCATCTCTCTGTAGGGTCTGTGTCGCTCTTTGCATCGCTCTGTTGGGGGGCTTATCTCTCTGTAGGGTCTGTGTCACTCTTTGCATCTCTCTGTTGAGGGGCTCATCTCTCTGTAGGGTCTGTGTCACTCTTTGCATCTCTCTGTTGAGGGGCTCATCTCTCTGTAGGGTCTGTGTCACTCTTTGCATCGCTCTGTTGGGGGGCTCATCTCTCTGTAGGGTCTGTGTCGCTCTTTGCATCGCTTTGTTGGGGGCTCATCTCTCTGTAAGGTCTGTGTCGCTCTTTGCATCGCTCTGTTGGGGGGCTCATCTCTCTGTAGGGTCTGTGTCGCTCTTTGCATCGCTCTGTTGGGGGGCTCATCTCTCTGTAGGGTCTGTGTCACTCTTTGCATCTCTCTGTTGAGGGGCTCATCTCTCTGTAGGGTCTGTGTCACTCTTTGCATCTCTCTGTTGAGGGGCTCATCTCTCTGTAGGGTCTGTGTCACTCTTTGCATCGCTCTGTTGGGGGGCTCATCTCTCTGTAGGGTCTGTGTCGCTCTTTGCATCGCTCTGTTGGGGGGCTCATCTCTCTGTAGGGTCTGTGTCGCTCTTTGCATCGCTCTGTTGGGGGGCTTATCTCTCTGTAGGGTCTGTGTCGCTCTTTGCATCGCTCTGTTGGGGGCTCATCTCTCTGTAGGGTCTGTGTCGCTCTTTGCATCGCTCTGTTGGGGGGCTTATCTCTCTGTAGGGTCTGTGTCACACTTCGCATCGCTCTGTTGGGGGCTTATCTCTCTGTAGGGTCTGTGTTAACCTTTGCATCGCTTTGTTGGGGGCTTATCTCTCTGTAGGGTCTGTGTCACTCTTTGCATCGCTCTGTTGGGGGGCTTATCTCTGTAGGGGTCTGTGTCGCTCTGTTGAGGGGCTCATCTCTCTGTAGGGTCTGTGTCGCTCTTTGCATCGCTCTGTTGGGGAGCTCATCTCTCTGTAGGGTCTGTGTCACTCTTTGCATCGCTCTGTTGGGGGCTCATCTCTCTGTAGGGTCTGTGTCACTCTTTGCATCCTCTGTTGAGGCTCATCTCTCTGTAGGGTCTGTGTCACTCTTTGCATCGCTCTGTTGGGGCTTATCTCTCTGTAGGGTCTGTGTCACTCTTTGCATCGCTCTGTTGAGGAGCTCATCTCTCTGTAGGGTCTGTGTCGCTCTTTGCATCGCTCTGTTGGGGGCTCATCTCTCTGTAGGGTCTGTGTCTCTTTGCATCGCTCTGTTGGGGCTCATCTCTCTGTAGGGTCTGTGTCCTCTTTGCATCTCTGTTGGGGCTCATCTCTCTGTAGGGTCTGTGTCGCTCTTGATTCTTTGCACGCTTCTGTTGAGGGCTTATCTCTGTAGGGTCTGTGACTCTTTGCATCGCTTTGTTGGGGGCTCATCTCTCTGTAGGGTCTGTGTCACTCTTGCATCGCTCTGTTGGGGGCTCATCTCTCTGTAGGGTCTGTGTCGCCTTGCATCGCTCTGTTGGGGGGCTCATCTCTCTGTAGGGTCTGTGTCGCTCTTTGCATCGCTCTGTTGGGGGGCTCATCTCTCTGTAGGGTCTGTGTCGCTCTTTGCATCGCTCTGTTGGGGGGCTCATCTCTCTGTAGGGTCTGTGTCACTCTTTGCATCGCTCTGTTGAGGGGCTCATCTCTCTGTAGGGTCTGTGTCACTCTTTGCATCTCTCTGTTGAGGGGCTCATCTCTCTGTAGGGTCTGTGTCACTCTTTGCATCGCTCTGTTGGGGGGCTTATCTCTCTGTAGGGTTTGTATCTCTCTGAATCATGTTGCTTCAGAAGAAAATAATTCCTTTAAAAATGTAAAAAAATATATTCTCCTTTAAGCCGCTGTGTTTCACGTTATTTTTTTTCCTGCCTGGCCGGGTGACTACTTGTGCTGCCACCTTCACCTCCCCGCAGGTGCCGCCCCTTTCCCAGATTCCTGAATGGCAGATACACAGCGATCCGTCCTCTGGGGTTTCGTAGCTTTACCATTCAGGGCTGTAGGAAATCTGGGTAACATTTACAACCCTGTAAGTGGCCTCGTAGGCGGCCATGTTGGTAGTCACCCAGCTTTCCCAGAACACATACAAAATTGGGGAAAGTCTTGGAATATAATTTTTATGGATAACTGAAGGACTGGTATTTACTGGGGGTGTGTTGTATTGCGCCTTCACAAGATGATGGATGTAGGTCAGGTCATTATTAGGGTCTGTCGCTGCCGCCTGCTCAGCATACAAAGCCCTGATTAATAAATCTGCACATGATGAACAATTAACCGTCCTAACGAGCTTTCCTTCATTAGCCGCAGCCCTGGGAGTAATGCCCGCAGTAGCAGAGTGTGGCCATGCCTCCTTATATCCGGGGCCGGAGATCCAGTGGGTGCATGGAGATATCCGTATGTCCTCATACTTGCAGAATACCCCTTTAAACAATCCCCTCAGCAGCTTCTGCCGACAGCGGCGTCCGCCATGTTGTTGCGGCAGCTGCGGAGCCGGACGGATATCTCCTGTAATCACATCACCTCTGTGTTCTGCGCCGTGCCCATCAATCATCTGTGAATTTCATTCCTCGGTTCGGGGGAATTGTCAGGCCGAGGCCTCATTAAAATTTTATTAAACCTCCCACTGGTTTTAATTTCAGGCCCGCGCCGCCGTCTTCCCTTTGCATAGCAGAGTGTTGATGCAGTGTTTGCACACACACACATCTGCTTTCCTGCCGGGTGTTGGAAAGCTCTTCCATAGTCATCCAATGCATGAATCTGGATCGTCATGTGGTCCGTGCAGGCTTCTCCCGGGAAGACCACGATTCCCGAAATATCCACCTTTGAATCCAGAAGGAAGAGATTTTTCTTCATCCTGATCTTCCTGGTGCTAGACTGCCATTGACGCAGTATAGACTGACACTTGTCCAGCATTAGGGGTAAGAGTTCAGTGGAAGGGTACGTTCACACCTGTTGGATTTCCATATTTACTGCAGGATTCAGAAGAAAGAGTTTGACCTTCTGGTTTCTGCTGCAGTTGGTGCCACGGATCAGCCTTCAGTGGTCCCCCCTGTGTGTGGCCGAGTCCATGGGAATTAGTAGCAGACTTCTTATTTGTGAAGCTTTTTCCAAATCCTGGACACCGTCCATGCGGAGATCTTCCATACCATGTGAACGGGTCATACATGGGATGCGGAGTCTTTGCAGTTTTTCTGTTGAATTTGACATAGATTCCCCAAAATTTGCATGAACATATGAATGGACCCTCGTGGTCTACAACCCTGGAAGACCACCGGTTATATAACAGTGCAGATCAGTATAGCATTCAGGCATTAAAGGGCCCTAGTGCAATGTGCGTCCCTGATTCTCCAAAATGGTAACGTGCAGAGTGTTGAGAGTAGTAGTTCTCGCAGACCCATTACCCGTCTGACCGTATTGGGAACCATGGGCATCATCTGAACGTCCATTACACACTGCCAGGGACCTAGCTGGTAGTGTCCCTTTAATACAAGGACCTCTATCCATCATTGCATCCAGGGCGGCCGCCCCTCTCGGCATTGTAAGGTGGCCCCCTTTCATTCTCCGGCCTTCGCTTCATAGGTTATGTCCTCAGTCGCTGTCCATGTATTTGACAGCTGGATTAATAAGCCGAGCAGGAAAAGTATTGACTCCTTTGGATCTCGGCATCCTTAACTAACCCTACATGAACCTACCTGGACTGAAGCTTCATCTAATGTTGGCTTTTATAGGAATTAACCTTGTAAAACTATTATTGTCTTCCCCATTTTCCAGTTTTGAGAATCAAGGCTGCAGTGTAAAGTATGGAGATTTTCGTTGGGTTTGCATACCTGTAGATATACATTTACTACTAAGCATACAGGGCTGCGCATAGTAAGCGCAGATTAGTTATTATGGGCGGTGACGTCTTTTATAACTTTGTCCTCTGCAGGAAGTCTGATTGCTGCCAGTGTTGACATTGGGACCGATAAGCGGCTGCGGGCGGCCCCTCCTTAAAGGAAACGTCCCATCTTCCCCTCACTAAGGAAATTGTTCAGCTTCACTTTTTATCCTTTCAGACCGCAGGGCAGGCGATGAGATAAGGCAGCAGCGTGCGTGCTCTCACGTAATGTGTTGACCGCCAGGAACCTGCGCACGCTGTGGTGTAGCCGTGCCGCAGCACGTGGTTCATGGCGCCGGAAGTAAGGCTTATATGCCCACTGTGTGACTAGCCTGCTCCCAGTATGTGTACCCCAGAAGCAGACTGGAGGCTGAAGGAAGGGCCAGGTGTAACTGGACCCTCCTTGAAAATGCAAAGTGTGAACTGAGCCGAGCTCGGGGCCAGCTGAAGGCCCGTTACACAGTGTAACACTCCATCTGTACAGAGCACCTCTACTAATCAGCTTCCCGACCTATGACCTGATGATGTGTAGGGGTCACTATGGGGAAATAATGTGGGGTACGGTGAGGGGATGTGAAGACTGAACCCATGCCACGTACTTGCAGACATTAGCCCCTCGTGGTGACGCGGACCTCCTTCCTGATTCACGACTCCCGGACATCGGATCTGCGTCACTGTCTTGCTTTCTGCAGTTTTGGATTTTTTTGGGATTGATTTTTAGGTGGAAAAGAAAAATGTGCGTTTGACTTTGGCGCAGCTGATCACCATCAGGGTGGTCGCCCGTGCCCGACTTCCATTGCAGTAAAGTATTCGCTTTAGGCTCTGTTCACATGACATTATGTGGATACTTATGCGCTGGGAATCTCATTGTGCATATGCCAGAACTGTCTGTATGCGCCCATACGCTTTGTCCAGGTCCTCAGTATACCTCAGGGAATACTCCCAACATACACCTCCAACATGATGAGAGCCTTACTATCACGTGCTGCTGCTCTTCTGTGAAGCCATGAACTTTCTGCCTCATGTTTTCCGCCTTTTCTCCTTTTCGCAGACTTTGTGTGGACAGTAATGAGCGCACGTTTCCGATTGCCTGCCGGCAGAACCTACAATGTGCGCGCATCGGAGCAGGCCCGAGACAGACAGAGCACAGAGGTGGTGTGCAGCGTTCTCCTTCTGGATAACAGTGTGCAAGCTTTCCGTGTAAATGTAAGTGCCAAAGTAATAATATAGCCGAGAGCGCGGGGTCGGCGCCGTCCTTTCTGGGAGTTCCGTATTGATGCCCTATCCTCAGGACAGCTCATCAGCCTGCGATCGGTTTGGGTTTGATTCCCGGTATCCCTGCCGATCAGCTCTTTGGAGAGACTGCGGCGCTCCTGCCTCTTCCTATGTCAGTGACGTCACATTCATCAGTCACATGTGCCCCTCAGTCCTACTAAAGTGAGTGAGTGGGCCGGGGCTGTAGTACCAAGCACGGCCACTAAACAACGTACAGCGCTGTGATGAAGCTGCAGGGCTTGTTCCGGCGCTGCGACTCTCATACAGCTAAATGGCGGAGTGCTGGCAGTCGGACCCCCACAGATCAGATGTTGATTACCTATCCTGAGGATAGGCCATCAGTATTGTACTCCCAGAAAACCCATTTAAATCTTTAAAAAGGAACATTGTTTCATAAATGACTTATTTAAGACCCTCTATTAACCCCTTCCTGCATCCACACACACGTGAAGGGGCGCAGAAGCTGCGCACGTATGATCCCTGCCGCTGATGGACAGTTGTGACTTACAGCTGCCCCCCGTACTAACAGCTAAGAGCACAAAAAGCTTTGATCCCGACAGTTTCACCCTTTCTGCATCACCATCCGTGCAGCCGCAGTGATGTCAGCAAGGGGCTCTCCTCAGGCTGTGATGTAACGTCACGTAGACCGTGTGTCTTAAATGGGCATTCCACTAGATAAAAGTTATCCCATATCCACAGGATAGGGGACAACTGGCAGATCGGTTGGGGTACTACCGCTGGGACCCCCACTGATCACGAGAACAGGGGCCCCAGGCCCCCTGAGCGCTGTCTCCAGAACTCCCATAGACCGGCCCCTCTGGTAATTTCAGGGGAATACCCCTCTAACATTACAGGTAAAAAAAAAACTTTAAAAGAAAAAATTATGAAATAAAATAGCCACGGTCCTTCCACAGGTCCTGCATTTCCAGAACCTGAAAGAAATGTTAGTCCCATTAATAGCACATTTCCTGTGCAGCTGGATGCAATGCATTGCTCTGTTATCAGCCCCCTCATCCGAGACGCTCCCTGCCCGCAGTCCTCTCTGTAACCTCTCCTATCAATCATTCACTCAGCATTTCCAGCCGCCCGTCCCTCCTGACGCTGACGTTTCTCATAAAATCACTGAGCAGCTCATATTTATTTCTTTGTACCTGGTGACATCTGACCAGGAGCCACCGACGGGGGTCACCGACATCGAGGATATTGAGGACTCCCCGCGGCTCCACGTGTAAAGCATAAACTGAAACCGTCTCCGTGTAACTGATCCCCAGAGGAGCTTCTCCCTGTGGACTCCTTTTTGGCTCTGGAGCTTGGCTTGCTTATCATTGGTTTCTGTGTATAAGCAGAAGCTTTGGGGATCAATTACAAACAGATATATGCCACTTTTCTGGCGCAGATGCTGTCGCGTGCCATTGTACAGAATCTGGGAAGGGGGCGGCCTGACCCGTCTCATTTACCATTTTCTACACTTTTTTAGGCGTAGAAAATGGTCTAAATGTAAGACAGTAAGGAAGCTCTTACAGTGCAGGGACTGAATCGATGTGCACGGCCCAACATGTTTATCAGTAATAAACTTTAACCCCTTCAACCACCTTGACAAGTATGTCACAGTGGTTGAAGGAATGTATGGAGCAGGCCGCTGCGGTGAGCAGACACCCCGGCGCACTGATGGTGAACGGCAATACTGCCGAACCCTGTCATTTAGCCCCTCAAGTGGCGGCACCTGTGAGGTAAGGCAGAGGGATACGGCTCCCTCTGCCTTCCGATCGGAGACCCCCGCAGTAAAATCGCAGCCTGGATGCTTGTGAAGCCTTCCTGCCATGGTAAGCTGTGCTCTGCACGAGGCACAGCTCAGCAGGGACGGTGTCAGAATCCTATTAACCCTAATAAATCTCTATTAGAATGAATTGGACAAGGGATCAAAAGATCCCTCAGGGGGCTAATAGTTATTCAATAAAAAGAAAAAAAAAGAAAAATATGAAAAGTTTAAATCACCTCCTTTCCTAGTTGTACATATAAAAATATATCAACAATAAAAAAAATAAACATATCAGATATCTGAGTATCCGAAAATGTCTGAACTATTAAAATATAAAAAAAAAACATTCCTGTGCAGTGAATGTTGTAATGGAAAAAAAATGAAAACCACATGATTCACCATTTTTTAGTCACCTTTTCCCCACCCAAAAAAATTAATAATAGTTATCAAAAAGTAGGACGTACCCCAAAAATGGTACCAAGAAAAACTACAGTTCGTCCCGTAGAAAACAAGCCCTGATAATGGCACGTTCGGGTGTGTGAGGGAAACGCTGCACCGAACATAGGAGGGAAAGGGGTTAAGGAACAAGGCCTGGAAACTAGGGAAAGGAGATGGACACCTCCTAGTACAACCCTAATCAAAGTCCTGACTGACTACTAGTGTGAACAGACCCCAGAGGTAGGGGAGTTCATACACAGGAACGTAGAGCCCTAACACCCTATAGGACCCTCTAATGTCAGGACTGAGACAACCTGTTCCTCCAAAAGGAAGGACGAACAGGAGTCTCCCTCAGGCCTTAATACAAATGACAGGGAAATGCAACACACAGAACTAATACAAAGAGGGAAAGGAAAGACTTAACTTCAAAGGAGCAATGGAAGCACCAGGAACTCCGCCGAGATCCACACAATAGCAATGCACAACGGAAACTGAAGCTATAAACCGCACAGCATAGTGGGAGAAGCAACTATAAATAAGGAAGGTTAAATGACCACATAAGCAACACCTGAGGCAAGGCCATTACCAGAAACAACACAGACGCCTATTGATCCACAAGGAAACCTGTCAGATCAAACCACGTGTTGCCAGTCTCACCGATCTCCTGCCACCTGTCGCGGGAACCTCTGTGACACATACAGCTTTGTGGACGGAAATATAAAAAAGTTATGGCTGTCAGAATGTAGTGGATCCCAGCATCTCTCCGATGTTTGCAGAACTTTACCTGTAGCTGTTGTCCCTGCCATGTTTTTCAGAAGCATGACCATGGACAAGTGCTGCTAGATTTAGTCTTCAAGTTCCTGGATCTGACCGAGCGGGACTATTTCGGACTTCAGTTGGCCGACGATTCCTGCGATAACCCGGTAAGACTGATGACAGGGCTTCTGTGCACGGCCCATTCACTGCATCTCATGGGCGCCATTCTGTTGTCACGTCTTTATTTCCCGTCTTTTCAAGTATTTTTTTTCCTTTTTGTCGCACTCAGCGGTGGCTAGACCCGAATAAACCAATCAGGAAGCAGCTGAAAAGTAAGTCATTTCCCATAAGCACCTGAGAAGTATTAATAAAGAAATAAGACGAGTATGTGAGCGGCGGTCTCGTCTGCAGTGCATCGTGCATGTAGTTCTCTGTGTGTAGTGAAGACCGCAATACCTCTCACGCCTGTTTTCTACTCACTTACAGGGGGATCTCCGCACAGCCTGAGCTTTAGAGTCAAGTTTTTTGTCTCTGACCCCAGCAAGTTACAAGAGGAATACACAAGGTACGGGCCCCAGCAAGTTACAGGAGGAATACATCTAAGATAGGGGCCCCAGCAAGTTACAGGAGGAATACATCTAAGATATGGGCTCAGCAATTTACAGGAGGAATGCATCTAAGATAGGGGCCCAGCAAGTTATAGGAGGAATACATCTAAGATAGGGGCCCCAGCAAGTTATAGACGAATACATATAAGGTAGGGGCCCCAGAAAGTTATAGGAGGAATGCATATAAGATAGGGGCCCCAGCAAGTTATAGAAGGAATACATATACGGTATGGGCCCCAGCAGTAAGATTAACTTGTTAAAATACAGGTGGTCGATTTTAAAGGGGAAAAGAACAGTTTTGCAAATGTCTAATATGCTTTGTATTTCACTTCCCAGCTAGGATCTCTGATTGCTGTGATTGGATGGCAGCATCCAGAGACTGAACCCTGTTACACTGCTCTAGTATTAGGGCTCTGTCACAATGAGCCCTGCGGCCATGTCAGGAGCCCACGATCAGCAGGGATTTTCAGCCTATGTTTCCAGTCACCTACAGACGGCACAAAGTACTTTAGACGCAGAGTATATTAGAAGCTTGCAGGACTTTGCTTCTTACAAAGATTTAACACATTTATCCAGCGATGACAGATGGGCGAGCGGGCAGTATATACCTGCAGCGTGGGCACATTGGTTACCAAAATTCCTGCAGAAATGTGTAAAAAGCAAAAAGCTTCCTGTGATTGCTGTTCACACCCGGTCCCCCTCTCTTCCAGGTATCAGTACTTCCTGCAGATAAAACAGGACATTCTGACTGGGAGGTAAGTGACTGGAACCAACGACCTATGGAGCCATTTATAACCCGACTATATTCCTGGGTTCAGAGTCGGTGCAGAGCTCATCACTGCAGAAGATGTAGTGCATCACTGTAGCATATTAATGGAGCAGGGTGCAACCAGCAGAAGTGTCTCTGCAGCTCTAGATGTGACTGGAGTATAAGACCTGGTGTAATAGGGGAGCTATGGACATTGATATAGATGAGGAGATCACGATTATTATAATGTTTGTAACCTTGGGGATCACAAGTGTCGCATTAAGCGACTTGCATAATAAGCTCGCAGCTTCCGTGTAGACTATTCTGCATCTGCAGTTGAGTTCTTTCCTTGCCTTGCAGGCTGCCCTGCCCTTACAATACTGCCGCCCTGCTGGCCTCTTACGCCGTCCAGTGTAAGTATTGCTGCAGCCTTGTCCTTTGCAGATCTTAATTCCCTGTGTTCTTAACGTTTGATTTATGTTATTTCTCCCTGAAAAGCTGAGATCGGAGATTACAGTCACTCAGAGCACTTGCCGGGTTACCTTGTCGACTTCACGTTCATCCCCAACCAGCCGCTGGACTTTGAGAAGGAGATTGCTAAACTGCATCAGCAGCACAGGTGAGACGCTTCGCTGCCGTCTGCTGTGGGCTTCCCCTTCTCCTACTCTGCCGTGTTAAGGCTACTTTCACACTGGCGTTTTGGTTTCCGTTTGTGAGATCCATTCAGGGCTCTCAGCAGCGGTCCAAAACGGATCAGTTTTGCCCTTAATGCATTTTGAATGGTTAAGGATCCGCTCAAAACGCATCAGTTTGGCTCCATTCCGATCTGGAGGCTGCCTGCAGCGTTTTGGTGTCCGTCTGACGAAACTGAGCCAAACGGATCCTTTTTTTTTTACAGACACAATATAGCACGATAGATAACGTTTTGGCAATGTTACAGATAATACAAACTGATCCGTTCTGAATGGATGCATGTGGTTGTATTATCTGAACGGATGCGTTTGTGCAGATCCATGACGGATCCGGACCAAACGCGAGTGTGAAAGGCATCTTTCACATGAACAGTACTGATTGGCTCAGGGTGCGTTCAGTGAAACTCGCACAATTTTGCAAGCAAGTTGTCAGTTTTGTCTGCGATTGCGTTCAGTTTTTTCCACATGGATGTAATCCGTTTTCATGCGTTTCTCACGAACGTGAAAAAAAACTGAAGTTTTAAAACAACATCTCCTAGCAACCATCCGTGAAAAACTCATTACCTCCGGGCTGCATCCAGGTCACATCGGGATGCAATGCGTTTTTCACTGAAGCCCCATTCACTTCTATGGGGCCAGGGCTGCGTGAAAACCTCAGAATATAGAACATGCTGCGATTCTCACACAACGCAGTAATGATGCGTGAAAAAATATACACAGACCCATTGAAATGAATGGATCAAGATTAATTGCGGGTGCTATGCGTTCACTTCACGTATCGCCCCCGTGCAGCAAACTCACTCGTGTGAAAGGGGCCTAAGGCGTTGCCTGAGAATCGCAGCATGTTCTATATTCTTCGTTTATCACGCAGCCCTGCCCCCATAGAAGTGAATGGGGCTTCAGTGAAAAACGCATTGCGTCTGGGTGTAATGCGTTTTTCACTGATGGTTGCTAGGCGATGTTGTTTCTAAACCTTCATATTTTGTTTTCACACTGGTGAAAAGCGCATCAAAACTGATTGCATCTGCATCGAAAAATCGGAGACACTGAATGCAATCGCAGACAAAACTGACTGAACTTGCTTGCGAGTTTCACTGAAGGCATCCTGACGCAATCCGGATTGTTAGTGGCCTAAGTGTATATTCACATGCGACAGATTGGTTGCAGAAATCTCTGCTACTTGAAAGTCCTTCCATTCATGTGTTTGGGGTCGTTTTTGTAGCGGGTGCATGGAATTCTTCAAACCTCTTTCAGTTGAATGAGGCCGACGCAGAATTTTCTGCAGTGAAACTTCCCCATGAGAATATACACTAACGGTAGTTGATTGCAGGGTTGTCTCTCTCGCGTGCATTTCCCTTTCACCTCAGCAAGCGGAGATATTGAAAATGGTGCCAGTAAAGGGCATCATTTACTGGCTTTCATTCTTCATAAGTTTGCTGGACTAACGCGCTGAATTTACTAAAAGGAGTCGAGTCTGGCGCTGTCCCCTCCTGCTTAGCCCTGCCCACTTTTCTCATCGCTTTTGCTGTGGCGAGAAGTGTGAATAGCGCGGATACGGTGTGCACGCAGCGATGACATGCTGTACATCTACATGACTGCTGCAGCCAATCAAGAGTTTGCATGCAGTACATGTCGGCATCCACGAAGACGCTGGATGTACAACACATCATTGCTGTAGGAAAAGTAAACTAGTGGCTGGGCCGGGGCAGTAGTGCTGTAGTGGGGAGGGGGTTTACAGGTAAGTAGCCTTCTCTTTTTTTTTTTTATATATAACATTTACTGATGTAAGCTTCATTTGCAAAAACTCTTGAACAGCCCCTTTAATTGTACTGATTGACGAGCTTAGACGGGTGGACAGATGCTATGGACGCCAGCACCCGGACATCACCGCAGCTGCCAGCCTTGGCTTCCTCTGCGGTGTGGACACCCACCTTAAACCTCCCTGCGTCCATGTGCCAATGACTCGGTTGGTGTTGGACGTCAGTTGAGATCTCGGGAACATTTCATATGGCAGGAGTTTCCCTGGTGTCACGCAGTGAACGGAGCGCACGATCCGTGGCCTAGTCAGATTTGAAAAACCTTCAGAAGTTGAACCTTCATTAGGGCAGCTCCTCTCTAATCTCTACAGAGCCGACACCGATGTCTCACCGTCATTCTGCCCTAAGCGTCTCAGAAGCTGAAAATCTACCACCAGATACAATATATGTCAACTGCGAAACCTGTTCACACGCTGCAAAAACAACAGCGCAGGTGTTCGGGACAGCTGCTGATTCTTGTGTCCGCAGAATGCTCTTTATGTGGCTCATATATTCTGGATTTTTGTAGCAGGTTTTAGTCTTGCATTGTACGGTGCTTCTGCAGGCACTGACGCGTTTTATGGCTTTGTTTTTCTCAGAGGCCTGACTCCAGCAGAGGCGGAATTCAGTTATCTAAACACTGCTCGCACTTTGGAGCTGTATGGTGTGGAGCTGCACTACGCACGGGTAAGTGATCAGAAGTGATGTGTCATGGCTGGAAGCAGAAGGAATCTGCAACTCAGTCCTGTTTATGTGCCAACTGGTTAAAGGAGAACTACAGTCAGTGAACAGATTTTGTGTACATACATTACTTATCCTGTACTGATCTTCAGTTACATTGTATTGTACTCCAGAGCTGCACTCACCATTCTGCTGGTGCAGTCACTGTGTACATACATTACTTGTCCTGTACTGATCTTCAGTTATATTGTATTGTACTCCAGAGCTGCAATCACTATTCTGCTGGTGCAGTCACTGTGTACTTACATTACTTATCCTGTACTGATCTTCAGTTACATTGTATTGTACTCCAGAGCTGCACTCACCATTCTGCTGGTGCAGTCACTGTGTACATACATTACTTGTTCTGTACTGATCTTCAGTTATATTGTATTCTACTCCAGAGCTGCAATCACTATTCTGCTGGTGCAGTCACTGTGTACATACATTACTAGTCCTGTACTGATCTTCATTTACATTGTATTCTACTCCAGAGCTGCAATCACTATTCTGCTGGTGCAGTCACTGTGTACATACATTACTTATCCTGTACTGATCCTGAGTTACATCCTGTATTATACTCCAGAGCTGCACTCACTATTCTGCTGGTGCAGTCACTGTGTACATACATTACATATCCTGTACTGATCCTGAGTTACATCCTGTATTATACTCCAGAGCTGCACTCACTATTCTGCTGGTGGAGTCACTGTGTACATAAATTACTTATCCTGCACTGATCCTGAGTTACATCCTGTATTATACTCCAGAGCTGCACTCACTATTCTGCTGGTGCAGTCACTGTGTACATACATTACTTATCCTGTACTGATCCTGAGTTACATCCTGTATTATACTCCAGAGCTGCACTCACTATTCTGCTGGTGCAGTCACTGTGTACATCACATTACTTATCCTGTACTGATCCTGAGTTACATCCTGTATTATACTCCAGAGCTGCACTCACTATTCTGCTGGTGCAGTCACTGTGTACATACATTACTTATCCTGTACTGATCCTGAGTTACATCCTGTATTATACTCCAGAGCTGCACTCACTATTCTGCTGGTGCAGTCACTGTGTACATACATTACTTATCCTGTACTGATCCTGAGTTACATCCTGTATTATACTCCAGAGCTGCACTCACTATTCTGCTGGTGCAGTCACTGTGTACATACATTACTTATCCTGTACTGATCCTGAGTTACATCCTGTATTATACTCCAGAGCTGCACTCACTATTCTGCTGGTGCAGTCACTGTGTACATACATTACTTATCCTGTACTGATCCTGAGTTACATCCTTTATTATACTCCAGAGCTGCACTCACTATTCTGCTGGTGGAGTCACTGTGTACATACATTACTTATCCTGTACTGATCCTGAGTTACATCCTGTATTATACTCCAGAGCTGCACTCACTATTCTGCTGGTGCAGTCACTGTGCACATACATTACTTATCCTGTACTGATCCTGAGTTACATCCTGTATTATACTCCAGAGCTGCACTCACTATTCTGCTGGTGCAGTCACTGTGTACATACATTACTTATCCTGTACTGATCCTGAGTTACATCCTGTATTATACTCCAGAGCTGCACTCACTATTCTGCTGGTGCAGTCACTGTGTACATACATTACTTATCCTGTACTGATCCTGAGTTACATCCTGTATTATACTCCAGAGCTGCACTCACTATTCTGCTGGTGCAGTCACTGTGTACATACATACATTACTTATCCTGTACTGATCCTGAGTTACATCCTGTATTATACTCCAGAGCTGCACTCACTATTCTGCTGGTGCAGTCACTGTGTACTACATTACATTACTTATCCTGTACTGATCCTGAGTTACATCCTGTATTATACTCCAGAGCTGCACTCACTATTCTGCTGGTGCAGTCACTGTGTACTATACATTACTTATCCTGTACTGATCCTGAGTTACCATCCTGTATTATACTCCAGAGCTGCACTCACTATTCTGCTGGTGCAGTCACTGTGTGTATACATTACTTATCCTGTACTGATCCTGAGTTACATCCTGTATTATACTCCAGAGCTGCACTCACTATTCTGCTGGTGCAGTCACTGTGTGTATACATTACTTATCCTGTACTGATCCTGAGTTACATCCTGTATTATACTCCAGAGCTGCACTCACTATTCTGCTGGTGCAGTCACTGTGTGTATACATTACTTATCCTGTACTGATCCTGAGTTACATCCTGTATTATACTCCAGAGCTGCACTCACTATTCTGCTGGTGGAGTCACTGTGTACATACATTACTTATCCTGTACTGATCCTGAGTTACATCCTGTATTATACTCCAGAGCTGCACTCACTATTCTGCTGGTGCAGTCACTGTGTGTATACATTACTTATCCTGTACTGATCCTGAGTTACATCCTGTAATATACTCCAGAGCTGCACTCACTATTCTGCTGGTGCAGTCACTGTGTACAGACATTACTTATCCTGTACTGATCCTGAGTTACATCCTGTATTATACTCCAGAGCTGCACTCACTATTCTGCTGGTGCAGTCACTGTGTGTATACATTACTTATCCTGTACTGATCCTGAGTTACATCCTGTATTATACTCCAGAGCTGCACTCACTATTCTGCTGGTGCAGTCACTGTGTACATACATTACTTATCCTGTACTGATCCTGAGTTACATCCTGTATTATACTCCAGAGCTGCACTCACTATTCTGCTGGTGCAGTCACTGTGTACATACATTACTTATCCTGTACTGATCCTGAGTTACATCCTGTATTATACTCCAGAGCTGCACTCACTATTCTGCTGGTGCAGTCACTGTGTACATACATTACTTATCCAGTACTGATCCTGAGTTACATCCTGTATTATACTCCAGAGCTGCACTCACTATTCTGCTGGTGCAGTCACTGTGTACATACATTACTTATCCTGTACTGATCCTGAGTTACATCCTGTATTATACTCCAGAGCTGCACTCACTATTCTGCTGGTGCAGTCACTTTGTACATACATTACTTATCCTGTACTGATCCTGAGTTACATCCTGTATTATACTCCAGAGCTGTGCTCACTATTCTGCTGGTGCAGTCACTGTGTACATACATTACTTATCCTGTACTGATCCTGAGTTACATCCTGTATTATACTCCAGAGCTGCACTCCCTATTCTGCTGGTGCAGTCACTGTGTACATACATTACTTATCCTGTACTGATCCTGAGTTACATCCTGCATTATACTCCAGAGCTGTACTCACTATTCTGCTGGTGCAGTCACTGTGTACATACATTACTTATCCAGTACTGATCCTGAGTTACATCCTGTATTATACTCCAGAGCTGCGCTCACTATCCTGCTGGTGCAGTCATTGTGTACATACATTACTTATCCTGTACTGATGCTGAGTTACATCCTGTATTATACTCCAGAGCTGCACTCACTATTCTGCTGGTGCAGTCACTGTGTACATACATTACTTATCCAGTACTGATCCTGAGTTACATCCTGCATTATACTCCAGAGCTGCGCTCACTATCCTGCTGGTGCAGTCATTGTGTACATACATTACTTATCCTGTACTGATCCTGAGTTACATCCTGTATTATACTCCAGAGCTGCACTCCCTATTCTGCTGGTGCAGTCACTGTGTACATACATTACTTATCCTGTACTGATCCTGAGTTACATCCTGCATTATACTCCAGAGCTGTACTCACTATTCTGCTGGTGCAGTCACTGTGTACATACATTACTTATCCTGTACTGATCCTGAGTTACATCCTGTATTATACTCCAGAGCTGCACTCACTATTCTGCTGGTGCAGTCACTGTGTACATACATTACTTATCCTGTACTGATCCTGAGTTACATCCTGTATTATACTCCAGAGCTGCACTCACTATTCTGCTGGTGCAGTCACTGTGTACATACATTACTTATCCTGTACTGATCCTGCGTTACATCCTGTATTATACTCCAGAGCTGCACTCACTATTCTTCTGGTGCAGTCACTATGAACATACATTACTTATCCTGTACTGATCCTGAGTTACATCCTGTATTATACTCCAGAGCTGCACTCACTATTCTGCTGGTGCAGTCACTGTGTACATACATTACTTATCCTGTACTGATCCTGAGTTACATCCTGTATTATACTCCAGAGCTGCACTCCCTATTCTGCTGGTGCAGTCACTGTGTACATACATTACTTATCCTGTACTGATCCTGAGTTATATCCTGTATTATACTCCAGAGCTGCACTCACTATTCTGCTGGTGCAGTCACTGTGTACATACATTACTTATCCTGTACTGATCCTGAGTTACATCCTGTATTATAGTCCAGAGCTGCACTCACTATTCTGCTGGGGAGGTCACTGTGTACATACATTACTTATCCTGTACTGATCCTGAGTTACATCCTGTATTATACTCCAGAGCTGCACTCACTATTCTGCTGGTGGAGTCTCTGTGTACATACAGCACTTATCCTGTACTGATCCTGAGTTACATCCTGTATTATACTCCAGAGCTGCACTCACTATTCTGCTGGTGCAGTCACTGTGTACATACATTACTTATCCTGTACTGATCCTGAGTTACATCCTGTATTATACTCCAGAGCTGTACTCACTATTCTGCTTGTGCAGTATATATAAAATGCCCCCCCTCCCCCGTGTGTGTGTATATATTGACCCCCCGCTCCCCTCACTTTGTATATTTAATAGCCTTCTCTGTATTAATATATATATAATGCCCCCCTCACTCTGTGTGTGTATTTCTCGCTGATGGTATATATAATGCTCCCCTAGTACGGCCTGCATTAGTGTGCATACATTAAAAGATAGAGAAATACCTGTGTTCCGCTCCCTGTCTCCGCCTGTGGCCCGAGTGGGTGTCCTGGCACAGGCGGTTGCAAACACCTCACCATGTCCTCCTGTTCCGCATCATCACGTCATCCCGTGAGACCCCGCGCGGGTCACACTGATGTCATTGTGATCTCCCACTCTGTTCTACTGCCGGATAGGTTTCAGGCCTAGTGGAGGCGACGGGAGCCATAGACTCCTGTGGCCCTCATTGATCTGGCCTCAAGTCACCCTGCTGCCTGGCGCCCCCTGCAGTTTGACCCCCCACGCTACACCACTGACTGCGGTGTCTGTGTGTACACGCCGCCCCCCCTCTCATAACTTATCTGCATCTCATTTCCCAGCCTTGACCTTTGGTTTTGATGTTTCCTTTCGTACAAGTGTTTCCTTCCTGCAGCGTTTCTTCGTGCTCCGATACTTGCAGCGAGCAGTGAATGAAGAGCGTGTCATGTGGACAAGCTCAGGGTTATTGTCTGTTTGCATTGCTCATGCCATGTTCTCGCTGCGCCAGCAACCTTCAGGTTATTGCTGTCTGTTGTGTTCAGGTTCGTTACTGAGCCGCAACCAGATCCTTCCACCTCATTCACTGCGTTACTCTGTCACAGCAATATTACCATTACTTAGACCTGTGAGTGTATATGAGTGCAGCTCTGGAGTATAATACAGGATGTAACTCAGAATAAGTAATGTAATGTATGTACACAGTGACTGCACCAGCAGAATAGTGAGTGCAGCTCTGGAGTATAATACAGGATGTAACTCAGGATCAGTACAGGATAAGTAATGTATGTACACAGTGACTACACCAGCAGAATAGTGAGTACAGCTCTGGAGTATAATACAGGGTGTAACTCAGGATCAGTACAGGATAAGTAATGTATGTACACAGTGACTGCACCAGCAGAATAGTGAGTGCGGCTCTGGAGTATAATACAGGATGTAACTCAGGATCAGTACAGGATAAGTAATGTATGTACACAGTGACTGCACCAGCAGAATAGTGAGTGCGGCTCTGGAGTATAATACAGGATGTAACTCAGGATCAGTACAGGATAAGTAATGTATGTACACAGTGACTGCACCTGCAGAATAGTGAGTGCAGCTCTGGAGTATAATACAGGATGTAACGCAGGATCAGTAGAGGATAAGTAATGTATGTATACAGTGACTGCACCAGCAGAATAGTGAGTGCAGCTCTGGAGTATAATACAGGATGTAACTCAGGATCAGTACAGGATAAGTAATGTGTGTACACAGTGACTGCACCAGCAGAATAGTGAGTGCAGCTCTGGAGTATAATACAGGATGTAACTCAGGATCAGTACAGGATAAGTAATGTATGTACACAGTGACTGCACCAGCAGAATAGTGAGTGCAGCTCTGGAGTATAATACAGGATGTAACTCAGGATCAGTACAGGATAAGTAATGTATGTACACTGTGACTGCACCAGCAGAATAGTGAGTGCAGCTCTGGAGTATAATACAGGATGTAACTCAGGATCAGTACAGGATAAGTAATGTATGTACACAGTGACTCCACCAGCAGAATAGTGAGTGCAGCTCTGGAGTATAATACAGGATGTAACTCAGGATCAGTACAGGATAAGTAATGTATGTACACAGTGACTGCACCAGCAGAATAGTGAGTGCAGCTCTGGAGTAAGTTATTTTTCTGTTCTTCCTTTATTCATTATACAGAGAAATTTGAAAATGAAACTTTATTTTTTAGGTTTTATGTAATTCCATTTATTTTAATTTTTCAGGATCAAAGTAACAATGAAATCTTAATTGGCGTTATGTCGGGTGGCATTGTCATTTATAAAAACAGGGTGCGGATTAATACTTTTCCATGGTAAGAGGGGAGTTTATCAGTCTGATACGTAACTTCCTAAATTGTAAATGCATTACTATAGTAAAGGAACGCTCGGGGCAAATTCAATACATTGGGGAAGGTTTACTAAGCAAAAGGGGCCCCAAATTCGGCAGACAGTGCCGCGGCATACGTACAGGCGACAGCTCCATTGTGTTTTTTGTGCCTCACTAAAAGTGCACCACGTTTTATTTAAGTGGAACCGTGTACATTGCCACACGACCAGAACAACCTGAAGAAATGACTTTGGTAGGTTACTCGGTGTGAAGCCACAAATACAGATAGTAGATAATTGACAGGACAGTAGATGTTCCCCCACACGGTGCCAAGAACAGCCATTTCTCCAGCATAAAACAAGGCTGCCCACAACCGCGTCAGTGAAAAATGGGGAGGCGCAGAAACGCAAACAGGTAGCCGTCTTTAGGCCTGGGTTTTGAAGGGTTAACTGTATAACGCTGTGTGTTGGCATATTCCCTGTCTCATCACAACCATCTGATCACCACGGGCCCATCCAGAATCCCCCAGCCCCCGCTGCAGGGGAAGTCTAGAGTTAGTGTCCAGGACCACCAGGGCTAGGGTCCATGTAGATATCCCAGCGGCTCCGGAGGGGGAGGGTCCCATAGATCATACTTGTCATCCATGCTGCTCTGCGACACCGGAGGGGCTGAAGATGGCCCCCGGGAGCTGCGAATGTCGAGTTACTTGTGGCCTCGGGAAGCGCTCCTTGGGAATGTTTCTAATCTCTCCGTCCCCTGTGATGTTCCTGGGCGGCATCTTCTCGATTGCACACAAGGATAAAAATAACCCGTCTTTCTGTGGTCGGTGAAGGTCACTGGATTCGCAGAGGGTCTCCTCAGCTAAAAAATAGGTCATAGTCAAGGGGCCTCTCATCTGTGTCCTGGGGGAACAGCAACTGTCAGCGCGAGAGACCCCCACCATCACTGACGCATCCTGGTCTTATCCACTATCTGTATCAGGGGGTCTGATGTCAGGAAGGATTCTTGAGGAAATCTTACTATGTGATGTCCAGTGAATACAGATGACTGTATACAGCAGAGCTGCGGAGATACCCAATTTCCGGTTTTTGTTTCATCCCATGTTTTCTGATTTTTCAGGTTGAAGATTGTAAAAATTTCCTTCAAATGTAAACAGTTTTTCATTCAGCTGCGGAGAGAACTGGTGAGTGGTCGGCGTCACGTCCTGGAGGAGCTCATTCCTTTTACTATATCGCACTTGATGTGATCAACAGGAGCCATATTAGACGGGGATGGACATGACAGATTCAGACATAGTTCGGTTGTGTTGGGGTGCACACGGTATGGTTATAGGGTTGGGGTGCACACGGTATGGTTATAGGGTTGGGATGCGCATGTATCTTGTCTATAGGATTGGGGTGCACACATGTCTTGATTATAGGATTGGGGTGCACACTTGTCTTGGTTATAGGGTTGGGGTGCACACACATCTTGGTTATAGGGTTGGGGTGCACACACATCTTGGTTATAGAGTTGGGGTGCAGACACATCTTGGTTATAGGGTTGGGGTGCAGACACATCTTGGTTATAGGATTGGGGTGCACACACGTCTTGGTTATAGGATTGGGGTGCAGACATGTCTTGGTTATAGGATTGGGGTGCAGACACGTCTTGGTTATAGGGTTGGGGTGCAGACACATCTTGGTTATAGGATTGGGGTGCACACACATCTTGGTTATAGGGTTGGGGTGCAGACTCATCTTGGTTATAGGGTTGGGGTGCAGACACGTCTTGGTTATAGGGTTGGGGTGCAGACTCATCTTGGTTATAGGGTTGGGGTGCAGACACATCTTGGTTATAGGATTGGGGTGCACACACGTCTTGGTTATAGGGTTGGGGTGCAGACACATCTTGGTTATAGGGTTGGGGTGCACACACGTCTTGGTTATAGGATTGGGGTGCAGACATGTCTTGGTTATAGGATTGGGGTGCAGACACGTCTTGGTTATAGGGTTGGGGTGCAGACACATCTTGGTTATAGGATTGGGGTGCACACACATCTTGGTTATAGGGTTGGGGTGCAGACTCATCTTGGTTATAGGGTTGGGGTGCAGACACGTCTTGGTTATAGGGTTGGGGTGCAGACTCATCTTGGTTATAGGGTTGGGGTGCAGACACATCTTGGTTATAGGATTGGGGTGCACACACGTCTTGGTTATAGGGTTGGGGTGCAGACACATCTTGGTTATAGGGTTGGGGTGCAGACACATCTTGGTTATAGGGTTGGGGTGCAGACACATCTTGGTTACAGGGTTGGGGTGCAGACACATCTTGGTTACAGGGTTGGGGTGCAGACACATCTTGGTTACAGGGTTGGGGTGCAGACACATCTTGGTTACAGGGTTGGGGTGCAGACACATCTTGGTTATAGGGTTGGGGTGCAGACACATCTTGGTTACAGGGTTGGGGTGCAGACACATCTTGGTTACAGGGTTGGGGTGCAGACACATCTTGGTTATAGGGTTGGGGTGCAGACACATCTTGGTTATAGGGTTGGGGTGCAGACACATCTTGGTTACAGGGTTGGGGTGCAGACACATCTTGGTTATAGGGTTGGGGTGCAGACACATCTTGGTTACAGGGTTGGGGTGCAGACACATCTTGGTTACAGGGTTGGGGTGCAGACACATCTTGGTTACAGGGTTGGGGTGCAGACACATCTTGGTTATAGGGTTGGGGTGCAGACACATCTTGGTTACAGGGTTGGGGTGCAGACACATCTTGGTTACAGGGTTGGGGTGCAGACACATCTTGGTTACAGGGTTGGGGTGCAGACACATCTTGGTTATAGGGTTGGGGTGCAGACACATCTTGGTTACAGGGTTGGGGTGCAGACACATCTTGGTTACAGGGTTGGGGTGCAGACACATCTTGGTTACAGGGTTGGGGTGCAGACACATCTTGGTTACAGGGTTGGGGTGCAGACACATCTTGGTTATAGGGTTGGGGTGCAGACACATCTTGGTTACAGGGTTGGGGTGCAGACACATCTTGGTTACAGGGTTGGGGTGCAGACACATCTTGGTTACAGGGTTGGGGTGCAGACACATCTTGGTTACAGGGTTGGGGTGCAGACACATCTTGGTTACAGGGTTGGGGTGCAGACACATCTTGGTTACAGGGTTGGGGTGCAGACACATCTTGGTTACAGGGTTGGGGTGCAGACACATCTTGGTTACAGGGTTGGGGTGCAGACACATCTTGGTTACAGGGTTGGGGTGCAGACACATCTTGGTTACAGGGTTGGGGTGCAGACACATCTTGGTTACAGGGTTGGGGTGCAGACACATCTTGGTTATAGGGTTGGGGTGCACACATTATAGAATTGGGGTGCACACATGTCTTTGGCTATATGGTTGAGATACACGTGGTGCTTATCTGTTTGTCCTCTAGACTTCCGGTGAGGCTATCCACAGGCAGATGAAATGCAGGACAGATCCCGGCTGCCCCCTGCCACTCTCCTGGTGCTGACCGATGATATTTCTCTATTTTTCAGAATGAATATCGAGAGACGGTGCTGGGATTTAATATGGTGAATTACCGAGCCTGCAAGAATGTCTGGAAGACGTGTGTAGAGCATCACACCTTCTTCCGGCTCGACTCTCCACTGCCACCACACAAAAACTTCTTTGCCCATTATTTTACATTGGGTTCCCGGTTTCGATACTGGTAAGTGTTTCAGATGAGGACTGTAGAAGGAAACTAGATTACATGCGTAGGTGACATCCACATCTGTGATTGCAGACCCTGCACCCCGAAAATCTACGTCCAATGTAAATAAAGGCTGCATGATTTGTCTGGGTTAGAAATCCGGGGGGCAGCCTGGTGTCTGAGTAATTGTAGGGTCTCTTCTGAGGTCTGAATGAATTTCATGTTCTGGTCTGAATGTATTTTGGGGTCTGAAAAGTATTTTGCCAGTCCTACCATACTCCTGACCGGAAAAGTCTTTCAGCAATGTAGTGATCGTTTGTCAGATCACAGGGGTGGTCTCTCTTCAGCCAATGGCATTTATCACGTAGACAGTCGGAAATGCTGTTTAGAAGAAGATGCTAATTTAGGAGGCCTGGGTGGTGCCCGTGTACCTGGATTTACAGCGAGAATTGCTCGGGCAATAGACCGTATGTTTCCTCCTCGCTGCCCCTGGCCGCTTGCCTCCATTCATAAGTGTCCGATATTTCACTGCTGTCTGACAGGCCCAAGTGTGCTGGCAAAGCTTCCGTGTCTAAAAATGATCTCGGCCACATCTTGGCTCGGTGATCTGGTCACATCTGCCTCCTCCAGTCTTCCCTAGGTCAGCTCTTGATCACTGAAGAGAGGACATTTCCAGTGGTATCCCCCACGTCTACAAGTGCGCTGACACATGAGATGCAGCCCAGCACCTGCTGCTTACAAGGCTCATGTTTACTCCCTGCTATCCAAGTCAGTGTGTACAGGCAGCAGCTCCCTCTAGTGGCGTGTGCAGGCAGCAGCTCCCTCTAGTGGTGTGTGCAGGCAGCAGCTCCCTCAAGTGGTGTGTGCAGGCAGCAGCTCTGTCTAGTGGCGTGTGCAGGCAGCAGCTCCGTCTAGTGGCGTGTGCAGGCAGCAGCTCCCTCTAGTGGCGTGTGCAGGCAGCAGCTCCGTCTAGTGGCGTGTGCAGGCAGCAGCTCCCTCTAGTGGCGTGTGCAGGCAGCAGCTCCCTCTAGTGGCGTGTGCAGGCAGCAGCTCCCTCTAGTGGCGTGTGCAGGCAGCAGCTCCCTCTAGTGGCGTGTGCAGGCAGCAGCTCCTCTAGTGGCGTGTGCAGGCAGCTCCCTCTAGTGGCGTGTGCAGGCAGCAGCTCCCTCTAGTGGCGTGTGCAGGCAGCAGCTCCCTCTAGTGGCGTGTGCAGGCAGCAGCTCCCTCTAGTGGCGTGTGCAGGCAGCGGCTCCCTCTAGTGGCGTGTGCAGGCAGCGGCTCCCTCTAGTGGCGTGTGCAGGCAGCGGCTCCCTCTAGTGGCGTGTGCAGGCAGCGGCTCCCTCTAGTGGCGTGTGCAGGCAGCGGCTCCTCTAGTGGCGTGCAGGCAGCGGCCCTCTAGTGGCGTGGCAGGCAGCGGCCCTCTAGTGGCGTGTGCAGGCAGCGGCTCCCTCTAGTGGCGTGTGCAGGCAGCGGCTCCCTCTAGTGGCGTGTGCAGGCAGCAGCTCCCTCTAGTGGCGTGTGCAGGCAGCAGCTCCCTGTAGTGGCGTGTGCAGGCAGCAGCTCCCTGTAGTGGCGTGTGCAGGCAGCAGCTCCCTGTAGTGGCATGTGCAGGCAGCAGCTCCCTGTAGTGGCGTGTGCAGGCAGCGGCTCCCTCTAGTGGCGTGTGCAGGCAGCGGCTCCCTCTAGTGGCGTGTGCAGGCAGCAGCTCCCTCTAGTGGCGTGTGCAGGCAGCAGCTCCCTCTAGTGGCGTGTGCAGGCAGCAGCTCCCTCTAGTGGCGTGTGCAGGCAGCGGCTCCCTCTAGTGGCGTTTGCAGGCAGCTAGAATTCTGTCATGTAACTCTATGGCTATGGAGAGGATTTGGAGCGCTCCTTGAGGATGCAGAGATGTTTTTGCTCTGGTCACTCTAATGGCCGTGTGGCTTTCTGTCCCGATGACATCATTTCTGCCGCACCCTGATTGATGCGCCGCTCTTGTCTTTGCAGTGGAAGGACGGAGGTGCAGTCCGTGCAGTATGGGAAGGAGAAGGCCAATAAGGACCGAGTGTTTGCCAGGTAAGTCGGCCGTAGCGCTGATGCCTCAGCTTATTTCTGTACCCGCAGGCGGAAGATGTGATTATCCCGGGGGCCCATGCGGTGAGCTACTTTCTTGGAGAACAGCGCCACACTTGTGCATAGGTTGTGTGCGGTATTGCTGCCTAGCCCCATGCATTTATCAGCTGATTTTCTAATTCTGAACAACCCCTTTAAGTTGGTGCATTGTAACCCATGCCCCCTTCTCCCAGATACTTTTCAGTGCTGCCCAGTGAGGCACAAGAAGTGCCTAAAAGATGAGGTGGTGAAAGACACGTGCACCAGTTTTTTTTGGTACTTCTGTAATTTTCAACAACACCATATCTGCAAACAGGTCTGGCAAATGGAGGGTTAAACCTGCTGCGAAATTGATGTTCAGCCTTGTGGTAAACTTCAAAACGCGCTGCGGGGCTCAACAGGAAATGCAGAAGAAAAAGTATAAGTGGGCGGCGGCGCCCGGGCGCTAAAAACTGTTTATTAGAGTCACAAATACCTAAGATTATGCGGAGCTCTGAACACCGGGCCCGTCGTGAGGCGCGACCGGACCCCCGGGTCATGCTGAGCCCACAAGGTGACTCCCATCAGCATCCTCTCCCCCGGTACCGGCTGTGACTGGACCCCTGGGTCATGCTGAGTCCGCTAGGTGAGTCCCATCAGCATCATCTGCCCGGTACCAGGCGGCTGTGACTGGACCCCCGGCTCATTCTGAGCCCACAGGGGAGTCCCATCAGCATCCTCTCCCCCGGTACCGGCTGTGACTGGACCCACAGCTCATTCTGAGCCCACCAGGGGAGTCCCATCATCTGCCCAGTACCAGGCGGCTGTGACTGGACCCACAGCTCATTCTGAGCCCACCAGGGGAGTCCCATCATCTGCCCGGTACCAGGCGGCTGTGACTGGACCCCCGGCTCATTCTGAGCCCACCAGGGGAGTCACATCATCTGCCCGGTACCAGGCGGCTGTGACTGGACCCACAGCTCATTCTGAGCCCACCAGGTGAGTCCCATCATCTGCCCGGTACCAGGTGGCTGTGACTGGACCCCGGCTCATTCTGAGCCCACCAGGGGAGTCCCATCATCTGCCCGGTACCAGGCGGCTGTGACTGGACCCACAGCTCATTCTGAGCCCACCAGGTGAGTCCCATCATCTGCCCGGTACCAGGTGGCTGTGACTGGACCCACAGCTCATTCTGAGCCCACCAGGTGAGTCCCATCATCTGCCCGGTACCAGGCGGCTGTGACTGGACCCCCGGCTCATTCTGAGCCCACCAGGTGAGTCCCATCATCTGCCCGGTACCAGGCGGCTGTGACTGGACCCACAGCTCATTCTGAGCCCACCAGGTGAGTCCCATTATCTGCCCGGTACCAGGCGGCTGTGACTGGACCCACAGCTCATTCTGAGCCCACCAGGTGAGTCCCATCATCTGCCCGGTACCAGGCGGCTGTGACTGGACCCACAGCTCATTCTGAGCCCACCAGGTGAGTCCCATCATCTGCCCGGTACCAGGCGGCTGTGACTGGACCCACAGCTCATTCTGAGCCCACCAGGTGAGTCCCATCATCTGCCCGGTACCAGGCGGCTGTGACTGGACCCACAGCTCATTCTGAGCCCACCAGGTGAGTCCCATCATCTGCCCGGTACCAGGCGGCTGTGACTGGACCCACAGCTCATTCTGAGCCCACCAGGTGAGTCCCATCATCTGCCCGGTACCAGGCGGCTGTGACTGGACCCCGGCTCATTCTGAGCCCACCAGGTGAGTCCCATCATCTGCCCGGTACCAGGCGGCTGTGACTGGACCCCGGCTCATTCTGAGCCCACCAGGGAGTCCCATCATCTGCCCGGTACCAGGCGGCTGTGACTGGACCCACAGCTCATTCTGAGCCCACCAGGGGAGTCCCATCATCTGCCCGGTACCAGGCGGCTGTGACTGGACCCACAGCTCATTCTGAGCCCACCAGGGGAGTCCCATCATCTGCCCGGTACCAGGCGGCTGTGACTGGACCCACAGCTCATTCTGACCGCAAGCAGAGATCTTGAAGAGATGTAAATGGTTGCAGAACTTTTCTTTTATATGACAATTGATTTCTGTAAATCTGGAAAAGCAACCTAAAAATTCAGTGACAGGACGCGGCGGTTTTACAGAAGAGCCGTCAGCTCGGCCGCGTTTCCCCTTTAAATCTTGTTGTGATATAAAAAATATACAGATCGGAGGTCTTGCGTTTTCGTCTTCTGTGTGGATGCGGGGGAGGTGTCGCCAACCGAGAGGACGAGGTTTACACATTGAACTTGTAAGGCAGCTGAGAAAAGCGCGATGACGGTGTGCGGTTTACGAGGAGGAAGGAGATGAATTTCTGGGTTTATGCACAAAATCCTGTGAAACCAATAAAAATATTGTTGTAAAAAAAATCCATCTAAAGAGATTTTCCCGGTATCTAAATGGAACCTCACAATGTCCGACGTCTACTGCTGTGAAGTGTCAGTCCTCACTGTAGTCCTGGCATTGTGTTCGTGAAGCCCCGAATATTGAGCACTGTCTAAGCTGCACCCAATTTTCAGTGCATCTTGTGCTGGGACAGATCTGAAGTTGATGATTCTTTTTCCACAGGTCTCCCAGTAAACCATTGTCACGTAAACTGGTCAGCGATATGGACTGGGATGTGGTGAGCAGGAATTCCCTGTCCAATGAGAGGCTGGAGACCCAGAGCCTGCCTTCCCGCTCGCCTCCTGGAAGTCCCAATCAGTACGTAGACCCACATTCCATTCCTGGACCATCCTGGACTCGTCCTCTTCTCTGTCTTAGTTCTGGGAAAGTCGGGTGACATGGCGGCCGTCGGACCTCGCCCAGCTTCTCATGCAGTCCTGACGGGTATATCTGCTCATCTCTCCAGATTTTTGTCTTTCCTGGAACCGTATATCACTGCAGATTTACCTGTCAGCGGCCTGTAGAGGTGGCTATGCTGGTGGTCACCCAGCTTTCCTGGAATCAGAAATATATACAAGCAATAACTGAGTTAAATGCCTGACAGAGCAAGATGAGGGGAGTTCTTTTGTTCGGGTTCTGTGCCATCCTTCTAAGCAGGTTTTTCCGTTGTAGCCGGAACTCCACGTTCACTCAGGAAGGCACGCGGCTTCGGCCATCGTCAGTCGGGCACCTGGTAGACCACATGGTCCACACTTCTCCGGGCGAGGTCTTCACAAACCACAGATCACCATCCTCCACACAGGCCAACAGCATCATCCTGGACTCTCCGCAGTAAGTTTTACGAGCTGTGGAGGTGCGACTGATACAGCGGTTATTTGGCTTTGCCCAGTTACGTGTGATGAGCAGACACTGGGGTGAGAGGTCCTCACATACTGCGAGAAGTCCACACTCTAAGGCTAGTTTGACATTAGCGGCAGGGGAGTCCATCAGGCTGTTCCGGCGGTCTGATCCGTCCAGCCGCTAGTTCACGTGTGCCCCCGAACTGCCGCTCTTTCCGCATTGACTATAGTAATAGTTCCGGCGGCAGCATGGCAGCTCACGGCGAGAGGCCGCCGGACTAAAAGTACTGCATATCGTACTTTTAATAGTCCGGCAGCCTCTCGCCGTGAGCTGCCGCCGGAACTTCACCCCCATTATAGTCAATGGGGACAGAGCGGCAGTCCGGGGGCACACATGAACTAGTGGCAGGACGGATTCGACCGCCGGAACAGCCTGATGGACTCCCCTGCCGCTAGTGTGAAACTAGCCTAAGCCAGTAAATGACGCCCTGGTAAAATCGAATCGGGTCAGACTCTATATTGTGGTGACACCTTGCCTTGTGGAGTTAGGACCAATGTTCCCTGTAGGAGGTGGACACTGCTCCCTCTAGTCCAAGTATTGAAGCCGGCAAATATACAGGACACATCGCATCCAGGCAAGTAGCATTAAACAGCCTCCTGGGATAGCGCAGTAAAGGTAATTTTCTTTATCCCTGGTGGTCTAGGGCAGTGAAGTTGTTGATATCTGTATCCACAGATATCAGTAAAGGTGTCAGCATCCCTGGGGATCTAAGCTGAGTGTCAGCATACCTTCTGGGCTTTGGCGTTTAAAGGATGGATGTCTGTTACCCCGGTGGTCTTGGGCAGCAAAGGATTTAGTGTCTTAATCCATGGTGGTCTAGGGTTGTCAAGGGGTTAATGGTCCCTCATGGTTCCAGCATTGACCATAGAGATGAGAGCAGAGAGGAGCTGAACGCAGCTCTGGATGTGACCGCTGCATAACACATGACATGGCTGTGAATTAGTAAAGGAAAATCTCCGAAATATTATAACTAGTGTAAACCGCGGAAAGTGGAGCAGGGCCTGGGAGTCACAGTCACTTCAGATGTGAAACCGGATGGGGGCGTTCACACCCTCCAGGAGGGTTTAGGGCTTACCTCTGATTTCCATTGAGTGTAACCCTAAGAGATCTCCAGGGTCTAGAGAGCTGAGGTCACTTTTTATGAGTTTCCTCACAAGAGAGGAAGACGCCAAAGTTACTGTAAGACACATAGTAGATGACAGCCTGACAGGAGGAGTTATCCTTTATACTGAGCGTAGTCCCTGCGGAAACTTGACAGGAGGAGTTATCCTTTATACTGAGCGTAGTCCCTGCTGAAGCATGACAGGAGGAGTTATCCTTTATACCGAGTGTAGTCCCTGCTGAAACATGACAGGAGGAGTTATCCTTTATACCGAGTATAGTCCCTGCTGAAACATGACAGGAGGAGTTATCCTTTATACCGAGTGTAGTCCCTGCTGAAACATGACAGGAGGAGTTATCCTTTATACCATAGTCCCTGCTGAAACATGACAGGAGGAGTTATCCTTTATACTGAGCGTAGTCCCTGCTGAAACATGACAGGAGGAGTTATCCTTTATACCATAGTCCCTGCTGAAACATGACAGGAGGAGTTATCCTTTATACCATAGTCCCTGCTGAAACATGACAGGAGGAGTTATCCTTTATACCGAGTGTAGTCCCTGCTGAAACATGACAGGAGGAATTATCTTTTATACCGAGTGTAGTCCCTGCTGAAACATGACAGGAGGAGTTATCCTTTATACCATAGTCCCTGCTGAAACATGACAGGAGGAGTTATCCTTTATACCGAGTGTAGTCCCTGCTGAAACATGACAGGGAGAGTTATCCTTTATACCATTGTCCCTACTGAAACATGACAGGAGGAGTTATCCTTTATACCATAGTCCCTGCTGAAACATGACAGGAGGAGTTATCCTTTATACCGAGTGTAGTCCCTGCTGAAACATGACAGGAGGAGTTATCCTTTATACCGTAGTCCCTGCTGAAACATGACAGGAGGAGTTATCCTTTATACCATAGTCCCTGCTGAAACATGGCAGGAGGATGGGGGAGGGGGGAGTATAAAAGAAAAGATAGAGGATACGGGGGGGTGTTAAAGATGAAGAACAGTGTTTGTCCTAGAATGTCAATATGTAACCTACCAGAGGATCAGCTATTAGTGTCTGATCAATCAGGGTCAACAACTAGGATCTCCATCAATCTCTCTAGTGGTGTCTGCTTGACAAAGGCTCCACTGAGATGAGCTGAAACGTTGCATTGGGCTGAATAAAAGATCCACTTTTTCCACTTGAAGACCAGAGTGCTGCCTTGTTACTGGTATTTCTGCTGTTTGTGGATTTTGTTTGTCCGGAATCCTGCAAGGAATTTGCACCTGACATCCAGGAGTGCAGCTATTGTTTGTTAGTGGTGGCTGTATATATCTGTATGCAGTAATCTCCTGAGCTCCCTCTAGTGGTGGCTGTATATATCTATATGCAGTAATCTCCTGAGCTCGCCCTAGTGATGGCTGTATATATCTGTATGCAGTAATCTCCTGAGCTCCCTCTAGTGATGGCTGTATATATCTGTATGTAGTAATCTCCTGAGCTCCTCCTAGAGGTGGCTGTATATATCTGTATGTAGTAGTCTCCTGAGCTCCCTCTAGTGGTGGCTGTATATATCTGTATGCAGTAATCTCCTGAGCTCCCTCTAGTGGTGGCTGTATATATCTGTATTTAGTAATCTCCTGAGCTCCCTCTAGTGGTGGCTGTATATATCTGTATGTAGTAATCTCCTGAGCTCCCTCTAGTGGTGGCTGTATATATCTGTATGTAGTAATCTCCTGAGCTCCCTCCAGTGGTGGCTGTATATATCTATATGCAGTAATCTCCTGAGCTCCCTCTAGTGATGGCTGTATATATCTGTATGCAGTAATCTCCTGAGCTCCCTCTAGTGGTGGCTGTATATATCTGTATGTAGTAATCTCCTGAGCTCCCTCTAGTGGTGGCTGTATATATCTGTATGCAGTAATCTCCTGAGCTCCCTCTAGTGGCGGCTGTATATATCTGTATGCAGTAATCTCCTGAGCTCCCTCTAGTGGCGGCTGTATATATCTGTATGTAATAGGTTCCTGAGCTCCCCCTAGTGGTGGCTGTATATATCTCTATGCAGTAATCTCCTGAGCTCCCTCTAGTGGTGGCTGTATATATCTGTATGTAGTAATCTCCTGAGCTCCCTCTAGTGGTGGCTGTATATATCTGTATTTAGTAATCTCCTGAGCTCCCTCTAGTGGTGGCTGTATATATCTGTATGTAGTAATATCCTGAGCTCCCTCTAGTGGTGGCTGTATATATCTGTATGCAGTAATCTCCTGAGCTCCCTCTAGTGGCGGCTGTATATATCTGTATGCAGTAATCTCCTGAGCTCCCTCTAGTGGCGGCTGTATATATCTATATGTAGTAATCTCCTGAGCTCCCTCTAGTGGTGGCTGTATATATCTGTATGTAGTAATCTCCTGAGCTCCCTCTAGTGGTGGCTGTATATATCTGTATTTAGTAATCTCCTGAGCTCCCTCTAGTGGTGGCTGTATATATCTGTATGTAGTAATCTCCTGAGCTCCCTCTAGTGGTGGCTGTATATATCTGTATGTAGTAATCTCCTGAGCTCCCTCTAGTGGTGGCTGTATATATCTGTATGTAATAGGTTCCTGAGCTCCCCCTAGTGGTGGCTGTATATATCTCTATGCAGTAATCTCCTGAGCTCCCTCTAGTGGTGGCTGTATATATCTGTATGTAGTAATCTCCTGAGCTCCCCCTAGTGGTGGCTGTATATATCTGTATGTAGTAATCTCCTGAGCCCCCTCTAGTGGTGGCTGTATATATCTGTATGTAGTAATCTCCTGAGCTCTCTCTAGTAGTGGCTGTATATATCTGTATTTAGTAATCTCCTGAGCTCCCTCTAGTGGCGGCTGTATATATCTGTATGTAGTAATTTGCTGAGCACCCTCTAGTGGTGGCTGTATATATCTGTATGTAGTAATCTCCTGAGCTCCCTCTAGTCGTGGCTGTATATATCTGTATGTAGTAATCTTCTGAGCTCCCTCTAGCGCTGGCTGTATATATCTGTATGCAGTAATCTCCTGAGCTCCCTCTAGTGGTGGCTGTATATATCTGTAGGCAGTAATATAATGAGCTCCCTGACCCTCTAGTGGTGGCTGTATATATCTGTATGTAGTAATATCCTGAGCTCCCTCTAGTGGTGGCTGTATATATCTGTATGCAGTAATCTCCTGATCTCCCTCTAGTGGTGGCTGTATATATCTGTATACAGTAATCTCTTGAGCTCCCTCTAGTGGTGGCTGTATATATCTGTATGCAGTAATCTCCTGAGCTCCCCCTAGTGGTGGCTGTATATATCTGTATGTAGTAATCTCCTGAGCTCCCTCTAGTGGTGGCTGTATATATCTGTATGTAGTAATCTCCTGAGCTCCCTCTAGTGGTGGCTGTATATATCTGTATGTAGTAATCTCCTGAGATCCCTCTAGTGGTGACTGTATATATCTGTATGCAGTAATCTCCTGAGCTCCCTCTAGTGGTGGCTGTATATATCTGTATGTAGTAATCTCCTGAGATCCCTCTAGTGGTGACTGTATATATCTGTATGCAGTAATCTCCTGAGCTCCCTCTAGTGGTGGCTGTATATATCTGTATGTAGTAATCTCCTGAGCTCCCTCTAGTGGTGGCTGTATATCATCTGTAATCTCCTGAGCTCCCTCTAGTGGTGGCTGTATGTATCTGCGTATAATCTCTGAGATCCCTCTAGTGGTGGCTGGGTAATATGTCTGTATGCAGTGATCTCCTGAGACTCCCTGTGTGGCTGGCTGTATAGTGGCTGATACTAGTATGCATGTCTGTAGATAACCTCCACGAGGCTCCCTCTAGTGGTGGCTGTGTCCCTCTAGTGGTGGCTGTATATATCTGTATGTAGTAATCTCCTGAGCTCCCTCTAGTGGTGGCTGTATATATCTGTATGTAGTAATCTCCTGAGATCCCTCTAGTGGTGGCTGTATATATCTGTATGCAGTAATCTCCTGAGCTCCCTCTAGTGGTGGCTGTATATATCTGTATGTAGTAATCTCCTGAGCTCCCCCTAGTGGTGGCTGTATATATCTGTATGTAGTAATCTCCTGAGCTCCCTCTAGTGGTGTCTGTATATATCTCTATGTAGTAATCTCCTGAGCTCCCTCTAGTGGTGGCTGTATAGATCTGTATGTAGTAATCTCCTGAGCTCCCTCTAGTGGTGGCTGTATATATCTGTATGTAGTAATCTCCTGAGCTCCCTCTAGTGGTGACTGTATATCTGTATGTAGTAATCTCCTGAGCTCCCTCTAGTGGTGACTGTATATATCTGTATATAGTAATCTCCTGAGCTCCCCCTAGTGGTGGCTGTATATATCTGTATGCAGTAATCTCCTGATCTCCCTCTAGTGGGGTCTGTATATATCTGTATGCAGTAATCTCCTGAGCTCTCTCTAGTGGGGTCTGTATATATCTGTATGTAATAATCTCCTGAGCTCCC
The DNA here is from genome assembly GCA_033119425.1 of Bufotes viridis. NCBI lineage: Eukaryota > Metazoa > Chordata > Amphibia > Anura > Bufonidae > Bufotes > Bufotes viridis. The sequence goes on from CM065595.1 coordinate 157,997,974, forward strand.
CCTAGTGGTGACTGTATATATCTGTATGTAGTAATCTCCTGAGATCCCTCTAGTGGTGACTGTATATATCTGTATGCAGTAATCTCATGAACTCCCTCTAGTGGTGGCTGTATATATCTGTATGTAGTAATCTCCTGAGCTCCCTCTAGTGGTGGCTGTATATATCTGTATGCAGTAATCTCCTGAGCTCCCTCTAGTGGTGACTGTATATATCTGTATGTAGTAATCTCCTGAGCTCCATCTAGTGGTGGCTGTATATATCTGTATGTAGTAATCTCCTGAGCTCCCTCTAGTGGTGACTGTATATATCTGTATGTAGTAATCTCCCGAGCTCCCTCTAGTGGGGGCTGTATATATCTGTATGTAGTAATCTCCTGAGCTCCCTCTAATGGTGGCTGTATATATCTGTATGCAGTAATCTCCTGAGCTCCCTCTAGTGGTGGCTGTATATATCTGTATGTAGTAATCTCCTGAGCTCCCTCTAGTGGTGGCTGTATATATCTGTATGCAGTAATCTCCTGAGCTCCCTCTAGTGGTGGCTGTATATATCTGTATGTAGTAATCTCCTGAGCTCCCTCTAGTGGTGGCTGTATATATCTGTATGTAGTAAGCTCCTGAGCTCCCTCTAGTGGTGGCTGTATATATCTGTATGTAGTAATCTCCTGAGCTCTCTCTAGTGGGGTCTGTATATATCTGTATGTAGTAATCTCCTGAGCTCTCCCTAGTGGTGGCTACAAGCAGAATATTTTATGCAACTGCTTATGCAGAAGATTTAGAGCTCAGCTTACTATAGAGACTAAATTATGAGCATTCTCTGAGGTGATATTATAGCATCTGGTTTCCTCACCGGTTACATCTAGAATTATTCTTCATTAGCAGATGGCTCCATCACCTGTTTTATATTCCAGTGCTGAAATCTCCCAGCATTCCCTTGACGTGTGGTGTCTACTTATTTACTGTATGTTCTGCTTCATTCACAGATCACAAGACAACTCCTCGGAGGGCCCCCCACCAGCGCTGCCCCCAAAACAGTCTAAGAAGAACAGCCAAATCTACCAGTCGCAGGAGCTGGACAACCACGTCAGCGAGGGCTGGTCTCCCGAGAGATCCACAGTGAGTGCGCGCTGACCCCGGGGTCTCACTTCTCCTCATGTCCTTCCTCTCGCCCGCTTTTTGTGGAAGTCATTGTGTATGATGAAATCACTTCTCCTTTCCTCTGCGTGAAGTTTTAATACAAGTGAAGCCGGTTCTCCACAGAGAGAATGAACGGCACTGCGAGGCACCCCAGTGTGAATGCACTATTAGACGGTCCCCAATAATACCGCTGTCCTCCTTCTTGTAGCCGGCTGCAGAAATAGTCTTTTCAGCTATTTATCACATTTGTCTGTTCCTGGAATTGCTGGGTGAAACATGAGTATTTCTGCAGATAAGGAGCCCTGATCACGATTTTTTATTTTCCTACTTACCCCCCCCGTTTCCACGCTGTTACAATACTTTATCAGGACTGCTGTTCATGCGCACAGGAGTCCTCTCCGTTATGTTGGAACAGCACAGCAGTCCGGGCGGTGTTTTTCAGTGCAGCACTGAGTGCTGACAGCGGGGGAACAGGTAGGAGTACGGAATTAAGAAATAGCGATACGGACTCCTTATGTGCTGTATATAATAGTCCCTATAATATGTCTAGTACAGCCGGGTGATAACCAATATGGACACCTTTACAGCTCCAGCAAGAGTCGCCACAGCGCTTTCCTGGTGTCCTGAATGACGTGGTTATGTAGTGATATCAAGACTGGAAGCTGGACGGATTGGCGCTAAGGGCAGCCGCCAGGGAGCTGTAATGGAGGCGGCGCCCCCAGTCAGCATCCGGCTTTCCCAGACTCCTGAGGGGAAATCCTTCTAGTCGTGCAGACTTATGATCCGTTGTGGTGTAATTTGGCTGATTGGGAAGATGAGGAGCAGCCGTTATAATAACCGTCCTTACAGCGCCCACTGGGGTTGTCACCCAGCTTTCCCAGATTCCTAAGCCATGTAGCTGAGACAGTTCAACATGATTGAGTTAATGTTTCTATTCACTGATGGCAAGCTTGAAAAAGGGTGAGGATTAAACCGAAAGTAGAATGTAACGGAAAACTAAGGCCCCGTTCAGACGTCTGCAAGTGTTTTGCGGATCCGCGAACGCTTGCACTATATAGAAAATGCCTTTTCTTGTCCGCAATTGCGGACAAGAATAGGACATGTTCTATTTTTTTCGGGAACGCGATTGCGGACCCGGAAGTCTGTCCCCATAGGAATGAATGCGTCCGCAATTCCGTCCTGCAAAATTCGGAACATAATTGTGGACGATTGAATGGGGCCTAAATTGGAGGACCAGAGAGATCCTGACAATTGTAGACCCCCTTGTTATGTGTCACTGGGGGGATCCTTATATGTGGGGGGATTCTTATATGTGGGGCGATTGCTCCTCGTCCCGCTCTTTTAACATTTCCGGAATTTTTCTTGCAGCCCAATGGCTTTGTGCCGCACGACAATCTGGTTCTGATTAGAATGAGACCAGATGAGAATGGGCGCTTTGGATTTAATGTTAAGGTAAGAAACCCTGTAAACCCCCAGGTCTGTGTGTTGGGGTGCATATCCCGATGTATGCCTCTCTGAGTGCCAGTCTGTGGGATATGCTGGGAAAAGTAAAAAAAAACACGTTCACTGCACAGTATATGTATTTCACTGCGCGTCCCCGTAGTCTGCTGATGGGGGTAAAGCGTATACCGACCCAATAGCCGACATTAGGGTGCTCTTTTTGTCCTTTTTTGGGTGACTGGGCCCCTATAGATACATTTCATGTATACGCCGGGAGATTTCCCAGTGCATATGATGCAAACGTAATGTGAATTCAGCTGTATGATCACCTAGTCATGTCACATGATGCCGCATCATACCGGAGATGCAGACCATGTACCGGGCCGGACGTCCTCACTGACCCATTGTTCTTCTTGTGCAGGGCGGCTATGATCAGAAGATGCCGGTCATCGTGTCCCGCGTGGCTCCAGGAACCTCTGTACGTAGCGCTCTATACATGCATAGTCTGTCCTGTCCTAAACCTGGGCTATAGGGGGCAGAACTGGGATGTCCTAATCCATGTCACATGGGCAGCGGTTTTGTTAGGCTTCGTTCCGTCATCTCGTTGCACACCCCTCCCTTTTCTGACTATAAAGCTTTCGGTACAATGTGTCAGTAGCTGTATGTGTGATGCCTGTGTCTCATCTCCTTTTGCAGGCCGATCTGTGTGTCCCCCGTCTTAATGAAGGGGATCAGGTTGTACTGATCAATGGCCGGGACATATCGGAGCACACGCACGATCAAGTTGTCATGTTTATTAAGGCGAGCTGTGAGAGGCATTCTAGGGAGCTGGTGCTACTGGTGCGACCGAATGGTGAGTCCCGCCTCTATACAATGTCCTCATTTCAGGGGGTCCTAAGAGCAAGGACGTATACAGTGTGCACCATAGAGAGCACACCTGGGTCACCTCATGGGCCTGCAGACAAGGGGGTCCAAGCTCTGACATATCACACGGCCGCTCTCCCTGCTCTGATCTCATTGTCTTTCTGTCTCAGCCGTCTATGACATCGTAGAAGAAAGGATGGAGAATGAGCCCGATTTTCAGTACATCCCCGAGAAGACTCCCATAGACTGTGTCCACTCGGAGGACGACGCTTTGAGAGAGTCCATGATCCAGCTGGCGGAGGGTCTTCTCAATGGCACGGTCCTAGCGCAGTTCGATGTAAGGAGCCCCTCGCCCTCCATGTATTACGGACTAGAGGCTGCGGCCGTCAGATGCATCACATTATTCCCCACCATACAGAATACCTCCATTGTGTGGCGCTGTATACAGGGGCGTACGCACCCATAGGTTCCCATTGTAATGAAACCACATGGCGGTCTTTCATTTCATCATCATTTCAAAGATCTCTGCTGCCAGTGATGCGTCGTCTTCAAAAATGTGTAATTTATTCTTCTTTTTTTTTTGCATTCAGCAACTGTACAGGAAGAAGCCGGGGATGACCATGTCTTGTGCCAAATTACCTCAGAATATTTCCAAAAATCGATACAGAGACATTTCACCTTGTAAGTGCGGCTCCTGCTCCGAATCCTCACAACCAGAGTGAACTAAAGGGACAAAACTGTAGGCGATGTCATTTAGGCTCCATTCACACGTCCGTGTGTGTTTTGCGGATCCGCACACCGCCAGAACTGTCATAGAAAATGCCTTTTCTTGTCTGCAATTGCGGACAAGAATAGGACATGTTCTATCTTTTTGCGGATCGGAAGTGCGGATAGTGTGTCCCAATAGAAATTAATTGGTCCACAATTCCGTTCCGCAGACAAGACCGACAGCTCTGGGCACTGGTGATGGAGCAGAGTCCGTACACGCGCTGCTGCTTATTAGCCGCATCGCCCACCTGTCCTCACCTCGGAGCCTGAAAAGCCCACCCTGATCACATCTCTCAGTTCCTGTGATGCATTGCAACGGGGTCTGCACCTGTGCCAGTCAGATATGATCAGGACGAGTGTTCAGTCTGCAGTGTTTCAATTCATTGACAGCAAGTAGAAATCTTGATAAACTGAAGCAAATTTTTTATGTATGTGTCATTTTCTGTTCTTGTTTCTGCAGATGATGCTACACGGGTCATATTACACGGGGGCGACGATTACATCAATGCAAATTACATCAATGTGAGTGACCGCTCTGGAGGTCCGCATCAGTAACGCAGTGAACTTTCCGAACAGACTTTGTTACAATTCCTCATTCTTTTTAAGGTCTCTGCTTGCTGTCAGTGAATGCAGACCGCCTTCTTGAAATTCATATCTCATTATCCCTGACCAGCTGACAGTGTCAGAGCTCGCCTGCACCCATGTCAGTTCACACTGGACGGATCTCCATCTTGTAGATGTTTTAATTCACTGACAGCAAGGAGAGATCATGAAAACAATGGGACATACAGTGATTAATCTTCACATATATGAGAAGACTGACTCATTTCCAGCTTCGCCCTGCTCCTAATGGTGGACGCCGTGGCTGCATTGATTCCACCTTTCCTCGTGACCTTGAGCGGGCGAAGTGATTTGGCAGCGAAGCTGGAAATCCGAGTCTCTGTTTTCGCATAAACAGCCCCTCCCAGAAGGCGACCTGCCGAGGGATTTATCGCCTCCGGATCTGGTCGGCTCCTTCCAGTAATAAGGACCTATCCCGACTCATGGCTGTTATTATTTCCCTGCAGATGGAGATATCGTCCTCCAGCATAATCAACCGGTACATCGCCTGCCAGGGGCCGCTGCCAAATACCTGCCCAGACTTCTGGCAGATGACCTGGGAGCAGGGCTCGTCCATGGTGGTCATGCTCACTACGCAGGTGGAGCGGGGGAGGGTACGTTCTCCTCCAGTGTCTTGGCTGAAGCCTCCAGAAGATCAGGAGTCGGCGAGGATATAACCATGATCTATCCCACAGGATAACTCCTAGTTCCGCTCCCGATCTTGGGGGCTGCGGCCATTTTCAGCTTTGTTTCCCTTATCCTGGTGCAATAGTCTGCATGTTTCTCCAGTCTTGAATGTTACACTACTGCTCGTCCCGAGCTCATGTACTCCCTTCCCCCCTGATTGATCTATTTATTCACCATTTTCACAATCTCTACCACCTGTCACTGAATGGGAACATCCTTGTTGAGGTTCAGGGGCTAAATACTCTTCCTCACACAGTTGAGGGTTTGTTACAGTGTAGGAGCCAATGCAATCTTCTGTGAGCTAAAATCAGGAGCTGCACAAATCTTCTATCCCGGATGTCCGGAGGATAGCACAACTCCACACAAGTAAAGGGTAGATATCAGACTGATACAGTGTAACAGACCATCATCTGTGAGGTTACATGGATTTTTCAGTCTGTGAATGCAGACCGGAATGTTTCTATTCATTGACAGCCAGCAGGAATGGTTACTTATTCTTAATACCTGGAGATGATAACCCATCGTTGCTGTGGTTTCAGGTAAAGTGCCACCAGTACTGGCCGGAGCCCTCTGTCAGCTCGGAATTTGGGAATTTCAGAATAACCTGCCTCTCAGAGGAGGGGAACCCTGCATATGTGTTCCGAGAGATGACGCTGACTAACCTGGAGGTAAGGATGGGAGGCGTGAGGTGGCCGCTACCTCCGGGCCCTGCACAGGGGTCCCCATCAGTCCCTGTATGTGATATTAAGGGAAGACCCTGAGGTTTGTGCGGCTGTTGCTTACAGACGAAATTTCCTTTTCAGAAGGATGAAAGTCGCCCGCTCACCCAGATCCAGTACACGGCGTGGCCCGACCACGGGGTCCCAGACGACTCCAGCGACTTCCTGGATTTTGTGAGTCTTGTGAGGCAGAAGAGGTTTAACCGCGAGCAGCCGGTGGTCGTTCACTGCAGGTAACGCCCACCCTTCCCTGGTAAACTTTTAGGGGCATTGCCCTTCTAGCGTCCTCCCGGATGGAACCGGTGGTCCCCAACCTGCATCGCTCAGCTGGTCCAGAACTAACCACGAGCTGTCAGGACACGCCTGGAGTCGTAGTAGTGCTAGAGCTGGAGAGCCCCTGGTTGGAGACCACCGTCCTAAACGAACAAGCGCTGGAGTCTGCCTCCTGTATGAACAGATTCTTCCTGCCATTAAAAGTCCCGCAGGCAGCACCCAGCTTTCCCAGGTTACTGAATGGAGACGGTTATAACATCCGGCAGGCTGGGAAAGCTGGGTAATAACCAACATGTCTGCTGTCATGTAGCAGGAAAAGCTGGTGCCACCCGAGGTAACTTGTTTGTTGACAGTATTGGTTCTCACCCAGCTTTCCTGTATCTGGCCCGATATAGACGGATGGATCTCATATCCCTGCACAGCAAGACACATTTACCATTCAGGACTCCTGGAGAGCTGGGTCATGGTGCTGTCACCATAGTCGTCTTCACGCAGCTTTCGAGAACTATTAATAAATTGGGAAACGGCTGAAAGGAAGGTTTTAATAACTTAAATAAAAGCCGCAAAATGACAAGAACTCTTATTCCTTGACTGCCCCCCTGTGGCCATGGAGGACATTGCAATTGTTCTGGTTTGTTCCAGGCGCCGCTGTTCTAAAAGTAAACTGGTGTAATGTGAGTTTTATGGGAATTTTTGCTATGAATTTCTCATCTTGTTCTCCGTCAGCGCTGGGATTGGTCGGACGGGTGTGCTTATCACCATGGAGACAGCGATGTGTCTGATGGAGTGTAACCAGGCCGTGTACCCACTGGACATTGTACGGACGATGAGAGATCAGCGCGCCATGATGATCCAGACTCCGGTAACGTCCCAACCAATGTGTACTGTGCTTTGTGTCCTGCACTGCCCGGCGCAATGAAAGAAAGCGCTCTTGAAATAATACGCCATGAGAAACGCTTGAACTACGTGACGTTTTTAAAATTGTTTAAGTCGTGCATGTGAAGGAGCCTTAGGCCCCTTTCACACGGGCGAGTTTTCCGCGCGGGTGCAATGCGTGAGGAGGACGCATTGCACCCGCACTGAATCCTGACCCATTCAGTTCTATGGGGCTGTGCACATGAGCGGTGATTTTCACGCATCACTTTTGCGTTGCGTGAAAATCGCAGCATGCTCCAGTTTCTGCGTTTTCCACGCAACGCAGGCCCCATAGAAGTGAATGGGGCTGCGGGAAAATCGCAAGCATCCGCAATCATGTGCGGATGCGTTGCGATTTTCCCGCATGGTTGCTAGGATACGATCGGGATGGGGACCCGATCGTTATTATTTCCTTTATAACATAGTTATAAGGAAAATAATCGCATTCTAATTACAGAATGCAATGTTCCCGGGCTTCAAAGGGTTAAAAATAATAAAGAGTGAACTTACCTTCTCCCATTGTACGCGCAGAGCCCCAGAACGTCTTCTCTCTTGATAGTTTTGATGCTTGAGGACCTGTGGTGACGTCACAGGGTCACATGGTCCAATCATAGAAGCATTTGAGTGGACCATGTGACCCATGTGATCCTGTGACATCACGGCAGGTCCTTCAACGGATGAAGGACCTGCCGTGATGTCACAGGATCACATGGGTCACATGGTCCACTCAAATGCTTCTATGATTGGACCATGTGACCCTGTGACGTCACCACAGGTCCTCAAGCATCAAAACTATCAAGAGAGAGACGTTCTGAGGCTCTGCGCTACAATGGGAGAAGGTAAGTTCACTCTTTATTATTTTTAACCCTTTAAAGCCCGGGGAACATTGCATTCTGTAATTAGAATGCGATTATTTTCCCTTATAACTATGTTATAAAGGAAAATAATTACACATACAGAATACTCATCCCGAAACCAGACTTCAGTGATGAAGTCTGACTTCGGGTCTGGGTACCAAGCATGCGGATTTTTTCACGCGCGTGCTCAACGCACTACAAACGTTAGCACACGCGCGGAAAAATCGCGGCGATTCCCGCAACGCACCCGCATCTTATCCGGGCGTCAAACATGACGCCCGTGTGCAAGAGGCCTTAAAGGGGTTTTCCGGGATAGACCCCCATGATCTGATTGGTGGGTTACATGCACTTCAGTGGGAGCAGCGCTGCAGTTACCAGCTCCATCCGCTACACAATGCATCGGAGCCACCCTGTAACAGCTGATCCTTTGGGGTGGAGGGACCCCCACCATCTGCTATTGATTGATGATCATGAGGATAGGCCAGGGGTAGGGAACCTCCGGCTCTCCAGCTGCTGTGAAACTACAATTCCCAACATGCTCCATTCATTTCTATGGGAGTTCAGAGAAGAGCAGAGTAAGTATGCATGCTGGGAGTAGTAGTTTCCCAACAGCTGGAGAGCCGGAGGTTCCCTACCCCTGGGATAGGCCATCAGTAGTATAATCCTTCAGTACCTGGTATCTCCGGGTACTAATGATTAAAAAACACACGGGAGTTTTTCACAAGCCCCCAAAAATCTGCCTCCATGGACAAGTGTGGCGCGGTTTCTGGAAGTCAGCCGCTATGTTTTTATAGTGTCCTACAATCCCTTCGAAGGGGAACTAAACTTTCCTAAAAATGTTCCCCTATCAGAAGCTTTGATCAGTGGGGTCCGGGTGGTGAGATCCCCAGCGTCTTCTGCGGCGCGCGCTCCACAGAAAGTATATGGGGTCTGCACACGCAGAGGAGATGAAGGCCAAAGGGGGGAACAACGCTCAGCTGCGTTTTAGCAGTCATGGGGGTCTGCGGACCCGGATCCCACCTGACCTGTCAGACGTTAGTTCGGTCCCTTCGCCCTTGTGATGAATCCTGGCGCTCTTTGTGTCTTGCAGAGTCAGTACAGATTTGTGTGTGAAGCGATCCTGAAGGTCTACGAGGAGGGGATGGTAAAAGCTTCATCACTTCATTAACGGAAGGAGCCGGCCAGCGAAGGAGGCCGCCCTGCGGCAGGGACGCACGCCGATCATTCGCCTGCCCGCCCCAGGATCCGGCCACACAGAAGGACTGAGGAGGACAAATCAGCACTGCTGCACTTTAGAATAATCGATTTGTGAAGTCGACATTTCTCCCACATCAGAGACGCCATGGGTTTTGTTTCTTTAGAAAACGGATTCTCCGACCGCTTCGCTTGGAAACGAATAGATGAGATTTTTATTTATGTGACGTTGCTTTGTGCACTACAGCGCCCCTCCCCCTCCTCTGTACATTCACTGCCAGAGAATCCTATACCGTATACATTTCACCCACGCGGCCGCAGCTCCCGGATCATACAGTCACCCCCAGGACCAATCACTGGAGTTATCGGCGCAAACGTCATCCGGTACACTGAACTGGAACTGAGCCACCACCGGGCACCCTCCATGAACTAGCACCAGCCGCCTGCCGCTGATCAGCTGGTGCAGGCGCCGCTCATCATTGTCAGCGATAATTGTGAAATGTTAGTGTACTCAGACCCATTCTAGGGGTATGTCCTAGAGCAGTGGTCCCCTGCCCGGAGCTTTCCGGCTGTCGCTAAACCACAGCTGCCAGCGGGCTCAGTGCATGATGGGAATTGTAGTTTTGCAACAGCCGGAGAGCGCCGCAGGTTGGAGATCACTACCGTACGAATTCAGATTTTTTTTTTTTTTGTTTCCTTGACCACTAATACAATAATATATTTTTATTTCTTCCATTAAATGTAATTGTCATGATGGTGGAAGCGGCTGTTTCTTAAGTGCATCAATAATTGCAAGTATAGCGTCCCTCAAAGCTGCGCCAGTGACGCGTTTTCACGGAGGTGGGCACGATGTCGCCTTATGATTCAGGGTCAGACCCTCTGTGTTTGATCCTGGCGTCCATATGCAGAATATATAAAATGCAATGTCTGTGCTGCCACTTGGTGGGCGGAATCGGTATTACAGCTCCTTGTAGACTGCATTGGTGCCAACATTATTTTGCTGCCCAAATTCCCTTCTGAGGGCGTTCGATTGCGGTTATTTTGGCCGCACCTTGTGATAAGAGGCGTATATCCACCTCCTCAGACCATCAACGTTTAGGTTTACTCTGTAAAGTCTGATAATCCAGAACATGTCAGGTCCCACTGATGCTGCACTAAAGTGTTTTTGTTTTTTTTTGTGTGGCCTTGATGGATCCTGAACCACTGAATTACGGCTTCCGTTCCGTATCAGCCGCGTCGTTCTCGTTCCACCGGTGTCCGGTCTGTGTTGGGGTGGCATTGAGGCCAGGCTGCATTTTTGAATGGCTGCCCGTCCTGTCCTGTGTATGGGGTGCAGTTCACAGCTCCTTGTGATATTGAGCCTCTTGTCGTGTTCTCTACTCCAGTCGCATCCAAAGCTGATTTACGAGTCCTCTGCCAGCTTAGGTACAGTAAGGCCATGCCCCCTGATACAGAGTAACATGGGTGATGTTGCTTTTTGGGGGTCACAAGGTTTTGCACAAGCAGCTTTTTTTGTGCCTGCGCTGCTTCTGGTGCACCTTACTGGTCGCACTTTATACGTATACTGCAGACACTGAAGCAGCAGGGCCTGCGAGCTAACAAAACACTGGTAGAATGCAGCTCTGGGTGTGACTGGAGCTTAAGACATTGAAGGTAAGTTAGTCAACATCTTCTGCGGATTCCAGACCCGGTCTCTGTGATTACCGGAGCTGCAGCCTCTTATCTTGGGGGTCCAGGGCCGTGCGCCCCTCGTGTGTTCACATTAATGCTCCCGTCCTCGCCCTCCTCAAATAGAGATGATAATGTGAGTTTCTCTTCAATAATGCAGGGGTTTTCTATGCGTTGCGGCCTCTGAAGAAGGAGAATGTTTCCTTTAATTCCCGCCCCGTTCGTTGTCTGTTTAACCCTTTGTGATACTTGTTCTGATGATCTCTGTGACTTATTTCCGGAGGTAACCTCCTGCCTGTGGTGCCATTAACTATTCATCTCGTTGCCAGGGCCAATTCTGCTAACAAAACTCTATTTTCTGCAAGTATAGCGTCCGCTCTCCAGACACCCCACTCTCCATTGCTCCCTGATATCGGCCCGTCCTGGCTTGGGTCAGTGTAGGGCTCTCATACTGCTATGAGACTGGACCAGTAGGGGGCAGCAGTGAGGTCCATCAGCCTGAGAGATGACATGTAAGCAGCAGTGCTTGTGACCTCTTTAGGCCGCACCTCTGACCGAACACTGTCGGCTCTGCTATGTCGCCCATTGCCTCGTAGGACACTACATCTCCTGCAGTGCTGCACAGCAGAGCCTGCTCGGTACAGACACTGAGTCAGCAGGGAGGTCCTGAGAGCTCAGAGGAATCCAGCAGAACTGGGAATGTAACTTTGGATGTGACTGGAGTAACTCGGGATTGTTGCAATGGTTTTGGATGTATGTTTTGCTGGGACTCCATGACGGCCCTCGGCTGCAGTAAAATCTCCTTCCCCTCTGCAGACGAGATCTGGACGGCTGCAATATTTACGACCGTGTTCCATATTGTGGTCACAGAAACTAGAAAAAAATCTGACGATCCTGATGATGACTTCTGGCCTGTGTCCTGTCTGACGGGCTGGTTACTAGTGACACCTTGTACCAAACACAAACCTTTATCATGGACTCGCTCCCTGACAACCACCTATTCATGACTGCACCTGTCCTAACTGACCTGCCACACCATAAATAACCTGTGGACTGAAGTGGCGCTGTTTTTGGTAGAAAGCAGCCATGAATAGGTGGTTGTCAGGGAACGAGTCCACAACCCCCGTTGTCTTATTGTAGCTATACGTTTGCATAGATTTTTCTTGCACTTTCTCCACAGTGTCCCATCACGTGTGGTGAGCTGGCTGGGAGGGTATAGAAGGGGTGGTGAGCTGGCTGGGTGGGTATCGAAGGGGTGGTGAGCTGGCTGGGTGGATATATAAGGGGTGGTGAGCTGGCTTGGTGGGTATATAAGGGGTGGTGAGCTGGCTCGGTGGGTATATAAGGGGTGGTGGGTATATAAGGGGTGGTGAGCTGGCTGGGTGGATATATAAGGGGTGGTTGGCTGGGTGGGTATAGAAGGGGTGGTGAGCTGGCTGGGTGGGTATAGAAGGGGTGGTGAGCTGGCTGGGTGGGTATAGAAGGGGTGGTGAGCTGGCTGGGTGGGTATAGAAGGGGTGGTGAGCTGGCTGGGTGGGTATAGAAGGGGTGGTGAGCTGGCTGGGTATAGAAGGGGTGGTGAGCTGGCTGGGTGGGTATAGAAGGGGTGGTGAGCTGGCTGGGTATAGAAGGGGTGGTGGGCTGGGTGGGTATAGGAGGGGTGGTGAGCTGGCTGGGTGGGTATATGAGGGGTGGTGAGCTGGCTGGGTGGGTATATGAGGGGTGGTGAGCTGGCTGGGTGGGTATATGAGGGGTGGTGAGCTGGCTGGGTGGGTATATGAGGGGTGGTGAGCTGGCTGGGTGGGTATATGAGGGGTGCTGAGCTGGCTGGGTGGGTATATGAGGGGTGCTGAGCTGGCTGGGTGGGTATATGAGGGGTGCTGAGCTGGCTGGGTGGGTATATGAGGGGTGCTGAGCTGGCTGGGTGGGTATATGAGGGGTGCTGAGCTGGCTGGGTGGGTATATGAGGGGTGCTGAGCTGGCTGGGTGGGTATATAAGGTGTGCTGAGCTGGCTCAGTGGTCATATAACCTGTGGCGAGCTGGCTTGGTGGGTATATAAGGGATGTGATAGGCTGTCTGCACACATATCAATGATTACTGTCATAGGTAACAGGTGAGAATTATCAGATTTGCAGGATAATTATCGGCTTTCAGGCCCCGGGTGGAGGTATTCCTGAAGCTGCGCAGTGTGAACTGTTCTCTGTGGTGAAAGTGTATCGTTTGTGGAGAAATGGCGCCATTGTGAATAAGCCAAAAAGTAAAGTAAGGAGGCGCACCAAATAGGATATTCCGAGTACAAACCACGGCATCAGCAAAGAACCGTGTAAGAAAGAAAAAGCAAGGCCGCATACAAAGGCTGCACATCTTTATTTATAGACACAAAGGCCAAAAAGTGAAAACCGCTGTTTACAATACTGCGTCCCAGGTACAGGAAGTGAAGGCAGAATCTATTACACTCATAGCAGGTAATATGTGAAGAATAACAATCAATACCTGGAAGCATAAGGCATACTATACACAGAGTAATAAGTGCACAGTACGGGGAGTTCAATAATCCAAATAATACATAAAAAGAAATATATCTATCTATGTGCATATACTGTATATACCCATTCAATAACCTGCAAAATCAATTAGTCAAACATCATAACGCCCATTATCATACAATGAAAACCCGAATTTTATGACACGATTATTATGACCTATATATAATATACAGTACGCCATAATTATAGAGCTCCATAGACAATAAAAGGTTTTGGTACATTATTATATTTATCACCTAATTGTGCTGCCAAAATCCATTATTAAAACCCCAATTCATCACAGAGATCAAAAGAAAAATAAACACATTTTTAACTATAAGTATATATAATGTATCAACCAAAAATTGTAGCAAGTATAGAACTTGTGGATCTGCGTCGGGGGAGGGAATGGAAAATGATATCACAAGAAAGAAAGAGAAAGAATATAGTAAAAAATAACTATTACATAAAGAGACAAACAAGGAAAGTCCGTCTCTAATATGTCAGCAAACATGGAAAATCATGTAGGGCCCCGGGGTCAGAGTAAAGTGTCTTCTAAGAAATCCATAGCCACGACTCCGTGGTATCATTCCCAAGTGCTTGTGTCTCCAATCCGAAACGTGGATCCACTCTTAGGCCCCTTGCAGACGAGCGTGCCAGGTTCAGTCCGGATGCGTTGCGGGCGGGCTCAGGGTAACCCACGCAATTTGTCTGCGATTGCGTCGTTCAGTTTGTTTTAATGCGTTTTGCACACACGTGATAAAAAACCCAGACCCGAACCCCGACTTCTTCACTGAGGTGTTCTGTAGATTTATTATTTTCCATTATAACATGGAATGCTAAGCAAAATGTCCATTGAGGGTTAAAAAATTAATAAAAAAATTACCTCATCCACTTGATCGCGCAGCCGTTATCGTCTTCTTCTCACAGGACCTGCGCTGACGTCATCGCGCTCACCACGTGGATTCAGATCTCAGCAATTGTCGTAACACAGGTGCTCCCCTAATATTGCTGCGAATAAGATCCAAGCCCACAAACCACCGCACCTACCGCCACCACGTTCCAAAAAATGAGAAGCAGCCGATGCCAAAGGGTTTTCTTTCCTAGGCTTGTCGCGCGATGCCAAACCGATGTTAGAAAGATGTTGCTGTGCCCTCTTACGTAACTCCTGTGTTTGTCCCACGTAGATCTTCCCACATGGGCACAATAAAGCATATACCACGTTTCTGGAGCCGTTATATACCACGTTTCTGGAGCCGACAGTTCACATCATTCTTCTGATTGCCCAAATTCATAAAAGTCTCCGAACCCAGCATAAATTGGCAATTCCCACAGGGGTATGTGCCCCTCAGTTTCATGCCACCATCCGTCACACCAGTTGGACGCGCGCAGTCATTTTCAACGTCCAGTTATGATATACTATGTGAGGAATTGGGTTTTTAATAGTGGATTTTGGTACATTATTATATTTATTATTATTAGTAATCATGATACAGTAATTGTCTGTGCAGCGCTATAATTATGGCGTACTGTATATTTATATATTTTATATAGGTCATAATAATCAGTGTCATATAATTCGGGTTTTCACTGTATGATAATGGGCGTTGTGATGTTTGACTAATTGATTTTGCAGATTGCAGGTTATTGAATGGGTATATACAGTATATGCACATAGATAGATATTTCCTTTTTATGTATTATTTGGATTGATGCACTTTTTTTGCTCCACGAGCGCCTTCCTTTATGACTCTGTGTATAGGCTGCCTTATGCTTCCAGGTAGTGATTGTTGTTAACACTTTACATGTTATTCTTTACATATTACCTGCTATGAGCGTAATAGATTCTGCCTTCACTTCCTGTAACTGGAACGCATTATGGAACGCATTATTGGGGGTCAGCGCATGCGCGCACTAATTTGTAAGGTGATCGAGATTCACTTCCGTTCTGTGGAACGCATCGCAAGTCCACTCCCGGTTAGACGCCATTTTCCACATGCGCGATCCGGTTTCCACAACGCTGGCACGTGGGGCGGCACCATTGCACGGAGATGTGGGTTCTGCATCGGAGGAAAATAATGGCTCCTCACCGCACCTCCTGCTTCGCCTAATTTATCTTCTAACAGGTGATGTTACTCATGTATATGTTCTGGGCACAGTTGCCTTGACTTCTAGACCCCTGAGGAAGCTGGTTTGATCGGGCGATCCGCGGGGGGCCTATTACCTGCACACCATGATCGCCTACTTCTTTATCTGATGAGTATTTTGCACGGTTCTTGATGCCATACTTATGGATTGTACACTCCTTTGGAGGTTTTCAAATGTTCTTATGTAGAACCTGGTGTTTGTGGGTCTGTGTGTTGGACATATTGTTGGTCCACACACAATGTTGTAATTCTATACAACGGTTTTAACTTTTTGGGCTTTGTGTCTATAAATGAACTATGGATTTTTAATAATAAGATGCAGCCCTTGTATGCGGCGTTACTTTTTTCTTTCTTATATGGCCATTGTGAATAAGCAACGTGGAAACTGCAGAGCACCACGTGCCACTGAGGTGAGAGGTGAACATCGGCCACCAAGGTGCACAAGGGCGGCCTACACGCTACAGCGGAGCAGCTCAGAGGTAAAATCATCCAGGGGGAACCAGACGTGTGTCTAACACAACAGTGCGGAGAACCTCCTGCGTATTTGGACGGTCACTGCTCCTCTGATAACGAAGCTGCAACAGCAGAAAAGGCTTCAGTTCTGGTGGCGGTATCGGAATCGGACCTCTGCTGATTGGTGAAGGGTTGTCTTCTCCGATGAGTCACGTCTTATGCTTCATGGAACGGATGGACGTTGGCGTGTCAGAAGAGAAACATCAGAGAGGGAACACCCTGCAACCACTGCTGGAAGAACACAAGCTGGTGGGGGCAGTGTTATGGTCCTCAACCAACACTCTATCCTTGCAGATCACGTACACCCATACCTGCTGATTGTCTTTCATCCGCACATGTTTTATTTTGTGTAGGATGTTTGTGTGGTGCTTGTGGTTCGCGCCGGCATCCTCCATTGTATGCAAT
This sequence comes from Bufotes viridis, assembly GCA_033119425.1. Lineage (NCBI taxonomy): Eukaryota > Metazoa > Chordata > Amphibia > Anura > Bufonidae > Bufotes > Bufotes viridis. The sequence goes on from CM065595.1 coordinate 158,014,684, forward strand.
TTTTGCTGGGGATAGCCGTTCGCTGCGAACCACATGCGGAGGAACTGCCCCCCCAGTTAGAGACACGCCACAGTGTTTGGGGTCTGGAGCGGTCCCGCCCATTTAGGCCACGTTTATTTTTGTGATTCTTGTTTTATATGTATTGAATGTGCCATTGCATATGGCTTGTAAACATTCTGTTGCACCTGGAAGCCGGTGTCACATGGTCTGTTGTAGGTGTAGCTTGCGGCCTCATGTGTTCCCCATTGCATTGTTGGTCCTGCAGTGCAGGTGAGTGGGAGGGGGCTGTAGGCTACTTAATACCTGTTCAGACCTTGTTCACACACCATAGGTAGTCTAGTGGTAGGACCCCATGCCATGCTGAGATACCGTGTAGTGGTGCCTAAAGGGGCTCCGATATGTTCCTGATTGGAAATATTGGCGAATCTCTCAGCTTTTAACACCAGAGTGAGGGATTAGCCAGTGTTGTCAGTTGCTTATCCATGTGGTGCATCTTTTTTCTGTGAGTTATGTGTTTATATAATTTCATCCGCACATGTTTTATTTTGTGTAGGATGTTTGTGTGGTGCTTGTGGTTCGCGCCGGCATCCTCCATTGTATGCAATTTTTGCTGGGGATAGCCGTTCGCTGCGAACCACATGCGGAGGAACTGCCCCCCCAGTTAGAGACACGCCACAGTGTTTGGGGTCTGGAGCGGTCCCGCCCATTTAGGCCACGTTTATTTTTGTGATTCTTGTCTTCCCTGGGGCGGATGCGATCTTCCAGAAAGACAATGCGGTATGACCCATGGCTAGAAATGTCTGACACTGGAAGAGCATGACCAAGGCTTCCAAGTCCTACCCTGGCTCCCTAATTCCCCAGACCATAACCCAATAGAGCATCTGTGGGGCCACCTCGATGGTCGTGTTCTCTCTATGGATCCCCACGGCAGCTGTGGGATGCTCTGCAGTCAGCATGGCTCCAGATCCCTGGGACATCCTACCAGGACCTTATGGAGTCACTCCGAGCCCGTCTAGCTGCTGTCCGTGCTGCACATGGCGAGTACTCAGAATAATGGGACTCCACTGTGTATATGACATATTTTTCGGGACTAGAAGAAGCCCCCAGGTTTAGGCGACAGGAAATTAGAAAATAAATATTTTCTACTAATTAAGACTTCACTGATGGTTTAATGATCAGAGGCGTCAATGTCACTAACAAATCCCTTCATTTCCGGGCGATTGTCTGTTTTTGCATTTTCATGTATTACTCGGAGCCTTCCCAGAGCCGTAACTTTTTATTTTTCCGTTCACATAAACGTATGAGGGCTTGTTTTAGCCAAAAACTGTGGAACCTGTTAGTACACTGACCAAAAATATAAACGCAACACTTTCGGTTTTGCTCCCATTTTGCATGAGCTGGTGTGGTTACACGTGGTCTGCGGTTGTGAGGCCGGTTGGATGTTCTGCCAGATTCTCTGAAACGCCTTTGGAGACGGTTTATGGTAGAGAAATGAACATTCATTGCACAACAGCTCTGGTAGACATTGCTGCAGTCACAATGCCAATTGCACGCTCCCACAAACGTTACGACATCTGTGGCATTCTGCTGTGTGATCAAACTGCACATTTCAGAGTGTCCTGTTATTGTGGGCAGTCTAAGGCACACCTGTGCAGTATTCATGCAGTCTAATCAGCACCTTGATATGCCGCACCTGTGAGGTGGGATGGATTATCTCGGTAAAGGAGAAGTGCTCACTAACACAGATTTAGAAAGATTCGTGGACCATATTTGAGAGTAATGGGGCTTTTGTGTTTGTAGAAAACGTTTCAGATCTTTGAGTTCAGCTCATGCAAAATGGGAGCAAAACCGAAGAGGTTGCGTTTATATTTTGGTTCAGTGTATGGAAAAAAATGAGAAAAAAATGTCCTAGAATGAAAATGTGTTAAAAGAGAGAAACATAAATTTAGGAAACTGTAACGAAAAGGAAGAAATGGCGGCATCTGGAAATCTCGGCTGATGCTTTGTTCATCTCTAGTGACTAGTATCGTAAAATCAAATAAAAAAAAAATATTCGCTTTGTGACGAATTACTTCATCACGAGGCGCATTTCTTTGTAAGTAGTGGATGCAATGACAGGATTGCGCCGCGCAACCGCCACCCCCCCCCCCGTCATTTTACCCCTCAGATGCCGCATTCATCGCTGATCGCAGCATCTGACATTAATATTGAAGTTTAAAATAAAAAAATCTCCACAAAATCTTGCGTGGCCTGTGATGACCATCACGTTGGCTGCACATGGAAAATCGTGCAAGATCTTCAATCAAGGTGGCGTTCTTTGCATTCAAACAGGTGAGGTAAGTATGATTTTTTTTTTCGATTCACTACCACGAAGCGTAAAGGAAATTAGGCTTTGCGGTGAATCAAATTTTCCCTGAAATTCGGATCATAGTCCACTTTGTGAAGTTCGATTCGCTCAACACTACTACTCACAGCAGCCACTCACCGCCAGACACCAGATTTTTCCATAATAGGGGGCCCCGGCTTAGAGCCCACCCCTGTCCAGTGCCTCTGCACCTCACCTATACCGAGCCATGGGTGCGGTATGTTACTGGTACCATGGGGGGCGCTCCATATGGGAAGGTGTCGATCCCATACCAGGCACGTTTTCTAGTTCTATCCTCCGCACTGGAGCAGTGGCGTCGCCGCTTTAAATCCTGCAGTGAACTTCCTGTTTGAAGCACAGACAGGTAGGAGTCTCAGGAGCTTCTCGGTGCTGCATATAACAGGATCCCGACCCCGGAGCACAATATCCATGTAATGCTACAGTCACTGGAGGAATCGTCTAACAGGTACAGCAAGTCCGAGGAGTCTAAAGGAGACACCGTCACCAGCCCCAGACCTCGTCCCAAAATCTGCAATCTGGGATTTACAGGTTTAAAAAAAAAAAACAATGCACCTAGCTTGCCAAGGGGCGTGGGGCTTATTGGGTGTGATTTAGCGGGAAAGGGTGTGGCCTCGGAAGCATCGTTTTGGGCCAAAATTTGGGCACAAAGGGGAGATTTATCATTTTCCTGCACCCCAGGTTTCTAGGGGACTTTTTAAATACTATTGTGACAAAATATTGTTGTAAATATAGAGAGAGAGCGGTCCGATCATCGGGCCCCCCGACCATCACAAGCACAGGGGTCCCGTGTCCCCCCATTTGAACGGAGCGGTAGTCGTGCATGTCTGCTGCGGCTCCATTCAACCCTACGGGACTACCGGAGATCGCCCGATCTCATCGAGAAGAGTGGGGCGGCCGCACATGTGTTTGGGGTCGGTGGAGGTGCCAGGACATAATGCGGACTGCGCACGGATTCTCAGGCGGTTAAACCGCAGCGTAATACGGAACCAGCACATGTACACTGTGTGGAAACTGACCTGCCGGGCAGATTTAGAAACTCTCAGCATCTCAATTGCTTGTGGTTTTTTTTTTTGCGCAGATCTCACCCTTTTCAATGGAAGGGTGAGATCTGCAGGAAATCCACAACAAAATGCGCAAGTGACACGTGGTTTTTGGTGCAGAAATGAGTAGAAATCCGCATGGAAATCTATGTGGACTTTCTATTTGTAAGGGCTCGGTCCACAAAACACGGATACCAACCGCATGCATTCCACATTTTACGGAAAGGTTGGCCCCTAATAGAAAAGTCCTAGCCTTGTCCGTAAAAAAAGACCAGGACATCACACAAGTGAAGTTGACGTTAATGGGTCCTCATCCGAAGCGCCAAAAATACAAGTCGGATGCCGACCAAAAATACGTTTTTGTGCCTGAGTCCTAAATCTGCAACCGTGTGCAGGTACCTTGAGGGTAGGTTCACACAGAGGATTTTTTGGCGCAGGTGTCGATGCGGATTTGGTGCCAAAAAACAGTCCAAATCTGCGCTGAAACCGCCTCTCATTGTTTTCAGTTGGAGGCGTGCACAGTTCTTGCGATGAGGGTTTTTACCAAACGGTTTTCAAGACCGCAGCGAGAATGTACTTGTCCGTTCTTGGTTTGGACACCATGTGGACTCCTCACAAAGCCACAGCGCCAGCCCGCTCCTGGTTTAGGCTACTTTCACACTGCGTTTTGGCTTTCCGTTTGTGAGATCCGTTCAGGGCTCCCAGAAGCGGTCCAAAACCGATCAGTTTTTCCCTAATGCATTCTGAATATAAAAGGATCCGCTCAGAATGCGTCAGTTTGCCTCCGATCAGTCTCCATTCCGCTCTGGAAGCGCCTGCAGCGTTTTGCTGTCCGCCTGACGAAGCAGAGCCAAACGGATCTGTAACTATTGACCTACATTGTGTGTCAGGACGGATACGTTTGGCTCATTTCTGACACAATAGAAAACGGATCCCTCCCCCCATCAATGGAGTTCATGACGGATCCGTCTTGGCTATAGAAGACATAAAACAACCGGATCCGTTCATGGCGGATGCATGCGGTTGTATTATTGTAACGGGAAGCGTTTTTGCAGATCCATGACGGATCCGCAAAAAACGCTAGTGTGAAAGTAGCCTTAGATAGATTCAGTGGAGCTAAACCGTATGAAAACCCACGTCAGAGAGCGCAGAACAGCGAAGCGGTGTCTGACTATGCAACAAAATCCTTCACATGAACCTTCCCTAAGGCCTCATGCACACGACCGTATGAGTTTTTCGGTCCGCAAATTGCGGATCCACAAAAAAAAAACGGATGACGTTCCGTATGACATCTGTCATTTTTGCGGATCCATTGTAATAATGCCTATCCTTGTCCGCAAACTAGAAAAAATAGGACATGCTCGATTTTTTTGCGGAACGGAAAAACAGACACACAGAAACAGAAGGCACACGGAGTCATTTCCATTTTTTGCAGCCCTATTGAAATGAATGGTTCCGCATATGGTCCGCAAAAAACAGATCTGGAAACGGAATGCATACGGAGTACCTTCCGTTTTTTTTTTGTGGACCTATTGAAATGAATGGTTCTGTATATGGAATGCAAAAAACGTCCCGTACACTCGCAAAAAAAACGTTAGTGTGAAAGAGGCCTAATACAGAACAAGCCGAGCGTATGGGATCAGATAAATCTCACGGATACGTTGCTTTTTCGTTCCACAAGGAATCTGACCTGTCGTGCGGATTTAGAAAGCTGCGGCATCTTAATTGTGTTTGCGGTTCTTTTATGCGGATTTCATCATTTTCAATGCAAGGATGAGATCCGCACCAAAAGCTACAAGTGACAAATGCGGCTGTTGGTGCTGAAATGCGCAATTCATGCAGATCTTCTTCTGCATATTTACCCGTGTGCAGGAAGCCTAAAGGGGAATTCGACCGTAAATGTTTTGCGGTCCGCAAAACACAGATTTGCAAAAAATACGGATGACGTCCGTGTGCATTCCACATTTTGCAGAGCGGAACAGACGGCCCCCAATAGAACAGTCCTATCCTTGTCCGTAATGCGGACAATAATTGGACATGTTCTATTGTTTTGCGGAACGGACATACGAAAACGGAAGGCACACGGAGTCATTTCCATTTTTTGCGGCCCCGTTGAAATGAATGGTTCTGCACACGGACCACAAAACACAGAGACTGAAGTAGAATCCGTATGACTGAGCGCCCGGGATCTCTGGCGCACAGCGTGTTTATGGGAGGTGGCATGGATCTCAGCGCCAGCTTACTGTGCGTGTCTGACACATATGGCGGAAATACGGGAGATCCTGCCGCACACACTGATACATTGTAACAAACTCTCTGCATGTGTCTTCTGCCTCTGCTTGTGAACAAAAACGTTTCCAGTCACTGACAACAAGAAGAGATTTTAACCATATTCGATGTGGTGGGTTTACGGGTATCTGGGCGGTAGAGCGGAATTGGTCGGGTACACTGATATTTTGTCAAGATTGCTTCATTACCTATTTTTTAAAAAGCTCACAAAAAATGCCATGAAAAACACGGGATTTTTCACAAAAACATTGTGTCACGTCTGAAAAATCTGGCATGTATTTGTCGCAGACGCTGCAGCGGAAATCCCAGGCTGACCCTCAGATCTGTGCCAGTGAGGTATAGTTTGTCGCGCCGTGTATCCTGCTGTGGAGTACGGTGGGTACGCACCGCGAACATTGTGGACTTTTCTGTGGTAAATCCGTAACATTGTACAAGAAAAGCGAAGTGGATGAGATTTCAGTCCTCATCAGGCGTAAAAACTCCACGGCGTAAACTGAGCCGCAGTTCAGATGACGCTCGCTGAGGCTGCGCGCGAAGCAGATTACACACGGGGGGAGATTTATCAAAACTGGTGCAAAGGAGAACTGGTGCAGTCGCCCCTAGCAACCAATTCACTATCCAAGGAGCTGTGAAAGGTGGAATCTGACTGGTTGCTAGGGGCGACTGCACCAGTTCTGATAAATCTCCCCCAAAGCGTGAGATTGGGGTAACATGTGCGGAGAAAAGCAAAACAATCCTCATGAAAATCCGCAGCGAGCACGCCGTCATTGGGAAGGGAGCGTTCTTTCCGGATAACTAGAGATCAGCAAAAATTCGACTTGGCTGCTTCGTAGAATTTCACAAGGAAATTCGCTTTGTGCCGAATTACTTAGAATCTCTTTGTAAGTGGCGGGCGCAATGATGGGGAACGGCGATGGCGACCGCGGTATCTGCAATGAAAAATGAGGGCTGATCAGTTATAAAAAAAAAATCAAAAAACGTTATCCATTTGAGCGCAAAGAGGCCGCCGTGGCCATCTTCGTTTAAGATCCCGCGCAAAATCTCACGTGTTGTGGGATGATGTCATCACGCTGGCTGGAGTGGTGATGTCATACGTCACCGCGCATGAGATAACGTGCAGGATCTTTGCGCTCGGATGAGGTGAGTATGATTTTTTTCTTTTTACTGCCATTTGGGTGAAAATTGATTCGTTACCATAAAACGCGAGGAAATTCAGTTTTTCAGCAAATAGAATTTTCCGTGAAATTCAGATCGAAGTCCACTTTGTGAACTTTGATTCGCTCAACACTACTGATAACCGCCTGCTCGTCGGTGGAGGGGAAGAGCCGCGTTTACATATTATATTACACACAGCGATCTCCCTTACTGTACCAGCAATGACTACTCCCATCATCCTTCCCCATACAGAGACATTGGGGGTCATTTCTGAACATTTTTACGCCAGTTTTTGGTGTACAAATGTCGCAAGACCCTTTTTTTAAAAGCCCGCGCCACGTAGCACAGTTGTCGCCTCGTGTGAGTGGGAAGGGAGTGACTGGGGCGCGGCGGGTCAGGACTTACGCCCCAACACATTTACTATCTTTTACGGCAGGAATAAAAGCCACTCCAGTCAGGGGCTATCGGTTAGTCGTAGCCGTTTTTCTGCAAAACACAGATACCAGTCACATGCGTTCCGCATTTTGCAGAACGAACCGTCCTGCTCTCTATAGAACAGCACTATCCTTGTCCGTAAACCGTAAAGAATAAGACATGTATTTTTTGGGGGCGTGCTCTAAGCATTTTTTGCAGCCCCACTGGAGTGAATGTCCGCATCCGACCTGCACAAAATGCGGATCAGATGCGGAAAAAAAATAAGTTTGTGTGCATGAACCCCTGGGGGTTGGAGTCATTTTTACTCCAGGCGCACAGAACCCCAGCCTGAGCCTCGTCATGAATTAGGCAAAGACTGGTGTGTAGCCAATCTTTGTGAATGACCCCCATTGCTTTGAGCAGCAGAACCCTGTTCAGGGCCTTTAGGGCACATTCACATGTTGCAGAAATGCCGCAGATTTTGTGTTGCGGAATTAGGCCTCATGCACACGACTGTTGTTTGTTTCCGTGTCAGTTCCGTCCGCAAATTTTGCGTCTGCTCAAAAAAACGGATGACGGACCTTTTTTTTTTGGCGGATCCATTGTAAAAATGCCTATCCTTGTCCGCAAATGTTAAAAAATAGGACATGCTCTATTTTTTTGACGGAATGTAAACACGGATCACGGATGCGGAACAAAAACGGTTGACCATCCGCATTTTTTGACGGACCCATTGAAATGAATGGGGAAGCATCCTATCCGTAAAAAAAAAAAAAAAAACGGACGCGGAAACAAACAGTGGTCGTGTGCATGAGGCCTTACATGCACTAAATCCGCAGCGTTGTACAGCGCCGGTGTTCTAACAAAAAACTTTACCTCGTTAAAAATCCTTACCCCCGTGACTTCTGGTGATGTGAGGGGGTGTGCGCCTCAGCGCCAACGCACTACCCTTACCCTCGCACTGCGCATGCGCGGACACAGCCAGCGCTTCAGATGAATTGCTGTTTCCGCGTGTGCGCAGTGTGAGCGTAAGGAGATTTCACAAGATAAACGAGCGTCAGATCTTCTAACCCCTGAGGGTGCACGCGCGGTGTCCGCGACTCAGGCTGTGCTGGCTTACATTGCCACGCGTCCTTGCGTGCATGCGCAGTTGGTGGCCAATTCTCCCTGTAATTTTCCCTTAGGCCTTATGCACACGACAGTTGTTTTTAGCGGTCTGCAAAATGGGGTTCCGTTGATCCGTGTCCGTTTTTGGTTCCGTTGTGTTTCCGTGGTCCGCCAGAAAAAAAGGAAGGAAAAAAAAAAAGTGTAATGTTAATATCTCCACCCGGGATAATGGAATAGGCAGGTTGCGGAGGCGGATGACAGTCGGATGCGCCTCCGCATTTTTTCACGGTCCAATTGACTTGAATGGGTCTACGAACCGTTCTTCACGGACAAGAATAGGACAGGTTATATTTTTTTGACGGACTGGAATCACGGACGCGGAGGACAAACGGTGCATTTGACGAGTTTTCCACGGACCCATTGAAAACCAATGGGTCCACAGAAGATCACGAAAAACGGTTTAACGGACACGGAATCAAACAACGGTCGTGTGCATGAGGCCTTAAACTCACCCGTGGTACTACGCTTGCGCTGAGGCGCACACTCCCTCCACACCCGTGTTAGTGCGCTTGCGCTGAAGCGCACACCCCCTCCTCAACGTCATGTCCGGTGCGGCCGCGTTACGGGGGGTATGTTTTTCTAACGAGGTAAGGTTTCGTGTCAGAACACCGGAATAAGGTTTTAGCAAATTTTATCCACGCGCTGTGAACACGTCTGCGGCGGAAAATGACGCGGCTCAGAAATTAAATCTGAAGTGATGCTGCGGATTGTCGGCTTCTCAGTTCGCAGCGTGCCGAAAACTGCGGCAAATCTGCAGCAAAAATGCACCGCATGGTTCTGCGGATTTCCAGTAGAAAGCTGCGCCATTTTTGCAGTGTTGAAGATGCCTTTAGGCTGCGGGTGAACACACAGGATCCGAACTAATTTCCATATGGATTTCTGCAAAATGAGGGCTAATCAGTAAACCCCCCCAAAATAAACGTTATCTATTTGAGCGCAAAGAGGCGTTGTGTGATGATGTCATACGTCACTGCGCATGAGGTGACGTGCAGGATCTTAGCGCTCAAATGGATAAGGTATGATTTTTTTCTTTTTACCGCCATTTCAGTGAAAATTGATTCGTTACCATAAAACTCAAGGAAATTCAGTTTTGCAGCGAATAGAATTTTCCGTTAAATTCAGATCGCGCGTATTCTGCAATGTGTGGAGGTGGCCCTAGGCCCGGGTCACACGTGACTGATCAGCTGTGGATTTCTGTGCGACAGCTCCGCGCCGTTGTACGGTACAATTTCAGAATTCTTCGCCGCGCGCTGCGCAAAACACAGCAGAAAAGCTGCGGTATGGCGGATTTTAAATCTGCAGCATGTGAATTTAGACAGCGGATTTCTCTTACGAATTTCACCTTTTCCAATGGAGAAAGTGAAATCTTCTGGCTTTTCCATGGCAAAAACCGCATGTAATACGCACGGGTTTGTTGCGTTTTTTTTCTTCTGTATTTTTTCAGTCACTTGTGAACGCGACCGGAGGGAGGCTGCAGACGGCGCAAATTTATGTGCAGAAAATCCGCACCAAAACCGCACATAAATCTGCACTGTTCACTGCGGGTTTGGTGCATTTTTTGTGTGGGTTTTTTTTGCGTATTTTTTTGCAGATTTTACCTTTATATTAATAACGCCAAAGGAGTCTATGGGGACGACACGGAATCGCACACGATGCTCCGCACGGAAGAAAAAAGCTAATTCTACATGAGATTTGTCAGATCACTGGTTCTGGCAGTAATAGGACATGATTCAAAATGTAGCGGAACGGAAATACGGAAACGGAATGCATACGGAGTACATTCAGTTTTTTTTGCGGACCCGTTGAAATGAATGGTTCTGTATACGCCCTGTATACGGAAAACAAAAAACGTTTGCGTGAACGAGCCCTTACACTGCGCTTTTCCTGCATGAAAATCCGCGCAGAAAAACCACACGTAATCCGCATCATGTCCAGGTATCGTAATGGAGTTTAACGCTGGGTTCACACTTGAGCGTATTTGATACGCGCGTTTTAGTCGCGTGTATTACAACGCGTTTGTAGAAATAGGAAACGCGCCTCGTACGCGTGTTCGCGTGATTAACCACTGTGGTACGCGCGACAAAACGCCCCAAAGAAGCTCCTGTACTTCTTTGGGCGTAGGGCGTTTTACAGCGCTTTCGTAAGCGCTGTAAAACGCTCAGGTGTGAACCCAGCGTTACTTTCCAGTTGTGGTTTTTTGACCAAAATCCTTCAAAAAGTGATAAGAAAATAAAGAAATAAAACAAAAATACATAAATAATAACAAATAATGTAAATGCATAATAAAGAGGCCTCTCCTCTGGGGGCTCCCGGTTCTGGGCAGAGCCCCCCCCCGGTCTGTGTGGAACACCCCCGGCTCTGTGCGGACCCCACCGCCCGCAGGGGGCGTCGCCCTTTTAAGAGCTCAGCTCCTGCCTTCGGCTCCAGACGCCATTTCCTGGGAGATGTGAGGAGTGAGAGGAGAGTCGCCCTCCGCACCGGGAGCCCCGCACCGAGGTGAGCGCCGACCCCCCCCCCCCCCGGACCGTGCGACAATCTGTCCGCCCGAGCGCCGCCTCCCGACACACTGTAACGAGCCGCCAGCTGTGCGACTCTTGTCGGCAGCTCAGACCCGGGAGGTTAATATTATAACTGGGGGCTCTGGTTGTGGTCGGTGCTGGCTGATCGGCCATAGCACTGCAATGCCACCCATGGACGATCAGATCGAAGCGATATTCTGAAGTATCTGATGCCGAGCAGATGCACAGTAATCGTTCAGATAATTATTGTTGTCAGAGGTCAATAATTACGGGGCTCATTCTTCCTGGAGGAGTCTTTGAAGCGTTTACGGAGTCGGTCGCCTCGGCACAAGTTACTGTGTCATGTGACGTCTCCGTCTGGAGCGATATTTGTGTGAATTTTTGTTAATTATGTTCTCTGGTAGAGATTGATGGAAATTTGCGAAGTGGCGGTTTATCGCCTGGTGATGGATGGACGATTGCTGCGTTTACCTGCCGCCTGTGTAGAGTGGTACGGTCCGGGTGTTTTTATTACATCTGCAACTGCTGTGCGGATCTATGCGTTTCCATGGTGACAGACTACAAACAAGTCGGTGTAGTCTGATGCTGCAGAGATCGTGCTGAACGCTGAAGAGGCCGAAGACTCTCGGGGGAGCGCGTCCGCCGCTCTCCCGGACTTTTACGCTAGGGTTATATGACGACGCTTGTCACATGACGTTTTTTTATAATGATCGTCTTTGGTGTCGCACTAGAAAATTAGCGAATTTCGTGTTATGAAATTCGTTCACGCTTCGTTTGGTAGTAAAAGCAGAATTGCGTTATGGATTCCGTTACCACGGACCATAGCGCTATTCTTTGACGGAATTCCTTTAGAGACATTCCGTTATAATAGAAGTCTATGGGCTGCAAAACGGATCCACCAAGGACTCCCCGGCATAACGGAAACGGGACTGATCCGTTTTGTAGCCCATAGACTTCTATTATAACGGAATGTCCCTAACGGCATTCCGTCAAAGAATAGCGCTATGGTCCATGGTAACGGAATCCATTACGCAATTCTGCTTTTACCACAAAACGAAGCGTGAACGAATTTAAAAAAAAATAAATCCGCTTGTCTCCAGTCGCACTGTGACGTACAGAGGCTGCGACCTCCGTGTCGCGGTATGTCACAGGGCGACACCATAGACGGCGGCTATAATAAACGTTGGGCGACGCGGCGCAGTTGTGCCTTTCCCAGTGACGGGTGACCCCTGACAGAGGCCGGTGATTGGCTGCAGCAGTCACATGGGGTGTATAGCGATGTAAACAAAGGGGAATGGGATGATGGGAGTCGCTTCTCTTCCGATTATCACAATTTCCAGCAGTGGATAAAATTTGGAAAACCCCTTCAAGATGGAAGAACGCGGCCGCTTTCCTGGTATCAACCGCTTCAGGCCGAGGAGAAGCCGTCGGTGTAGGGACGTCCCTGCCCCCCATGACCACTACTATATGTCGCTAGCCTCTGGTGCTGACCCCCGATATCAGCCGCCCCCCTTATAACGCTCCAGGGTCACTGGATATTTTCATTGATCATCACATCTGGGGGAGGATTGTATGATTTTTGTTTTGGGGGGGGGGGGGGGGGCAGTGGATGTCGGCTGCCTGCTCCATTGTATCCCGTGACCTCTGTGCACATTACTCCCCGCAGTGTTATCTGTGTGGTGGGACGGGGCCCGGATACCGGTGGTAAATGGATGACTTGAAGGTGACTCAGAAACCCTCCTGTAATAAGGGGGGGGGGTCTTTATATTATTTGCTGTCAGTCAGGGTGACGCCCCCTCTGACCACTACAGCTGGTGCGCTGTCTCGAGGTCATCGGGCCATGCCGAGAGCTGTAGTTTTACAACAGGCCGGTCCAATGTTATTGTTTCCACCTCCGCTGCAGTAGTAGTAGATCGGTATCTGCTGGGAGTGATTGTCTCCTCACCAGTGCTGATGGGAGGGCGGGGGCCGGGTATTTGGGCAGTGACGTGTCTTATCGTGGTGCTGGCTGTATCTTCAGGTATCTCAGCCGCAGGTGAAGTCTCCTCCAGTGTCTTCTGTAGGGCCGTGTTTCCCAACCAGTTCGCCTCCAGCTGTTGCAAAACTACAACTCCCAGCATGCCTGAACAGCCAAAGGCTGTCCGGGCATGCTGGGAGTTGTAGTTTTGCAACATCTGGAGGCACACTGGCTGGGAAACACGGCTGTAGGGAGGACAACGCAAACCAGCGATGAATAAGGGCCCTTTCACACTTGCGTTTTTGTTTTCCGGCATAGAGATCTGTCGTCGGGTCTCTATGCCGGAAAAATCCTGATCAGGATCATCCCCATGCATTCTGAATGGAGAGAAATCCGCTCAGGATGCATCAGGATGTCTTCAGTTCAGGACCGAACGCTTTTGGACGCAGCAAATACCGCAGCATGCTGCGCTTTTTGTTCCGTCCAAAAATCCGGAACACTTGCCGCAAAGCCGGATCCGGAATTAATGCCCATTGAAAGGCATTAATCCGGATCCGGCCTTAAGCTAAACTTCGTTTCGGCGCATTGCCGGATCCGACATTTAGCTTTTTCTGACTGGTTACCATGGCAGCCAGGACGCTAAAGTCCTGGTTACCATGGTAAAATGTAGTAGGGAGCAGGGAGCGGCATACTACATTCCGTGCGGCTCCCGGACGCTCCAGGATGACGTCAGGGCGCCCCAGTGCATAGATCACGTGATCGCATGGATCATGTGATCCATGCGCATGGGGCGCTCTGACGTCATTCAGGAGCGCCCCGGGAGCCGCACGGAATGTAAGTATGCCGCTCCCCCGCTCCCCGCTCCTACTATGGCAACCAGGACGCTAGTAGCGTCCTGGCTGCCATAGTAACCTGAAAGCAATTCGAAGACTGATCAGGATCCTGATCAGTCTTCTAATGCTTCAGGCGACTTGCGTTCTGACGGATCCGGCGGGACGGAAGTGCCTGCCGGATTCTCAGAACGCAAGTGTGAAAGGACCCTAAGCCGGGCGACGCTGAGAAGCAGCCGTGAGGGTCCCATAGGCGCAGGTCCCATCTCAAGAACGGGACCACAAGTGCCTGCAGGTTCCCCCTCTGGGACTGACTCCTACAATACGTTTATGGCATAGCCCTTGGATACGCCTAAAGTCCAGACTCGCATGAGTTAGAGAAATGTGGTGAACTCGCAGCGTGAGTCGGTGAGCGGTCCGATCTGACCCCCGCTCCTCTGACAGGATCGCACAGCGCTAGGGCTCATGCACACGACCGTTGGCTGTTTTGTGGCCTGCAAAATTGTGAATCCGCAAAACGCGGATACAGGCCATGTGCATTCCGCATTATGCGGAACAGAACTTTCGGCCCATAATAGAACTGTCCTAACCTTGTCGGTAATACGGACAATAATGGGATATGCTCTATTAATGGAATAAATTACGCTTTTTGTGCAGACTCATTGAAGTGAATGGATCTGTATACGAGCCTAAAAAAAAACCTGCACGGAACCGGAAAAAAATGTTTGTGTGCGTGATCCCTTCTACTGATTTATAACGCTGCGTGTCTCTGGGAGTCCTGGAATTGTATTACACTGACAGCATTCAGTCAGTGCAGTACAATAGGTTCCCGGACTCTAAAGGCTGTATTACACCTGCCGGCAGATGATCACTAACGAGCGTTCGTATGAACGCTAATTAACGACAATCTGGCAGCGTAAAGCCCCATTCACACGTCCGTGATCAAATCCATGAGCAGGTGGTCAGTGATGCCTCCGTGAAGTATCCGTGTTGGGTCCGTGTTTGTCTCTTTTTTTTTTTTTTTTTTTTTGCTGTCCGTGTTGCATCCGTGTTGGATGGCAGCCGTGGTTTTCACAGACCCATAGACTATGATGGACGTGATGCATCCGTGAACACGGACAAAATGGAGCATGCATCCGTGCTAAAAACACGGACCGTGGTAAAATACTGATGTCTGAATACACACATTAAAATAAATGGGGACGTGTGCTGTCCGCAGGGAACACGTACAGCACACTGATGTGTGAATGAGGCCCAATACTGACCCCGATTAACGAGCAAATGTTCATCTTGCACATTGCACTTAGAAATCGCCATTTGCAGGCGGCAGATCGTGCTGTCTAATAACGATCTTGCGCTACCAAACCGCTAGACAGCATGGGGACGAGCGACGGCACAGTGATCAGAGGAGGAGATCGCTGCGTGTAATATCGGCGGTCTCCTCTGCTACAGAGCAGGCGACTGCCGAGAGGGAACGCTTCCTCTATCGGCCTCTGTAATACAAGCTTCGGCTACTCTCACACTTTATGTTTACGTTATTCTTTTCCGGCATTGAGTTCCATCAATGGGGCTCAATACCGGAACAAACTGATCAGTATTATCCCTAATGCATTCTGAATAGAGAGAAATCAGTTCAGGATGCATCAGGACGTCTTTGCTGCGGTATTATCTCCGTCCAAAATGCCGGATCCTGCATTAATTTACATTGACTTCTATTAGTGCCGGATCCGTCAGGCAGTTCCAACGATGGGGCAGAGGGATCCAGCAAGCAGTTCCAATTGTGAAAGTAGCCTTCAGAAAATGACTTTTTTATTGCAGCTGTCAATCACAGCTGAAGGTGCCCAGGGGCGGCGTCCTAACGGCCGGTGCCCAGGCCGCGCGCTCATCTGATTATGTCTCTACGCCCCCTTTCACCCAGACGGCCCGCCCAGTGTCTTCTTCTTGGCCTCCTCCTGAAGTGGCTAAATCCTGCGCTGGAGCTCTTGAGCTCCAATGCAGCGCTTTAGGAGTATCGCTGTACGCGCCTGCGCACAGGATACCCCGATGCTTGCGCCAGTAATCGGGAAACCAGTGCGCAGGCGCGGACTGCCGGATCCACGACGAAGGCACTGTATTTAGCCACTTCAGGAGGAGGCCAAGAAGAATACACTGGGCGGGCCGTCTGGGTGAAAGGGGGCGTGGAGACATAGTAAGATGAGCGCGCGGCCTGGGCACCGGCCGTTAGGACGCCTCCCCTGGGCACCTTCAGCTGTGATTGACAGCTGCAATAAAAGTCATTTTCTGAAGATCGGTAAGCTGTAAAACAATGGGGTAAGAGGCTTTTTAATTGGGGGACAAATTAGCACTGGAAGATGTCAGTAGTAAAAAATGGGGTTTGGGGGGTAAAAGACTCCCTTTAAGGGTTACACAGCATTATAAATCAGTATAATGCCGTGTGATCTGTCACTGACACACGCTGCGAGTTTATCGCATCCAACACTCTGGTCTGTGTCTGGCCTAAATGTCTGGGATGGGAATGAGGGATGGACTGACAGGGGCAGCGTCTTATAACTATCCATGGATCAGGAGAGATGTAGAGCCAGAATGAATGACAGCAAGCTGAGATCTTGAAACCCTGAGGACTTGATACAGTCTAATGTGAAATGTTTCATCATTTAAATAAATAAAGAAAACCGCCATTTATTTACTGAAACCAGGATGGGAAGCGACAATCCCATCCGTAATCAGGATCCCGGTGCCAGACCCCATCCTCGCTATATGTCCAGTCCTGTAACAATAGTCTGTAATAACTGTCCTTAGCGCTTCTTTACCGAAATCCATGGATGCCTGGTGGATAACAGGGGGCAATAGACTGTATTCTCCTGTCCTACAGTCATCCTCTCCCCTGAAATGGCTGATAACAGGGGGCAATAGATTGTATTCTCCTGTCCTACAGTCATCCTCTCCCCTGAAATGGCTGATAACAGGGGGCAATAGATTGTATTCTCCTGTCCTACAGTCATCCTCTCCCCTGAAATGGATGATAACAGGGGGCAATATATTGTATTCTCCTGTCCTACAGTCATCCTCTCCCCTGAAATGGCTGATAACAGGGGGCAATAGATTGTATTCTCCTGTCCTACAGTCATCCTCTCCCCTGAAATGGCTGATAACAGAGAGCAATAGACTGTATTCTCCTGTCCTACAGTCATCCTCTCCCCTGAAATGGCTGATAACAGGGGGCAATAGACTGTATTCTCCTGTCCTACAGTCATCCTCTCCCCTGAAATGGCTGATAACAGGGGGAATAGACTGTACTCTCCTGTCCTATAGTCATCCTCTCCCCTGAAATGGCTGATAACAGGGAGCAATAGACTGTATTCTCCTGTCCTACAGTCATCCTCTCCCCTGACATGGCTGATAACAGGGGGCAATAGTCTGTATTCTCCTGTCCTACAGTCATCCTCTCCCCTGACATGGCTGATAACAGGGGGCAATAGTCTGTATTCTCCTGTCCTACAGTCATCCTCTCCCCTGAAATGGCTGATAACAGGGGGCAATAGACTGTATTCTCCTGTCCTACAGTCATCCTCTCCCCTGAAATGGCTGATAACAGGGGCAATAGACTGTATTCTCCTGTCCTACAGTCATCCTCTCCCCTGAAATGGCTGATAACAGGGGGCAATAGACTGTATTCTCCTGTCCTACAGTCATCCTCTCCCTGAAATGGCTGATAACAGGGGCAATAGACTGTATTCTCCTGTCCTACAGTCATCCTCTCCCCTGAAATGGCTGATAACAGGGGCAATAGACTGTATTCTCCTGTCCTACAGTCATCCTCTCCCCTGAAATGGCTGATAACAGAGAGCAATAGACTGTATTCTCCTGTCCTACAGTCATCCTCTCCCTGAAATGGCTGATAACAGGGGGCAATAGACTGTATTCTCCTGTCCTACAGTCATCCTCTCCCCTGAAATGGCTGATAACAGGGGGCAATAGACTGTATTCTCCTGTCCTACAGTCATCCTCTCCCCTGAAATGGCTGATAACAGGTAGCAATAGACTGTATTCTCCTGTCCTACAGTCATCCTCTCCCCTGAAATGGCTGATAACAGGGGCAATAGACTGTATTCTCCTGTCCTACAGTCATCCTCTCCCCTGACATGGCTGATAACAGGGGGCAATAGTCTGTATTCTCCTGTCCTACAGTCATCCTCTCCCCTGAAATGGCTGATAACAGGGGGCAATAGACTGTATTCTCCTGTCCTACAGTCATCCTCTCCCCTGAAATGGCTGATAACAGGGAGCAATAGACTGTATTCTCCTGTCCTACAGTCATCCTCTCCCCTGAAATGGCTGATAACAGGGGGCAATAGACTGTATTCTCCTGTCCTACAGTCATCCTCTCCCCTGAAATGGCTGATAACAGGGGGCAATAGACTGTATTCTCCTGTCCTACAGTCATCCTCTCCCCTGAAATGGCTGATAACAGGGGGCAATAGACTGTATTCTCCTGTCCTACAGTCATCCTCTCCCTGAAATGGCTGATAACAGGGAGCAATAGACTGTATTCTCCTGTCCTACAGTCATCCCCTCCCTGAAATGGCTGATAACAGGGGGTAATAGACTGTATTCTCCTGTCCTACAGTCATCCTCTCCCTGAAATGGCTGATAACAGGGGGCAATAGACTGTATTCTCCTGTCCTACAGTCATCCTCTCCCCTGAAATGGCTGATAACAGGGGGCAATAGACTGTATTCTCCTGTCCTACAGTCATCCTCTCCCCTGAAATGGCTGATAACAGGGAGCAATAGACTGTATTCTCCTGTCCTACAGTCATCCTCTCCTCTGAAATGGCTGATAACAGGGGGCAATAGACGGTATTCTCCTGTCCTACAGTCATCCTCTCCCCTGAAATGGCTGATAACAGGGGGCAATAGATTGTATTCTCCTGTCCTACAGTCATCCTCTCTCCTGAAATGGCTGATAACAGGGGGCAATAGACTGTATTCTCCTGTCCTACAGTCATCCTCTCCCCTGAAATGGCTGATAACAGGGAGCAATAGACTGTATTCTCCTGTCCTACAGTCATCCTCTCCCCTGAAATGGCTGATAACAGGGGGCAATAGACTGAATTCTCCTGTCCTACAGTCATCCTCTCTCCTGAAATGGCTGATAACAGGGGGCAATAGACTGTATTCTCCTGTCCTACAGTCATCCTCTCCCTGAAATGGCTGATAACAGGGGCAATAGACTGTATTCTCCTGTCCTACAGTCATCCTCTCCCCTGAAATGTCTGATAACAGGGGCAATAGACTGTATTCTCCTGTCCTACAGTCATCCTCCCCTGAAATGGCTGATAACAGGGGCAATAGACTGTATTCTCCTGTCCTACAGTCATCCTCTCCCCTGAAATGGCTGATAACAGGGGGCAATAGATTGTATTCTCCTGTCCTACAGTCATCCTCTCCCCTGAAATGGCTGATAACAGGGGGCAATAGACTGTATTCTCCTGTCCTACAGTCATCCTCTCCCTGAAATGGCTGATAACAGGGAGCAATAGACTGTATTCTCCTGTCCTACAGTCATCCTCTCCCCTGAAATGGCTGATAACAGGGGAATAGACTGTATTCTCCTGTCCTACAGTCATCCTCTCCCCTGACATGGCTGATAACAGGGGGCAATAGACTGTATTCTCCTGTCCTACAGTCATCCTCTCTCCTGAAATGGCTGATAACAGGAGCAATAGACAGTATTCTCCTGTCCTACAGTCATCCTCCCCCTGAAATGGCTGATAACAGGGGCAATAGACTGTATTCTCCTGTCCTACAGTCATCCTCTCCCCTGAAATGGCTGATAACAGGGAGCAATAGACTGTATTCTCCTGTCCTACAGTCATCCTCTCCCCTGAAATGGCTGATAACAGGGGGCAATAGATTGTATTCTCCTGTCCTACAGTCATCCTATCCCCTGAAATGGCTGATAACAGGGGGCAATAGACTGTATTCTCCTGTCCTACAGTCATCCTCTCCTGAAATGGCTGATAACAGGGGGCAATAGATTGTATTCTCCTGTCCTACAGTCATCCTCTCCCCTGAAATCCATGGGACTCTCCTGACTTTGGAAGCTCCCTTAAAGGGTTTTTTCAGGCTTGTACTATTGACGAGCTATCCTCAGATTTGGTCACCGGTATCAGATCTGTGGGGGTCTGACGCCCTCCTCCGCCGATCAGCTGGTTGAAGAGAAGGCTGCGGACTGTGCGAGTGCAGCCTTCCCTTCATTGTTTACCTGCTCGCCTGAGGAGAGATCATCTCTTAAATTCCCGGAAAACCCCTTTAAATGAAACATCCAAACTGTACAAATGTGTTCAACTTTAGGTATAGAAACCGCCTGCTGGGAGTAGTAGTCCCTCTGATCCCATGCAGCTCTTCCCTGTTCTGCCTAGATGGGCCCGACACGTTTGATCAAAAATGTGCGCAAAGAGCTTTTATATTTTAATTTTTAGTAGGTATAATAACACTTTAATTTATGATGATCTCCATTTCTCAGTCCTATTGTTTGTATGTGAAATGCTCTGCAGCCATGCTGTTAGTCCTGTTCTGCGCAGGCGCGTGTGTTATGGAGTCCGGAGTTATCTTAATGGGGGGTTTATCTCGGCTTCGCTCCTGATTTGCTGTTTCCAGGTCACAGCAGTTATCAGGTTTGTGTCTTCTGGGCTGACGTCTGACTATCACCCCCATCGTCTGCCGCTCTATTTATAAAGTGGCGGCCTACTCCGCAGAGCATCTGTCTGGAGCTGCAGAGCTTGCAATCAGAATGCGCATCCCCCGCTCTGCTCCAGACTAGAGAGAAAGTGAGTCTAGTGAGGCTCCTCCCCTTATTGAGGCCCCTCCCCTTACTGAGGCTCCTCCTCCTCCATGTGGCACAAATTCCGGATAATCTTCATCTTTCTCGCTGCTTGTTTTGCTTCTTGTACTCGATAATCTTCTGTCTTTGCTGAAATAGAAATCCTCTCTCCATGTGTTGACTTCCTGCTGAGTTTGTGCTAAGAAGCAGAGCTGTAGTGTAAAGTATGGTGGAGGGAGCGCAGCATCCCTTGCTGGAGTTACTGATTATGTCCTGATGGAGCAGGTGATATTCTTTCCGTGGCTCATCATGATTCCGATTATTGCGGTATAATATAGCGCTGTCAGCCCGTGGGGTGTCACGGTATCCCTTGTGTACCGATGGCCTTCCCGCTGTCTGATCAGTCGCCCCCTTCAGGTGTGGGCGTGTCCCTTCAGGTTCCGGGGTGACGCAATGGTTCATGTTCAGACACACGACTGTCATTAGCATAGACTTCATTTGATGAAACCAGTTTGTATCAGTGGATGAGTCACTGGTTTCTACAGATCTCGCCGTTTCTAGAGCCGGCGTCTGTGCTCCTTCCCTCCTCAGTCGCGGCTCCGTCCGTAGTGACGATTGTCGCCGTTGCTCCCGGAAACATTTGATTTATCATTTATTGTTTTCCTCATTTTCTAAATTATTATTATTATTTTTTTTGTTTTCTTTTTAATGTTTCTTTGTTTTCCGCAGCCAAAAGATGTTGAGTTTTTTCCGGCGCACGCTTGGGCGCCGGTCCATTCGCCGGTATGCCGAGAAGGAACGTCTTCGGGAGGCCCAGAGAGCTGTCACCCACATACCAGCTGCTGGCGATGCCAGGTCCATCATCACGTGTAGAGTTTCGCTTCTGGATGGCAGTGACGTCAGCGTGGATCTGCCGGTGAGCGCGATACTTAAAGGGACGGTTCCTATTTGTTTGCTCTTGTAAGATTCGCAACAGACGCAAAGTAACAAGAAATAATGGCGGCGATTAACTATAATAAGACTTGACTGATATCGTCCCTCTTATAATGCTGCCGTAAAGTAATAAGATGTGACCAATATCAGTGGCTGGACTGTAATAAGATGGGACTGATATCAGCCGCTCCTCTTATAATGCTGCTGTACTGTAATAAGATGGGACTGATATCAGCCGCTCCTCTTATAACACTGCTGCACTGTAATAAGATGGGACTGATATCAGCCGCTCCTCTTATAATGCTGCTGTACTGTAATAAGATGGGACTGATATCAGCCGCTCCTCTTATAACACTGCTGTACTGTAATAAGATGGGACTGATATCAGCCGCTCCTCTTATAACGGCTGTACTGTAATAAGATGGGACTGATATCAGCCGCTCCTCTTATAACACTGCTGTACTGTAATAAGATGGGACTGATATCAGCCGCTCCTCTTATAACACTGCTGTACTGTAATAAGATGGGACTGATATCAGCCGCTCCTCTTAGAACACTGCTGTACTGTAATAAGATGGGACTGATATCAGCCGCTCCTCTTAGAACACTGCTGTACTGTAATAAGATGGGACTGATATCGGCCGCTCCTCCTATATAACACTGCTGTACTGTAATAAGATGGGACTGATATCAGCCGCTCCTCTTATAACGCCGCTGTACTATAAGAAGTATAGTCCAAAATGCTCGTCGCTCAGCCTCGTTGGGCACCCGCATAGGTAGGAGGAAGATCCACAACGTAATGTATAGTAGCATTATAAGAGGAGCGGCTGATATCAGTCACATCTTATTACAGTGCAGCAGTGGAGATCAGTCGTATTTTATCTATTTACGGCAGCATTATAACACGAGGGCCAATATCAGTTACGTCTTATAGTATAGCAGCAGATATCAGTCACATCTTATTACAGTAGAATTACAAGCCAAGAGACAGATATCAGTCACTTCTTATTACAGTACAGCAGCAGATATCAGTCACATCTTATTACAGTAGAATTACAAGCCAAGAGACAGATATCAGTCACTTCTTATTACAGTACAGCAGCAGATATCAGTCACATCTTATTACAGTACAGCAGCAGATATCAGTCACATCTTATTACAGTACAGCAGCAGATATCAGTCACATCTTATTACAGTAGAATTACAAGCCAAGAGACAGATATCAGTCACTTCTTATAGTATTGAAGAAATCCCAGCGAGCGCTCGGTCTTTAGTTTATGTATCCTTTATTTCATCTGTAACAATGTATCAATAGTAACAATGGATGCGTTTTCGGCCTGTCAGCTGACGAAGGCTGGACGGGCTGAAACGCATCCATTGTTTCTAGTGATACATTGTTACAGATGAAATAAAGGATACATAAACTAAAGACCGAGCGCTCGCTGGGATTTCTTCAATACTATAAGAAGTGACTGATATCTGTCTCTTGGCTTGTAATTCTACTGTACTGTAATAAGATGTGACTGATCTCCACTGCTGTATTGTAATAGGACGTGACTGATATCTGCTGCTCCCCTTATACTGCTGCTATACTATAAGACGTAACTGATATCAGCTGCTGTACTGTAATAAGACGCAACTCACATCTGTCTCAGCTTATAATGCTGCTACACTGTAATAATATGACTGATGTTAGACACATGTTATAATGCTGCTGTAAAGTAATAAGATGTGATCAATATCTGCTGCTGTACTGTAATAAGATGCGACACATTACACCACTGCTGTAGTATAATAAGCCTAGAACTCTCAGCCCCTTTAATAACTGTTATAATGATGCAGCCGGTTCCCTCCGGTTCCTCCCTGATCCGCTGCGTCTGCTGTCCGACTGGTTCTGTCTGTGTTCTTTACTCTGACAGTCTCTTATAATAACAGCGGTCTGGGAGAGCTGGAGACGCCTGTCACATTATCAGCTCAGAGAGCGAGAACATCCCAGGAAATCCGGGACTCGTCCGTATCTGGGAAAGCTGGGTGCCCGCCCATAGAATCAGCATTACGGCCCCTTTCCTGATCCGGTGCGGTGACCCCCGGAGGACTCCTGTATGATCACCGGGCTCCCGAGTCCTCAGATCATCCCCGGTTGTTGGAGCTGATGGATACATTGTATCACAGCGGGGAGGTCATGTGACCCAGAGAATTGTTCCCGGATTTGTCAGGTGGAACCAGAAGAACAACTTTTGTGACTGAACTTGCAAATATTTTAGGTGATACGATGTCCCCAATAGCAGCGCCAGTCAGGTGCGCAGAGGAAGCGGTCACACCCGGGCCCTGGTGGCTGAGGGGCCCGAAGACCCTTCTGCCAAATAAGAAGACCCCAGTAGGGGGGGGGGGGCTGTAATGTATTTTGAACAGGGGCCCGGGAGATACAAGTTGGCCCTTTGGTCACTGAATGAATAGAGGATTTTAAAATAAAGGTTAAATACAACAAAAAATCAGCCACTTTCTTATACTTTGTCTTGTAATCAGTTTCCAAGCTCTCTGCTTGCTCTCAGTGAATGGAAATATTCTTGCCTTTAAGCTGAGAACTTTTACCAATATATTATACTATACCCACAGCTGAGGGTTTGTTACAGTGCATCAGTCTAGAATAGATTATCCTACCCATCCGCTGACAGATCTCTCCTGTATTGGTTTGTTACAATGTGTCAGTCTACACTGAATGCAGTTATGGTAGACTCCCGGCTGTGAGAACTATTAGGTATGTACAGAATTTTCACCTCGGGATGTAAACAATAATGTTCAAGCAAGCAGAGATCTTGAAAATTGTCTGAGGTGGCAAAGTATGACGAAAGGCTTCAAAGAGCGCCCGGCGGGGGTTCCCTCTGCCATGACTTTGCATTAAGCTTGATACCAATGGCCACTCCTGGGGTAGGGGACAGGGCGACTATATCCCCCGCTGCCATAAAGTGCAGCTTTCCATTGTGTGACAGGAAGTGTTGTCTGATTGAAGTGGTTTGGTGCCGTTTGCACCTCGCTGGGATGTTTGCCGAGTCCTCAGTTACACAAGTCGGCAAAGGGTTCAGGCAACTGAAATAAACCACAAATAACAGTGAAAGTTAAATATTCACCAGCTGCCGACGCCGCTCCAGTTTCCATTATGTGACCGCAGTTAAAGGCGCGAAACGTAGGGAGAATAGGAAACCCCCATTCTTTACACTGCAGGCTTCATCGAGAGCCAGAACCTGTGGGGCAGTGTCCGTAAACCTGTGGCTCTCCAGCTGCCCTGAAACTGCAACTCCCATCATGACCCAACGGGCATTTAACTCCTTTTTTGCTGGTGTGGCTGCCATGATGTGTGTGTATAGCTCTGCTGCTCTATGACATGAGTACGACTGCAGCCTCTCCACCTCCTAGTACTGCACCAGTGCATGCATCACGCCCTCAGTGATACAGCAGCTGTATCTAATCCCATCATGTGTGATGCGGTCTGAGCTGTGTATCTAATCCATCATGTGTGATGCTGTCTACTGAAATGCTGTATCTAATTATATATATATATATATATAACACTGTGTGCTAAACTGCTGTATCTAATCCAGGCATGTCCAAACTCTGGCCCTCCAGGTGTTGCAGAACTACAACTCCCATCATGCTCTTCTGTAAGTTGATAGCTGTAGGTTGTCCAGGAATGATGGGAGTTGTAGTTTTGCAACATCTGAAGGGCCGGAGTTTGGACAGGCCTGGTCTAATCCCATCATGGGTGATACGGTCTGAGCTGTGTATCTAATACCATCATGTGTGATACCATCTGCTGAGCTGTGTATCTAATCCCATCATGTGTGATACCGTCTGCTGAGCTGTGTATCTAATCCCATCATGTGTGATACTGTCTGCTGAGCTGTGTATCTAATCCCATCCTGTGTGATACCGTCTGCTGAGCTGTGTATCTAATCCCCTCACGTGATTTCTGCAGTGCTTTGTCTCGGGGCCCGGGGCTGCGGTCGGTTGAGGTGTACCCGGACATATGAGGCTCCAGGATTTTGTGCCTCTTGCGCCAGTCCCTGTTGGGCAGGAGGCGCGGCCCCTGTGTCCAGGACAATGGCCGCGGCTCAGCTCTCATTAAGAGACACAAAGAGGCTTTTCAACCATTGCCCAGCCGGTGCCCGTCCCGCAGTGAGGAGCCCCTGCCCTGCACCCCTTCCCCGTTCAGGGCCACCACATTCCTCCTCACTCCCAGTCCTGACCTGCCCGATAGAGAGCGGGACCAGTACGAAACCAGTTCTCCAGCATTTATCTGCATCCTTCACTCTGATGATGGTTTCTTAAGTGTTGATGAAGGAATGCCAGACATTTCCTGCCCTAAAACAATGACCAGCAGGAACTGAGCTGTAACTGGGAAAGCTGGGTGAAAACCAGTATGGCTGACATTACGGCTCCTGGATGAATCCCAGTTGACTCCCGGCCTACCAGCCATGTCCATGGTCAACCAGCTTTCCCAGTAACTGATAATTGGAAGGCCTCCTTCTCCCTGGGTCGGGCCCTGCGGCTGATAACATCTGGTTGATACATTTGCAGCATTTTGTATCTTCTCCTGGAGTTTTTCTTCCGCCGCCGCGGCGCTTGATGCTTTACTTGTGACGGGGGTTGGTGGTGTATTGGGGAAGGGGGTTGCTGGGTCTTGTAGTGCGGGTGTCTATACAAAGTCTCGCCCCTCCGAGGGTTAATTCCTAGTTTTCCCTTCTGTTTTAGAAAAAAGCCATTGGTCAGGAGCTGTTTGATCAGATCATGTACCACCTGGACCTCATCGAGATCGATTACTTCGGGTTACAGTTCATGGATTCAGCACAAGTAGCGGTAAGTTGGGGTCTTGAGGGGGGGGGGGCGCCCAGTTGGGGTGTTGGAGCCCCCCCTCTTGTACTTGATTCGGTATATTCGGTGCAGTGTACGGATTTGCCCAGACTTGCAGCAATTAACCATTTCTGTTCCAGTGAGATAACTTTGTTCTGTGGCCCCAGCGCTCACGTTCTCAGTGCCAGGCTGGTGCGGTGCAGGCCCCGGGTGGGGGAGGCTGGGGGGGGTGAGGCGCTCCGGCTGTTTTTCTTCATCTAGGAGCCTGTTTTCTTTCATCTCCTCCACATTCCTGGGCTGGAATTGAGCAGCTCGGAGACAGGCACCGAGAGGTGCGGGGGTCCCCCTCCTCCTGTGGGAGCAAAGTGAGGGCTGGGAAGGGTCAAGTGACAACCTCAGGAAGCAAAGCGGAGTGGGATCCGGAACTTTATAATCAGCTGATAGAATTAGAACAAATAATACCACCGCCTCATACCGTGTGCCTCCTCTGCGCTGAACCATCAGACGCCACGCGACCGCCGAGGTATCGGATCCTGGAAGCTGCGCCGTGCGGCTTCCATGGATCCCACAGGTGACGATTGCATTGAGATCTGGGAATTTGGAGACAAGTCACCACCTTGATCTCATTGTCATGTTCCTCATTCCTGACTCAGCTGAGCATGCATGCAGGCCTCAGCCGAGCATGCATGTGTTTTCACTAAGGAGAGGCGGTTAAGGTATCTGTGGTGTTACATAGGACTGCTGGAAAACCTATTGTGTTATCTCTAGCAATGAAAGGGTATATTACAGGCAAATCTTCTGCCCGATAATCGCTAACGAGCGTTCCTATGAAGTCTCGTTATCCTCTTGCAGTCTAATACTGCTGAAAGATCTGGATTTGCCGCCGGCACAGCGCGGTCCTGCATGTAATGGCATCTGGCGTCTGTCAGGAGGGAAGCGTTCCCTCCCAGCAATCACTTTCAGCACTGGGTGTCTAATACACCCTGTGGAGACAGACTCAGCTCTGCTACATCCTGTAGTTTCTGTAGTGTAGTCCCCATCGCTGTCCTCCATCTGATGTTTTTATCCCCGTTGACCGTCCTCGCGCGTACCTGCGATCTCCCCGCTGTACACGGGGTGGAACCGCGGTCCGGGACGGGCACTCGGGCTGCCCCCATACACATTAGATTATTATGTTCTAGCATCTGACCCCAAATACTGATGTCCCCGAACGAGGTGTAAGGGCGCTGCCCCGTATCTATGACATGCTGCTCGCCATCTCGGCAATTTGGCGCAGTTTACTTGACCTCGCTTATTTTTGTCGTTCTTCTCATGGCGCCGTCAGTAAGATTTCCTCGGGTCTCCTCCATAAACCTCCTGCCGATTCCTCCGGATCCTCAATGTAACTTTATTTCTAATTGTCTCGTAAACATTGTAACGATTTACTGAACCACGAGTTAACTCTTCCCCTCCCGGTCTCTCCACAGCACTGGCTGGACAACACCAAGAGCATCAAAAAGCAGGTGAAGAGTAAGTACAGCGCCCGTCTCGCTGCAGATTGGGGCACCCGTCCTATCAGTGCTGTATTAGGGGTGCCCTGCAAAATGGCAGTCACACCTGGAATTGGTGTCATGTCCCCTTTAAGAGACCTTGAACTTGGCCTAATCCTGTCTGGTCCATATGCTGCGCCGCCGCAGGCGCCCATCACGTCCCTGACATTACAGTAAATTACCGTCCGCTCTGCCACCTTGGTGCGGGGGAGGGGGCCGGAGGAATGCCATGCTTGATGAGCACAATTATTGGTCACATCCATGTAAAATGACTTAATTGGGCGAAGGTCGTTCTGCATTCCTCATTCTCTGACGCCTGAAATTAGGGGGCAGCTGAGGTCACGATCGGCGGCCAGTCACATGACCCCACCTGCAGACCCGCGGCGGTTAGGGGCCCTTTAATTTATCTGTTGAATATATTGGGGATGGTAGTTCCCTGCAACTATTAGAACTGGAATCAGTAAAACTGCAAATCCTTTAATTTGCCTTATACTCCAGTCACATCCAGAGCTGCGTCCACCAAGCTGCTGACCCCCGCACGGCTTTCAGGCTGCAAGGCGGCAAACCTTCCCGGTAAAATTAGTAGCAGGTAAGCGGCGGTCTGGCGTGGACGGGCCCCGTGTATTCTGTGCATGCCCCTGGTCTGTGTAGAGCATGCTCAGCTGCAGTGCATTGTGGGAAGTGTAGCGTCCTTTCTATTTAGTAGCCCGTGCGGACAGGTATGAACAGAGGCCAGGACGCAAATATATATTGATGTGGAAAAAACGTGCCAGAAAAGAAGCGCGCCGCAAGATTTTGACTGCAGCTCTGGGTGTGACTGGAGTATAACGTGGTTTATTGGAGCCGATTAGCGATCTGTAGATGGCACGGAAAGCCTTGGATGCCGCGACAAGTAAGGAACTAAGAGCTGGCACCAGCCGTGTGGGGGGAGGGGCGTTTGTTGTTTTGGGCAGAGTTCCCCTTTAATGATGACATTTATATTTTGCAATAATCTGCATGGCCCCGTTCCCTGCCGCCGCGCAGCTGTACGGCTTCATAACTCCGGATTAATCTGCTTGTGTCCGGTTTAATTGTATAATTGTGGAGGCTGAGATGATGCTGACGCGGGGTGAGTGCAGGGCGAGCGCGGGGCGAGTGCGGGTCACTGCTTCTGCCGGGGTCCATCACATTCACCTGACGCTCGATGTTTCTCCTGCAGTCGGCCCACCGTACTGTCTGCACATGCGCGTCAAGTTCTACTCCTCCGAGCCCAACAACCTGCGGGAGGAGCTCACCAGGTCAGTATCACAGGGTGGGCTTAGATACAGTATCACACGGGATGGGGATTAGATACACAGCTCAGCAGACAGTATCACACATGATAGGATTAGATACACAGCTCAGCAGACAGCATCACACATGATGGGATTAGATACACGGCTCAGCAGACAGTATCACACGGGATGGGATTAGATACACGGCTCTGCAGACAGTATCACACATGATGGGATTAGATACATCATCTGAAGTTGGTAGCGGTGTATCGCTCTTCTTCCTTTGTACATTATTTATTTTTTTAGGTCATTTTCTCGTAATTTCCTCACTCATTTGATTTTCTTTCTTTTTTTTTTTTTTTTCTCCTCAGATATTTGTTTGTTCTGCAACTAAAACAAGATATTCTCAGTGGAAAGTAAGTGCCCCCCCCCGCTCCATGTTCACTATGTATTTTTACTCATGGTCTATATAAAGTGAAAATCCTTCTGTAAGGAAAGGGTTAATTGTACAGTGTATTTTGTGGAGACAAGGAACTATAAACTAATCTATTGATATATAATGGTCTCTTTAAAGGGCCACTCCTCCCAGAATGAGGGCCCCTGCACACAGCCGTAAAGCTCGGCGGCCTCTATACAACGTCTCCCAGTTGCCCTTGGAAAAAGTTTTACGCCGATTGTATCCGGTCCGGACAATCCTGTGTGAGCGGCACGGATCTGATCGTTACATTGTATCAGCCCACAGAGGATTGTCTGGACAAGATACAAGTGTAACGAACCCTCAGCTGCAAGAATCATTAGGCCAAAAAAACGGTTGTTACTTTTGTATGTAAACAAGAATGCTTCCATTCATTGACAACAGGCAGAGTTCTTGAAAAGGGAGAATTAAAGCGCAAAGTCTGTAAAAAGTTTGATTGTTTGTTTCATTCTGCAAGGATTGAGCTTCACTCGCGTAAATCTCTAAGTTGGCGCCATGACATGCGCAGCGTCACTGACACAATGGGGGGGGGGTGATTATATTTTCCCTTTTTGTGTGGTTTTTATTTTTTTTTACATTTCCTTAAAGGGACAGCAGCACCTGTTGTACCTGGGATGTAGCATCGTCCTGATGCCATTTGCTGTCTTTGTCTTCCAGGCTGGAGTGCCCGTTCGACACTGCTGTGCAGCTGGCGGCGTACACGCTCCAAGGTAAGCGCTAGAGGCGGGGGCACTGGTACCCCATCCCTGCACTGACTGCACATGGGTCACACGTAGGTGTATTCTGTGCCCGGCACCCCTTTGGTGAGCACATTGGGGGTGTTGCCTGGTGCCGGTAAGCCCCCTGTCTGGCTCTGGGCTCATAAGGAGATTGTGTTGAGATGAGACGGGACGTTAATCCGGATTTGGCTGCGTTGGCGCTGGCTCCCGGGAGACATGATATTTCCAGAGGAATCCTGTGTTAACCTTTCGTCTATCAGCGCGTGGGGAATTAACCCCTTGTACCCAGACTGCCCCGAACGCTGCCGGCCACCTCGGGGTGCGTTTTTGATGATTCCAGTGTGGGGCCGTGTTGCATCTCTATGGGTCCTTGTGGGGATAACCAGCGCTGGGCCCCCGTGATGTCCTATTTAGGGCCCCGTGAGACACTTCAGTCCTTATTTTTCTCTTCCTCCAGGTGAACTCGGAGATTTTGACCCCACGGAGCACACGCTGGACTTGGTGTCGGAGTTTCGCTTTGTACCCACGCAGACGGAGGACATGGAGCTCGCCGTGTATCAGAAGTGGAAGGAGTTCAGGTAGCGTCTTTTATAAATCCGGACCTTGTGGGTTACATCACGTCTTATACTCCAGTCACATCCAGAGCTGCATCAATATTCTGCTGCGTCATGGAGGACCCATCCCCGGCAGCGCGTCTCCTCCCTCCGCGCGCTGCATTGCATTGTGGGAGAAGTTTACATTAATACCGGGTTCCGTTCTCCTCCTCCAGGGGTCAGACGCCCGCCGAGGCCGAAACGAATTATCTGAACAAAGCCAAGTGGCTGGAGATGTACGGCGTGGACATGCACATCGTGAAGGTGAGCGCCGCCATCTGCTGCACGAGTCCTTTCAGCGGAGAGGTTTCCCCGAAGATGAGCGGCGCCTGAGCTCTTCTAATGTAACATCCACTTCATGGTTGTATAAACCTTAGATCTGTAGACCAGGGATCTGCTGCCTGTTGTGAAACTACAACTCCCAACATGTTATAAATGATCCGGGCTGTGTAACGCTAACACAGAAAGGTTTGCAACCCAGACATATTTATGCTATTCATAGCTTGCTGTACAGGTGTCAGTCTTCACTGCAGTCCTAGTATTCTATTCATAGAGAAGAACCGAAAAACCTTAAATACATGATGCAAAGTATTGTGGCAGCTGCAGTCAGTGTGGCCCCCAGGGGTCCCCTGAGTGTCTGCACTTGGTACTGACCCCTCTTCCTCCACCCCTGCTGTGTCTTGCACAGGCTCGAGACGGCAACGACTATCAGCTGGGACTGACCCCGACAGGAGTTCTGGTATTTGAGGGGATCACGAAGATCGGCTTGTTCTTCTGGTGAGTCTTGTACGCAGCGCTCTTCTGCGGGTTTGGTTTTTAGGGAATTATGGGATTGCGCAGAATCGGTGACGCCGGACCCCAGCGGCTGAATCTAGCATCGGGGGCCCGGCTAACTTTTTCTGTGGTCCCAGTTTTAAAGTTTTCCATTTTGGGTGTGGACTTGCCGCTGTTGTGCCTTGTGGGAGATGTAGGGGAGCTCGGCTGGCGTGTGTCTGTCAGGGGGTGAGATCTCCCAGGGGAGCACTTTAGGGCACGCATGGCGCACGTTCTGTGGGGCAGACGGATATGTGACTCCATAGCGTCCAATGGGAGTATTAGTCTGACCAGTCATGTGTTGTAGTCCATCGTCCCATTGCTGCACCTATTGATGGGGGTTGTAATATCGCACTCTGCCACCAGGGGGCAGCACAGTCTCCTGCGCTCGTCACACCCCATCCTTTACATAAGGTGACACATTCTTCAGGAATGAGGACGCTTGCCACATCTCCTGAAATATGTGAAATCGGATCGTCCCGTGACCCTCCCCGTCCTCTGCAGAGAGACACCAGGGGGCGCTCCTCCACGACACAAGGAAGTGTCTGCCAGGACAGATATAGGGGAGTGTGTGGAGCGCCATTCCTCAGCCGCGCTTCCTGCCCTTACAGGATCTGATACATTGTAACAAACTGCTGCGAACCATGATGAGAGATTATTAGATCACAGTTCCTTTAGTCCGGCACTGCGCCCCCTAATCCAGATGACAGCGCTGCGGATTATCGGACACTTACCGAGAGATTTCTAGTGTTCTGTGGCTTTATAATAGACATTGTGTTTAAATTCCCAACATTCTCAAGATCTGTGCTTGCTGTCGGTGAAAGGGACAAAGCTGAAAACCTGCCCTGATCTAATATTTCTCACAGCTGAGGGTTTGTTACAGTCACATCCAGTGCAGACAATCCTCCTGTGTGCACAGATCTCTCTTCTGTCCTGATGGTTTGTTACAGTGTATCAGTCTGAAGTCCAGGCTCTATTGCTTGCAGAGGGTTGTCTAGACTGAACACAACTGTGACAAACCCTCAGCTGTGAGAAGTATTGGCTCAGGATTAGGTTTTGAGACTTGTGCAAACAGGAATGTTTCCATTCACTGACAGCAAGCAAGAAGAATCTTAAACTATGAGTTGTACAACTTATTAGACAATGCCCTGGATGTAAAAAGGGGTCTCCAGAAATGTACAAATCGCGGTTTAGCTTGTGCCGCCCTTATTTACTCCTCTATCTGATAATCTGGCACCTGTCAGATTAAAGGAATTTATTGTAACTCCGCCTTCTGCGCTCATTCCCAATCTTCTCTCGTAGGCCCAAAATAACTCGTCTGGACTTCAAGAAGTCGAGATTGACGCTGGTCGTGGTTGAGGATGATGAGCAGGTGAGGGAGTGAAGGGTCGGCCCTGGCCGGTAACATGGCAACTCGCTGAGCTGTGTCCTAAGTGTCATTGTTGTTCTGGCCGCTAGAGGGCGCTGCTCTGGAGGCATTTAGAGTCTTGGAGTGGGTACAGAATAAGCACTGCACCCAGTCTTCCATGTTTCTAAATACGTCCCTTTAAGGGCCCGG
The DNA here is from genome assembly GCA_033119425.1 of Bufotes viridis. NCBI lineage: Eukaryota > Metazoa > Chordata > Amphibia > Anura > Bufonidae > Bufotes > Bufotes viridis. The sequence continues at coordinate 158,047,987 of CM065595.1, forward strand.
TGATGTAGTGGGCCCACTTGTGACTAATTGTACCCTCCTTATTTAAAGGGCAAGGAGCAGGAACACACGTTTGTGTTCAAAATGGATCATCCCAAGGCGTGCAAGCATCTGTGGAAGTGTGCGGTGGAGCACCACTCCTTCTTCCGTCTCCGGGGGCCCACGCAGAAAGGCTCCAGCCGCTCCAGCTTTATACGGCTGGGGTCACGGTTCAGATACAGGTGTGCAGCGTTACATACACACACAGTGCAGCTATACGGGTTCATACCTGGACGGCCTTCAACAGGGCTGCGCATTATTGCACACACAGTGCAGCTATACGGGTTCATACCTGGACGGCCTTCAACAGGGCTGCACATTATTACACACACAGTGCAGCTATACGGGTTCATACCTGGACGGCCTTCAACAGGGCTGCACATCATTACACACACAGTGCAGCTATACGGGGTCATACCTGGACGGCCTTCAACAGGGCTGCGCATTATTACACACACAGTGCAGCTATACGGGTTCATACCCGGACTGCCTTCAACAGGGCTGCACATCATTATACACACACAGTGCAGCTATACGGGGTCATACCCGGACTGCGCAGTGACTGCTCCTATCTGCCAGCTGTTTTCCGGGTAATAAACGCCCCGCTGTCCATTGTAGCAGTCGGAGTTCCTCTTTATTCCTTGTGGTCTTCAGGTTCTCACTTTCTGTTTCTTTACAGCGGGAAAACCGAATACCAGACGACGAAATCCAGCAAACCGCGGCGTTCTTCGTCCTTCGAGCGCAGACCCAGCAAACGCTACTCGCGGAGAACCCTGTTAAATCGAGGTGAGATGAAAGTGGCGTGATGATGGAAGCCGCGCAGATTCCGCCACCGCCGTCTGGCCACGGTTCTGACTCTGCATCGCTTTACTGCCTGCTGTGCGATCATTAAAGCTGCAGAGTCTAATTTTACTTTTATTCTCCGTTCACAGCTCACGCTCAGAGACCCGACCTGATTCAGTAAGTACAGAGCCTTCCTTCTCCTGCGGCTGGGGGAGCTCCGCGTCTTTAACCCCGTCTTTCTTCTTCTCTTGCCTCCAGCGCTGACAGAGCGGAGCGTGCAGTCCACCCCAATGGAGCTCAGCCGGTATGAGAACATGGCGTCTGCCCCGAGTGCTGTGCCTGGTATACCGCAAAATCTGATAGTCCGCCATCATCCGGCGGGTTAACGATGTAGTGGGAGCGCCGGTCCCCAGTGTGCGGAGGAGCCATCTGGACCGGCCGCTGAGGGGAGCGGACGAATATGTCAGTGTGTGGCGGTTATCCGGCTGCGATCCAGAAGATGGCGGATTATCAGAATTGATTCCTATAGTCCAGGAAAAGCGGCGTCTGCTGTAAAGTGATTGTAAACAGATTGAGGCTACATTCACACGAACGGACACCGACCCATGTGCGTTCCGCAATTTGCGGACAAGAATAAGACCTGTTCTATATTTTTTTTTATTTTTTTTTTGGCGGGGCCGCGGCACAGAGCGACGGATGTGGACAGCACGCGGTGTGCTGTCCGCATCTTTTTCTGCCCCATAGAAATGAATGGGTATGCGCCCGTTCCGCAAAATTGTGGAAAGCTGTGGACTCATTCATACATCGTTTGAATGTAGCCTTATGAAGAGACTGTATCACACATAATGGGCTTAGATACGGAAGCTCAGTACAACAATTCATAGGATTAGATACACAGCTCCGTAAACAGTATTGCACATGATAAGATTAGATACAGTAGCTCATTAGACTGTATCACATGATCATGGATACAGTGGCTCAACAAAGTATCACGATAGGATTGGATACGCAGCTCTGCCGACAGTATCACACATAATAGGTTTAGATACATTGTCTCTCCAGCACAGTACCCCACATGATGGGATTAGATACATTGGCCCAGCAGCACAGTATTCCACACTGTAGGCTTAGATACAGTGGCTCAGCCGCACAGTATTCCACACTGTAGGCTTAGATACAGTGGCTCAGCAGCACAGTATCACACATTGTAGGCCTGGATACAGTGGCTCAGCCACACAGTATCACACATTGTAGGCTTAGATACAGTGGCTCAGCCGCACAGTATCACACATTGTAGGCTTAGATACAGTGGCTCAGCCGCACAGTATCCCACATGGTAGGCTTAGATACAGTGGCTCAGCAGCACAGTATCCCACATGGTAGGCTTGGATACAGTGGCTCAGCAGCACAGTATCCCACATGGTAGGCTTAGATACAGTGGCTCAGCAGCACAGTATCCCACGTGGTAGGCTTAGATACAGTGGCTCAGCAGCACAGTATCCCACGTGGTAGGCTTAGATACAGTGGCTCAGCAGCACAGTATCCCACGTGGTAGGCTTAGATACAGTGGCTCAGCAGCTGTACTATAACTCGTTGTTTGTATCACAGGTTTGGCCCATGAAGCCGTCCGCTCGCCCGGCGCCCTCTGTCCCTGCACAGCCGTCACTTTTTGAGATTGGGACCCTTCATCAGAGTCCAGGAGGCCACCACCCCGAGAAGAAATGGTTTGTCTTTTCTCTATTGTTGCCTTTTGGCTCCCGAGATTCACGGTGGTCGCCGCCGCCGCCATCGACTATCCGGGTGTCAGAAGCAGTTTCTTTCATTATACATTATAGTCGTCCTTAAAGGGGTAGTCCCAAATATCCTGCCGTACGACGTGATAAGAGCCTGATCTGACCGTCCGATGTATGGAAATCTCCTGATGGGGACAATCTCCTATTCGTTATATTTGGGGGTGACCTCGTGGCCGCTGTCCACGGATGGGCAGTGGGCACCACTAGTTGGATAATGCCCATCTTTGGGACGACCCCTTTAATAGACCTAGTAATGGACAATCACCGTCATCACCCTGGAGACAGTTCCCGACTGGTGGATGCGCCCTCTAGATCTGTGTGTCTAACCTGCTCGGGGGCGATCACACGGTGTGAATACTCCCTAAGAAACAGCGGACCGAAGATCATGTACTTGGTGTTAAAGGAATTGTACAGGGTAAAAAAATGGCCGCTTTCAGCAAGAAATGGCGCCACACCTGACCACAGGTTGTGTTTGGTATTGCAGCTTAGCCCCATTTGCTCCACTGGAGCCGCAGTACCAGACACAACCCATGGACAGGGGCAGTGCTTTTTTGCCACGAACCAGCCACGTTTCTCTAACCCTGACCGCCCCCCCCCCCCCTATATTTCCGGACACGTCATGTGTACATAAAGCCTCATCTTTTCTGCAACTTTCTAATAGAGTTTATGTTTCAGTTTCTCACCGGTTTCAAAATCTCTGCTTGATGACGGAAAAAGGCACCATCTCTTACATTCCAAAATTTTTTTACATTTCTTTTTATAACAAATATGAATAAAGTCTCCCATATACGTCAAAAACATGGGGGGGGGGGGGGCCTAATAATATATTTTCCTAAAATGCCATAAAACCAAAATGACATTCTCGTGAAGAGGTGAGGAGATCAATGGGAGCCGCGAGGTGTCGTGCCCACGTTTCTCATGTATCCGTCTTCTATTCTATTTACAGTCAAAAATGTAGAAACAGTTATTATTATATCGGCCCAAAATGTTGCAGATTGTTGCATCCCCTCCACATGTGACTTCTTTACAGTGACCTCTATTACTGCCGCCCACCTCGTCCCCGAAACCTGCACCGTTCTCCATCTTTATTTGTGGTGTATAATATAAATTATTTATATTACAACATTGTGTCACTTCTCCATCTTTACTGACGAATATTTATTTATTTAAGCCACGCCATAAACTCTCTTTCCAGAATATTTACAAGATCCTTTTAACCCCTTGAGGACATCTACTGTACATTGCGCCCGCTCTGGAATGGGCTCCATAGCCACAGCTCCCGGGGTCTGAATGGCTCCCACATGGCGATCCATCGGACCGGCGTCCGGCCAGCGTCGCGCAAGGTCTTGACCCCGGAGTTGGAAACTTTAATAGGACCCTGTGTTCTCGACACCAAACCTCAATCCATTTCTGAGCAGACTTTGGCGCTCCTCTCCCTCTGCGCTCCTCTCCCTCTGCGCCTTCCCAAATCCCCACATTTCTTCATTGTGAAAAACGACGCATCGAAACACAAACCGTTTTGGAAAGTTGCAGAAATTCCAGGCTTTATGTACATCGGACAGGAATAAGAGGAGCTCTGCGCCGCGGCTGAAACTGCCCCCTGGACTATCGCAGGCGTCTGACGCGGCATTGGGGGCAATTATATATATAAAATTTTTTTTTTTTTGTACAACTTTCAGCCACGTTGCAGCTCTTGTCTAGAAGCGAGGGATCTCATGTTCTCCACTGATGAGGGTGATTGTTCTGATGTTAGGTTCGCTGTGATCTGTTGTAGGTTTTCTAGTTTCACGTCCTGATCACTGGGGGTGGCGGGGGAGGGGCGCGGGTTCTGTGATTTCCTGTAGTATTTCGGGTGTCGCTGTCTCTGTGCTGCGCTGCTTTCTCACCAATCAGACCTTGCTGCTTGTGGTGGTGGGGGGCTGCTGGAGGCTTGGGGTCCTGTGGATATGGATATCGGCTGCGATCTTCTCTGGTATCTGTATCGTTGTGTCCTCTGATCTCGCCTCTCTGCTCCACATTGTGATTTTTGGGACTTGATTCCTGTAATCTTTCACCTTCGCTGCCAATCACTGGAAACGTACGAGCTGATCCTGCAGAGAAGCGAGGAATCAATGATCGGCCGAGGAAGAGGTTCTGATCGATCCAATCAATCATCCGCGATCCAGTCTGACTAATCAATAGCTCGTACACTGATCGCCCATTGTTAATGATCTTTTCTGAGGATCCAGCTGTCAGTGATCCAGTCTGAGTAATCAATAATGCAGACAATCCATTCTGATCAATAATCCGTCCAGATGAAGAAGTTGGGAATCAAATGTCCATAATAATCAGTGATCTGATCAATTAAAAGGATTTCCTGAGATGGTGATACTGATGACCTATCTTCGGGATAGGTCTTGAGTATGTGATAGGTGGGGGTCTCGCACCCGGGACCCCCACCGATCAGCTCTGCGAGAAGGCACCGGCTCCTGTGAGCGCCCCGGCCTCCTCCCTGCGCACAGCGCCGTACGTTGTATAGTGGTTGTGCCTGGTATTCAGCTCAGCCCCATTCACTTCTGAGCCTGGCCTAGACCCTTGTGACCAATGAACGTGACGTCTCTGGCCGAGGAAGAGCTGAGAGAAGGCCGCAACGCCACAGCTGATCGGTGGGGTCCCAGATGTCGGACCACCACCAATCGGATACTGGTGACCTATCCTGAGGATAGGTTATCAGTATTAAAATGTCAGAAAACCCCCTTTAATTGTCTAAGATTGGATTGAAGCAACTAAAACGTAGTGATCCATCAGTGATCTGGTCTCAGTGATCCAGTGCAAGTAGGGATCAATCAGTGATCCAGTCTAAATAATGAATTGCCAATTGTGGCATCTAAACAATGATCAGTGAGGGTAGATTCTCACATGGTGGCTGTGAAATGGCTCCTTGTTTGGCTACATAATTAACAGATCCTAGTAATCCTGTGATCTGATCCTCATACTTTTGTGATCTGGACCTAGACCTCCTGTGATCTGTTCCGCATAGTTCTGATCTGATCCTAGTAATCCTGTGATCGATCCCCCATACTTCTCTGATCTGATCCTAGTAATCCTGTGACCGATCCCCCATACTTCTCTGATCTGATCCTCATAATCCTGTGATCGATCCCCCATACTTTTGTGATCTGGACCTAGACCTCCTGTGATCTGTTCCGCATAGTTCTGATCTGATTTAATGGTGGATCTTCTGATCGATGATTTGCTCTCAGTTCCATCCTGCAGAAAATGATGACCTTCGGGAGCGGCAGTGATCGCCGACTCTCCCTCCTCTCCGCATCCTTCCCTTCTTCGCTTTTCTCTCGGTTGCAGTTCTCCTCGCACTTTTCTCAGTTGTTTTATTGATATTAATCTTCAGTCTTTGAATAAAACAACCTCAGGCCTCCAGGCGCCTCGCAGGACGGTGGAAGCCACTGGAAGCCGCAGTCCTCCTCCTCCTCTGCGCTGCTGGCGGACAGAAGCTACACCCACTCTGCGCATCGGCACAATGTGAGGAATGCCGGAAAACCGATTGAGCTCCACAGTCTGAATCCTCGGGATGCCATGACGGAATTATAAGATGTGTAACTGCGGCGATCCTGTAGATATCTTTATGTATCAAGGATAGAAGATCCATTGTCTTTACCGTTCTGGAAGACTCCGCCCCTCAGCTGATGATGTCACTTCAGTCCCTATTGATACTGGACCTTGAACTCTCATGAAGAGCTCCGCCCCTCGCCTGACTGATATGATACATTTTATGATGTCAGCGAACATGTTACAACGTTGCCTTTATCCCTGTAGGTTTTGGGGCGAAGGATATGGAGTCCACATGAGAAATGAGGGGCCCTTCCCCTGGAAGGCAAAGGGGTCATTAGAAAATTCTGGTGCGGAAAATGATGGCGTCTATAAACTTTGTAAAATGTGCGGTTTTTCATTAGTGATGTGGAAGCGTGTGGCGGTCTTATTGGGACCTGCCCCTATCTCAAGTACGGGGCCCCACCACGCATGGAGGAAGCCACACAGGTGCAGTGTGCCCTGCACTTACAGCGGGGCCCCGTTCTTGAGATGGGTGCGGGTCCCACCTATAAGACGTCTACAGCATATCCTGTCTGTCATAAATGTCCAGACAACCCCATAATCTAAGACCGGGCACCTTCCTAATAAGGAAGAGCAACTGATTTCAGCTCTGAGGTCCTCTGCAGTGCAGTCACCACCAGTCATCAAATCTGAGCCAAGTGATGCCAGACAAGAATTATGGACGCTTAACCCCCCCCCCCCCCCCTCACCAATTCACAAAAACGTATGAGGCAGGAATGGCATTGAATTCCCCAGGAGTGGGGACATTTTTTCCAAGGTTTCCTTGCAATGGTAAGGTTGAGAAATGGTGCTCTGGCGATCTGTATATTTAGGGGTCAGAGCTTCAAATCCTACAGCCACCACTAGAGGGAGCTCACTACATATAGATTATACAGCCACCACTAGAGGGAGCTCACTACATACAGATTATACAGTCACCACTAGAGGGAGCTCACTACATACAGATTATACAGTCACCACTAGAGGGAGCTCACTACATACATATTATACAGTCACCACTAGAGGGAGCTCACTACATACATATTATACAGCCACCACTAGAGGGAGCTCACTACATACAGATTATACAGCCACCACTAGAGGGAGCTCACTACATACAGATTGCACAGCCACCACTAGAGGGAGCTCACTACATACAGATATATACAGCCACCACTAGGGGGAGCTCACTACATACAGATTATACAGCCACCACTAGAGGGAGCTCACTACATACAGATTATACAGTCACCACTAGAGGGAGCTCACTACATACAGATTATACAGCCACCACTAGAAAGAGCTCACTACATACAGATTATACAGCCACCACTAGAGGGAGCTCACTACATACAGATTGCACAGCCACCACTAGAGGGAGCTCACTACATACAGATATATACAGCCACCACTAGGGGGAGCTCACTACATACAGATTATACAGCCACCACTAGAGGGAGCTCACTACATACAGATATATACAGCCACCACTAGAGGGAGCTCACTACATACAGATATATACAGCCACCACTAGAGGGAGCTCACTGTATACAGATTATACAGCCACCACTAGAGGGAGCTCACTACATACAGATATATACAGCCACCACTAGGGGAGCTCACTACATACAGATTATACAGTCACCAGTAGGTGGAGCTCGGAAGTTTACTGCAGACTGTTTATACATTGAACTCAATAACACAGACTGCAGTGAGCTCCCCCTAGTCATAGTCATAGAATTACGTTATGATCGGTGGTAACGGAATCCATAACGCAATTCTGCTTTTACCACCAAACGAAGTGTGAAGAATGTCAAAATATGAAATTTGCTTCTCTCTAGTTCTGACCTCTATAAAGTTCTATTATATAAATGAATGGATAAAAAATGTGAAACCTAAAAATGACAAGATAAATGGTGAAGAAAATGACATTTTTGTAAATACTGAGAGAATTTTTCTTCTTTTCCCCCGTGTCCTCATGATAACCCTTCCTGTCTGTTTGCTCCGAGCACTTGGTGTTATCAGGGGCTTCTGGCAGCCAATCAGAATCTATTTATTTTTTAAACTCGTATAGTGAAATCTAAGGACCGTTTTACCCGTGTTCAGTGCGGGAAATTGGCTCCGTGTGTCGGTAGTATTTCCCAGACTGAACGCTGCTCCTGTGACATGAACTCACAGCATTACAATGATTTATAATGCTGTGTGCTCCTGCCCAACATCGGCTGTAATGAACTGTACTAACTGCATTATTTGAGTACAGTTCATTACAGCCGAGGGCGGGCAGGAGCACACAGCATTATAAATCATTGTAATGCTGTGAGTTCATGTCACAGGAGCAGCGTTCAGTCTGGGAAATACTACTGACACACGGAGCCGATTTCCCGCACTGAACGCGCTCGTGAGAAATCGCCCTAACCCTGAGCTGCAGAGGACAGGAAGTGTTATCAGGGGGACGCAGCACAATTAAGACACTTAGTCATTTTTTTTTTTTTTCTGCTCCAACAAAAACAGCAAGACTTCTGTGTAAGCGCAATAAATGCAAATAAAATCCTGCCTGGGCCTGATGTTATTACCGCTTCCCTCGGAGGAGACGGGTACATGTGCGCCCCCTAGTCTGCTCGTCATCTCCCCCTGTGTCTGGAATAACTGAGCCATTGGCCCTGAGTGGCATCCTGGATCTCGCAGATCTCCTTGTGTGTCAGTATTTACTGTATTCTGGTATTCTATTCATGAATCAGGAGATGCTGGATGAGCACAGGTAAATTTCCCAGTGGAATAGTGGGAGGACAGCTTGAATGTGTGTCTGCAGAATCTATACCGTTCTTGGTACACAGCACCCCCTCCATAACACTCGGTCTGTGTGGATCCGTTGATGGCGGCGCAGTACAGGACAGCACTGAGCGCTGCTCCGGGGGTTGGTTCTCAGGGTTTACCTGCTGCCTCCACAGCTTTGTTAGTGTAACTGAGAGTCAGGAATCGCTGGAAAAGAAGCTGGACGAGCTCCTGGCGCTGCCGGTCACCATGGGCCCTGGAACCAGTCTGGAGCCCGGAATCCTGGCCTTCTCCAACCCCTGCGTAGAGGAAATGCCCGTCACACAGCCGGACGCCCCCCCAGGTAAGAGAAGTGGTGGATCTGTTCCCGGGAAAGCTGGGTGACGGTGAATGCAGCCTTCGGAGTGGGGGATGGGTCATCGGTTTTCGGATCACCCTTCACCCAACCGCCATAGGGGGCACTTAATGTCTCGTGTGTGATTTTTATAATCTGGTTTTTGTTTTCAGCCTTTGAAGATGCGACCGTAAAGCTGAATAACGTGGACGCCAGTGTGGCGGCCGTTCCTCCAGTGCGACTTAATATCAATGTGAACAAGCAGGTACAGGCGACTCCATGAGGCTAAGGCCTCATGCACACGACCGTTGTTTGTTTCCGCGATCCGTTTTTTTTCACGGATAGGATGCTTCCCCATTCATTTCAATGGGTCCGTCAAAAAATGCGGATGGTCAACCGTTTTTGTTCCGCAATAGTGGTCCGTGTTTGCATTCCGTCAAAAAAAGAGCATGTCCTATTTTTTTTTTCACGTTTGCGGAGAAGGATAGGCATTATTACAATGGATCTGCCATAAAAACGGATCCGTCAAAAAAAAGGTCAATCATCTGTTTTTTTTTGTGGACGCGGAAACAAACAATGGTCGTGTGCATGAGGTCTAATGAGTACAGAATTTAGGTTATTTTACCCCAGGCTCTATCCATTGCACCTTCACCCTGCCCTTTCCAGGTCCTTTGCCCCTTTTAACCCCTCCTGTGCCCCATGTCCCCCTCCCTTCAGCGCCCTTCATTTATTCCCCAACCCCATACATATGGACCCTGTCCATTCTATGCAGTTCAGTTTTCTGGTATAACCCCCATCATTGTCTCAGGAGGACCCTGTGAAGCTGCTGGAGAAATGTTTGAATAACATGGTGGAGGCTCCAGTATGGCCGCCCGCAGATATAAAGAGCAACATCCTGAAGGCTCAGGTGGAGGCCGGCCACAAGGTGACGTCTTATGGCTGGGGTTGGGGGGCGTCTGCATTTATGCAGTGTTACTGAGCCCCTAGTGCGATCTGTGGTAGATTACTCCATACTATTGGGGTAGCAGAGTTATGTTCACATTGTCTGACCCTGGGGCTTTCCATCTTCACAGAATATAGAAGATTTGGGGATCGGTCACAGGACTGTGAGCTCTGAGGAGATGCTTTCCAGGTAAGTGCCCCCCTGACCTCCCCCACCCTCATTTGTAGATCATCCTCCCCTCCCCCCAGAATCATGGCTCATGTTTGTCACAGGAGCGTCAGTGTCAAGATCAATAACCGCTCGCTGGTGCTGGAAAGTCCAGACGGAGAACCACAAATCCCAGCACAGACCATCTTCATAGCGTGAGTAATGCCCTGCGTATTCCATACCCTTACCCGCTTCTCATGCCTCTCACACCTGCCCTGCCCTTACCCCCACTTCACATGGCGCCTGCACCTTCCCTCTCCTCTGCCCTTAGCCTTCCTTCATACGGCTCCTGCACCTTCCCTTTCCTCTGCCCTTAGCCTTTCTTCATACGGCTCCTGCACCTTCCCTCTCCTTTGCCCTTAGCCTTCCTTCATACGGCTCCTGCACCTTCCCCATCCTCTGCCCTTAGCCTTCCTTCATACGCCTCCTGCACCTTCCCTCTCCTCTGCTCTTAGCCTTTCTTGATACGCCTCCTGCACCTTCCCTCTCCTCTGCCCTTAGCCTTCTTTCATACGGCTCCTGCACCTTCCCTATCCTCTGCCCTTAGCCTTGCTTCATAAGCCTCCTGCACCTTCCCTCTCCTCTGCCCTTAGCCTTCCTTCATACGCCTCCTGCACCTTCCCTCTCCTCTGCCCTTAGCCTTCCTTCATACGGCTCCTGCACCTTCCCTCTCCTCTGCCCTTAGCCTTCCTTCATACGGCTCCTGCACCTTCCCTCTCCTCTGCCCTTAGCCTTCCTTCATACGGCTCCTCTACCTTCCCTCTCCTCTGCCCTTAGCCTTCTTTCATACGGCTCCTGCACCTTCCCTCTCCTCTGCCCTTAGCCTTTCTTCATATGGCTCCTGCACCTTCCCTCTCCTCTGCCCTTAGCCTTTCTTCATACGGCTCCTGCACCTTCCCTCTCCTCTGCCCTTAGCCTTCCTTCATACGCCTCCTGCACCTTCCCTCTCCTCTGCCCTTAGCCTTCCTTCATACGGCTCCTGCACCTTCCCTCTCCTCTGCCCTTAGCCTTTCTTCATATGGCTCCTGCACCTTCCCTCTCCTGTGCCCTTAGCCTTTCTTCATACGGCTCCTGCACCTTCCCTCTCCTCTGCCCTTAGCCTTCCTTCATACGCCTCCTGCACCTTCCCTCTCCTCTGCCCTTAGCCTTCCTTCATACGGCTCCTGCACCTTCCCTCTCCTCTGCCCTTAGCCTTCCTTCATACGCCTCCTGCCCTTCCCTCTCCTCTGCCCTTAGCCTTCCTTCATACGCGCTCCTGCACCTTCCCTCTCCTCTGCCCTTAGCCTTCCTTCATACGCCTCCTGCACCTTCCCTCTCCTCTGCCCTTAGCCTTCCTTCATACGCCTCCTGCACCTTCCCTCTCCTCTGCCCTTAGCCTTCCTTCATACGCCTCCTGCACCTTCCCTCTCCTCTGCCCTTAGCCTTCCTTCATACGCCTCCTGCACCTTCCCTCTCCTCTCCCTTAGCCTTCCTTCATACGGCTCCTGCACCTTCCCTCTCCTCTGCCCTTAGCCTTCCTTCATACGCCTCCTGCACCTTTCCTTTCCTCTGCCCTTAGCCTTCCTTCATACGGCTCCTGCTACCTTCCCTCTCCTCTGCCCTTAGCCTTGCTTCATAAGCCTCCTGCACCTTCCCTCTCCTCTGCCCTTAGCCTTCCATCATACGCCTCCTGCACCTTCCCTCTCCTCTGCCCTTAGCCTTCTTTGATACGGCTCCTGCACCTTCCCTCTCCTCTGCCCTTTGCATTCCTTCATAAGCCTCCTGCACCTTCCCTCTCCTCTGCCCTTAGCCTTCCTTCATACGGCTCCTGCATCTGTCCTCTCCTCTGCCCTTAGCCTTCCTTCATACGCCTCCTGCACCTTCCCTCTCCTCTGCCCTTAGCCTTCCTTCATACGGCTCCTGCACCTTCCTTCTCCTCTGCCCTTAGCCTTCCTTCATACAGCTCCTCCACCTTCACTTTCCCCTGCCCTTAGCCTTCCTTCATACAGCTCCTGCATCTTCCCTCTCCTCTGCCCTTAGCCTTCCTTCATACAGCTCCTCCACCTTCACTTTCCCCTGCCCTTAGCCTTCCTTCATACAGCTCCAGCCCCTTCCCTCTACTCTGCCCTTAGCCTTCCTTCATACGGCTCCTGCACCTTCCCTATCCTCTGCCCTTAGCCTTCCTTCATACGGCTCCTGCACCTTCCCTCTCCTCTGCCCTTAGCCTTCCTTCATACGGCTCCTGCACCTTCCCTCTCCTCTGCCCTTAGCCTTCCTTCATACGGCTCCTGCACCTTCCCTCTCCTCTGCCCTTAGCCTTCCTTCATACGGCTCCTGCACCTTCCCTCTCCTCTGCCCTTAGCCTTCCTTCATACAGCTCCTGCACCTTCCCTCTCCTCTGCCCTTAGCCTTCCTTCATACAGCTCCTGCATCTTTCCTCTCCTCTGCCCTTAGCCCTCCTTCATACTTCTCCAGCCCCTTCCCTCTACTCTGCCCTTAGCCTTCCTTCATACGGCTCCTGCACCTTCCCTATCCTCTGCCCTTAGCCTTCCTTCATACGGCTCCTGCACCTTCCCTCTCCTCTGCCCTTAGCCTTCCTTCATACGGCTCCTGCACCTTCCCTCTCCTCTGCCCTTAGCCTTCCTTCATACGCCTCCTGCACCTTTCCTTTCCTCTGCCCTTAGCCTTCCTTCATAAGCCTCCTGCACCTTCCCTCTCCTCTGCCCTTAGCCTTGCTTCATACGCCTCCTGCACCTTCCCTCTCCTCTGCCCTTAGCCTTCCTTCATACGCCTCCTGCACCTTCCCTCTCCTCTGCCCTTAGCCTTCCTTCATACGCCTCCTGAACCTTCCCTGCTGTAAGAGCTTTAGGCCAGTTTGACTTGTGGTTTCCCGTCCTGATCTCTTGTAACGGGAACTTGCAGCATCATAATAACTTCTCATGCAGTGTGTCTCTGCCCCAACTCTGCTCTAATGATCTGTACTGACGGCATTATGTCAGTACGATTCGTTACTGCTGATCAGGCAGGAACACACAGCATGAGAAATCATTATCGTGCTGTGAGTTCCCGTTATAGAAGCTCGGGACGGGAAATCACGCTCCCACATAGGGTGTTTCTCGTAATGAACTCGTTCCTCTGTCTGACCACTATTGGTGGTCAGACCGGTCTTGCAAGATGCTGTGCAGTCTGAGATGTCGCTTAAATGCCTTCAGCTGTCTCTTGTGTACAGGAAGGTTACACAGGGCGCACCCAGGCAGCAGAATAACGCCGCTGTTCGCTGGTATCAGCCAACCTTCACTTTAGAAGACAATATTTTTATTTAATTTTTTTTCTGTAGAAATGTTGGGTCCCAGGAACTAAAGGAATCCAAATTCGACAGCGTGGTGATGTCTTCTACCCTGCCCCCCCCAGAGGAGGCCCCTCAAATCAAGGTGAAGTATAGCTTATAATGAGATTGCTGACAGTGAATGGAGAAAATCTTCACACCCAGGTGCAGACCTAATACGTCTCACAGCAGAGGGTTTGTTACAATTGTATCCAGGCCAGACAATCCTCTGATGTAAACATCCTGGACTTCAAACTGAAACACTGTAACTATCAGGACAGTAAGTTTTCACTAGTGATGAGATTGTCAAACATTGAAGCAGACCCTCAGCTGTGCGAACCCATTAATAATAACCCTGAATAGTAAGGCTACTTTCACACTTATGTTGTTGGATTCCGTCGCTGGAACTGCCTGACAGATCCAGAAATGACAAATGCATTGAAACACCGGATCCGTCACTCCGGTGTCATCCGGAAAAACGGATCCAGTATTTATTTTTTTTTTCACATTTTTAAAGGTCTGCGCATGTGCAGACCGGAAAACCAGATCTGTTTTTCCAGAACACTTGGTACAGGCTCCGGCATTAATGCATTTCACTGGAAATTAATGCCGGATCCGGCATTCCGGTAAATTTTCTGGAATTTTGGACAGGGAAAATACCGCAGCATGCTCCGGTATTTTCTCCGGCCAAATACCGTAAGAGTGACTGAACTGAAGACATCCTGATGCATCCTGAACAGATTGCTCTCCATTCAGAATGTATTAGGATAAAACTAGTGAGCCCCTAGGACGGAACCTAATAACGGAAAACTTTAATGCACGTGTGAAAAAAATTACAAAATAACTTCACAATAGTGTAGAGGGCAGTTATATAGGTATGGGTACGGGTCAGTAAATAAATGGGGCGGTTATCCCTAAATCTATAAATGGATTTCTATTAAAGGCTACGTTTTTAATAGGGTAGTAGTCTGTGAATCAGTGAATGGGAACAGAGTCTGTTGGGAAATTGCAGAAGTTTTCATTACACGGTGATTGAGCTTTAGTCGCACAAAACTGGACTCTGGCCCTTTAAAAGTGCGTTCCAGCAGGAAGAATTTGTCACCCATCTAGCAGTATGCATCTCTGCTACAGGCATTGAATGGAGCATCAGGGCACATGCCGGCCCGCCACTCCATTCAGACTCCTCCTGGTCTTGTGGCTGGGGGGGGTGATCGGTGGGGGGCTGATAGATGCTTCTGGCTGGGATACCCCTTTAAAGGTTTCTGTTGCCCTGTTTTCGGTAAGTGGGCACGCGCCAGCGCTATGGGGGTCTGGTTATACCATTTGGGGGCGGTTGGACTGTACATCTTTCATCTGATGACCCTTCCACCTGTAGAGTGTGACTGATGACCTGGACCTGCTGTTGGCATCGCTGACCGAGAACCTGATCGACCTCACGGAGACCCCTCCTCCTGCGCCACCGCCGGTAACCCCACTTCTAGTGACTGTCACATTGCTTAAGCCCTCGGTCAGGAGCTGACATGTTGTTTGTTCCCTGCAGGTCCCACCCTATGTGTCTGTCGCCCCCCGCTGGTTAATACCGGTAAGTGCACATCTTTTAGGGGTACATTTTGAAGGCAGCCCCTTTTTGATTCACGGGAAGATGTCCTTGGCCAAGGACAAAGATTTTCTGAATGCTTTCCTGACAACCTCCTCAATCTCTTTCTCCTCTCAGAGCGGAGTTGTCTCAAACGGTCACCTCGGAGCGGACGCCTCCCTGCACCCAAAAGTCCTGAATAATGTGATCGACTCTCCACCCGCTGCCGCCGAGAGCCTAAATGTAACGCAAGTTCCTGCCGCCACCTCCAGGTGAGATCATCAGTCCCGCACTTTATTCTTAAAGAAGGCTTTCCATAACAAGAGCACGGCTCCAGCGCCACCCCTGCACCCAGGTTGTGTCTGGTATTGTAGCTCTATCGAAGTGAATGGGACTGATCCGCAATACCACGCACAACCTGTGGACAAGGAGTGGCGCTGTTTGTGGAAGACGTAGCCACGTTTTTCTAATCTTGTAGGAATTAATTTTGCATTTGACACGCTGCAGGTTTCTATCGACACCTGTGATTTCTTCCAGCACTGTGACCCCCACGGAAAGGACCAGACCGCGGTGTCTGCTGACCACGGAGCTCTGAGGCGCCATCTGGGCAAACTGGCCATTAATGGGACGGTGTTATCAGTACAAAGAGCTGCGGATGAGCCTGACCAGATCTCCTGACAGACGATAAGACGTTCCGTCACTTTAAGCTATTGATACACTGGAATCTTTCTCCCCCTCCCCCGCTGCCCTGTCCGGTGCGTTTCGAACGCCTGCCAGAAGATGCGACATTCCGCTCTGCCTTATGCTCGGATCTCTCCTCGGTTTTATGGTTCACCGCTGATAATGTATAACTGCATCCTGGAGACAACCGCGTTATGACACCAGTTTCTTGGATGCGGAATCTCCCAGGGGATTGTACGTGAAGCTTCACACCTGAGCCCGCACCACACCGGACGCCGCGGGCATGTGATGCTCATTACGCAGAATTGCTTCTCCCACATTAACTTTGTTTTATCATTTTTATTATATTTGTGTGCTAAATGTAACAAGTTACATCATTTTGCTCCTGAGTATCACTGCCATAGTCCTGCTGTAAAGCGAGAGGCTGCATCTGCTGGAAATCATTGGGAACCCAGGCCCCGGAAAGAAGCCGCTAATCTGCCCCTCAGGGTGTGTGGCCCTGGAGGCTCATGGTTCAGGATGGAGGCCGCTATTTTTCCCAGGAGGCTCATGGTTCAGGATGGAGGCCGCTATTCTGCCCCTCGGGGTGTTTGGCCCAGGAGGCTCATGGTTCAGGATGGAGGCCGCTATTCTGCCCCTCGGGGTGTTTGGCCCAGGAGGCTCATGGTTCAGGATGGAGGCCGCTATTCTTCCCAGGAGGCT
Source organism: Bufotes viridis (assembly GCA_033119425.1). Taxonomy (NCBI): domain Eukaryota; kingdom Metazoa; phylum Chordata; class Amphibia; order Anura; family Bufonidae; genus Bufotes; species Bufotes viridis. The sequence goes on from CM065595.1 coordinate 158,064,706, forward strand.
CATGGTTCAGGATGGAGGCCGCTATTCTGCCCCTCGGGGTGTTTGGCCCAGGAGGCTCATGGTTCAGGATGGAGGCCGCTATTCTGCCCCTCGGGGTGTTTGGCCCAGGAGGCTCATGGTTCAGGATGGAGGCCGCTATTCTGCCCCTCGGGGTGTTTGGCCCAGAAGGCTCATGGTTCAGGATGGAGGCCGCTATTCTTCCCAGGAGGCTCATGGTTCAGGAAGAAAGGCCGCTATTCTGCCCCTCGGGGTGTTTGGCCCAGGAGGCCATGTTCCGTTTTAACACTGTAAAATCTGTTCCTGTCACTTTAGAGCGGGTTCATTTATAAACCTCGTATCGCGTACAATATGGACTTTTTATACTTTACTTGCTTATGTCGTCTTGTCTATAGTCACGGCCCAAGCTGCCCCACAGCCAGTAGGAATGCCTGAGATGTTGGGGGTGTCCCGGGAGATGTTTTATACCTGACAGAAGCTTCCTATTCCAGAGTGCAATGCAGTAAAGTCAGACTATGGCGCATTTGTTGGTAGCCAGATGATCTGTAAATGCAGCTCTGGCTGTGACTGGAGTATTCACAATCATGTTCTGTGTAAACTGATAGGTGAGCCTAGACCTTAAGGACACTACATTCCCTCTCAGACTTGGTCTGCATTTAGCTTTGTGTGTATATTTTGTATTTACATTGTGTCTGAGAAGAGCTGCAGCAGCGTCACAGTGTATCACCCTAGAAATCTGCATTGGCTGTAGATTTCAGTTCCCGCAGACATTGCCTGAGCAGCACTTATAGGGGAACCATCGGCAGCCCTGCGTAAGACTGCGGTGTGGTGCCCCCGCTGAGTATTCTGCCCCCTCCTGGGCAGGCAGAAGGGGTACACAGGGAGGAGGCTGCCAGTAGGCGCCTGCAAGTAGACATGATACTGTAGACCAGGGATATGCAACCTACAACTCCCAACATGCACACGAGAGTTCTGAGAAATGGTGACTAAGTGAATAACGGATGCTGGAGGTTGTAGTTTTGCAACACCAGGAGTTCCAGAGGTGGCTGACCCCTGCTGTTCACACAGCACATACAAGAGTGTGTCCCCTTAAGGCCTTATTCACACGTCCGTAGTGTGTTGCGGATCCGCAAAACACCTTGCCACCAGCCCTATAGAGATGCCTATACTTGTCCGCAATTGCGGGCAAGAATAGGACATGCTCTATGTTTTTGCGGAGCCGTCGTCCGGAAGATCGGTGGCGCGCTCCGCAAATGCGGATGCGGAGAGCACAGTGTGTGCTCTCGGCATCCATCACGTCCCCATTCAAAATAAATGGGTCCGCACCTGAATTTGCGGAATGGGTGCGGACGAAGATTGCAGACATGTGAATTAGGCCTAAGGGTCCATTCGCATATCTGTGTGTGTTTTGCGGATCCCCAAAACACTGACACCGGCAATGTGCGTTCCGCATTCTGCGGACCGCACATCGCCGGCACTCTCAAAGAAAATGCCTATTCTTGTCCGCAATTGCGGACAAGAATAGGGCATGTTCTATTTTTTTTTGCGGAACGGAAGTGCGGACCCGCAATTCCAGATCTGAGCAGGACATAGTGTGTCCCCATAGAAATTAATTGGGCCGCAATTCCGTTCCGCAAAATGCGGAACAGAATTGCGGACGTGTGAATGGAGCCTTACTGTGGTGATACATTGGGAAGCATAGAGGACACACTCGCAGCTCCAGCGAACAGACTTTCAGTATCGCAGATGGGTTTCTTTGATGGATTTGAAGGCTTTTGCATGTTTTCTGCTCCAGGCACATCCAAAGCTGCATTCGCGACCCTGCTGGTTTTCTGTTGGCGCTCAGCCTGCAGAACCTTGCTTCTCCCTGCTCTGCTACAATACATTATGACAGATGTAGGGTTTACTTTCAGGCAATCGGATGTACATCCACCACCTGGCGGTGCAGCGGGACGCATTTAGTTTGACTGCAGCTCTGGATGTGACCAGAGTATAGGATGCGACTCTGTATGTGCGATGCCGCTGTGCACAGGGCGAGGAGGACGTTTCCGGGTGAGGGCTCAGGTCCAGGAAATGTACGGACACAAAATGTTTTAATGTAATTTGACTCTTGCGACATAAACACTGAAATCTGCACCTCTCCTCTGACTGGGAACTACTCCCCCAGCAGGCTGTAGCTGTGACCCAGTCTGGCACTTTATTCCCCGCAGCACGATCACTGGATTATCACCTCTTTCTCGCTTTATGAACATTTTACAACTTAACTTCTACTTATTAACAAGTTTTATGATTGACTTCACCTTGTCCTCTAATTACAGCCAAACCTGCGTTTTATGATCCTGTTTTCTCCTCGTCCTTCCATCATCCGCGGACCTTCTGGGTGATGTTCTTCTACCTCCTGTGTAAAGACTGCGCTCCATGTCTGGTCCCATCACCCAGATCTCATACTGGAACTCTCCCTGACTCCTGAAGAAAGTCAGAACTCTGAATGCAGCTCTGGCTGTGAACAGAGTATGGCGCAGCATGTAACAGCAGAACTCTGAATGCAGCCCTGGCTGTGAACAGAGTATGGCGCAGCATGTAACAGCAGAACTCTGAATGCAGCTCTGGCTGTGAACAGAGTATGGCGCAGCATGTAACAGCAGAACTCTGAATGCAGCCCTGGCTGTGAACAGAGTGTTCACAGCCAGGGCTGCATTCAGAGTTCTGCTGTTACATGCTGCGCCATACTCTGTTCACAGCCAGGGCTGCATTCAGAGTTCTGCTGTTACATGCTGCGCCATACTCTGTTCACAGCCAGGGCTGCATTCAGAGTTCTGCTGTTACATGCTGCGTCAGAGTATGGCGCAGCATGTAACAGCAGAACTCTGTTGACAGCCAGGGCTGCATTCAGAGTATGACGCAGCATGTAACAGCAGAACTCTGAATGCAGCCCTGGCTGCATTCAGAGTATGACGCAGCATGTAACAGCAGAACTCTGAATGCAGCCCTGGCTGTGAACAGAGTATGAAGCAGCATGTAACAGCAGAACTCTGAATGCAGCTCTGGCTGTAACTAGAGCAGAAGATGGCACAGGATAGGCTTGTTTCTCAATGTTTGTAGGGCAGGGTCATGTTAGGATCCACCCTCTGTTCACACTGCACAGACGCCTCGTAGCCACTGACTGTTTTTCTACTTTTTTTTTTCGCACTAACGGGATTTTTACTCTTTTTGATATTTTGCTGTAGATCAGAATATAATTTATTTTTCTTGGCGCTGGATCTCTTCTGCGACGATTCTTTGTAGACGCCTGAACGCGACTCTGGTTTGTACCGAGCAGATCATTGGGGAAACTGTTTTATTCTCTTTTATGTCAAATCTAAAAATAAAAAAAATTTGAAAAAAATAAAAACCTGATTTGTCTTCATACTTTTTATTTATCTTCACCCACAGCAGGAAATAGGTGGCGGTTAGTGGGCAGAATAGGAGGGATGGCGCCAATCTTCACATCCTCTGCAGTTAACGGCCGCTCACCAGTTCTCCCTCATTCCTGCTTCAGATGCCGGGTGACGATCCCGATCAGGTTGTCACCCAGCTTTCCACAGGTCCTGAATGCCATGTAATTCTGTAGACAGCATCCACTTCTGTTTTCTACTGCTCATCTGTCAGTCTACACTGTATTGCTGGCATTCTATTCATGAACTATAGCTATTGGCCAGGCTCTTTACTCAGGGGTGAATACTGTATGTTATATTTCCTTCATATTGCACTGGTTTCCAGTCCTCTGAATGCAGCCGGCAGTGTAAACAATGGTTGCCATGGTGAGGTCAAGTCCATGTAAATACAATGTATCTGTTATGCTAAATGGATTGGAAAGATAAACAGTAGCAATGAATGTATATCCCAGCAAGCAGGAAAATCCCCATTCTTTACACTGCAGGCTGCTTTCACTCTTAACGCCATACACCCTAAGGCAGGCATGTCCAAACTGCGGCCCTCCAGCTGTTGTAAAACTACAACTCCCAGCATGCCCTAATAGCTGTAGGCTATCCAGGCATGCTGGGAGTTGTAGTTTTGCAACAGCTGGAGGGCCGCAGTTTGGACATGCCTGCCCTAAGGGCTCATGCACACGACCGCAAAGATGACGTCCGTGTGCATTCCGTATTTTGCGGAGCTGAACAGCTGGCATCTAATTGAACAGTCCTATCCTTGTCCGTAAAGCGGAACTGAAATACGGACTTACGGAAACGGAATGCACTGTTTTTTTTTTTTTGAGGACCTATTGAAAAGACTGGTTCCATATATGGTCTGCAAAAAAACGGAACAGACACAGAAAGAAAATACGTTTGTGTGCATGAGCCCTAATAGATATAAGCAGGTTGTACCGTAAAAAATAAATAAATTGTGAATTCGCCCATTTATCACAATAACAATCCGATAATCGTTAGTCATTATATCTGTGGCAAAACGGTGAGCAGCGGCGCGGATTCTACTGCTGGGAAAAAGCAGCGGCAAAGTGAGTGAGTTTGCCAAACCGCATGTACACTTTGCTTCATTTATTTATATTTTTTCCGCACCTTGGGTGGTTTTCCCCATGGACTTCAATAGGGTTGTTAACCTAAAACCCGCAGGAAAATCCACAATAAAAACCTCACCATAAATGGCGCTGATTTATGTGTGTTTTGTTTTTTTTTCTGCCAGGGGGAAAAAAAGGCCGAGTTGCTAATGTTTATATTTTCTGATTAGATTTTTTTTAATTCTATTTCCTGGACATTATTATGGGGGCGGCCATCTTGCCTGAGCTTTTCTTAATGGCATTTCAAAGATTTGCTTTATGGCAGCTGTAGACACAATGGGCCGGAGGGGACCTCATTGACTTCTATGGGGAGAGTTTTCTGGGCTCTGTGACCTCTGCGGAGGTCATTGTACAGGGAGGGAATAGATGGGAACCACCATTCACAACAGGCGATTGTCAGATCTTGTCTTATCTATAACCCTAGGTGGTATCATTACAGGCAGGATTAGAATGATGGATAAGCAGATAACTGCAATAAAGTGTCACCAATTATTAGACATAGTGCTCCGTCCAAAAACTGCAGGATTTTATGGTTTTGTTTAAATATACATATTGACATGGAAGATTAAAAATAACCATCAAAAATGTGTTTAACATAAAAACATGATTCAAACAATAGGTGATTTTCTGATTAAACCTTCTCTTTAAGGAAGGACTGGATGACGTCGGCCGTCCCTGGATAACATGGTAATTGTATATTTGGCACATAAATATGGAAGACGGTGGTCTGCACTACTGAGGATTCCCGTACAGCTCCCTGTGTTCCTCCGCAGGCTGTGTTATGGCGGTTTTTCGTTTTTTCCCTTTGCTGCCTGCGCTGCCGCTCAAAAGGCACTTGATTGCTGCATTTGCTTTTCCATAAAGGGATTGTCTCATACGCTGATCAAATCAATGGTCCATGAAGTCTATGGACAGGCGCGGCCCCCTCAGTGAGGTCCGTCTGCCCGAGTAGGCTACTGTGGTCGGGGGTCGCCGGGCTTCCTGCAGCACCAGTCCCAGTTGGAAACGTGGGTCACGTCTTATTATAGTGCGTGCCATTTATTAATAACCTGCGCAGCAAGTCAGTCCTATGAGACGCTCCCTCCAAGGATCAGCTGCAGCTTCTAGGATACACGGCTCAATATAGGGTTACATCTGTACCTACATCCGAGACGCCAAGATTTAAAGGGCCAGTCCTCTAAATTTCACAATAGCATAAATGGAGAGGACCTGCACCTCTTCTAACATCTCACACTGCGGTCAGCCTGGAACAACGGATAACACAGAATAACATACCGCATACGCCTCCACAGATTACAGGGTAGTGTCCCTTTAAAAGCACCATTGCTCCTGCAAATGCAGCATTTTGTGTTAAGTCTGAGAAATATATAAAGATTTTTTCCGCACGTCTGTCCATCACTACTTCATTCATGGTCAAAACGTGGCGCCACCTGGATGCCAGGGACCGCAGTGCTGTAACCATGGCAACACACAGGTCACCGCTCATCAATGGTGATTCATAATGTAACAGATAATCCAGAAGATTTCTCTGACTTTCGCTATTTCATCATAACCCGGTCTACGGAGATCTCGCAATGTCTGGAGAGCGGCTTCCCCCCGATCATCAGGAAGAACTCCTCCTCCTCCGCTGGATCCCCGCAGGAAGGTGCGGTCTGCGGATAACCCTCCTCCAGGAGTGTGAAAGACTCGTTCTCGTAACCGGTCAGCAAGCGCTGCTCATCGGCGCCGGTGGAGAACGAGCAGGAGCAGAGCGCAGGCGGCGCCGGAGGCTCATTAAAAGTTTTCATCTCTATGAGGTTGCAGGCGGAGAGTGCAGTGACTTTGTTAGAGCCCAAAGTAAGAAAAGAGTAAAGCTTCTCCGCGGAGGAGTCACCACCAAGTGCCTCCGAGTGTTCACTGCACAGAGAGGAGCTCCTGCCACCAGAGGTGCATCTACCGCCCACCGCGACCACACAATGATACACCCGTGCACAGTCCACACGCTGCTTTACTCTGGAGATTTTCTTCCAAGAACGAGAAACAAAGTGATATCGCCATAAATTGTGAGCTGGAGTGCGAGACGGTAAACCTCCTCCGACTATCCACAGGCAGCCCTGATGGATCACAGAACCATGTCCAACCGATTTTGGGGGCCCAAAACTTCAGACAGAAAATGTAGAAAGAAGAATCAGATTAAGATGTAAGAAAATATTGTACATAGGAGCAGTATTATAGTAGTTATATTCTTGTACATAGGGGCAGTATTATAGTAGTTATATTCCTGTACATAGGAGGCAGTATTATAGTAGTTATATTCTTGTACATAGGAGCAGTATTATAGTAGGTATATTCTTGTACATAGGAGCAGTATTATAGCAGTTATATTCCTGTACATAGGAGCAGTATTATAGCAGTTATATTCTTATACATAGGAGCAGTATTATAGTAGTTATATTCTTGTATATAGGAGCAGTATTATAGTAGTTATATTCCTGTACATGGGAGGCAGTATTATAGTAGTTATTTTCCTGTACATAGGAGGCAGTATTATAGTAGTTATATTCCTGTACATAGGAGCAGTATTATAGTAGTTATATTCCTGTACACAGGAGGCAGTATTATAGTAGTTATATTCTTATACATAGGAGGCAGTATTATAGTAGTTATTTTCCTGTACATAGGAGGCAGTATTATAGTAGTTATATTCCTGTACATAGGAGGCAGTATTATAGTAGTTATATTCCTGTACATAGGAGCAGTATTATAGTAGGTATATTCTTGTACATAGGAGCAGTATTATAGTAGTTATATTCTTGTAGATAGGAGCAGTATTATAGTAGTTATATTCTTGTAGATAGGAGCAGTATTATAGTAGTTATATTCTTGTAGATAGGAGCAGTATTATAGTAGTTATATTCTTGTAGATAGGAGCAGTATTATAGTAGTTATATTCTTGTAGATAGGAGCAGTATTATAGTAGTTATATTCTTGTACATAGGAGCAGTATTATAGTAGTTATATTCTTGTACATAGGAGCAGTATTATAGTAGGTATATTCTTGTACATAGGAGCAGTATTATAGTAGTTATATTCTTATACATAGGAGCAGTATTATAGTAGTTATATTCTTGTACATAGGAGGCAGTATTATAGTAGTTATATTCTTGTACATAGGAGCAGTATTATAGTAGTTATATTCTTGTACATAGGAGCAGTATTATAGTAGGTATATTCTTGTACATAGGAGCAGTATTATAGCAGTTATATTCCTGTACATAGGAGCAGTATTATAGTAGTTATATTCTTATACATAGGAGCAGTATTATAGAAGTTATATTCTTGTACATAGGAGCAGTATTATAGCAGTTATATTCCTGTACATAGGAGCAGTATTATAGTAGTTATATTCTTATACATAGGAGCAGTATTATAGTAGTTATATTCTTGTATATAGGAGCAGTATTATAGTAGTTATATTCTTGTACATAGGAGCAGTATTATAGTAGTTATATTCCTGTACATAGGAGCAGTATTATAGTAGTTATATTCTTATACATAGGAGCAGTATTATAGTTGTTATATTCTTGTACATAGGAGGCAGTATTATAGTAGTTATATTCCTGTACATAGGAGCAGTATTATAGTAGGTATATTCTTGTACATAGGAGCAGTATTATAGTAGTTATATTCTTGTACATAGGAGCAGTATTATAGTAGTTATATTCTTGTACATAGGGGCAGTATTATAGTAGTTATATTCTTGTACATAGGAGCAGTATTATAGTAGTTATATTCTTGTACATAGGAGCAGTATTATAGTAGGTATATTCTTGTACATAGGAGCAGTATTATAGTAGTTATATTCTTATACATGGGAGCAGTATTATAGTAGTTATATTCTTGTACATAGGAGGCAGTATTATAGTAGTTATATTCTTGTACATAGGAGCAGTATTATAGTAGTTATATTCTTGTACATAGGAGCAGTATTATAGTAGGTATATTCTTGTACATAGGAGCAGTATTATAGTAGGTATATTATTGTACATAGGAGCAGTATTATAGCAGTTATATTCCTGTACATAGGAGCAGTATTATAGTAGTTATATTCTTGTATATAGGAGCAGTATTATAGTAGTTATATTCTTGTACATAGGAGCAGTATTATAGTAGTTATATTCTTGTACATAGGAGCAGTATTATAGCAGTTATATTCCTGTACATAGGAGCAGTATTATAGTAGTTATATTCTTATACATAGGAGCAGTATTATAGTAGTTATATTCTTGTATATAGGAGCAGTATTATAGTAGTTATATTCTTGTACATAGGAGCAGTATTATAGTAGTTATATTCCTGTACATAGGAGCAGTATTATAGTAGTTATATTCCTGTACATAGGAGCAGTATTATAGTAGTTATATTCTTATACATAGGAGCAGTATTATAGTTGTTATATTCTTGTACATAGGAGGCAGTATTATAGTAGTTATATTCCTGTACATAGGAGCAGTATTATAGTAGTTATATTCTTGTACATAGGAGCAGTATTATAGTAGTTATATTCTTGTACATAGGAGGCAGTATTATAGTAGTTATATTCTTGTACATAGGAGCAGTATTATAGTAGATATATTCCTGTACATAGGAGGCAGTATTATAGTAGTTATATTCTTGTACATAGGAGGCAGTATTATAGTAGTTATATTCTGATACATAGGAGCAGTATTATAGTAGTTATATTCTTGTACATAGGAGCAGTATTATAGTAGTTATATTCTTGTACATAGGAGCAGTATTATAGTAGTTATATTCTTGTACATAGAATAAATATTATAGTAGTTATATTCTTCTACATAGGAGCAGTTATAACTACTATAATACTAAGAAATGGGGGGCACTCTGATATTAGGAACACAAGAATATTGCCTCCTATGTACAAGAATATAACTACTATAATACTGCTCCTATGTACAAGAATATAACTACTATAAAACTGCTACTATGTACAGGAATATAACTACTATAATACTGCCTCCTATGTACAAGAATATAACTACTATAATACTGCTCCTATGTACAAGAATATAACTACTATAATACTGCTCCTATGTACAAGAATATAACTACTATAATACTGCTCCTATGTACAAGAATATAACTACTATAATACTGCTACTATGTACAGGAATATAACTACTATAATGCTGCTCCTGTATACAAGAATATAACTACTATAATACTGCTCCTATGTATAAGAATATAACTACTATAATACTGCTCCTATGTATAAGAATATAACTACTATAATGCTGCTCCTGTATACAAGAATATAACTACTATAATAGAGCTCCTATGTACAAGAATATAACTACTATAATAGAGCTCCTATGTACAAGAATATAACTACTATAATACTGCTCCTATGTACAAGAATATAGCTATTATAATACTGCTCCTGTGTACAAGAATATAACTACTATAATACTGCTCCTATGTACAAGAATATAACTACTATAATACTGCTCCTATGTACAAGAATATAACTACTATAATACTGCTCCTGTGTGCAGGAATATAACTATTATAATACTGCTCCTATGTACAAAAATATAACTATTATAATACTGCTCCTATGTACAAGAATATAACTACTATAATACTGCTCCTATGTACAATATATAACTACTATAATACTGCTCCTATGTACAAGAATATAACTACTATAATACTGCTCCTATGTACAAGAATATAACTACTATAATACTGCTCCTATGTACAAGAATATAACTACTATAATACTGCTCCTGTGTGCAGGAATATAACTTTCATAATACTGCTCCTATGTACCAGAATATAACTGCTATAATACTGCTCCTATGTATAAGAATATAACTACTATAATACTACTCCTATATACAAGAATATAACTACTATAATACTGCCTCCTATGTACAAGAATATAACTACTATAATACTGCTCCTATGTAAAAGAATATAACTACAATAATACTCCACTATAATACTTGTCTCACCTGGTTTTGATGACTGACCAGTTGTGTCTCTGAAAATCAAATCTCCAGAAGTCATTTTGTTCGGCCATATTCTTTAGTCCACCGAACAGGAACATGGCAGCATTATGTGTAACACAGGAGTGTCCATGACGTGGCCCCGGGCCCACGCCCCGTGTGTGAGGGCACAGCTGAGACCACTTCTGTGTATCTGACAAGGGAGAGACGACAACCATCCGATGTTATATCAGGACAGACGTTTAGAACAGGATCAGAGATTCTCTTAAGGACAGACACAAGTTCACACTCTGCAGATTACCCAAATAATACACCCAGAATTCCTCCACCGACCCCTCAATATCGAAGTAGCCTCCGTACACAAACATGGCCGACTGGTACGCGACCGCACTGTGCCCCTTTCTGTTCGTGGGTCTATTTTCCTGTAACACATAAACAAGTTTTGAACCTGCATTGCTCCACCCCCGAGGAGCAGCCTCATCCCTACATGCAGTAATATTTACCTGTCCTTCCCGGGCCTTGAACTCACACCATCGTCTTGTGTCTGATGGGACAGATAATAATCACAGGATAAATGACGCGTTTCATTCCTCTGCTCTCATGTCTTATTTATTATCTGGTGACGATCTTTTATTATTTACGCCAAGCACTTCTCAGGGTAAATTGTTTTTTGCCCACGGTGAGAAGAGTCGTGAAGTAAACAAAGGAAGGGATTTGGTGTCACATCAGAAGAGAAGCGCCATGGCCGATGTAATAACGTGCCAGAGAATATATACACGTAACATACACATTATACCTGGGGGCGGCCGCCAGCCGTCCGGACCCCGCAGCCCTGCTCTCAGCTGTATTCACATTCTCAGGATCCAGATGAATACAAAGGTGAAGCAGGGGCCACCAGCTCTCTGCTTCACCATTCCCCTGCTGCCCCTGGTTCAGCGCAAGCTGGCACCATGTGGCGATGTCATTGCGGAGTGGAGCACATATGCTCTGCTCTGTTCATCGGAGAAATGTGGGATAGGTAAGTATTCAAACTGGAGGCCCAACACAATGACTGTGGGTGATGCCATCTAAGGGGGCACCACTGTGTGTAGGGGCAGGGGTGCACCTAGCCTTTCTGCTGCCTAAAGGCGAAAACTGAGACAGCACCCCCTCCCTCCCCAATGCCAATTTCTTAACCTAACCCCTTCCCTTCAGCTGTGGCCCTTTGGCTGTCCCCCCTCTTGCCCCTACCTGGTGCTGCCTGTGCAGGGGAGGCACCTAAGGGGCATCACTGTGTGTGGGGAGGCCCCTCATGTGGCACCATAACTCTGTGAAGCGCATCACTCTGTATGGGGGGCCATTTATGGGGGCTCTAAGAGGAGCATCACACTGTGTGGGGACACCAAGGGATCACACTGCTGTCAGGGGGCACTTAGGGGACATCATACTCTGTGGGGGCACTAAAGAGATATCATACTGTCCGAGGGGCATCATTATTGATAGGTGGCACTAAGAGGAGATTCTTCCTGTGGGGGGGGGGGGCACTCTTACTGGGGATTAGGTTGGCTTACTGGTGTTGTCCCTCCTTACATTACTTTTGTGACTCGGACCTTCACCCTACAGCAGACCCAGGTAGAACATTCTTAAAGGGACCCCACCCCTTTTTTTGTTTAAACTTGTAACATATTGCATTACAATTCATGTATGACTTGGTTGGACCCTTTTTAACCTGTTCGGGGGCGGGGCACAGACTCAGGAGCTCCACCCCCTCTGTACAGTGATACACTAGGCTCCGGGGTCCAGTGAACACACGCTGCCCTTTCCATCCGTCACACGTCATTCTTTCCTATTAACCTCTCGCAGTTCTCGGGTCACATGATGCTCACCCGTCTCGTACATCCAGAGCGGGGTATTGTCCCGGTTGGCCCCAAAGTCCACCATTCCTCCGAATACATACAGCACACCCTGCGGGGAGAGAACAAGAAGAAGTTACAGTTACTGTGCTCTATTCTACTCCCATTGCCATGATGTAAACAGTGAACAGTGTTGCAACAAAGTTGCAGTGTGAACTGTAGTTTGACTATTTGTCAACGACGAAACATAATGTATTCCTGTGGATGGAAACAGCCCTGATCTCCGACATTTCCTACTCTACGGAGAATGGCGGACTCTTGGCTGCAGGCCACCATGACAGGAAACAAAGATCTACTCAGATGGATCCTTTATTGACAGAGGCAGCCCCTCCCCCGCCCCGTGGTCATAACTGTGACACTGGTTTTCAGCGACACTGAAGTTGTCACAACCCCGTCCCCTTTTCCTAACACAGGTATCTGTTTAAAGGGAATGTCCAGTTTACCCAGTAAAGGGCCCCACAATATAGAGTGGTTTTAGGAGGTCAAACTGTGCTCTTCTGTGTATGATATAACAGAGCGCCCCTTTATCACTGTCCTAATCGGGCAACTGCAGGATGATCCCTTCAACCCCTTAAGTCTCCCTGACACAGGGAAGTCTCCAGAATGACACAATATATAGATAATAAACACGCGCTAACCTCGTGGGCCACCATGGAGTGTCCTTCCAGTTTATCCGGAGCTTGTCTGCAGCTGGGGAGCTGTTCCCATCGGCTGAGAGCTGGAACCAGAGCAGAGACCATGAGTGACGACGTGCGAACCGGGAACAGGAGTCGTTACAACGAGTTTACCCAACAGAGGATGAAACAAAGACCAAAGAAGCGAAACGAGCTCTGCTGACAAGCGGACACTTAACCCCTTAAGGACTGAGTCAATACAGAAGATTTGACACCTCATTCCACAATACATTCTTCATACATTACAAAATCGATTTCTTAGACCTGATGAAGTCGGTGGACTTACCTAGAAAATCTATGTCAGAATGGCTTCACCTGCCTGACCATTTTAGGAGTCCGATGCACCTCCTCCCCTGCCTCCTGTCAGTGCACCTCCTCCCCTGGCTCCTGTCAGTGCACCTCCTCCCCTGGCTCCTGTCAGTGCACCTCCTCCCCTGGCTCCTGTCAGTGCACCTCCTCCCCTGGCTCCTGTCAGTGCAACTCCTCCCCTGGCTCCTGTAAGCGCAGCTCCTCCCCTGGCTCCTGTAAGCGCAGCTCCTCCCCTGGCTCCTGTCAGTGCAACTCCTCCCCTGGCTCCTGTCAGTGCACCTCCTCCCTGGCTCCTGTCAGTGCACCTCCTCCCTGGCTCCTGTCAGTGCACCTCCTCCCCTGGCTCCTGTCAGTGCACCTCCTCCCCTGCCTCCTGTCAGTGCACCTCCTCCCCTGCCTCCTGTCAGTGCACCTCCTCCCCTGCCTCCTGTCAGTGCACCTCCTCCCCTGCCTCCTGTCAGTGCACCTCCTCCCCTGGCTCCTGTCAGTGCACCTCCTCCCTGGCTCCTGTCAGTGCACCTCCTCCCCTGCCTCCTGTCAGTGCACCTCCTCCCCTGCCTCCTGTCAGTGCACCTCCTCCCTGCCTCCTGTCAGTGCACCTCCTCCCCTGGCTCCTGTCAGTGCACCTCCTCCCCTGGCTCCTGTCAGTGCACCTCCTCCCTGGCTCCTGTCAGTGCACCTCCTCCCCTGGCTCCTGTCAGTGCACCTCCTCCCCTGGCTCCTGTCAGTGCACCTCCTCCCTGGCTCCTGTCAGTGCACCTCCTCCCCTGGCTCCTGTCAGTGCACCTCCTCCCCTGGCTCCTGTCAGTGCACCTCCTCCCCTGGCTCCTGTCAGTGCACCTCCTCCCCTGGCTCCTGTCAGTGCACCTCCTCCCCTGCCTCCTGTCAGTGCACCTTCTCCCCTGGCTCCTGTCAGTGCACCCTCTCCCCTGCCTCCTGTCAGTGCACCTCCTCCCCTGCCTCCTGTCAGTGCACCTCCTCCCCTGGCTCCTGTCAGTGCACCCTCTCCCCTGCCTCCTGTCAGTGCACCCTCTCCCCTGCCTCCTGTCAGTGCACCTCCTCCTCTGCCTCCTGTCAGTGCACCTCCTCCCCTGCCTCCTGTCAGTGCACCTCCTCCCCTGCCTCCTGTCAGTGCACCTCCTCCCCTGGCTCCTGTCAGTGCACCTCCTCCCCTGAGTTCGGATATTATTACAATTCTGTTATGGATTCTGTTACCACGAGCCATAACGCAATTCTATGACGGAATGCCTTTTAAAGACGTTCCGTTATGGTTCGTGGTAACGGAATCCATAATGGAATTGTAATAAAACACAAACCCCGATCTCGAACTTGTAAAACACAAAGTTCGCTCATTCCTGTTTATAAATTATGTAACGTACATCTTCACTGGTGTTTAAAGGGAAACTAAACCCTGAAAAAACGTAAATCAGACAAATACATGAAATCCGTAGTTCACACAGCGCTGCGTCTGGGAAAGATCTTAAAGACAAAGCGCTTTGTCTTTCCCTTAGTCCTCCCCATCTTCGGCTACAGAACGGCTGAGTGAACGAGCCTGACGTCATCACACAGTGAACAGGAAGTCCAGGCGAGGGACGGGGCCTAACCACACTGAAATGGCGGCAGACCCACGAGCCTGCAGTGCTATAGAAGTCCTGCCCTCGGCCCCCGCAGCCACGTTCTCTCCCCTGAGATCTGTCTCCGCCGCCTTTTCTTCTTGATCATTCCACTCCAGCCATTTCCATTAAGGGTCCATTCACACGTCAGTATTTTGTAATATGGACCCAACCGTTGCTCCGTTCCGTCATGCGGGGAAAAAAATTGAGCTTGTCCTATTATTGTCCGCAAAATGCGGTCCGTGGTACCATTGTAGTCAATGGGTCCGCAAAAATGCGGATGACATGCGGAATGCATCAATATGTCATCCGCAATTGCAGATCTGTTTCCAGGGAATAGAAAGACATTTTTTTAATACCCTACCAACATATCTTCCTCCTTCCGTTTTTTTTGTGGAAAAACAGAACGGATGCGGATGTACAATTGGTAAAAAATGGAAGGTTTTTGAGGAAACACGGATCCACAAAAAACTGAACAAAAATCTGGAAAGAAAAAATACTGATGTGTGAATGGACCCCAAGACAGAGCTCAGCAGTGCAGAGAAGTGGTGAAGGACCCGAGTGATGTCACCACGTGGGCGGAGCTCCTGTGCAGTGTGTGTGACAGCTTAGCAGTTCCCTCTATAAGTTGTCAAATACTAGGAGTTGTAGTTCTTTCATTATACTCACACATTGCAATGTCCTCTGATAGCCCATAATAAAGTCCTAGAAATGTTGGGAGTTGTAGCTCTCTCCATGTAATGTCCACTAATGCCCCATAATAACAGGGGAGAACTACAACTGCCAGCATGTCCAGACTATTCTTCTTCTCTCCAGGTAGACCTGCGGTGAGATGCATACTTACCTGCTTCCCGACCCGGCACTCGGCTCCCTTCCTCTCCGGCCTCCGCTGCTCCACTCAGGTCTTGGCCGGACGTCGGAGCAGAGCGTCAGCTCTTGGGGTCACCCTGGAATGAAACCTGCTTGTGGATCGTCACAGAACAATCCAGATGAAAAAACTGTGGAGAGTAAAATGTCGCTCACCTATACTGTATCTCCAGAAGTCCCCCAGCACGCTGTCCTGCCGGCCGCCATGGATGTACACATAGCCGTTATACGCCACCGCGGCGTGCTTGAAGCGGTCACACGGCACCTTCTCCCTGCGGGACAGCGGCTCCCAGGCACAGTCAGCACTCTCGGTGATCATGCTCGGCGGCTTCTGTGGCATGGTCTTCGACGCTGCCCCCTACAGCCTGGAGAAGAGAATGCACAATGTAACATAAACCAACTGTCGGACGACCGCCTTCTGTGCGCCAATCTCAGAGGATGACGCTTATGGCGAACCGAATGAAACGCCAGTCACATGACCTGACCGGAAGAGATGAGGAATGTGGGGGGATGAACTATACTGGAGCGCTGCTCTGAGGTACACTAGCTTCAGCAAACTGAAACGTCTGAAAACCAATATGGCTGCCATTACAGCATCCACGGCAGATGCCACCCAGCTTTCCCAGGCTCCTGAACATGCAAATCAGTAAAGCTGGAATTACTGTATCTGGGAAAGCGGGGTCTCGCCCCCCCCCCCCCCCCCTGTACAAGCTGCAGTGACGGCCAAATCTGTCGTGATCCAAGGAGCCCATGAAACGGCTTCCTCCCCTTCCTTCATCTCAGATGGTTCCTCTGTGACTCCTCCTGTCACAGGGAAGCCGCTCATACACTACTTTCCACCATATCCGGATCGGCACTTGTGGGGTGTTCATGGGGGGGGTCCCTGGCAGGCCGCTCGGAGTGATCCTGCTGGAGTTCCCATTTAAAGGAGAGTCTTCTTTAATATCTCTTTGTATCGGTTATTACCTGTCACCTCGCAGACAAAGAAAAATAAGTAAAATACCCCAAAACTCGCCAAACGGGTCCTGACGGGGGAGGTGCCACATTCCGGCCTCAGCTGACCCCCATACCAGGGCGCCACAAGATATGAAACCTCAGGGCAAGGAACACGCGGCCTCGTAAGGATCAGACGCAGCTTCAGTCCAGAGGGCAAGCACAGGGTTAATAATATATCAAAAGCGTCTGCCCACAATGCCCTGATATGAGCAGGTCCTACAGCTCTGTTCATCCTGAGCAGCCTGGTTCATAAATAGAATGCCAGAACTGAAGTGAAGACTGACACACAGGCAGCAGAGTGTGCAGGGTAACACAATACTGCTGACGGGCAGCACGTACAGGCAAAGCGATGGCTGCCATTTCTGCCTGTCACCCAGGATCTGTCATCTGTGTAGAGAACTCAGGTCAGGCTGGAGCTGCTGCAGCGCCTCTTCTGAGGGATACTTATCCAGTACTGGCGGGCGGGCCAGCGCCATCAATAGGACAGGACTGTATATTACATGGCGGAGGAGTTTATATACCGCCCCCATACAGCACATGGATGATCTTACCTGCGTCTTATCCGAAATAACCCCAGGAGTCGTCTCTCCGCACGTAAAGATCGGTCACATGACACCTGAAGCCAGCGCCCTGCGCGAGAAACGTACACACTGCCGTGTAATAACCGTCACATGACATATAATATGAGGGGGTAATATAACAGTCCCATGTACGGGGAGGAGGGGGGGTAATATAACAGTCCCATGTACAGGGGGGGTTAATATAACAGTCCCATGTACAGTACAGGGGGTAATATAACAGTCACATGTACAGGGGGGGGGGTAATATAACAGTCCCATGCAGAGTACAGGGGGTAATATAACAGTCCCATGTACAGTACTGGGGGGGTAATATAACAGTCCCATGTACGTGGGGGTAATATAACAGTCCCATGTACAGGAAGGGGGGTAATATAACAGTTCCATGTAGAGTACAGGGGGTAATATAACAGTCCCATGTACAGTACAGGAGGTAGTATAACAGTCCCATGTACGGTACAGGGGGGGTAATATAACAGTCCCATGTACAGTACTGGGGGGGTAATATAACAGTCCCATGTATGGGGGGGGGTAATATAACAGTCCCATGTACAGTACAGGGGGTAATATAACAGTCCCATGTACAGTACAGGAGGTAATATAACAGTCCCATGTACAGTACAGGGGGTAATATAACAGTCCCATGTAGAGTACAGGGGGTAATATAACAGTCCCATGTAGAGTACAGGGGGGGTAATATAAGTTCAGTCCCATGTACAGTGGGGTAATATAACAGTCCCATGTACAGTACAGGGGGTAAAATAACAGTCCCATGTACAGTACAGGAGGTAATATAACAGTCCCATGTACAGGGGGGGTAATATAACAGTTCCATGTACAGTACAGGGGGTAATATAACAGTCACATGTACAGGGGGGGGGGGGTAATATAACAGTCCCATGTATGGGGGGGGTAATATAACAGTCCCATGTAGAGTACAGGGGGTAATATAACAGTCCCATGTACAGTACTGGGGGGGTAATATAACAGTCCCATGTACAGTGGGGGTAATATAACAGTCCCATGTACAGTACGGGGGGTAATATAACAGTCCCATGTACAGGAAGGGGGTAATATAACAGTCCCATGTACAGGAAGGGGGGTAATATAACAGTCCCATGTACAGGAGGGGGGGTAATATAACAGTCCCATGTACAGGAGGGGGGGTAATATAACAGTCCCATGTACAGCACTGGGGGGGTAATATAACAGTCGTCCCATGTACAGCAGGGGGGGGTAATATAACAGTCCCATGTACAGTACTGGGGGGGGGGTAATATAACAGTCCCATGTACAGTACTGGGGGGGTAATATAACAGTCCCATGTACAGTACTGGGGGGGTAATATAACAGTCCCATGTACAGTACAGGGGTAATATAACAGTCCCATGTACAGTACAGGGGGTAATATAACAGTCCCATGTACAGCAGGGGTAATATAACAGTCCCATGTACAGTACAGGAGGTAATATAACAGTCCCATGTACAGGAAGGGGTAATATAACAGTCCCATGTACAGGAAGGGGGTAATATAACAGTCCCATGTACAGGAAGGGGGTAATATAACAGTCCCATGTACAGGAGGGGGGTAATATAACAGTCCCATGTACAGCAGGGGGGTAATATAACAGTCCCATGTACAGTACGGGGGGTAATATAACAGTCCCATGTACAGTACTGGGGGTAATATAACAGTCCCATGTACAGTACTGGGGGTAATATAACAGTCCCATGTACAGTACTGGGGGTAATATAACAGTCCCATGTACAGTACTGGGGGTAATATAACAGTCCCATGTACAGTACTGGGGGTAATATAACAGTCCCATGTACAGTACTGGGGGGTAATATAACAGTCCCATGTACAGTACTGGGGGTAATATAACAGTCCCATGTACAGTACGGGGGTAATATAACAGTCCCATGTACAGTACGGGGGTAATATAACAGTCCCATGTACAGTACTGGGGGGGTAATATAACAGTCCCATGTACAGTACAGGGGGTAATATAACAGTCCCATGTACAGTACTGGGGGGGGTAATATAACAGTCCCATGTACAGTACAGGGGGTAATATAACAGTCCCATGTACAGTATGGGGGGTAATATAACAGTCCCATGTACAGCAGGGGGGGTAATATAACAGTCTCATGTACAGCACAGGGGGGGGGGTAATATAACAGTCCCATGTACAGTACAGGGGGGGTGTTAATATAACAGTCATAGGGCAGATATAATAGGTGTAATATGAGGGGCAGCTTATTACAGGGCACTGAGTGACATTATACAATATAATAGTCTGGGAGAGCCGGGGCCCCTGTGTCCTCTCCTGCAGGGGCCCCGCATCATCCACCCTCATGACGTCTGCCCGATAATTACACAAACATTGGGTCACACACACCATGCTGTCATGTCACGACACGGACGGAGCCGCTACCAGTGTCGGGACTTCATGCCCGTCTGTCTGAGGGTATCGCCCTAATCTTCGCACTGCTCTCCGCTATGTCCTGACATAACTAATCAGAGCAGCAGAGGCGCATATCGCGATATCACTCACCTGTCGGCGCCCACATCCTGAGACAGAACTTCAGGCCCAGTCCCTGAATAAACCCCCGAACCGCAGCCAGGAGCCTCCACAGCCCGACCCCGGGGCCGAGTGACGTCACAGCTGGGTGGGCGGAGTCATCCGCGGCGCTCTTCTCAGCCCGTCCCCTGTGTGCAGCCGCGCCGCCTAGCGGTAAGAGGTGGAATAGCGGGGATCACAGAGTATTACATTCATTACATAGGCTACATTCACTGATCCGCAAAAACTTAGGTTAAAGTATTATATGTACAGTACATAGCGGTATTATATATATACAGTATATAGCGGTATTATATGTACTGTATATAGCGGTATTATATGTACAGTACATAGCGGTATTATATATATACAGTACATAGCGATATTATATGTACAGTACATAGCGGTATTATGTATATACAGTATATAGCGGTATTATATGTACTGTATATAGCGGTATTATATGTACAGTACATAGCGGTATTATATATATACAGTACATAGCGATATTATATATATACAGTACATAGCGATATTATATATATACAGTACATAGTGGTATTATATGTACAGTACATAGCGGTATTATATGTACAGTACATAGTGGTATTATATATATACAGTACATAGCGATATTATATATATACAGTACATAGCGATATTATATATATACAGTACATAGTGGTATTATATGTACAGTACATAGCGGTATTATGTATATACAGTATATAGCGGTATTATATGTACTGTATATAGCGGTATTTTATGTACAGTACATAGCAGTATTATATGTACAGTACATAGCGGTATTATATGTACTGTACATAGCGGTATTATATGTACTGTATATAGCGGTATTATATGTACAGTATGTATTGGTATTTTTTTATCTGCAGTATATAGCAGTATTATTTGCATGTACAGTACACAGTGGTATTATATGTACAGTATATAGCGGTATTATTTTCACGTACAGTATACAGTGGTATTATATGTACAGTATATAGCGGTATTAGTTACATGTACATTATATAGCAGTATTATTTACATGTACAGTACACAGTGGTATTATATGTACAGTATATAGCAGTATTATTTACATGTACAGTACAGAGTGGTATTATATGTAGTTTATAGCGGTATTATTTACATGTACAGTAGACAGTGGTATTATATGTACAGCATATAGCGGTATTATTTACATGTACAGTACACAGTGGTATTATATGTAGTTTATAGCAGTATTATTTACATGTACAGTACACAGTGGTATTATATGTAGTTTATAGCAGTATTATTTACATGTACAGTACACAGTGGTATTATATGTAGTTTATAGCAGTATTATTTACATGTACAGTACACAGTGGTATTATATGTAGTTTATAGCAGTATTATTTACATGTACAGTACACAGTGGTATTATATGTACAGGATATAGCGGTATTATTTACATGTACAGTACAGAGTGGTATTATATGTAGTTTATAGCGGTATTATTTACATGTACAGTAGACAGTGGTATTATATGTACAGCATATAGCGGTATTATTTACATGTACAGTACACAGTGGTATTATATGTAGTTTATAGCAGTATTATTTACATGTACAGTACACAGTGGTATTATATGTAGTTTATAGCAGTATTATTTACATGTACAGTACACAGTGGTATTATATGTAGTTTATAGCAGTATTATTTACATGTACAGTACACAGTGGTATTATATGTACAGGATATAGCGGTATTATTTACATGTACAGTACATAATAATACAGCTATAAGGATCAGGCCCGCTAACAATCCTCGCAGGTGCAGTAGATATGAGAACAAATTCTCAGCCTGTAAGGACGTATTAAAACAACATGATACATTTTTATTGAATCACTGATTAACATTTTCTTTTAGGGCAAAGTATAGAGCCACGTAATCAGGCTATTAGACCACGTTACTGCAGAGAGGGATTGGGGTCCTGCATAGACAGCCAATGCATTCATGTGTCTCTCTGCAGGGCCCGGGCGTCTGTACGGTCACTAAGACGTCTCTGAAGGGTGCCTACAAATCCCCTAAGGCTACCGCCAAGTATCAGTTCTGGTCCGTGTGTGCTCATGCAGAGGTCGCTAACACAGGCTGAGAATTTGTACAATTTCAAGTGGACGCAAAACCCGTACATTAGACATTGTGTAAAAATTAGATATGAGAACACCAAAACGGAAAGATGCGCTCTGCGAACACTATGGGGGTCATTTATGATGCTGAAATACACCTATTTTAGGCGACTTTTCAATCTGCGACTTTCCCCTCTCATGTCAGATCTAAAAAAGTGAGCGTGGTGGGGAAGGGTCGGCCGGCTCGTCCCAGTCATCATTTTCTACGTCTTTTATAGGTGTATAAAATGGTCTAAATGTAAGACAGCGAGGAAGCCGTGTTACGTTTAAAACTGGCGCTGGATACGCTGAAGTTATGGAGAGGCCGCCGCATGCTCATGACATCGGCGGATCCACCGCCAGCGCAGGGGCTTATTAAGACCGGCGTCTAAAACGCTGCTTTTAAGAAATGTGACCCGGTATGGTCAAAAATATCACCTTTATTGTACATTAGAGATGAGCGAATTTCATATTTTAATATTCGTTCACGCTTCGTTTGGTGGTAAAAGGTGAATTGCGTTATGGATTCGGTTACCATGGACTATAACGGAATTCTATGACGGAATGCATAACAGAATACCTTTAGAGGCATTCCGTTATTCATTCCATCCTAATAGAAGTCTATGGGCTGCATAAAGGATCCGTCTGGTTTTCGTTATGCAGCGGAGTCCTCTCCTGATCCCGAGTCCTCTCCTGATCCCGAGTCCTCTCCTGATCCCTAGTCCTCTCCTGATCCCGAGTCCTCCCCTGATCCTCTCCTGATCCCGAGTCCTCTCCTGATCCCGAGTCCTCCCCTGATCCTTAGTCCTCCCCTGATCCCGAGTCCTCTCCTGATCCCGAGTCCTCTCCTGATCCCGAGTCCTCTCCTGATCCCGAGTCCTCTCCTGATCCCGAGTCCTCCCCTGAGCCCGAGTCCTCTCCTGATCCCGAGTCCTCTCCTGATCCCGAGTCCTCCCCTGATCCCGAGCCCTCCCCTGATCCCGAGCCCTCCCCTGATCCCGAGTCCTCCCCTGATCCCGAGTCCTCCCCTGATCCTTAGTCCTCTCCTGATGCCGAGTCCTCTCCTGATGCCGAGTCCTCTCCTGATCCCGAGTCCTCTCCTGATCCACAGTCCTCTCCTGATCCCGAGTCCTCTCCTGATCCCGAGTCCTCTCCTGATCCCGAGTCCTCTCCTGATCCCGAGTCCTCTCCTGATCCCGAGTCCTCTCCTGATCCCGAGTCCTCTCCTGAGCCCGAGTCCTCCCCTGAGCCCAAGTCCTCTCCTGATCCCGAGTCCTCTCCTGATGCCGAGTCCTCTCCTGATCCAGAGTCCTCTCCTGATCCCGAGTCCTCTCCTGATCCCGAGTCCTCTCCTGATCCCGAGTCCTCTCCTGATCCAGAGTCCTCTCCTGATCCCGAGTCCTCCCCTGAGCCCGAGTCCTCCCCTGATCCCGAGTCCTCTCCTGATCCCGAGTCCTCTCCTGAGCCCGAGTCCTCTCCTGATCCCGAGTCCTCTCCTGATCCCGAGTCCTCTCCTGATCCCGAGTCCTCCCCTGATCCTTAGTCCTCTCCTGAGCCCGAGTCCTCCCCTGAGCCCAAGTCCTCTCCTGATCCCGAGTCCTCTCCTGATGCCGAGTCCTCTCCTGATCCAGAGTCCTCCCCTGAGCCCAAGTCCTCTCCTGATCCCGAGTCCTCTCCTGATGCCGAGTCCTCTCCTGATCCTGAGTCCTCTCCTGATCCCGAGTCCTCTCCTTATCCCGAGTCCTCTCCTGATCCTGAGTCCTCTCCTGATCCCGAGTCCTCTCCTGATCCCGAGTCCTCTCCTGATGCCGAGTCCTCTCCTGATCCAGAGCCCTCTCCTGATCCCGAGTCCTCTCCTGATCCAGAGTCCTCCCCTGCATAATGGAAACCGGACGGATCCGTTTTGCAGCCCATAGACTTCTATTATGACGGAATGAATAACGGAATGCCTCTAAAGGCGTTCCGTTATGCATTCCGTCATAGAATTGCGCTATGGTCCGTGGTAACGGAATCCATAACGCAATTCTGCTTTTACCACCAAATAAAGCGTGAACGAATTTCAAAATATGAAATTCGCTCACCTCTATTGTACATCATAAGTAGGGATCAACGAATTACTTTGGATGAAACATCCGAAGTCGATTCACATAAAACTTCTTTGGAATATACTGTAGGGAGTGAGCGATTATTAGAATGAGCCAAAGTTAGTACTTCGCGAAGTCTCGCGAGACTTCGGGTAATAACTTCAGAAATTGATTTCTACTGTAAAAAACCCTTTTACTGAAGTCGGGTTCGGTTCCAAGTGGTACCTGAGCCATCGGAGCCAATACATTCTAGTAATGTACGCTCGCTCCGAATTGTATTCAAACTTTTATGCAAATCAACTTGGGATGTTTCATCCGAAGTCAATTCGCACATCCGTAATCATAAGTAAAAATCACACAAATTTGGTAAAGACCGAAAACATAAAGTGCAGGAAGTGATGCATGTGGGGAGGCGCCTACTGGGTCTGTATATCGGTATCCCTCCAGCTCAGACTCCAATATGAATGACCCCCAATCAGAACTCAGATAAACTCTCCATGCCTCATAGCAGCCCCCAGTAGCCCCATAGCAGCCCCCAGTGCCTCTCCATTAGCCCCCAGTGCCTCTCCATCCGCCCCCAGTGCCTCTCCATCCGCCCCCAGTGCCTCTCCATCCGCCCCCAGTGCCTCTCACCAGCACCCAGTGCCTCTCCATTAGCCCCCAGTGCCTCTCCATCAGCCCCCAGTGCCTCTCCATCCGCCCCCAGTGCCTCTCCATCCGCCCCCAGTGCCTCTCTATCCGCCCCCAGTGCCTCTCCATCAGCCCCAGTGCCTCTCCATCAGCCCCCAGTGCCTCTCCATCAGCCCCCAGTGCCTCTCCATCAGCCCCCTAGTGCCTCTCACCAGCCCCCGGTGCCTCTCATCAGCCCCCCAGTGCCTCTCCATTAGCCCCCAGTGCCTCTCCATTAGCCCCCAGTGCCTCTCCATCAGCCCCCAGTGCCTCTCCATCAGCCCCCAGTGCCTCTCATCAGCCCCCAGTGCCTCTCACCAGCCCCCAGTGCCTCTCCATCAGCTGCCCAGTGCCCCTCACCAGCCCCCCAGTGCCTCTCACCAGCCCCCGATGCCTCTCATCAGCCCCCCAGTGCCTCTCCATTAGCCCGTAGTGCCTCTCCATTAGCCCCCAGTGCCTCTCCATTAGCCCCCAGTGCCTCTCCATTAGCCCCCAGTGCCTCTCCATCCGCCTCCAGTGCCTCTCCATCCGCCTCCAGTGCCTCTCATCAGCCCCCAGTGCCTCTCATCACTCCCCAGTGCCTCTCACCAGCCCCCAGTGCCTCTTCATCAGCCCCCCAGTGCCAATCCATCAGCCCCCCAGTGCCTCTCACCAGCCCCCCAGTGCCTCTCACCAGCCCCCGGTGACTCTCATCAGCCCCCAGTGGCTCTCATCAGCCCCCAGTGCCTCTCATCAGCCCCCCAGTGCCTCTCCATTAGCCCCCAGTGCCTCTCCATTAGTCCCCCAGTGCCTCTCCATCAGCCCCCCAGTGCCTCTCATCAGCCCCCAGTGCCTCTTCATCAGCCCCCCAGTGCCTCTCACCAGCCCCCCAGTGTCTCTCACCAGCCCCCGCTGCCTCTCATCAGCCCCCCAGTGCCTCTCCATTAGCCCCCAGTGCCTCTCCATTAGCCCCCAGTGCCTCTCATTAGCCCCCAGTGCCTCTCCATCTGCCTCCAGTGCCTCTCCATCCGCCTCCAGTGCCTCTCCATCAGCCCCCAGTGCCTCTCACCAGCCCCCAGTGCCTCTCCATCAGCCCCCCAGTGCCTCTCACCAGCCCCCCAGTGCCTCTCACCAGCCCCCGATGCCTCTCATCAGCCCCCCAGTGCCTCTCCATTAGCCCCCTAGTGCCTCTCCATTAGTCCCCCAGTGCCTCTCCATCAGCCCCCCAGTGCCTCTCATCACCCCCCAGTGTCTCTCACCAGCCCCCAGTGCCTCTCCATCAGCCCCCCAGTGCCTCTCCATCAGTCCCCCAGTGCCTCTCATCAACCCCCCAGTGCCTCTCATCAACCCCCCAGTGCCTCTCCATCAGCCCCCAGTGCCTCTCATCAGCCCCCAGTGCCTCTCCATCAGCCCCCAGTGCCTCTCACCAGCCCCCAGTTGCCTCTCATCAGCCCCCAGTGGCTCTCCATTAGCCCCCAGTGCCTCTCCATCAGCCCCCAGTGCCTCTCATCAACCCCCAGTGTCTCTCCATCAGCCCCAAGTGCCTCTCATCAGCCCCCAGTGCCTCTCATCACCCCCCAGTGCCTCTCACCAGCCCCCAGTGCCTCTCGATCAGCCCCCAGTGCCTCTCACCAGCCCCCGGTGCCTCTCATCAGCCCCCCAGTGCCTCTCCATTAGCCCCCAGTGCCTCTCCATTAGCCCCCAGTGCCTCTCATTAGCCCCCAGTGCCTCTCCATCCGCCTCCAGTGCCTCTCTATCCGCCTCCAGTGCCTCTCATCAGCCCCCCGGTGCCTCTCATCACTCCCCAGTGCCTCTCACCAACCCCCAGTGCCTCTCCATCAGCCCTCCAGTGACTCTTCATCAGCCCCCCAGTGCCTCTCACCAGCCCCCCAGTGCCTCTCACCAGCCCCCGGTGCCTCTCATCAGCCCCCCAGTGCCTCTCCATTAGCCCCCAGTGCCTCTCCATTAGTCCCCCGGTGCCTCTCCATCAGCCCCCCAGTGCCTCTCACCAGCCCCCCAGTGCCTCTCATCACCCCCCAGTGTCTCTCACCAGCCCCCAGTGCCTCTCCATCAGCCCCCCAGTGCCTCTCACCAGCCCCCCAGTGCCTCTCCATTAGCCCCCAGTGCCTCTCATGAGCCCCCAGTGCCTCTCCATTAGTCCCCCAGTGCCTCTCCATCAGCCCCCCAGTGCCTCTCCATCAGCCCCCCAGTGCCTCTCACCAGCCCCCGGCGCCTCTCCATTAGCTCCCAGTGCCTCTCATGAGCCCCCAGTGCTTCTCCATTAGGCCCCCAGTGCTTCTCCATTAGTCCCCCAGTGCCTCTCATCAGCCCCCAGTGCCTCTCCATCAGCCCCCAGTGCCTCTCATCAGCCCCCTAGTGCCTCTCATCAGCCCCCAGTGCCTCTCCATTAGCCCCCCAGTGCCTCTCCATCAGCCCCCAGTGCCTCTCATCAACCCCCCAGTGTCTCTCCATCAGCCCCCAGTGCCTCTCATCAGCCCCCCAGTGCCTCTCATCACCCCCCAGTGCCTCTCACCAGCCCCCAGTGCCTCTCGATCAGCCCCCAGTGCCTCTCACCAGCCCCCAGTGCCTCTCACCAGCCCCAGTGCCTCTCATCAGCCCCCAGTGCCTCTCCATTAGCCCCCAGTGCCTCTCCATTAGCCCCCAGTGCCTCTCCATCCGCCTCCAGTGCCTCTCCATCCGCCTCCTGTGCCTCTCATCAGCCCCCCAGTGCCTCTCATCACTCCCCAGTGCCTCTCACCAGCCCCCAGTGCCTCTCCATCAGCCCCCTAGTGACTCTCCATCAGCCCCCAGTGCCTCTCACCAGCCCCCGGTGCCTCTCATCAGCCCCCAGTGCCTCTCCATTAGCCCCCAGTGCCTCTCCATTAGTCCCCAGTGCCTCTCCATCAGCCCCCAGTGCCTCTCACCCAGCCCCCCAGTGCCTCTCATCACCCCCCAGTGTCTCTCACCAGCCCCCAGTGCCTCTCACCAGCCCCCAGTGCCTCTCCATTAGCCCCCAGTGCCTCTCATGAGCCCCCAGTGCCTCTCCATCAGCCCCCAGTGCCTCTCCATCAGCCCCCAGTGCCTCTCACCAGCCCCGGCGCCTCTCCATTAGCTCCCAGTGCCTCTCATCAGCCCCCAGTGCTTCTCCATTAGGCCCCCAGTGCTTCTCCATTAGTCCCCAGTGCCTCTCCATCAGTCCCCAGTGCCTCTCATCAACCCCCCAGTGCCTCTCCATCAGCCCCCAGTGCCTCTCATCAGCCCCCTAGTGCCTCTCATCAGCCCCCAGTGCCTCTCCATCAGCCCCCCCAGTGCCTCTCACCAGCCCCCGTTGCCTCTCATCAGCCCCCAGTGGCTCTCCATTAGCCCCCCAGTGCCTCTCCATCAGCCCCCAGTGCCTCTCATCAACCCCCCAGTGTCTCTCCATCAGCCCCCAGTGCCTCTCATCAGCCCCCCAGTGCCTCTCTTCACCCCCAGTGCCTCTCACCAGCCCCCAGTGCCTCTCGATCAGCCCCCCAGTGCCTCTCACCAGCCCCCGGTGCCTTTCATCAGCCCCCCAGTGCCTCTCATTAGCCCCCAGTGCCTCTCCATTAGTCCCCAGTGCCTCTCCATTAGCCCCCAGTGCCTCTTACCAGCCCCCAGTGCCTCTCCATTTGTCCCTAGTGCCTCTCAATTAGCCTTCAGTGCCTCTCACTAGCCCCCAGTGCCTCTCCATCAGCCCCCAGTGCCTCTCACCAGCCCCCAGTGCCTCTCCATTAGTCCCCAGTGCCTCTCCATTAGCCCACAGTGCCTCTCTATTAGCCCCCAGTGCCTCTCCATTAGCCCCCAGTGCCTCTCCATTAGTCCCCAGTGCCTCTCCATTAGCCCCCAGTGCCTCTTACCAGCCCCCAGTGCCTCTCCATTTGTCCCTAGTGCCTCTCACTAGCCCCCAGTGCCTCTCCATCAGCCCCCAGTGCCTCTCACCAGCCCCCAGTGCCTCTCCATTAGTCCCCAGTGCCTCTCCATTAGCCCACAGTGCCTCTCTATTAGCCCCCAGTGCCTCTCATTAGCCCCCAGTGCCTCTCCATTAGTCCCCAGTGCCTCTCCATTAGCCCCCAGTGCCTCTTACCAGCCCCCAGTGCCTCTCCATTAGTCCCCAGTGCCTCTCACCAGTCCATAAAATATATATAAAAAAAAACCTCTCCTGCTCCTGGACGCCACCGCTCCTCTTCTGCTGCTGTCGGCTGTGCTGTGATGGCTGCACACAGAGTGACGTCATAGAGCGCCTCACTCCTGTGCGCAGGCTGCAGAGCCGACAGCCGAGGACCAGGAAGCGGTAAGTACAAAGCCTTCACTGCTTCCTGGTCCTTTTGCCCTGAACGGGAACGGCGTTCCTGCTGTGAAAAAAGTGCAGGAACGCCGTTCCCACCCGTTCCCCCTGGACTCGAGCCCTGCTTTCCGGGATATATTGTTTCACATGCGGGCGTCAGGGAGCCGCTATCTAATAACGGGAGACTCCCTGAACGTCCGGGAGACTTGAGATCCCTGATGTATAATAAAGCTGATATTTTTAACCATATAGTGTTCACAGAACACATCTTTCCATTTTAGTGTTCTCATGTACAGTATATAGCGGTATTATTTATATGCATAGTATATAGCGGTATTATTTATATGTACAGTATATAGCGGTATTATTTATATATAGTGTTATCTATATGTATAATATATAGTGGTATTATTTATATGTACAGTATATAGCAGTAGTATTTATATGTACATATATAGTGTTATTTATATGTGCAATATATACTGGTATTATTTCTATGTACACTATATACAGGCTGAACTGGATGGACAAATGTATTTTTTCGGTCTTATATACTACATTACTATATAGCGGTAATATTTATATGTACAGTATATAGTGGTATTATTTATATATAGTGTTATTTATATGTGCAATATATAGTGGTATTTATATGTACAGTATATAGCGGTATTATTTATATGTACAGTATATAGCAGTATTATTTATATGTATAGTATATAGCGGTATTGTTTATATGCACAGTATATTGTGGTATTATTTATATGTACAGTATATAGCTGTATTATTTATATGTACACTATATAGTGGTATTATATATATGTACGACCTCCAAAGATGTGATGATTTTATTCCGGCTGGTACCTAAATACCTTATAGAAATATTATTAAGGGGTTATCCCAGGAAAAGTTAATGGGCCATTTTAAATAAAAAATTATTGCAATAAAATATTGGAATGTTTTTCTTGTCTGTACATTTTTCTCTCTGTATCGCCCCCTGCTGTTTATCACTCTGGTCCACCTTCTCCTGCCTTCAGTGGTGGACGCACATGCTCAGTAGCTTCCCTCCTCCTCTCAGAGCTGACGTACTGATTTCATGTGAAGCTGTTGAAGTGGCCCGGACACCTTTCTGGTACAGCAGTATATAGCTGTAGGGAGGGAGGCGGGGGAGGGGACAGCATACCATAGTGCTATTTATTAGGGCAATCATTGGTTCTGTGTGTGAGGGGCTATATTTCAGGGGAGGAAAGGGTTAAAAAGAGCTGACTGCAGGGCACTCCTGGGAGATGCAGGTGCTTGATGGCCACATGGGATGAGCTGCTGCCCACCCACGGAAACTGAAGATAGTAGATCTTCCCAGAAGTGAGCAGAGAACTCGGCGTAGGTGTGGGTCCCAGAGGTGGGACCCGCACCCATTAGACAATGGAGGCATATCCTAGCGATATTCCCCCATTGTCTGTGATAGGAGAACCCCTTTAAACAGAGTCTGTCAGCAGTTGTGACTGTGCTAAACTGCTGGTAGCTGCAGGATAAGGTAGATGCTCGGGAGAGCAGAACAAACATACCTTTTTGTAGAGATTTCTCACCAGGAGTAGTGTGAATATGAAGTTTTACTCTGCCAGGTTCTGCTGATGACCAGTATAGCAGAGCGGAGGGTCTGGGATGCAGAGAACACTTCATAGTCTTGGTTACACTGACAGGCATCCTATCAGATGCTGCCTCTGGCAGGGACTAATAGGCACGTGTACATGGGAGACCTGGGAGCTGCCACAGTCTCTCTTTAATTTCTGCAGATCTGATCCTTCTCTCCTAAACTTCTGAGCAGTGGAGATCAAGACTTTGGTATTTTTGGACATTTCCTTGTTTTCTGTGAAATTACTTCCTTGTCTCTAGCTGTTAACATTCTTGGGCTTGTGGAGGGGCCCCTGGGGGCCTTGCTTTACCTGGACACATGTGCGCTGTATAAGCCCGCATCCACAGACAACTCCAGGAAGCAGTTCTGAATAAATGACCCCACCTGTGGCCCTCCACGCCCTCCAGCAAGCCGACAATCCTCAGATTCCTCCAACTGATCTGTTCTCCGAGTTACTTTTTCCACGGGCATCTTGCTTTTTTTTGCAGCTCCTTAACCCTAAGTTCACACTTGCGCGTTTTACAGCGCGTTCGAACGCGCTGTAAAACGCTCAACAGGAGAAAACTTATGTTTCCCTATGGGCATGGTTCTCACCTGAGCTTTTTACAGCGCGTTTGAACGCGCTGTAAAACGCCCTACGCTCAAAGAAGTTCTTGAGCTTCTTTGGGGCGTTTTGTCGCGTGTTTGCACCCATAGACTTCAATGGGGACGCGTAAAAGTGTAGATATGCCTTTTTCAATTGTTCTCCAGAGTCAAGAACGCGCGTATGACGCGCGTTTCCTATTTGCAAAAACGAGCTGTAATACGTGCGACAAAAACGCTCAGGTGTGAACCCAGGGTAAAGGGGTCCTCTCATTTCAGCAAATAGCATTTATTATGTAGAGAAAGTTACTACAAGGCACTTACTAATGTATTGGGATTCTCCATATTGCCTCCTTTTCTGGGTGGATTTATTTCTCCATTGTGTTATACACTGCTTGTTTCCATGGTTACGACCACCTTGCAATCCAGCATGGGTGGTCGTGCTTGCACACAATAGGAAAAAGTGTTTGCCTTCGTGCACTCCCACGGTCCTGGCTACCAGACAGGACAGTGCTTCTTTCCTACTGTGTGCAAGCACGACCACCACTTACAGATTGCAGGGTGGTCATAACCATGGAAACCAGCAGTGTATAATGTGATAGAAAAATGACTCCAGCCAGCAAAGGGGGCAACATGGAGAATCACAATACATTAGTAAGTGGCCTGCATTAACTTACTGTACGTGAGAAATGCCAATGACTGAAGTGACACGACCCCTTTAAGGCACATTTACACGTAGTGGTGATCGGGCGCACTCTTCAGCACTCGTTCCTGATCATTGCTCCATGTAAGCTTGCCCCGATCCACCTGCTGTACGGGTAATCTCATGTATGGCCGGCAGAGTAGACCCTTAACCACTGCCGTACCCCCACAGGAGTATATACGTCATGGCTCTAGGCTGTTATCTGTGAGATGCCATATATCTACTGCAGCTGCTCTAACTACAGTTTCAGTTTACTGTATTTTTTACCCTATAAGACGCACCTGCCCATAAGACGCACCTAGGTTTTAGGAGGAAAATAAGGAAAAAAATATTTATTACAGCTCAGTTTAGACTCCCAATCAGACCCCCAATGTTAATCAGACCTCAGAACAGACCCCCAGTATTAATAAGACCCCCAATCAGACCTCAGATCAGACCCCTTTGTTAATAAGACCCCCAATCAAACCTCAGATCAGACCCCGATGTTAATAAGAGCCCCAGTCAGACTTCAGATCAGACCCCCAATATTAATAAGACCACCAATTAGACCTCTGATTAGACCCCCCGATGTTAATAAGACCCCCAATCAGACCTCAGATCAGACCCCCAATATTAATAAGACCACCAATCAGACCTCTGATTAGACCCCCCGATGTTAATAAGACCCCCAATCAGACCCCCGATGTGAATAACACCCCCAATCAGATTCAGATTACCCCGATGTTAATAAGACCCCCAATCAGATCTCAGATCAGACTCCCAATGTTAATGACCCCCAATCAGACCTCAGATCAGACCTGTTAATAAGAGCCCCAGTCAGACCTCAGATCAGACCCTAAATGTTAATAAGACCCCCAATTAGACCTCAGATTAGATCCCCGATGTTAATAAGACACCCAATCACACTTCAGATCAGACTTCCAATGTTAATAAGGCCCCTATTCAGATCTCAGATCAGACACCCAATCAAAGCTCAGATCAGATGCCCAATTTTTATAAGACCCCCAATCAGACCTCAGATCAGACCCCCATGTTCATAAGCCCCCATGTGAAGCAGACCTCAGAAAGAAAAAATAAATAAACCAACTTACCACTCCTGCTCTGGACGCGGCTGCCGCTTCTGAGACCCAGAGCTCTTCCTGCTGCGCTGTGGACCCCACACCGCACAGCTTCCTGGTCCTCCTGTACTAATGAGCGATTCCATAATGGAAGCGCTCATTAGTATTCACCCCATAAGGCGCATTGGTACTTGCCCCCACTTTGGGGGATAGCAAAGTGCATCTTATAGGGCAAAAAATAACTTGACAAGTAAGTGAGCCCTTTAAAATGACCTGATTTCTGCATTGATTCCTAATAATATGTAGTTATCTAAATCACAATTATATTCAAACACAATGTAACTAGACTAATAACAACAACTGTATCGTTTATGTGACATACAATACAAACATCCACAGAGCAGGGAGAAAAAGTAAGTGAACCTTAACTTAAGTAACATTTAGATCGCTCTTTAGTAGGAAACACCTCCACTTAACTTTACAACACTGAGGGGGAATGTTGGACAATATCTCCCTGTAAATGTGTTTCAGTTCATCAATGTTTCTGGGATGCCTTGTGTGCACAGCACTCTTCAGGTCATGTCACAGCATCTCCATAGGGTTAAGGCCAGCACTCTTCAGGTCATGTCACAGCATCTCCATAGGGTTAAGGCCAGGACTCTTCAGGTTATGTCACAGCATCTCCATAGGGTTAAGGCCAGGACGCTTCAGGTCATATCACAGCATCTCCATAGGGTTAAGGCCAGGACTCTTCAGGTCATGTCACAGCATCTCCATAGGGTTAAGGCCAGGACTCTTCAGGTCATGTCACAGCATCTGCATAGGGTTAAGGCCAGGACTCTTCAGGTCATGTCACAGCATCTCCATAGGGTTAAGGCCAGGACTCTTCAGGTCATGTCACAGCATCTCCATAGGGTTAAGGCCAGGACTCTTCAGGTCATGTCACAGCATCTCCATAGGGTTAAGGCCAGGACTCTTCAGGTCATGTCACAGCATCTCCATAGGGTTAAGGCCAGGACTCTTCAGGTCATGTCACAGCATCTCCATAGGGTTAAGGCCAGGACTCTTCAGGTCATGTCACAGCATCTCCATAGGGTTAAGGCCAGGACTCTTCAGGTCATGTCACAGCATCTCCATAGGGTTAAGGCCAGGACTCTTCAGGTCATGTCACAGCATCTCCATAGGGTTAAGGCCAGGACTCTTCAGGTCATGTCACAGCATCTCCATAGGGTTAAGGCCAGGACTCTTCAGGTCATGTCACAGCATCTCCATAGGGTTAAGGCCAGGACTCTTCAGGTCATGTCACAGCATCTCCATAGGGTTAAGGCCAGGACTCTTCAGGTCATGTCACAGCATCTCCATAGGGTTAAGGCCAGGACTCTTCAGGTCATGTCACAGCATCTCCATAGGGTTAAGGCCAGGACTCTTCAGGTCATGTCACAGCATCTCCATAGGGTTAAGGCCAGGACTCTTCAGGTCATGTCACAGCATCTCCATAGGGTTAAGGCCAGGACTCTTCAGGTCATGTCACAGCATCTCCATAGGGTTAAGGCCAGGACTCTTCAGGTCATGTCACAGCATCTCCATAGGGTTAAGGCCAGGACTCTTCAGGTCATGTCACAGCATCTCCATAGGGTTAAGGCCAGGACTCTTCAGGTCATGTCACAGCATCTCCATAGGGTTAAGGCCAGGACTCTTCAGGTCATGTCACAGCATCTCCATAGGGTTAAGGCCAGGACTCTTCAGGTCATGTCACAGCATCTCCATAGGGTTAAGGCCAGGACTCTTCAGGTCATGTCACAGCATCTCCATAGGGTTAAGGCCAGGACTCTTCAGGTCATGTCACAGCATCTCCATAGGGTTAAGGCCAGGACTCTTCAGGTCATGTCACAGCATCTCCATAGGGTTAAGGCCAGGACTCTTCAGGTCATGTCACAGCATCTCCATAGGGTTAAGGCCAGGACTCTTCAGGTCATATCACAGCATCTCCATAGGGTTAAGGCCAGGACTCTTCAGGTCATGTCACAGCATCTCCATAGGGTTAAGGCCAGGACTCTTCAGGTCATGTCACAGCATCTCCATAGGGTTAAGGCCAGGACTCTTCAGGTCATGTCACAGCATCTCCATAGGGTTAAGGCCAGGACTCTTCAGGTCATGTCACAGCATCTCCATAGGGTTAAGGCCAGGACTCTTCAGGTCATGTCACAGCATCTCCATAGGGTTAAGGCCAGGACTCTTCAGGTCATGTCACAGCATCTCCATAGGGTTAAGGCCAGGACTCTTCAGGTCATGTCACAGCATCTCCATAGGGTTAAGGCCAGGACTCTTCAGGTCATGTCACAGCATCTCCATAGGGTTAAGGCCAGGACTCTTCAGGTCATGTCACAGCATCTCCATAGGGTTAAGGCCAGGACTCTTCAGGTCATGTCACAGCATCTCCATAGGGTTAAGGCCAGGACTCTTCAGGTCATGTCACAGCATCTCCATAGGGTTAAGGCCAGGACTCTTCAGGTCATGTCACAGCATCTCCATAGGGTTAAGGCCAGGACTCTTCAGGTCATGTCACAGCATCTCCATAGGGTTAAGGCCAGGACTCTTCAGGTCATGTCACAGCATCTCCATAGGGTTAAGGCCAGGACTCTTCAGGTCATGTCACAGCATCTCCATAGGGTTAAGGCCAGGACTCTTCAGGTCATGTCACAGCATCTCCATAGGGTTAAGGCCAGGACTCTTCAGGTCATGTCACAGCATCTCCATAGGGTTAAGGCCAGGACTCTTCAGGTCATGTCACAGCATCTCCATAGGGTTAAGGCCAGGACTCTTCAGGTCATGTCACAGCATCTCCATAGGGTTAAGGCCAGGACTCTTCAGGTCATGTCACAGCATCTCCATAGGGTTAAGGCCAGGACTCTTCAGGTCATGTCACAGCATCTCCATAGGGTTAAGGCCAGGACTCTTCAGGTCATGTCACAGCATCTCCATAGGGTTAAGGCCAGGACTCTTCAGGTCATGTCACAGCATCTCCATAGGGTTAAGGCCAGGACTCTTCAGGTCATGTCACAGCATCTCCATAGGGTTAAGGCCAGGACTCTTCAGGTCATGTCACAGCATCTCCATAGGGTTAAGGCCAGGACTCTTCAGGTCATGTCACAGCATCTCCATAGGGTTAAGGCCAGGACTCTTCAGGTCATGTCACAGCATCTCCATAGGGTTAAGGCCAGGACTCTTCAGGTCATGTCACAGCATCTCCATAGGGTTAAGGCCAGGACTCTTCAGGTCATGTCACAGCATCTCCATAGGGTTAAGGCCAGGACTCTTCAGGTCATGTCACAGCATCTCCATAGGGTTAAGGCCAGGACTCTTCAGGTCATGTCACAGCATCTCCATAGGGTTAAGGCCAGGACTCTTCAGGTCATGTCACAGCATCTCCATAGGGTTAAGGCCAGGACTCTTCAGGTCATGTCACAGCATCTCCATAGGGTTAAGGCCAGGACTCTTCAGGTCATGTCACAGCATCTCCATAGGGTTAAGGCCAGGACTCTTCAGGTCATGTCACAGCATCTCCATAGGGTTAAGGCCAGGACTCTTCAGGTCATGTCACAGCATCTCCATAGGGTTAAGGCCAGGACTCTTCAGGTCATGTCACAGCATCTCCATAGGGTTAAGGCCAGGACTCTTCAGGTCATGTCACAGCATCTCCATAGGGTTAAGGCCAGGACTCTTCAGGTCATGTCACAGCATCTCCATAGGGTTAAGGCCAGGACTCTTCAGGTCATGTCACAGCATCTCCATAGGGTTAAGGCCAGGACTCTTCAGGTCATGTCACAGCATCTCCATAGGGTTAAGGCCAGGACTCTTCAGGTCATGTCACAGCATCTCCATAGGGTTAAGGCCAGGACTCTTCAGGTCATGTCACAGCATCTCCATAGGGTTAAGGCCAGGACTCTTCAGGTCATGTCACAGCATCTGCATAGGGTTAAGGCCAGGACTCTTCAGGTCATGTCACAGCATCTCCATAGGGTTAAGGCCAGGACTCTTCAGGTCATGTCACAGCATCTCCATAGGGTTAAGGCCAGGACTCTTCAGGTCATATCACAGCATCTCCATAGGGTTAAGGCCAGGACTCTTCAGGTCATGTCACAGCATCTCCATAGGGTTAAGGCCAGGACTCTTCAGGTCATGTCACAGCATCTCCATAGGGTAAAGGCCAGGACTCTTCAGGTCATGTCACAGGATCTCCATAGGGTTAAGGCCAGGACTCTTCAGGTCATGTCACAGCATCTCCATAGGGTTAAGGCCAGGACTCTTCAGGTCATGTCACAGCATCTCCATAGGGTTAAGGCCAGGACTCTTCAGGTCATGTCACAGCATCTCCATAGGGTTAAGGCCAGGACTCTTCAGGTCATGTCACAGCATCTCCATAGGGTTAAGGCCAGGACTCTTCAGGTCATGTCACAGCATCTCCATAGGGTTAAGGCCAGGACTCTTCAGGTCATGTCACAGCATCTCCATAGGGTAAAGGCCAGGACACTTCAGGTCATGTCACAGCATCTCAATAGGGTAAAGGCCAGGACTCTTTAGGTCATGTCACAGCATCTTCATAGGATAAAGGCCAGGACTCTTCAGGTCATGTGACAGCATCTCCATAGGGTAAAGGCCAGGACTCTTCAGGTCATGTGACAGCATCTCCATAGGGTAAAGGCCAGGACTCTTCAGGTCATGTCACAGCATCTCCATAGGGTTAAGGCCAGGACTCTTCAGGTCATGTCACAGCATCTCCATAGGGTTAAGGCCAGGACGCTTCAGGTCATATCACTGCATCTCCATAGGGTTAAGGCCAGGACTCTTCAGGTCATGTCACAGCATCTCCATAGGGTTAAGGCCAGCACTCTTCAGGTCATGTCACAGCATCTCCAAAGGGTTAAGGCCAGGACTCTTCAGGTCATGTCACAGCATCTCCATAGGGTTAAGGCCAGGACTCTTCAGGTCATATCACAGCATCTGCATAGGGTTAAGGCCAGGACTCTTCAGGTCATGTCACAGCATCTCCATAGAGTTAAGGCCAGGACTCTTCAGGTCATGTCACAGCATCTCTATAGGGTTAAAGGGTTTCTGTCACCAACTTTTGACATTATAAGCTGTCTGACATTAGCTATGTGCTAATGTCAGACCAGCTTGATAATGTCTTTTTTATAAAAATCCGCTGTATATATAGTCTGAAAAACTTACTTTTATATTATGTAAATTAGCCTCTAGGAGCAGGGGGGGCGTTGCCCTGCCCTAGCGGCTCCGTCCGGCAACCTGCTGGCATGCCCCTTCACACTTTGATTGACAGTGCAGGGCAGCGATCCTCCTGCACTGTCTCGTTCTGAAATCGCGCGCCGGCGCCGCCGCTCTGTATTCGGCGCAGGCGCGGTGAGCAGAGGACGCTGGTGCCTGCTGTCCTCTGCTCACCGCGCCTGCGCCGAATACAGAGCGGCGGCGCGCGCGCGCGATTTCAGAACGAGACAGTGCAGGAGGATCGCTGCCCTGCACTGTCAATCAAAGTGTGAAGGGGCGTGCCAGCAGGTTGCCGGACGGAGCCGCTAGGAGCAGGGCAACGCCCCCCCTGCTCCTAGAGGCTAATTTACATAATATAAAAGTAAGTTTTTCAGACTATATATACAGCGGATTTTTATAAAAAAGACATTATCAAGCTGGTCTGACATTAGCACATAGCTAATGTCAGACAGCTTATAATGTCAAAAGTTGGTGACAGAAACCCTTTAAGGCCAGGACTCTTCAGGTCATGTCACAGCATCTCCATAGGGTTAAGGCCAGGACTCTTCAGGTCATGTCACAGCATCTCCATAGGGTTAAGGCCAGGACTCTTCAGGTCATGTCACAGCATCTCCAAAGGGTTAAGGCCAGGACTCTTCAGGTCATGTCACAGCATCTGCATAGGGTTAAGGCCAGGACTCTTCAGGTCATGTCACAGCATCTCCATAGGGTTAAGGCCAGGACTCTTCAGGTCATGTCACAGGATCTCCATAGGGTTAAGGCCAGGACTCTTCAGGTCATGTCACAGCATCTCCATAGGGTAAAGGCCAGGACTCTTCAGGTCATGTCACAGCATCTCCATAGGGTAAAGGCCAGGACTCTTCAGGTCATGTCACAGCATCTCCATAGGGTTAAGGCCAGGACTCTTCAGGTCATGTCACAGCATCTCCATAGGGTTAAGGCCAGGACTCTTCAGGTCATATCACAGCATCTCGATAGGGTTAAGGCCAGGACTCTTCAGGTCATGTCACAGCATCTGCATAGGGTTAAGGCCAGGACTCTTCAGGTCATGTCACAGCATCTCCATAGGGTTAAGGCCAGGACTCTTCAGGTCATGTCACAGCATCTGCATAGGGTTAAGGCCAGGACTCTTCAGGTTATGTCACAGCATCTCCATAGGGTTAAGGCCAGGACTCTTCAGGTCATGTCACAGCATCTGCATAGGGTTAAGGCCAGGACTCTTCAGGTTATGTCACAGCATCTCCATAGGGTTAAGGCCAGGACTCTTCAGGTCATGTCACAGCATCTCCATAGGGTTAAGGCCAGGACTCTTCAGGTCATGTCACAGCATCTCCATAGGGTTAAGGCCAGGACTCTTCAGGTCATGTCACAGCATCTCCATAGGGTAAAGGCCAGGACTCTTCAGGTCATATCACAGCATCTCCATAGCGTTAAGGCCAGGACTCTTCAGGTCATGTCACAGCATCTCCATAGGGTTAAGGCCAGGACTCTTCAGGTCATGTCACAGCATCTACATAGGTTAAGGCCAGGACTCTTCAGGTCATGTCACAGCATCTCCATAGGGTTAAGGCCAGGACTCTTCAGGTCATATCACAGCATCTCCATAGGGTTAAGGCCAGGACTCTTCAGGTCATGTCACAGCATCTCCATAGGGTTAAGGCCAGGACTCTTCAGGTCATGTCACAGCATCTCCATAGGGTTAAGGCCAGGACTCTTCAGGTCATGTCACAGCATCTCCATAGGGTTAAGGCCAGGACTCTTCAGGTCATGTCACAGCATCTCCATAGGGTTAAGGCCAGGACTCTTCAGGTCATGTCACAGCATCTGCATAGGGTTAAGGCCAGGACTCTTCAGGTCATGTCACAGCATCTCCATAGGGTTAAGGCCAGGACTCTTCAGGTCATGTCACAGGATCTCCATAGGGTTAAGGCCAGGACTCTTCAGGTCATGTCACAGCATCTCCATAGGGTAAAGGCCAGGACTCTTCAGGTCATGTCACAGCATCTCCATAGGGTAAAGGCCAGGACTCTTCAGGTCATGTCACAGCATCTCCATAGGGTTAAGGCCAGGACTCTTCAGGTCATGTCACAGCATCTCCATAGGGTTAAGGCCAGGACTCTTCAGGTCATATCACAGCATCTCGATAGGGTTAAGGCCAGGACTCTTCAGGTCATGTCACAGCATCTGCATAGGGTTAAGGCCAGGACTCTTCAGGTCATGTCACAGCATCTCCATAGGGTTAAGGCCAGGACTCTTCAGGTCATGTCACAGCATCTGCATAGGGTTAAGGCCAGGACTCTTCAGGTCATGTCACAGCATCTCCATAGGGTTAAGGCCAGGACTCTTCAGGTCATGTCACAGCATCTCCATAGGGTTAAGGCCAGGACTCTTCAGGTCATGTCACAGCATCTCCATAGGGTTAAGGCCAGGACTCTTCAGGTCATGTCACAGCATCTCCATAGGGTTAAGGCCAGGACTCTTCAGGTCATGTCACAGCATCTCCATAGGGTTAAGGCCAGGACTCTTCAGGTCATGTCACAGCATCTCCATAGGGTTAAGGCCAGGACTCTTCAGGTCATATCACAGCATCTCCATAGGGTTAAGGCCAGGACTCTTCAGGTCATGTCACAGCATCTCCATAGGGTTAAGGCCAGGACTCTTCAGGTCATGTCACAGCATCTCCATAGGGTTAAGGCCAGGACTCTTCAGGTCATGTCACAGCATCTCCATAGGGTTAAGGCCAGGACTCTTCAGGTCATATCACAGCATCTCCATAGGGTTAAGGCCAGGACTCTTCAGGTCATGTCACAGCATCTCCATAGGGTTAAGGCCAGGACTCTTCAGGTCATGTCACAGCATCTCCATAGGGTTAAGGCCAGGACTCTTCAGGTCATGTCACAGCATCTCCATAGGGTTAAGGCCAGGACTCTTCAGGTCATGTCACAGCATCTCCATAGGGTTAAGGCCAGGACTCTTCAGGTCATGTCACAGCATCTCCATAGGGTTAAGGCCAGGACTCTTCAGGTCATGTCACAGCATCTCCATAGGGTTAAGGCCAGGACTCTTCAGGTCATGTCACAGCATCTCCATAGGGTTAAGGCCAGGACTCTTCAGGTCATGTCACAGCATCTCCATAGGGTTAAGGCCAGGACTCTTCAGGTCATGTCACAGCATCTCCATAGGGTTAAGGCCAGGACTCTTCAGGTCATGTCACAGCATCTCCATAGGGTTAAGGCCAGGACTCTTCAGGTCATATCACAGCATCTCCATAGGGTTAAGGCCAGGACTCTTCAGGTCATGTCACAGCATCTCCATAGGGTTAAGGCCAGGACTCTTCAGGTCATGTCACAGCATCTCCATAGGGTTAAGGCCAGGACTCTTCAGGTCATGTCACAGCATCTGCATAGGGTTAAGGCCAGGACTCTTCAGGTCATGTCACAGCATCTCCATAGGGTTAAGGCCAGGACTCTTCAGGTCATGTCACAGGATCTCCATAGGGTTAAGGCCAGGACTCTTCAGGTCATGTCACAGCATCTCCATAGGGTTAAGGCCAGGACTCTTCAGGTCATGTCACAGCATCTCCATAGGGTTAAGGCCAGGACTCTTCAGGTCATATCACAGCATCTCGATAGGGTTAAGGCCAGGACTCTTCAGGTCATGTCACAGCATCTGCATAGGGTTAAGGCCAGGACTCTTCAGGTCATGTCACAGCATCTCCATAGGGTTAAGGCCAGGACTCTTCAGGTCATGTCACAGCATCTGCATAGGGTTAAGGCCAGGACTCTTCAGGTCATGTCACAGCATCTCCATAGGGTTAAGGCCAGGACTCTTCAGGTCATGTCACAGCATCTCCATAGGGTTAAGGCCAGGACTCTTCAGGTCATGTCACAGCATCTCCATAGGGTTAAGGCCAGGACTCTTCAGGTCATGTCACAGCATCTCCATAGGGTTAAGGCCAGG
Organism: Bufotes viridis; assembly: GCA_033119425.1. Lineage (NCBI taxonomy): Eukaryota > Metazoa > Chordata > Amphibia > Anura > Bufonidae > Bufotes > Bufotes viridis. The sequence goes on from CM065595.1 coordinate 158,107,163, forward strand.
ACTCTTCAGGTCATGTCACAGCATCTCCATAGGGTTAAGGCCAGGACTCTTCAGGTCATGTCACAGCATCTCCATAGGGTTAAGGCCAGGACTCTTCAGGTCATGTCACAGCATCTCCATAGGGTTAAGGCCAGGACTCTTCAGGTCATGTCACAGCATCTCCATAGGGTTAAGGCCAGGACTCTTCAGGTCATGTCACAGCATCTCCATAGGGTTAAGGCCAGGACTCTTCAGGTCATGTCACAGCATCTCCATAGGGTTAAGGCCAGGACTCTTCAGGTCATGTCACAGCATCTCCATAGGGTTAAGGCCAGGACTCTTCAGGTCATGTCACAGCATCTCCATAGGGTTAAGGCCAGGACTCTTCAGGTCATGTCACAGCATCTCCATAGGGTTAAGGCCAGGACTCTTCAGGTCATATCACAGCATCTCCATAGGGTTAAGGCCAGGACTCTTCAGGTCATGTCACAGCATCTCCATAGGGTTAAGGCCAGGACTCTTCAGGTCATGTCACAGCATCTCCATAGGGTTAAGGCCAGGACTCTTCAGGTCATGTCACAGCATCTCCATAGGGTTAAGGCCAGGACTCTTCAGGTCATGTCACAGCATCTCCATAGGGTTAAGGCCAGGACTCTTCAGGTCATGTCACAGCATCTCCATAGGGTTAAGGCCAGGACTCTTCAGGTCATGTCACAGCATCTCCATAGGGTTAAGGCCAGGACTCTTCAGGTCATGTCACAGCATCTCCATAGGGTTAAGGCCAGGACTCTTCAGGTCATGTCACAGCATCTCCATAGGGTTAAGGCCAGGACTCTTCAGGTCATGTTACAGCATCTCCATAGGGTTAAGGCCAGGACTCTTCAGGTCATGTCACAGGATCTCCATAGGGTTAAGGCCAGGACTCTTCAGGTCATGTCACAGCATCTCCATAGGGTTAAGGCCAGGACTCTTCAGGTCATGTCACAGCATCTGCATAGGGTTAAGGCCAGGACTCTTCAGGACATATCACAGCATCTCTATAGGGTTAAGGTCAGGACTCTTCAGGTCATGTCACAGCATCTCCATAGGGTTAAGGCCAGGACTCTTCAGGTCATATCACAGCATCTCCATAGGGTTAAGGTCAGGACTCTTTAGGTCATGTGACAGCATCTCCATAGCGTTAAGGCCAGGACTCTTCAGGTCATATCACAGCATCTCCATAGGGTAAAGGCCAGGACTCTTCAGGTCATGTCACAGGATCTCCATTAGGGTTAAGGCCAGGACTCTTTAGGTCATGTCACAGGATCTCCATAGGGTTAAGGCCAGGACTCTTCAGGTCATGTCACAGCATCTCCATAGGGTTAAGGCCAGGACTCTTCAGGTCATGTCACAGCATCTCCATAGGGTTAAGGCCAGGACTCTTCAGGTCATGTCACAGCATCTCAATAGGGTTAAGGCCAGGACTCTTCAGGTCATGTGACAGCATCTCCATAGGGTTAAGGCCAGGACTCTTCGGGTCATATCACAGCATCTCCATAGGGTAAAGGCCAGGACACTTCAGGTCATGTCACAGCATCTCAATAGGGTAAAGGCCAGGACTCTTTAGGTCATGTCACAGCATCTTCATAGGATAAAGGCCAGGACTCTTCAGGTCATGTGACAGCATCTCCATAGGGTAAAGGCCAGGACTCTTCAGGTCATGTGACAGCATCTCCATAGGGTAAAGGCCAGGACTCTTCAGGTCATGTCACAGCATCTCCATAGGGTTAAGGCCAGGACTCTTCAGGTCATGTCACAGCATCTCCATAGGGTTAAGGCCAGGACGCTTCAGGTCATATCACTGCATCTCCATAGGGTTAAGGCCAGGACTCTTCAGGTCATGTCACAGCATCTCCATAGGGTTAAGGCCAGCACTCTTCAGGTCATGTCACAGCATCTCCAAAGGGTTAAGGCCAGGACTCTTCAGGTCATGTCACAGCATCTCCATAGGGTTAAGGCCAGGACTCTTCAGGTCATGTTACAGCATCTCCATAGGGTTAAGGCCAGGACTCTTCAGGTCATGTCACAGCATCTCCATAGGGTTAAGGCCAGGACTCTTCAGGTCATGTCACAGCATCTCCATAGGGTTAAGGCCAGGACTCTCCAGGTCATGTCACAGCATCTGCATAGGGTTAAGGCCAGGACTCTTCAGGACATATCACAGCATCTCCATAGGGTTAAGGTCAGGACTCTTCAGGTCATGTCACAGCATCTCCATAGGGTTAAGGCCAGGACTCTTCAGGTCATATCACAGCATCTCCATAGGGTTAAGGTCAGGACTCTTTAGGTCATGTGACAGCATCTCCATAGGGTTAAGGCCAGGACTCTTCAGGTCATATCACAGCATCTCCATAGGGTAAAGGCCAGGACTCTTCAGGTCATGTCACAGGATCTCCATTAGGGTTAAGGCCAGGACTCTTTAGGTCATGTCACAGGATCTCCATAGGGTTAAGGCCAGGACTCTTCAGGTCATGTCACAGCATCTCCATAGAGTTAAGGCCAGGACTCTTCAGGTCATGTCACAGCATCTCTATAGGGTTAAGGCCAGGACTCTTCAGGTCATGTCACAGCATCTGCATAGGGTTAAGGCCAGGACTCTTCAGGTCATGTCACAGCATCTCCATAGGGTTAAGGCCAGGACTCTTCAGGTCATGTCACAGCATCTCCATAGGGTTAAGGCCAGGACTCTTCAGGTCATGTCACAGCATCTCCATAGGGTTAAGGCCAGGACTCTTCAGGTCATGTCACAGCATCTGCATAGGGTTAAGGCCAGGACTCTTCAGGTCATGTCACAGCATCTCCATAGGGTTAAGGCCAGGACTCTTCAGGTCATGTCACAGGATCTCATAGGGTTAAGGCCAGGACTCTTCGGGTCATATCACAGCATGATGCTCTCCACCAGCCCTAACCCATGATGCTCAATAACCAGCCTCAAACCATGATGTTCTATAACCAGCCTCAAACATGATGCCCCTCCACCAACTCCAAACCATGTTGCCCCTTCACCATGATCCACAGTTGGGATGAGTTTTGGTGTAGTTATGCAGTGTCTTTTTTTCTCCATAAATAGTGTTGTGCATTGTAACGAGAGAATTTCGTCCCATCTGTCCATAGAACATTTCCTAGAAGCTCTGTGGGAACGTCCAGGTGGTCTTGGGTTAACTTGAGGTGGGATGCGGCTTCCATGTCTTTTCATTAACACCCGTCTTGATCAGTGTTTTTATACTAATGGACAGATAGACAGAAGGTTTCCAGTTTGTAGAGTCTTTGGTAAGTCTTTTGCTGCTCCTCTCAAGTTCTTTCTCACTTCTTTTAGGATTAGTCGTTGTGCTCTTGGACTGATCTTAACAGGACGTTCACTCCGAGGTAGAGCAGCAACTGTCCTGAATGTTCCCCATTTGTAGATAATTCGTCTATACATAGATTGATGCCCAGGTCTTTATCTTTTGCAGCCTTTACCAGCTTCATGCATCTTCTGAGGTCTTCTGAGGGCTGCTTGCATTGAGGCATGGTTAACTCTCACAACCAACCTTCCCTAAGAAGAACAGATTTGTCAGTAACTGGGCATTGTGTGCCTTTAGTTAATAGACATGGCACCTGTGAAATGCACACTTCCAATCTCCATAATTGAAACCCCTTCTGCCCCAACTCTTCGAAAAGTCATTTACATAAAGGTTCACTTACTTTTTCTCCCTGGACTGTGCTCAATAAGAGACATGAGCTGTTTGTGTGGGATTCATTTATTTACATAGTGTTTGTCTATAACGGTAACTTAGATAACAATCAGACGACATGTAAAGGAGTATTGGAGAAAACTATTCGATCGGTGGGGGGCTGAATGCTGCAACTCCCACTCATCATGAGAGCAGGGGCCCTGTTCTCCACAGGGACCGCCAAAATTAATGCAATAGTAGATCAAGCATGCGCACTGCTGCTCCATTCATCTGGATGGGATAATCGCTTGAACTCTGCTATCTTTAGCGGTCCTACCAGGGGCGGATTGGCCATAGACCCTACAGTGAAATTTCCTGGTGGGTCAAAGCCCAGGGGGCCACCCAAGTGTTACTGATGGCCAACGGCCAGCTACATAATGATCTTATGCTCAACGGCTGCAGTTGCCCTCCTGAACTTAGCTGTATTACCATCCTCAGGACTGTGATACAGTTGAATACTGTGGACAGGGCGGCAGTATTTTGTGCTGCACTATCGTATTTGGTTCTGCTGCAGCGGTTACTTTGTGCTGCACTGTGGTATTTGATTCTTTGATTTCTTTCCTCATGTCATGAATTTACTAGGTTCTGGTCCCCTGCAGATTGGGTGTAATGTAATGAGTCACCACAAGGTGGCAATACAGTCCCAATAAAGCCTGCTCTCATCAGTGAGTGACTAGCAGGGAGGGGGCTTGGTGCAGTGAGGGGGCCTGGTAGATGGAGGGGACTTGGTGCAAGGAGGGGACTTGGTACATAGAGGGGACTTGGTACATGGAGGAGACTTGGTGCAGGGAGGGGGCCTGGTAGATGGAGGGGACTTGGTAGATGGAGGGGACTTGGTGCAGGGAGGGGGCCTGGTGCAGGGAGGGGGCCTGGTGCAGGGAGGGGACTTGGTACATGGAGGGGACTTGGTACATGGAGAGGACTTGGTACATGGAGGGGGCCTGGTGCAAGGAGGGGACTTGGTACATGGAAGGGATTTGGTACATGGAGAAGACTTGGTGCAGGGAGGGGACTTGGTACATGGAGGGGACTTGGTACATGGAGGGGACTTGGTACATGGAGGGGGCCTGGTGCAGGGAGGGCGCTTGGTACATGGAGGGGGCTTGGTACATGGAGGGGACTTGGTACATGGAGGGGACTTGGTGCAGGGAGGGCGCTTGGTACATGGAGGGTACTTGGTACATGGAGGGGCTTGGTACATGGAGGGGGCTTGGTGCAAGGAGGGGACTTGGTGCAGGGAGGGGGCTTGGTGCAGGGAGGGGACTTGGTACATGGAGGGGGCTTGGTACATGGAGGGGACTTGGTGCAGGGAGGTCGCTTGGTGCAGGGAGGGGGCTTGGTGCAGGGAGGGGGCTTGGTGCAGGGAGGGGGCTTGGTGCAGGGAGGGGGCTTGGTGCAGGGAGGGGGCTTGGTGCAGGGAGGGGGCCTGGTGCAGGGTCTTCCTCCCTCCTGTCAGCTTCTCTCTTATTATTCTCAGCTCTTTCAAATGCAAAACTCCAAAACTTGCCCTGAAGAGGGAGGAAACCCAGAAATACACTCCGCTTCCTACAAGGGATAAGAGAAATATCTGAGCCTGTTGAGTTTTGTTACCTTCAGGCTGAACCTTACCCTGATCTGCAGTGAGCACGGTGTGGCGGTAACATATGGTAGTATATGGCACTTACTTATAGTCATCCCAATAAAATATTATCTTCACTCCGTATAAATCATGGATTCGTCCTTGTGTTTACAGCGGTTAAAAATTCTATTCACTTTCTTAGATTCTGAATCTGGGAAAGCTGGGTGGCACCAGTATGGTGAGTTCTCAACAGCTTTACAAGATTCCTAAATGGCTGATGTGTAAGAGGACGAGTTCCCTTTAAAGAAATGATTCCAGATCGTGTTGGTTAAAACCAGAAAAATCAGAACTTTCTTCTCTTCACACAATCATAGTGCAACACGCTTGATAGTTACAAAGCACATATGAGGCACTGACGCTGAGTGGTTGCAGTTCACTCTAGGGGACACAATTAGATGTTTTATATTCCAGAACAGAACTGGAAAAGTCTCTAGAATCTTCCATTATAACAAAGACTGGACCCCCTGACAGTGCTGACTCCACACGGACCCCCTGACAGTGCCGACTCCACAAGGACCCCCTGACAGTGCCGACTCAACACAGACCCCCTGACAGTGCTGACTCCAGACGGACCCCCTGACAGTGATAACTCCACACGGACCCCCTGACAGTGCTGACTCCACACGGACCCCCTGACAGTGCTGACTCCACACGGACCCCCTGACAGTGCTGACTCCACACGGACCCCCTGACAGTGCCGACTCCACAAGGACCCCTGACAGTGCCGACTCCACACGGACCCCTGACAGTGCCGACTCCACACGGACCCCCTGACAGTGCCGACTCCACACGGACCCCCTGACAGTGCCGACTCACACGGACCCCCTGACAGTGCCGACTCCACACGGACCCCCTGACAGTGCCGACTCCACACGGACCCCTGACAGTGCCGACTCCACACGGACCCCTGACAGTGCCGACTCCACACGGACCCCCTGACAGTGCTGACTCACACGGACCCCTGACAGTGATGACTCCACACGGACCCCTGACAGTGCTGACTCCACACGGACCCCCTGACAGTGCCGACTCCACACGGACCCCCTGACAGTGCTGACTCCACACGGACCCCCTGACAGTGCTGACTGCACACGGACCCCCTGACAGTGCCGACTCCACACGAACCCCCTGACAGTGCCGACTCCACACGGACCCCCTGACAGTGCTGACTCCACACGGACCCCCTGACAGTGCTCACTTCACACGGACCCCCTGACAGTGCTGACTGCACACGGACCCCCTGACAGTGCTGACTGCACACGGACCCCCTGACAGTGCTGACTCCACATGGACCCCTGACAGTGCCCGACTCCACATGCGACCGACCCTTGACAGTGCTGACTCCACATTGGACCCCTGACAGTGCTGACTGCACACGGACCCCTGACAGTGCTGACTGCACACGGACCCCCTGACAGTGCTGACTTCACACGGACCCCTGACAGTGCTGACTGCACACGGACCCCCTGACAGTGCCGACTCCACACGGACACCCTGACAGTGCCGACTCCACATGGACCCCCTGACAGTGCTGACTGCACACGGACCCCCTGATAGTGCTGACTGCACACGGACCCCCTGACTGTGCTGACTCCACATGGACACTCCAGGCAGCAAATCTCATCTTCCATGACTTGAGTCTAGCACCCACCAACCTTACTTTGTTCCCTCCTGGGCTAATGTCTATGGCGGCTCCCGCAAATCTCCCCAGAATGACTGCACTCTCAGACCAGGCTGTGCTAAAGGGGCCACGAATGTCCAGGTCACCAACTGCTCTCCGTGACCTCACTGTGCAGTGTCTCTGCAGACCCTGCTCCGCACTCCTTGGGCACATTTACTGTGGTGTCTGCGCCTGTTTTCAGACGGTCTGATTTAGTATCCTGTTCATCTAATTCTTATCTTGTGCCTTATTTCTGATGTATTTATGTTGGTGCGTCTTTTTTGCACCTGAATTAGGCTCTTATTTCTACTCCACTCCTGACCAGGCTTATTTTTCCCATCTGTTTTGAGGGAGAACTTGTGCAATTTTTTTACATTGAAAGACACAGAGGTGTGACTTTTTTTCCAGTAATTTGCACAATTTTTGAATGTGCAAACCAATGAGACAAGTCTTATGCCTCATTTACATGTCAGTGTTCGGTCAGTGATTTCCATCAGTGATTTTGTGGCTCTAAACACAGAAAATGTGCAAATCTTTCCATTATACCTCATGTCTGTGGAGGCTCCGGTCCTGGTTTTGGTTCATAATCACTGATGGAAATCACTGACCAAAACACTGACGTGTGAAAATATGAACCTGTCTTACAAGAAAACAACCACTAGAGGTCAGACTTAAATCAAATACGATTAAAGGGATTCTGTCACCACCTATAGGCCCTGTGTGAGCTAAACATATGCTCATGTCCAGGGTCTCATTATGATTTCTAAGGTGGCCTTATAAAAGAGATCTGTGGCTTAATTTTGCAAAAAAACTGGTTTTACTAACCTGTCAATCATAGAATTAAGGTGCCCAAGGGGAGGTCCGTGGATGCATTGTGCCCAGCCGCACCCATCGCCGTTCGTGCCCAGTGCCGCCTTCACAGCATTCAGCGCCACCTACTACTCCTCTGGGTCGCCTCTACCTCCCTCCCCCTCCTCCCGCTGTGAGATCCCGCGCGTGCGCATAGGCTCAGCCTGATGCGCCCATGCGGACTGCTTGGATTGGCTTCTTCTAGCGAAGTGCGCATGCGCCGGCACTTCGCTCAACCCTGGGATGACCTGAACACTGGCTGAGCCTGTGGATCATAAATTTTAGGCAATACACCAGTCTTTTTTTTACCCCTAAAAAAAGGCGAGCTTAATAAATGTGCCCCCTTGGCTTCAAGCCCACACATTCTCCTGCAATGGACAGGCCGTTCTGTCCCTCCAGCCGACCGATCATCCCCCTGCAAACAGCCCACTCTGACCTCCAGATCACCGACACTCCCTCGATAGACAAACTCTAAGGCCCCCTTCGCATGAATGTATGGCCTCCGTGCCCGTGTTGCGGTCTGCATTACACGGGCACCGGTCGTGTGAGCTCCGTGCTGAGGTGCAGACCTATTGACTTGAATGGGTCCACGATCCGCAACATACGGCAAAAGATAGGACATGTCTTATCTTTTGCGGTGCGGAGGCACAGATCGTAAGCCCTTCTGTGAGCTTTGCGGTCCGTGCCTCCGCACTGCAAAAGATAAGACATGTCCTATCTTTTGCCGTATGTTATGGATCGCGGACCCATTCAAGTCAACATTCTGCAACATGGGCACAGAGGCTATACATTCATGTGAAGAGGGCCCAAGGGTAGCAGTCACACGTTCAGGTTTCTGCAGGCAGGTCTGGAAGCCAAAATCAGGAGTGAAAGCAGAGAAATAGATGGATACGACTTCTCTTTATTGAATTCACTCCTGATTTTGGCTCCCAGAACGGCATCAGGAAACCTGACCGTGTGGTCGTGCGCTAAGCCCAACAGATCAGACAGGTCAACGGGACTTCACATGCAGACCAGCAAAATCTGCTCCGTCAGCATCACTGTCCACTCTGCTATGTCAGCTATCGTGGCCGCATGGCAGCGCTGGTAAGTGCCGCGGCCCAACAGTTCAGCAACCCAGGACCCAAAAGTGTCACCACATAACACAACGAAAAGAGACAATGCAGCAGCGCTCTGCAGACACAAATAAAGTACAACAATGCCATAATCATAGAAAATATTCTGGTGCTAATGCTGCGCTTATTTTTCAAATTAGAGATTCTTGGCAAATACAGTTTGTACAAAATTATTTGGGCCCGTCTGCCAAACGTCAAGGTGATCTCTATCAAACGGGAACCTAACACTAAATACTACCTTTTATGTGCTATAACAGCCACCATAAAATTCAGGGAGTGCAGGCTCCACATGCATGCTGCGCCCACTCTGCTTTTTACCATTTTTGGTGCCATATTGGCCTCCATTAAATTCAAGGAATGCAGGTACCAACATGCATGCTGAGCCAACTCTATACTTCTCCTGGTGCCAAATGGCTTCCAATCATGGGCGTAGTTATAGGGGGTGCAGAGGTAGCAGTCGCTACCAGGCCCAGGAGCCTGAGGGGGCCCAAAGACCCTTGTGCTGCATAAGAAGACACACAGAGCACTGAGGAAAGGGGGGCCCAAGATGAACGCTTGTACCGGGGCCCATGAGCCGTTAGCTACGCCCCTGCTTCCAATGAATAGAATGGAAGCAGGCTACAGCTTTATACTTACTGTAACTGACTCTATTTAGTCCTACACCCCTGACCAGCCTGATTTTAATCAGAGTAAGTATAAAGATGACTGAATGTTTCTCTAATCATCATCAGGGTACAGTACCTCCTCTTACCTGCAGGTGTCACTGCAGCACTGACTCTTGCCCTCCCTTGAATGATAAAATAACAGATAATAACTTGATGGCGTCACCTGCATAACACACTGGGGGTCATTTACTAAGACCGGCATTGCTGGTCTTTTACTCTCCTTTGCGCTGGCTTTGCTGCTGCAAGATGCAAATAATTTGTATGGGGCGAGTGCCTCATCATTAATCGGGCGCACCTTCAGCAGTCCGTGCACCTGGCTGGAATAGCTTATCGCCAACATGCACGCCTGTTGGCCACCGCCACTCCTAGGTGCCAAAGGCAGAGCAAAAAATACCGTGCAACAAAATGAGCGTTTAAAAAAATCTCAAAAAGGGGGCCATGCAACATTTTTACACCAAAAACTGGCATAAAAATGTTTGTAAATGACCCCCAAGGTTCTCTGTGACAATAAAGAGCTCCGTGCTGTCTGCCAGAGCCCTCGGCATAATGACATCAGAGGGCAGAAATATATTTCCCTCATCCCCTTGCACAGCAACACTGCCCCATCAGAGACATACCATGGACTCTGCTCATCCTGAGCTTCCTGATTCATCCACCGGGAGGGCTGGAGACAAGGATGGGGGTGTATGTAACAAGGCTTTCGGAAACGTTATGCAGGATCTGCGGAGAGCTGGGTGAGAACCCTTGTGTGCAGTGTAATGGCTGTCAGCGGGATCGGTTGTATCATACAGATGATAAACCGAGGAGGAGCTCCCGGGGAAATCATCCACTATTGATCATATGAATATTATCTTATCTGTATCTGGGAAAGCTGGGTGACAATCGATATGTCACGGCCAGGTTTGCTGAGTAGCGGTGATTCCATAGAAGTTAATAGGATGGTGGCGCCCGTTGCAAGAAAACCAACACTGCTGCATTTCTTGTGATGCCATTCATTTCTATGGAATCATCGCTACTTGGCGAAGCTGGCCGCAACCAGTGTCACGTGATCAGTGTCACCGTGTAGCCGTACCCTAAACCTGCCCATTTATCTAGAGATATTGGGGCAGGGGTGTATAACTCCACCAGAGATTTGAGACTCGGGAGACTGGGAAAGTTGGGTCAAATTCCTGGTCATATAGAGCTCTGACAATCACCCCCGCCACCTCATCATGGGGCTCAGATCATATGGAGCAGACGGTAATTTGCGGTTCCCCTTATGCTTATATGTAACACCCCAGGGTGGTGTTACCATTACTGCACCCTGCTACTATATCTAATGGGCTAATATAATGTCATCCTATGTGTGTCTTTCCAGGTCCTCCACAATGTGCATTCATAATCTTGTTATGCAATTGTTCATATGTAATGTGCCTGGTTCACCAGCAGGTGGCAGCAAACAAGGCAGAGCTATAGTTACATAGAGTGGAACCTTCTTTTCCATTCTAACCCCTCACTGTTGTGTTGGGCGTGTCCCACTTGCTGAAGGAAAGGGTGGAGTTCTAGTTAGAGTTAGTTTCAGCTGACCCCCTGCTAAGGGAGGTTATGCGGGGCCACGCCCCTGCTGGATGTGCCCAAGCCAGCTAGAGTAATTTCAGCTCTGCTTGATATGGAGGCCACAGCCTGAAGCCTCAGAAGCCAGGAAGTACAGTTCCCTGGTACTACTTAAGAGACAGACTACCAAGAGAGAAGTTGCAGCATCCAGAGGAAGCTAAGTTATACAGCTACCCTGTTAGTACAGCAGAGCCAGAGATGTAGCAGAGACGAGTTTGCCTGCCAGGGTTTTAATGCTAAAGCTTGCTGGGACCAAGATAAAGCCTGTAAACCGTTTTGAGAACGTTTATTGAAAGTAAAGCTATTACTGAACTTCATCACAAGGTCTGGACTCAATTTATTCTTCATCCCCATGTTAACTACCCCCCTTATTTGTTGCTTTGGAAGACAACGCCTGGGGTCCAGCGTATCCAGGTAGGAGCACCGTGACACATATAAAACAGTAAGAGACATTGTAGGCCACCCTACACCACTCGGCCATTCCTACACCTGGGTACCACCACCAACACCATTTCTTAAAGGGACTCTGTCCCGTTGTTGCTTCGCTGCAACTGGCGTCATGAGTATTTCTTAAAGGGACCCTATGCCGCTGTTGGACGTTGCATATATATTAACACCTGTGTCCCCATATATGCGCTGCACGTGGGCGCTGTTACTTTTTGCTGTCTATAGGCGCAGACTCTTGCATTGTGCGGAGGTGGAGGTTGTGTGGAGGTGGAGGTTACAGAGTAAAGTCAATCAATATCGGATAACCGCGGCCGCCCTCCCTGATGACCCGAGGGCAAGGATTTTATTAGAACTGATTGACTTATTTAATGTATTATCTGCGGATCCAGACGATCAATAAGTGCTAAATGTGGAAGCACAAGCTCCAGAATTAGAACAGAGCTGGAAGATTTAAAGGGGCCCCGACCCTTCTCGACATTCACTGTGCAGATTACTACACTCTATTGCGCCCTGTTATCAGCCATCAGAATTGCTCAAATAGCAATGACCTACTACAAGGGTAGGCAGCCTCCGGCACTCCAGGTGTTGTGAAACTACAACTCCCAGCATGCATACTTGCTCTGCTCTTTTTAGAACTCTGAAATAAATGGAGCGTGCTGGGAGTTGTAGTTTCAGAACAGCTGGAGTGCCGAAGGTTGCTGACCCCTGACCTACTATAATGTTTCCTGCATTCAGTTCCCAGGAGTTGGAGCTATGGAGATGATGGGAGAGGCTTTGGTTCTCTGCTTAGGTATCTGTTCCTGGGGAAAGCATTAATTATCACGACTGACACACAGCTTTCCTAGAGTCCTCAACAATAAATCTGCCTCACAATATGCAGGGGAGGTTATGTACTGAAATATATCCTGCTCCTGTATATAGGCGGGTTTTCCTCCCAGGAGAGTACAGCATATATTGCTGCCACTACAACCCCCAATATGGGTTATCACCCAGCTTATAGTCTCACTGCTCTTACAGTAAAGAGTCCATAGTCCCACTGCTCTTACAGTAGAGTCCATAGTATCACTGCTCTTACAGTATATAGCCCATAGTCTCACTGCTCTTACAGTAAAGAGTCCATAGTCTCACTGCTCTTACAGTATAGAGTCCATAGTCTCACTGCTCTTACAGTAAAGAGCCCATAGTCTCACTGCTCTTACAGTATAGAGTCCATAGTCTCACTGCTCTTACAGTAAAGAGTCCATAGTCTCACTGCTCTTACAGTATAGAGTCCATAGTCTCACTGCTCTTACAGTATAGAGTCCATAGTCTCACTGCTCTTACAGTAAAGAGTCCATAGTCTCACTGCTCTTACAGTAAAGAATCCATAGTCTCACTGCTCTTACAGTATAGAGTCCATAGTCTCACTGCTCTTACCATGAAGAGTCCATAGTCTCACTGCTCTTACAGTAAAGAGTCCATAGTCTCACTGCTCTTACAGTAAAGAGTCCATAGTCTCACTGCTCTTACAGTAAAGAGCCCATAGTCTCACTGCTCTTACAGTAAAAAGTCCATAGTCTCACTGCTCTTACAGTAAAGAGTCCATAGTCTCACTGCTCTTACAGTATAGAATCCATAGTCTCACTGCTCTTACAGTATAGAGTCCAAAGTCTCACTGCTCTTATGGTAAAGATTCCATAGTCTCACTGCTCTTACAGTATAGAGTCCATAGTCTCACTGCTCTTACAGTATAGAGTCCATAGTCTTACTGCTCTTACAGTAAAGAGTCCATAGTCTCACTGCTCTTACAATAAAGAGTCCATAGTCTCACTGCTCTTACCGTATAGAGTCCATAGTCTCACTGCTCTTACAGTAAAGAGTCCATAGTCTCACTGCTCTTACAGTAGAGTCCATAGTCTCACTGCTCTTACGGTAAAGAGTCCATAGTCTCACTGCTCTTACAGTATAGAGTCCATAGTCTCACTGCTCTTACAGTATAGAGTCCATAGTCTCACTGCTCTTACAGTAAAGAGCCCATAGTCTCACTGCTCTTACAGTATAGAGTCCATAGTCTCACTGCTCTTACAGTAAAGAGTCCATAGTCTCACTGCTCTTACAGTATAGAGTCCATAGTCTCACTGCTCTTACAGTATAGAGTCCATAGTCTCACTGCTCTTACAGTAAAGAGTCCATAGTCTCACTGCTCTTACAGTAAAGAATCCATAGTCTCACTGCTCTTACAGTATAGAGTCCATAGTCTCACTGCTCTTACCATGAAGAGTCCATAGTCTCACTGCTCTTACAGTAAAGAGTCCATAGTCTCACTGCTCTTACAGTAAAGAGTCCATAGTCTCACTGCTCTTACAGTAAAGAGCCCATAGTCTCACTGCTCTTACAGTAAAAAGTCCATAGTCTCACTGCTCTTACAGTAAAGAGTCCATAGTCTCACTGCTCTTACAGTATAGAATCCATAGTCTCACTGCTCTTACAGTATAGAGTCCAAAGTCTCACTGCTCTTATGGTAAAGATTCCATAGTCTCACTGCTCTTACAGTATAGAGTCCATAGTCTCACTGCTCTTACAGTATAGAGTCCATAGTCTTACTGCTCTTACAGTAAAGAGTCCATAGTCTCACTGCTCTTACAATAAAGAGTCCATAGTCTCACTGCTCTTACCGTATAGAGTCCATAGTCTCACTGCTCTTACAGTAAAGAGTCCATAGTCTCACTGCTCTTACAGTAAAGAGTCCATAGTCTCACTGCTCATACAGTAAAGAGTCCATAGTCTCACTGCTCTTACAGTAAAGAGTCCATAGTCTCACTGCTCTTACAGTAAAGAGTCCATAGTCTCACTGCTCTTACAGTAAAGAGTCCATAGTCTCACTGCTCTTACAGTATAGAGTCCATAGTCTCACTGCTCTTACCATGAAGAGTCCATAGTCTCACTGCTCATACAGTAAAGAGTCCATAGTCTCACTGCTCTTACAGTATAGAGTCCATAGTCTCACTGCTCTTACAGTAAAGAGTCCATAGTCTCACTGCTCTTACAGTAAAGAGTCCATAGTCTCACTGCTCTTACAGTATAGAGTCCATAGTCTCACTGCTCTTACAGTAAAGAAGCCATAGTCTCACTGCTCTTACAGTATAGAGTCTATAGTCTCACTGCTCTTACAGTAAAGAGTCCATAGTCTCACTGCTCTTACAGTAAAGAGTCCATAGTCTCACTGCTCTTACAGTAAAGAGTCCATAGTCTCACTGCTCCTACAGTAAAGAGTCCATAGTCTCACTGATCTTACAGTATAGAGTCCATAGTCTCACTGCTCTTACAGTATAGAGTCCATAGTCTCACTGCTCTTACAGTAAAGAGCCCATAGTCTCACTGCTCTTACAGTATAGAGTCCATAGTCTCACTGCTCTTACAGTAAAGAGTCCATAGTCTCACTGCTCTTACAGTAAAGAGTCCATAGTCTCACTACTCTTACAGTAAAGAGTCCATAGTCTCACTGCTCTTACAGTAAAGAATCCATAGTCTCACTGCTCTTACAGTATAGAGTCCATAGTCTCACTGCTCTTACCATGAAGAGTCCATAGTCTCACTGCTCTTACAGTAAAGAGTCCATAGTCTCACTGCTCTTACAGTAAAGAGTCCATAGTATCACTGCTCTTACAGTAAAGAGCCCATAGTCTCACTGCTCTTACAGTAAAAAGTCCATAGTCTCACTGCTCTTACAGTAAAGAGTCCATAGTCTCACTGCTCTTACAGTATAGAATCCATAGTCTCACTGCTCTTACAGTATAGAGTCCAAAGTCTCACTGCTCTTACAGTAAATAGTCCATAGTCTCACTGCTCTTACAGTATAGAGTCCATAGTCTCACTGCTCTTACAGTATAGAGTCCATAGTCTTACTGCTCTTACAGTAAAGAGTCCATAGTCTCACTGCTCTTACAATAAAGAGTCCATAGTCTCACTGCTCTTACAGTATAGAGTCCATAGTCTCACTGCTCTTACAGTAAAGAGTCCATAGTCTCACTGCTCTTACAGTAAAGAGTCCATAGTCTCACTGCTCATACAGTAAAGAGTCCATAGTCTCACTGCTCTTACAGTATAGAGTCCAAAGTCTCACTGCTCTTATGGTAAAGATTCCATAGTCTCACTGCTCTTACAGTATAGAGTCCATAGTCTCACTGCTCTTACAGTATAGAGTCCATAGTCTTACTGCTCTTACAGTAAAGAGTCCATAGTCTCACTGCTCTTACAATAAAGAGTCCATAGTCTCACTGCTCTTACCGTATAGAGTCCATAGTCTCACTGCTCTTACAGTAAAGAGTCCATAGTCTCACTGCTCTTACAGTAAAGAGTCCATAGTCTCACTGCTCATACAGTAAAGAGTCCATAGTCTCACTGCTCTTACAGTAAAGAGTCCATAGTCTCACTGCTCTTACAGTAAAGAGTCCATAGTCTCACTGCTCTTACAGTATAGAGTCCATAGTCTCACTGCTCTTACCAGTGAAGAGTCCATAGTCTCACTGCTCATACAGTAAAGAGTCCATAGTCTCACTGCTCTTACAGTATAGAGTCCATAGTCTCACTGCTCTTACAGTAAAGAGTCCATAGTCTCACTGCTCTTACAGTAAAGAGTCCATAGTCTCACTGCTCTTACAGTATAGAGTCCATAGTCTCACTGCTCTTACAGTAAAGAAGTCCATAGTCTCACTGCTCTTACAGTATAGAGTCTATAGTCTCACTGCTCTTACAGTAAAGAGTCCATAGTCTCACTGCTCTTACAGTAAAGAGTCCATAGTCTCACTGCTCTTACAGTAAAGAGTCCATAGTCTCACTGCTCCTACAGTAAAGAGTCCATAGTCTCACTGATCTTACAGTATAGAGTCCATAGTCTCACTGCTCTTACAGTATAGAGTCCATAGTCTCACTGCTCTTACAGTAAAGAGCCCATAGTCTCACTGCTCTTACAGTATAGAGTCCATAGTCTCACTGCTCTTACAGTAAAGAGTCCATAGTCTCACTGCTCTTACAGTATAGAGTCCATAGTCTCACTGCTCTTACAGTATAGAGTCCATAGTCTCACTGCTCTTACAGTAAAGAGTCCATAGTCTCACTGCTCTTACAGTAAAGAATCCATAGTCTCACTGCTCTTACAGTATAGAGTCCATAGTCTCACTGCTCTTACCATGAAGAGTCCATAGTCTCACTGCTCTTACAGTAAAGAGTCCATAGTCTCACTGCTCTTACAGTAAAGAGTCCATAGTATCACTGCTCTTACAGTAAAGAGCCCATAGTCTCACTGCTCTTACAGTAAAGAGTCCATAGTCTCACTGCTCTTACAGTAAAGAGTCCATAGTCTCACTGCTCTTACAGTATAGAATCCATAGTCTCACTGCTCTTACAGTATAGAGTCCAAAGTCTCACTGCTCTTACAGTAAAGAGTCCATAGTCTCACTGCTCTTACAGTATAGAGTCCATAGTCTCACTGCTCTTACAGTATAGAGTCCATAGTCTTACTGCTCTTACAGTAAAGAGTCCATAGTCTCACTGCTCTTACAATAAAGAGTCCATAGTCTCACTGCTCTTACCGTATAGAGTCCATAGTCTCACTGCTCTTACAGTAAAGAGTCCATAGTCTCACTGCTCTTACAGTAAAGAGTCCATAGTCTCACTGCTCATACAGTAAAGAGTCCATAGTCTCACTGCTCTTACAGTATAGAGTCCAAAGTCTCACTGCTCTTATGGTAAAGATTCCATAGTCTCACTGCTCTTACAGTATAGAGTCCATAGTCTCACTGCTCTTACAGTATAGAGTCCATAGTCTTACTGCTCTTACAGTAAAGAGTCCATAGTCTCACTGCTCTTACAATAAAGAGTCCATAGTCTCACTGCTCTTACCAGTATAGAGTCCATAGTCTCACTGCTCTTACAGTAAAGAGTCCATAGTCTCACTGCTCTTACAGTAAAGAGTCCATAGTCTCACTGCTCATACAGTAAAGAGTCCATAGTCTCACTGCTCTTACAGTAAAGAGTCCATAGTCTCACTGCTCTTACAGTAAAGAGTCCATAGTCTCACTGCTCTTACAGTAAAGAGTCCATAGTCTCACTGCTCTTACAGTATAGAGTCCATAGTCTCAATGCTCTTACAGTATAGAGTCCGTAGTCTCACTGCTCTTACAGTAAAGAGTCCATAGTGTCACTGCTCTTATAGTAAAGAGTCCATAGTCTCACTGCTCTTACAGTAAAGAGCACATAGTCTCACTGCTCTTACAGTATAGAGCCCATAGTCTCACTGCTCTTACAGTATAGAGTCCATATTCTCACTGCTCTTATAGTAAAGAGTCCATAGTCTCACTGCTCTTACAGTAAAGAGTCCATAGTCTCACTGCTCTTACAGTAAAGAGTCCATAGTCTCACTGCTCTTACAGTATAGAGTCCATAGTCTCACTGCTCTTACAGTAAATAATCCCATGGCCTGACACTGGTTGCTAAAGTTAAGTTTCTCCCATATCCCCAAATCTATTTCGGTGGTAGTTTTTTCCCAGCGTTTTCCTCTTTAGTCCATACTGAGCAGGACCTAACACTGATCCACATTGGACTCCAGGACTCGTGGTGGGACGTGGGGCTTCCACTCTGACCTCTGATGCAAACATCCCATGGGATTTAGGTCCAGCTTCTTTGGATTTGTATTTTGTTGTCTTTAAGACTTTTTTTTTCCTTTCTTTGCTTTTACTGCATCAATGGGCAGGAGCATTATTCTCTCGTCCACCCCTGTGAAAAATGAAATGAAGTTCAAGAGGTCGCCCGGCTGTGTCATTGTTAGGATGTCTCCCGAAAGAAGAAGCCAAGGGACAAACAATGGAGGAGACGACCTCTTACCAGCCGCCTGGGTGTGAAAAGATCCTCACGCTCTTATCTGTGTTTCTCAGGAGAACACACCTATCCCCCCCACCCTGTCCGCGGTGGGAGACCTCTTTATATTATGGGTAGATCCTAACCAGAAAGGAGACAGTGAGAGGGTAGCGGGAGAGCATGTTAGCCCAGGTTTTCATACTCCAATAGAATAAGGATCCACGAAGACTTTTATCACATGACGGTCAAGTCGCAGATTACCGCAACCCATGTGCAACCTCAAGTTTCCTTACTGGGGGAAAAACCATATGTCTATACATTAGAAGTATATGTCAGGAGTATTCCCCAGTGTATACCTCTGCTGT
This sequence comes from Bufotes viridis, assembly GCA_033119425.1. Taxonomy (NCBI): domain Eukaryota; kingdom Metazoa; phylum Chordata; class Amphibia; order Anura; family Bufonidae; genus Bufotes; species Bufotes viridis. Next base: position 158,126,040 of record CM065595.1, read on the forward strand.
ATATACTAAGGTCTGGCGCATGCGCAGAACCTCCACCAGAAGCCACAAGTGTTCACAAAGCATGATATGAACACGGCCTCAACTGCAGGGGTCACTGGAATTCTGGAGATGACGAGATTCTTGCCGTTATGACATTTCCCAAAGATTGCGTGATGGTGGCTTTACCATCAGTCCTTGGTTTCTCCATTCCTCCATCTATAGGGGGACGCACTCTGGGGTCACTAGTGATGATCCTTTAGGTTGCTGGAGCAGCATTCAGCAATGGTCAGCAGGAAGTCATGTCTTTGGAGGTCGGCTAATGGAGCAGACATGATAAAGCACCATGGACGTCCAACATCTCCAGTAAAGAGCGGCGTGTCCAAACTGTAACTGGAAGGGATGGGACACAGGGCTATAAATCCCAGCCTTGGTCAGCTTTGTCCCACCTCTGAGTACAAGCGATTTCTGCAGGGTGAATATTTTCTAACATTCAGGATTTTATATCTTTTTTTTTTTTTAATACAGCCTAAGATCCCATCTGCTTGTGCAGCAGCTGCCTGGCATTGAGTGCTATAGCTTAGCTGGCACCAATATTTTCCAGGATGTATTCCATGACATGTATATACTTTAAAACCCAAATTCACCCATTTTTTTGATGTAGCAGGTGCCACAAGTGAAGACTGATGCTGTTCTCCCCAGTTGTCCACCATGTCTCCAGGTGCCCTGTACATTGCAGTGAATGCTTCTTATGTTGCATGTTGGGTGATGCTTCTTTGTTTTCCAGGATGTGTCTCATTGTGCTTAAAGAAATGGGGCGGAGGGTGGGGGTGGTTGTTTTAATTCTGCTCAGTGACCATTTCGCAGTTTTCGGCATCACTGCCCTCACTCAGGGTGGCTGTGGGGATCAGCATACAGGATGTGTATGCAGCGCCTCACAATGTCAAATTAAGAGGTAACTCCATTCTCCTGGGTTCGGTGACTGGGGGGCGATTGTGTCCTGCCATTATCAGGCTTTGCCACGTTTTCTCTTGCACGCCGAGGTCTCTACTGTTTTCCTTACAGAAGCCATTGTTCTCCCCAAAGCGTCCATTGTGGACGCCATTCATCCCAGCGATGTGTGTGTCCCCGGCTAAGTCCCGGCGAAACGTGACGCCAATTCAAGCCCCTTTTTGTGGGTTCATCACGCAGTTGGAAGCTCCAGGAGATTTTTGTCACTCTTAAGTCTTGACAAACGGTCGCGCTCGTTCTTTTTTTTGTTTTTTTATAAACCGATTTACGTTGATCACTCAAGACCCTCGAATGTGAACAATCGGGGAACATTAGTTTCAAGAGGGCTGAGGCGGGAAGCCATACATTCAGTCACTTTCTTATGGATGAAGGCGAGTGAGAACTTGGAGATTAAAAAGAAGACTAATCTGATGCCAATGGAAAAATGGCTTCCGGCTCTGAGATCATCTGAGCGAAAGGCAAAGCCGCCATTGTAGATGTTACTGAGAACTTTCTATTGTAAGCAATATGGTTGCCTTACTGTTCATGGTCTAATTTCAGTTCTCCATCAGTGCAATGTGCAGACGTGGAGCAAACACCATGTAACAGATATAGTTAAAAGGGTTATCCAGGAAAAGGATAGCTAATCACATCTGCGGGGGGTGCGAGACCCCCGCCGGTTAGCTGTTCAAAAACAAAAACCTGTGTACTGCAGCCTCTTCCTAGGCCAGTGTCACCACTGTACATTCAAGTCAATGGGGATAAGCTGTAATACCAACCACTGCCACTATACGATGTAAGGCGCTGTGCTTGGAAAACTGGCGGGAGCCCGCATCACTCACCATAGCTTCGGTGAGCACAGCGACTCCCTAACAGCTGACCAGCGGGGAAGCCGGGACTTGGAACCCCACTGATGTGATAACGATGACCTGTCCTGAGGATAAGAAGAGACGATACCGGCACTCGCTTTTAGATAATCTTGCTTTGATTTATTGTCAAATTCCAGTGACAGCGTTTCGGCATACAATCGATTGTATGCCGAAACGCCGTCACTGGAATGTGACAATAAATCACAGCAAGATTATCTAAAAGCGAGTGCCGGCCTCTTCTCTTCTTATCTTTATGGGACGCTTGCCCTGAGACACGCGCACCGCTGCTCTACTCCACCGCAGTGCCGATCGACATATTGCATCACTATCCTGAGGATATCATCATTATCTTTTCAAGGACAACACCTTTAAATGTCAATTTAACATTGGCTACATCCAAATATATAGAACTAATCTCCATAAACAGTGCACTTACACTGTATATACATTACATATCTTATCCTGTATTATACTCCAGAGCTGTATTCACTATTCTGCTGGTGCAGTCACTGTGTACATACATTACTTATCCTGTACTGATCCTGAGTTACATCCTGTATTATACTCCAGAGCTGCGCTCACTATTCTGCTGGTGCAGTCACTGTGTACATACATTACTTATCCTGTACTGATCCTGAGTTACATCCTGTATTATACTCCAGAGCTGCACTCACTATTCTGCTGGTGCAGTCACTGTGTACATACATTACTTATCCTGTACTGATCCTGAGTTACATCCTGTATTATACTCCAGAGCTGCGCTCACTATTCTGCTGGTGCAGTCACTGTGTACATACATTACTTATCCTGTACTGATCCTGAGTTACATCCTGTATTATACTCCAGAGCTGCACTCACTATTCTGCTGGTGCAGTCACTGTGTACATACATTACTTACCCTGTACTGATCCTGAGTTACATGCTGTATTATACTCCAGAGCTGCACTCACTATTCTGCTGGTGCAGTCACTGTGTACATTACATTACTTATCCTGTACTGATCCTGAGTTACATCCTGTATTATACTCCAGAGCTGCACTCACTATTCTGCTGGTGGAGTCACTGTGTACATACATTACTTATCCTGTACTGATCCTGAGTTCCATCCTGTATTTGTATTCAGCCCTCTGTATCCTGATACCATTAAATAAAATCCAGTATGACCAATTGCCTTCAGAAGTCACCTACCTAGTCAAAGAGTATACCTCCAGATGTTCTGTGAAGGCCTCAGAGGTTTGTAAGAGAACATTAGTGTTCAAACAGCATCATGAAAACCAAGGAACACACCAGACAGGTCAGGGATAAAGTGGAGAAGTGTAAAGTAGGGTTAGGTTAAAAAAAATATCCCAAGCTCTGAGCATCTCACGGAGCACCGTTCAATCCATCATCCGAAAATGGAAGAAGTATGGCACAACTGCAAACCTACCAAGACGTGGCTACCCACCTAAAGTGACCATCCAGGCTAGAAGAGCACTAATTAGAGAAGCAGCCAAGAGGCCCATGGTCACTGTGGAGGAGCTACAGAACTGAGGTGGGAGAATCTGTCCACAGGACAACTATTAGTCATGTCCTCCATAAATCTGTCCTTTATGGAAGAATGGCAAGAAGGAAGTTAGCTTTGAAAGCACCACAAGAAGTCCTGTTTGCGGTTTTACACAAGCCATGTAGGGGACACAGCAAACATGTGAAAGAAGGTGCTCTGGACAGATGAGACTGAAGTGGAATTTTTGGGCCTAAATGCAAAATGCTCTGTGTGGTGGAAAACTAACCCTGCACATCACCCTGACTCACCATCCCCACCGTGAGACATGGTGGTGGCAGTATCATGATGGGGGCAGCTTTTCTTCAGCAGGGAAGATGGTCAGAGGTGATGGGAAGATGGATAGAGCTCAATACAAGGCAATCCTTGAGGAAAACCTGGTAGAGAGACTGGGGCGGAAGTTCACCTCCCAGCAGAACAACAACGCCCAACATCCATCCAGAGCTACAATGGAAGGGTTTAGATGAAAGCATCTTCATGTGTTGGAACAGCCCAGTCACCGTCCAGACCTAAATCCCGTTGAGATTCTGTGGCGAGACGTGAAAATTGGATCCGATCCGATCTGACTGAGCGCAAGCTCTTCTGCAAAGAAAAATGGGCAAAAATTTCAGCCTGTAGATGTACAAAGCTGGTAGAGACCGACCTCAAAAGACTGACAGCTGTAACTGTAGTGAAAGGTGGTCCTGCAAAGTATTGACTCAGGGGCTGAATACAAATGCACGCCGCACTTTCCGGATTGTTATTTATTACAAATGTTGACGACCTTGTATCATTTTCTTTTCCCTTCACACAGACTCGCTACTTTGTGCTGGTCTATCATATAAAATAACAATTAAATACATTTAAGTTTGTGGGTGTAACGGGAAAAAATGTGGACAAGTTCAAGGGGTATGAATACATTTTTCCTTTACTGATACATTGTAGCAAACTTTCAGGCCAGGAAATTGTTTTGAGCTGCTGATGTGTACCCCCTTACATATTGGACAGCAAGGGGCAAACCTGCAAATCCTCCCCCCGGTGGGCACTGCAGGGCTCTCTCAGGGCTCAGTCAGTGGATCTGACCTGCTCCCAGTACACAACGGAATATGTTCGCCATGTATTAGCAGCTGCCGCGTTTCTTCCAGTAAAATGCTTGGAATGTTCTGTAATCATCTTCTCCTTACAAGGCCATGAAGTGAGAAGATGCAGATACCTGAGCACCGACCTGCTCCCACTCTTACCTCTGCCGGAACGGGGGAACCTGAGCGTCTCCTACGCCTTATCCCGTTGTCCCCAGGAGGTTGCTGAGTCCTACAGAAGTCACTGAAATAAAAACAGATTTTAAAATCCCTTCACCCTGATCTGACCTGAGTATAAGGTGCTCAGAGGTTTCCTAAAAACAGTATAAGGTTAGGATCACATCACGGCTGTATTTTCTGTTCTTCAGATCCGTCATTTTAGACGAGAGAAAAAAGTCCTCCACAAAGAACTTTTTCTTACAGCTAAAATAATGGCAGAAATCAGACAGAAATGGCAAAAACAGATGCAACATGAGCACAAATGATGCACAAAATAAAGGACCTGTTTTTAGTTGTTTCTCTCTTCTGACGGATCAGAAGAACGGAAAATGAAACGGTGATGTGAACCCAAGAGTGCAATGAGGCCAGCCGCACCAGGTAGGGGCAAGGGGCCACCAGAAGGGCCATGGGCAATGAGCGCTTTCATTGAGGCAAAGGGTTGGGTTAAGAAACTGGGGCGCTGTTTCAGTTTTCGCCTCAGGCAGCAGAAATGCTAGGTGCACCCCTGTGTGAGCCTAAGCCACATATCCACAGGGGTAATGGCCGAACATATATGTAAATGGGGGGATGAGCTGAAACTGGGGCAGAGACAACGGAAATGGAACAGTTAGGAAACGATCTTAGCTCCTTCTCTGTATGGATGCGTCCAGCGTGCTGCGTCCTGACCCCATCATCCTCTTCATCCCCGGATATTTCCCATCTGATGAGTCAGAGACCGTCCTCGAGAAGTCTCATCACAGATAAATTATTCATAAGAAGAGGACAAAAGCCAAGAAAGTATCAATGTGTTAATAATAGTTTTATCCTGTACCCCAAGTGTCAGTGTCATCATCCTGAACCCCGAGTGTCAGTGTCATTATCCTGTACCCCAAGTGTCAGTGTCATTATCCTGTACCCCGAGTGTCAGTGTCATCATCCTGAACCCCGAGTGTCAATGTCATTATCCTGTACCCCGAGTGTCAGTGTCATTATCCTGTACCCCAAGTGTCAGTGTCATTATCCTGTACCCCAAGTGTCAGCGTCATTATCCTGTACCCCAAGTGTCAGTGTCATTATCCTGTACCCCAAGTGTCAGTGTCATTATCCTGTACCCCGAGTGTCAGTGTCATTATCCTGTACCCCGAGTGTCAGTGTCATTATCCTGTACCCCGAGTGTCAGTGTCATTATCCTGTACCCCGAGTGTCAGTGTCATTATCCTGTACCCCAAGTGTCAGTGTCATTATCCTGTACCCCGAGTGTCAGTGTCATTATCCTGTACCCCGAGTGTCAGTGTCATTATCCTGTACCCCGAGTGTCAGTGTCATTATCCTGTACCCGAGTGTCAGTGTCATTATCCTGTACCCCAGAGTGTCAGTGTCATTATCCTGTACCCCGAGTGTCAGTGTCATTATCCTGTACCCCAAGTGTCAGTGTCATTATCCTGTACCCCAAGTGTCAGTGTCATTATCCTGTACCCCAAGTGTCAGTGTCATTATCCTGTACCCCAAGTGTCAGTGTCATTATCCTGTACCCCAAGTGTCAGTGTCATTATCCTGTACCCCGAGTGTCAGTGTCATTATCCTGTACCCCAAGTGTCAGTGTCATTATCCTGTACCCCAAGTGTCAGTGTCATTATCCTGTACCCCGAGTGTCAGTGTCATTATCCTGTACCCCGAGTGTCAGCGTCATTATCCTGTACCCCGAGTGTCAGTGTCATTATCCTGTACCCGAGTGTCAGTGTCATTATCCTGTACCCCGAGTGTCAGTGTCATTATCCTGTACCCCAAGTGTCAGTGTCATTATCCTGTACCCCAAGTGTCAGTGTCATTATCCTGTACCCCAAGTGTCAGTGTCATTATCCTGTACCCCAAGTGTCAGTGTCATTATCCTGTACCCCGAGTGTCAGTGTCATTATCCTGTACCCCGAGTGTCAGTGTCATTATCCTGTACCCCGAGTGTCAGTGTCATTATCCTGTACCCGAGTGTCAGTGTCATTATCCTGTACCCCAGTAGTGTCATTATCCTGTACCCCGAGTGTCAGTGTCATTATCCTGTACCCCAAGTGTCAGTGTCATTATCCTGTACCCCGAGTGTCAGTGTCATTATCCTGTACCCCGAGTGTCAGTGTCATTATCCTGTACCCCGAGTGTCAGTGTCATTATCCTGTACCCTGAGTGTCAGTGTCATTATCCTGTACCCCGAGTGTCAGTGTCATTATCCTGTACCCCGAGTGTCAGTGTCATTATCCTGTACCCCGAGTGTCAGTGTCATTATCCTGTACCCCGAGTGTCAGTGTCATTATCCTGTACCCCAAGTGTCAGTGTCATTATCCTGTACCCCGAGTGTCAGTGTCATTATCCTGTACCCTGAGTGTCAGTGTCATTATCCTGTACCCCGAGTGTCAGTGTCATTATCCTGTACCCCAAGTGTCAGTGTCATTATCCTGTACCTCGAGTGTCAGTGTTATTATCCTGTACCCCAAGTGTCAGTGTCATTATCCTGTACCCCGAGTGTCAGTGTCATTATCCTGTACCCCGAGTGTCAGTGTCATTATCCTGTACCCCGAGTGTCAGCGTCATTATCCTGTACCCCGAGTGTCAGTGTCATTATCCTGTACCCCAAGTGTCAGTGTCATTATCCTGCACCCCGAGTGTCAGCGTCATTATCCTGTACCCCGAGTGTCAGTGTCATTATCCTGTACCCCGAGTGTCAGTGTCATTATCCTGTACCCCGAGTGTCAGTGTCATTATCCTGTACCCCAAGTGTCAGTGTCATTATCCTGTACCCCGAGTGTCAGTGTCATTATCCTGTACCCCAAGTGTCAGTGTCATTATCCTGTACCCCGAGTGTCAGTGTCATTATCCTGTACCCCGAGTGTCAGTGTCATTATCCTGTACCCCAAGTGTCAGTGTCATTATCCTGTACCCCAAGTGTCAGTGTCATTATCCTGTACCCCAAGTGTCAGTGTCATTATCCTGTACCCCGAGTGTCAGTGTCATTATCCTGTACCCCGAGTGTCAGTGTCATTATCCTGTACCCCAAGTGTCAGTGTCATTATCCTGTACCCCGAGTGTCAGTGTCATTATCCTGTACCCCGAGTGTCAGTGTCATTATCCTGTACCCCAAGTGTCAGTGTCATTATCCTGTACCCCAAGTGTCAGTGTCATTATCCTGTACCCCGAGTGTCAGTGTCATTATCCTGTACCCCAGTGTCAGTGTCATTATCCTGTACCCCGAGTGTCAGTGTCATTATCCTGTACCCCAAGTGTCAGTGTCATTATCCTGTACCCCGAGTGTCAGTGACATTATCCTGTACCCCGAGTGTCAGTGTCATTATCCTGTACCCCAAGTGTCAGTGTCATTATCCTGTACCCAAAGTGTCAGCGTCATTATCCTGTACCCCGAGTGTCAGTGTCCTTATCCTGTACCCCGAGTGTCAGCGTCATTATCCTGTACCCCGAGTGTCAGCGTCATTATCCTGTACCCCGCGTGTCAGTGTCATTATCCTGTACCCCAAGTGTCAGTGTCATTATCCTGTACCCCAATTGTCAGTGTCATTATCCTGTACCCCAAGTGTCAGTGTCATTATCCTGTATGCCGAGTGTCAGTGTCATTATCCTGTACCCCGAGTGTCAGTGTCATTATCCTGTACCCCAAGTGTCAGTGTCATTATCCTGTACGCCGAGTATCAGTGTCATTATCCTGTACCCCGAGTGTCAGTGTCATTATCCTGTACCCCAAGTGTCAGTGTCATTATCCTGTACCCCAAGTGTCAGTGTCATTATCCTATACCCCGAGTGTCAGTGTCATTATCCTGTACCCCAAGTGTCAGTGTCATTATCCTGTACCCCGAGTGTCAGTGTCATTATCCTGTACCCCGAGTGTCATTATCCTGTACCCCAAGTGTCAGTGTCATTATCCTGTACCCCGAGTGTCAGTGACATTATCCTGTACCCCGAGTGTCAGTGTCACTATCCTGCACCCCAAGTGTCAGTGTCATTATCCTGTACCCGAAGTGTCAGTGTCATTATCCTGTACCCCAAGTGTCAGTGTCATTATCCTGTACCCCGAGTGTCAGCGTCATTATCCTGTACCCCAGGTGTCAGTGTCATTATCCTGTACCCCGAGTGTCAGTGACATTATCCTGTACCCCGAGTGTCAGCGTCATTATCCTGTACCCCGAGTGTCAGAGTGTCATTATCCTGTACCCCGAGTGTCAGTGTGTCATTATCCTGTACCCCAAGTGTCATTATCCTGTACCCCGAGTGTCAGTGTCCTTATCCTGTACCCCGAGTGTCAGCGTCATTATCCTGTACCCCGAGTGTCAGTGTCATTATCCTGTACCCCGAGTGTCAGTGTCATTATCCTGTACCCCAAGTGTCAGTGTCATTATCCTGTACCCCAAGTGTCAGTGTCATTATCCTGTACCCCAAGTGTCAGTGTCATTATCCTGTACTCCGAGTGTCAGTGTCATTATCCTGTACCCCGAGTGTCAGTGTCATTATCCTGTACCCCAAGTGTCAGCGTCATTATCCTGTACCCCAAGTGTCAGTGTCATTATCCTGTACCCCAAGTGTCAGTGTCATCATCCTGTACCCTGAGTGTCAGTGTCATTATCCTGTACCCCAAGTGTCAGTGTCATCATCCTGTACCCCAAGTGTCATTATCCTGTACCCCAAGTGTCATTATCCTGTACCCCGAGTGTCAGTGTCATTATCCTGTACCCCAAGTGTCAGTGTCATTATCCTGTACCCCGAGTGTCAGTGTCATTATCCTGTACCCCAAGTGTCAGTGTCATTATCCTGTACCCCGAGTGTCAGTGTCATTATCCTGTACCCCAAGTGTCAGTGTCATTATCCTGTACCCCAAGTGTCAGTGTCATTATCCTGTACCCCAAGTGTCAGTGTCATTATCCTGTACCCCAAGTGTCAGTGTCATTATCCTGTACCCCGAGTGTCAGTGTCATTATCCTGTACCCCAAGTGTCAGTGTCATCATCCTGTACCCCGAGTGTCAGTGTCATTATCCTGTACCCCGAGTGTCAGTGTCATTATCCTGTACCCCAAGTGTCAGTGTCATTATCCTGTACCCCAAGTGTCAGTGTCATTATCCTGTACCCCGAGTGTCAGTGTCATTATCCTGTACCCCAAGTGTCAGTGTCATTATCCTGTACCCCGAGTGTCAGTGTCATTATCCTGTACCCCAAGTGTCAGTGTCATTATCCTGTACCCCAGTGTCAGTGTCATTATCCTGTACCCCAGTGTCAGTGTCATTATCCTGTACCCCAAGTGTCAGTGTCATTATCCTGTACCCCGAGTGTCAGTGTCATTATCCTGTACCCCGAGTGTCAGTGTCATTATCCTGTACCCCAAGTGTCAGCGTCATTATCCTGTACCCCAAGTGTCAGTGTCATTATCCTGTACCCCGAGTGTCAGTGTCATTATCCTGTACCCCAAGTGTCATTATCCTGTACCCCGAGTGTCAGTGTCATTATCCTGTACCCCAAGTGTCAGTGTCATTATCCTGTACCCCAAGTGTCAGTGTCATTATCCTGTACCCCAAGTGTCAGTGTCATTATCCTGTACCCCAAGTGTCAGTGTCATTATCCTGTACCCCAAGTGTCAGTGTCATTATCCTGTACCCCAAGTGTCAGTGTCATTATCCTGTACCCCAAGTGTCAGTGTCATTATCCTGTACCCCGAGTGTCAGTGTCATTATCCTGTACCCCAAGTGTCAGTGTCATTATCCTGTACCCCAAGTGTCAGTGTCATTATCCTGTACCCCAAGTGTCAGTGTCATCATCCTGTACCCTGAGTGTCAGTGTCATTATCCTGTACCCCAAGTGTCAGTGTCATCATCCTGTACCCCAAGTGTGTCATTATCCTGTACCCCAAAGTGTCATTATCCTGTACCCCGAGTGTCAGTGTCATTATCCTGTACCCGAGTGTCAGTGTCATTATCCTGTACCCCAAGTGTCAGTGTCATTATCCTGTACCCCAAGTGTCAGTGTCATTATCCTGTACCCCAAGTGTCAGTGTCATTATCCTGTACCCCGAGTGTCAGTGTCATTATCCTGTACCCCGAGTGTCAGTGTCATTATCCTGTACCCCAAGTGTCAGTGTCATTATCCTGTACCCCAAGTGTCAGTGTCATTATCCTGTACCCCGAGTGTCAGCGTCATTATCCTGTACCCCGAGTGTCAGTGTCATCATCCTGTACCCCGAGTGTCAGTGTCATTATCCTGTACCCCGAGTGTCAGTGTCATCATCCTGTACCCCAAGTGTCAGTGTCATTATCCTGTACCCCAAGTGTCAGTGTCATTATCCTGTACCCCAAGTGTCAGTGTCATTATCCTGTACCCCGAGTGTCAGTGTCATTATCCTGTACCCCAAGTGTCAGTGTCATTATCCTGTACCCCAAGTGTCAGTGTCATTATCCTGTACCCCAAGTGTCAGTGTCATTATCCTGTACCCGAGTGTCAGTGTCATTATCCTGTACCCCGAGTGTCAGTGTCATTATCCTGTACCCCAAGTGTCAGTGTCATTATCCTGTACCCCAAGTGTCAGTGTCATTATCCTGTACCCGAGTGTCAGTGTCATTATCCTGTACCCCGAGTGTCAGTGTCATTATCCTGTACCCCGAGTGTCAGTGTGTCATTATCCTGTACCCCGAGTGTCAGTGTGTCATTATCCTGTACCCCAAGTGTCATTATCCTGTACCCCGAGTGTCAGTGTCCTTATCCTGTACCCCAGTGTCAGTGTCATTATCCTGTACCCCGAGTGTCAGTGTCATTATCCTGTACCCCAAGTGTCAGTGTCATTATCCTGTACCCCAAGTGTCAGTGTCATTATCCTGTACCCCAAGTGTCAGTGTCATTATCCTGTACCCCAAGTGTCAGTGTCATTATCCTGTACCCCAAGTGTCAGTGTCATTATCCTGTACCCGAGTGTCAGTGTCATTATCCTGCACCCGTGTTTCATTGGGTCAGCCGCTCTATATATTGAGCTCAGTATATTTTTTGGGGGGCAGCTTCGTGTATAAACAGTTCTCTCGCACTAGTGTATTTCTGTGACTTCTCAGCAGATGTAGCAGAGCTGAGCTGTGATATAATGACAGATTCTGAGGTTTCATTCATATAAAACCTGTTATAACTAATAACATCACCCGAATCTCCCAATCTATTTCTTGGAAACGCTTGACTCACAGGCTGACTTCACTGCTCCGGCGGACACTGCACGTCACTTACTGTGCAGTAAGAACATGTTACCGGGTCCGGGAAATCAAGAGACTCTAGAACCCCACAGACTGACAAAATCTCTACACTAATGGAGGTCCAGTCATCCAAACCATAAAGGGGGTGTGTATTTTTGTAGCCATTTTTTATTGCTCCACCTAAAATAAACACAAAGCAAATTTGCGGAATAGTCCCTGGAGTAAAAATCTACCTTTTGTGTCCACAGCTCCTCTGCAGAGCTATGTGATCCACTCCCAGCGTTTACAGACTACAAGCAAATCCAGTGCAGTCTGATCCTGCAGTCACGTCAGGCTAATTCACACTTGCGCTTTCCCTTTCCGCTATTTAGATCCGCCATAGGATCTCAATAGCGGGGGGAAAACGCTTCTGTTCTGTCCCCATTCATTGTCAATGGGGACAAAACTGAACTTAACGAAACAGTCACCAGAATGTATTCCGTTCCGTTTGGTTGCGTCCCCTTCGCAGACAGAATAATGCTGCAAGCAGCGTTTTTCTGTCCGCGATGTGCTGCGGAGCAAGACGGATCTGTCATATTACACAATGTAAGTCAATGGGGACGGATCTGTTTTCTCTGACACAATAGAAAACGGATCCGTCCTCCATTGACTTTCAATGGAGCTCATGACGGATCTGTCTTGGCTATGTTAAAGATAAGACAACCGGATCCGTTTATAGCGGATGCAGACAGTTGTATTATTAGTAACGGAAGCGTTTTTGCTGATCCATGACGGATCCAGCAAGACGCTGGTGTAAGTAGCCTTACTCGTCCCAAAATGACAGACCTCGGGGCAGCGATGTTCTCCACTGCTGGCCCCATGGCTTGTGTTGAGGCGCCACCATCAGGGCAGAGCGTGGGCCCAGCGGGGCAGCCTGTTGGGGGGCAGCCGGACCCTCTGATGTATTGTCAGGTCTCATGTGTCCTCACCGGTGGAGCGCTGGCATCAGTCACAATATGTATGACCCCTCACTGATCTGCAGGAAGCACAGTGACTGCATTGTCTAGATTTTATACAAATTAAAATCAGATACTGATAAACGTCTTTTTTTATACTTTTTTATTTTTGTTTTATGGCTGAAAATGTTTTAAATTCTATTTTCTATGCCATATTATAGGGGCGGCCATCTTACCTGAGCTGCTGTTAACAGCATTCAGAGATTTCCCTTAGGCCTCATGGTATCCCGGCCTGGAATCCAGCTGACAGCAGGAGCGCACGGCGCTATTGGTTGCTATGACGCCGTGCGCTTCATGCCGCCGCACGATTACAGTAATACACCCGTACGAGTGTGCATGAGGCCTTAGCCACATGGACAACAGAAAACTGCAGTCTGCAGATGACTCTATGGGAGGGGGTTGTGGTCATGCTCTGTGACCTGTTCAGAGGTCATTGTGCAGGGAGGGAAAGGAGGTGAGCTGTGACCATCACCTATTGTCAGTGGTTGATACTGTGTTATCTGCCTCTGCTTCTAGAAGGGTTACCTGTCATTGTAGTCCCTCCTGTTTATGATATTTAGATGACTGCTGACCGCCTTTTTATGGGTCATAGAAAATTATGTCAAATAATGTCATAGAAAATGTTTTAAAATCACCAAAAAAAATCATAAAATATGTTTAACATTCCCAAAAGAGGATTTTCACCAAAAATCTAAAAGTGCCTGTTTGTTGGTAACCCGGAAGCTATTTCTGATCAAGAGACAATAGTGAAGCCATATTGGTTGTCACTTTGTGTTTGACAGAACCGGCTGAGAGAATGAGATTACCATCAGTTACTAATAATCTGCTTGCTTTCAGTGAATGTGAACATTTTAGTTTCTATCCAGAGTCAGAAAAGATCAGACCCCAAATGTTTAGAATACTTTATATAATAAAGGTTTGTGAAAATTGTATCCAGTCTAGACAATCCTCTGTGAGCCAGACTGATTCCTTTTATCTTCCCTGATACATTGTGTCAGGACAGTGGGTAAGAATATTCTTATTTTAACGCAGACCTAATACTTCTCTGGGCTGTGTTATAAGCAGCAGGGATTCCCCTATTGCCTCATCTCCTCCTGTTTACTAGCATTGTTTGGGGCAGATCCTATGCACTCCCCTCACCTGATCTCTGGGTCCAGATCACCTTGCTCATCTTGGTTAATTCAGGGAGGATTTTGTCATTGGCTAGCCTCCCATTAAATATTCATGCTTTCTGTTCCTTAGCCGCAGGGTATAGTGTAAGCTCTGTGCACAGTACTTCTTGTATCCTGGTCCTAGTCTACACTTGTGTCATGTCTGTGTCCTAGCCCTTTATTGCTGCTGCCTTGAACATTTGCTGAGGTTTTGTTTGTTTCTGCCCCCTAGAGCCTTCTTGCTGGGGTCAGTTTTGCAGATTTGGGTCAGCGTCTGTCACCGTCACTCATCCGCTCTCTGTCTGTACACCATGGGATCTTCCGTCCAGTTTCATTGCCATCTCTTATTGTCATTCAGTTCCTGTCATCTGTTGAGGAGTTCACTTCTGTATATCTGCCGCCTGCCAGTGCTCATAACTGTGCTTTATAATATTATTCTTGTGACAGTCCAGTTGGTATATGATTCGTAAGAAATCTGTAAGCCCTGGGGGTCTCCAAGTACCGGGAGACGCCTGCTATGGGTGAAGTCCAGTTATGTGGCTTTGTCAGGGGTGCACCTAGCCTGAGGCGACCCAACCCCCAATGACAATTTCTTAACCTAACCCCTTCCCTCCAGCCCTACTGGTAAAGACATACTTGGAAAACATTCCATACAGAGCTATAAAACATACAGGGTAATACACCGCCACACACGGTGCCCGCTGTGCTACCCAATACTATACTGCAGAAACAGATAATGACCCCCTCTTGCCCCTACCTGGTGCTGCCTGAAGCCCCTCGCCTCATTGGTGGTGCCCCCCTGGGTCTTGTGAACAACCAGCATCGTGACAAGCGGATGGTTTATTGAAATGTTACCCAGTCCGGACAATCGGCCAAACACGTCAGCATCACAGCTCTCCCTCCTGTCCTGATAGTTTGTTACAATGTATCAGTCTGGAGTTCGGCCTGTTTAGCTTACTTGTCTAAACTGGATACAGTTGTAACAAACCATCAGCTGTGAGAAGTATTAGGTCTGTCAGGTTTCCAGCCTCTGGATGTAGAGTATTCAAATTCAGTGACTACAAGCAGTGATCCTGACAATGGTGAGGGCATCATGGTGGCTCAGTTGGGTTCGAATCTGTATGTTCTCTCCATGTTTGCGGTCCCTATCAGACATACTGATAGGGACCTTAGATTGTAAGCTCCTGGGGACAGCGAGTGATGATTACACTATATGTGGGGGTTGTCTGTACCTGGACATTACCCTTGGCCTGGTCCTTGAGCACAGCGCAGAGTACACCGATGTAGCCGCTCAATGTGAGGTCTCAGCAGCTGAAAAACAAACGAGGGAGTAAGTTACGGACGAGAGTAAAATCCATTTTTATTGTCGCTCGATTAGCTGCCGCGTCTCTTCTCACCTCATTACTTATCGCTGCAGAATATAAGAGACGTCACGGCACATTTAACCCCAAAGCTTCTCTGGCACACAATGGGCCCCAGCTCCTGTAAGGAGGGTCTCTCCCTGATCCCTGCTCCACGCTCCAATAGATCTCAGCACCCAGGAATAACAACCCCCAGTCTCCGCAGCCCAGGTGCTCCCCGGGATGAGTGCAGACAAGTCTCCTATAGCCGGACGGATCAGCGCCAACGCTGAAGGAGCTCAACCCCCCTCTGGTACATACACTCCGCCATTTACCAGTTCTGTCTGTTTCTGGGAAAACCAGGTGACAACCAATACAATTTCCATTCCAGCTTTCCAGTGGTTATCAGCCAGCTTTCCTGCAGTCCTGAATGGTGAGGCCATCATTCTATCCCCTGCCCGGCGCACATGTATGACAGCTAGGGATGTATCATGTAACAGGAATGTATCGTTCTCACCTTTGCGTTACATTGTATTCGGATTGTACAGTATGTAACAAGTCCCCGTCAGATGAGCTCATTGACAGGTCGGTGGAGCTCTGCCGCGTACATCCAGGTCACGTCTCTGCGCAAGAAAGTAAATCATACACTAATCAAAATCACGAAAAGGGAACGCCCATGTTATTCTGTGATGTCATATGCTAGGGCAGAGGTGGGCAAACGTATTAGTCAACTGAGCCAAATATCAACAAAACAGCGATTGAAATTTCTTTTGAGAGCCAAATTTTTTAAACTTAAAATATATAGGAAGGTACATTGTTATTAACTTAATAAGGGTATTCCTAACCATCTCGACACTACATCTTTCACTCCACCGCGTTTCGCCTATAAGGCGCACCTAGGTTGTAGAGGAGGACAATAAGAAAAAATATTTTCATTACACCTGGGTCAGACCACTAATCAGACCCCTACCCTCAGATCAGACCCCCAATCAGACGTCAGCTCAGACCCCAATGTAAATGACCCCCAATCAGACCCCATGCCTCTCATCATCCCCATTATTATCCATGATGCCTCTCATCACCCCCATTGTTATCCATGATGCCTCTTATCATCCCCATTATCATCAATGATGCCTCTCATCATCCCCATTGTTATCCATGATGCCTCTCATCATCCCCATTATTATCCATGATGCCTCTTATCATCCCCATTATTATCCATGTTGCCTCTCATCACCCCCATTGTTATCCATGATGCCTCTTATCATCCCCATTATTATCCATGATGCCTCTCATCACCCCCATTGTTATCCATGATGCCTCTCATCATCCCCATTGTTATCCATGATGCCTCTCATCATCCCCATTATTATCCATGATGCCTCTCATCACCCCCATTGTTATCCATGATGCCTCTCATCATCCCCATTGTTATCCATGATGCCTCTCATCACCCCCATTGTTATCCATGATGCCTCTCATCATCCCCATTGTTATCCATGATGCCTCTCATCATCCCCATTGTTATCCATGATGCCTCTCATCATCCCCATTGTTATCCATGATGCCTCTTATCATCCCCATTATTATCCATGATGCCTCTCATCACCCCCATTGTTATCCATGATGCCTCTCATCACCCCCATTATTATCCATGATGCCTCTCATCATCCCCATTATTATCCATGATGCCTCTCATCATCCCCATTGTTATCCATGATGCCTCTCATCACCCCCATTGTTATCCATGATGCCTCTCATCACCCCCATTGTTATCCATGATGCCTCTCATCATCCCCATTGTTATCCATGATGCCTCTCATCATCCCCATTGTTATCCATGATGCCTCTCATCACCCCCATTATCATCCATGATGCTTCTGATCATCCCCATTATCATCCATCACCCCATTATTATCCATGATGATTCTCATCACCCCATTGTCTCAGATCAGCCCCAAGTTTCATAAAATAGAAAAGCACTTACCTCTCCTGCTCCCGGATGCCGCTGCTCCTCACCACCCGTGCTCTTTGTTGCTCTTGCTGTCGGCTGTGCTGTGAACTGGCGTGCACAGCGTGGCGTCACAGAGAGCCTCACACTGTGCGCAGCCCTGCACAGCCGACAGCCGAGGACCAGGAAGCGGTGAGTACAGAGCCTTCACCGCTTCCTGGTCCTCCCTCTCCTGACGATTTTTGCTACGGGCAACGAAAATCTGATTGCACTGTACATGTGAGCCCGCACCTGGAAGAGCCACATTCAAGGGGCTAAAGAGCCGCGGCTTGCCGACCACTGTACTAGGGTATGTCATTGTTTTATGACCGAGGATAAACCCTGCACCATGCTGTGTAATATACAGTATAATCCCTGCCCCATGCCATACCATATACAGTATAGTTCATACAACATTCTGTACAATATACAATATAACCCCTACACCATGCAATACGATGTACATTATAATGCATACACTATGCTGTATAATATACAGTATAGTTTATACACCATGGTGTACAGTATACATTATAATCCCTGCACCATGCTGTACAATATACACAATAACCCCACGGTGTAGGGATTATACTGTATATTGTACGGCATGGTGCAGGGATTCTAATGTATACTGTACAGCCAATGTATGGAGGTTACACCATGCCGGACAATATAACCCCTGCGCCATGCTGTACCATAAACAGTATAATCCCTACACAGTGTAGAGGTATACTGTATATTGTGTGGCACTCCTCTTCCAGTAGCAGCAGCGCATGAGGAAGGGGGCGGGGCCAGCTTGGAGCGCCGCACAGGAACTTCCTGACACTGGAGAACGTCAGGACGTTAAGGGAATTGTGGGCCCTATGGTGGGTGCCTGTTCCGAGTTCTAGGGCCACCCACTACAGCAATGCACACAGTTAAAATCGTGTGCATTGCCAGGGTGGGCTTGCCCAGAGTATGGAACAGGCATACACCATTACATGAAGTCCGGGCTGCGGCAGTGAGCGGGCCTGGAGAGGTCCTGAGCGGAGGCATAAAGGAAGTTGCGCGGTCGCGCGCCCTACAGGGAACACTGCTGATGACCCATACTCACCTGCTCCCTGGCGCTCTGTTCAGGCTCCCTCCAGCGGTTTCTGTTCCTTGGCCTGTAAACATCTGCATGGATGGGGGTCACGTGTCCTGCTGCAGCCAATGCCTGGCCTCAGTGTTACTTCACTGCTGCTCAGGGACACGTGCTGCTCAGGGACATAGCGCCACTTAGGCCAAGGAGCGGAAGACCGCCAGAGCAGCACAGCGCGGAGCAGGTGAGTATGAGGTACAACACGCTGCCGGGGACTGAAAGCTGCACAAAATGACTATGCATTTCCAGTTCAAACTTCTCGCTTCACTGGTAATGAAGAGACTCTGTCTTGAAACGCGTTGTGCCTCCAGATTATTACAGTTTCCCTTGAGACATTATGAAGGCCTCCATGGCCAACTTCTCCATTCTTATATTTACTGGGAATTTGATGATTTCAGGGTCAGGTCCCCTTTAATCCCGTTTTCCCAGGACGCATCTCCCCGCTGCCCTTCGTCCTGCACATGACTGCATTTCCTCCAGAATCTGATGGGATTCGTGCAAAAATGGAGGTGAAATGTTATAATGGCGGACACTCCTCCACAGCCCCCTCCCGTGGTAGGATTAACCCCACATATTATATTTACCAGCCACTTAAGGTGGGGGGTCCATGTGAGAGCCGGGATCCTTCCTGTGGGAATAAAATGTGATAATCCCGTGGAGATAACTCATTCTCAGCCGCTACTTTGGGAAAACCATGTGATTGAGAGCTCTCTATGTGAGGAGGCCCACACCACATTATTGATACATCGTTACCACATTACTGATACATCGTTACCACATTACTGATACATTGTTACCACATTACTGATACATTGTTACCACATTACTGATACGTCCTTACCACATTACTGATACATTGTCACCACATTACTGATACATCGTTACCACATTACTGATACATTGTTACCACATTACTGATACATCGTTACCACATTACTGATACATTGTTACCACATTACTGATACATCGTTACCACATTACTGATACATTGTTACCACATCACTGATACATTGTTACCACATTACTGATACGTCCTTACCACATTACTGATACATTGTCACCACATTACTGATACGTCCTTACCACATTACTGATACATCGTAACCACATTACTGATACATTGTTACCACATTACTGATACGTCCTTACCACATTACTGATACATTGTCACCACATTACTGATACATCGTTACCACATTACTGATACATTGTCACCACATTACTGATACATCGTTACCACATTACTGATACATCGTAACCACATTACTGATACATAGTTACCACATTACTGATACGTCCTTACCACATTACTGATACATTGTCATCTGATCTCACATTACTGATACATCGTTACCACATTACTGATACATTGTTACCACATTACTGATACGTCCTTACCACATTACTGATACATCGTTACCAGATTACTGATACATTGTTACCACATTACTGATACGTCCTTACCACATTACTGATACATTGTTACCACCTTACTGATACATCGTTACCACATTACTGATACATCGTTACCACATTACTGATACATTGTTACCACATTACTGATACATCGTTACCACTTTACTGATACATTGTTACCACATTACTGATACTGTAGCCACTGACTGATAGCGTCGCTACATCACTGGATACTCCAGAAAATGCAGTTACTCACAGTCAGTGATGGCTGCCTGGTGCTGAAACATTGGGACGATGTACTGGGTATCAGCTCTGAACATCGGACACATTGCTGCCACATTGACTGATACATCGTAACTACATTACTGATGCATGTGTTATACAGCAGCAGTGATTCCCCTATTGCCTCATCTCCTCCTGTTTACTAGCATTGTTTGGGGCAGATCCTATGCACTCCCCTCACACCTAATCTCTGGGTCAGATCACCTTGCTCATCTTGGTTAATTCAGGGAGGATTTTGTCATTGGCTAGCCTCCCATTAAATATTCATGCTTTCTGTTCCTTAGCTGCAGGGTACTGATATGTCAATACCACATTACTAATACATTGTCACCACATTACTGATACATTGTCACCACATTACTGATACATTGTCACCACATTACTGATACATCGTAACCACATTACTGATACATTGTTACCACATTACTGATACATCGTAACCACATTACTGATACACTGTTACCACATTACTGATACATTGTTACCACATTACTGATACGTCCTTACCACATTACTGATACATTGTTACCACATTACTGATACGTCCTTACCACATTACTGATACGTTGTTACCACATTACTGATACATTGTTACCACATTACTGATACATCGTTAACCACATTACTGATACGTTGTTACCGCATTACTGATATGTCGTTACCACATTACTGATAAGTCGTTACCACATTACTGATTCATTGTTACCACATTACTGATACGTTGTTACCACATTACTGATACATCGTTACCACATTACTGATACATTGTTACCACATTACTGATACATTGTTACCACATTACTGATACATCGTTACCACATTACTGATACATTGTTACCACATTACTGATACGTCCTTACCACATTACTGATACATCGTAACCACATTACTGATACATTGTTACCACTTTACTGATACATTGTTACCACATTACTGATACATCGTTACCACATTACTGATACATTGTTACCACATTACTGATACATTGTTACCACTTTACTGATACATTGTTACCACATTACTGATACATTGTTACCACATTACTGATACATCGTTACCACATTACTGATACATTGTCACCACATTACTGATACATTGTTACCACATTGCCTAGTTATTTTAACCCCCGGCAGGCAAGGCACATGGTTTGCATGAAAATAATTTAGACTTACAAAATGGTGACAACCAAAAGTTTAACTGCATCAACAATATAATCTCTATTTGAAGTCTTTAACAAAGACCCCTGAGGGTAGGACTCCCCGCACGGTGCCCGCTGGCACTGGACATCTGCCCTCGTCAGGGCACCTTAAAAAAAATTCTAAAAATAAACAGGCGGCACTCTTCACCCCACGTCAGGGGGAACACGGGGATCTCGTGAGGCCGCCGCCTCCACCTTTCTTCTAAAGCGCTGGGGTCACACCCCTCTTTGACAGGAGACAAAATAAATCTCTGTTAAGCCGAAGGCTCCACTTAAATCTCTCCAGTTTTTTTTCTTATATTTAAGCTTTTTCCCTGGAATTCCATTAAAAGCCTTTATTAAAATGCTAATTCTCCGAGCAGAGAAACAAAGGCTTTGTCAACGGCAAACCCAAGAGTCTCTAAAGAGGAGATTTAAGTGCCGGACTCTTGACCACAGTGCAGCGCTCACACTTCATAGCTCGGGTTTCTGATGCCTTTAAAGCCTCAGTTTCAATATATACATATATATGGCGGTATATGTTACAACTCCAGTTGAGAAACAGCAAAACTCTTAGAATTTTAAAATGAGGGCTTTCTTTTAGCAATTTTTGTTTTCTCGAAAGTAACTTAGTTAAGAGGGCTCTGAAAATTCATAAGGCGCGGGGCCCTGCGCGAGATTTCCCTAACAAAAGCTTTATAATTGGCCCATGCAGCTGCTATTAAACGAGGGATTCTTTCTGAGGGGATTTGCGATTCAGAGGGTCGGCTCTTGGGCTGCGATCTTTGAGGCTTCCCGGGAAGTGCTGGGCGGCGGTGAATAAGCAGCTGTCCATCACAGCTATGTTCAACCCGAACCGTCCCCAGGACTTTACCGCGCGGCCATCACAGGGCATCACCCGCCACTTATTGAGTCATCACCCCTCACAGCAAGCATCAGGGGTCCTCATTACACCGTTTTAGGTCTTTTTAGGCTACATTTTTATATGTCTTTTTTAATTTATTTTTTCATCAACTTTTTCTTTTCTTGGTAAAAGCTCAGACAAAGGGCCCGTGCACACGGCCGTTGCCGTATTAAGGCCCACATACGGCGTGTCCGCAATACACGGGGCACCGCGGACTCATTCACTTGAATGGGTCCGCAAACCCGGAGATGCGGTGCGGAAGCGCGGTGATGCGGAACCCAACGGAGTGCTTCCATGGTGTTTCAGGCCGTGCCTTTTTGCGGTGCGGACCTTCGGATGCGGATCGTGGACCCCATTCAAGTGAACGGGTCCGCGATCTGCATGCGGCTGCCCCACAGTTGGTGCCCGTGCAAATTTCGGTCCGCAGCACGGGCCCAGCCAGCACACGGTTCCGTGCATGAGCCCTAATACAGAGAGACGCCCGGCAGCTAAATGACCGTCAACACAAAATAATGCAAGAGAGCGGGATTTACCGCCAACGCACACTGACTTGTCTCATGATTTTGCCTCAATAAATTTGCTTAAGAAGTAAAAAGCACTGCATTATTAACCCCTTAACGACCTTGTATCTGAGATCTTGAGGTTTCTCCCCCAATATGCTTCTGAGATTGTGGTGGAAGTGTAGCTTTAGGCCTCATTCACATTTCCGTATCAGTGACACGTCCGTGAAAAAAAAAACTTACATGTTTAATCCGTGAAGATGTCTTTTAGATGTTTTTACCATCCATGTGTCATCCGTAATTCACTGACGTTGCTCAGCTGAAAATTAATTTACAAAGAATCTCCTATTAGTCTTCAGAGAAAACCGGACGCATGAAACGGATGATGATTTTTACGGTCCCGTAGACTTCTATGGGCGAGCTTGGTCCGCATCATGAATCAAAGTAGCACATGTCTCTTACCCACGGCCAGTAAAAAATACTGAAATGTGAACTGACACATTTAAATCGATGGGTACATGTGTTGTCTGTGGGAAATGCGGACAGCACATGTCAGTGAAAAACGGAAATCTGGACGAGGCCTTAATCCACACGTTCTTTTTTTTAAACCAGTTCTAACAATTAAAAAATAAAAATAAAATGAAGTAATGCCCCTGGACTACCCCTTTAAATGGGTTTCCCCACCACAGCCTCTTTGTTAGGCTTCTTCAACACGAGCGTGACGGATTGGCTCCGGATGTGTTCAGTGAAACTCGCACCATTTTGCAAGCAAGTCCAGTCAGTTTTGCCTGCGATTGCGTTTTTTCTGCGCGGGTGCAATGCGTTTTGATGCGTTTTTCACTCGCGTGATAAAAAACTGAAGGTTTACAAACATCTCTTAGCAACCATTTGTGAAAAGCGCAACGCACCCGCACTTGCTTTCTGATGCAATCCGTTTTTCACTGAAGCCTTATTCACTTCTATGGGGCCAGGGCTGCACGAAAAACACAGCTTATAAAACATGCTGCGTTTTTCATGCAATGCAGAACTGAGGCGTGAAAAAAAAACGCTCATGTACACAGATGTTCCGTTCCGCAAAAAACGGAATGCACACGGATGTCATCCGTTTTTTTGCAGATCCATTTTTAACAAGTTTATTTAGTTTTGCCTGTGATTGCATTCAGTTCAGTTTTATCGCGCGGGTGCAGTGCAATTTAATACGTTTTGATGCGTTTTTCACGCGCGTGATAAAAAACTGAATGTTTAGAAACAACATTTCTTAGCAACCATCCGTGAAAAACGCATGTGATTTTCAGGCAGCTCCATTCACTGAAAAAAACTCTATCTTGAGAACGGGCCCCATTCCTCCAGGGATGGAGAGGTGGACGCATTTGCACAGGCCTCTCTGTTCACTTCTACTGGACTTTCCTCATGGCCTTATTCCCACGACCGTATTTTAGGTCTGCATCTGAGCCGCATTTTTTGCGGATAGGATGAAGACCCATTTATTTATCTGCAATACTGTGTGCTGTCTATATCCGTATGTCCGTTCCGTAGCCCCGCAAAAAAGATAGAACATGTCCTATTCTTGTTGCAATGGACCCGCAAAAAAAAAAAGGAAGAGACACGGACGTCACATAGACGTATTTTGGGTGGATGTGTTTTGTGGACCGCAAAATACATATGATCGTGTGAATGCACCCTAATGGACAAGCAAACTCCGCACAATGTGAAAACCTCTTTAAAGGGGCTGTCCATCCCCATATCAATTTTTAACCCCCCCCTGCGGGTCCTGTCGGTACTTACCTAACACTCATTTCCAGTCCTAGGGTCCAGCACTGTCTTCTCCAGAATCAGGCCATTCACATCTGCGCTTTTACCTTTCCGCTATTGAGATCCGTCATAGGACCTCAATAGCGGGGAAACGCTTCCGCTTTGTCCCCATTCATTATCAATGGGGACAAAACTGAACGAAACAAGAGTCCCCAGAATCCATTCCGTTCCATTTGGTTGCGTCTCCATCGCGGACAAAATGATGTGGCAAGCAGCATTTTTCTGTCCGCAATGTGGTGCGGAGCAGGACGGTTCCGTCCTGACACACAATGTAAGTCAATGGGGACAGATCCGTTTGACACAATAGAAAACAGATCCGTCCTCCATTGACTTTCAGTGGAGTTCATGACGGATCCGTCTTGGCTATTTTAAAGATAATACAACCGGATCCGTTCATAGTGGATGCAGACGGTTGAAAAATGCTGGTGTGAAAGTAGCCTCAGCTGCAAGTCTTTAGGCCATTGTTTGCTACAATGTATCAGTCTGGATGTTTAGCATTGTCTGCACTGGATACAATTGTATCAACTTCTCAGCTGACATCAGGACTGGCAATGTGCAGGGTTACTGCCTCTGAAAGTAAACTAGAGTGCTTTTATTCACTGACAGCAAACACCAGAGGAATGAAACATAAAGGGGAGAATTTACTAAGACCACTGCCGTAACATGTAGTCATTTAGCGCATTTCTGGAGGTCCGTACTGAAGAAACTAAAATATACACCAGCTGGGAGCAGATTTCTGGTGCGAGTGATTTGGAATTTGACAGGTCCTGCAGCCCCCGGCCAGACACGGCCCAAAACTGGTGTAAAGTAGAACTGGCTTAGTTGCCCATAGCGACCAGATTCTTCCTTTCATTTTGCAGAGGTTCTTTGGAAAATGAAAGGTGGAATCTGATAGGTTGCTGTGGGCTACTAAGCCAGTTCTGCTGCTGTTTTAGGCTACATTCACAAGACCGTATGGGTTTTGCGGTCCGCAAATTGCGGACCCGCAAAACACAGATACCGGCCGTGTGAATGTAGCCGGCCCCATGATAGAAATGCCTATACTTGTCCGTGATCGCGGACAAGTATAGGACATGCTTTATCTTTTTTGCGGGGTGGCGGATCGGATCTACAGATGCGGACATCACACTGTGTGCTGTCCGCATCTTTTGCGGCCCCATTGAAATGAATGGGTCCGCACCCGTTCCGCAAAATTGCGGAACGGATGCGGAACCATTTATACGGTCGTGTGAATGTAGCCTTAGACAGTCTTATTTTTTTAGTCCCATTTACTACCAAAATGCGCCTGTTTTGGAGGCTTTTGCAACTATTTAGATTTTTTTAAACTAATTCAGAAGTTTTCTAACTTTTGCAACTTTTTCTGATCTATTTATGTAGGTGCACCTTTTTGGGGGCCTGAATTTGTCGCAAAAACAGTCTAATTTCTACCCCACTCCAGGGTTGGTGGAATTTTCTTTGTCTGTTTTCAGTGGTGAAGTGCGACTTTTTTTTCTATTAGCAGGCGCGCTTTCCTGGAGACATGAGACTTTTCTACCACAAACGTGACTTTTTTCATGTGCAAATAAATTAGACCGGTCTAAGTGAATACGAACCTGAAAAACAACAACAAGAGCTCAGACTAATAACAATCCGCTGAGTGCAATCCATCAACGGTTGTGCGTCTTTTATTAAATACCTGGCAAAAAGGAGGACGGACGAAAGAAATACGCCGGTCTAAATTTAGGGCCACAAAAGGCGAGATTGATAAATGTGTCCCACAAAGTTTGCCGGAAACGGGGGATGCAGAAACATTTACGACTTTCCTACAGCGGTTGGTGTAGAGGCCTCAGTAAATCCTGCCCCCCAAGTCTATTACCCTCAGTTCACACTTGCGCGTTTTACAGCGCGTTCGAAAGCGCTGTAAAACGCTCAAAAGGAGAAAACTCATGTTTCCCTATGGGCATGGTTCTCACCTGAGCGTTTTACAGCGCGTTCGGTCAAAGAAGTTCTTGAGCTTCTTTGGGGCGTTTTGTCGCGCGTTTGCACCCATAGACTTCAATGGGAACGCGCGTAAAACGCGCGTTTAACACGCGTTAAAGTGTAGATATGCCTTTTTCAATTGGTCTCCAGAGTCACGAACGCGCGTACGACGCGCGTTTCCTATTTGCAAAAACGCGCTGTAATACGCGCGTAAAACGCACGTCTCAGAAACGCACAGGTGTGAACCCAGGGTTAGAGAAGTTTCATTGCTGAGGCTTCAGAAAGCACCTGAGGTGGGGGTGCTGGGACTCGCATCTGATATTGATGGCTTGCCTAAAACTGGGAAACTCCTTGAAATATACTAGTATTTGCTAATCGGAAGTCTAGGAAAACTGGGGGCTATATAACCGCCATGTGCTCCCCAATTACTTTTTATGTTTATCCATAACCTCATATAACCCCATTTATATGCCGCGTGTTATATCGGTTCGCTATATCAGTTTGGCCGAAAATGGCAGGATCACTGAATTTTCTGCAGTGGTAAATCTACTGCGGATCTACTGAAATTTCTCAGCAACAGAATCGCGGATCAGAAACGTTTGTGCCGCATGTTTGCTGCAGATTTGAACCTCTGCGTTGCAAAGAGTGAAATTCATGTCAGAAATCTGCAACATAAAGTGACCTCCTGCAGATTTAAGATGTCACGTTTTGTGCAGAAATTCTTGGGGAAATGTCTGCAGCTTGTGGAAGACGTGTAAGGGTACATTCACACGATTGTATAATTTTATCCGCTTCCGATCCGCATCTTGCGGATCCATTCATTCCTATGGGTGAATAAAATGTGCGGACAACATTCAGTATGATGTCCGCATCCATGTTTCCGCATTTCTAGTCCGCAAAAATATGAAGCTTGTACTACTATTCTCTGCACAGATCGGTCTGCATCCCCATCCAAGTCAATGGATCCGCAAATTGTGGATGACATATGTAATGGTTTCCGTATGTCATCCGTTTTTTGCGGCTCCGTATTTCCTTGAAAACTATGAATTAATAATTCTTTTTTTTTCTCTCTTTTAGGACATATGTAACACAAACGAAAGTCATTCGTCCGCAAAATGCGGACACACGGTTCTGTAATTTGCGGACCGCAAAACGGAAAGGATTACACACGGTCGTGTAAATGTACCCTAAATCTTATCCGCTTTGCTGCTACGGTAAAAGCTGTGGATTTTCTGCATTCAATTCCGTATGGCCGCACCATGGGTGTATCTTGAGGTGCAGTGCGTTTGGCAGAGCAGCGTGGCCGTTTCTAACCTGTGGTCATCATTAGGAGAGTTTAATGGAGTCCTTGGGGTGCAGGATTCGCTGTGGTTATTTGTACAGTGAGTAAATCCCACTATGACGGTATTAGGGCTCTTTCACACGAGCGGATGCCGTGCGGGTAAAGAGACAAGCCCTGTGCCGGACAGCAGAGACACGGAGCAGTAACATGATATATAATGCTTCGTGCCTGTCTGTGATCTTTTTACTACAAAATCACAGTGAAATAAAGTTATGATTTTGTAGCAAAAAGGTCACAGAGAGGCAAAGAGCATTATCCCTCATGTTACTGCCCCGTGTCTCTGCTGTCCAGCACAGGGCTTGGCTCTCTCTACCCGCACGGCATCCGCTCATGTGAAAAAGCCCTTAACGTTGTTGTTGTTTTTTTTTTGGAGGGGCAGTATTTTCTATGATCATTTGTAATCCAAGTGAACCCCACGATGAGTATTATGGGGTGCTCAGTGTTTGCTGTGGTCAGATGTAATCTGTGTATCCCTCAGTATGGGAGTACAGTGGGGTGCAGAGTGTTTGCTGCAGTCATTTGTAAGCTGGAAGAACCCCACAATCAGTATTATGGGGTGCTCGGTGTTTGCTGCAGTCATTTGTAAGCTGGGAGAACCCCACAATCAGTATTATGGGGTGCTCGGTGTTTGCTATAGTCATTTGTAAGCTGGGAGAACCCCACAATCAGTATTATGGGGTGCTCGGTGTTTGCTGCGCTCCTTTGTAAGCTGGGAGAACCCCACAATCAGTATTATGGGGTGCTCGGTGTTTGCTGCAGTCATTTGTAAGCTGGGAGAACCCCACAATCAGTATTATGGGGTGCTCAGTGTTTGCTGCGCTCATTTGTGAGCTGGGAGAACCCCACAATCAGTATTATGGGGTGCTCAGTGTTTGCTATAGTCATTTGTAAGCTGGGAGAACCCCACAATCAGTATTATGGGGTGCTCGGTGTTTGCTGCGGTCATTTGTAAGCTGGGAGAACCCCACAATCAGTATTATGGGGTGCTCAGTGTTTGCTGCAGTCATTTGTAAGCTGGGAGAACCCCACAATCAGTATTATGGGGTGCTCGGTGTTTGCTGCGCTCCTTTGTAAGCTGGGAGAACCCCACAATCAGTATTATGGGGTGCTCGGTGTTTGCTGCGGTCATTTGTAAGTTGGGAGAACCCCACAATCAGTATTATGGGGTGCTCTGTGTTTGCTGCAGTCATTTGTAAGCTGGGTGAACCCCACAATCAGTATTATGGGGTGCTCGGTGTTTGCTGCAGTCATTTGTAAGCTGGGAGAACCCCACAATCAGTATTATGGGGTGCTCGGTGTTTGCTGCGGTCATTTGTAAGCTGGGAGAACCCCACAATCAGTATTATGGGGTGCTCAGTGTTTGCTGCAGTCATTTGTAAGCTGGGTGAACCCCACAATCAGTATTATGGGGTGCTCGGTGTTTGCTGCAGTCATTTGTAAACTGAGTGAACCACACAATCAGTATTATGGGGTGCTCAGTGTTTGCTGCAGTCATTTGTAAGCTGGGAGAACCCCACAATCAGTATTATGGGGTGCTCGGTGTTTGCTGCGGTTATTTGTAAGCTGGGAGAACCCCACAATCAGTATTATGGGGTGCTCGGTGTTTGCTGCGGTTATTTGTAAGCTGGGAGAACCCCACAATCAGTATTATGGGGTGCTCGGTGTTTGCTGCAGTCATTTGTAAGCTGGGTGAACCCCACAATCAGTATTATGGGGTGCTCGGTGTTTACTGCGGTCATTTGTAAGCTGGGTGAACCCCACAATCAGTATTATGGGGTGCTCGGTGTTTGCTATAGTCATTTGTAACCCAAGTGAACCCCACGATGAGTATTATGGGGTGCTCAGTGCTTGCTGCGGTCATTTGTAACCTGAGTGAACCCCACAATCAGTATTATGGGGTGCTCGGTGTTTGCTGCGCTCCTTTGTAAGCTGGGAGAACCCCACAATCAGTATTATGGGGTGCAGAGTGTTTGCTGCGGTTATTTGTAAGCTGAGTGAACCCCACAATCAGTATTATGGGGTGCTCGGTGTTTGCTGCGCTCCTTTGTAAGCTGGGAGAACCCCGCAATCAGTATTATGGGGTGCTCGGTGTTTGCTGCGCTCCTTTGTAAACTGAGTGAACCCCACAATCAGTATTATGGGGTGCTCAGTGTTTGCTGCAGTCATTTGTAAGCTGGGAGAACCCCACAATCAGTATTATGGGGTGCTCGGTGTTTGCTATAGTCATTTGTAAGCTGGGAGAACCCCACAATCAGTATTATGGGGTGCTCGGTGTTTGCTGCGCTCCTTTGTAAGCTGGGAGAACCCCACAATCAGTATTATGGGGTGCTCAGTGTTTGCTGCAGTCATTTGTAAGCTGGGAGAACCCCACAATCAGTATTATGGGGTGCTCGGTGTTTGCTGCAGTCATTTGTAAGCTGGGAGAACCCCACAATCAGTATTATGGGGTGCTCGGTGTTTGCTGCAGCTCATTTGTAAGCTGGGAGAACCCCACAATCAGTATTATGGGGTGCTCGGTGTTTGCTGCAGTCATTTGTAGCTGGGAGAACCCCACAATCAGTATTATGGGGTGCTCGGTGTTTGCTGCAGTCATTTGTAAGCTGGGAGAACCCCACAATCAGTATTATGGGGTGCTCAGTGTTTGCTGCAGTCATTTGTAAGCTGGGAGAACCCCACAATCAGTATTATGGGGTGCTCGGTGTTTGCTGCAGTCATTTGTAAGCTGGGAGAACCCCACAATCAGTATTATGGGGTGCTCGGTGTTTGCTGCAGTCATTTGTAAGCTGGGAGAACCCCACAATCAGTATTATGGGGTGCTCGGTGTTTGCTGCAGTCATTTGTAAGCTGGGAGAACCCCACAATCAGTATTATGGGGTGCTCGGTGTTTGCTGCGGTCATTTGTAAGCTGGGAGAACCCCACAATCAGTATTATGGGGTGCTCAGTGTTTGCTGCAGTCATTTGTAAGCTGGGAGAACCCCACAATCAGTATTATGGGGTGCTCGGTGTTTGCTGCAGTCATTTGTAAGCTGGGAGAACCCCACAATCAGTATTATGGGGTGCTCAGTGTTTGCTGCAGTCATTTGTAAGCTGGAAGAACCCCACAATCAGTATTATGGGGTGCTCAGTGTTTGCTGCAGTCATTTGTAAGCTGGGAGAACCCCACAATCAGTATTATGGGGTGCTCAGTGTTTGCTGCAGTCATTTGTAAGCTGGAAGAACCCCACAATCAGTATTATGGGGTGCTCAGTGTTTGCTGCAGTCATTTGTAAGCTGGGAGAACCCCACAATCAGTATTATGGGGTGCTCAGTGTTTGCTGCAGTCATTTGTAGCTGGGAGAACCCCACAATCAGTATTATGGGGTGCTCAGTGTTTGCTGCAGTCATTTGTAAGCTGGGAGAACCCCACAATCAGTATTATGGGGTGCTCAGTGTTTGCTGCAGTCATTTGTAAGCTGGGAGAACCCCACAATCAGTATTATGGGGTGCTCGGTGTTTGCTGCGGTCATTTGTAAGCTGGGAGAACCCCACAATCAGTATTATGGGGTGCTCGGTGTTTGCTGCGGTCATTTGTAAGCTGGGAGAACCCCACAATCAGTATTATGGGGTGCTCAGTGTTTGCTGCGGTCATTTGTGAGCTGGGAGAACCCCACAATCAGTATTATGGGGTGCTCGGTGTTTGCTGCAGTCATTTGTAAGCTGGGTGAACCCCACAATCAGTATTATGGGGTGCTCGGTGTTTGCTGCGCTCCTTTGTAAGCTGGGAGAACCCCACAATCAGTATTATGGGGTGCTCGGTGTTTGCTGCAGTCATTTGTAAGCTGGGTGAACCCCACAATCAGTATTATGGGGTGCTCGGTGTTTGCTGCGCTCCTTTGTAACCTGAGTGAACCCCACAATCAGTATTATGGGGTGCTCGGTGTTTGCTATAGTCATTTGTAAGCTGGGAGAACCCCACAATCAGTATTATGGGGTGCTCGGTGTTTGCTATAGTCATTTGTAAGCTGGGAGAACCCCACAATCAGTATTATGGGGTGCTCGGTGTTTGCCGCAGTCATTTGTAAGCTGGGAGAACCCCACAATCAGTATTATGGGGTGCTCAGTGTTTGCTGCAGTCATTTGTAAGCTGGGAGAACCCCACAATCAGTATTATGGGGTGCTCAGTGTTTGCTGCAGTCATTTGTAAGCTGGGAGAACCCCACAATCAGTATTATGGGGTGCTCAGTGTTTGCTGCAGTCATTTGTAAGCTGGGAGAACCCCACAATCAGTATTATGGGGTGCTCAGTGTTTGCTGCAGTCATTTGTAAGCTGGGTGAACCCCACAATCAGTATTATGGGGTGCTCGGTGTTTGCTGCGCTCATTTGTAAGCTGGAAGAACCCCACAATCAGTATTATGGGGTGCTCGGTGTTTGCTGCGGTCATTTGTAAGCTGGGAGAACCCCGCAATCAGTATTATGGGGTGCTCAGTGTTTGCTGCAGTCATTTGTAAGCTGGGAGAACCCCACAATCAGTATTATGGGGTGCTCGGTGTTTGCTGCGGTCATTTGTAAGCTGGGAGAACCCCACAATCAGTATTATGGGGTGCTCAGTGTTTGCTGCAGTCATTTGTAAGCTGGGTGAACCCCACAATCAGTATTATGGGGTGCTCGGTGTTTGCTGCGCTCCTTTGTAAGCTGGGAGAACCCCACAATCAGTATTATGGGGTGCTCAGTGTTTGCTGCGCTCCTTTGTAACCTGAGTGAACCCCACAATCAGTATTATGGGGTGCTCGGTGTTTGCTATAGTCATTTGTAAGCTGGGAGAACCCCACAATCAGTATTATGGGGTGCTCGGTGTTTGCCGCAGTCATTTGTAAGCTGGGAGAACCCCACAATCAGTATTATGGGGTGCTAAGTGTTTGCTGCAGTCATTTGTAAGCTGGGAGAACCCCACAATCAGTATTATGGGGTGCTCAGTGTTTGCTGCGGTCATTTGTAAGCTGGAAGAACCCCACAATCAGTATTATGGGGTGCTCGGTGTTTGCCGCAGTCATTTGTAAGCTGGGTGAACCCCACAATCAGTATTATGGGGTTGCTCGGTGTTTGCTGCAGTCATTTGTAAGCTGGGAGAACCCCACAATCAGTATTATGGGGTGCTCGGTGTTTGCTGCGGTCATTTGTAAGCTGGGAGAACCCCACAATCAGTATTATGGGGTGCTCGGTGTTTGCTGCGGTCATTTGTAAGCTGGGAGAACCCCACAATCAGTATTATGGGGTGCTCGGTGTTTGCTGCGGTCATTTGTAAGCTGGGAGAACCCCACAATCAGTATTATGGGGTGCTCGGTGTTTGCTGCGGTCATTTGTAAGCTGGGAGAACCCCACAATCAGTATTATGGGGTG
This sequence comes from Bufotes viridis, assembly GCA_033119425.1. Classification (NCBI taxonomy): domain Eukaryota; kingdom Metazoa; phylum Chordata; class Amphibia; order Anura; family Bufonidae; genus Bufotes; species Bufotes viridis. The sequence goes on from CM065595.1 coordinate 158,159,249, forward strand.
CTCAGTGTTTGCTGCGCTCCTTTGTAACCTGAGTGAACCCCACAATCAGTATTATAGGGTGCTCGGTGTTTGCTGCGCTCCTTTGTAACCTGAGTGAACCTCGTTCCTTTCCTCTCACTTCTTCCTGTGACGACTTCCGTGTAGAGGAAGGAAATGGGCTCTTTCCTGACTGTAATCCAGAGCGACTGTTTTCCCGCCAGCGCAGGACACGGCCGTCCTCATCAGTAATCATTGATAAGAGGAGCGCCAACTAGTGGGAATAATAAAGTATGCTCCACATTCTAGTTTACTGGGTGATCCACTCAGGGTAGGTTCACACGTGGTGGATATGCTGTGGACTGTACAGTAGCGGCACAAGGAGTCCATCCGCACCCTGTGCAAACAGTCTGCAGCGTAATCTGACCTGGGGTCCGGATGTGAAATCTGCAGGATCCAAATTTAGGCTATATTCACACGACCATATGCATTTTGTGGTCCGCAAAAAATATGGGTAACGTCCTTTTGACATCTGTATTGCATCCGTTTTTTTGCGGATCCATTGTAACAATGCCTATCCTTGTCTGCAAAAACGGACAAGAATAGGACATGCTCTATATTATTTTGCGGGGCTATGGAACGGAACTACGGACGCGGACAGCACACAGTGGGCTGTCCGCATTTTGTGCGGACCCATTGAAATGAATGGGTCCTCATCCAATCCGCAAAAAAAACGGAACGGACACGGAGACAAAAAACTAAAGACATATTTAGATGTAGATTACATTCAGCACTACCAAACATACAGGAGGATACAGCACCTCATGCCTCTGACATCCAGTCTCCTCTGATTTGTTCTCTTTCCTCATCTTCTCCATTTGGACCAGGCCGCCATGATGATTTCTTTCATTTAATGGGACTAGCATGATAATAATGTGGGGCATACACTACTACATTTGCCGCCCCTTGCGGATGATATATCGCTTTTTTGGGATATGATATGTGCCAGTCTCTTTACCTTGGGTCCTTCATCACATTAGAATGGGACCACATCTGCCCATTAGCCTGGAATGTAAAACGGCTGTACAAGGCATAGTACGTTCGGCCCCTCTGGTTTCTGAAGGCGCACTAAATTACACACCCGCCAACTACAATTCTTCCTTTAAAAGGTTTTTGCGAGGTTTTATTACTGGTCGGTGGGGGTCCGACATCCAGCTGTTTGAGACGGCACCAGTGCCCACATTAGCGCTGCGGTCTTCTCTCAGCTCCCCATGCACAGCGCCGTACATTGTATAGTGGCTATGCCTGGTATTCACTTCTATGGGGCTGAGCTGCGCTTAGGTCATGTGACCCTTGAATGTGATGTCATTGGCCTAGGAAAACCTGGGGAAGGCTGCAGCGCTACAGCGAGCGCCGCTGCCTTCCCCAACATCTGATCGGCAGGGGTCATGGGTGTCGGACCCCACGATTAGATGCTGATCCAGAGGATAGCCAGACAGTATTAAAGCCTCGGAAAACCCCTTTAATCTTTCAGCCCGTCACAGAGATATGGCGCTTGTATTACTGTGACAGACATTACATGTAAGTTACCTTGTAACACCGAGTGGCCCCCGTCCATCCCCTATAGGACCTTCACCTATGGGCCAATATGTCCTATGTACGACACTCTCACGCCATGTCCCAGTCCAGCCGTGTCCTCCACCCATTTCTGGATAATGAGTACGTTGTACAGTTCATCTATGGTGATTTCCCGGATCATACACCCTTCCATCCTCCCCTGCACACCCGTCACCTGCAGGTATATTTCTTACCAGCCTGTTTTCTGGAGTCATTCGCCCTGTATGATGTATTACTACAACTCCCAGCATGCTTGGACAGCCTATAGCTATCAACCTACAACAGGGCATGATGGGAGTTGTAGTTTTACAACAGCTGGAGGGCCGCAGGTTGGGCATCACAGGTCTAGATGATTGCTGGGTAGTGGGTACCACTGGTATATGTGAGGAGGTCTCGTCTCTGCAGAACTTACCACACAGACATCTTATATTCTTCACTTTTCTATCATCCTCCTCTTGGTGCCCGCAATCCTGTGACCGCAGAGCCCCCAGAAACGATACTGCAAAAATAATAGTGCCGTACAGATTACTTTCCCCCATAGTAACATTACTACGAAAAGTCCCACTAATAGTAATTCTCTCCCAGAGTTCCCCGACTAGTATTAGTGCCCCCTACACCCCCCTCAATAGTGATAAGAGTGCCCCCATTAGTAGTACTGCCCTCTATCTTGTGCCCACTAATAGTAATGTCCCCTATAGTGCACCCAGCAGTCATAATGCCCATTAGAATATGCCCTTAGTAGTGCCCATAAGATTCGTAAAGCTTCCCATGCAATGCCCTCAGTAGCTATAATGCCCCACCAAAGTACCCCCAGTGGTAATAATGCCCTAATTGTGCCCTAGTAATAATAATAGTAGTAATAATGCCCACTATAATAACCCCCATAGTTACACTGCCTTCTATAGTGGGCCCAGTAGTTAGTTACACTGCCCTGTATAGTGCCCCCAGTAGTTACACTGCCCTGTATAGTGCCCCCAGTAGTTACACTGCCCTGTATAGTGCCCCCAGTAGTTACACTGCCCTGTATAGTGCCCCCAGTAGTTACACTGCCCTGTATAGTGCCCCCAGTAGTTACACTGCCCTCTATAGTGCCCCCAGTAGTTACACTGCCCTGTATAGTGCCCCCAGTAGTTACACTGCCCTCTATAGTGCCCCCAGTAGTTACACTGCCCTCTATAGTGCCCCAGTAGTTACACTGCCCTGTATAGTGCCCCCAGTAGTTACACTGCCCTGTATAGTGCCCTCAGTAGTTACACTGCCCTGTATAGTGCCTCCAGTAGTTACACTGCCCTCTATAGTGCCCCCAGTAGTTACACTGCCCTCTATAGTGCCCCCAGTAGTTACACTGCCCTCTATAGTGCCTCCAGTAGTTACACTGCCCTCTATAGTGCCCCCAGTAGTTACACTGCCCTCTATAGTGTCCTCAGTAGTTACACTGCCTTCTATAGTGCCCCCAGTAGTTACACTGCCCTGTATAGTGCCCCCAGTAGTTACACTGCCCTCTATAGTGCCTCCAGTAGTTACACTGCCCTGTATAGTGCCCTCGGTAGTTACACTGCCCTGTATAGTGCCCTCAGTAGTTACACTGCCCTCTATAGTGCCTCCAGTAGTTACACTGCCCTGTATAGTGCCCCCAGTAGTTACACTGCCCTGTATAGTGCCCCCAGTAGTTACACTGCCCTGTATAGTGTCCTCAGTAGTTACACTGCCCTCTATAGTGCTCCCAGTAGTTACACTGCCCTGTATAGTGCCCCCAGTAGTTACACTGCCCTGTATAGTGCCCTCGGTAGTTACACTGCCCTGTATAGTGCCCCCAGTAGTTACACTGCCCTGTATAGTGCCCCCAGTAGTTACACTGCCCTGTATCGTGCCTCCAGTAGTTACACTGCCCTGTATAGTGCCCCCAGTAGTTACACTGCCCTCTATAGTGCCCCCAATAGTTACACTGCCCTGTATAGTGCCTCCAGTAGTTACACTGGCCCCTATAGAGGCCCCCAGTAGTTACATTGCCCTCTATAGTGCCCCTATTAGTTACACTGCCCTCTATAGTGCCCCCAGTAGTTACACTGCCCTGTATAGTGCCCTCGGTAGTTACACTGCCCTGTATAGTGCCCTCAGTAGTTACACTGCCCTGTATAGTGCCCCCAGTAGTTACACTGCCCTCTATAGTGTCCTCAGTAGTTACACTGCCCTGTATAGTGCCCCCAGTAGTTACACTGCCCTGTATAGTGCCCTCGGTAGTTACACTGCCCTGTATAGTGCCCCCAGTAGTTACACTGCCCTGTATAGTGCCCCCAGTAGTTACACTGCCCTGTATCGTGCCTCCAGTAGTTACACTGCCCTGTATAGTGCCCCCAGTAGTTACACTGCCCTCTATAGTGCCCCCAATAGTTACACTGCCCTGTATAGTGCCTCCAGTAGTTACACTGCCCCTATAGAGGCCCCCAGTAGTTACATTGCCCTCTATAGTGCCCCTATTAGTTACACTGCCCTCTATAGTGCCCCCAGTAGTTACACTGCCCTGTATAGTGCCCTCGGTAGTTACACTGCCCTGTATAGTGCCCTCAGTAGTTACACTGCCCTGTATAGTGCCCCCAGTAGTTACACTGCCCTCTATAGTGTCCTCAGTAGTTACACTGCCCTGTATAGTGCCCCCAGTAGTTACACTGCCCTCTATAGTGCCCCCAGTAGTTACACTGCCCTCTATAGTGCCCCCAGTAGTTACACTGCTCTCTATAGTGCCCCCAGTAGTTACATTGCCCCCTATAGTGCCCCCAGTAGTTACACTGCCCTGTATAGGGCCCCCAGTAGTTACACTGCCCTCTATAGTGCCCCTATTAGTTACACTGCCCTGTATAGTGCCCCCAGTAGTTACACTGCCCTGTATAGTGCTTCCAGTAGTTACACTGCCCTCTATAGTGCCCCCAGTAGTTACACTGCCCTCTATAGTGTCCTCAGTAGTTACACTGCCCTGTATAGTGCCCCCAGTAGTTACACTGCCCTCTATAGTGCCCCCAGTAGTTACACTGCCCTCTATAGTGCCCCCAGTAGTTACACTGCTCTCTATAGTGCCCCAGTAGTTACATTGCCCCCTATAGTGCCCCCAGTAGTTACACTGCCCTGTATAGGGCCCCCAGTAGTTACACTGCCCTGTATAGTGCCCTCGGTAGTTACACTGCCCTCTATAGTGCCCCCAGTAGTTACACTGCCCTGTATAGTGCCCCCAGTAGTTACACTGCCCTGTATAGTGCCCCCAGTAGTTACACTGCTCTCTATAGTGCCCCCAGTAGTTACATTGCCCCCTATAGTGCCCCCAGTAGTTACACTGCCCTGTATAGTGCCCTCGGTAGTTACACTGCCCTCTATAGTGCCCCCAGTAGTTACACTGCCCTGTATAGTGCCCCCAGTAGTTACACTGCCCTGTATAGTGCCTCCAGTAGTTACACTGCCCTGTATAGTGCCTCCAGTAGTTACACTGCCCTGTATAGTGCCCTCAGTAGTTACACTGCCCTCTATAGTGCCTCCAGTAGTTACACTGCCTGTATAGTGCCCCCAGTAGTTACACTGCCCTGTATAGTGCCCCCAGTAGTTACACTGCCCTGTATAGTGCCTCCAGTAGTTACACTGCCTGTATAGTGTCCTCAGTAGTTACACTGCCCTCTATAGTGCCCCCAGTAGTTACCCTGCCCTCTATAGTGTCCCGTAGTGACAACATAAAGAAAAACAATATACTCACCTCACTCCCTCCGCCTCCGGCCTGAGTTGCGTGCATCTTGGCGCAGACGGTTATGATGATGTCATCACTTCACGACCGCCCTCACCGTCTACTGCCTCATAGGCTTCAGGGCTAGTGGTCTACAATAGTGACCGGTGGGGGCAGGGACCCCGCCCTAGTATTCAAACGTGGGCCCATGGACACAACATCTAGGGTCCAAGCCCTGGATATATTGGTCTACAGTCTCCCAGAAACACTGATGGGCATTTTGGGCTGTGCCCCTGGGACCTGATACTTCTCACAGCTGAGAGTTTGCTTCAGTTGTATCCAGTCTAGACAATCATTTTTGAGCTAAACATTCTGGATTGCAGACTGATACATTTTACTTGGGCTGATACAACAAACTATCAGTGGTGTGTGCAGGACTGGTCTACATTTCTACCCACATTCTCTGCCCAGAGCGTTGGTGAGGGTCGTTGCCAGGTGCCGCTCCGCACCCGCCTCATGACTGAGGGGCTTTCTTTCTCACCTTTCTAGGGCAGTACTACATCTACTCCTCAGGGGATGGACATGTGGGGGCGGGGCCTGATCCAGGGGCTTTCTTTCTAGGGCAGGCTTACATCTGCCCCTCAGGGGACGGACTCCTCAGGGTTCCTGGTGCATCTTCAGAAGCCAAAACCAGGAGTGGAGTCAAAACACAGGAGACATAAGATCCATCCTGTAGATTTTCTCTCCTTATTTTGGTTTTCCAACTGCGCCGGGATCCCTGGCCGTTTGGTTTATTACTACCCCAGAAGGGTGAGGAAGAAAGCCCCAGTGTCACGCCCCGCCCCTTCATCAGACGCAGTATCAGGCCGGCTCGTCATATCTCAGTCGCTGATCCAGAATTATAATGTTTCTATAAGCGGAAAACACCTCAGGCTTCTCCATCCGGGACTCGTGGTCACTGCGCATGCGCACGTCCTCTCGCGTTCCAGCTTTGGGCGGGGTTTGTCCCGTCAGCCGCTCCGTAGCTTTGACTTAAGGAGAATTGTCCCAGCCGGGAAACTGTAGCGGCAGCAGGAAGCGGAGCCGCGCCCGGAGAGTAGGAGACGGAGCCGGGGATCGGCGGAGAGGAGACACCCGGAGGTGAGGAGCCCGGGACAGCCCGTTATACCGGCATCTCACTGACCGGCTGCTATACTGTCCGTCTGTCTGTCTCCCCCTGTACTGTTTGTGTGTCCCCCCTGTACTGTCTGTCCCCCCTGTACTGTCTGTCCCCCCTGTACTGTCTGTCCCCCCTGTACTGTCTGTCCCCCCTGTACTGTCTGTCCCCCCTGTACTGTCTGTCCCCCCTGTACTGTCTGTCCCCCCTGTACTGTCTGTCCCCCCTGTACTGTCTGTCTGTCTGTCCCCCTGTACTGTCTGTCTGTCTGTCCCCCCTGTACTGTCTGTCCCCCCTGTACTGTCTGTCCCCCCTGTACTGTCTGTCCCCCCTGTACTGTCTGTCCCCCCTGTACTGTACTGTCTGTCTGTCTGTCCTCCCCTGTACTGTCTGTCTGTCTGTCCCCCCCTGTACTGTCTGTCTGTCTGTCCCCCCCTGTACTGTCTGTCTGTCTGTCCCCCTGTACTGTCTGTCTGTCTGTCCCCCCTGTACTGTCTGTCTGTCTGTCTCCCCTGTACTGTCTGTCTGTCTGTCCCCCCTGTACTGTCTGTCTGTCTGTCCCCCCTGTACTGTCTGTCTGTCTGTCCCATTCCTCCTTTGTAGTGTCTGTCTGTCCCCCTGTTCTGTCTGTCCCCCTCATTCCTCCTCTGTAGTGTCCGTCTGTCCCCCCCCATTCCTCCTCTGTACTGTCCGCTTCTTGGTGACCATTGTCTATGATGCTGCTGGATCGGCTTCATACATCAGGAGAACTATAGGGGTCATTTATTATCCAGAAATGCGCCTGTATTAGGTATATTTTTGGTTAGTTGCGCCACCATCTGCGACTTTTCCCGTTCATGGCAGGTATAAAAAAGTGGGCGTGGTGTAGGAAGGGGCAGGGCTGGCACGCCCATCTCAGTCATCATTTTCTACACCTTTTTTAGGAAGCTGGGTGCGCCAAAGTTATGTAGAGGCCGGACACTGCCCATCTAAGATGCCGGTCTGATTAATGACTCTCTCTCTATCCATCTGTATATATATATATTTTGCATGTAGTTGGGAGCCTGTATCTTCTGGGGTGGTCCCCGACCTCTGACTTCAGCCACTGTGAAACTACATCTCCCAGCATGCCCTTTAGGTCGGGCACTGACTCCTCCATTCCGTCACCCTCTTCTGGCATCTTCCAGATTCGTCCATCAGACCGCGGATGTAGAGGTGCGAACGTGTCTTCTCTGCTCCGGGGTCCAGTGTTGGCTTTACCCTCCTCCAGCTGCTGCCTGGCATTGAGCATGGTACTGTGGATGTTCCGTGCAGATGATTGAGGTCGCAGTCCTGGGTGCCGGGATCTGTGTCCCTTTTAGCAATGGGCGCGGCTGAAATTGGCAAACCTCCATGTAGTCGGGGGTGCACGTACTTGCGGTGTTTATAGAGCAGCATGTTATCTCGGTGATCAGATCCTGAATGAATTTACTATTCTGCAGCTTTCCGGGGAGAAGCTGTTGGAGCAGAATTTATTGTAGCGTCGCAGTTTCTGGAGATTTATCCTTCCGGGGGTTAATTTCTGTTTTCAGGAGTCAGAATAAAGTGAACCCCACTTTTAGTTCCTCTCCGTCCTGGATTTTCCGCTTCGTCTTCTGATCTTAGCACTTGAGGACTTAGGCCTCATGCACACGACACGACCGTATTTTCTTTCCATATCCATTCCGTTTTTTTTGCCGAACCATTAATTTCAATGGGTCCGCAAAAAAAACCCAGTTACTCCGTGTGTATTCAGTTTCCGTATTTCGGTTCTGCAAAAAACTACTATTGTATTATTATTGTCTGCATTATGGACAGTTATAGGACTGTTCTATTAGGGGCCGGCTATTCTGTTCCGCAAAATACGGAATGCACATGGAGGTCATCCGTATTTTTTGCGGACCGCAAAATGTATACGGTCGTGTGAAGGAGCCCTTATGAAGGGCAGTTACACGGCTGAGTGACCGCACCGCTCTGTTATCTCCTGCTGCAGTCTATCAGACGCCATAACTTGGGCAATGTGTAGAGAGTGATTCGCATCCTCCGAAATTCAAAACGTAGGAATACTCTGATGAGCCCCGCTGAGAGTTGTAGTCTTACAGCTTCAGGAGAGCTGCAGGTAGCTGAGCGCGGATTAAAGCCGCATTCGCCCGTTTATGATGACATCCGTGACAAGATGGTCGGTGGTTCACCTGTGAAGATGTGCCCTCTGTATTCCACAGACACTGCTAGGCTGAAAATCCAGAGCGCCCCCCGTCCTGTTACCGGCCCGCACCCCCCCCCCCACACACACACATCCTGTTATCGGTCCACACCACAACCCCCCCACCCATGTCCACAGACACTGTATTCCAAATCCAGAGCGTCCCCCCCCGTCCTGTTACCGGCCCGCACCCCACACACACACACACACACACACATCCTGTTATCAGTCCGCACCACAACCCACCCATGTCCACAGACGTGTGAAAGAGGCCTAAAGCTCCAATCCGAGGACGAATCATCCGGATACTGACCTCAGCAGCATGTAATATCCAGGCAGGCAGCTCTAACCTTCACTGATACAAACAGGAAAGAGCTGTTTCTCATTCCCTGACAGCTAGCAGGGATCTTAAATGGCGAGAAATTTGCAGCGCTCTGCATGATTGTGATGCGGCCTTCTATACATAGTCCGGGGCGCTCCTCCCATAGAGGCTGTAATCTGTATGTAATAAGCCCGCTCCACCCACGCAGCCTTGCGGATGGCTAAATAAAGATAGCAGATTAATAATATGGAGGCGCTCCCAGCCGCCGCCCTCCGCGACCTCTGTGTGCAGCATTCCTGGTTCAGATGTGTTAGGGAAAGTTCACACTGAGTTTTTGGGAGGCGTTTTTGAGGGTGATTTTCCTGCAGGTTTTTCAGCCAAAGCCAGAAGAGGATCTAAAAGGGATTAATATAAAGGATCCAAAATGGCTTTGGCTGAAAAACCTGCAGGAAAACCTCAAAACCTTCTCCAAAAAAGTCACTGTGAACCTACCCTTATAGTAGCCCCTGACTTCATGTTTGGGGGCTTCCAGTAAAACCTTCCTGGTGGAGGATGTGGTGCCGTTCACATCTACGTGCTGAGATATTGGGGAGCTGCGTCCAGTAGTTAGGTTTTTAGTTTTTTCTCCTTTATTAGGCTCTGTACGGGAGCAGATTGTGGAGGGTTTGGAGAAGTGAAACTGATTTTAATTTTATGAGGTTCTCTGGCAGCGATCGTTTCTTCCATCCTTCGGGGTGTGTTCACACATTGCTGTTGGATTGCATTCTGTCTAGGTCAGAAATGTTGCTGAGCTGTCAGATTGAACAGAGCCTGTACTGCTCCTAAAATGCGCTGCAACCGCAGTGTGTGAATACCGCCTACACGGTCGTCTTCGGGCCACATTCTTCCAGGTGACCGTGGTGTGGTAGTGGTGGTCACATCATATCACAGTGATAGCCGCCATCAGTGAATGACATGGATTATCAGGTGACAGTGGCGCCTGTCGGGGTCAGATCTATCCGGCAGCGAGAGAACAGTCGGGTCTTAAAGTTGAAAAATGAGCAAAGATCTGAGCGACTCTGACATGCGCCAAATAATGATAACGACTCGGCCAGAGCATCTCCAGAGCGGCCGGGTGCGGGGCCTAGTATCTACCAGAAGTGGTCCAAGGACGGACAGCCAGCGGCCGGGTGCGGGGCTTAGTATCTACCAGAAGTGGTCCAAGGACGGACAGCCAGCGGCAGGCTGCGGGGCGTAGTATCTACCAGAAGTGGTCCAAGGACGGACAGCCAGCAGCCGGGTGCGGGGCTTAGTATCTACCAGAAGTGGTCCAAGGACGGACAGCCGGGTGCGGGGCTTAGTATCTACCAGAAGTGGTCCAAGGACGGACAGCTGGCGGCCAGGTGCGGGGCCTAGTATCTACCAGAAGTGGTCCAAGGACGGACAGCTGGCGGCAGGCTGCGGGGCGTAGTATCTACCAGAAGTGGTCCAAGGACGGACAGCCGGCGGCAGGGTGCGGGGCTTAGTATCTACCAGAAGTGGTCCAAGGACGGACAGCTGGCGGCAGGCTGCGGGGCGTAGTATCTACCAGAGGTGGTCCAAGGATGGACAGCCAGCGGCCGGGTGCGGGGCTTAGTATCTACCAGAAGTGGTCCAAGGACGGACAGCCAGCGGCCGGGTGCGGGACCTAGTATCTACCAGAAGTGGTCCAAGGACGGACAGCCAGCGGCCGGGTGCGGGACCTAGTATCTACCAGAAGTGGTCCAAGGATGGACAGCCAGCGGCCAGGTGCGGGGCCTAGTATCTACCAGAAGTGGTCCAAGGACGGACAGCCGGCGGCAGGCTGCGGGCGTAGTATGTACCAGAAGTGGTCCAAGGACGGACAGCCGGCGGCAGGGCGAAGGGTGAAGCTGAGTTTATCTGGTCTGATCCCACAGAAGAGCCGCTGGAGAGCAAATTGCTGACAACATTCCCGCTGGTGATGGTAGGTGTCGGGGGACACAGGGCATCACAGCTCGGTCAGAGGCCCCATACTGACCCCTGTCCACTGCCAAAAGCCCTAATAATGTATCACAACTGGAGCAATGGAAGAAGGCGGCCTGGTCTGATGAATTGCGTTACACCATGTGGACAGCCTGCTGTGTGTGCGTCACCTACCTGGGGAAGAGATGGCACCAGGTGCCCTATGGGGAGAAGACGGAGGCAGTGTGAGACTCTGAGCAATGTTCTGCTGGGACCATTAGCTCGTGGCATCATGTGGATGTGACGGGTACCCCCTTCATGGCAGCGGCGTCCCCTAATGGCAGCCGCCTCTCAGCAGGATAGTGCCTCTGCCTCAGTGAGGAACATGACGAGATGAAGGAGATGACTTGTCTCCATATTCCCACATCTGGGTCCATCATCTGTGGGATCCATGGAGGCCGCACCGAGCAGCTTACAGGATCTGACACCTCGGAGGTCACGTGGGGTCCTGTACGAGTGATGGGTGACTGGTGGAATCTGACATGGCGGCACAGACTTCAGAGAGGGCGACATCCGGGGTCCTTATCTGCGGATCGCGGGAATTTTGTCAAGCAAATGTCTCTAGTGAGTCTGGCAGATTATTACAGTGTGAAGCGTCTTGTGTTTAGCGCCAGACCTGTGATAATCGTCATCTGCACCGTGTAGTCCGCCCTCATAGCCTGCGGATGGTAGAGACTCTGGGCCGTGCGTCTGTGGATCGAGTGGCTCCTCTTCGGTCTCTCAGCTGTTTTCAGATCTGGGGTCTCGTAGTGCAGCCCCCCCCCCCTTCTGCGGTAGATCGCGGCACGCTCTCTAGTGACGTGGGTTCTCTTGAGAAGTCACCACCGGGTCTTGAGAAACTTTCAGAAGTCCAAACCCCTGCTCTGGGCAGGACGTACGACCCGCCGGCCTCTGCCTGTATATGGGGGCTCGCCAGAGAGAGAGAGAGTACCAACCCAACATCAGCCCGCACTGATACACTGGAGCAAACCTTCAGGCACGAAAGGGATTCATGCCGCTCATGTGTTTATTCACATGGGGTTGTTTGCACTGGCAATACTGTAGCAAACCCTCAGCTGTTAAGTGTTAGGTCTGTACAGTTTGAGACGAGATTCATATTCCCATTCACTGACGGCATGCAGAGACTTTGAAGATGGTAAGGAATTAAAGTATATGAAGCCGCTGGAAACGTTGTACTGTAGCCAGTCCAGGCAGTCTCTGACCTTTTCTGAGGATTTGGTACAATGTTTCAGGGCAGTTTAGCATTATCATCCAGGGGTCCAGGAAAGAAGTGAGCCATTTGTGCTGCGGCTGCTTAGCTCTGTTGTGTAGCAGGACCCGTCTGACAATCAACAAGAAAGTTTCCATTCATTGACAGCAAGCAGATGAGATGCAGACTGTAATAGAAGTTGGCTCAGGGTTTCATTATCAAGTAATCTCTCTGGAGCGGCCGGTATCAATCACATGTGGATGTAGAGTATAACTGGCCGTACACGTCGGATCCGTCCGCGAACCCTCCGATTTCAGCCACTTCGGACGACCATCTAATATTTTTCGGGAGTGTCTTGGGACCAGCGGTGGTAAGGATCAGACATGTTAGATTTCAGCTGTCTGATCCTGTCTGTTCTTGGAGAATAGTCTGGCAGAGCCTCTCCCCATTCCCTATATATCCATGCTCGGCCGATCTGAGAATGCATGTGTATGGGGGGCCCGGCAGAGAAGGCTGACCGTTATCTCCTGTATGGGGGGACCGGCAGAGATGGCTGACCGTTATCTCCTGTATGGGGGACCGGCAGAGAAGGCTGACCGTTATCTCCTGTATGGGGGACCGGCAGAGATGGCTGACCGTTATCTCCTGTATGGGGGACCGGCAGAGATGGCTGACCGTTATCTCGGGTATGGGGGACCGGCAGAGATGGCTGACCGTTATCTCCTGTATGAGGGGGATCGGCTGAGATGGCTGACCATTATCTCCTGTATGAGGGGGATCGGCAGAGATGGCTGACCATTATCTCGGGTATGGGGGACCGGCAGAGATGGCTGACCGTTATCTCGGGTATGGGGGACCGGCAGAGAAGGCTGACCGTTACCTCGGGTATGGGGGACCGGCAGAGAAGGCTGACCGTTATCTCCTGTATGGGGGACCGGCAGAGATGGCTGACCATTATCTCGGGTATGGGGGACCGGCAGAGATGGCTGACCGTTATCTCCTGTATGAGGGGGGATCGGCAGAGATGGCTGACCGTTATCTCCTGTATGAGGGGGGATCGGCAGAGATGGCTGACCATTATCTCGGGTATGGGGGGACCGGCAGAGATGGCTGACCGTTATCTCGGGTATGGGGGGGACCGGCAGAGATGGCTGACCGTTATCTCGGGTATGGGGGACCGGCAGAGAAGGCTGACCGTTATCTCGGGTATGGGGGACCGGCAGAGAAGGCTGACCGTTATCTCCTGTATGGGGGGACCGGCAGAGATGGCTGACCATTATCTCGGGTATGGGGGACCGGCAGAGATGGCTGACCATTATCTCGGGTATGGGGGGACCGGCAGAGATGGCTGACCGTTATCTCCTGTATGAGGGGATCGGCAGAGATGGCTGACCATTATCTCGGGTATGGGGGACCGGCAGAGATGGCTGACCGTTATCTCGGGTATGGGGGGACCGGCAGAGAAGGCTGACCGTTATCTCGGGTATGGGGGATCGGCAGAGAAGGCTGACCGTTATCTCGGGTATGGGGGGACCGGCAGAGATGGCTGACCGTTATCTCGGGTATGGGGGGACCGGCAGAGAAGGCTGACCGTTATCTCGGGTATGGGGGATCGGCAGAGAAGGCTGACCGTTATCTCGGGTATGGGGGACCGGCAGAGATGGCTGACCGTTATCTCGGGTATGGGGGACCGGCAGAGATGGCTGACCGTTATCTCCTGTATGGGGGGACCGGCAGAGATGGCTGACCGTTATCTCGGGTATGGGGGACCGGCAGAGATGGCTGACCGTTATCTCGGGTATGGGGGACCGGCAGAGATGGCTGACCGTTATCTCGGGTATGGGGGACCGGCAGAGATGGCTGACCGTTATCTCCTGTATGAGGGGGATCGGCAGAGATGGCTGACCATTATCTCGGGTATGGGGGACCGGCAGAGATGGCTGACCGTTATCTCCTGTATGGGGGGACCGGCAGAGATGGCTGACCGTTATCTCCTGTATGAGGGGGATCGGCAGAGATGGCTGACCATTATCTCGGGTATCGGAGGGACCGGCAGAGATGGCTGACCGTTATCTCGGGTATGGGGGACCGGCAGAGATGGCTGACCGTTATCTCCTGTATGAGGGGGATCGGCAGAGATGGCTGACCGTTATCTTGGGTATGGGGGGACCGGCAGAGATGGCTGACCGTTATCTCCTGTATGGGGGGACCGGCAGAGATGGCTGACCGTTATCTCGGGTATGGGGGACCGGCAGAGATGGCTGACCGTTATCTCGGGTATGGGGGACCGGCAGAGATGGCTGACCGTTATCTCCTGTATGAGGGGGATCGGCAGAGATGGCTGACCGTTATCTCCTGTATGAGGGGGATCGGCAGAGATGGCTGACCATTATCTCGGGTATGGGGGACCGGCAGAGATGGCTGACCGTTATCTCGGGTATGGGGGACCGGCAGAGAAGGCTGACCGTTATCTCGGGTATGGGGGATCGGCAGAGAAGGCTGACCGTTATCTCGGGTATGGGGGACCGGCAGAGATGGCTGACCGTTATCTCGGGTATGGGGGACCGGCAGAGATGGCTGACCGTTATCTCGGGTATAGGGGGACCGGCAGAGATGGCTGACCGTTATCTCGGGTATGGGGGAAAGGCAGAGATGGCTGACCGTTATCTCGGGTATGGGGGACCGGCAGAGATGGCTGACCGTTATCTCCTGTATGGGGGAACGGCAGAGATGGCTGACCGTTATCTCCTGTATGGGGGACCGGCAGAGATGGCTGACCGTTATCTCGGGTATGGGGGACCGGCAGAGATGGCTGACCGTTATCTCCTGTATGGGGGACCGGCAGAGATGGCTGACCATTACCTCTGGTATGGGGGACCGGCAGAGATGGCTGACCGTTATCTCCTGTATGGGGGGATCGGCAGAGATGGCTGACCGTTATCTCGGGTATGGGGGACCGGCAGAGATGGCTGACTGTTATCTCCTGTATAGGGGGACCGGCAGAGATGGCTGACCGTTATCTCCTGTATGGGGGACCGGCAGAGATGGCTGACCGTTACCTCTGGTATGGGGGGACCGGCAGAGATGGCTGACCGTTACCTCTGGTATGGGGGGACCGGCAGAGATGGCTGACCGTTATCTTGGGTATGGGGGACCGGCAGAGATGGCTGACCGTTATCTCGGGTATGGGGGACCGGCAGAGATGGCTGACCGTTATCTCCTGTATGAGGGATCGGCAGAGATGGCTGACCATTATCTCGGTATGGGGGACCGCAGAGATGGCTGACCGTATCTCGGGTATGGGGGACCGCAGAGGCTGACCGTTATCTCGGGTATGGGGGATCGGCAGAGAAGGCTGACCGTTATCTCGGGTATGGGGGACCGGCAGAGAGGGCTGACCGTTATCTCGGGTATGGGGGGACCGGCAGAGAAGGCTGACCGTTATCTCGGGTATGGGGGATCGGCAGAGAAGGCTGACCGTTATCTCGGGTATGGGGGGACCGGCAGAGATGGCTGACCGTTATCTCCTGTATGGGGGAACGGCAGAGATGGCTGACCGTTATCTCGGGTATGGGGGGACCGGCAGAGATGGCTGACCGTTATCTCCTGTATGGGGGGACCGGCAGAGATGGCTGACCGTTATCTCGGGTATGGGGGACCGGCAGAGATGGCTGACCGTTACCTCTGGTATGGGGGACCGGCAGAGATGGCTGACCGTTATCTTGGGTATGGGGGGACCGGCTGAGATGGCTGACCTTTATCCCCTGTATGGGGGATCGGCAGAGATGGCTGACCGTTATCTCGGGTATAGGGGGACCGGCAGAGATGGCTGACCGTTATCCCCTGTATGGGGGACCGGCAGAGAAGGCTGACCGTTATCTCGGGTATAGGGGGACCGGCAGAGATGGCTGACCGTTATCTCGGGTATGGGGGGACCGGCAGAGATGGCTGACCATTATCTCCTGTATGAGGGGACCGGCAGAGATGGCTGACCGTTATCTCGGGTATAGGGGGACCGGCAGAGATGGCTGACCGTTATCTCGGGTATAGGGGGACCGGCAGAGATGGCTGACCGTTATCTCGGGTATGGGGGGACCGGCAGAGATGGCTGACCGTTATCCCCTGTATGGGGGACCGGCAGAGAAGGCTGACCGTTATCTCGGGTATAGGGGACCGGCAGAGATGGCTGACCGTTATCTCGGGTATGGGGGACCGGCAGAGATGGCTGACCGTTATCTCCTGTATGGGGGACCGGCAGAGATGGCTATCCGTTATCTCGGGTATGGGGGACTGGCAGAGAAGGCTGACCGTTACCTCTGGTATGGGGGGACCGGCAGAGATGGTTGACCGTTACCTCTGGTATGGCCGTCGTAGCTTCTCCTGGAGGTTGTCGGCACTGGACACATTGCAGGGAGCAGTAGCTCTGCGTGCGGGTTATTGTCACGTTATCCTCCGCCCTTCATATCGGACATTTACAGGATCTGATGCAGGTAAATAAAGGTGTCGGCCATTAGTCAGAGGTTCCCATGACTAAGCGGAGCGCGGCCCGTTATAACCTCCCTCCGCCCGTCTCATCCCTGGCACCACGTCCCATAGATCAGAATTTTATCATGTATTCATTGCTAATCTGGTTAATGCAGGAAATGAAGCTTTCCGGTCCGTGCAGCCATGTTGGATTATGTGGAGATGCTGCAGGCGCCGGTGCGGCTCACACTGCGTTGGTTATGAAGTGCAGAGCCGGTGGGTGTCACTATTCCCAGAGCTTCCTGCGTCTGCTTCACGTATTATCATCTATACCCCTGTCACTCGCAGGCACGGTGTGGGGGCTGGGCGCAGATCCCTTCCTGACCCCCCCAGTCACACAGCGGGGGCTCCTCTCTCCCTTCTTACAAACTCTGTGACGTCCACAGATGCCAGCAAACCTATTAGTTTATAATTCCAGCCATTTATATCCAGAGAAACTCATTTTTCTTGCTGTGGCTCCATGCCAGGAAGCGAGTGTTCTTACAACAAGCCCTGTCTGCCCAGCCTGGCTCCAGTATCGATGAAATACGCCGCGCCGGGAGCATCTCGTGGAGGGTAAGACGCTTCTACCCATCTTCTGCTAACGGGCGGCAGGATTTTAGAGAATCGGGGCAAAAAATCAAATATTAGTGATGGGTACTATTCAGGGGCCCAACTAGGGCTGCTTGGGGGTTTATTGCGGATGCACTTATTGTGTTTGGCACTGCCGGTGCTGTACCCGCTCCCTGGGTCTCTGCCGGTGCTGTACCCGCTCCCTGGGTCTCTGCCGGTGCTGTACCCGCTCCCTGGGTCTCTGCCGGTGCTGTACCCGCTCCCTGGGTCTCTGCCGGTGCTGTACCCGCTCCCTGGGTCTCTGCCGGTGCTGTACCCGCTCCCTGGGTCTCTGCCGGTGCTGTACCCACTCCGTAGGGCAGTGTCGGGGCTGCTTCTTCTATATGGGTCACTGCCCGTGCTGCACCCACTCTTTGGCACACTTCTGGGGCTTCTGCTTGAGTTTGGGGCGATGCAGCCTCATTATCTGGCTCAGTTGCTGCTTTTATATGGGGCTGCCGCTTCTGTGTGTGTGGGGCGCCGCGGGGGCTGCCGCTTCTGTGTGTGTGTGTGTGGGGCGCCGCGGGGGCTGCCGCTTCTGTGTGTGTGTGGGGCGCCGCGGGGGCTGCCGCTTCTGTGTGTGTGGGGCGCCACGGAGGTTGCCGCTTCTGTGTGTGGAGTGCCGCGGGAGCTGCCTCTTCAGTGTGGGGCGCCACGGGGGCTGCCTCTGACTTATAGGGTTAATAACCAGCAGCTTCATGTTGGTTACTACAGCCCTTTGTCCGGTTCTCCTGGTTTGATGTTGGCCCTTGGCATCTTCAGGTCTGGTGGTGGCTGGTGGACCTGGGTAGTGTCTGGCCCGGGTGATACATTGTATCAGTGTAACATACGAGACCCTCTCCCACTTGTTGACTTGTTTCTTCCTGTTCCATAAAGAGATACGTCCTCTGTCTGATGGTGGCACAGCGGCGGTCACGTTACCGCTTATCTACATTTTCCCGTGTTTGGGGAACTGTCGGCCGGTGACTCCTTCCCACATGTTCTGCTTTTTCTTTCTTTTCAGAGAAGTC
This sequence comes from Bufotes viridis, assembly GCA_033119425.1. Classification (NCBI taxonomy): domain Eukaryota; kingdom Metazoa; phylum Chordata; class Amphibia; order Anura; family Bufonidae; genus Bufotes; species Bufotes viridis. Next base: position 158,177,538 of record CM065595.1, read on the forward strand.
CAGATACGCGTCCCGCAATAGTGAGACGGAGCGTGCAGCATTCAGTGTATGTATCACTGACGGGCACCGCGGTTCCGCTAAATATCAGCAATGAACCTGCCTGAAGTAGTCGCAGTGTTTCCCGTGCTTTGTGTCTCCTTCCACCATCCGCACGGTACAGTTCACATGGTCCATGCCCAGAAGCTCGCACTGTGCGCCGTTCTCGTCCATTGTCCATGTGAGAATCGCTCATTCAACAGAATTCAGAATAAAATAGAATCATCCAGACGCCGTACAGACGTCCACATACATCTGTATTCTGCAGGTGGAAATTGGAATGGTTGTCTGAATCCGACCTAATTTTGATTCAATAATGAACTGCAGAGCGCCCCCCCCCGTTATTTCGGTAATGATCACCAATAAATCTAAACCTATTTTATTTTAATTAGTTGGTAGTAATGAAGTGATTGGAGTTATGAAGGCGACTGGAAATATTAAAAGTCCATTTATTATAATATGGTCATTCACATCCTGCTGACTAATATATGTAGTACGTGGCGTTACATCCCGTATTATACTCCAGAGCTGCACTCACTATTCTGCTTGTGCAGTCACTGTGTACATACATTACTTATCCTGTACTGATCCTGAGTTACATCCTGTATTATACTCCAGAGCTGCACTCACTATTCTGCTGGTACAGTCACTGTGTACATACATTACTTATCCTGTACTGATCCTGAGTTACATCCTGTATTATACTCCAGAGCTGCACTCACTATTCTGCTGGTGCAGTCACTGTGTACATACATTACTTATCCTGTACTGATCCTGAGTTACATCCTGTACTATACTCCAGAGCTGCACTCACTATTCTGCTGGTGCAGTCACTGTGTACATACATTACTTATCCTGTACTGATCCTGAGTTACATCCTGTATTATACTCCAGAGCTGCACTCACTATTCTGCTGGTGCAGTCTCTGTGCACATACATTACATTACTTATCCTGTACTGATCCTGAGTTACATCCTGTATTATACTCCAGAGCTGCACTCACTATTCTGCTGGTGCAGTCACTGTGTACATACATTACTTATCCTGTACTGATCCTGAGTTACATCCTGTATTATACTCCAGAGCTGCACTCACTATTCTGCTGGTGCAGTCACTGTGTACATACATTACTTATCCTGTACTGATCCTGAGTTACATCCTGTATTATACTCCAGAGCTGCACTCACTATTCTGCTGGTGCAGTCACTGTGTACATACATTACTTATCCTGTACTGATCCTGAGTTACATCCTGTATTATACTCCAGAGCTACACTCACTATTCTGCTGGTGCAGTCACTGTGTACATACATTACTTATCCTGTACTGATCCTGAGTTATACCATGTATTATACTCCAGAGCTGCACTCACTATTCTGCTGGTGCAGTCACTGTGTACATACGGCGGTCCTGCGTCTTCATTGAGGAGGGTTCACCCTACATGTCCAATTCTGTGGACTCATCTGGCCGGATACTTGGACAGGAAATTTACACTTTATGTCCATGACGGGGGAACAATGACAGGAAGCTCCGCCCCTCCTCTTTCATATTAAAGGAGCAGAAATCAGTAACTGATACTTATATAAAGTCAGAGCGGCTGATATCAGTCACATATGATGTAATGTCTCTGGAGGTTATATCTGCACTGGAGCGTTATAAGAGGAGTGGCTGATATCAGTCACATATGATGTAATGTCTCTGGAGGTTATATCAGTGCTGGAGCGTTATAAGAGGAGCGGCTGATATCAGTCACATATGATGTAATGTCTCTGGAGGTTATATCTGCACTGGAGCGTTATAAGAGGAGTGGCTGATATCAGTCACATATGATGTAATGTCTCTGGAGGTTATATCAGTGCTGGAGCGTTATAAGAGGAGCGGCTGATATCAGTCACAAGAGATGTAATGTCTCTGGAGGTTATATCTGCACTGGAGCGTTATAAGAGGAGCGGCTGATATCAGTCACATGTGATGTAATGTCTCTGGAGGTTATATCAGTACTGGAGCGTTATTAGAGGAGCGGCTGATATCAGTCACATATAATATAATGTCTCTGGAGGTTATATCAGCCCTGGAGCGTTATAAGAGGAGCGGCTGATATCAGTCACATATGATGTAATGTCTCTGGAGGTTATATCAGTACTGGAGCGTTATTAGAGGAGCGGCTGATATCAGTCACATGATGTAATGTCTCTGGAGGTTATATCAGTGCTGGAGCATTATAAGAGGAGCGGCTGATATCAGTCACATATGATGTAATGTCTCTGGAGGTTATATCAGTACTGGAGCGTTATAAGTGGAGCGGCTGATATCAGTCACATATGATGTAATGTCTCTGGAGGTTATATCTGTACTGGAGCGTTATAAGAGGAGCGGCTGATATCAGTCACATGATGTAATGTCTCTGGAGGTTATATCAGTACTGGAGTGTTATAAGAGGAGCGGCTGGTATTACTCAGATACGAGTAGAGTTCAGGCCGGGAAATACTGCTCTCACGTGGAGCGTGTCCTGAAGTGAACGAGCTCGTTTGAAACTGACCTAAAGCTGGAGGAGAAGGTGCATCTCTGACTACTGTAGAATCCAGATAGACTTTGCAGTTTGCTGGAGTTGTCGGTGTTTTTGTTACATGGGACCCTGATTTATAATTGGTCTTAAGTCCACCTAATATATGTGAATGGGAAATATACAGCGCATTTTTCCAGCTCGTATCTGAACTTCCGCCTTCGTGATGGATGATTTCTGCTCCTGCTTGTGACTTCTGTACTGAATCTGGGCGGAAACCAAATCAGAATCTTGTCTAACGTTTAATTCATTTAAGAGCCACATAGAATCTGAACTGGGGCGCGGGGCCGCCGCGGCGAATACGTGCTACATACCAGGATTAAGTCCAGGGTCTCTGGCGTAAACATGGAAAGTTTTAATGCAGCGTTTACAGGAATTTGGCCTCACACTTCAGATATCAGGATTTACAGCTGTATAAAATGGGATTAAACAAAATGATCTGATCCAGTAAAGGATGTGGTAAATGGAGAGAAGCAGCGAGGGCCCCAGAGCTGCACTCACTATTCTGCTGGTGGAATCACTGTGTACATACATTACTTATCCTGTACTGATCCTGAGTTACATCCTGTATTATACTCCAGAGCTGCACTCACTATTCTGCTGGTGCAGTCACTGTGTACATACATTACTTATCCTGTACTGATCCTGAGTTACATCCTGTATTATACTCCAGAGCTGCACTCACTATTCTGCTGGTGCAGTCACTGTGTACATACATTACTTAACCTGTACTGATCCTGAGTTACATCCTGTATTATACTCCAGAGCTGCACTCGCTATTCTGCTGGTGGAGTCACTGTGTACATACATTACTTATCCTGTACTGATCCTGAGTTACATCCTGTATTATACTCCAGAGCTGCACTCACTATTCTGCTGGTGGAGTCACTGTGTACATACATTACTTATCCTGTACTGATCCTGAGTTACATCCTGTATTATACTCCAGAGCTGCACTCGCTATTCTGCTGGTGCAGTCACTGTGTATATACATTACTTATCCTATACTGATCCTGAGTTACATCCTGTATTGTACTCCAGAGCTGCACTTCGCTATTCTGCTGGTGCAGTCACTGTGTACATACATTACTTATCCTGTACTGATCCTGAGTTACATCCTGTATTATACTCCAGAGCTGCACTCACTATTCTGCTGGTGGAGTCACTGTGTACATACATTACTTATCCTGTACTGATCCTGAGTTACATCCTGTATTATACTCCAGAGCTGCACTCGCTATTCTGCTGGTGCAGTCGCTGTGTATATACATTACTTATCCTGTACTGATCCTGAGTTACATCCTGTATTATACTCCAGAGCTGCACTCACTATTCTGCTGGTGGAGTCACTGTGTACATAAATTACTTATCCTGTACTGATCCTGAGTTACATCCTGTATTATACTCCAGAGCTGCACTCACTATTCTGCTGGTGCAGTCACTGTGTACATTAGTTATCCTGTACTGATCCTGAGTTGCATCCTGTATTATACTCCAGAGCTGCACTCTCTATTCTGCTGGTGCAGTCACTGTGTACATACATTACTTATCCTGTACTGATCCTGAGTTACATCCTGTATTATACTCCAGAGCTGCACTCACTATTCTGCTGGTGGAGTCACTGTGTACATACATTACTTATCCTGTACTGATCCTGAGTTACATCCTGTATTATACTCCAGAGCTGCACTCACTATTCTGCTGGTGCAGTCACTGTGTCCATACATTACTTATCCTGTACTGATCCTGAGTTACATCCTGTATTATACTCCAGAGCTGCACTCACTATTCTGCTGGTGCAGTCACTGTGTACATACATTACTTATCCTGTACTGATCCTGAGTTACATCCTGTATTATACTGCAGAGCTGCACTCACTGTTCTGCTGGTGCAGTCACTGTGTACATACATTACTTATCCTGTACTGATCCTGAGTTACATCCTGTATTATACTCCAGAGCTGCACTCACTATTCTGCTGGTGCAGTCACTGTGTACATACATTACTTATCCTATACTGATCCTGAGTTACATCCTGTATTATACTCCAGAGCTGCACTCACTATTCTGCTGGTGCAGTCACTGTGTACATACATTACTTATCCTGTACTGATCCTGAGTTACTATCCTGCATTATACTCCAGAGCTGCACTCACTATTCTGCTGGTGCAGTCACTGTGTACATACATTACTTATCCTGTACTGATCCTGAGTTACATCCTGTATTACACTCCAGAGCTGCGCTCACTATTCTGCTGGTGCAGTCACTGTGTACATACATTACTTATTCTGTACTGATCCTGAGTTACATCCTGTAATATACTCCAGAGCTGCACTCACTATTCTGCTGGTGCAGTCACTGTGTACATACATTACTTATCCTGTACTGATCCTGAGTTACATCCTGCATTATACTCCAGAGCTGCACTCACTATTCTGCTGGTGCAGTCACTGTGTACATACATTACTTATTCTGTACTGATCCTGAGTTACATCCTGTATTATACTCCAGAGCTGCACTCACTATTCTGCTGGTGCAGTCACTGTGTACATACATTACTTATCCTATACTGATCCTGAGTTACATCCTGTAATATACTCCAGAGCTGCACTCACTATTCTGCTGGTGCAGTCACTGTGTACATACATTACTTATTCTGTACTGATCCTGAGTTACATCCTGTAATATACTCCAGAGCTGCACTCACTATTCTGCTGGTGCAGTCACTGTGTACATACATTACTTATCCTGTACTGATCCTGAGTTACATCCTGCATTATACTCCAGAGCTGCACTCACTATTCTGCTGGTGGAGTCACTGTGTACATACATTACTTATCCTGTACTGATCCTGAGTTACATCCTATATTATACCCCAGAGCTGCACTCACTATTCTGCTGGTGCAGTCACTGTGTACATACATTACTTATTCTGTACTGATCCTGAGTTACATCCTGTATTATACTCCAGAGCTGCACTCACTATTCTGCTGGTGCAGCCACTGTGTACATACATTACTTATCCTGTACTGATCCTGAGTTACATCCTGCATTATACTCCAGAGCTGCACTCACTATTCTGCTGGTGTAGTCACTGTGTACATACATTACTTATCCTGTACTGATCCTGAGTTACATCCTGTATTATACCCCAGAGCTGCACTCACTATTCTGCTGGTGCAGTCACTGTGTACATACATTACTTATCCTGTACTGATCCTGAGTTACATCCTGTATTATACTCCAGAGCTGCACTCACTATTCTGCTGGTGCAGTCACTGTGTACATACATTACTTATCCTGTACTGATCCTGAGTTACATCCTGTATTATACTCCAGAGCTGCACTCACTATTCTGCTGGTGCAGTCACTGTGTATGTATATTATATGACTCATGAGATGTTCCTTTGTGTCTTGCAGTTGCTGGGATTAAACGAGCCGCCAGTTAGTGCATGACGTCATCCGCCACAACCATCCAAGATGGCAGCCAACAAGAACAAAACGCAGAGTTCCCTTGTCTTACACAAAGTGATCATGGTCGGTAGTGGAGGAGTCGGCAAGTCTGCGCTCACCCTGCAGTTCATGTATGACGAAGTGAGTGACGACCATGCTCTGTACTTATTTCGGCGTCGGTGCTGATTGTGCGGCACTGCGGTTGTATCTGCGCCATCAGGGTCAGAAACAGGGCTGTGATTGACGCACCCGCTCCGCACTGATAGTCCGCATCAGAGAGGACTCCAGCTCTGGCTGTTTAACCCCTGACACACCGTGATGCGGACAAAGAAACAGATGTGTGAGGACTTGATGTACCTTTTAATGGCATCATTTTGGGGTACATCAGGTGAATTGAATCCTTCTTTGGGATGACGGAAAAAACAACCCAATTCCACCCCAGTGTTTAGGGTCTCGCCTTTACGGTGTGCACTGCGCGGTAGTAATGACACTTCACCTCTTATTCCCCCGTCAGGGCAGTTATGCAGATAAAGCATTTCTACGGATTTTGTTATGTTTCACCATTTTAAAAAAAAAAAAAAAACCTGTCGCCGTATTCTGACATCACTGTTTCGTGCTCCTGCTGACAGAGCTCGGTCAGGCCTCGTTTTTTGTGGGGAGATCTGTAGTTTTTATTGATGTCACTTTTGGATATGTTTTCTCTTTTATCATTTTTATTTATTGGTTTGCAGATGTGAGGTGAGTAAAATGAACATTTTTGTCATGATGATCACTGGGGGGTTATATAATAGTATAATCGCATAGATCCGGTTATTATGGACGCGCTGATGCACGTACATATATATCTAATGGAGTAAAGGGATTTTTTTTTTGCAAATTCTAATTTTTGATCATTGTGTTTTTACATATTTTTGAAAGCTTTAAGTGTTTATAATACCAAGTTCTTTACCGACTCCTTCCCATGATTTATACGTCTGTGCATTATGTCATCCATACTGTCAGCAGTCACATTATCGCACATTGGAGCGGTGAGGAGCGCTCCCTTTACGCTGCCGGCTTAATCAGATTATCGCGTTTGATATGTTATTATCGTATGAACGCTCGTTAGCGGGGAGCTGACTGTAAAGGCTGCGGATTATTAGGATTGTTGGTACGGACACCGAAATCATTGTCTGCTGACAGCAAATGATTCTGTATGAGGAGGAGCTGTGGCATTAGTGATCACTGCTCCCCATACTGTGGAGGGGATCGCTGCATGTAAATGTGTCTCCTCCACTGACGAGCAGGCGATTGTCAGGAAGGAACGCTTCTGTATGAGGAGGAGCGATGGCATTAGTGATCACTGCTCCCCATACTGTGGAGGGGATCGCTGCATGTAAATGTGTCTCCTCCACTGACGAGCAGGCGATTGTCAGGAAGGAACGCTTCTGTATGAGGAGGAGCGATGGCATTAGTGATCACTGCTTCCTATACTGTGGAGGAGATCGCTGCATGTAAATGTGTCTCCTCCACTGACGAGCTGGCGATTGTCCGGAAGGAACCCTTCTGTATGAGGAGGAGCTGTGGCATTAGTGATCACTGCTCCCCATACTGTGGAGGGGATCGCTGCATGTAAATGTGTCTCCTCCACTGACGAGCTGGCGATTGTCCGGAAGGAACCCTTCTGTATGAGGAGGAGCGGTGGCATTAGTGATCACTGCTCCCTGTACTGTGGAGGAGATCGCTGCCTGTAAATGTGTCTCCTCCACTGACGAGCAGGAGATTGTCAGGGGGAACACTTCTGTATGAGGAGGAGCGGTGACATTAGTGATCACTGCTCCCTATACTGTGGAGGAGATCGCTCCTGTAAATGTGTCTCCTCCACTGACGAGCTGGCGATTGTCAGGAAGGAACCCTTCTGTATGAGGAGGAGCGGTGGCATTAGTGATCACTGCTCCCTGTACTGTGGAGGAGATCACTGCATGTAAATGTGTCTCCTCCACTGACGAGCAGGTGATTGTCCGGAAGGAACCCTTCTGTATGAGGAGGAGCGGTGGCATTAGTGATCACTGCTCCCTATACTGTGGAGGAGATTGCTGCATGTAAATGTGTCTCCTCCACTGACGAGCTGGCGATTGTCAGGAAGGAACGCTTCTGTATGAGGAGGAGCGATGGCATTAGTGATCACTGCTCCCTATACTGTGGAGGAGATCGCTGCATGTAAATGTGTCTCCTCCACTGACGAGCAGAAGAATGTCAGGAAGGAACCCTTCTGTATGAGGAGGAGCGATGGCATTAGTGATCACTGCTCCCTGTACTGTGGAGGAGATCGCTGCATGTAAATGTGTCTCCTCCACTGACGAGCAGGAGATTGTCAGGAAGGAACCCTTCTGTATGAGGAGGAGCGATGGCATTAGTGATCACTGCTCCCTGTACTGTGGAGGAGATCGCTGCATGTAAATGTGTCTCCTCCACTGACGAGCAATGTGGGCTTTAGGCCGATTGCCACTAAATACTAATCCCACAAATCCCCTCTAAATGCATGAAAACAATGTTCCGGATCGCGGTTGTCTAACACGACAGTTCTGTGGCCGCAGGCGTGGTGGTTCTTCGTTCTGATTATCCGCTGTTCATGTCTTTTAGTTTGTGGAGGATTATGAGCCCACAAAGGCCGACAGTTACAGGAAGAAAGTGGTGCTGGACGGGGAGGAGGTGCAGATAGACATTCTGGACACAGCCGGCCAGGAGGACTACGCAGCCATCCGTGACAACTACTTCCGCAGCGGAGAAGGCTTCCTGCTGGTGTTCTCCATCACAGAGCAGGAGTCCTTCACTGCCACCAGCGAGTTCAGGTCAGAGGGGGAACCATATGGAAGATAAAGTCTAAGATCTGCTGTATATGTTCACCCATCCTGCCATAGAACAACAAATACATTAGATTACTGATCCAGTACTGATCCTGAGTTACATCCTGTATTATACTCCAGAGCTGCACTCACTATTCTGCTGGTGCAGTCACTGATACATACTGATCAGTACATCCTGTATTATACTCAGGCTGCACTCACTATTCTGCTGTGCAGTCACTGTACATACATTACTTATCCGTACTGATCCTGAGTTACATCCTGTATTATACTCCAGAGCTGCACTCACTATTCTGCTGGTGCAGTCACTGTGTACATACATTACTTATCCTGTACTGATCCTGAGTTACATCCTGTATTATACTCCAGAGCTGCACTCACTATTCTGCTGGTGCAGTCACTGTGTACATACATTACTTATCCTGTACTGATCCTGAGTTACATCTTGTATTATACTCCAGAGCTGCACTCACTATTCTGCTGGTGCAGTCACTGTGTACATACATTACATTACTTATCCTGTACTGATCCTGAGTTACATCCTGATTATACTCCAGAGCTGCACTCACTATTCTGCTGGTGCAGTCACTGTGTACATACATTACTTATCCTGTACTGATCCTCAGTTACATCCTGTATTATACTCCAGAGCTGCACTCACTATTCTGCTGGTGCAGTCACTGTGTACATACATTACTTATCCTGTACTATCCTCCAGAGCTGCACCGGGTAACAGTTGAGCAGTTTCCTGGAGCACCCTGCAGTGTCAGGCTGTCCTACACTTTACATTTCTGAGGATTGCAGCAGCGATGCGAGGGTTAAGCTTGGGGAGGTTTTTTGCACGTTTCTCCTCTGATTTTTCTGCTCTTGAGGAATTTATTTTTCTTTGTGGAGACAAGAAAAGACAGGAGGGCGAGACCCGGAGCAGCGGTACACTGACCTGGAACGTGCCGCAGCCCGCAGCGCAAGGGCTTCTCCCCCTGTCAGGGGCGTTCAGCGTCATGAAAGATAAATGAATAAAGTGCAGCAAGTTGTGACTGGTGAGAGGGCAGAGCGGGGGGAAGAGGACGGTGTCTGCACCGCTCCTCCTGCCCCGTAACCTGCTGCGTACCCATCAGACGCCAGGCACAGCGTCATGGGGTCGCTTTAAATTGTACCTGCAGAAAATTCCCCAAAATGTGAGATCTTTGCACAAGGAAGAATGTATGGAATGTACGTTTTTTTGTTTTTTTACACCTTTAATAAATTCCCTTTTTCAAGATTTCTGCTGCCGGGAAATAAAGATTCTTGAGTATATCCGGAGGCTGACATCTCTTCCTAACCTCGTAGCTGAGGTCTTGTAAGGGTCCATTCACGCGTCCGCAAGTTTGGTCCGGATCCGTTCGGATTGTGCGGACCCATGCGGACAGCACACAGTGTGTTATCCGCATCCGCACTGCAAATAAATACATGTCCTATTCTTGTCCGCAGACACGGACAAGAATAGGCATTTCTATTTAAAGTGCCGGCCATGTGCGGTCCGAAAAACACTTGCGGACGTGTGACTGGACCCTTACAGCGCATCAGTGCAGATGAGTGATCAGCCTGAAGTCAGTGACAGGAGGTGCAGAGGCTCCGTTTTCAGAGCGTGCAGGAGTCGGATGTGGCACATTTAACCCCTTCATAAACTGAGGCCATCTCCTTGCAGTGCTTACACCGGAAAAGCAAATATACATTCGCTGTAATTCGCATAAATTATGGTAAATCTGTCAGGCCAATATAGGCCCCGCCTCCAGAGTGGGCAACATGAAATTAAAAAAGTAGCAAATTTCTGCGCAAATTGGTGTTTGCAAAAATGGCACCTTTTTTACTCTAGAAAATTGCAGCAAGATGTGTAATAAATTCACCCCGTTCCGGACCAGGTCAGGATGAGGGTTCAGCCTCTGAATGTAACAAATGTTCCAATCACTGACAGCAAGCAGAGAACGGCATACAATGAGGAATTGAATGACAGTTAGTTTATACAAAGTTGCAGAGCTTCTCCTGATACAGAGACCACAGCCAGGGGCCCCTAGAGCCAGATCCGGGGTCCTGAGTCAGAAGCAGTAGAGGGTTGGGGGTCAGTGGTGCCCAGAAGTCAGCGGTTGGGCTCCGTCTGCCATCTTTGCTGCTGCTTGTTTGTGTCGGTTCTTTTGGAGTTCTTCTTATAGGTTTGGTGCAGATTGACAGGGCGTGACTCGAGCTGATTCGTCCCTCCGCGGCTATGGGGCGACCTGGTCGTCATTTCCCGGAGACCACTAGATTCCCTCTTATTGATGGCTCTTATCCCCCCCTCCAGGGAGCAGATCCTGCGTGTGAAGGCAGAAGAAGACAAGATTCCTCTTCTGGTTGTGGGGAACAAGTCCGACCTGGAGGACAGGAGGCAGGTCCTTGTGGACATCGCCCGGAGCAAGGCCGAGGAGTGGGGTGTGCAGTATGTGGAGACGTCCGCCAAAACAAGAGCCAATGTAGACAAGGTGAGACTTGCTGTACCCTCTATATCAGGCATGTCCAAACTGTGGCCTTCCAGCTGTTGCAAAACTACATCTCCCAGCATGCCCTAATAGCCGTAAGCTATCCAGGCATGATGGGAGTTGTAGTTTTGCAACAGCTGGAGGGCCGCAGTTTGGACATGCCTGCTCTATATGGACCATGAAGACCCCAGACTTTCCTGTCTTCTGCGATTGACACAGGGAGAAGTCACCTCCTGTCGACCATATTGGGGCCAATGTTTGTCGTCCACCCTGTATCTGCATGTGACCACTGCTTCTCCTCTCGGCTCTCCCTGGAAACCAGTTTCTGTGAGGCAGCCCTCCAAGAGCTAGGCATGCTGAGTAGTCTAGCTCCTTGAGGGCGGAGCTTTCAGGATTTGCAGACCCCTCCCCTGCTTATGTTAAGCTGGATGCATTTCTTTTTCTATTTCCAGGTGTTCTTTGACCTCATGCGAGAAATTAGAGCTAAGAAAATGTCTGAGAACAAGGACAAGAACGGGAAGAAAAGCGGCAAAAGCAAGAAGAGCTTCAAACAGCGATGCTGTCTACTGTGACCGTGCCGCCGAGGACGCTACCAGTGAAGGGCTGCAGCGAGCGACGCCCCCTGCTCCAAACCCCATTCTATGATTTATCTTTTTTTTTTTTTTCTAATGCAACATTTTAGTATTTAATTCAGTCAGACTAAGCAGCGAGCCCATTGCCGGACCCTACCGCGTGAGCGGGGAGGGCGGCCTCGTTTCATCTCCTCGATGTATAACTCTGGGGTTTTACTTTCTCTTTATTTTCTTTTTGCCAAAAGAGAACAAACAGCTTTTTTGTATGATGTAAGAAATTCAATATTTCGCTTAGAGAAAATGTAAACGCGGACAGCCGGTGGTTCGCACAGAAAACCGCGGGTCATCCGGGTGCTCCAGCAGCGTTCCCCAGCGCCATATTCCTTGTTGTGTCTGCGAATGGGCAGAAGCTCCTTGTAAGGAGCAGGGAGCGACATGAATTACAAGGACTGTATGTACCCCCATGAGACCACAGGGCACGTACTACAACTCCTCTCATCTGTGGGCGTCCTCGGCACCCCGCGGAACGCCCTTCTCTTGGTAAATTCATTTAGTTGTCATTTTCGTTTCTTAGTCTAAGTTGCCAAATTTCCTCTTGGTCAATTTTCTCTGCACTTTTCAAAAACCACTAAAAGTTTTGCAATGCATAAAGTAGTTCACTCGTGGACGCGCGAGGAGCTGTCCGACCCCGGGAGACGCCTCGTGGATGTTGGGGAATGTTGTCCTGACTTGTGTCTTATACTGCAGTCACATCCAAGGCTGCATTCGTAATTCTGCCGTTTGCCGCTTTGCCGTCAGGTCATGTGATTTCGCGTTACAGGTTTCACATTTTGCTTTTTCCCAAGGACTTTGGACTGATAAAAGTTTGCGTAGCCGTCATGTGACGCTGGACTGTCGCAGGGGGCGGGGTTTGTAGCTACGCTCTGAGACCGTCGCCTAATGTGACAGATAAACTTTACATAATCATCCTTAAAGGCACATCGCCTGCGGCTTCTGCACTGCTTTGTGGGTCAGGTTGTTTTCGCTCCGCTTCGCCTGCTTTTCTTCTTCTCCCGCTATGTAGCGCAGCAGGACATCTCCTGCAGAAAACAGCATTTTAAATGCAGCTTTGAACGTGACTGGAGTATATCGCAAAAAGTCACTCAAAATATCCGTTTTTGCAGAGTTTCTGGGCTCTGGACATGCAGGGGTTATTTTCACAGTGACCTTTGACCCTTTAGTGAAAATTTTGGAGTGCATACTGGGTAGCAGGCTTAGGCCTCTGGCACATGACCGTTTTTTGTTTTCCATTTACGTTCAGTTTTTTGCGTTTCGTGTATGGAACCATTCTTTTTAATGGTTCCGCAAAAAAAACGGAAGGTACTCTGTATGCTTTCTGTTTCCATTTTTCCGTTAGATAGAACATGTCCTATTATTGGATAGGACTGTTCTATCAGGGGCCAGCTGTTCCGTTACGCAAAAAAACAGAATGCACATGGACATCATTCGTATTTTTTGCGGATCCGTTTTTTGCAGACCGCAAAATATGGAAAAAGCCATACGGTCATGTGCAAGAGGCCTTATAAGGAGGTTTTTGTATTTTTGGCCGCTCCCTGGTGCAGAGATTTCCGGCTATAATTGGTTTCACCCAGTAGGATCATCTGTGGGGGGTTGGGATATTTTTTCCCACCTCTGCCGATAGTTATCAGGGTCTCGTGCCATTTAAAGGGCCAGTAACCTACAAGGTGGCGTCGCTGTCAGAATGAGAAAATTGTTCTGAGCAGAAGATCCGCGTCTCTTCAGGTTTCCACTGGGAAAGATCAAGCAGAGCAGATCCAGTCATAGGCTTATTTCCAATGTTCCATTTAAAGGGGTGCTCCATCTCTAGTCTAGTCTTTGTTCATCCAGTCTCGTGTAAATGAAGCTCCGTGGTGTCTACGTAGACATTCTTCAGCTTTACTGTTGCCATTTCTCATGCATTTCGATGTCTTACTCGCTCTGGAGGCTGAAGGTGTGTCCTGAACTTATAGTTTTAATACAGCTGAGGGTTTGTCACATTTGTGTCCAGCCCAGACAATCTTCTGCGAGCTAAACATGTCAGCAGCACAAATCTTTCCCGTCTTGATGGTTTGTTACAATGTATCAGTCTCGAGTCCAGACTTGTTGGATTGGACACAATTGTCACAAACCTTCAGCTGTGAAAGATATTAGTTTAGAACGCTGCCAGCAAGCAGAGATCTTGACATGGTGCAGTTCACGGCAGGCAGACCCTGTCATTGAGTCCTGCATTACAGGAGGCTTGTAGGAAGTGGAGCACCCCTTTAAGTTCTGGCTTTGAAGCTCCACTTAGGGATGAGTTGCCCCTCGCTCCTGAGATCTGTAACAGAACACTAATTGTATAAGTTACCCTAATGCGGCCCCCTGGGGGGGGCGGGGGGGGACATGTACCATTATATGAGTATTATGAGCAGTATTACACAGACGTCCTCCACATTGTGCCAATCCCTAGAGTCTATCAGAAGCCATGTAGTTGAGCTCTTCAGGGTATTTTTGATAGCGATGAATTATATTAAGGCAGCGCTGCTCACGTCGGAGGCGGCCATTGCGAGGAGAGCGCCGAGCGCTAAAAACGTCACTGCTTTTGGTTCCATCCTGTGACACGGCGCCTGGAATTTTCTACACGTGTGTGGGGGGGAGGGGGGAATTCCACGTTTATTTTACGTTTTTTTTTCTCTTCCATGCTAATCGCACTGATTTGTATTTCTACTGTATAATAATAAATTGGTACATTTTATCTTCTGACTTCTGGTCATAAAACGCGGCGAGGATGATGGGAGGAGTGGTACAGATCCCCTGTGTGACACAGCTGGTGCCACAATGTGTAAGGTGCTAGAAGAATGTCTGATCAAATCATTGTGCAGCGACTTTCTAACGGCTCATGAACGCGTGCCGGCCGTATTACGGCAATATACGGGCGGTGACTGTGCGCACCATATGACGGATGCGGACCCAGTCACATGAGGTGGAGAGTGAGGCACGGACTGGAAGGCCACAGAGGCTTCCGTGGCACTTCGCTTCGTACCTCCTCACCGTAAATAATAGAACATGGTCTATTTTTTGGCAATGCAGACAGATCGCGGACCCTTTCATGTGGAATGGCTCTGCATCCGGTGATCATGCGTTTTGGACCACAGTTTGCATTGCCCAGTGCGTAGCGTGAGCAGCGCACGTTAGTGTCCTAAGGCTGTGTTCACACCTCTTGAAGGCTCCATCGCAGATTGCCTCTAATATGGCAGATAAATTAGCACAGTTTGCGCCGCTATTTTTTCGCGCACCAGGGCTGAAACTAATTGGGCTCCATTATATGTAGTAAGCGGGGTCCATCAGGCGCCGCGGACAGATGTGGCACCCCCTATCATGAGCAGAACTACGCAGATGTGAACCGAGCCCAACAGATTTTTCAGCTCCTCACCATTTTCAAGATCTCTACTTATTGGTCAAGAAATCGGAACATTCATCTTTACATCCACAGACTTCACAAAGCAGAGGGTTTGTTACAACATGATCCTGGCTAGACGTCTGTGAGCTAAGCTCTTCAGCAGCGCAAAGTCCTGTTCTGTTTGTTACTGTGTATCAGTGCAGGTAAGTGTGTCTGCGTGGAGTCCAGGGAGGATAGTCTACACTGGATACTGTAGTAAGCCGTGAGAAGAGTCAGGTCTGTACAGTTCTTCATCTTCTAGGTGTAAACAAGGAGGTTCCCATTCACCATCAGCAAGCAGAGATCTTAAAAATAACAGAAAATGGAAAGTATATTAGAAAAATGCAGAACTTGATATAAAAATCATTTTGAAGAGCTTACAGGGCCTCTGTCACTGGCTGACCTGTGCGCTCGGCAGCTGAAGACCTCTGTGTTGGTTCCATCTTCAATGCTGCCCCTTCCGGGTCCTGTCATGTTTGCAGTGCAGCACCGTAGACTACCGTTATAAAATATATTGCGCGACATTACTGCGACAAATTTTGTCGTGTAGCCCTAGCCTTAGGGAGGTTACATTACACACGTTGCAGAAAATTCTGCCACAAAATCTGCAGCATCAAGACTTCCACCATGTTAGCCTATGCCAAACGGATTCTGCAGTGGAAAATGTTGTAGAAAAATATGTATTTTGTTGCAGATTTTTCCGCAAAACAAAATCTACACCAAACGATCCCGCAGATTTTCTGGCCTTCACACGCTGCGGTTTTTGTTGCAGAATTTTCCATGACTGAAAATGAGTTCCATAAATTTGAATGGGGGCAGCGAGCACAGGGATTTCTGCCAGTCCCGTTCAGGTGAGTGGAACGGATTTTCAGTCGCTGAAATTCTGCAACAAAATCCCCAGAGTGACAGGGAGAAGAGTTCTTGGTGGAGATTTCTCTGCTCCCCATTCGCTTCTATGAAATCCTCAATCAATGCTTCCCAGAAGTGTCCGCTCACCTCTCCGTCTCTAAGGCTAGGCTCACACGACGACATAATAGGGCACAACTTCACTGCAACATGTGTTGCGCGACAATTTTTATAATGGGAGTCTATGGTGTCGCATTGCGACATGCGACTGCGAAGCGACAGTCGCAGAAAAACCCATCTGGAATGTTTTTTTTGCGACTGTCGCAGTCGCAGCATGTTGCATGACTCAAATTGTCGCGCGACAAAAGTCGTTGTGTGAACCTAGCCTTAATCCTCTACTGAAAAAACCCTGACCATTTTACACTGAGCACAAGGTGGAGTTTTCAACATTAACCCCTTACCGACAAGCGCCATACATGTACAGCGGATGTTGGGTTTTTAAAGATGGTGCCCGCTCCGGAGCAGAGCAAGCGCCATAGCGCACCTGCATGAAACAGCAGGCACCCGCAGCTAATGTCCGCGATCGATGGTAATGCCAACCGCGGACATTTAAGTCCTCAGATGCCCTGGTCCAATGGGGGAAGCGCCCTGTGGTTATAATGGGCCAGAACCTGTACTAGGCTTCCAGGCTCATTAGTAGGATATCCCAGTTCAGACCAGCAGGTGGCAGCACTGAACTGAGATATAGTGATTTCTGTAAATAATAATGGAACATACAAGTTGCAGTGATTACAATTTGGGATCTAGTTGGGGACCTAACGAAAAGTAAAAAAAAAAAGTTTTGAAAAATATTAAAACAAATATGTAGAAAAATTAAAATCACTCCCCTTTCCCCCAAAACGAAAAGTCATACACACCCCTCGGGTTTAGATTTCTGCTGCGGTTTTGCATGTCTGTGCCTTTAGTCCCATGTAATGGGGATCATCCTCATGCAGGCACCCACCGCAGTTAAGGGAGGTTTCCACAAAAAAATTGAGCCAAAAAAAAAGCTAAGTTCCTCCTTAACCTGGTCCGGAAATCCACATGGAAAGAATCCGCAGCCGTATGGACAGCAGCACGAATGACCACACCAGGAGGCAGGTACCATGCGCTTTGGCACAGAATCTGCGCATGAATTGCCATGTGAATGAGCCCTTAGGGTATCTTTTTGTTTAATCTTTTTCATCCCCACCCAAGCTTTTTTTTTTCCATAGGCATAGACATATTGGGGTTTTATCACAGGAAGAGTCGTCATTTTCAAAATCTTTGAATACTTTTAAATATTTAAAAAAAATAAATTGGGGGGAGCAAGTAATGGAGGAACATCAGGCGGTATAAATAACGTTACCATTAGGCCCCTTTTACTCGAGCGTGTCCGGATTAGGTCCGGATGCGTTGCTGATGCGTTCAGTGAAAACTGTGCGATTTCACAGGCAAAGCCATTCAGTTTTGCCTGCGATTGCGTTCAGTTTTTTCCGCGCGGGTGCAATGCGATTTGATGCGTTTTTCACGCGCGTGAAATAAAAAACTGAAGATTTACAAACAACATCTAGCAACCATCAGTGAAAAACGCAACGCACCCGCACTTGCTTGCGGATGCAATGCATTTTTCACGCAACCACATTCACCTCTATGGGACTAGGGCTGCGTGAAAAACGCAGAATATAGAACATGCTGCGATTTTCACGCAACGCAGAAGTGATGTGTGAAAAAAAATGCTTATGTACACAGACCTGTTGAAATGAATGGGTCCGGATTCAGTGCGGGTGCTATGCGTTCACGTCATGCATTGCACCCGCACGGAAAACTCGCTCATGTGAAAGGGGCCTTAGGCCCCTTTCACCTGCGCGAGTTTTCCGCGCGGGTGCAATGCGTGAGGAGGACGCATTGCACCCGCACTGAATCGGACCCATTCATTTCTTTGGGGCTGTGCACATGAGCGGTGATTTTCACGCATCACTTATGCGTTGCGTGAAAATCCCGCATGGTTGCTTAGCAACGGGACCCGATCTCTATTATTTTCCCTTATAACATGGTTAAAAGGGAAAATAATAGCATTCTTAATAAAGAATGCATTGTAAAATGAAGAGGAAGGGGTTAAAAATAATAAAAGTTAACTTACCTTAGCCACTTGATCGCGTAGTCGCGATCTGTCTTCTCTTTCCCTGCATCAGCTAAGAACTAAAGGACCTGTGATGACATCACCATGGTAAGATGGACCATGTGATTGGACCATGTGATGTGACGTCATCACAGGTCCTTTAGATCACAGATGCTGTAGGGAAAGAGAGGACAGATCGCAACTACGCGATCAAGTGGCTAAGGTAAGTTAACTTTTATTATTTTTAACCCCTTCCTCTTCATTTTACAATGCATTCTTTATTGAGAATGCTATTATTTCCCCTTATAACCATGTTATAAGGGAAAATAATCAATTCTCCTGAAGACCCGAAACCGGACTTCAGGTCTGGGTACCAAACATGGCGATTTTTCTCACGCGCGTGCAAAACGCATTACAAACGTTTGCACCCGCGCGGAAAAATCAGGCATATTCCCGCAACGCACCCGCCTCTTATCCGGGCGTCAAACATGACGCCCGCGTGAAAGAGGCCTTGCTCTCCAGGTCAGTAGGATTATGGTCATACCACATTTATATTGGTTTTTATGTTTTACCACATTTTCATTTTTCAATAAAATCAATAGTTTGGTTTTGTCTCCTTATTCTGTAAATCAGAACTTTATTTTTCCTTCAGTGGAGCTTGTGGGGGCTTGTTTTTTGGGGAATAAGTTGACATTTTCATTGGTACCATTTTGGGGTCCATTATATATATATTTTTTTTTGGCTTTTTATTCTGTTTTTATTTTTTTTTATTTTTTTCTGGTGTGATCACTTTATAGTTCAGATTACTAACACGTTTATCGCGTTACAAATTTTTGTTACTTTTTAATTCATATTTTTTTTACTTAATAAAGCATTTTAGTGGTAAAAAAGAGTGTTTTTAAATAGTGTATTTCACATTTTTATATTTTTAGTTCCAGTTGGAGACGTATGCGCCTGATTGCTTATAAAACATAGAGCGATAATCTTGTACTAAAGTCTGAAGGCCTAACAGGTGTACAAAGATGGCGGACCTGGGGGTCTTCATTAGGACCCAGCATGTGACACACGCAGCTTCCACTCAATTTTTCTAACCACTTAGATGCCTCAGTCATTTGACCTCAGAGTGTTAGGGACTAAGCAGCTCGTAGTGGGGCGAGTAGAGTGTCGGCCATAATACCGCACTGTATACACGCGGCGGATTGTGCCAACCCAGAGGGTTCTTATCAAACCCGCTGAGTTGTGTGACGGAGACTTTTCTAGGAATAAACTGGATCATGTTGATGCACTTCAATGACTCTGCACCCCAGGGTGGGAGAATTGGCGCAACTTGGATTGCACACCCCTCGTCCGTCGTTTCAATAAATTCAAGCACATACATGTGAGAGGCGTTACAGACTGCCCCCCTAATCTCTGAGCGCTGTATGACGCTGTACACACTGCAGATTCCGCCTCTTCCGTTTCCTTTACACAGAGTGTTTACTTTGATATCAGTTTGAGGCAAATAAATCTCCGGAGATCGGACGTCCCTGACCCTGACACCTTGTATGTATTAGAGCAGCAGCCTGTGACCTCCACTAGATCAGCGCACTCCTCTCCTGAAATCCTTTGTGCTGCTGGGGATACTGCTCCTTCCACTATGTAACTCTCATCCTGTGACCTCCACAGGATCAGCGCACTCCTCTCCTGAAATCCTCTGTGCTGCTGGGACCCTGCTCCGTCCACTATGTAACTCTCATCCTGTGACCTCCACAAGATCAGCTCACTCCTCTCCTGAAATCCTCTGTGCTGCTGGGACCCTTCTCCCTCCACTATGTAACTCTCACCCTGTGACCTCCACAGGATCAGCACACTCCTCTCCTGAAATCCTCTGTGCTGCCACTTTTTCCCCTTTATCTGCAGGGATAGAATATGTGTTTTATATACAGGAATGACGGTGCCGCTTCCCAGAACTGCTGCAGCGCGATGTCCTGTTTACGCACAGCTGGATGTGGTAGGAGCTGCGTGCCAATCACCGGGCAGCACATTATCCACGACTCCATCTGCTGGTGACTGAGTTCAGGCTCTGCAGATATTAGAAGTGTGGGTGTAAGGGGGCCCGAGGAGAGCCCTGGATCCAAGACGTGCAGAGCAGCGCGGACCGGCAGCTTCGCTGGTGAGGGGGATGCGGCTTCTTTTATTCTAATTTTTTTCTCCACAAAAACCTCTTCAATATGTAAAATAATCTCACAGGAGCCACAGACTAAGGGCTCAGACGACCGTACGTTTGTATCCGCATCCGTTCTGCAAAATACGGACCCATCCACTTCAATGGGGCCGTGAAAGATGCGGACAGCACGCGGTCAGTCTGTGCCACGGCCCCGCAAAAAAGATAGAGCATGTCCTATTCTTTTCTGCAATCGCGGACAGGAATAGGCATTTCTATGATAGGGCTGCCTGTTCCATTACGCAAAATGAAGAACGCACACGGCCGGTATCCGTGTTTTGTGGGGCCACAAAAAACGGATACAGTCATCTGAATGAGCCCTAAGGATCATCTTACGGGAATTAATGCTGGCAATAAATAAGTGACGATATACAAGTTGATTGGTGGCTGTTTTAAGTGTCTTTGGCCCAATGCAAAGTGAAAGGGGCATGGGTGATTGTGTCTATGATCGCGTGTCCCTCAGCACATTCATGTTTACACAGAGCGGTGTGCAGTCGACAACCCTTCATTCCGAGCGCTGCGGGAGAGATACGATCTCCAACCAACAAGCTCAGTGACACCTTCACACAGGTCAATTATTAGGATGGAGTGTAGGATTGTTTGTTCCTGATAATCGGCCCGGTCCTCTGATAGTGTACAAGGGCCCTTCTTTCTTCTGGCAATAAGCTCTGGCCCTGACACTGCTCACGACCCAATGGGCACTGACAACTCTGCCGTGAGTCTCCTTCTGTGTGTGTCAGTCACTCCCACTGGCTAGCTAACTACCATGCAGTGTGGTGTCTTCCGTCTACTGCCATGAGGTCCTCCTGGCACCTCTATTAAGTCTGGGAATGTGGCACATATTGTGGGGGCTTTCTATTTCTGACCCCCTACACTGACCCCTGACTCAGCACTGCAGCCAGCAAGACCATTAACCCCTCATTTTCAGGCAGATGCCAACAACCTACATGTACAGTGCAATCTTACAAACATATATTGGCAGTGCCCAACGACACCCTGTCTGAAGGCATATGGCTCCCATGCAGGGGCGTAGCTAACAGCTCATGGGTCCTGGTGCAAGAGTTCAGCTTGGGCCCCCTTCCCTCAGTTCTTTGTGTGTCTTCTTATGCAGCACAAGGGTCTTTGGGCCCCCTCAGGCTCCTGGGCCCGGTAGCGACTGCTACCTCTGCACCCCCTATAGCTACGCCTATGCTCCCATGGGTGCTTTCCCCGCTCCAGAGGATACCTGTGACCTCACCGCTGACGCATTACGTATTAAAGTGCATCACATATCACAAAACAGTTACTGAGCTCATGTGAGGCAAAAGCTAGGCTGAAAAAAGCCAGGGGCGACCCCGCAGGAAGCTGCAATGGCAGCCATGTGGTCTCCCAGTTTTATGAGAATATTAAGCTGAAGAGAATTTTTAATAACTTGATATCAGATGACGTCTTAAGGATTTTATATAGAAGAACTTGCATCTTCCACCCCTCCCCCGATTTACGTAAATTTGCCTTTTTATGATTGTGATGGGATTGACTTCTTAATACGTTACGCCTGAGCATCATCCTCTTGATAGGCTTGAGGGCAGGAGCCGACTTGTGTGCATCAAACTAAGTTGCAAAAATGCAAACGGACGAAGATTTGCGACATCGTCAGATTAAGGGTTTATGATGCCCTCACGTGAATATGGTGGGAAAATTTCCCAGGGACTCATCCCCCGCTGCGGATCTCAGCGTCAACGCTTCATCATGGCCTCTGCGGTGACTGCGGAGATTCTCATATCCATGGATGCCTGCAAGCTCCAGGGACAGTGTGATGCTGAGCAGTGTATCTAATCCCATCATGTGTGATACCGTCTGCTGAGCTGTGTATCTAATCCCATTATGTGTGATACCGTCTGCTGAGCTGTGTATCTAATCCCATCATGTGTGATACCGTCTGCTGAGCTGTGTATCTAATCCCATCATGTGCGATACCGTCTGCTGAGCTGTGTATCTAATCCCATCATGTGTGATACAGTCTGCTGAGCTGTGTATCTAATCCCATTATGTGTGATACCGTCTGCTGAGCTGTGTATCTAATCCCATCATGTGTGATACCGTCTGCTGAGCTGTGTATCTAATCCCATCATATGTGATACCGTCTGCTGGGCTGTGTATCTAATCCCATCATGTGTGATACAGTCTGCTGAGCTGTGTATCTAATCCCATCATGTGTGATACTGTCTGCTGAGCTGTGTATCTAATACCATCATGTGTGATACTGTCTGCTGAGCTGTGTATCTAATCCCATCATGTGTGATACCGTCTGCTGAGCTGTGTATCTAATCCCATCATGTGTGATACCGTCAGCTGAGCTGATGTATCTAATCCTATGATGTGTGATACTGTCTGTTGAGCTGATGTATCTAATCCTATCATGTGTGATACAGTCTGCTGAGCTGTGTATCTAATCCCATCATGTGTGATACTGTCTGCTGAGCTGTGTTTCTAATCCTATCATGTGTGATACAGTCTGCTGAGCTGTGTATCTAATCCTATCATGTGTGATATAGTCTGTTGAGCTGATGTATCTAATCCTATCATGTCTGATACTGTCTGCTGAGCTGATGTATCTAATCCTATCCTGTGTGATACTGTCTGCTGAGCTGATGTATCTAATCCTATCCTGTGTGATACTGTCTGCTAAGCTGTGTATCTAATCCCATCATGTGTGATACAGTCTGCTGAGCTGATGTATCTAATCCTATCATGTGCGATACTGTCTGCTGAGCTGTGTATCTAATCCTATCATGTGATACTGTCTGCTGAGCTGTGTATCTAATCCCATCATGTGTGATACTGTCTGCTGAACTGTGTATCTAATCCCATCATGTGCGATACTGTCTGCTGAGCTGTGTATCTAATCCCATCATGTGCGATACTGTCTGCTGAACTGTGTATCTAATCCCATCATGTGTGATACTGTCTGCTGAGCTGTGTATCTAAATCCATCATGTGTGATACTGTCTGCTGAGCTGTGTATCTAATCCCATCATGTGCGATACTGTCTGCTGAACTGTGTATCTAATACCATCATGTTTGATACTGTATGCTGAGCTGCTGTATCTAATCATATGTGAGATACTGTGTAGTGTATCTAATCTTATCATGTGTGCTACTGTCTGCTGAGCTGTGTATCTAATTCTAACACGTGTCATACTGTCTGCTGAGGTGCTGTATCTAATCATATGTGAGATACTGTGTAGTGTATCAAATCCTATCATGTGTGATACTTTCTACTGGGATATGTATCTAATCTTATCATGTGTGATACTGACTACTGAGCTGTGTATCTAATTCTAACACGTGTCATACTGTCTGCTGAGGTGCTGTATCTAATGTTATCATGTGTGATACTGTCTGCTGAGGTGCTGTATCTAATCATGTCATGTGTGATGCCGTCTGATGAAGTCTCTGTATCTAATCCTGCCATGTGTGATACTGTCTGCTGAGTGGACGTGCAGTACTACACCCCCCATCATGCTACCGTGTACACTATGAGTTGCACTCCTCTGATATTTCTATCAGAACTCTCCCGAGTGCGCAGTAAATTCCTCCCCTGCAGGTGTGAATGGTGCTCTGTAACCACTGGGGGGCGCTGTTCCGTCGAGGCTGTATGACAAATCTCACAAGGTGCAGTAAAGCGTCAGTGTTTCCCGGACGTGTGCAGTACGTGTTCTCCGCCGACAGCACACATCTCTATTCATTTTAATGTGTGTATTCACACATTAGTGTTTTAGCACGGTCTGTGGGTCCGTTTTTTTTAGCACGGATGCATGCTCTATTTTGTCCGTGTTCACGGATCCATCACGCCCACTATAGTCTATGGGTCCGTGAAAACCACGGATGCCACCATGTTTCACAAATCATTAAGAAGAGATTCTTTGAAATTTTTTTTTCAGCTGTTCAGTGTCAGTGAAACTCGGATGCAACATGGACAGCAAAAAACGGACATGCATGAGTGACCACCTGCTCGCGGATTTGAGCACGGACACGGACGTGTGAATGAGGCTTAAGGCAGGTGCAGCACTTTCCTCACTGGTGATTTCTTGGAGTTTATAATCTTCTGTCCGTGTCTCTCCACGCACTGACTTCCTGCTGAGCATGTGCTTTTTACATAGCACCACCAACAGGAACAAACACAGCTGCAGTGTAAAGCATGATGGATGGACAGAGCAGGAGCATATCAAGAGACAGGAGGGGGATTCCAGTCTATCCCAGTCCGTCCGTCCCGTCCCCCCCCAAAAAAAAAAAGAAAAGACAATACAGATAAACTGGAGGCAGAAAGATGTGCCCTTCTTGAGCAGCGCTGCAGTATAAAGCATGACAGAAGGACACAACAGGAACCCAGACCTCTGCCAAAATGGCAGAGCAGCTCTCAGTTTTGCTAGACAGAGTGGTGTGGAGTTTGTAATGGGGTTGGGGGCAGTGGCTCAGCCTGGTCAGAGGGGGAGGGGCTGGGAAAATCAAACATGGCGGATCTGGTATGTCTGCTACGTATTCAGTACATGTAAGTGATCTGTATGTGTTATGCATGTAGAATGTGTATGACCTGATGTATGATGAATAGGTAATATTATGTAAAGGTGAATACTGTGTATGTAATATGTGTGTAATGGATACTGTAAATTGATGCATATGTGTTTATGAGGTATATGCGCTGTGTAATGTATATGACAGTGCCTGAAAAAGTATTCACACCCCTTGAACTTTTCCACCTTTTTGCACGTTACATCCAAAAATGTAAATGTATTTTATTGGGATTTTATGTGATCGACCGACACAAAGTACAAGTCTGTGTGAAGTGAGAAGAAAATGATACAAGGTTTTCAAAATTATTAACATATAAAAATCTGGACAGTTCGTTGTGCATTTGTATTCAGCCCCCCCGAGTCAATACTTTGTAGGACCACCTTTCACTACAGTTACAGCTGTCAGTCTTTTGGGGTCGGTCTCTACCAGTTTTGTACATCTAGAGGCTGACATTTTTTCCCATTTTTCTTTGCAGAAGAGCTCGCGCTCAGTCAGATTGGATGGAGAGCGTCTGTGAACAGCAATTTTCAAGTCTTGCCACAGATTCTCAATGGGATTTAGGTCTGGATGGTGGCTGTGCCGTTCTAACACAGGAATACGCTTTGATCTAAACCCTTCTATTGTAGCTCTGGCTGGATGTTGGGCGTTGTTGTCCTGCTGGAAGGTGAACCTCCGCCCCAGTCTCTCTACCAGGTTCTCCTCCAGGATTGCCTGTATTTAGCTCCATCCATCTTCCCATCACCTCTGACCATCTTCCCTGCTGAAGAAAAGCTGCCCCCATCATGATGCTGCCACCACCATGTGTCACGGTGGGGATGGTGAGTCAGGGGGATGTGCAGGGTTAGTTTTCTTCTTGTCACTCTTCCATAAAGGCCAGACTTGTGGAGTGCAGGTCTAATAGTTGTCCTGAGGACAGATTCTCCCACCTGAGCTGTGGATCTGTGCAGCTCCTTCACAGTGACCATGGGTCTCTTGGCTGCTTCTCTAATCAGTGCTCTCCTTGCCTGGGCTGTCAGTTTCGGTGGACGGCCGTGTCTTGGTAGGTTTGCAGTTGTACCATACGCCCTCCATTTTCAGATGTTGAATTGAACAGTTCTCCGTCAGATGTTCAGAGCTTGGGATAGTTATTTTTATAACCTAACCCTGCTTTACACTTTTGCACAACTTTATCCCTGACCTGTCTGGTGTGTTCCTTGGTCTTCATGATGCTGTTTGATCACTAATGTTCACTAACAAACCTCTGAGGCCTTCACAGAACATCTGTAGTTATACTGAGAATACCTTACACACAGGTGGACTCTATGTACTGATGAGGTGACTTCTGAAGGCAGTTGGTCAGACTGGATTTTATGTAGGGGTATCAGAGTACAGGGGGCTGAATACTAATGCATGTCACACTTTCCAGATTTGTATTTATTAAACATTTTGAAAACCATGTATCATTTTCTTTTTACTTCACACAGACTTGTACTTTGTGTCAGTCAATCACATAAAATCCCAATAAAGTGCATTTGAATTTGTGATGTAACGTGAAAAATGTGGAAAAGTTCAAGGGGTGTGAATACTTTTTCAAGGCACTGTATATGTACTGTGTATATATATATATATGTGTGTGTATGAGGTGTATGTGCTGGTCTCTATGTAAGTGTAGATACAAACCAAACAGCTAGAACATTAAACCTAGTGAAATGAATGGCATTGACTATCTGGTGACAATGGCGACCGTCGGGGGTTTATTAGTGATCAGTCATTTCCAGAAGCTGAGGAGGTGAAAGCAGGAAACATGAGCAAGCTTAAATATCTGAGTGACTCTGATAAGGTCCAGATTGTGATGTGTAGATGACAGGGCGAGAGCATCTCCAGAACGTCCGGTCCTGTGGGGTGCTCCTGGCATACAGTGGTTAGTACCTACCAAAAGTGGTCCAAGGAAGGACAAACAGCTTCAGTGTCATGGCCAGGCAAGGCTCATTGATGTGTGGGGAGAAGGCCGGTCCAATCTCAGAGCTACTGTAGAGCAAATAGCTGTTACCGTTACTGCTGGCAATGACAGGAAGGTGTCAGGAAACACAGGACATCGCAGCTTGCTGTCTCAGAGCGACCATGCTGACCCCTGACCAACACCAAAAGTACCTACAGTTGACCTATGAGCATCAGAACTGGAGTAACAGAATAATGTGGACTGGTCTGAGGAATCATGTCGCATCATGAGGACAACCGGGTGCATGTGCGTCACTTACCCGGTGAAGAAATGGCACCCGGTGCCCTATGGGAAGATGGCAGCTTGGTCTAAGGTATCACGTTACAACATGTGGACGACTGGGTGGGGGTACGTCACTTACCTGGGGAGGTGATGGCACCAGGTACACTATAGGAAGAAGGCACCTTGTCTGAGGAATCACATTACAATGTGTGGCTGGCCGGGTGCATGTGTGTCACTTACCTAGGGAAGAGATGGCATCAGGTGCACTATGGGAAGAAGACAAGCTAGTAAAGGAAGTGCGATGATCTGGGCAATTTTTCTGCTGAAAACCTTGAGTCCTAGCATCATGTGGATGAAACAGAATCCACCTACCTACATTGTACAGACAGGCACCCCCTTCATGGCAGCAATGCCCCCCAATCTTTCAGCAGGATACTGCGTCGGCCATGAACTGTCCGAAGAACATGACAAAGAGATGAAGGTGGTGACTCCAAATTCCCAGATCTGAATATGCAGTGTCCCACTAAGTGCTATATGTGGGCACTTCAAATTGCTGCTAAATGTCATATTTAATATATTGTGTTTCCTGATATCAGGCTGGCATTGTAATTACACGCATTCGCCCCCAGGTGGTGCTGGCGCCACATAATATATATAGCTTGGGGTTTGCTGACATCAGAGTAGAGTAAAAGAAAAGAGAGAGGAGAAGGAAGTATATGGAGGAGGACAGGCTCAGTCCAAGATGTAGCTGCATTTCTTTCCTCTGGACCCTGATCAATCCTGGAGATGACAGACCAAGGAGTCACAGCAGCCGAGCACAAGACAGTAAGTCTATGTATGGATATAAATAAAGTCTAGTGAAGATTAGAGCTGAGTCAAGGGACTCCACAAGCACCAGTGACCAGGAGGAGCTTAAAGGTACCTGGACACAAATGGATAATTAGTGCGCAGAATTGTCCTATTTTCACTTAATTCTTTCTAGGAACATAGTGAACCTGAATACTTCAGGAGAGCATCCTGCATCAAATAATGTAGCAGAGAGTTTGCCTGCCACGAGGGAGAACGCCCTTATTGGATTGTTCGAGATAAATAGGAAACCATTATATTCAATACCTGAGTGCTAGAAAGTAGACATAATGCAAATTTACTAATTCTTTGCCTCTAAAGTAACAGCATAAGAGAACTCCTCAACTGACAATTGCCAGACCTATTATAAGGAACTCCTGCTGAACCAACATCTGGATTATTCCTATTACTATATTCATGAACTGTAACAACTGTCCTGAGACTATTGATTCAGTAAGGCCCCTTTCACACGAGTGAGTTTGTCGTGCGGGTGCAATGCGTGACATGAATGCATAGCATTCGCACTGAATCCTGACCCATTTATTTCAATGGGTCTGTGTACATGAGTGTTTTTTGCGGATGCAATGCGTTTTTCACTGATGGTTGCTAGGAGATGTTTGTAAATCTTCAGTTTTTTATCACGCGCATGAAAAACGCATCAAAACGCATTGCACCCGCACGGAAAAAATTGAACAACAACTGAACTTGCTTGCAAAATGGTGCGAGTTTCCCTGAATGCATCCGGACCTAATCCGTCACGCTCGTGTGAAAGGGGCCTAAAAGTTCAATTGTTGTTTACTACAACTGACTCCTCATCCTTTCTACAACTCTCAACATTTGTACCTTAAGATGCTGCTGTCAAGAACACAGGGGCCCAGCCACCAAAGCACCCTAAACACCTATACCATCAAGGGTCCCTCAACTTCCATCTGGCTGGTGTTCCCTGCAATAGAGAGTGCCCCGGAGGATTTAGTGCTGTCTTCCCATCCACTGCTCTGCTAACCATGAGTAAATGAACTACTACCCCCATCGGCCCACCGTAGCCTCACGTGTGGCCCCTGCTCTTCAGCACGCTGCAAATCCAAGTGTCATTTGTGGGATCCTTGGAGTCCATACTCAGCAACTTACCGGATCAGCTACAACAGGCCACCTGAGAGGTCAAGAGGAGTCCAGGCCACGATGGTTCAGAGTGGAGGAGACGCACAATATTTGGCAGGTATTCTCATCTGAGACATTTATGGCATATTGATAGGACGTACCATAACTGTCTGATTCAGTTCATCCTGGTTCAGGCTAGAGATGAGCATATCGATTCTACTAACTTAGTACTTGTTCCAAATTTCTCGTGATATGTTTCAGACGAATGAGAGGAAGAGAGTATTATTTCTCATTATGGAGAGGACCTAATATGCGTGAGGAGAAAAAGTATGGGCTTCTGGGAAAAATATATGCAAATTAGCATTTCTCACTTCTGCTGGACACGCTTAGCTTTCTTTTCCTTTTGGAAGGAAAGCTAATTTGAATAGCTTTCCCGCATACCCAAATATATGCAAATTAGCTTTTCTCCCAAAAGGAAAAGAAATCTAAGCCTAATCTAAGTCTGATGCCAGGAGAGGTAAGATATGGCTATTTGCATATATTTTTCCCAGAAGCGTTGCCTGCCCTACAATACTCCTCACACATCCTAGGCGCTCTCCATAATGAGAAATAGTTCTCTTTTTCTCTCTCTTAAATCTGAGTCCTTGAAGACCAGAGAGTGTTATATATCAATTTTCAGGGAAATTGGAGTATATTTGATTCTGGTAAAATTGATTCAAACCCAAAGCGTTTTTTTTTTTTTAAATAAATCCACAGAATTTTACACAAAACAAATGTTAAGAAACTCGGCCATTTCTAGTATACAAGTCCTTCTCAAAAAATTAGCATAACATTAAACATTAGACTTTCATATATTTTAGATTCATTACACACAACTGAAGTAGTTCAAGCCTTTTATTGTTTTAATATTGATGATTTTGGCATACAGCTCATGAAAACCCAAAATTCCTATCTCAAAAAATTAGCATATCATGAAAAGGTTCTCTAAACGAGCTATTAACCTAATCATCTGAATCAACTAATTAACTCTAAACACCTGCAAAAGATTCCTGAGGCTTTTAAAAACTCCCAGCCTGGTTCATTACTCAAAACCGCAATCATGGGTAAGACTGCCGACCTGACTGCCGACCTGAAGGCCATCATTGACACCCTCAAGCAAGAGGGTAAGATACAGAAAGAAATTTCTGAACGAATAGGCTGTTCCCAGAGTGCTGTATCAAGGCACCTCAGTGGGAAGTCTGTGGGAAGGAAAAAGTGTGGCAGAAAACGCTGCACAACGAGAAGAGGTGAGCGGACTCTGAGGAAGATTGTGGAGAAGGACTGATTCCAGACCTTGGGGGACCTGCGGAAGCAGTGGACTGAGTCTAGAAACATCCAGAGCCACCGTGTACAGGCGTGTGCAGGAAATGGGCTACAGGTGCCGCATTCCCCTCAGGTCAAGCCACTTTTGAACCAGAAACAGCGGCAGAAGCGCCTGACCTGGGCTACAGAGAAGCAGCACGGGACTGTTGCTCAGTTGTCCAAAGTACTTTTTTCGGATGAAAGCAAATTTTGCATGTCATTCGGAAATCAAGGTGCCAGAGTCTGGAGGAAGACTGGGGAGAGGGAAATGCCAAAATGCCTGAAGTCCAGTGTCAAGTAGCCACAGTCAGTGATGGTCTGGGGTGCCATGTCAGCTGCTGGTGTTGGTCCACTGTGTTTTATCAAGGGCAGGGTCAATGCAGCTAGCTATCAGGAGATTTTGGAACACTTCATGCTTCCATCTGCTGAAAAGCTTTATGGAGATGAAGATTTCATTTTTCAGCACGACCTGGCACCTGCTCACAGTGCCAACACCACTGGTAAATGGTTTACTGACCATGGTATTACTGTGCTCTATTGGCCTGCCAACTCTCCGGACCTGAACCCCATAGAGAATCTGTGGGATATTGGGAAGAGAAAGTCGAGAGACACAAGACCCAACACTCTGGATGTCGAAGCCTCCTGGGCCTCCATAACACCTCAGCAGTGCCACAGGCTGATTGCCTCCATGCCACGCCGCATTGAAGCAGTCATTTCTGCAAAAGGATTCCCGGCCAAGTATTGAGAGCATAACTGAACATAATTATTTGAAGATTGACTTTTTTTGTATTAAAAACACTTTTCTTTTATTGGTCGGATGAAATATGCTAATTTTTTGAGATAGGAATTTGGGGTTTTCATGAGCTGTATGCCAAAATCATCAATATTAAAACAATAAAAGGCTTGAACTACTTCAGTTGTGTGTAATGAATCTAAAATATATGAAAGTCTAATGTTTATCAGTACATTACAGAAAAGAATGAACTTTATCACAATATGCTAATTTTTTGAGAAGGACCTGTAGACCCACTGCTATCTCCAGAAGAAGGCCCTGAAGTGAACAGAGAGCAAGCTGTGCCAATCACCACTATGGGACATCTGAAAATAGCTCAGTACTGGCTCGGCTATTTTCAGAAGGGGAGAGTAGGACGTGTATGTGCGGTATGTTCTCTGTTCACTTCACGGCCCCATTCTAGAGAAAGGCGTGGGTTCCTCAGTAGGGACCCGCACCTAACAGACAATTAGGACATATCCTATCAATATACCTTAAATGTCCCAGATGGGAATATCCCTTTAATGTCAAGACTGATTGGTGTATGTTCATATGTGTACACAGCCTTGCTGCACAGCACTGCACAGCCTGACATGGAGCACATCTGTCTGTCTGAGGTTCTGACCTATGCTTTATCTGTAATGACGATGGGTGTAACAAGACATCAGAACTGGTCGGGCCGGTCCTGTCACATCAGCGTCACGTGTACAGCAGTGTGTAATGACACAGTCCTCGTGGGATCCCTCAGAAATGTGCAAACACAAAAACCTGCTGCAGCCCACATACCTGCCCCCTCAGCTCACGTAACCTATCATCACTGTGGGACCAGGAGCTAGCGCTCAGCACAAGTGTAATCATAAGGTTATAGTCTCCACACGTTTGGTTCTTATATAATATTCTGCCATTACAGGACAGGGGGCTGCTGGGGTGGTGATTGTACATTGATGTAATATGGGCGCTGGTTACCCCTCCGTACCACTCTCCCCAGTTTATAATTCTGTCCAGTGAATGCACTGCAGCACTGTGACGCCCCTCAGGGGCGTGCACCTATAATCAAGTTACCCTCATTAAGACCTTTGTATTTTAGGTGTGAATAGTATCCGGATATCACAGCTCTGGACCCTCCGGCCCACTGACTGGTGACACACAGAAGGCGCTGCGTGTGAAAAGCGGTGATCCAAGATGGACAATGTTTTTTATGAATCCATAGTCATGACCTAGGTAGGGTGAATGGCCGGACAACCCTTGAAGGTTGGCACAGAACTCTCTTTTACACCAAGCTGGTGACGTAGCCCTTCTGACCCATATATGCCCAATCCGAGAGCATAATAATGGTAAAGATGAACACAAGGTTCTCTGCAGGGACACAAATACCAGAAGAGCATATGCCAGGAACAGTGGAGGATTAAGTAAACCATAGGACTGGGCTGTTCCCAAATCTTGACCCCTTCCCTTAGCTTCACCACTGCTGCCCGGCCACGCTATGTCTATAGACATCACCATCTTTCTGTGCTAGCATTGACAACTAGGTGATGTCTCCTCTAATGCAGATGTTCTCTTTCCTTTTCTTCTCCATCTGGCACAGGCCGCCATGACAACTTCTCCTGACCACAACAGAGTTTGTTGCTCAGACATCTTTGGCACCTCACCACCCTCCAGAATAAAGACCTACCTAAGCATATAAAGACCCAGACAACTAAACAAAACCATTGCTGGCCTCAGACCAGACCTTACAAAACAGACTCCAGAACAGACCTCTGAATAAATACAGACCCTCCAACCAGATCCTATAAATACAGACCCCTAAATAAAGGCCAGATGTAAATGTGAGTCTGTGAGACAAACACATCAGCAGCAGAAATCGCTCTTTTGATACAATGTATCAGTGCAGGTAAAAACGTATCAGTCTGCATTAGCTCACAGAGGATTTCTAGACAATTGTAACTAGAGTACCAGTTTTAATGTGTCATTCACCGACAGCAAGCAGATATCTTGAAAATGGGAAGGAGTGAAGACACAAAGTGTACTAGAAGAGGTGTGTGACAGCCCGCGGACCTCTGTGAAGGAATCTGGTGTAATAGTATGTTTACTCTGGGGAGAGGGCGTGCTGGTTGGGTGTTGGTGGCCCTGTACGAGCTGCTGCTATTGACAGAAAGCAGGGTGTAGTTGTGCTGATTACACAGCCTTAAAAGCTTCCTTCATTTTCCAGAAGTGACAGCTAATCCAAAATAAGCAAAGCTGCGTGTTTTCCATCCACCTGCCGGGGCTGAAGACAGGAGCAGAAGACAATGCAGCTGCCCCAGGGTCACTATGGCTGGGTAATTAGAGCTCAGGCCTGGACTCCTAGCACATATCACTCAATGCAAAGAGGAAAATCCCCAATAATTAAAAAAAACGAATGGTCTGAACACAGGGGCAGCGGACTATCTGACAAAGCTTCTAGTACTTCTCTTTAGTGATGGGAGGACCAGGCGTTACTGGACGTCCAACATCTGTCTGCTACTCTGGATCCCAGAATAATGGAATCTTTTTCGTTAAAGAAAATTCCAGAGCATTAATACCGCATGGATAATCCTGAAATACAAAACAAAGATGTTTGGTCAATCCTGGAATATTCTTCCCATCATCATCCATGAAAAAGCACATATTTTATATTATCTCTTCACTGCTCAAAGTCAGCCCCCTACTGAGTAATACTGTATATAAGCGACAACTGCTCTCACAGCACATACTATAATACTCCTCCTATCTACAAGAATATAACTACTATAATACTCCTCCTATCTACAAGAATATAACTACTATAATACCGCTCCTATGTACAAGAATATAACTACTATAATACTGCCTCCTATGTACAGGAATATAACTACTATAATACTGCCTCCTATGTACAAGAATATAACTACTATAATACCGCTCCTATGTACAAGAATATAACTACTATAATACCGCTCCTATGTACAAGAATATAACTACTATAATACTGCTCCTATCTACAAGAATATAACTACTATAATACTGCTCCTATGTACAAGAATAAAACTACTATAATACTGCTCTATGTACAAGAATATAACTACTATAATACTGCCTCTTATGTACAAGAATATAACTACTATAATACTGCTTCTATGTACAAGAATATAACTACTATAATACTGCTCCCATGTAAAAGAATATAACTACTATAATACTGCTCCTATGTACAAGAATATAACTACTATAATACTGCCCCTATGTATAAGAATATAACTACTATAATACTGCTCCTATGTACAGGAATATAACTACTATAATACTGCTCCTATCTACAAGAATATAACTACTATAATACTACCTCCTATGTACAAGAATATAACTACTATAATACTGCTCCTATGTACAAGAATATAACTACTATAATACTGCTCCTATGTACAAGAATATAACTACTATAATACTGCTCCTATGT
Organism: Bufotes viridis; assembly: GCA_033119425.1. NCBI lineage: Eukaryota > Metazoa > Chordata > Amphibia > Anura > Bufonidae > Bufotes > Bufotes viridis. The sequence continues at coordinate 158,212,410 of CM065595.1, forward strand.
ACAAGAATATAACTACTATAATACTGCCTCCTATGTACAAGAACATAACTACTATAATACTGCCTCCTATGTATAAGAATATAACTACTATAATACTGCTCCTATGTACAAGAATATAACTACTATAATACTGCTCCTATATACAAGAATATAACTACTATAATACTGCTCCTATGTACAAGAATATAACTACTATAATACTGCTCCTATGTACAAGAATATAACTACTATAATACTGCTCCTATGTACAAGAATATAACTACTATAATACTGCTCCTATGTACAAGAATATAACTACTATAATACTGCTCCTATCTACAAGAATATAACTACTATAATACTGCTCCTATCTACAAGAATATAACTACTATAATACTGCTCCTATCTACAAGAATATAACTACTATAATACTGCTCCTATCTACAAGAATATAACTACTATAATACTGCTCCTATGTACAAGAATATAACTACTATAATACTGCTCCTATGTACAAGAATATAACTACTATAATACTGCTCCTATGTACAAGAATATAACTACTATAATACTGCTCCTATGTACAAGAATATAACTACTATAATACTGCTCCTATGTACAAGAATATAACTACTATAATACTGCTCCTATGTACAAGAATATAACTACTATAATACTGCTCCTATGTACAAGAATATAACTACTATAATACTGCTCCTATGTACAAGAATATAACTACTATAATACTGCTCCTATGTACAAGAATATAACTACTATAATACTGCTCCTATGTACAAGAATATAACTACTATAATACTGCCTCCTATGTACAAGAATATAACTACTATAATACTGCTCCTATGTACAAGAATATAACTACTATAATACTGCTCCTATGTACAAGAATATAACTACTATAATACTGCCTCCTATGTACAAGAATATAACTACTATAATACTGCCTCCTATCTACAAGAATATAACTACTATAATACTGCTCCTATGTACAAGAATATAACTACTATAATACTGCCTCCTATGTACAAGAATATAACTACTATAATACTGCTCCTATGTACAAGAATATAACTACTATAATACTGCTCCTATGTACAAGAATATAACTACTATAATACTGCTCCTATGTACAGGAATATAACTACTATAATACTGCCTCCTATGTACAAGAATATAACTACTATAATACTGCTCCTATGTACAAGAATATAACTACTATAATACTGCTCCTATGTACAAGAATATAACTACTATAATACTGCTCCTATGTACAAGAATATAACTACTATAATACTGCTCCTATGTACAAGAATATAACTACTATAATACTGCTCCTATGTACAAGAATATAACTACTATAATACTGCTCCTATGTACAGGAATATAACTACTATAATACTGCCTCCTATGTACAAGAATATGACTACTATAATACTGCTCCTATGTACAAGAATATAACTACTATAATACTGCTCATATGTATAAGAATATAACTACTATAATACTGCTCCTATGTACAAGAATATAACTGCTATAATACTGCTCCTATGTACAAGAATATAACTACTATAATACTGCCTCCTATGTACAAGAATACAACTATTATAATACTGCTCCTATGTACAAGAATATAACTACTATAATACTGCCTCCTATGTACAAGAATATAACTACTATAATACTGCCTCCTATGTACAAGAATACAACTATTATAATACTGCTCCTATGTACAAGAATATAACTACTATAATACTGCTCCTATGTACAAGAATATAACTACTATAATACTGCTCCTATGTACAAGAATATTACTGCTATAATACTGCTCCTATGTACAAGAATATAACTACTATAATACTGCTCCTATGTACAAGAATATAACTGCTATAATACTGCTCCTATATACAGGAATATAACTACTATAATACTGCTCCTATGTACAAGAATATAACTACTATAATACTGCTCCTATGTACAAGAATATAACTGCTATGGGGCGGAGCTTGGCTGCCTAGCTGAATGGCTGCCTGTTGCTGAGCTCCTACAACTTGCTGGTGATTAACCCCATCAAAAGCACTTTTTAGAGGCACAAATGGGCAAAGTGGGGAGAGACCGCACCAAGGACCCTGCAGAACCCACCCAGGTCCGCTCTAAACAGCCAGATATGGAGCAATACCTGAAGAAACAGCCCAAGACCCGTGTGGCTGAAACTCCCAAGATGGCACCAGCATCTCAACACTCTGAGGGAGAAGAATATTCAGAAGCAGGAAGCGCATCTGACATCTCGGATTACAGAGCCCGAAAACAGAGTGGAACTCTTTCAAAGAAGGCTCTTCGGGAGGTCCTGGACTCTGCTCTGGCTCCCTGCGACAAGACCTAGCCGAGATCAAGGTAGATCTGCGCAGCATGGGACAGCGGGTTGCGGCATTAGAAAATTCACATGACGCGATTATTCGCCACGAGGGAGAAATATGTGCGCCACTTAAATCGCATAATGACCTGCTCAATGATGCTTTGCTGCGCATCGAAGACCAAGAAAATCGCAGCCGCAGACGGAACATTCGGATTCGTGGTCTCCCGAAACATTCGCATCTGAAGCTCTGGAAAAATCGCGTGCGAAATTTTCGCGAATCTTCTGGGACCTGACAGAGCTGCGAAAATAACAATTGAAAGGATCCACCGAGCTTTGAGACCCAGGCCTAAAGGCTCTGACCCGCCGAGAGACGTCATCTGTGGCCTTCTTAGCTATGTGGACACTGCGGCTCTGCTGAAAGCAGGTAGAGAGGCAGACCGCCTTGAATTTGAAGACACACCGATCTTGTTCTTTCAGGATCTAGCTCCTTCTACGCTGGCGAAACGCCGAATTCTCCGCCCGCTACTAGAAGCTCTCAAGGCCTCTGCCATCCAGTTCAGATGGCTTTACCCGTTCGGCCTGGCCGTTATGAAAAACGGGAGACAGATTACTATACGCTCCCCTCAGGATCTACATGCTGCATGGGAACATATAGGTATTTCACCTATGGAGATACCGTCCTGGATGCCTGCCGACCAGGGAAAACCTATACCCTCGCCTCCAAGCACGGATCAGTGGAACACTGTCACCTCGGGTAAAGCACCCAGACCCAACCGGGAACGCTAGCCTCCCGCTAATTCCGATCTTCCTCCGCATCGCTGAGAGGATATGTCACTTATGGGACACTAACTGACTTTACAGCCCTCTACAAGGGCGCATCTTTCCGCGGTCACCCCGCCTGTGACCTCGGATGACACCCTGATGACGTCCCTCGTTACAGCATGAGAGAGACTTTACCTCTACGTTCTATCTGGGACCTTGTTATTACTAAGTTTTATAGTTAATACTACCTCTCCCTACTTCCCCCTCAGAAGCTGGGGTTTAGCCAGCATCAAACCTGGTTCACGACCCTACCCCCTGATGGCCTCTTTCTGGCCCTCAAGTGCTCTACGAGACCCCCGCCCGATGGATCCCGGCCGACCGCCGTCATGAGAAAGGATCACTCATCATCTGGCGCTCTGTGGAGCTTTCATTTCTATATGTTTTGCTTTGGCTGCTGCATTTAACTTTCTGTTTCTTTAATTGCAGATGTTTTTTCCTTTTTGTCTTTGTCCTCCCTCCTCCTGATGTGTCCCCCCTTCTTCCACGCTCGACTGGTTTGTAACTGTTGACATGCGACGTACCCCACTACTGCCTTGTGATGGCTGAAGTCATAGTTTCTTCCTTCAACGTCAGAGGTCTGAACGAGCCATGTAAGAGATCGCAAATCCTAGCTCTACTGCAGAAAGACAAAGTCTCCATCGCATTCTTCCAAGAGACCCACTTCCGGTCGGGTAAGATACCTAACCTCCCGCCCAAAAATTTTTCGCAATGGTACCACAGTACGCATGGCTCGGCTAGCAGAGGCGTTAGCATAGCCATTCACAAACAACTCCCTTTGTAGTCTCGGCTTCTTCTTCAGACCCCGAGGGTCGGTACTTGTTTGTGAAGGGCACAATTGCTGACACCCAGATCACGCTAGCTAATGTGTACGCTCCGAACAGGGGACAGGTCCAATGGCTGATTCAGACCCTCTCACACCTATCCTCCTTCAAAGAAGGTATTGTCATTTTAGGAGGAGACTTTAATGTATCCCTAGACCCTAGCTTAGACTCCTCCTCTGGGAAATCGGCTATTACACACATACGCCTAAGGCGTTTGAAACTAGCCTTGAGAAAATTGGGTGTGTTTGACACATGGCGCACTCTGAACCCCTCAGGTAGAGATTACACCTTCTTTTCCCATGCCAAGTCCTCATACCATAGATTGGACCACTTCTTTCTATCCTCAAAACACGCCCAATTACTTCTACAAGCCAAGATAGGTAATATTACTCTGTCAGACCACTCCCCAATTTTTCTACATTTTTCATTGACTACCCTCCCGAAAAGGGAATGGAACTGGCGCCTCAACGATACCCTAATTTTAGACCAGACCAACTCCCAGAAACTAGCCTCTTCACTGACCGAGTTCTTCCAGCGGAACAATGCTGGACACACTCCTCCCTCACCACCCATTGTCTGGGAAACCCATAAAGCGGTGATCCGGGGTGAACTTATTGCCCTTGGCTCCCACATTAAAAACAGCGCTCCCACGCTATTGCCACCCTTTTGACCCAAATTGAGTCGCTCGAGCTGGTACACAAACAATCACAGGCGCTTAGTTGTGCAGCTGAACTTATTGATGCCAGAACAAAACTTAAGAACTTACTCAATGTAACTTCGGCCAAACTTCTCCTACGATCCAGGTTTAAATCATATGCCCATGGCGATAAAGGGAACAAACTTATGGCAGCACTAGTTAAAAACAATATTCAGACTCCTTTATCTCCGCTATCAAAGATGCTAAAGGAACCCACCTTAAGTCCACCTCTGACATTGCGAAAGCCTTTAGCACCTTCTATACGGAGCTCTACAATCTCCCACTCCCCTCAGATCAGTCACTTAACACCCTCACAGACGCCACAGAAAAATTTCTCTCCTCCTTGCATCTCCCCAACATCACACCGGCCCAGGCTACTCACCTAATAGCCCCAATCACAGACACGGAGGCGCGGAAGTACTGGCCTCTATCCCCTCAGGGAAGAGCCCTGGACCTGACGGCTTCTCCATTACCTACTATAAAAACTTTCAAGATATCCTAGTGCCACACTTCCGCTCCATGTGTAATCACCTTCTAAACGGAGGCCAACTCCCTCCCCAATCACTATCGGCCCACATTGCGATTATTCATAAAGAGAACAAAGACCCCTGAACTGCGGTAGCTATCGCCCAATTTCACTCCTCAATACAGATGTAAAATGGTGGGCTAAGATCTTGGCACAGCGGATGCAGCAGATCCTCCCTGACATCATCCATAGGGAGCAAGTTGGGTTTGTCGCTGGCAGACAGGGGAACGAAAATACCGTCCGCCTCCTCCACCTCATGAATTGGGCTCAGAGTACTTCTACTCCTCTAGCTTTACTCAGCACCGATGCGGAGAAGGCCTTCGACAGGGTCAGCTGGCAGTACATGTCTGCGGCCCTGTCGAAATTTGGCTTCCCTGATCAGTTTATCGCAGCTATTTTCTCCTTGTATTCGTCCCCTCTGCCAGGGTCAAGGTCAACGGCACTCTTTCACCTGCCTTTGCCATATCCAATGGCACTAGACAGGGATGCCCCCTCTCCCCGTCCCTTTTTGTCATAGTGATGGAGACCCTACTATGCAAGATCAGACAAGATCCAGATATTGAAGGTATCAAGATGGGTTCTTGTACCCATATCACCGCAGCATTTGCCGATGATCTGCTAATTATGACCACCAACCCCACGATTTCCTTCCCACGGCTCCACTCTCTGTTCGAAGAGTTCGGATGGATTTCTAATTTTAAGATTAATTATAGCAAATCTCTGGCCTTGAATGTATCTTGCAAATCCTATGTAGTCAAGAACCTTAAACGCACCACCTCCTTTGCTTGGGCCCCCATGATATCACGTTCCTAGGCATACGGATCTCAGCCAACCATGACGACCTATTTAGTCTCAACTACGCCCCTCTACTCAAAGATATTAGAACACGCCTGCAGTCCCTCAAACTCCCCTTTATCTCCTGGATAGGCAGGAAGAACTTCCTTAAAGCCTTCATAGTACCCAAACTCCTGTATTTAATACAAACACTGCCAATTTGGCTACCCCGCTCCTTTTTCATGGAGATACGCCGTATGTTCTCATTGTTCATGTGGGCGGGCAAATCCTCTAGGATAGCCTACTCAACATTGACAAAGGAAAAAAGATTTGGGGGCTTCGGTATGCCCGACATCCAAACCTATTATACAGCGTCGCTCTTCAACAGGTGCTTTTCTCTCCTTTCACGCCAACCCCCGAATCTTTGCGTACAATTAGAACATGCCCTTATCACCTATAAAGAAGGTCTTATCCTGTGGGGAATCCGCACATGCACCCCAAACAACTCATATGCCTCCCCCATTTGGAAAGGCATGTTAGTGGAATGGGCTAAACTATATAAATCCCAAGACCTTAGGTTCCCCAACATTCACCTTCCTCTACACCTACTACAGAATTATATTCACCCCGACATTCTCAGACCTTCCGGAGTCTGGAGCCTACTGTCGGACCTCACCTTAAAAGACATCACTTCCACAACTGGGGACTTGGCATAGGATAAGATCCACACTCTGCCGAGAGTCAAAGCCCTCTCCTTTCTCTCAACCGGGCATTTAATCGAGATATTAAAGCTCTTAAGCTACCTCTTCTTGCTACTGATACACCTACTTGGCTGGAGAAAAAGCTTTGTGTTTCCGAGATACCGAAAAACCCTCTCGACACTTTACAAGGAGTTGCTTTCTTCTGCCCCTCCGGCGCTGCACTTTATGTCCGCCTGGGAAAAGGAGCTCGCAATCCACTTAACCGAACCGGAGAAAGCCTTCATCTTATCTAATTCGCATGGCTTCAACCGGTGCATCAAAATCCAAGAGAATTCGTACAAATTACTGACTCGCTGGTACAAAACGCCAGAATTCCTACATAGGCTCAATCCAGCTTTACCAGAGCAGTGCTGGAGGTGTGGAACAGAAGTCGGCTCCTTGTCACATCTTTGGTGGTCCTGCAGTAAGATTCGCCCCTTCTGGTCTCAAATAGAGACCACAATTAACCAGATATGCGCCTCTAAGGTACGTCTAGATGCAAAACTGGTTCTCCTCTGGTGCCCCAATGACTCCCTTTACCCCTGCCAAGACTAACCTTCCGACCATGCTTCTTACTGCGGCCCGTCTGCTGATACCCCTCCTCTGGAAGAATGACTCACCGCCTTCTATGTTGATGTGGACTGAGAAAACAGACCAACTGTTTAGATTTGAGGAATTGGCCCACTGGGAAACCTCGCACACGCCCCAAATTCCTCAAATTATGGCGCTCTTGGGAGACGTACCGCAACCCCGAGTGATTTGGAAGTACCCCTCCTCCCCTCTCCCCACCCTACTCCTCACCCCCTTGTTCCCCACCTGTGTCTTTGTCTTTTTCTTTCATTATTTGTTAACTAAATATGTTCATACTCACTATGTTAATGAATACGATAAGGTCTGTAAGATTATATGTACCTACCCAATCATTGCCATTTGCACATGGCTCTATGTTGACATGTATCTTTGACCAGACCTTCTGCACTCTCAATAAAAAGAGTTTTGGTTAAGAATATAACTACTATAATACTGCTCCTATGTACAAGAATATAACTACTATAATACTGCTCCTATGTACAAGAATATAACTACTATAATACTGCTCCTATGTACAAGAATATAACTACTATAATACTGCTCCTATGTACAAGAATATAACTACTATAATACTGCTCCTATGTACAAGAATATAACTACTATAATACTGCCTCCTATGTACAAGAATATAACTACTATAATACTGCTCCTATGTACAAGAATATAACTACTATAATACTGCTCCTATGTACAAGAATATAACTACTATAATACTGCTCCTATGTACAAGAATATAACTACTATAATACTGCTCCTATGTACAAGAATATAACTACTATAATACTGCTCCTATGTACAAGAATATAACTACTATAATACTACTCCTATGTACAAGAATATAACTACTATAATACTGCCTCCTATGTACAAGAATATAACTACTATAATACTGCCTCCTATGTACAAGAATATAACTACTATAATACTGCTCCTATGTACAAGAATATAACTACTATAATACTGCTCCTATGTACAAGAATATAACTACTATAATACTGCTCCTATGTACAAGAATATAACTACTATAATACTGTCTCCTATGTACAAGAATATAACTACTATAATACTGCCTCCCATGTACAAGAATATAACTACTATAATACTGCTCCTATGTACAAGAATATAACTACTACAATACTGCTCCTATGTACAAGAATATAACTACTATAATACTGCCTCCTATGTACAAGAATATAACTACTATGATACTGCCTCCTATGTACAAGAATTTAACTACTATAATACTTCCTCCAATGTACAAGAATATAACTACTATAATACTGCTCCTATGTACAGGAATATAACTACTATAATACTGCTCCTATGTACAAGAATATAACTACTATAATACTGCTCCTATGTACGAGAATATAACTACTATAATACTGCCTCCTATGTACAAGAATATAACTACTATAATACTGCTCCTATGTACAAGAATATAACTACAATACTGCTGCTATGTACAAGAATATAACTACTATAATACTGCCTCCTATGTACAAGAATATAACTACTATAATACTGCTCCAATGTACTATAAAGTTTAGTATCTGCAGTTTTCTTCTCTATCAGACTCATCCAATACGTCGTCATGCTATCGCTGCCTATTTTAGGCTTTCGAACAATGAACCCCGGTCAGGAAATTGTGAAAAAATATCACCGAAATGGTGTGTGGGATTTTCTAATTAACCAATGCCGTTATTTATAGTAACAGTATCGAGCGATGAATCAATGGTAATTACAGTGGCGGGCTGTATTGTGGAGTGAGATGGCGGCTTTATTGGATTGTACACCGTATACAGCGAGGAGCAGAGCGGGGACTTTAGGTACCAAATTCATTGGAATCTTACAGAAATAACTGCGCCCGAATCCTTCTTTTCTAGGCCCGTTTTTATGTCATTGTCGGCCTCCTGCATTTATTTTAGTCACAATAGGAGTATGCGCTGCCTCTGTGGGCGACACAAGAGAGCCGGCCATACGGCGAGCGAACAAGATGCCTATTATGTCCCGACCTGCGCTGCACTAACATAAGTTCCACTTGATAGGAGCCTTTCAATCCCTTCCCCACCGCACATAGAGCCGGCCGGCTCGTCCCTGAATAGGACCTCGGCTGTCTCACAGTGGGCGCACCTAATTAGATATAAATACATTTAACCCGTCAAGCAGAGCAGTGTCCCCGCTCGCATTCATGCATGGCAGGGCAGGTCCCTGCTGGATCAATGGGCAGGATCGGTGCCGGCCTCCTCCGAGGTATGTGAACCAGTTCTCACATTAGCACCTAACAACAAGAGCGGAGCGCAGGTTCTGTGCTGACCAGCCCTGAGAGCGAGCGGGGCCTTGTGTGCCCCTCAATAGGCCGCGCTCTGAGGATTAGAGAGGTCTAATGGCAGTTTTTTTATTTCTCTCGCCTCACCCCGGTGGCTGCCCCCGCAGGGTCTCATTCAATGGCGGCATTGAAAATACCTCTGTAAGAAGCACAGATTCAATTACATTCCTGGTTGGAAAGCAAGAAGGAATGTTAGGTCCACAAATCTGGGCACAATGTTCTGTGGGCTCTCCTGGAACGGGGGAGGAACAGGGGGCACAGCTGTATCTGGCAGAACTTTTGTGACATTTTGCTCTGCCTATGGTCGGACGTATTGTTGTGATGCGGCTGGACGACAGGCTCGGTCTCCAAATGTTTTGGGGCTGGTCCTGGGACGGGTGAGAATTGGGGTGTAATGGGTCCTGACACACAGAACTTTTTACAGATTTGATAAATGTTACAATTGCCGACCACGTGGACCACGTGTGAAATGCTGAGCATCATCTTCAGCAGCATTCTGTGGTGTCCGGTGGGGGTAGTCATTCGCTGTCCGACGCACAGTACTGGGATGGAGCTGAGCTGTGAGAAGAAGATATTCTGGATGAAGGATGATGGTCTATGAAGGTGGGATCTATAGCAGCTGGGCCCCGGTTACCGCCAACTACCGTCCAGTCTATCTAGCTGGTGGTGTCTGGTGGCGTGTCATAGTTAGGGCTCATGCCCATGACAATATGTATTTTGCGGTCCGAAAAAAACATCCGAATTTTGCGGATCCGTTTTTTTCGAACCGCAAAATACATATGGTCATGTGCATGAACGCTAACTATGACACGCCACCAGACACCACCAGCTAAATGAATGGTTCCGCATACAGTCTGTAGAAAAAAAGGAAAGAAAATATGGTCGTGTGCATGAGCCCTTACATTGTTACGCTAGCTTCACATCCCTTGTCTTTTGAGAGGATTTTATATGGAACAGCTTTTCACCATATTTTTTATATGCAGCAGCCCATCGCAGGCACTGGAAACATGGGGACATCTGAGCGGCATCACTGCCATGGGCGTAGCTATAGGGGGTGCAGAGGTAGCAGTGGCTACCGGGCCCAGGAGCCTAAGGGGGCCCAAAGACCCTTGTGCCGCATAAGAACACACACAAAGCACTGAGGGAAGGGGGCCCAAGCTGAACTCTTGCACCAGGGCCCATGAGCCGTTAGCTACGCCCCTGATCACTGCGATACTTACTGTATGAATATGAGAAGCTCTTTTTGCACATTCTTGATCAAAATTTTGTCAGGCCCATCTACCAAGGTGGCTTCCAACAGACGGGCCTACGCTCTCCTGGGCCTAAGCCCACAACATTCAGGGTAATGTAGAATCCAGCTTTATTGTACTCCGATTACAAGCCCTGGGCAGTGGGCAGCAGTGCAAGGTCCAAATGGAGACAGCTCCTACCCCAAATGTACATTAAATTAAACCTATCAGGACCAGACCAGGGTAGGGTTAATTAATACTTGTTAATGCTAATGCCATCTAAGGCTTTATACCCCTTCTTGACCCCGGTCCTACATAAAACTTCACTTTTAATAATACTACTAAAATGTGCATTTTGGTATTTTGCACATTTTAGTAGTATTATTAAAAGTGAAGATTTACGTAGGACCGAAGTCAGAAGTATAAACCTTAGATGGCATAAGCATTAACTACCCCAAATGTACAATGCAAAAATCAAAGTTAGTGAAGGAAGGGGTTTGAATAGCGCACCGAGTCCCTGGATCAGAACCTGATAGGTCCATGAATCAGCGCTCCATTAGTCAGAAACACTAGCATAGAGGAATAGAGCAGCTGAGCAATCCGCCACTACTAATCACGCGCCTGCTGCAGGGAGAAACAGAGCATGGCATCCAGTTACTAACAATACAGTCGCATCACCAGGGAACGGGTGTTGCAAATACTGATATTAATTTGGGTCCAGCTCTTACCCCTCCCGGTTGAGTCCTGTGTATATGTTTGTAGGTGCGCAGATCTGTGTCCAGTCATCTAGGACCTTTGAAGTTGTCTTCTAGCTAGTCACACCTCAGCAACCGGAGATAGCACAGGGCCGGCGTCCTAAAACTCCAGAATCTGGCCATACTCCGATCCTGCACAGGGACATCAGAGGATGGATATAGAAAGAGGTTCATTAGGTATGAAAAACCAGGGCTGGGGGTCATTACAGGGGGCCCACCGAAGTAATGAAGATTTGTCCTGTTTTCCGCCTGCCCCAGCACCGGACGTGTGTGTCAGGCTTCTGGTTCATTTCCTCTTATTTTTAGAAACTGTTGTGCAATATATTTCTATTTTATGTGCGACCAAACGACTGGACCGATCTTCACCAAATTTGGCACAAAGGTACATCAGGTATCAGGGAAGGTTTTTTACCGTTCCTGAAATATTCCCAAAAAATGACCTGCATTAGCCAATACAAGCCTGCAAGTCTTTCTCTTCATATCCCAACTGCCATACACACGGTCACATGTCCCCTATCAGGCCCTTAGTCTCCACACACACACAGTTTTACTCCAGGTTTCCATAACAACCCAGCCATTTTTCTTCACTGCTGTAGGTCAGCTTTAGGCTAGGGCTACATGATGACATGTGTCACACGACAATTTTCTATAATGATAGTCTATGGTGTTGCACTGCGACATGTAACATGCTGCGACAAGTACACAGCTCATCAGACAGTATCACACAATAGACTTAGATACACAGCAGACAGTATCACGCAGGATAGGTTTAGATTCACAGCTCAGCAGACAGTACCACACAGGATAGGATTAGATACACAGCTCAGCAGACAGTAGCACACAGGATAGGATTAGATACACAGCTCAGCAGACAGTATCACACAGGATAGGATTAGATACACAGCTCAGCAGACAGTACCACACATATCGCAGTGCGACACCATAGCCTATCATTATAAAAATTGTTGAGACCAAATGTCGCGGACATATGTCGTCGTGTAGCCCTAGCATTAAAGGGGCAGGGCACTGTGGAGGTCACTGTTAAGGGGCGGGGACCACTATTAAAGGGGCAACTGCTGTGGAGGTCACTGTTAAGGCAGCAGGCCCCTGAGGAGGTCACTGTCAAGGGTGTACATCAGGTGTCCGGGTAGGTTTTAGACCGGGTCTCAGCTTTCTAGGATGTACCGTTCCTGAGATAGTCCCAAAAAATGACCTGCATTAGCCAACAGAAGCCTGCGAGTCTTTCACTCAAATCCCAACTGCCATACACACAGCCACATGTCCCTTATCAGACAAAAGAAGCTCGCAGGTCCTTAGTCTCCACATACATACAGTTTTACTCCAGGTTTCCATAACAACCCAGCCATTTTTCTTCACTGCTGTAGGTCAGCTTTAGGCTAGGGCTACACGACGACAAGAAGTCGCATGACACATAGGGCACAACTACACTGCTTCCTGCATCTATCTTGGATGGATTTTCTGAGACTGTCGGGTTGCAGTCGCAGTATGTGACGTCGTGGAGGTCTCTGTTAAGGGGGCAGGGAACAGTGGAGGTCACAGATAAGGGATGATCCCTATGGAGGTCTGTGTTAAGGAGCGGGGTGCTGTAGAGGTCAGTGTTAAGGAGGCGGCCCCTGAGGAGGTTAATGTCAAGGAGTGGGGTGCTGTGAAACTCACTGTTAAAGGGGCGGGCTGCTGTGGAGGTCCCATTTTTAGGAGGCGGGGCACTGTGGGGGGGTCAGTGTTAAGGGATGAGGGGCTGTGGAGTTCACTGTTATGGGGGATACTGTCGATATCTTTTAACGACACACAGAGTTCAGATATTACTGGGGAATAGTAATAATTTAGATAAGGTTACTTTCATACTAGCGTTTTATTTTTTGGCATTGAGATCCGTCATAGCCGCTCAATACCGGAAAAAAAAGCTTCAGTTTTGTCCCCATTCATCGTCAATGGGGACAAAACTGATCTGAACTGAACAGAACGGAGTGCTCCAAAATGCGTTCCGTTTCGTTTAGTTGCGTTCCCATACTGGAGAGCAAACTGCAACATGTTGTATTTTGCTTTCCGTCCTGGGATGCAGAGAAAGACGGATCCGGCATGACCCACAATGCAAGTCAATGTGGATGGATCCGTTTTCTCTGTCACAATAGAAAACGGATCCGTCCCCCATTGACTTTCAATGGAGTTCATGATGGATCCGTCTTGGCAATGTTAAAGATAATACAACCGGATCCGTTCATAGTGGATGCAGATGGTTGTGTTATCAGTAACGGAAGCGCTTTTGCTGAGCCCTGCCGGATCCAGTAAAAACGTTAGTGTGAAAGTAGCCTAAATCGGTTGTTTTTGTATAGGCCGTCGAGCCAAGCCCACATATCACGTGAACTCCAGCGAGGGTAATCGTAACAGCATCACTCTCGGTGCGGCCGTGCCAAGGCCGAGGATCGCGCCGCTGGAGCCCGGACAGGTAAGTTTATTACAACACCATGGCAGAAATGAGCACAGTGGTTATACTGCATGTATGTAGACTGGGACTAAAGAAGCGGGCAATGTTAAGGACCATAGAGGTCGGCCAAGGAAACATCATGCTTACTTCCATTCAAAATGAGAAGATATCCAGCAGTGCCATCAGCTCAGAACTGGCAGGAACCAGTGGGACCCAGGGACACCTCTCTACTTTTCGGAGAAGTCCCTCTAGAAGTGCTTTTCATGGAAGAATTGCTGCCAAAAAGCTATATCTTTGACGTGTCCTCAAGACTGAGAAACACAGGCAGATACTTCTCCATCATACAATCAGAGAGGCATCAAATTGGCTCAAAATGTACTCTGCAGCAGGACAACAACCCCAAACATCCAGTCAATGTCATTAAGAACTATCTCCATAAGAACAATGAGTCCTCGAAGTGATGATACGGCCTCCACAGAGCCCTCGTCCTGTCTGTCTGGGATTACATGAAGACACAGAAGGATCTGAGCGAGCCTACATCCACAGAAGGTCCGGGCTTAGTTCTCCAAGATAGTTCTCCCTGATGATTTCCTTCAAAAAGGAAGTGTGTACATGTACCTAGAAGAGCTGATGCTGATATTTTTTATATTTTGTTTTTTGCGTTTTGGAAGGGGAGAGCCGCTGTGGATTATTATTATTATACAGTATGCAGTGTACATAAGCAGATTCCTACAGAAGATGTATCTGGTTATTAGAACCACGATGACACACATTATCAGTCGGGTTGGGTTCACGTCTGCAGTGCAGGTTCCGGTAGGAGCCTCTGTCTCGGATTCCAGCAGGACAACACAGCGCAGCATGCAGCAGTATTGTGTCCAGTGGAATCCATCATCTGCCTGTGGGGTCCAGCAAACTGCCACAGATGTCACCGCAGCCTAACAGAACGTGACAAATCTAGAGAAGTACTGATTTAAAAGGCTGGATAGTGGTGGTTGTGTTCCCAAGAGCTTATAATCTACAACAGACAGACCACAGAGCAACGAGCCTAAGCAAGAGCGAGGACAAGGACTGATGCTGCAGATGATTTTATAGGTTTGGGCTACTAAATACAAGCGGTTTTGGGAAATCTAATTACTTCACAGTAAATGGTATGATCACAGCTGAGGGTTTGTTACAATTATATCCAGTGCAGACAAACTACAGACTGATCGATGTTACCTGCACTCATCCACTACTGACTCTGTAGCTGGACTTCGTCTACAATTTTGTTGCCTCTGCTGTTTTAGACCATGTTTGACATAGGGGCGTTTCCTTGGCAGGAAAGCAGGCGTGGCTTAAAATGCAACTTTTTGCACCAAAATTTCTGTTATAAAAATTGGAAAAAATAAAATAAGACGACTATAAGTCGTCCTAAGAAATGCAGCCTATAGATGCACACCAGATTTATGAAGATGATTCTGATGTGCTTAGTGCGCAAAGGATTGTCTAAGCTGCATACATTGTAACAAACCCTCTGCTGTGAGAAGTGATAGAGCAGACAGGTTTGTAAACTGTGGATGTAAATGTAGAGGTGGCTATCATACTTGCAATCTGTGCAGTTGCATAGGGGCTCAGTAGGTGGGGGCATTGTCACCTTAAGGGCTCATGCACACGACCGTTGTTCTGGTCCGCATCCAAGCCGCAGTTTTTGCATTCACTTCAATGGGGCCGCAAAAGATGAGGACAGCTCTCCGTGTGCTGTCCGCATCCGTTGCTCCGTTCTGTGGCCCCGCAAAAAAAAAACCAACATGTCCTATTCTTGTCCGTTTAGAATAGGCCTCTCTATAATGGGGCGTCCGTTCTGTCCTGCAAATTGCGGAAGGCACAGGGGCTGCTTCCGTGTTTTGCGGATCCGCAACTTGCGGACCGCAAAAAACGGAACGGTCGTGTGCATGAGCCCTAACAGAAACTCCCCACCAGTGGACATGTAGAGGGACAGAAGGGAGTGCTCCGTGTTGAGCTACTTCACAGTAAGGGGCCCATATACTGTTCTAGCATAGGGGCCCCTGGATGTTCATATTCACTTACAGCAAGCAGAGAACTTGGAAATAGCAAGGAGTTAAAGCACAAGGTATATCAGAAAGTTACAGAACGCTTGATGATGTGACGATGAAGCCGCTTTTACATCAGGCTGGACACCGGCCCTCTAATAGGACTTGACGTTTCCATTTTTCTTCTTGTACGCAGGAGTTTTCTCATTCCTTGCGTTGCCTTTAACACTGCTGGAAGGCAGAATTTTCACGTTTCGCCCCAGTTCAGCCGCCCGGTCGTGTTTTAACCCGTTTGTCATATTTACAGGTTATTGGTAAGCTTCAGGAATGTGCTGTAAATGGGAGGGAAGCTGCATCTCCGGAGCGGTTACCTGCCAGCATTCGATCTGCCGTGGCGTCCGAGGCGCCTTATTAAAGGATTATACAAGAGGGCGGAGGAGCTCAGTCAATAGGAGACGTTAAAACGCAGGCGCCTGGACCAGGGCAGAGGGAGCGTACTCGGGAACATTGGCGTCAACCAGCACCTTTCCAAAAATAGCCTACTTAAAATGAAGCCCCGGGGGCTGACAGATGCACCGCGGCCATCCCGGCTTGTGTCCTCACCTGGTTCTCTGAACTCACTGCCCCGAAGGCCCCAATTTTCTGGCTTCAATCCATGCAGCACGCTGCGCTAATGACATACAGAGGGCTTATGTCCTCATTATACATTGATCGGAAGGAGACCGCCCACCATGTATAAGATCCAGGACGCATCATATACAAATGCCATTTTCTAAATCTTTCCCAACCAAAGGAATGCCCTACCCCACGAGATGAGGTCAAACCACAATATACCCAGTTTTAGGCGCTCCCTAACTTTTCAGGGTGGCCGATCACATCCTGATCTGACCCCTCTCCATATACAGACCATCTATCGTTTCCTGAACCTCATCCAAGCGTCACACGAGAAAGGTTTCAGTTTTTGCTACAACCTCCAAATATAGAGACACAAAGGAGAAATAAAGCACGCTGGATACATGGTTTCCATTATGGAGGGGTAAATACGTTATATGGATACAAGATACGAGCGTCGTGTGCCTCTCTGCCGCCATATCCGAGATCACCACAACGTCATATGGGGACACCAGTCGCTGCAGCCACTCACAAGCCTGGAACCAAGAAGAATGTCAGAAAAACGTTCCTGACCCGCGGACAGTCACAAGGAATAAACTGAGATATGAGACCCTGGAAGTGAACAATCAGGAGATCCCCTCGTCCCAAGAGCTTTCACTCTATCACTGGAAATACAGGAATATGATCATAATTCTTCTGCTCATTCCCCGCAATCTGAGGCCACATTTCACTCACGCGTGGCCCGACCATCTATGATTATTAAATGTTCAACCACAAGACACTCAAAGTATTCGCCCCCTCCCCCACTGTCTCCAGACCAGTCACCTTACAGCTGAGTATTCCAGAAGACAAAGAGTTAATGATGTGGACCTTAGTGGTCCTTGACTTGTCCTTGTCTGTCCAGTTGTTACAAATGATAGTATATCTGTTTCTGGGAAAGCTGGGTAATCGCCTGCAGTGGTTATCACCCAGCGTTTACAGATTCCTGACAACTATTCTGAGCCCACAATATGTCTGTCAGAGCCGGGGGTCACATTTTAAACCTCCTGCTGCTATTCGGGGCATAAGATCTAACCTTATGATAGTGGGGAGGAACCGGAACACAAAGGTCCTGATTTATCAAGATCGGCGTGTGCCATGATGGTCTTGGTACGGCATGGGCCTCATCAGAAATGACAAGCCTCCTCCGGCGCTCTGTGCGCCAAACCAAAGATGTTCATTATTTACGCCAGTTTTGTTAGCCTGGTGAGGGCGGCGCAAAATGCCAACTGCGAGTAAGAAAGTCCCAATAGCGTTGAAAAAGTAGCAAAAATGGGGTTTACTCCAAAAACAGGGGTTCTAGGAACAAAGTGTTATATAGGGTGATTAAGCTGCTGTGCACTTCTGATCTCAGGCTCCCATCTGTAGAAGCCGTTGTTGGTAGATGGGCCCGACACAATTTTGAAATGTGTGCAAAGAACTTCTAAAATTTTAGGTATAGTAAGGCCCCTTTCACATCAGCGTTTTTGCTTTCCGTCATAGAGTTCCATCCTCGGGGCTCTAGGATGGAAAGCTACTGATCAGGATTATCCCAGTACATTCTGAATGGAGAGAAATCCGTTCAGGATGCATCAGGACGTCTTCCGTTCAGTATGTGAACGTTTTTTGGACGTTGACAAAAGCGCAGCATGCTGCGTCCAAAAATCCAGAAGACTTGCCGTAACGCCGGATCCGGAATTAATGCCCATTGAAAGGCATTAATCCGGATCCGGCCTTAAGCTAAACGTCGTTTCGGCGCATCGCCAGATCCGACGTTTAGCTTTTTCTCAATTGTTACCATGGTAGCCAGGACGCTAAAGTCCTGGTTGCCATGGTAAAATGTAGTGGGGACCGGGGGAGCAGTATACTTACCATCCGTGCGGCTCCCGGGGCACTCCAGAGTGACGTCAGGGCGCCCCACACGCATGGATCACGTGATCCATGGGCATGGGGCGCTCTGGCGTCATTCAGGAGCGCCCGGGAGCCGCACGGACTGTAGTATACCGCTCCCCGCTCCCCACTACTACTATGGCAACCAAGACTTTAATAGCGATCCTGATCAGTCTTCTAATGCTTTCAGGTGACTTGCGTTCTGACGGATCCGGCGGGACGGAAGTGCCCGCTGGATCCTCAGAACGCAAGTGTGAAAGAGGCCTAAGTACAGCAGTGATGCAGTTCAGTCTAATTCATGTTTGCAGTGTTTGTGTGTGTCTGGGCGCTGCTACATATAGTGTCCGTTTCCCGTAGTAGCGTGCTCCTGTTTGGAGGTGCTGATCTAATGTGATTTTCATTACAGTGATTAAGCTTTATAGAAATAAAGCTGGATGAGCCCGTCAAAATCAGGCGTGGACTAGAGTTGCGCGAATCCAACAAAGTAGAACTCGATCTGAATTTCAGGATAAATTAGATTCGCCGCAAAGCCTTGTGCTTTGTGGTAGCGAATCGTTTTAACCTGAAATAGTGTAAAAAACAAAAAAAATACAACTTACCGCCTCCATTTGCTTGCGACGGGCCGGCCGCTGCTATCTTGAGTGAAGATCTCAGCCGAAATCCTGTAACGATATCTCGGACCGCGCCAGATCCTCAAGCAAGATGGCGGCGGTGGCCAGCCCGTCACAAGCAAATGGAGGGGGTAAGTATTTTTTTTTTCAGTTAATTTACACTGTAAGAACGCGGCATCTGAGGGGTACAATAATGAGGAGCGGAGCTATCGCAGCCGCTACTTACAAAAAAATGCGCTTCGTGAAGAACCAACATTTTTTGTAATTAAGGGCAGATACGGCTTCTCCACTTTTTTGAATGCACTCCGGTTTGTTTTCAAAAACTGCATCAAAAAACCTGAACGTGTGGCGGCCCCTTATAGACCTGATTAGGGCGCGGTCACGCGGTCAGCTTTCCTGATGCAGCAGGAGTGAATCATACAAGCAGAGAAAGTATAAAGGACGGACGCGACATCGATTTTTTGAAAATCCACTTCTGATTTAGGCTTTTAAAACTGCATCGGGAAACCTGACGGTGTGAGCGTGCCCCTATAGCGTGGACTGTGCAGCAGGGCTTTTATAACTGGGCAGCTTGTTGATGGATAAATAGAGGAATCCATTGCTGCCCACGATGTGTGGGGCTGAGTATTACCACGCTGACACATACCTGACATAACTGGCGCGTCAATGTGTAACCAGATTTGTCCGGCACACTGCTGACAGCTGACATTTAGAGAGGTGCGCGGCCGCTTACATCACTCCGGAACAGCAAGGTCGACGCCAGCTCTGAGCAACTGACTCACAATTCACGAGTAGGATCAGCGACGTCACCACGAGATCTATAAGGAAATTACTGATATGACCTGATGAGTGTCGGCCACGCCTTGTATTGCGCAAGGCAGGGACGGACTGGGAACTTAAAGGGGCCCTGGAAAAAAATGAAAAGTTGCACCATGTTGTAGGTGGGTCGAAAATTTTCCTTTTCTTCTACTGGAGCTGCAGCAACGAGGCGCCAGGTTCTTGTCAGTTTGGTGCATAAACAATAAAAGACGACACCCGCGGTGTGCTGCTTCCCAGAAGTCCCCCTATAATGTGCTGCTTCCCGGAAGTCCCCCTATAATGTGCTGCTTCCCGGAAGTCCCCCTATAATGTGCTGCTTCCCAGAAGTCCCCCTTATAATGTGCTGCTTCCCGGAAGTCCCCCTATAATGTGCTGCTTCCCGGAAGTCCCCCTATAATGTGCTGCTTCCCAGAAGTCCCCCTATAATGTGCTGCTTCCCGGAAGTCCTCCTACAATGTGCTGCTTCCCGGAAGTCCCCCTATAATGTGCTGCTTCCCAGAAGTCCCCCTATAATGTGCTGCTTCCCGGAAGTCCCCCTATAATGTGCTGCACTCAGAAACTAAGGCCTTATTCACACGTCCGTAGTGTTTTGCGGATCTGCAGCACACCTTGCCACCAGCCCTATAGAGATGCCTATACTTGTCCGCAATTGTGGGAAAGAATAGGACATACTCTATATTATTGTGGAGCCGCCGGCCGTAAGATCGGTGGCGCGCTCCGCAAATGCGGAGAGCACAGTCTGTGCACTCCGCATCCATCACGTCCCCATTCAAAATGAATGGGTCCGCACCCGTTCTGCAGATTTGCGGAACAGGTGCGGACGAACATTGTGGACGTGTAAATAAGGAAAACATGGCTGCCATGTGCTACAGAAGAATGGCGTTCCAGCACACATCATTTTTACCCCTAGCTTTTATTGTGTATCTCCCCATCTCCCCAAAAATTGGTCGCATCTCTGGGGGTCCGTGCACCAGAAACTGATGTCTACACCAGTCAGGGGCTCACGTATACTACAGTTTATGGCATAAGTTAGTATAAATCCAGCGGGCCACATAAAGCCACACCCATCCCATTAAGCCGCGGCCATTATAAAACATATAAATTATAGCGCAACTATGGCATTCCCACATAATTTGTGACTTTTTTCGCCACTATGTAAAACCTTTTGTAAATGTCCCCCATTGTCTCCAAAAGAGCGGATAAAGGTAACAGTGGCCTCGTCGGTACAGGTGTGAGAACAAGAAGCATGTCGACAAGTGAATCATGGACATTGTTACAAGAGCTTACAATCTAATCTGATTTCATCTTATTCCAAGGAATTGCTTGATATTTTATAAAAAGTGTTACAAGAGAGAACTGCACCTGAATTATGAAGGTTTAGTTGTGGAACTCCCCCACTATATGTTTTTACCAGGAGTATATAAAGATGTGGGTCAGTCCACCAGTAAGACCAGTAAGGATAAGGATGGCTTCAGGTTTTGGAAGAATGTGTTTTGGTGGGTTGTGATGTCAATGCCTTTACAGTGCCTTGAAAAGTATTCACACCCCTGAAACTTTTCCATATTTTTCACGTTACACCCACAAACTTAAATGTATTTTATTGGGATTTCATGTGATCGACCAACACAAAGTACAAGTCTGTGTGAAGTGAAACGAAAATGATCCAAGGTTTTCAACATTTTTAATAGATATAAATCTGGACAGTTCGTTTGTGCATTTGTATTCAGCCCCTGAGTCAATACTTTGCAGGACCACCTTTCTCTGCACTTACAGCTGTCAGTCTTTTGGGGTCTGTCTCTACCAGTTTTGTACATCTAGAGGCTGACATTTTTGCCCATTCTTCTTTGCAGAAGAGCTTGCGCTCAGTCAGATCGGATCGGATCCAATTTTCAAGTCTTGCCACAGATTCTCAATGGGATTTAGGTCTGGACGGTGACTGGGCCGTTCCAACACAGGAATATGCTTTCATCTAAAACCTTCCATTGTAGTTCTGGCTGGATGTTGGGAGTTTTTGTCCTGCTGGAAGGTGAACCTCCGCCCCAGTCTTAAGTCTTTTGCAGCCTCTACCAGGTTCTCCTCCAGGATTGCCCTGTATTTAGCTCCTTCCATCTTCCCATCATCTCTGACCAGCTTCCCTGTCCCTGCTGAAGAAAAGCTGCCACCATCATGATGTTGCCACCACCATGTTACATGGTGGGGATGGTGAGTCAGGGGGATGTGCAGGGTTAGTTTTCCACCACACATAGGGAGTCATTTTAGACGCCGGTCTTAATAACCTCGCACCAGCCTTTACATAACTAGTGCATCCACCGCCAGTCTAAATTTACACCGGCTTCCTTGACCCCCATAGTGTTTTCATTTAGACTAAAAAGTTCACCTTTGGTCTCATCTGACCAGAGCACCTTCCACACATTTGCTTTGTCCCCTACATAGCTTGTGGCAAACTTCAAACAGGACTTGTTATGGCTGCTTTCAAAATTGGCTACTCTTCCATAAAGGCCAGATTTGTGATGTACACAACTAATAGTTGTCCTGTGGACAGATTCTCCCACCTGAGCTCTGTAGCTCCTCCACAGTGACCATGGGTCTCTTGGCTGCTTCTCTAATTAGTGCTCTCCTTGCCCGGGCTGTCTGTTTAGGTGGACGGCCATGTCTTGGTAGTTTGGACGTTGTGCCATACTCCTTCCATTTTCAGATGATGGATTGAACAGTGCTCCGTGCAGGGCTTTTTTTCTGGCGGAACGTATCGGAACGACGTTCCGCCACCTACCATGCTGACATTTTGACATCGCAGGCTGCGATGTATCAGTGGGGAGGGACTGGGTGGAGGAGCTGGGGGCCGGCAAACTGCGGCGGGGCCGGTGCGTTCACTGTGCTCCGGCCCCGCCGCTCCAGTACGGTTATAAAATGTGTAATTCAATTAATAATGATCCATGCTGCCCCCTCTGTAGTATAACATTCAATATATCCTACACTCACAGGGCTACTGTTATATCGTAATGCAGGCCGGCCGGGCAGACGAGCAGCAGCGTGACTGACTGACGTCACGTGCCTGCGCCGCCTGCTTCTTTCATAAAGTAGCCGGCCTGGATTACGATATAACAGTAGCCCTGTGAGTGTAGGATATATTCAATGTTATACTACAGAGGGGGCAGCATGGATCATTATTGATTGATTTACACATTTTATAACTGTACTGGAGCGGCAATATGGGGTGAGGTCTGTGGATGGCACTGTTATAAGATGGGGATCTGTGGGGCGTGGCCAGGGGAGGGGGGGGGGTCAGTTCCACCACCTTTTCTCTGAGAAAAAAAGCCCTGGCTCCGTGAGATGTTCAGAGCTTGGGATATTTTTTTTTAACCTAACCTTGTTTTACACTTCTCCACTTTATCCCTGACCTGTCTGGTGTGTTCCTTGGTTTTCATGGTGCTGTTTGATCTCTAATGTCCTCTTTCATAGAACATCTGTAGTTATACTAAGAATAAATGACACACAGGTGAACTCTATTTATTAATTAGGCGACTTCCGAAGGCAGTTGGTCACACTGGATTTTGTGTAGGGGTATCAGGGTATCAGAGTACAGGGTGGCTGAATACAAATGCACGCCAAACTTTTTAGATTTTTATTTATTAAAAATGTTGAAGACCATATATCATTTTCTTTTCATTTCACACATACTTGCTACTTTGTGTTGGTCAATCACATAAAATCCCAATAAAATACGTTTACGTTTGTGGGTGTAACGTAAAAAAAGGTGGACAAGTTCAAGGGGTATGAATACTTTTTCAAGGTGCTGTATACGTTCATACCCATGGCCTTAGGACAGAGTGGTTCTTTCTGAGGAAGCATTCCTGTCATACTTGTGTCTCTGGAGGCGACTTGCACTCATTTATATGCCAGTAGTCTCTGCTGATTCACATCCAGGGGGGGCATTGTCATCTCCTGGATGAGATACATAGATGATATGCTTCATTTTTCACTTCATAAGATGACCCCCCCCCCCCTTTAAATTAGGGGAAATTGGCAGCGTGTCTTATAAAGCGAACAGTAAAAAGTGCTTCCATTATGGGGCACAGGGAGTGGTGAGTGTAGTGTTGCTATCATTGGCTCCGCTCAACACTCCTTGAAGTGGTGCACATAGGCGTGCACTCTGACCTGGCGTTATGCGACATCAGGTCACAGTGCAGCACGGTGTCAGCAGAAGACCAGGGAGCGGTGAGTGCAGGAGTAGCACGCTCTCCAGAGCAGGAGAGGTAATTTCATTTATTTATTTTGTCTAATCTGAGGCCTGATGGGGATGGGGCTCTGATCTGAGGTCTGATTAACATTTGGGGTCTGATTAATACTGGGGGTCTGATCTGAGGTCTGATTAACATTTGGGGTCTGATTAAAACTGGGGCTCTGAACTGAGGTCTGATTAACATTTGGGGTCTGATTAATACTGGGGCTCTGAACTGAGGTCTGATTAACATTTGGGGTCTGATTAATACTGGGGTCTGATCTGAGGTCTGATTAACATGGGGTCTGACTAGGTCTGATTAACATTTGGGGTCTGATTAATACTGAGGGTCTGATCTGAGGTCTGATTAACATTTGGGGTCTGATTAAAACTGGGGCTCTGATCTGAGGTCTGATTAACATTTGGGGTCTGATTAATACTGGGGGTCTGATCTGAGGTCTGATTAACATTTGGGGTCTGATTAAAACTGGGGCTCTGAACTGAGGTCTGATTAACATTTGGGGTCTGATTAATACTGGGGCTCTGAACTGAGGTCTGATTAACATTTGGGGTCTGAGTAATACTGGGGCTCTGATCTGAGGTCTGATTAACATTTGGGGTCTGATTAATACTGAGGGTCTGATCTGAGGTCTGATTAACATTTGGGGTCTGATTAATACCGGGGGTCTGAACTGAGGTCTGATTAACATTTGGGGTCTGATTAATACTGGGGCTCTGATCTGAGGTCTGATTAACATTTGGGGTCTGATTAATAATGGGGGTCTGATCTGAGGTCTGATTAACATTTGGGGTCTGATTAAAACTGGGGGTCTGATCTGAGGTCTGATTAACATTTGGGGTCTGATTAAAACTGGGGCTCTGAACTGAGGTCTGATTAACGTTTGGGGTCTGATTAATACTGGGGTCTGATCTGAGGTCTGATTAACATTTGGGGTCTGATTAATACTGGGGGTCTGATCTGAGGTCTGATTAACATTTGGGGTCTGATTAATACCGGGGTCTGAAGTGAGGTCTGATTAACATTGATTTGGGGATCTTTTCTGAAGTCTGATAGAGATTGGGGGTCTGATAAAAATGGGGGGGGGGGGGTCTTAAATGAGGTCTGATGAAGTTTAGGGGTCTGATTTGGGGGCCTGATAAAGATTTGGGGTCTGATCTGATTTTCCTCCTCTGTGTGTCTTGTAAAGTAAAAATATGGTACTTTTTATTCATCAAGTTACAGAAGATAATTTAATTTAATTTGGAGAATCAACAATGATATGAATATTAAAGTCACCCATGTTGTCTCACGGAGGGCCCCTGAGTTTTTGGACCTGAAGATTACCGTGGATAAACCGGGACTGCTGCATGCTACAGTGTTTCTTACATGCAACATCTTCACATCCTCAAGATGCAATTACAACATTACCTACTGGCCAATTTATTAAAGCGCAAAGGATTTGTGACTTCCATACAGAATTTCAAAAACAAGCTTTGGACTTGACAAATGGTTTTAAAAGAAGATGATACAAAGATGTAGATAGAGAAAGAGGTCATCAGCATGCAAACAGACTGAATCCGCCCCCGTGCTCGGTGAGGCTTATTACCACGGGCAGGAAGTGATGGACATTTTTAAACACTATTGGACGATTCGTTTGCAAGATTCAGATTTGAAAAACGTGAAATCAGAAACACCCAAAAATACAGCAAGAAGAAGTAAGAATTTAGGAGATGTTCCTGGTTAGGAGTCACTATGTTTCGCCTTTCTCTAAATTTATTTAACTCAAAATGACCCAAATGCAGTTGTTAGTAAAATATTGTTTAGCATGTGGATACAGAATTGCCAGCGACTCCTTCTCTGACTCAAGTGATTGCAAAACATATAAAATTGAGCATCATTTGACTTTAAAAAGTGGTTTTGTGATCTATTGTGCAATAATCCATGTGGACTAAAATTTACGGGAATAACTTGAAAGAATTTAGAGTTTGATGTTTGGAGCGTATTCATAAAAGTGCAGCCACATTAGAAATAAAGGACAGCGGAGAACTAGTAAAAGCATGTAGGAACCATCTTGGAAGCTTAAAAGGACCATTCACGGGAATTTTCTAGTTGAATTAAATACCTTTCCTTGCGGTATACTGATGCTGATGCTGACACCCTGGCTGTTTTTAAAATACCGCTCATACGCCCCGCTGTGCCCCCTGCAGCTTTCCCGCTCAGTATGTTAATCCTGATCATCGGTACAGGGAGGAGGGGACGCCAGGGTTTCTCAATGGGCGTCTCATTCTCCCTGGCTGTGACGCTCTCCGCTGTGATTGGACCGCGGCACAGCCAGCGAGAAGGAGACGCCCGAGCGGGAAAACTGCAGGGGGGGCACAGCGGGGCGTATGAGCGGTATTTTAAAAAAAACAACCAGGAAAAGGTCCACTTTAAAATGTTATGAGACTGATCCAGTGGACCCTGGTTCAAGATGTAACAGGAAGAGGAGACTCGCTGAAGTAGAGTGTAAGGCCTCATTCACACGTCAGTGTTTTGGTCAGTGATTTCCATCAGTGATTGTGAGACAAAACCAGGACTGGAGCCTCCGCAGGAATAAGGTATAATGGAAAGATCTGCACCTGGACTGTGTTCAGCGCCACACCTGGTTTTGGCTTACAATCACTGATGGAAATCACTGACCGAACACTGACGTGTGAATGAGGCCTTAGGTGGTAACAGTACTGGACACGATGTCCCCTAAAGGGCTAAACAAAAAGGCAGGAATTGGCTCTTTCTTGTAGGCAATTTTCCATTAGTTTTCTATAATTAGTTTTTAGAGTATGGTGGGGCTCAGAGCTTTGGATAGCGCTGTTGTGTTTTATTATAATTACTAGTAGGGGCGGACTGGGAACTTAAAGGAGTTTTCTGACTTCAGCAAATTGCATTTATTATGTAGATGCAGTTTATACAAAGCCCTTCCTAATGTATTGTGATTCTCCATGCTGGCTGGATTCATTTTTCCATCACTTTATACATGTCTCGTTTCCATGGTTATGACCACCCTGCACTCCAGCATCGGTGGCCGTGCTTGCACACTATAGAAAAAGGCCCCAATCCACCTGGTGCCCAGGACCATAGCAGCGCACATAGGCCAGTGCTTTTTCGTACAGTGCACAAGCACGGCCACCAATGCTGGATTACAGGGTGGTCGGAACCATGGAAACAGGCAGTGTATAATGTGAAGGAAAAATGAATCTAGTCAGCAAAGGAGGCAACATGGAGAATCACAATACATTAGTCAGTGCCTTGTATTAACTTTGTCTACATGATAAATGCCACTTACTGAAGAGAGAGGACCTTTAACGTGGCACAGAAAAAAACTAAAAGTGGCCCAATGTTGTAGGCAGGATCAAAACGATGGAAGCGGGTCAACACAATTAGACGGGGCTCTGTGTATAATGAATCTATAGAATATATGAGAGATCACTCTGTGTATAATGAATCTATTGAATATATGAGAGATCACTCTGTGTATAATGAATCTATAGAATATATGAGAGATCACTCTGTGTATAATGAATCTATAGAATATATGAGAGATCACTCTGTGTATAATGGATCTATAGAATATATAAGAGATCACTCTGTGTATAATGAATCTATAGAATATATGAGAGATCACTGTGTATAATGGATCTATAGAATATATAAGAGATCACTCTGTGTATAATGAATCTATAGAATATATGAGAGATCACTGTGTATAATGGATCTATAGAATATATAAGAGATCACTCTGTGTATAATGAATCTATAGAATATATGAGAGATCACTGTGTATAATGGATCTATAGAATATATAAGAGATCACTCTGTGTATAATGAATCTATAGAATATATGAGAGATCACTGTGTATAATGGATCTATAGAATATATGAGAGATCACTCTGTGTATAGTGAATCTATAGAATATATAAGAGATCACTGTGTATAATGGATCTATAGAATATATGAGAGATCACTGTGTATAATGGATCTATAGAATATATGAGAGATCACTCTGTGTATAATGAATCTATAGAATATATAAGAGATCACTGTGTATAATGGATCTATAGAAAATATGAGTGATCACTGTGTATAATGAATCTATAGAATATTTGAAAGATCACTGTGTATGTAATGAATCTATAGAATATATAAGAGATCACTGTGTATAATGAATCTATAGAATATTTGAAAGATCACTGTGTATGTAATGAATCTATAGAATATATGAGAGATCACTGTGTGTATAATGAATCTATAGAATATATAAGAGATCACTGTGTGTATAATGAATCTATAGAATATATGAGAGATCACTGTGTATAATGAATCTATAGAATATATGAGAGATCACCCTGTGTATAATGAATCTATAGAATATATGAGAGATCACTGTGTATAATGAATCTATAGAATATATGAGAGATCACTGTGTATAATGGATCTATAGAATATATGAGAGATCACTCTTTGTATAATGGATCTATAGAATATATGAGAGATCACTGTGTATAATGAATCTATAGAATATATGAGAGATCACTCGTGTATAATGAATCTATAGAATATATGAGAGATCACTGTGTATAATGAATCTATAGAATATATGAGAGATCACTGTGTATAATGAATCTATAGAATATATGAGAGATCACTGTGTATAATGAATCTATAGAATATATGAGAGATCACTCTGTGTATAATGAATCTATAGAATATATGAGAGATCACTGTGTATAATGAATCTATAGAATATATGAGAGATCACTCTGTGTATAATGAATCTATAGAATATATGAGAGATCACTGTGTATAATGAATCTATAGAATATATGAGAGATCACTGTGTATAATGAATCTATAGAATATATGAGAGATCACTGTGTATAATGAATCTATAGAATATATGAGAGATCACTCTGTGTATAATGAATCTATAGAATATATGAGAGATCACTGTGTATAATGAATCTATAGAATATAAGAGAGATCACTCTGTGTATAATGAATCTATAGAATATATGAGAGATCACTGTGTATAATGAATCTATAGAATATATGAGAGATCACTGTGTATAATGAATCTATAGAATATATGAGAGATCACTGTTATAATGAATCTATAGAATATATGAGAGATCACTGTGTATAATGATCTATAGAATATGTAATAGATCACTGTGTGTAATGTATCTGTAGAATATATAAGAGATCACTGTGTATAATGAATCTATAGAATATATGAGAGATCACTGTGTATAATGAATCTATAGAATATATGAGAGATCACTGTGTATGATGAATCTATAGAATATATGAGAGATCACTCTGTATATAATGAATCTATAGAATATATGAGAGATCACTGTGTGTATAATAAATCTATAGAATATATGAGAGATCACTGTGTATAATGAATCTATAGAATATATGAGAGATCACTCTGTATAATGGATCTATAGAATATATGAGAGATCACTCTGTATATAATGAATCTATAGAATATATGAGAGATCACTGTGTGTATAATAAATCTATAGAATATATGAGAGATCACTGTGTATAATGAATCTATAGAATATATGAGAGATCACTCTGTGTATAATGAATCTATAGAATATATGGGAGATCACTTGTATAATGAATCTATAGAATATATGAGAGATCACTGTGTATAATGAATCTATAGAATATAATGAGAGATCAGTGTGTATAATGAATCTATAGAATATATGAGAGATCATTCTGTGTATAATAATTCTGAATCTATAGATTAAATGAGAGATCATCACTGTGTATAATGAATCTATAGGAATATATGAGAGATCACTGTGTATAATGAATCTATAGAATATATGAGAGATCACTTTGTATAATGAATCTATAGAATATATGAGAGATCACTGTGTATAATGAATCTATAGAATATATGAGAGATCACTGTGTGTATAATGAATCTATAGAATATATGAGAGATCACTGTGTATAATGAATCTATAGAATATATGAGAGATCACTGTGTATAATGAATCTATAGAATATATGAGAGATCACTCTGTGTATAATGGATCTATAGAATATATGAGAGATCACTCTGTGTATAATGAATCTATAGAATATATGAGAGATCACTGTTGTATAATGAATCTATAGAATATATGAGAAGATCACTGTGTATAATGAATCTATAGAATATATGAGAGATCACTGTGTATAATGAATCTATAGAATATATGAGAGATCGCTGTGTATAATGAATCTATAGAATATATGAGAGATCATCTGTGTATAATGAATCTATAGAATATATGAGAGATCACTCGTGTATAATGAATCTATAGAATATATGAGAGATCACTCTGTGTATAATGAATCTATAGAATATATGAGAGATCACTGTGTATAATGAATCTATAGAATATATGAGAGATCACTGTGTATAATGAATCTATAGAATATATGAGAGATCACTGTGTCTAATGAATCTATAGAATATATGAGATATCATCTGCGTGTATAATGGATCTATAGAATATATGAGAGATCACTGTGTATAATGAATCTATAGAATATATGAGAGATCATTGTGTATAATGAATCTATAGAATATATGTAGATCACTGTGTATAATGAATCCATAGAATATATGACAGATCACTGTGTAATAATGAATCTATAGAATATATGAGAGAGTCACTGTCATAATGAATCTATGAATATATGAGAGAGTCACTTTGTATGAATGAATCTATAGAATACACAAGGAGAGATTACTGTAGCATAATGAATCTGATAGAATGATAGAGAGAGATCCACTGGGTATAATGAACTCTATGAGAAAGTATGCAGAGATCACTCTGTATATAATGACTCTATAGAATATATGTAGAGATCACTCGTCGTATAGTAGATCTATAGAATATATGAAGATCACTGTGTATAATAGTCTATAGAATATATGAGATCACTCTGTATAATGAATCTATAGAATATATGAGAGATCACTGTGTATAATGGATCTATAGAGTATATAGAGAGATCACTGCTGTAATAATAAGCTATAGAATATATGAGAGATCACTGCTGGTTATAATTGCCATAGAATATATGAGAGATCACTGTGTATAATGATCTATAGAGTATATGAAAGATCACTGTGTCTATAATGAATCTATAGAATATATGAGAGATCATCTGTTGTATAATGGATCTGTAGAATATGATGAGAGATCACCTGTGTATAATGAATGCTATAGAATATATAGAGATCACTATTTGTATAATGGATCTATAGAATATATGAGAGATCCTGTGTATAATGAATCTATAGAATATATGACAGATCACTTGTGTATAATGAATCTATAGAATATATGAGAGATCACTGTGTGTAATGAATCTATAGAATATATGAGAGATCACTGTGTATAATGAATCTATAGAATATATAAGAGATCACTCTGTGTATAATGAATCTATAGAATATATGAGAGATCACTGTGTATAATGAATCTATAGAATATATGAGAGATCACTGTGTATAATGGATCTATAGAATATATGAGAGAGATCACTCTGTGTATAATGAATCTATAGAATATATGAGAGAATCCTGTGTAATGAATCTATAGAATATATGAGAAGTCACTGTGTATAATGGATCTATAGAATATATGAGAGATCACTCTGTGTATAGTGAATCTATAGAATATATGGGAGATCACTGTGTATAATGGATCTATAGAATATATGAGAAGATGCTCTGTGTATGTATCTAGATCCTATATGAAAGTCCTCTGTGTATAATGATCTACAAGTGTGAGATCTATAGAATATATGAGAGATCACTCTGTGTATAATGAATCTATAGAATATATGAGAGATCACTCTGTGTATAATGAATCTATAGAATATATGAAGATCACTTGTGTATAATGAATCTATAGAATATACATGAGATCACTCTGTGCTATAATGAATTCATAGAATATATGGGAGATCACTGTATAATGAATTATAGAATATGAGAGATCACTGTGTATAGTGACTATAGAATATGAAAGATCAGTGTGTGTACGTATCTGTAGAATATATGAGAGATCACTGTGTATAATGAATCATATAGAATATATGAGAGATCACTGTGTATGATGAATGCTAGAATATATGAGAATCACTTTGTATAATGAATCCAAGAATATATGAGAGATCACTGTGTGTATAATGAATCTATAGAATATATGAGAGATCACTGTGTATAATGAATCTATAGAATATATGAGAGATCACTGTGTATAATGGATCTATAGAATATACGAGAGATCACTGTGTATAATGAATCTATAGAGATATATGAGTCACTCTGTGTATAATGAATCTATAGAATATATGAGAGATCACTGTGTATAATGAATCTATAGAATATATGAGAGATCATCTGTGTATAATGGATCTATAGAATATATGAGAGATCACTCTTGTGTAATGAATCTATAGAATATATGAGAGATCTCTTGTATAATGAATCTATAGAATATATGAAGAGATCACTGTCGTATAATGAATCTATAGAATATATGAGATCACTCTGTATAATGGATGTATAGAATATATGAGAGATCGCTGTGTGTATAATGAACCTGTAGAATATATGAGTATCACTCCGTGTATAATGAATCTATAAGAGCCTGTGAGGGATCACAGTGTGAATAATGAATCTGTAGAATATATGAGAGAGTCACTCTGTATAATGAATCTATAGGATATATGAGAGATCACTCTGTGTATAATGAGATCTATAGAATATATGAGAGATCACTGTGTATAATGAATCTATAGAGATATATGAAGAGATCTCTGTGTATAATGGATCTATAGAGTATATGAGAGATCACTTCTGTACTGTGAATCTATAGAATACATAGAGATCACTGCTGTATATTGGATCTATAGAATATATTGAGAGATCACTGTGTATGATTAATCTATAGAATATATGAGAGTCATTGTGTATAATGAATCCATAGAATATATGAGAGATCTCTCTGTGTATAATGCATCTATAGAATATATGAGAGATCACTGTGTATAATGAATCTATAGAATATATGAGAGTCACTGTGTATAATGAATCTACAGAGATATAGTGAGAGATCACTGTGTGTATAATGAATCTATAGAATATATGAAAGATCACTGTGTATAATGAAGTCTATAGAATATATAAGAGGATCACTGTGTATAATGGATCTATAGAATATATGAGAGATCACTGTGTATAATGAATCTATAGAATATATGAGAGATCACTGTGTATAATGAATCTATAGAATATATGGGAGATCACTTGTATAATGAATCTATAGAATATATGAGAGATCACTGTGTATAATGGATCTATAGAATATATGAGAGATCACTGTGTATAATGAATCTATAGAATATATGAGAGATCACTGTGTATAATTGAATCTATAGAATATATAGAGATCACTGTGTATAATGAATCTATAGAATATATGAGAGATCACTGTGTATAATGAATCTATAGAATATATGAGAGATACTCTGTGTATAATGAATTATAGAATATATGAGAGATCACTGTGTATAATGATCTATAGAATATATGAGAGATCACTCTGTGTATAATGAATCTATAGAATATATGAGAGATCACTCTGTGTATAATGGATCTATAGAATATATGAGAGATCACTCTGTGTATAATGAATCTATAGAATATAAGAGAGAGATCTCTGTGTATAATGAATCTATAGAATATATGAAGATCACTCTGTATAATGAATCTATAGAATATGAGAGATCACTGTGTCTAATGAATCTATAGAATATATGAGATCACTCTGTATAATGAATCTATCAATATTTGAGATCACTGTGTATTATGAATGATCATCTGTGTATAATGAATCTATAGAATATATGATCACTCTGTGTATAATGAATCTATAGAAGTATATGAGAGATCACTGTGTATAATGAATCTATAGAATATATGAGAGATCACTTGTATATAATGAATCTATAGAGGAGAGATCACTGTGTATAATGAATCTATATGAATATATGAGAGATCCTCTGTGTATAATAAATCTATAGAATATATGAGAGATCACTGTGTATAATGAATCTATAGAATATATGAGAGTCACTGTGTATAATGAATCTATAGAATATATGAGAGTCACTCTGTGTATAATGAATCTATAGAATATATGAGAGATCACTGTGTATAATGAATCTATAGAATATATGAGAGATCACTGTGTATAATGGATCTATAGAATATAAGGAGAGATCACTGTGTATAATGAATCTATAGAATATATGAGAGATCACTGTGTATACGAATCTGAATCTATAGAATATATGAGAGATCACTCTGTATATAATGAATCTATAGAATATACGAGAGATCCTCTGTGTATAATGAATCTATAGGAATATATGAGAGATCACTGTGTATAATGAATCTATAAGAATATATGAGAGATCACTGTGTATAATGAATCTATAGAATATATGAGAGATCACTCTGTGTATAATGAATCTATAGAATATATGAGAGATCACTCTGTGTATAATGAATCTATAGAATATATGAGAGATCACTCGTGTGATAATGAATCTATAGAATATATGAGAGATCACTTGTATAATGAATCTATAGAATATATGAGAGATCACTGTGTATAATGAATCTATAGAATATATGAGAGATCACTGTGTATAATGAATCTATAGAATATATGAGAGATCACTCTTGTATAATGAATCTATAGGAATATATGAGAGATCACTCTGTGTATAATGAATCTATAGAATATATGAGAGATCACTCTGTGTATAATGAATCTATAGAATATATGAGAGATCACTCTGTATAATGGATCTATAGAATATATGAGAGATCACTCTGTGTATAATGAATCTATAGAATATATGAGAGATCACTGTGTATAATGAATCTATAGAATATATGAGAGATCACTGTGTATAATGAATCTATAGAATATATGAGAGATCACTCTGTATAATGAATCTATAGAATATATGAGAGATCACTGTGTATAATGAATCTATAGAATATATGAGAGATCACTGTGTATAATGAATCTATAGAATATATGAGAGATCACTCTGTGTATAATGAATCTATAGAATATATGAGAGATCACTGTGTATAATGTATCTATAGAATATATGAGAGATCACTCTGTGTATAATGAATCTATAGAATATATGAGAGATCACTCTGTGTATAATGAATCTATAGAATATATGAGAGATCACTTTGTATAATGGATCTATAGAATATATGAGAGATCACTCTGTATAATGAATCTTATAGAATATATGAAGATCACTGTGTATAATGGATCTGTAGAATATATGAGAGATCACATGTGTATAATGGATCTATAGAATATATGAGAGATCACTCTGTGTAATAATGATCTATAGAATATATGAGAGATCACTGTGTATGATTAATCTATAGAATATATGAGAGAGATCACTGTGTATGATGAATCTATAGAATATAGTGAGAGATCACTCTGTGTATAATGGATCTATAGAATATATGAAGAAGTCACTGTTTATAATGAATCTATAGAATATATGAGAGATCTCTGTGTATAATGAATCTATAGAATATATGAGAGATCTCTGTGTATAATGAATCTATAGAATATATGAGAGATCACTGTGTGTATAATGTATCTATAGAATATATGAGAGATCACTGTGTATAATGAATCTATAGAATATATGAGAGATCACTGTGTATAATGAATCTATAGAATATATGAGAGATCACTGTGTATAATGAATCTATAGAATATAATGAGAGATCACTGTGTATAATGAATCTATAGAATATATGAGAGATCACTGTGTATAATGAATCTATAGAATATATGAGAGATCACTCTGTGTATAATGAATCTATAGAATATATAAGAGATCACTCTGTGTATAATGAATCTATAGAATCTATGAGATCACTGTGTGTAATGAATCTATAGAATATATGAGAGATCACTCTGTGTATAATGAATCTATAGAATATATGAGAGATCACTCTGTGTATAATGAATCTATAGAATATATGAGAGATCACTGTGTATAATGAATCTATAGAATATATAAGAGATCACTGTGTATAATGAATCTATAGAATATATGAGAGATCACTCTGTGTATAATGAATCTATAGAATATATAGAGAGATCACTCAGTGTATAATGAATCTATAGAATATATGAGAGATCTCTGTGTATAATGAATCTATAGAATATATGAGAGATCACTGTGTATAATGAATCTATAGAATATATGAGAGATCACTGTGTATAATGGATCTATAGAATATATGAGAGATCACTCTGTGTATAATGAATCTATAGAATATATGAGAGATCACTCTGTGTATAATGAATCTATAGAATATATGAGAGATCACTGTGTATAATGAATCTATAGAATATATGAGAGATCTCTGGTTTATAATGAATCTATAGAATATATATGAGAGATCACTGTGTATAATGAATCTATAGAATATATGAGAGATCACTGTATAATGAATCTATAGAATATATGAGAGATCACCGTGTATAATGAATCTATAGAATATATGAGAGATCACTGTGTATAATGAATCTATAGAATATGATGAGAGATCACTGTGTATAATGAATCTATAGAATATATGAGAGATCACTCTGTGTATAATGAATCTATAGAATATATGAGAGATCACTGTGTATAATGAATCTATAGAATATATGAGAGATCATCTGTGTATAATGAATCTATAGAATATATGAGAGATCACTGTGTATAATGAATCTATAGAATATATGAGAGATCACTGTGTATAATGAATCTATAGAATATAAGAGAGATCACTCTGTGTATAATGAATCTATAGAATATATGAGAGATCACTTGTGTATAATGAATCTATAGAATATATGAGAGATCACTGTGTATAATGAATCTATAGAATATTGAGAGATCACTTGTGTATAATGAATCTATAGAATATATGAGAGATCACTGTGTATAATGAATCTATAGAATATATGAGAGATCACTCTGTGTATAATGAATCTATAGAATATATGAGAGATCACTCTATGTATAATGAATCTATAGAATATATGAGAGATCACTGTGTATAATGAATCTATAGAATATATGAGAGATCACTCTGTGTATAATGGATCTATAGAATATATGAGAAGATCACTCTGTGTATAATGAATCTATAGAATATATGAGAGATCACTCGTGTATAATAAATCTATAGAATATATGAGAGATCATTCTGTGTATAATGAATCTATAGAATATATGAGAGATCACTGTGTATAATGAATCTATAGAATATATGAGAGATCACTGTGTATAATGAATCTATAGAATATATGAGAGATCACTGTGTATAATGGATCTATAGAATATATGAGAGATCACTGTGTTATAATGAATCATATAGAATATATGAGAGATCAGTCTGTGTATAATGAATCTATAGAATATATGAGAGATCACTGTGTATAATGAATCTATAGAATATATGAGAGATCACTTGTGTATAATGAATCTATAGAATATATGAGAGATCACTGTGTATAATGAATCTATAGAATATATGAGAGATCACTGTGTATAATGAATATATAGAATATATGAGAGATCACTCTGTGTATAATGAATCTATAGAATATATGAGAGATCACTCTGTGTATAATGAATCTATAGAATATATGAGAGATCACTCTGTATATAATGAATCTATAGAATATATGAGAGATCACTCGTGTATAATGAATCTATAGAATATATGAGAGATCACTGTGTATAATGAATCTATAGAATATATGAGAGATCACTGTGTATAATGAATCTATAGAATATATGAGAGATCACTGTGTATAATGAATCTATAGAATATATGAGAGATCACTCTGTGTATAATGAATCTATAGAATATATGAGAGATCACTGTGTATAATGAATCTATAGAATATATGAGAGATCACTGTAGTATAATGAATCTATAGAATATATGAGAGTCACTTGTGTATAATGAATCTATAGAATATATGAGAGATCATCTGTGTATAATGAATCTATAGAATATATAGAGAGATCACTCTGTGTATAATGAATCTATAGAATATATGAGAGATCACTCTGTGTATAATGAGATCTATAGAATATATGAGAGATCACTCTGTGTATAATGAATCTATAGAATATATGAGAGATCACTGTGTATAATGAATCTATAGAATATATGAGAGATCACTCTGTGTATAATGAATCTATAGAATATATGAGAGATCTACTGTGTATAATGGATCTATAGAATATATGAGAGATCACTGTATATAATGAATCTATAGAATATATGAGAGATCACTCTGTGTATAATGAATCTATAGAATATATGAGAGATCACTCGTGTATAATGAATCTATAGAATATATGAGAGATCACTGTGTATAATGAATCTATAGAATATATGAGAGATCACTGTGTATAATGAATCTATAGAATATATGAGAGATCACTGTGTATAATGAATCTATAGAATATATGAGAGATCACTCGTGTATAATGAATCTATAGAATATATGAGAGATCACTCGTGTATAATGAATCTATAGAATATATGAGAGATCACTCGTGTATAATGAATCTATAGAATATATGAGAGATCACTGTGTATATAATGAATCTATAGAATATATGAGAGATCACTTGTGTATAATGAATCTATAGAATATATGAGAGATCACTGTGTATAATGAATCTATAGAATATATGAGAGATCACTGTGTATAATGAATCTATAGAATATATGAGAGATCACAGTATATAATGAATCTATAGAATATATGAGAGATCACTGTGTATAATGGATCTATAGAATATATGAGAGATCACAGTATATAATGAATCTATAGAATATATGAGAGATCACAGTATATAATGGATCTATAGAATATATGAGAGATCACTGTGTATAATGGATCTATAGAATATATGAGAGATCACTGTGTATAATGAATCTATAGAATATATGAGAGATCACTGTGTATAATGAATCTATAGAATATATGAGAGATCACTGTGTATAATGAATCTATAGAATATATGAGAGATCACTGTGTGTATAATGAATCTATAGAATATATAAGAGATCACTGTGTATAATGAATCTATAGAATATATGAGAGATCACTGTGTATAATGAATCTATAGAATATATGAGAGATCACTGTGTTATAATGAATCTATAGAATATATGAGAGATCACTGTGTATAATGAATCTATAGAATATATGAGAGATCACTGTGTATAATGAATCTATAGAATATATGAGAGATCACTGTTTATAATGAATCTATAGAATATATGAGAGATCACTGTGTGTATAATGGATCTATAGAATATATGAGAGATCACTGTGTGTATAATGGATCTATAGAATATATGAGAGATCACTGTGTATAATGATCTATAGAATATATGAGAGATCACTGTGTATAATGGATCTATAGAATATATGAGAGATCACTGTGTATAATGAATCTATAGAATATATAAGAGATCACTGTGTATAATGAATCTATAGAATATATGAGAGATCACTGTGTATAATGAATCTATAGAATATATGAGAGATCACTGTTTATAATGAATCTATAGAATATATGAGAGATCACTGTGTATAATGAATCTATAGAATATATGAGAGATCACTGTGTTATAATGAATCTATAGAATATATGAGAGATCACTGTGTATAACGAATCTATAGAATATATGAGAGATCACTGTGTATAATGAATCTATAGAACATATGAGAGATCACTGTGTATAATGAATCTATAGAATATATGAGAGATCACTGTGTATAATGAATCTATAGAATATATGAGAGATCACTGTTTATAATGAATCTATAGAATATATGAGAGATCACTGTGTGTATAATGGATCTATAGAACATATGAGAGATCACTGTGTATAATGGATCTATAGAATATATGAGAGATCACTGTGTATAATGGATCTATAGAATATATAAGAGATCACTGTGTGTATAATGGATATATAGAATATATGAGAGATCACTGTGTATAATGAATCTATAGAATATATGAGAGATCACTCTGTGTATAATGGATCTATAGAATATATGAGAGATCACTCTGTGTATAATGGATCTATAGAATATATGAGAGATCACTGTGTATAATGGATCTATAGAATACTGTAAACAAGGTTCACTTTTTGAATTGAATTATTAAACTAAATAACCTTTTTAATGATTTTCTCTGTTATGCAGAGTCTCCTGTATGTCGTAGAGTCTCCTGTATGTCGCAGAGTCTCCTGTATGTCGCAGAGTCTCCTGTATGTCGCAGAGTCTCCTGTATGTCGCAGAGTCTCCTGTATGTCGCAGAGTCTCCTGTATGTCACAGTGTGGCCTGTACTGATGGTATCAATGTTAGTATTATTAATGATTATTATAATTTTTTTAAAACATGTTTCATATGAGATTAATATTTATAAACTACGATAAGTAATTATATATCCTTTTTTGTAATTATTTGACTGTTTTTATGAATGAAGCATTTGTGCAATAGATATTTTGGATATATCTGAGCCAATAAAAGCCATAGGAGTTTGATTTTGCAGGTCCAGTGATAAATTTGGCATGAAGCTAATTAACATACCTAACCACGCCCACAAGGATGTCCTTTAATTTGAAAAAAAGTTGATAACCTTGGCGCAAAACAGGACGTCTGCCAGAATCCGCCACTTTTCTGTAACAGAAAAATAGCAAACCAGTCATTACTACATAAACAGGGAGAAATTACCTGGAAAAGAAGCAGCAGAGATTTATCAGAAGTGGAGAATAGGAGGAGTTGTCCAGAGCAATCAATGAGATGTGAATGATGGGAGTAACAGAATGCTCCGGCTGTAATCAGATTCATCTCTTCACTGTCCCTATTAACTGATCTGAA
This sequence comes from Bufotes viridis, assembly GCA_033119425.1. Taxonomy (NCBI): domain Eukaryota; kingdom Metazoa; phylum Chordata; class Amphibia; order Anura; family Bufonidae; genus Bufotes; species Bufotes viridis. Next base: position 158,253,794 of record CM065595.1, read on the forward strand.
CCGTTGCACATGGCGGGAGGATTATCCTGCGCAGCGCTGTGACCCACTTACCTTGTCTGAAGATCAAGTGTTTATTACCAGGATGTACTTTCCTAATTTCACTGCCGGGAACCGCATCCTCGGTGACAACCTCCGCCACAAATAACGCGGCGTCCGAAAATAGGTGACAAAATGTCCAGCTGTATATCAGGGTGTATCATACATACATGTGCTGTATATCAGGGTGTATCATACATACATGTGCTGTATATCAGGGTGTATCATACATACATGTGCTGTATATCAGTGTGTATCATACATACATGTGCTGTATATCAGTGTGTATCATACATACATGTTCTGTAGATCAGTGTCCATCATACATACATGTTCTGTAGATCAGTGTGTATCATACATACATGTTCTGTAGATCAGTGTCCATCATACATACATGTACTGTAGATCAATGTGTATCATACATACATGTACTGTAGATCAGTGTCCATCATACATACATGTTCTGTAGATCAGTGTGTATCATACATACATGTTTTGTAGATCAGTGTGTATCATACATACATGTACTGTAGATCAGTGTGTATCATACATACATGTACTGTATATCAGGGTGTATCATACATACATGTGCTGTATATCAGTGTGTATCATACATACATGTACTGTAGATCAGTGTCCATCATACATACATGTACTGTAGATCAGTGTGTATCATACATACATGTACTGTAGATCAGTGTGTATCATACATACATGTGCTGTATATCAGGGTGTATCATACATACATGTACTGTAGATCAGTGTGCATCATACATACATGTACTGTAGATCAGTGTGTATCATACATACATGTTCTGTAGATCAGTGTCCATCATACATACATGTACTGTAGATCAGTGTGTATCATACATACATGTACTGTAGATCAGTGTGTATCATACATACATGTGCTGTAGATCAGTGTGTATCATACATACATGTTCTGTAGATCAGTGTCCATCATACATACATGTACTGTAGATCAGTGTCCATCATACATACATGTACTGTAGATCAGTGTTTATCATACATACATGTACTGTATATCAGTGTTTATCATACATACATGTGCAGTAGATTAGTGTCCATCATACATACATGTACTCTATATCAGTGTCCATCATACATATATGTACTCTATATCAGTGTCCATCATACATACATGTACTATAGATTAGTGTCCATCATACATACATGTACTGAAGATCAGGGTGTATCATACATACATGTACTGTAGATCAATGTGTATCATACATACATGTACTGTAGAATCAGTGTGTATCATACATACATGTACTGTAGATCAGTGTCCATCATACATACATGTACTGTAGATCAGTGTCCATCATACATACATGTACTGTAGATCAGTGTCCATCATACATACATATACTGTATATCATTGTCCATCATACATACATACATACATGTACTGTAGATCAGTGTGTATCATACATACATACATGTACTGTAGATCAGTGTGTATCATACATACATGTACTGTAGATCAGTGTCCATCATACATACACGTTCTGTATATCAGTGTCCATCATACATACATGTACTGTATATCATTGTCCATCATACATACATACATGTACTGTAGATCAGTGTGTATCATACATACATGTACTGTAGATCAGTGTGTATCATACATACATGTTCTGTAGATCAGTGTCCATCATACATACATGTACTGTAGATCAGTGTCCATCATACATACATGTACTGTAGATCAGTGTCCATCATACATACATGTACTGTAGATCAGTGTCCATCATACATACATGTACTGTATATCAGTGTGTATCATACATACATGTACTGTAGATCAGGGTGTATCATACATACATGTACTGTCTATCAGTGTGTATCATACATACATGTAGTGTAGATCAGTGTCCATCATACATACATGTACTCTAGATCAGTGTCCATCATACATACATGTGCTGTAAATCAGTGTCCATCATACATACATACATGTACTGTATATCAGTGTGTATCATACATACATGTACTGTATATCAGTGTCCATCATACATACATGTACTGTATATCAGTGTCCATCATACATACATGTACTGTATATCAGTGTGTATCATACATACATGTACTGTAGATCAGTGTCCATCATACATACATGTACTGTATATCAGTGTCCATCATACATACATGTACTGTAGATCAGTGTCCATCATACATACACGTTCTGTATATCAGTGTGTATCATACATACATGTTCTGTAGATCAGTGTCCATCATACATACATGTACTGTAGATCAGTGTCCATCATACATACATGTACTGTAGATCAGTGTCCATCATACATACATGTACTGTAGATCAGTGTCCATCATACATACATGTACTGTAGATCAGTGTGTATCATACATACATGTACTGTATATCAGTGTGTATCATACATACATGTACTGTAGATCAATGTGTATCATACATACATGTACTGTAGATCAGTGTGTATCATACATACATGTACTGTAGATCAGTGTGTATCATACATACATGTACTGTAGATCAGTGTCCATTATACATACATGTACTGTAGATCAATGTGTATCATACATACATGTACTGTAGATCAGTTGCAGGCAGGAAGCTCACAGTAGCCAATCAGATGACTGCTTTTATTTTGTTAGCTGTGATCTTATTGGTTGTTCTGTCTGCACTGGGTTCTGCTCCTGGTAACCAATCAGATCCCGGCAGGGTAAGGACAGGAGGAGTCTGGTTGCTATGGGATACGGGAGGCTTCACCTTCCCGCTGCCTGTAAAGGCAGATTTAGGGGATCTAAGGGAGGAACTTAAAGGGATCTTCTAGAAAACGTCCGAAACTTCACCAGCCTACGGTATGCTTCGATTTCACAGCATTTGAAATATCTCTGTGTGCTGTCAGCAAGTCAGGAAGAACTGCAGAGGCGGGGCTTCACTGACGGGGGGGAGGGGGCGGATGTGATGGAGAGTTTCAGGGCGGAGCTAAGTGTGTGATTGACAGTTATGGGGAGGAGCTAAACGTGTTTTCAGCGACATAAGAGCCTGGCCAGCCTATCGTTAGGAAGGGGGCAGAGCTAGAATTATCGTTATTGAGGTGAAAAGGGAGGAGCTGAGCTGGCAGTTGTTTAGGGAGGGAGGAGCCAGAGTAACGTTGAGATGAGGGAGATGTGAGGTAAAGTGAAAGGAGAGGGACATGAGGTGACGGGCAGCGCCTGAACATGGCGCCTTCAGGTGGACACCTCAGAGAAAACACCGGGGCACCATTCCCTGAGGTAGAGCTGGTGTCAGTGTCTGCTCGGTATAACACATGGGGGACCCCGTCTGTCTCACCCGTGATGGTCAGGAAATAACTAACAGGAGAAGGTCAGATTCTAAAGAGGAACCCCAGCAGTGAGGAGAGGAGAAGACCTCGGACTGAACCCCGAGGAACCCCAGCAGTGAGGAGAGGAGAAGACCTCGGACTGAACCCCGAGGAACCCCAGCAGTGAGGAGAGGAGAAGACCTCGGACTGAACCCCGAGGAACCCCAGCAGTGAGGAGAGGAGAAGACCTCGGACTGAACCCCGAGGAACCCCAGCAGTGAGGAGAGGAGAAGACCTCGGACTGAACCCCGAGGAACCCCAGCAGTGAGGAGAGGAGAAGACCTCGGACTGAACCCCGAGGAACCCCAGCAGTGAGGAGAGGAGAAGACCTCGGACTGAACCCCGAGGAACCCCAGCAGTGAGGAGAGGAGAAGACCTCGGACTGAACCCCGAGGAACCCCAGCAGTGAGGAGAGGAGAAGACCTCGGACTTAACCCCGAGGAACCCTAGCAGTGAGGACAGGAGAAGACCTCGGACTGTACCCCGAGGAACCCCAGCAGTGAGGAAAGGAGAAGACCTCGGACTGAACCCCAAGGAACTGCAGCAGTGAGGAGAGGAGAAGACCTCGGACTGAACCCCGAGGAACCCCAGCAGTGAGGAGAGGAGAAGACCTCACACTGAACCCCGAGGAACCCCAGCAGTGAGGAGAGGAGAAGACCTCGGACTGAACCCCGAGGAACCCCAGCAGTGAGGAGAGGAGAAGACCTCGGACTGAACCCCGAGGAACCCCAGCAGTGAGGAGAGGAGAAGACCTCGGACTGAACCCCGAGGAACCCCAGCAGTGAGGAGAGAAGACCTTGGACTGAACCCCGAGGAACCCCAGCAGTGAGGAGAGGAGAAGACCTCGGACTGAACCCCGAGGAACCCCAGCAGTGAGGAGAGAAGAAGACCTCGGACTGAACCCCGAGGAACCCCAGCAGTGAGGAGCAGACAGCGTCGGTGGCATCAGACGACATTGTATGTATGTGCATGCCGCTCCCCTCACTGACCACCATCTCAAGTTGCAAATTGCTGCCATCTTGATACGGCATGCCCGCTAGGCTCTCAGCATACGTCTGCCATATAGGCTAGCTAATCTCCTGACGTATACCTCATCCGATGGAGGCAGAGAGGGCACACCTTTTGGCCACCGGCAAGTTGGTATGTGTTAGTACACTTTTTTTTTGCCGTATGGAATCGTGTAGCCTGCGGTACATGGTTAAATAGCTGATCTGTGCCGTGTGGGACCCTATGAGCGACATACCCTACTGCCTGCCTGTACAGTGTCACAGCCTCCCATTGTATTCCTCCAACATAGGCACAAACATGGTGTGAACAGGGCCCAAGACATGCTGAAAAGTGTGACTGATGGGGATCTGACCAATGGGAACCCACCGATCCCAAGCTCATGAGGGACCCTGTTTTCCATGGACAGCTGGCCCTGATCGGCATTTCTATTTCAATTAACCGCTTCAGCCCCCCTAGCTTAAACACCCTTAATGACCAGGCCACTTTTTACAATTCTGCACTACACTACTTTCACCGTTTATTGCTCCGTCATGCAACTTACCACCCAAATGAATTTTACCTCCTTTTCTTCTCACTAATAGAGCTTTCATTTGGTGATATTTCATTGCTGCTGACATTTTTACTTTTTTTGCTATTAATCAAAAATGACCGAAATTTTTGCAAAAAAATGACATTTTTCACTTTCTGTTGTAAATTTTTTTTAAAAAAACTACATTTCTATATAAATTTTTCTCTAAATTTATTGTTCTACATGTCTTTGATAAAAAAATCCAATAAGTGTATATTTATTGGTTTGGGTAAAAGTTATAGCGTTTACAAACTATGGTGCAAAAAAGTGAATTTCGGCATTTTGAAGCAGCTCTGACTTTCTGAGCGCCTGTCATGTTTCTTCAGGTGCTAGAATGTCAGGAAAGTATAAATACCCCCAAATCACACCATTTTAGATAGAAGACACCCCAAAGTATTCACGGAGGGGCTTGGTGAGTTCATGTATCATTTCATTTTTTTCACAAGTTAGCGGAAAATGACACTTTCTGAGAAAAAAAAAAAAAAAAAAGTTTCAATTTCTGATAACTTCTGGCAAAAAAAAAAAAATCTCAGACGGACTCACTATGCCCCTCAGTGAATACCTTGGGGTGTCTACTTTCCGAAATGGGGTCATTTGTGGGGTGTGTTTACTGTTCTGGCATTTTGGGCGGGGCTAAATTGTGAGCCGCCATGTAAAACCTAAAGGTACTCATTGGAATTTGGGCCCTTTGCGCACCCAGGCTGCAAAAAGTGTCACTCATGTGGTATCGCCGTACTCAGGAGAAGTAGGGCAATGTGTTTTAGGGTGTATTTTTACATACACCCATGTTGGAATGAGAGAAATATCTCTGTAAATTGTCAACTTTGTATAAAATTTTTTAAAAGTTGTCGTTTACAGAGATATTTTTCACACAAAGTATGGTATATATAAAAATACACCCCAAAACCTGCCCTACTTCTCCTGAGTGCGGCGACTACATGTGCCACTTTTGCAGCTTAGATGCAAAGGCCCTAAAGCAATGATTACCTTTAAGATTTCTGAGGGCATTTTACGCATTTGGATTCCAGACTTCTTCTCACGCTTTAGGGCCCCCTAAAATGCCAGGGCAGTAAAAATACCCCACATGTGACCCCATTTTGGAAAGAAGACACCCCAAGGTATTCTGTGAGGGGTATGGTGAGTTCATGTAAAATTTTATTTTTGTCACAAGTTAGTGGAATATGAGACTTTGTAAAAAAAAAAAAAAAAAAAAAAAAACAATTTCCGCTGACTTGTGCCAAAAAATAAAAATTCTGTGGACTCACCATGCCCCTCACAGAATACCTAGGAGTGTCTTCTTTCCAAAATGGGGTCACATGTGGGGTATTTATACTCACCTGGCATTTTAGGGGCCCCTAAAGTGTGAGAATCCAAATGCGTAAAAATGTCCTGTGAAATCCTAAAGGTACTCATTGGTTTTAGGGCCCCTTGCGCACCCAGGCTGCAAAAAGTGGCACTCATGTGGTATCGCCGTACTCAGGAGAAGTAGGGCAATGTGGTTTGGGGTGTATTTTTACATATACCCATGCTGCGTGTGAGAAATATCGCTGTAAGCGACAACTTTTTAAATTTTTTTATTCAAAGTTGTCAATTTACAGAGATATTTCTCTCACCCAATATGGGTATATGTAAAATACACCCCAAGCACATTGCCCTACTCTCCTGATCTGCCTGACTACCACATGTGTACTTTTTGCAGCAAATGCAAAGGGGCCTAATTCCAATGAGTACCTTTAGGAGGAGCATTTTTACGCATTTTTCTTCTCACGCTTTAGGGGTCCCTAAAATGCCAGGACAGTATAAATACCCCACATGTGACCCCATTTTGGAAAGAAGACACCCCAAGGTATTCCATGAGGGGCATGGCGAGTTCATAGAAGATTTTTTTGGCACAAGTTAGTGGAAATTGATTTTTATTGTTTTTCTCACAAAGTCTCCGTTTCCGCTAACTTTTGACAAAAGTTTAATTTTCATGGACTCATTATGCCCCTCAGCGAATACCTTAGGGTGTCTTCTTTCCAAAATGGGGTCACATGTGGGGTATTTATACGGCCCTGGCATTTTAGGGGCCCTAAAGCGTGAGAAGAAAAATGCGTAAAAATGCCCTCCTAAAAGGTACTCGTTGGAATTTGGGCCCCTTTGCGCATCTTGGCTGCAAAAAGTGTCACTCATGTGGTATCGCCGTACTCAGGAGAAGTAGGGCAATGTGTTTTGGGGTGTATTTTTACATATACCCATGCTGGAGTAAGAGAAATATCTCTGTAAATTGACAACTTTGAATAAAATTTTTAAAAAGTTGTCGTTTACAGCTGATATTTCTCACACCCAACATGGGTATATATAAAATACACCCCAAAGCTGTGCCCTACTTCTCCTGATGCGATACTACATGATGTTACTTTGCAGCCAAATCACAAAGCCCTAAAACCAATGAGTACCTTTAGAATTTCACAGGGCATTTTTACGCATTTGGATTCTCACGCTTTAGGACCGCTAAAATGCCAGGGCAGTATAAATACCCCACAAGTGACCCCATTGTGGATAGAAGACACCCCAAGGTATTCTGTGAGGGGTATGGTGAGTTCACAGAAAAAAAATTTGGAACAAGTTAGCGGAAATTGTTTTTTTTTGTTTTTTACAGTCTCATATTCCACTAACTTGTGACAAAAATAATATTTTCCATGAACTCACCATACCCCTCACGGAATACCTTGGGGTGTCTTCTTTCTAAAATGGGGTCACATGTGAGGTTTTGTACTGCCCTGGCATTTTAGGGTCTTCACAATCATTACACGTATGGCCAGCATTAGGAGTTTCTGCGATTCTCCGTATATTGAGCAGACGGGTAATGAGATTTTTCCGTTCAGCCTCTGCGCTGAAAAAAAAAAAATGAAGCGGCACAGATTTTTCATTCGCATCGATCAATGTGGATGAAAAAATCTCTGCCAAATCAGTGACTGCGGTGCGGTGGGCTGGGCGCTAGCTACCTAACAAGTAGCTAGCTAACTGGCGGTAAAGGGGCCCTTATGCCCCATTCACACGTCAGAAATTCTGTTTGCGGAGCGGAATTGCGGACCCATTCATTTCTATGGGGACAGACTTTGTCCCGCTCGGATCGGAATTACGGATCTGCGCTTCCGAGTCTGCACTTCCGTTCTGCAAAAATATAGAACATGTCCTATTCTTGTCCGCAGCTGCGGACAAAAAAGCATTTTCTATATAGTTCTGGCAATGTGCGGATCTGCAAAATGCGGAAAGCACATTGCCGGTGTCCGTGTTTTGAGGATCCGCGGATCGGATCCGCGGATCGGATCCGCGGATCGGATCAGCGGATCCGTGAATCACGGATCCGCAAAACACATATGGACGTCTGAATGGAGCCTTACAAGGGGTGTGATCAATGACAGGGGGTGATCAGGGGGTCTAGATGGGGTGATCAAGGGGTTAATAGGTGAGGGGGTGGGGGGGTTAGTGTAGTGTTTGGTGCAACTTTACTGTGTTACCTGGTCCTCTGGTGGTCGATCCCAGTAAATGGGACCACCAGAGGACCAGGTAGCAGCTATATCAGGCGCTGTTCATAAAACAGCGTCTGATATAACAGTTTGATGCGATTTTATTCGCATCTACAGCCTGCCAGCGATGATCCATCGCTGGCAGGCTGCTAGCAGGCTGCTGTGCCGCGCTTCCCTGTGAGCGCGCGCGCCTGCAGCGCGTTCACAGGAAATCTCGGCTCTCACGAGATGACGCGCCGACGCGTCAACTCAGAGCTACAGGGCCGCCCGCAGGACGCATCCCTGCGTTAGGCGGTCCTGTAGCGGTTAATAGGTATCGAAAATAGTGGGCAGGGGCGGATTGGGAACTAAACGTGGCCCTGAAAAAAAACATAAAAGGGTTGTAGGTAGGTGGGCCAACATAATTAGGCAGGGCGGCAATACGATAGTCAATACCATAGAGCAGAGCAATATACCGCCCCTGCTGAACCAAATATAACAGCGCAGCACAAAATACTGCCACCTGTGCCACAGTACTGAACCGTACTGCTGCCCTGAAGGTGTCAGGTACCTGCTGGCCAGGTGTGTAGGAGAGGATCAGATCAGTATGTGCCCGGGCATCCCCCTGTAGAGTCTATGGCCAGTCTGCCCCTGGCAGGGTCATTGTACTGCGGAGAACAAACTGGAACCGTCCCTTCTGATCATGCAAAAATGAATTAAGGGAAATCCACTTAAAGGCCTTATGCACATGACTACTGCTTAGCCCAGGTTCCACGTGGTACCGAGGCATATTAAAACCCACATAGAAATCCGTGGACTCTGCTGTACCGCCATATGCCTCCAATTCCATTTCTCAGAGATCCCTATGGACAGTGGCAGATGAAGTAGGCCATAGGCCCTGGACTGTACGAAAAGCTTAGGCCTCCAGTCCCCGACTGCCGCCATAAATGCGGACCCCAGACTCGATCCTTAAAATGAATGTAGACAAATATGGACCCCATAAATAAATGCGTGGCCTGTGGCAGTCGCCGTGAGTGAAGAGTACTGCAAGTACCGGGAGATGCGAGTATAATTCAGAGATCGGATGATAGGTGGGCGCTTTGGGCGGCCGTGGTTTACAGCAGTGGTCCCCAACCAGTAGCTTGGGAGCCACATGTGGCTCGTGGCCCCCTGCTGTGTGGCTGGCCATGGCAGTCCTGACCACATGTACTGGTAATTGACGCCAGCTTGGGTGATAATACCTGTGTCAGGCGCTGAAATATTCCTCAGCAAATGTCCGCGATTTCATGTTTCTTGTTTCTCCACATTCAGATCTTCTCTCCGCTATTTTTCAGTTGCCTTTTGCTCCCGACTTTCACTGAATGTGAAATGTTGGGGCCCCCAGGTCTACGGGGACGTTTGGACCCCAAACCATCCATATTATAATCAGCCACGGAGTAGAGAATCCAAGAAGTAGTGGAGGACACCTCTGTAATGTGGGGCTATGGAGGTGCCATATGGCGGCACATGGAGCGCCTACAGCCCTGGATTCACCCTTCTCTGCCACCCTCATGCAGCTGCAGTGATACTCCACCCCGGACGTACCTCACATTCTCCGAAACTACAACAGTTTATGAGGGACTAACAGACTCCCCCAATATCTGGAAGGTTCCCGTCCATGTGCATCACGGCTGCAGCAGACAGGTGGCGCTCTCAGCTCATCTCTGCCTCCGTCTCCGCAGAGATCACCCGGCTCCATCTATTATTATAACAGGACTTCAGGCTGATGACTGTAATAACCATTAATACCATGCGTCTTCTGAGTACACCCTACGTTTTAGCCAAATATAATATTATTTGTTTCAGTTTGTGTCACATGCAAAAAAAAAGTTATTAAAATCATGAATTGTTGATACTAGAAAAATAATCTGATTATAAGATATAATGTGCCACAGGGGGAGACGATCCGCATCCCTGCTGAACGACTGGAGGACAGACAGACGGATAGATAGGCGGATTGGCCATAGACCTTCTAGGGAATTTTCCCTCTGGGCTGATGCTCAGGGGGCACCCCAGCCGCTGAGGTAATGAGCGCTCAGCGGTAATTAATGCTCATGTACCCGGCCAGCTACCGCACATGGCCCCCAGAATTCTGCAGCCACATCTCACCGCGCCATGTCCGAATCAGGGACAACTGCAGGACGGAATATGGCAGCTACTGAGGACCACCGCAGAGGGACCGCCTACGGGGCAGTATATTGTGCTGCACTGGGACCGCGCCTACTTGTGTTACCTCACCTTCTAGCAATTTGGACCCACCTACAACATGGAGACACTTTTAGGTTTTTTTTCCAGGGCCGCTTTAAGTTCCCAGTCCTCCATTATAGATGTGAATATGCCCAATAAAGGAAGAAGTGCTTTACTTTTCCTGTATTGACTAATATCCTCAGTGATGCTGGGGTGGGGGTCCTGTATGTACCTATATCCTCAGTGATGCTGGGGTGGGGGTCCTGTATGTACTAATATCCTCAGTGATGCTGGGGTGGGGGTCCTGTGTGTACTAGTATCCTCAGTGATGCTGGGGTGGGGGTCCTGTATGTACCTATATCCTCAGTGATGCTGGGGGTGGGGTCCTGTATGTACTAGTATCCTCAGTGATGCTGGGGTGGGGGTCCTGTATGTACTAGTATCCTCAGTGATGCTGGGGTGGGGGTCCTGTATGTACTAGTATCCTCAGTGATGCTGGGGTGGGGTCCTGTATGTACCTATATCCTCAGTGATGCTGGGGTGGGGGTCCTGTATGTACTAGTATCCTCAGTGATGCTGGGGTGGGGGTCCTGTATGTACCTATATCCTCAGTGATGCTGGGGTGGGGCTAGTATCTCAGTGATGCTGGGGTGGGGGTCCTGTATGTACCTAGTATCCTCAGTGATGCTGGGGTGGGGGTCCTGTATGTACCTATATCCTCAGTGATGCTGGGGTGGGGGTCCTGTATGTACCTATATCCTCAGTGATGCTGGGGTGGGGGTCCTGTATGTACTAGTATCCTCAGTGATGCTGGGGTGGGGGTCCTGTATGTACTAGTATCTTCAGTGATGCTGGGGTGGGGGTCCTGTGTGTACTAGTATCCTCAGTGATGCTGGGGTGGGGGTCCTGTGTGTACTAGTATCCTCAGTTATCCTGGGGTGGGGGTCCTGTATGTACCTATATCCTCAGTGATGCTGGGGTGGGGGTCCTGTATGTACTAGTATCCTCAGTGATGCTGGGGTGGGGGTCCTGTATGTACCTATATCCTCAGTGATGCTGGGGTGGGGGTCCTGTGTGTACTAGTATCCTCAGTGATGCTGGGGTGGGGGTCCTGTATGTACTAGTATCCTCAGTGATGCTGGGGTGGGGGTCCTGTATGTACCTATATCCTCAGTGATGCTGGGGTGGGGTCCTGTATGTACCTAGTATCCTCAGTGATGCTGGGGTGGGGGTCCTGTATGTACCTATATCCTCAGTGATGCTGGGGTGGGGGTCCTGTATGTACTAGTATCCTCAGTGATGCTGGGGTGGGGGTCCTGTATGTACTAGTATCCTCAGTGATGCTGGGGTGGGGGTCCTGTATGTACCTATATCCTCAGTGATGCTGGGGTGGGGGTCCTGTATGTACCTATATCCTCAGTGAATCTGGGGTGGGGTCCTGTATGTAGCTATATCCTCAGTGATGCTGGGGTGGGGGTCCTGTATGTACCTATATCCTCAGTGATGCTGGGGTGGGGGTCCTGTATGTACCTATATCCTCAGTGATGCTGGGGTGGGGGTCCTGTATGTACCTATATCCTCAGTGATGCTGGGGTGGGGGTCCTGTATGTACCTATATCCTCAGTGATGCTGGGGTGGGGTCCTGTATGTACCTATATCCTCAGTGATGCTGGGGTGGGGGTCCTGTATGTACCTATATCCTCAGTGATGCTGGGGTGGGGGTCCTGTATGTACCTATATCCTCAGTGATGCTGGGGTGGGGTCCTGTATGTACCTATATCCTCAGTGATGCTGGGGTGGGGGTCCTGTATGTACCTATATCCTCAGTGATGCTGGGGTGGGGGTCCTGTATGTACCTATATCCTCAGTGATGCTGGGGGTGGGGGTCCTGTATGTACCTATATCCTCAGTGATGCTGGGGTGGGGGTCCTGTATGTACCTATATCCTCAGTGAATGCTGGGGTGGGGGTCCTGTATGTAGCTATATCCTCAGTGATGCTGGGGTGGGGGTCCTGTATGTACCTATATCCTCAGTGATGCTGGGGTGGGGGTCCTGTATGTACCTATATCCTCAGTGATGCTGGGGTGGGGGTCCTGTATGTACCTATATCCTCAGTGATGCTGGGGTGGGGGTCCTGTATGTACCTATATCCTCAGTGATGCTGGGGTGGGGGTCCTGTATGTACCTATATCCTCAGTGATGCTGGGGTGGGGGTCCTGTATGTACCTATATCCTCAGTGAATCTGGGGTGGGGTCCTGTATGTAGCTATATCCTCAGTGATGCTGGGGTGGGGGTCCTGTATGTACCTATATCCTCAGTGATGCTGGGGTGGGGGTCCTGTATGTACCTATATCCTCAGTGATGCTGGGGTGGGGGTCCTGTATGTACCTATATCCTCAGTGATGCTGGGGTGGGGTCCTGTATGTACCTATATCCTCAGTGATGCTGGGGTGGGGTCCTGTATGTACCTATATCCTCAGTGATGCTGGGGTGGGGGTCCTGTATGTACCTATATCCTCAGTGATGCTGGGGTGGGGGTCCTGTATGTACCTATATCCTCAGTGATGCTGGGGTGGGGGGTCCTGTATGTACCTATATCCTCAGTGATGCTGGGGTGGGGGTCCTGTATGTACCTATATCCTCAGTGATGCTGGGGTGGGGGTCCTGTATGTACCTATATCCTCAGTGATGCTGGGGTGGGGGTCCTGTATGTACCTATATCCTCAGTGATGCTGGGGTGGGGGTCCTGTATGTACCTATATCCTCAGTGATGCTGGGGTGGGGGTCCTGTATGTACCTATATCCTCAGTGATGCTGGGGTGGGGGTCCTGTATGTATTAGTATCCTCAGTGATGCTGGGGTGGGGGTCCTGTATGTACTAATATTCTCAGTGATGCTCGGGTGGGGGTCCTGTGTGTACTAGTATCCTCAGTGATGCTGGGGTGGGGGTCCTGTATGTACCTATATCCTCAGTGATCCTTGGGTGGGGGTCCTGTATGTACTAATATCCTCAGTGATGCTGGGGTGGGGGTCCTGTATGTACCTATATCCTCAGTGATGCTGGGGTGGGGGTCCTGTATGTACCTATATCCTCAGTGATGCTGGGGTGGGGGTCCTGTATGTACCTATATCATTAGTGATCCTGTGGTGGGGGTCCTGTATGTACCTATATCCTCAGTGATGCTGGGGTGGGGGTCCTGTATGTACTAGTATCCTCAGTGATGCTGGGGTGGGGGTCCTGTATGTACTAGTATCCTCAGTGATGCTGGGGTGGGGGTCCTGTATGTACCTAGTATCCTCAGTGATGCTGGGGTGGGGGTCCTGTATGTACTAGTATCCTCAGTGATGCTGGGGTGGGGGTCCTGTATGTACCTAGTATCCTCAGTGATGCTGGGGTGGGGGTCCTGTATGTACCTATATCCTCAGTGATGCTGGGGTGGGGGTCCTGTATGTACCTAGTATCCTCAGTGATGCTGGGGTGGGGGTCCTGTATGTACCTATATCCTCAGTGATGCTGGGGTGGGGGTCCTGTATGTACTAGTATCCTCAGTGATGCTGGGGTGGGGGTCCTGTATGTACCTATATCCTCAGTGATGCTGGGGTGGGGGTCCTGTATGTACCTATATCCTCAGTGATGCTGGGGTGGGGGTCCTGTATGTACCTAGTATCCTCAGTGATGCTGGGGTGGGGGTCCTGTATGTACCTATATCCTCAGTGATGCTGGGGTGGGGGTCCTGTATGTACCTATATCCTCAGTGATGCTGGGGTGGGGGTCCTGTATGTACCTATATCCTCAGTGATGCTGGGGTGGGGGTCCTGTATGTACCTATATCCTCAGTGATGCTGGGGTGGGGGTCCTGTATGTACCTATATCCTCAGTGATGCTGGGGTGGGGGTCCTGTATGTACCTATATCCTCAGTGATGCTGGGGTGGGGGTCCTGTATGTACCTAGTATCCTCAGTGATGCTGGGGTGGGGGTCCTGTATGTACCTATATCCTCAGTGATGCTGGGGTGGGGGTCCTGTATGTACCTATATCCTCAGTGATGCTGGGGTGGGGGTCCTGTATGTACCTATATCCTCAGTGATGCTGGGGTGGGGGTCCTGTATGTACCTATATCCTCAGTGATGCTGGGGTGGGGGTCCTGTATGTACCTATATCCTCAGTGATGCTGGGGTGGGGGTCCTGTATGTACCTATATCCTCAGTGATGCTGGGGTGGGGGTCCTGTATGTACCTATATCCTCAGTGATGCTGGGGTGGGGGTCCTGTATGTACCTATATCCTCAGTGATGCTGGGGTGGGGGTCCTGTATGTACCTATATCCTCAGTGATGCTGGGGTGGGGGTCCTGTATGTACCTATATCCTCAGTGATGCTGGGGTGGGGGTCCTGTATGTACCTATATCCTCAGTGATGCTGGGGTGGGGGTCCTGTATGTACCTATATCCTCAGTGATGCTGGGGTGGGGGTCCTGTATGTACCTATATCCTCAGTGATGCTGGGGTGGGGGTCCTGTATGTACCTATATCCTCAGTGATGCTGGGGTGGGGGTCCTGTATGTACCTATATCCTCAGTGATGCTGGGGTGGGGGTCCTGTATGTACCTATATCCTCAGTGATGCTGGGGTGGGGGTCCTGTATGTACCTATATCCTCAGTGATGCTGGGGTGGGGGTCCTGTATGTACCTATATCCTCAGTGATGCTGGGGTGGGGGTCCTGTATGTACCTATATCCTCAGTGATGCTGGGGTGGGGGTCCTGTATGTACCTATATCCTCAGTGATGCTGGGGTGGGGGTCCTGTATGTACCTATATCCTCAGTGATGCTGGGGTGGGGGTCCTGTATGTACCTATATCCTCAGTGATGCTGGGGTGGGGGTCCTGTATGTACCTATATCCTCAGTGATGCTGGGGTGGGGGTCCTGTATGTACTATATCCTCAGTGATGCTGGGGTGGGGGTCCTGTATGTACCTAGTATCCTCAGTGATGCTGGGGTGGGGGTCCTGTATGTACCTATATCCTCAGTGATGCTGGGGTGGGGGTCCTGTATGTACCTATATCCTCAGTGATGCTGGGGTGGGGGTCCTGTATGTACCTATATCCTCAGTGATGCTGGGGTGGGGGTCCTGTATGTACCTATATCCTCAGTGATGCTGGGGTGGGGGTCCTGTATGTACCTATATCCTCAGTGATGCTGGGGTGGGGGTCCTGTATGTACCTATATCCTCAGTGATGCTGGGGTGGGGGTCCTGTATGTACCTATATCCTCAGTGATGCTGGGGTGGGGGTCCTGTATGTACCTATATCCTCAGTGATGCTGGGGTGGGGGTCCTGTATGTACCTATATCCTCAGTGATGCTGGGGTGGGGGTCCTGTATGTACCTATATCCTCAGTGATGCTGGGGTGGGGGTCCTGTATGTACCTATATCCTCAGTGATGCTGGGGTGGGGGTCCTGTATGTACCTATATCCTCAGTGATGCTGGGGTGGGGGTCCTGTATGTACCTATATCCTCAGTGATGCTGGGGTGGGGGTCCTGTATGTACCTATATCCTCAGTGATGCTGGGGTGGGGGTCCTGTATGTACCTATATCCTCAGTGATGCTGGGGTGGGGGTCCTGTATGTACCTATATCCTCAGTGATGCTGGGGTGGGGGTCCTGTATGTACCTATATCCTCAGTGATGCTGGGGTGGGGGTCCTGTATGTACCTATATCCTCAGTGATGCTGGGGTGGGGGTCCTGTATGTACCTATATCCTCAGTGATGCTGGGGTGGGGGTCCTGTATGTACCTATATCCTCAGTGATGCTGGGGTGGGGGTCCTGTATGTACCTATATCCTCAGTGATGCTGGGGTGGGGGTCCTGTATGTACCTATATCCTCAGTGATGCTGGGGTGGGGGTCCTGTATGTACCTATATCCTCAGTGATGCTGGGGTGGGGGTCCTGTATGTACCTATATCCTCAGTGATGCTGGGGTGGGGGTCCTGTATGTACCTATATCCTCAGTGATGCTGGGGTGGGGGTCCTGTATGTACCTATATCCTCAGTGATGCTGGGGTGGGGGTCCTGTATGTACCTATATCCTCAGTGATGCTGGGGTGGGGGTCCTGTATGTACCTATATCCTCAGTGATGCTGGGGTGGGGGTCCTGTATGTACCTATATCCTCAGTGATGCTGGGGTGGGGGTCCTGTATGTACCTATATCCTCAGTGATGCTGGGGTGGGGGTCCTGTATGTACCTATATCCTCAGTGATGCTGGGGTGGGGTCCTGTATGTACCTATATCCTCAGTGATGCTGGGGTGGGGGTCCTGTATGTACCTATATCCTCAGTGATGCTGGGGTGGGGGTCCTGTATGTACCTATATCCTCAGTGATGCTGGGGGGGGGGGTCCTGTATGTACTAATATCCTCAGTGATGCTGGGGTGGGGGTCCTGTATGTACCTATATCCTCAGTGATGCTGGGGGGGGTGGGGGTCCTGTATGCACCTATATCCTCAGTGATGCTGGGGTGGGGGTCCTGTATGTACCTATATCCTCAGTGATGCAGGGGTGGGGGTCCTGTATGTACCTATATCCTCAGTGATGCTGGGGTGGGGGTCAGTGATGCTGGGGTGGGGGTCAGTGATGCTGGGGTGGGGTCCTGTGTGTGGGGGGATTGGGGTGCTGTTACTCTGCTTCTGCTCAGTAATTGGGGTGAGGGTGGGGTATAATGCCCTGTGTGTGGTGCCCCCTCCCCCCAGGAATGCTACGCCCCCATTGGTTGAGCTGAGTGTTTGCAAACAGCCTGTGGCAGAGTGCAGAGCGCCGAGCGCCGTGTCAGCTTCTCACGGATAAATAGGAAGCGCCGAGTGACGAGTAGGAAGCCGGGACCGGGGCAGTGACAGGCAGCGCGGCGGGGACAGCACGCCGGGGTCCGCGCCACACGTGGAGGGTCCGGAGAGCCCACGAGGGGCACCGAGGAGTTCTGCAAGGGGGAGCCCAAGAGTTAGATCTGGGGCCGAGGGGACCCCTAGATCCCGGGCTGACTGGAGGACACTTGTGGATAAAGCACAGGAGCTTGGGGTCTCTGCTGCCTGTAACTGGGAGAATCCCCTCTTTCTGGACTGTGGGGCCCCCGGGGAAGCAGGCTGTGGATCTGTGTAGAAGCTCCGCGGCTCAGCACCATGGCTCTCCTGTGTAGAGCGGCAGCTCCGCGGCACAGCTGCCTGCTTCTCCCGGGAAGATCGTCAGCTCTTCGGCTCAGCGTCCCGCGCCTGCTGCTGCTCGCGCTGTCGGTCCTGTGCGCAGCCGGCAGCCCCACCGCGGCGCCCGAGCCTCCCGCTTCTTCCTCCCCGGACACCTGCGCGTCGTGCGGGCTGCGGCCCCCGGAGGAGGCGGCCGGGCTGGAGCAGGACTTCGTGGAGGCGGTGAAGCGCCACATCCTGACCCGGCTACAGATGAGGGATCGGCCGAACATCACCCACGCTGTGCCCCGGGCTGCCATGCTGACTGCCCTGAGGAAGCTGCACGCTGGGCGCCTGCGGGAGGACGGGCGCCTGGAGATCCCCAGCCTGGACGGGCACGGCATGTCGGGGGCCCACAGCCCCGAGGACGGCGCCACCTCCGAGATCATCAGCTTCGCCGAGGCAGGTAGGTGACCCCAGCAGCCTGGGAGGATCGTGGCTCAGGGTGTAGAGTCTACAGGAGAACAGGGGTAGGAGGTGTAGAGGCACAGTATATAGAGATACAAGGTGTAGAGGTACAGTATATAGAGGTAGGAGGTGTAGAGGTACAGTATATAGAGGTACAAGGTGTAGAGGCACAGTATATAGAGGTACAAGGTGTAGAGGCACAGTATATAGAGGTACGAGGTGTAGAGGCACAGTATATAGAGGTACAAGGTGTAGAGGTACAGTATATAGAGGTACGAGGTGTAGAGGTACAGTATATAGAGGTACGAGGTGTAGAGGCACAGTATATAGAGGTACGAGGTGTAGAGGTACAGTATATAGAGGTAGGAGGTGTAGAGGTACAGTATATAGAGGTACAAGTTGTAGAGAGGTACAGTATATAGAGGTACGAGGTGTAGAGGCACAGTATATAGAGGTACAAGGTGTAGAGAGGTACAGTATATAGAGGTACAAGGTGTAGAGAGGTACAGTATATAGAGGTACGAGGTGTAGAGGTACAGTATATAGAGGTACAATGTGTAGAGACACAGTATATAGAGGTACAAGGTGTAGAGGCACAGTATATAGAGGTACAAGGTGTAGAGGCACAGTATATAGAGGTACGAGGTGTAGAGGTACAGTATATAGAGGTACAAGGTGTAGAGGTACAGTATATAGAGGTACAAGGTGTAGAGAGGTACAGTATATAGAGGTAGGAGGTGTAGAGGTACAGTATATAGAGGTAGGAGGTGTAGAGACACAGTATATAGAGGTAGGAGGTGTAGAGGCACAGTATATAGAGATACAAGGTGTAGAGGTACAGTATATAGAGGTACGAGGTGTAGAGGTACAGTATATAGAGGTACAAGGTGTAGAGGCACAGTATATAGAGGTAGGAGGTGTAGAGACACAGTATATAGAGGTAGGAGGTGTAGAGACACAGTATATAGAGGTAGGAGGTGTAGAGGCACAGTATATAGAGGTACAAGGTGTAGAGGTACAGTATATAGAGGTACAAGGTGTAGAGGTACAGTATATAGAGATAGGAGGTGTAGAGGCACAGTATATAGAGGTACGAGGTGTAGAGGCACAGTATATAGAGGTACAAGGTGTAAAGGCACAATATATTGAGGTACAAGGTGTAGAGGCACAGTATATAGAGGTACGAGGTGTAGAGGTACAGTATATAGAGGTAGGAGGTGTAGAGGTACAGTATATAGAGGTACAATGTGTAGAAGTACAGTATATAGAGGTACAATGTGTAGAGACACAGTATATAGAGGTACAATGTGTAGAGGCACAGTATATAGAGGTACAAGGTGTAGATACACAGTATATAAAGGTACAAGGTGTAGAGGTACAGTATATAGAGGTACAAGGTGTAAAGGCACAGTATATAGAGGTACAAGGTGTAGAGGCACAGTATATAGAGGTACAAGGTGTAGAGGCACAGTATATAGAGGTAGGAGGTGTAGAGGTACAGTATATAGAGGTACAATGTGTAGAAGTACAGTATATAGAGGTACGAGGTGTAGAGGCACAGTATATAGAGGTACAAGGTGTAGAGGCATAGTATATAGAGGTACAAGGTGTAGAGGCACAGTATATAGAGGTACAAGGTGTAGAGGCACAGTATATAGAGGTACGAGGTGTAGAGGTACAGTATATAGAGGTACGAGGTGTAGAGGCACAGTATATAGAGGTACGAGGTGTAGAGGCACAGTATATAGAGGTAGGAGGTGTAGAGGTACAGTATATAGAGGTACGAGGTGTAGAGGCACAGTATATAGAGGTAGGAGGTGTAGAGGTACAGTATATAGTGGTAGGAGGTGTAGAGGCACAGTATATAGAGGTACAAGGTGTAGAGGCACAGTATGTAGAGGTACAAGGTGTAGAGGTACAGTATATAGAGGTACGAGGTGTAGAGGCACAGTATATAGAGTGATAGGGGTACAAGGTGTAGAGGCACAGTATATAGAGGTACAAGGTGTAGAGGCACAGTATATAGAGGTACAAGGTGTAGAGGCACAGTATATAGAGTGATAGGGGTACAAGGTGTAGAGGCACAGTATATAGAGGTGCGAGGTGTAGAGGCACAGTATATAGAGGTACAAGGTGTAGAGGTACATTATATAGAGGTACAAGGTGTAGAGGCACAGTATATAGAGGTACAAGGTGTAGAGGCACAGTATATAGAGGTACGAGGTGTAGAGACACAGTATATAGAGGGATAGGAGTACAAGGTGTAGAGGCACAGTATATGGAGGGATAGGGGTACAAGGTGTAGAGGCACAGTATATAGAGGTACGAGGTGTAGAGGCACAGTATATAGAGGGATAGGGGTACGAGGTGTAGAGACACAGTATATAGAGGGATAGGGGTACAAGGTGTAGAGGCACAGTATATAGAGGGATAGTGGTACAAGGTGTAGAGGCACAGTATATAGAGGGATAGGGGTATGAGGTGTAGAGGCACAGTATATAGAGGTACGAGGTGTAGAGGCACAGTATGTAGAGGGATAGGGGTACGAGGTGTAGAGACATAGTACATAGAGGGATAGGGGTACAAGGTGTAGAGGCACAGTAAATAGAGGTATAAGGTGTAGAGGCACAGTATATAGAGGGATAGGGGTACAAGGTGTAGAGGCACAGTATATAGAGGGATAGGGGTACAAGGTATAGAGGCACAGTATATAGAGGGATAGTGGTACAAGGTGTAGAGGCACAGTATATAGAGGGATAGGGGTACAAGGTGTAGAGGCACAGTATATAGAGGTACGAGGTGTAGAGGCACAGTATATAGAGGGATAGGGGTACGAGGTGTAGAGGCACAGTATATAGAGGTATAAGGTGTAGAGGCACAGTATATAGAGGGATAGGGGTACAAGGTGTAGAGGCACAGTATATAGAGGGATAGGGGTACAAGGTGTAGAGGTACAGTATATAGAGGTACGAGGTGTAGAGACACAGTATATAGAGGGATAGGGGTACAAGGTGTAGAGGCACAGTATATAGAGGGATAGGGGTACAAGGTGTAGAGGCACAGTATATAGAGGGATAGGGGTACAAGGTGTAGAAGCACAGTATATAGAGGTAGGAGATGTAGAGGCACAGTATATAGAGGTACAAGGTGTAGAAGCACAGTATATAAAGGTAGGAGATGTAGAGGCACAGTATATAGAGCGATAGGGGTACAAGGTGTAGAGGCACAGTATATAGAGGTACAAGGTGTAGAGGCACAGTATATAGAGGGATAGAGGTACAAGGTGTAGAGGCACAGTATATAGAGGGATAGAGGTACAAGGTGTAGAGGCACAGCATATAAGGTACACGGTGTAGAGGCACAGTATATAGAGGTAGGAGATGTAGAGGCACAGTATATAGAGGTAGGAGGTGTAGAGGTACAGTATATAGAGGTACAAGGTGTAGAGGCACAGTATATAGAGGTAGGAGATAGAGAGGCACAGTATATAGAGATACAAGGTGTAGAAGCACAGTATATAAAGGTAGGAGATGTAGAGGCACAGTATATAGAGCGATAGGGGTACAAGGTGTAGAGGCACAGTATATAGAGGGATAGGGGTACAAGGTGTAGAGGCACAGTATATAGAGGTACGAGGTGTAGAAGCACAGTATATAGAGGGACAGGGGTATAAGGTGTAGAGGCACATTATATAGAGGGATAGGGGTACGAGGTGTAGAGGCACAGTATATAGAGGGATAGGGGTAAAAGGTGTAGAGGCACAGTATATAGAGGAATAAGGGTAAAAGGTGTAGAGACAGTATATGGAAGGATAGGGGTACAAGGTGTAGAGACAGTATATGAAGGGATAGGGGTACAAGGTGTAGAGGCACAGTATATAAAGGGATAGGGGTACGAGGTGTAGAGTCACAGTATATAAAGGGATAGGGGTACCAGGTGTAGTGGAACAGTATATAAAGGGATAGGGGTACGAGGTGTAGAGGCACAGTATATAGAGGGATAGGGGTACGAGGTGTAGAGGCACAGTATATAGAGGGATATGGGTACAAAGTGTAGAGGCACAGTATATAGAGGTCCAAGGTATAGAGGCACAGTATATAGAGGTACGAGGTGTAGAGGCACAGTATATAGAGGTACAAGGTGTAGAGGCACAGTATATAGAGGGATAGGGGTACAAGGTGTAGAGGCACAGTATATAGAGGAATAGGGGTGCGAGGTGTAGAGGCACAGTATATAGAGGTACAGGGTGTAGAGGCACAGTATATAGAGGTACGAGGTGTAGAGGCACAGTATATAGAGGGATAGGTGTAGAGGCACAGTATATAGAGGTACAAGGTGTAGAGGCACAGTATATAGAGGGATAGGGTACGAGCTGTAGAGGCACAGTATATTAAGGTACAAGGTGTAGAGGCACAGTATATAGAGATATAGGTGTAGAGACACAGTATATAGAGGAATAGGGGTACGAGGTGTAGAGGTACAGTATATAGAGGTACAAGGTGTAGAGAGAGGTACAGTATATAGAGGTACGAGGTGTAAAGGCACAGTATATAGAGGTACAAGGTGTAGAGGCACAGTATATAGAGGGATAGGGGTATGAGGTGCACACAATATATAGGGGATCAGGGTGCAGAGTATAGAGGCACAGTATATAAGGAGATTGGGGTGCACAGTATATAGGGGATCAGGGTGCACCGTATAGAGGCACAGTATATAAGGAGATTGGGGTGCACAGTATATAGGGGATCAGGCTGCAGAGTATAGAGGCACAGTATATAAGGAGATTGGGGTGCACAGTATATCGGGGATCAGGGTGCAGAGTATAGAGTGCACAGTATATAGGGGATCAGGGTGCAGAGTATAGAGGCACAGTATATAGGGGATCAGGGTGCACAGTATATAGGGGATCAGGGTGCACAGTATATAGGGGATC
The DNA here is from genome assembly GCA_033119425.1 of Bufotes viridis. Classification (NCBI taxonomy): domain Eukaryota; kingdom Metazoa; phylum Chordata; class Amphibia; order Anura; family Bufonidae; genus Bufotes; species Bufotes viridis. The sequence continues at coordinate 158,277,073 of CM065595.1, forward strand.
AGGGTGCACAGTATATAGGGGATCAGGGTGCACAGTATATAGGGGATCAGGGTGCACAGTATATAGGGGATCAGGGTGCCGAGTATAGAGTATAGAAGTCATGGCACAGAGGAGACTGTAGTGTTGGTGCAGAATGAACAGTACCACGTCTCGGGTCGGATGCAGAAGGTGGTGTTTGTGAGATTTAGAGCAGACTGTAGTGTAATACATGGATATAGTGGTTCCTGCCTCATGTCACCTTATATCTGCCATCCAGAGTGTCACATGTACTGCTCTGCCATATAGTATGTGTGTGCACAGTATATCCACGTATACATCATCAGCCCCACAGGGGACGCCCAGAGCACTCTGCACCATCAGCTTAAACCCTGTCATTCTATCTCCTATCTATCTATCTATCTATCTATCTATCTATCTCCTATCTATCTATCTATCTATCTATCTATCTATCTATCATCTGTCTATTATCTAATGATCTAATTATCTCTCTATCTATCTATCTATCTATCTATCTATCTATCTATCATCTATCTATCTATCCTTCTATCTATCTATCATCTATCTATTATCTAATTATCTATCTATCTATCTATCTATTTATTATCTATCTATCTATCTATATCCTATATATCTATCTATCTATCCATCCATCCATCCATCCATCCATCCATCCATTTCCTTCTGCGAGGCACAGTCTGATACATGGATCTGATCTATATCTATCTCTGACGGGGCTGAGCAGGAGCGGATACTAACAGTCCTGCAGGTTTATAGGGACCTATAGATGGGACTATAGCGGAGCTTTCGGCGGCATCCAGTCACTGGATTGGGGAAGGAAAGTCATGGATTTCTATTTGTCAGGATATTTTAGTCTTACACTCCTTCCTTTTTGTGTAGATCAGGAATTTACCAACACAAATTCTAATTTTCATTTAACTCCCTGAACGGCGCTTAGAGTAGAGCGTGCCTCTTCGAGGTAGACTGCGCAGCGCTCTCCGTTGCTTCTCTCCTGACACGTGCTGTTGTATGTCTTCATACGTTTTCTTCTGCTTCCAATAGATGACGTCACGGCTTCCAGAGTCCAACTCTCATTCATTATTTCCAATGAAGGAAACCAGAACTTGTTCGTCTTTCAGTCCAATCTTTGGCTGTACCTCAAGCTTCCTGAAGTCTTGGAAAAGAGTGGAAGACGCAAAATCCGGATAAAACTTCATTTCCAAGATCCTGCTAACCCGGCCAAGATGAGCGTCGTGGAGAAGAGAGTGGATATCAGGAGGAGTGGTTGGCACACGTTCCCCTTGACTGATGCCATCCAAGCTCTTTTTGAGAAGGGCGACCGTAGGCTTAACCTAGAAGTCCAGTGTGATGGCTGTGAGGAATGGTCCGTAGTCCCAGTTCACGTGGACCCAGGAGAAGAATCCCACCGCCCCTTTCTGGTGGTTCATGCTAGGCTTGCAGATAACAAGCATCGGATACGTAAGAGAGGCCTTGAGTGTGATGGACGTACAAACCTGTGTTGTCGGCAGCAGTTTTATATTGACTTCAGACTGATTGGGTGGAATGACTGGATCATCGCCCCGTCAGGTTACTATGGCAATTATTGCGAGGGTAGCTGCCCGGCCTACTTGGCCGGTGTGCCGGGGTCTGCCTCCTCCTTTCACACTGCGGTGGTGAATCAGTACAGGATGAGAGGTCTGAACCCTGGGACTGTCAACTCCTGTTGTATTCCAACCAAATTAAGCACAATGTCCATGCTGTACTTTGATGACGAATACAATATCGTCAAGAGGGACGTGCCTAACATGATCGTGGAGGAATGCGGGTGTGCGTGATGGGAGTCGCTGGACAATGACCAATTTCGCCATGCTTCAACCAGTGGGATATTGTGTCACAGTGACGCCGTGGGGAAAGATAACTTGAGACAAGTGCCAGTCTGGGGGCGTCTTATCATCTCCACCGGCATCTATAAAACACGGCCTATGAGATTGTCAGCTCATACGTCCACTCACTGAGACATCCGTAAACACTGCGACACCAGAGGAGAAAGCCAAGAGGTTTCCATAGACCTTTCAGTCAACTGTCATATGTCAAGGGGTGAAAAATAGCACATTCCAGAACACCGTTCTTATGTCACCAGCTGAGGACGTGGACCCTCCAGGGTGTGGGTGGCTCCAGCTTTCTGAGCTTCCGTGACGCTCTTCCAGCACTTGCAGCGAGGAATGTATAGTTGTGTTGTTGCTGAGTGATGGGCAGCCCCTCGTTGGTCTTCCCGAATGAACTTCTTTTCTGCATCTGACTGTGGATTAGCCACAGAACAGTGACAAAGGACGTGCGGCCTGGAAACCAGCGGTGGAGCTGTGGAGCATACGGACATATGTAACCGGCATGTACAGGAGACGACGGAAGTGAATGGATATACAGATATATATACCTATAAATATATATATTTATATATTATTTTTGTAACCCCTGTGATAACACAATGGCCTGTAAAATCATTGTTCGGCAATTTCATCTTGCACTGAGGGGGTTAAACAACAGGGAGAATCCAGATGAAGGTACAGAGAATAGAATGATCCTTTTGCATCCAGGGACGGGGTGGGGGGGCTTCAGACGACACAGCACTTGCAAACCACTAGGTACTCATTTCAACAGCAGCACTTGCTCTTCTGACTACCTGAAATAATGGTGATTGACGGTGCACTTAATTTGAATTAACCCTTTCCATGCTGCAGCTGTAAACATACAGCTACTTATTCTAACCTTGCCGTGCAAATACTCATCACATTGTCCCCATGCCTTCTACACGTCCAGGCAGTTAGGGGAAGATCCTCAGCATACAATTCCTCACACGTCCTTCCATAAGACAAAAGAAAGGTCTTGCGGGAAGGTCGTCAGTTCTGTGAGATGTAGACGGAGGACGGGTATTTCATCAGGGCTGGGCAGATCCCCGGAGCCAGTATGTTCTATAGTCTGTAGGTCCATCCGTACAGTGTGTATGTGTGTCCAGATGTAGCAGAGTCTTACGTTGCACTGCAGGGTAGTCTGCTGCGGAGCTGTCCTGCGCACAACCTAATCCCAAAACGATAAATGGTAACTTGGTCCTTGCTGTGTGTGTACGCCTGTATCTGTCACATCTTCAGCACTGGGCTGGTGCCTCGCGTATCAGATCCGGGACTGAGGCCTGCTCTGTGACGCCGTCAACCCCGCCGAGCTATGCATCTCAGTGACATCGCACCGGGCACAATGGACTCGAGACAGAAGTTATTATTTTATTTTCTAATATATATATTTTTTTATACTTGAAATAAATTCATTCGCTTTTCTCTTCTTTTTTTTTTTCATAAGCGAAGGATTGTTTAACGTTTTGCACTGAACTGATGCATGATTAGTCACAACTGCCATTTGTGAGAGAAAATAAATGGATATTTTTATAGCGACAGAATAAAGACCTTTTCCTTGTATTATACGTCATTTTGGAACCAAAGAGGCCAATGTGATAGAGTGACGGTGAAGCTCTGAGGCTGGTGTGTCCTGTATATAACTCGCCGCCTCTCCTATGGGCCCTCGTCCCGTCCGGGAAACCAATGCATTCATCCTGTCTCATTCCAACGTGGTGTTGTTGTTTCTCCAGGACGAGGCGCACGTGGAATGGAGAGCGGTGGGGGTTGTAGTAGAAGAAATGCGCATTTCTAAATTCAATGTTTATTTAATAAGGCGTTCACTTTAGGTTCTGTTACGTAATAATAATTTAAAACCAAACCTTGTTCCCTTAGATTTGCTGTCACCGGCATCTCCTGTTTCTGTACAGTTTAAATAAAGAAAGTGTTTTAAAGAAATCCATGATTGTCATCGATTCGGCAGTGAGCGCGCGCCTCGTTCATTGGCCAGGCTTGTTTGTACCGACTACATTTTGGGGTCTCCTCTCTCCGCGTTTCAGCAGCCGGAACTTCGCCATCTTTTCATCGTTGTGGCTGTACGAGGCCTGGTCTTCTGTGGGGGAAATATTTGGGGGGCATTTATAAATTATTTATTATCTTTCTTTTCTTTTTACAATGTGGGTATAGAAGAATCAATCTTTGTGATAGTTTTTTTTTTTTATACCTTTTACATTTTATATAAAAAAAATATTGGGTTATCTTCAGGATGTTACAGGCGTGTGGATATCTAATACGTGTATGTAGTCGTTTGTAATCAATGTATACGCAAGAAAACGGAATTGCTTTTTTCTAAATGTTTCCTGACTTTTTTATTGTATTTTATTACCATTTTACATGTGTATTTTAATCTTACAGTGGATTTTAGGGAACCTGTCAACGGCTTTGACCATGCTAAACTGCTGACTTCACTAGGTAGGGGCTGGAGAGTGTCCCAGAAAACATTCTTTCTGCCATGTCTTGTCATCGGGAGTAGTGTGTTTTATTCTGCCAGATTCTGTAATGTAAGTGGCCGGGAGGCAGAGGTTTACTGTGAAGTGCTTCACAGCCCCGCCCACTGCTCTGACTGACAGCTGCAGCCTCCAACCAGGAGACCAGGACATCTGTCAGTGAGAGCAGAGGGGCGGGGCGGTGAAGCAGCGCAATGCTGCGGGCACTATACAGCTCTGCGTCCTGGACACTTACAGGGGCAGGATTAAGCAGAATAAAGCTTCATATTCTGACCACTCCTGATGAGAAAAGCCTCACAGAAGGTATCTTTGCCCCGCTCAATAGTATAGCATGGTAAAAACTGCAGACAGATTCCCTCAACACTTTCTAAGTTCCCAGGACTGACTGTACATAGGCCCCCCTGTCCCTGATCATGTCACCACAAAACCCACTGACCCAGTCAATTGGGGGAGTTCCATCTGACAAGACTGCGGCCTGACTTGATGCCAGTTGGGTTAAGGGGCATCTGCCAGCAGGTCTGTCCCTATGACCCCGGCTGACCTGTAATATATGCAAATGAGCCTTTAGGAGCAATGGGGGCGTTACCATTACACCTAGAAGCTCTCCGCTCTCTCTGCAACTGCCGCGCCCTCTACACTTTGATTGACAGGACCAGGCAGTGTAAACGTCATCACACCTGAACCTGTCAATAAAAGTGCAGAGGGCTCGGCAGTTGCAGAGAGAGCAGAGCCTCTAGGTGTAATGGTAACGCCCCCGTTGCTCCTAGAGGCTCATTTGCATATTATACACCATAATTTTTCTCAGCAATACAGGCTTAGGCCTCATGCACACGACAGTATTTTATTGCGGTCCACAAAACGCTGGTTCCGTTGTTCCGTGATCCGTATCCGTTTTTGCTTCCATTGTGTTTCCGTGTGTCTTCCGTTTTTTTTAGCGGACATGACCCAAAAGATGTTACCAAAAGACAGGCTGACAATTTGCCAAATGCCTGCCAAGGGATCCGCAAAAAAATGCGGATGCGGAATGTGGATGACACACGGATGGCCATCCGCATTTTTTCACGGTCCTATTGACTTGAATGGGTCCGCGAACCGTTTTTAACGGACAAGAATAGGACAGGTAATATTTCTTGACGGACTGGAATCACGGACAAATGGTGCATTTGCCGAGTTTTCACAGACCCATTGAAAACCAATGGGTCCGCAGAGAAGCACGAAAAACGCCTCAACGGACACGGAATCAAACAACGGTCGTGTGCATGAGGCCATATATGAACTTTTGCCAACACAGATGCCTTCAGCTGCCAGGAGCACATAGAACAGGTCAGCCGGGGTCAAAGGGACGAGTCTGCTGACAGATGGGCTTTAACCCAACCGGCATCTGCTGCTCTGTAGTACAGTGCACTCTATGGCGGCATAGGACACCCATTCAGCACTTGTTCTAAAATGCCGTAAAACGATGTATTGGCAGTCATTAGAAGGGACACGGAACCGTTATTAAGACGCCATTCGTGCAGCCATTTAATTGTCCTGAATATTTCGTGTCTCTTTGGCTTCTGGTACAGGGTGAACTGCTGAACGCGTAACCGCAATGGTCCATGCGGAATATACAGACAGCAAGTCAAGACACTTTAATCTCCCAGGTCTTCATCTGTTCCATCAGGTTATAAGCAGTGGGGGCGATTTATAGGAACCCGGCGCAAAGACAAAGTGGCGCAGTTAGCTTCCGTGGTAAACAGACAGCCGGGGAAAAGGTAGAGCTTTGGGCGACTCCTTCACTATGGCTGCGCGCTGGGTTACATGAATCTCCCCTATTGGGCCAGATTTACTAATGTGTCTGACCCTAAAATCTGTCTGAAATGTGACACATCATTTTGGTGCAATTTGGCTTAACTTGGGTTTCTACACTTTTTTCCAACTTGCATGGCAAGGGGGCAAGAAAAGGGAGCGGCGTAAGATGCCACATTTTGCATCAAAATTTCCCACAACAATAGATGGTATAGCGATAAGGCCTCTTTACACCTCATCAGTGATATCTGCTCATGTAAGGCCTCATGCACACGACAGGGAAAAAAAAACGAGCGCTAAAAACGGACGCACCGCCTGTTTTTCATTGCCATTTTGCATCAGTGTGTGCATCCATTTTCTGGCCGTGTGTCCATTTTTAATGTCAGTTTTGCATCAGTTTTTCATGTCCGTTAAAAATGGACATGAAAAATGGATGAATTTGATTGGCAGTTATTTCTAGACCCACCCTGCGGAGAACACGCACAGGTTGGTAGGCCCCCAGCTGAGACCATATCCCCCATTGTGTAGGAATTTTTTATTTTTCCCCCCAGCTTTAATAATGCTCCCAATGTAGGCCCCCTGGCAAAATAATGTCCCCCATAGTGTACGATTTTTTTTTTTTTTTACCATCCCCAATTTTTATAAGGCCCCCAATGTAGGCCCCCATCTTAAATAATTTACCCCATAGTTTAAATAATGGCCCGGCCAAAAAACTCACCTCATCCTCTTGCTCGCGCTGCAGCAGTCTCTTCTCTCTTCACTGAACAGGACCTGCTGAAGGACCTGCGATGTGCGGGATGACATGGTTATGTCACCATGCATATCGCAGGTCCTTCGGCAGGTCCTGCTCAATGAAGAGAGAAGCAAGTGGATGAGGTGAGTTTTGTTTTTTAACCCCTTATTTACCATATAGATAAAGTCTACCCGTTCTTAACGCCCGTTAGGTGCTCTCCTGTCAATCGGACGTTAAAAACGGTCCCATTTGGACATGTGAATAGCCCCATAGACTTTCATTGGTGCTCAAAATGGCCGTGTGACCGCCGTTACCTGGCCATTATTCACTGTCATGTGCATGAGGCTTAAAGGTGCCGCTGATTACCAGAAGAACAAGCGGAACACTAAATAGGATCGTTTATGTGGACACCTGAATCATCATTTACCGGCAGCAGATCGTGGTGTCTAAACGGCCTCTGCTGCCGGCAAACAATGATTCTGTATGAGGACGAGCGATGGCATTAGTGATCACTGCTCCCTGTACTGTGGAGGAGATCGCTGCATGTAAATGTGTCTCCTCCACTGACGAGCAGGCAATTGTCAGGAAGGAACGCTTCTGTATGAGGAGGAGCGATGGCATTAGTGATCACTTCTCCCTGTACTGTGGAGGAGATCGCTTCTGCATGAGGTCGAACGATGACAGTGATCACTTCTCCCTGTACTGTGGAGGAGATCGCTGCATGTAAATGTGTCTCCTCCACTGACGAGCAGGCGATTGTCAGGAAGGAACGCTTCTGTATGGGGACGAGTGATGGCGTCAGTGATTACTGCTCCCTGTACTGTGGAGGAGATCGCTGCATGTAAATGTGTCTCCTCCACTGACGAGCAGGAGATTGTCAGGAAGGAACGCTTCTGTATGGGGACGAGTGATGGCGTCAGTGATTACTGCTCCCTGTACTGTGGAGGAGATCGCTGCATGTAAATGTGTCTCCTCCACTGACAAGCAGGCGTAAAGGGGCCTTCAGACAAAGAGTCTATACTTGCAGCAGGTCGCGCAGCCTGAGCCCCTGTGATAAATCTGGTGCAGGTCTGGGCTGCCTGAGGTCACACAGGGTTAGTGAATCTGGGCCCTTGAGTTGAGTTAGTCACGTCATTGAGACAGCAGGAACATAAACTGGACCGCAGAGGGACGTATAATGTCACGGACCACGTAAGGATCAAACTGATGCGTTGTGACAAAAGTGAGTCCAGAATGGTGATACACAGATATTCAATACCGAACTACTGCACCCACAACCCTCCATCACATAGTGTTTGTGTGTGTCCTACCTGCGCAATCGGCAGTCACTCTCTCAGTAGGGTTTCTACATTATCGCAGCTTGGGGCTCTTGCTAGACCTCTATTTTCCCACATACACTGCCTTGAAAAAGTATTCACACCCCTTGAACTTTTCCACATTTTGTTCTCGTTACATCCACAAACGTAAATGTATTTTTATTAGTATTTCATCTTATAGACCAATACAAAGTAACAAGTCTGTGTGAAGAGAAAATGATACAAGGTTTTCAAAATGTTTAATAAATAAAAATCTGGACAGTTCGTTGTGCATTTGTATTCAGCCCCCCGAGTCAATACTTTGCAGGACCACCTTTCTCTGCACTTACAGCTGTCAGTCTTTTGGGGTCGGTCTCTACCAGTTTTACACATCTAGAGGCTGACACTTTTGCCCATCTTTTGGCTGCTTCTTGCCATTCTTCCATAAAGGGCAGATTTGTGATGTACACGACTTATAGTTGTCCTGTGGACAGATTCTCCCACCTGAGCTGTGGATCTTTGCAGCCAGGGGCAGGTTGGCCATGGACTTTACAGGGAAATTTCCCGGTGGGACGATACCCAGGGGGCTGCCTGAGTCCTCACGGCCAGTAAGTGAAAGTTTTTGGGGATGTATTTTGGACTGTGGCATTTGGCTCTGTTGCTGTGGTATAATGTGCGGCAATATGTTAATGTTGACCCCGCCTACTTGTGTTGGCCCCTGCCATCAATCAATTTGGACCCGAGTACAAAACAGGGCCACTTTTAGTATTTTTTTTCCTCCAGGGTGACCATGGGCCTCTTGGCTGCTTCTCTAATCACTGCTCTCCTTGCCCTGGCTGTCTGTTTAGGTGGACGGCCGTGTCTTGGTAGGTTTGAAGTTGTGCCATATTCCTAACATTTTCGTATGATGGATTGAACCGTGCTCTGTGAGATGCTAAGAGCTTGGGATATTTTTTTATAACCTAACCATGCTTTACACTTCTCCACAACTTTATCCCTGACCTGTCTGGTGTGTTCCTTGGTTTTCGTGTTGCTCTTTGATCACTAATGTTCTCTAACAAACCTCTGAGGCCTTCACAGAACATCTGGAGTTATACTGAGAATACCTTACACACAGGTGGACTCTATGTACTGATGAAGTGACTTCTGAATGTTGATCAGACTGGATTTTATGTAGGGGTATCAGAGTACAGGGGGCTGAATACTAATGCACCCCAAACTTTCCATAGTTTTATTTTTTACACCTTTTAGCCAGCAGGCTCATCTCATTCATCATTTTCTACATCTGGTTTAGGTGTAGAAAATGGTATAAATGTAAGGGTCCATTCAGACGTCCGTAGTTCAGGGTCCGCATTTTGGTCAGCGCCTCTACATAACAGGGCCTTTATTTAGACCGGCGTCTAAAGCGCCAGTCTTAATACATGTGCCCCTATGTTTTTTGATAATTTGAATATATTATGTGGTGTCGCTATTCTTGGTGTTTTTTTTACGGTATTTTTGTACTGGCACACATTATAGGGGGAATTTTTGAACTGGAACATATTATAAAGGGACATTTTTTTATACTGGAACACATAAGGGAACATTTTTGTACTGATGCATATAAGGGTTTATTTTTTGTACTGGCACACATTATAAGGGGGTATTTTTTATACTGGCACACATTATAAGGGGGTATTTTTTATACTGGCACACATTATAAGGGGGTATTTTTTATACTGGCACACATTATAAGGGGGTATTTTTTGTACTGGCACACATTATAAGGGGGTATTTTTTGTACTGGCACACATTATAAGGGGGTATTTTTTGTGCTAGCACACATACTGAGGTATTTTTTTGTACTGGCACACAGTCACATATGAGGGGGTATTTTTATATTGGCACACATTATAAGGCCAATCTTTGTACTGGCACACAATATAAGGGAGTATTTATGTACTGGCACACGTTATAAGGGAGTATTTATGTACTGGCACACAATATAAGGGAGTATTTATGTACTGGCACACAATATAAGGGAGTATTTATGTACTGGCACACATTATAAGGGAGTATTTATGTACTGGCACACATTATAAGGGAGTATTTTTGTACTGGCCCACATTATAAGGGAGTATTTATGTACTGGCACACGTTATAAGGGAGTATTTTTGTACTGGCACACATTATAAGGGTATTTATGTACTGGCACACATTATAAGGGTATTTATGTACTGGCACACGTTATAAGGGAGTATTTTTGTACTGGCCCACATTATAAGGGAGTATTTTTGTACTGGCACACGTTATAAGGGAGTATTTATGTACTGGCCCACATTATAAGGGTATTTTTGTACTGGCACACGTTATAAGGCCAATCTTTGTACTGGCACACGTTATAAGGCCAATCTTTGTACTGGCCCACATTATAAGGGATTATTTATGTACTGGCACACGTTATAAGGTATATTTTTTGTACTGGCCCACATTATAAGGGTATTTATGTACTGGCCCACATAAGGGTATAAGGTATATTTTTTGTACTGGCCCACATTATAAGGGATTATTTATGTACTGGCACACATTATAAGGGTATTTATGTACTGGCACACATTATAAGGGAGTATTTATGTACTGGCACACATTATAAGGTATATTTTTGTACTGGCCCACATTATAATGCTGCTTTCACACCAGCGTAACATAAAATCTTCCGTCATAATAATAAAACCGTCTGCATCTGTTCTGAACGGATCCGGTTGTATTATCTCTAAAATAGCCATGACGGATCAGTCTCTAAAACCTTTGTAAGTCATTGGGGTACGGATCCGTTTTTTTTTTGTGTCTGAGAAAACAGATTCGCCACCATTGACTTACATTGTGTGCGAGGACAGATCCGTCTTGCTCCTCACCACATCGTGGACAGAAAAAACTCTGCTTGCAGTGTTATTCTGTCCGCGATAGGGACGCAGCCAAACGGAACGGAATGCATTCCGATGACTCAGTTTCGTTCAGTTCAGTTTTGTCCCCATTGACAATGAATAGGGACAAAATGGAAGCGTTTTCCTCCGGTATTGAGATCCTATGACGGATCTAAATAGCGGAAAGGGAAAGCGCAGATGTGAAAGCAGCCTGAGGGCTCGTTCACACAAACGTTTTTTGCTTTCCGTATTCATTCAATGGGTCTGCAAAAAAAACGGAATGTACTCAGTATGCATTCCGTTTCCTTATTTCCGTTCCGCAACATTTTGAGTCAGGTCCTATTATTTTCCCAAATCACGTTTAGTGGCTCAATTCAAGTCAATGGGTCTGTATAAATAACGGAATGCATACAGAACACATGTCCGTATGTCATCTGTTTTTTGCAGATCCATGCTGTAGAAATGCTTCGCCCAGGCCATTTTGCACATGTGTTTGGTGTTTGCAATGATTACAAAGTTCCTGTTTTTGCAGAAAAACGGAACGGAAACGGAAACACAACGGATCCAAAAAACGGAACAACGGATCTGTGAAAAACGGACCGCAAAACCATACAGTCGTGTGAACAAGCCCTTAAATGTATTTTTTTTACTGGCACACATTGTAAGGCCTCTTGCACACGAACGTATTTTCTTTCCGTGTCCGTTCCATTTTTTTCGCGGACCGTATGCAGAACCATTCATTTCAATGGGTCCGCAAAAGCAACGGAAGGTACTCCGTGTGCATTCTGTTTCCGTATATCCGTTCCACAAGAGGTTAAAACTTGTCCTATTATCGTCTGCATAACAGATAAGGATAGTACTGTTCTATTAGGGGCTAGCTGGTCATCCGCATTTTTTGTGGATCCGTTTTTTGCGGAGCGCAAAATAGATACGGATGCGTGCAAGAGGCCTAAAGGGTTTTTTTTTGTACTGGCACACATTATAAGGAGGTATTTTTTGTATTGGCACACATTATAAGGAGGTATTTTTTGTACTGGCACACATTATAAGGAGGTATTTTTTGTACTGGCACACATTATAAGGAGGTATTTTTTGTACTGGCACACATTATAAGGAGGTATTTTTTGTATTGGCACACATTATAAGGGGGTATTTTTTGTATTGGCACACATTATAAGGAGGTATTTTTTGTATTGGCACACATTATAAGGAGGTATTTTTTGTATTGGCACACATTATAAGGAGGTATTTTTTGTACTGGCACACATTATAAGGAGGTATTTTTTGTACTGGCACACATTATAAGGAGGTATTTTTTGTACTGGCACACATTATAAGGAGGTATTTTTTGTACTGGCACACATTATAAGGGGTATTTTTTGTATTGGCACACATTATAAGGTAGATTATTACTTCTGGGGCACGATGGGGGCATTATTATTGGGGGCACTGTTAAAACTAAGTGCACTCTGAAAAGAATTATTACTATTGGTGTAACGTTAGTGTCAGGACTCAGGAGCACTATTTGCTGGGCGCAGTTATTTTTAGGACACCGTGAGCCAATAATTATTGGAGGGGGCACTATCTGTGTGGTACTAGTATTTTCAGGGGGATTTTCTGCAGTACAGTATTGGGGAGCACAACGGGCACAGTATTAGAGGTGGTAGGATGGGGTGTTGAGAAGGTGGGAGGATGATGGAAAAGTAGGAAACTTGTTTGTGTGTCACCTTTGCAGAGACGAGACATCATGGTGGTCTGGTGTGAATGGAGAAGATGAGGACAAAGAACATCTACATCAGAGGAGACATCACTGATGTAAGAGGTACATATGTGGCGCTGCATTACCCTGTATGTTTTATGGAGCGGTATGTAATGTTTTCCATGTATGTCTTTACCAGTAGGGCTGGAGGAAAGGGGTTATGGTGAGAATTTGGCATGTGGGAGCGTTTCAATTTTTGCCTCAGGCAGCAGATAGGAGAGGTGTACCCCTGAGTCTGTGAACGCATCTTTCACTATATGATTGTTCAATGTTTGTGAAATTGTGTTGGGCGCAAATAATTGTATTGCAAATTTTAATCATGAATATCGCCACTTCACGAAGAGTTAGAATATAGTGCTACATATTCGTATTCGCGAATATTCTAGATTTTTTTTTCCATCTGAACTCATGATTCCTTCCTGCTTCTTGCTTGTTGGCCAATGAGATGGCTGCAATGTCTGTGTCTGAGCTTAGCATCATCCCTAGCAACCAATAGGAAGTTACCTACCCCTTACTATATAAGAACCTCCCCAGCAGCCATTGTATGCAGTATTTTGCAGTTCTGAGAGAGACATCAGTGTCATTGCTGTGCTCTGTGCTTTGCTGTGTCATTACATTAGATAGTTAGTTAGTTATCTTATATATATAATACAGATAGTCTGTGTAGGTTAGATAGTGATATAGTGTAGCTGATAGGTTCCAGTGCAGGGTGTTAGGTAGTGTGATAGGTTCTGCTGTCCATACATACATGCTACAGACATAGTGCTGTGATGTCACATTACATTAGTTAGTTAGTTAGTTATCTTATATATATAATACAGATAGTTAGTGGGAGATAGTCAGTGTAGGTAAGATAGTGATATAGTGTAGCTGATAGGTTCCAGTGCAGGGTGTTAGGTAGTGTGATAGGTTCTGCTGTCCATACATACATGCTACAGACATAGTGCTGTGATGTCACATTACATTAGATAGTTAGTTATCTTATATATATAATACAGATAGTTAGTGGGAGATAGTCAGTGTAGGTTAGATAGTGATACAGTGTAGCTGATAGGTTCCAGTGCAGGGTGTTAGGTAGTGTGATCGGTTCTGCTGTCCATACATACAGGCTACAGACACAGTGCTGTGATGTCACATTACATTAGATAGTTAGTTATCTTCTATATGTAATACAGATAGTTAGTGGGAGATAGTCAGTGTAGGTTAGATAGTGATACAGTGTAGCTGATAGGTTCCACTGCAGGGTGTTAGGTAGTGTGATAGGTTCTGCTGTCCATACATACATGCTACAGACATAGTGCTGTGATGTCACATTACATTAGTTAGTTAGATAGTTATCTTATATATAATACAGATAGTTAGTGGGAGATAGTCAGTGTAGTGTAGGTTAGATAGTGATATAGTGGAGCTGATAGGTTCCAGTGCAGGGTGTTAGGTGTGCTAGTTCACGCTGTCCATACATTCCATCTCCAGACATATTGCTGGACGTCAATTACGTGACCTAGTTAGTTATCATATGGGGACAGACGATAGTCCTGGCCGAGGTCAGTGTAGGTTGCAGATCAGTGACTATCGGGTCAGCTAATTGCGTTCCAGGCAAAGTATAGAACAGTGTCCTAGGTTCTGCTGTCCGCACATGCGGACAAGAACAGACATTTTGCTATGAGTGCCAGCGATGTGCGTCCGATAGTTAGTGGACCGCACATCACCGATGTCCGTGTTTTGCGGATCCGCGGATCCGTGGATCCGCAAAACACAACGGACGTGTGAATGGACCCTTAGGTAGTGTGATAGGTTCTGCTGTCCATACATACATGCTACAGATATAGTGCTGTGATGTCACATTACATTAGATAGTTAGTTATCTTATATATATAATACAGATAGTTAGTGGGAGATAGTCAGTGTAGGTTAGATAGTGATATAGTGTAGCTGATAGGTTCCAGTGCAGGGTGTTAGGTAGTGTGATAGGTTCTGCTGTCCATACATACATGCTACAGACATAGTGCTGTGATGTCACATTACATTAGATAGTTAGTTATCTTATATATATATAATACAGATAGTTAGTGGAGATAGTCAGTGTAGGTTAGATAGTGATATAGTGTAGCTGATAGGTTCCAGTGCAGGGTGTTAGGTAGTGTGATAGGTTCTGCTGTCCATACATACAGGCTACAGACATAGTGCTGTGATGTCACATTACATTAGATAGTTAGTTATCTTCTATATATAATACAGATAGTTAGTGGGAGATAGTCAGTGTAGGTTAGATAGTGATATAGTGTAGCTGATAGGTTCCAGTGCAGGGTGTTAGGTAGTGTGATAGGTTCTGCTGTCCATACATACATGCTACAGACATAGTGCTGTGATGTCACATTACATTAGATAGTTAGTTATCTTCTATATATAATACAGATAGTTAGTGGGAGATAGTCAGTGTAGGTTAGATAGTGATATAGTGTAGCTGATAGGTTCCAGTGCAGGGTGTTAGGTAGTGTGATAGCTTCTGCTGTCCATACATACATACAGGCTACAGACATAGTGCTGTGATGTCACATTACATTAGATAGTTAGTTATCTTCTATATATAATACAGATAGTTAGTGGGAGATAGTCAGTGTAGGTTAGATAGTGATATAGTGTAGCTGATAGGTTCCAGTGCAGGGTGTTAGGTAGTGTGATAGGTTCTGCTCTCCATACATACATGCTACAGACATAGTGCTGTGATGTCACATTACATTAGATAGTTAGTTATCTTCTATATATAATACAGATAGTTAGTGGAGATAGTCAGTGTAGGTTAGATAGTGATATAGTGTAGCTGATAGGTTCAAGTGCAGGGTGTTAGGTAGTGTGATAGGTTCTGCTGTCCATACATACAGGCTACAGACATAGTGCTGTGATGTCACATTACATTAGATAGTTAGTTATCTTCTATATATAATACAGATAGTTAGTGGGAGATAGTCAGTGTAGGTTAGATAGTGATATAGTGTAGCTGATAGGCTCCAGTGCAGGGTGTTAGTTAGTGTGATAGGTTCTGCTGTCCATACATACATGCTACAGACATAGTGCTGTGATGTCACATTACATTAGATAGTTAGTTATCTTCTATATATAATACCGATAGTTAGTGGGAGATAGTCAGTGTAGGTTAGATAGTGATATAGTGTAGCTGATAGGTTCCAGTGCAGGGTGTTAGGTAGTGTGATAGGTTCTGCTGTCCATACATACATGCTACAGACATAGTGCTGTGATGTCACAAGTTCACAACAATACTTAGTGCACCAATCACTAATATGTAGTCAGACCTGCTAAAATGTGAAGTTGCACGTATTGCGCCAAAATATTTGCATCATTAATTGCCGATTTCGCAATCGCAAATATATTGGAGCACTCTATCTGCATATAAAGCTATTGTAATGTTCTGCCGTGCCAACCATTTTCTCCAGTCTCAGGAAACTTCTAGCAGCTTGAAAAAAGTAGCAATATTGACTCACGCCTGTATTACGCGTGCATTAAACATTACACATTACATATTACATTGCCGATTTTCGCAATCAAGAAAATAATTTTGTATTTGCAAATTTATGATGGATATTTCTGAAATATCGCGAATCCAAATATTGCCCCTGCCGCTCATCACTATTGTTTAACTGTCTTCCGACTTGTCCCTTACGGGCGCAGTATATCCACACCTTCATCTGAACGGGGACTACAGAAATTCATGTGCCAGGCAGAGTCCTGCTCCATTTAAGAGGGCCCGTCACCTCTACTGACATGTAGGTTTTGGCAAATACTTGATTCCCCATGTGATTACAATTATGGAGCATCTATTCTTAATGACTGTATATTATCATTCATCTATTATTCCTACTCGAAATTTTTATGTATGAATGTTCTCCTGGGTCTTACCAGTTGGAGGGCGTGCCCCTGCGTAGTCTGACACTGTCCAATCAGTGCTGCCAGTGTCACGGTGTGGGGACGGACGCTAACTGGTAACACCAGCTGGCAGGAATAATAGAGGCACAGCATAAAATCATAAGAATACCTGCTTCAGAACTGTCATTTCATATCGAATGCAAGCCTGTACGAAAACAGACATTTCAGGAGAAGTGACGGGTGCACCCACAAATCTATAACACTTATCTTGCTTCCTGTGGGTGGGCCAGCAGATCATCAGCATCTCCGAGGATGCATTGCAATTAGCTTGTGTTAACCCCTTCCCACTTGCATAGAAAATAGGCCCTCACATACAGTATAGAGGGGTGCATATGTTATGAGATGCCTCCACAGTGTCCTTCTCCACGGTCTACAGGGAGTATAGTTGCTATGAATTTAGAAGTATAGACGAATGAATGAAAGGTTTCTGAGATCAGTTCACCAGCGCCGAGAGGCGGAGGGAAGCTACTGAGCGTGTGCGTCCACCACTGACGCAGGAGGACCAGAAAAAGAAACAGCAGGAACATTTCATGCATAAAAAAAAGCAGCAATATTTTTGTTTCACATTTATTGCTATAATATTTAAAGTTCCCATTCATTGCATATGAATCGTTTTCCTGGGATAACCCCTTTAAGTCTCATACTGTGAATTTTGCATCTTGCACAACACGTGTCCCCCCCCCATATAGACTCCATGGAGATATTGCATTACTGTAACATTGTCTTTTTGTCTTTCCATTGACTTCTATGGAGCGGAACTGCCGCAAGAATGTTTTAGATTGCAGAGAAATTGTAACTGTGTCCTTATGGCGACTATTTCACCACAGATGCAATTACTCATGTACCGCTCTGAGCAATTTAAGGCAATGTGTTTATTTTCCCCTATAGGAAGTCTGTGGGTCGTCCCTGGCCATATACACCTTGTACACATCACTTGCAGGAAGGAAGCATGCAGTTCTACAAGATATTCTGGTCTACGAGGTACAGTCACATTCACTGTGTTTTATAGTGGAGGGACATTGCGTCTGGGCCACGACAACATGCAGGAAATCGCTTACATGGTAAATACATGGTATTTGGTAATGAACTTTCTATAGAACGCACCTTCATTTACGTTACAAAAATATGAGTAAAGTCAGACATACGAGCGAGCAGAATGCGCTAAACCTGCAGCGTGTGTCAGTGAGAGGGCCCGCTCTGGACAGGATCGCACAGCATTAGGGCTCATGCACACAACGTATTTTGTTTCCGTGTCCGTTCCATTTTTTTTTTTGCGGACCGCATGCATAACCATTCATTTCAATGCATCTGTTTTTCAACCTGTCTGTTCCGCAAAAATAGAACTTGTCCTATTAGTGTCCACATTACAGACGAGGATAGCACTGTTCTATTAGGGGCCAGCTGTTCCTTTCCGCAAAATATGGAATGCACACCCTTATTTTATGCGGACCGCAAAATACATACGGTGGTGTGCATGAGCCTTTAGGATACCAACCCATTGCATGCTGCCGTTTTTTTTTCCTCCTGCAGAAATGTCCTATCCTTGTCCTCATAACTGTCAAGACTAGGACACTATTTTTTTGCTGGGCCGTGGAAGGATTTACGGATGCGGACAGCATACTGGTGTGCTTTCCGCATCTTTTGCAGCACCATTTAGATTAATGAGTCCCCATCTGAGCTGCAAAAAACACGGATCGGATGCAGACTGAAACTACCGTAATGCTGCGCGATCCTGTCAGAGGAGGGGAGGTGATGACGGGACCTCTCACTGACACACGCGGCCAGTTTACCACATTCAACTCCCTGGTGTGTGTCCGGTCTAATGCAGCAATGAGATACAGATGGACCACCCCTCTCTTTCATGACCTGCGCGCTGACAATCCTGCCATCTGCTCAGTAATCTGGCAGATCGGTTGCTAGGGACCCACTCCCTAACAACTAAAAAAACTGGTTGTTAGGCATCATATACCTAGCAACCAAACTGTCAGACCGGAGGCAGCTGATCAGCTCAGAGCTGCACTGCCCTTGTTCTCAGGATGCTGTCTATAAGTGGCTACTACGGTCTAGTTTTTAGTGGCAGTTTCCTGCGCTGCCTCCTGCAGACAGACGTACAATGCCTTGTGGTGATTTCCATCTCTGGAGCACGGACAGTCACATATGCAGGGCTTTATTAAGAGACAAGAACTTCTCAGTGAATTTGGCGCATCATACCCCAAAGACGTGTGGATTAAATCTGGCACAGGAATTGACAGTGAGACTTTTTGTAGTTCTACTTTCTGATTTTAACCATTGAGTTGACTCCACAAGACTGCATGACACACAATGGGACAGATTTACTAATCCCGTTAAATGTTTAGACAGTGTAAACGTAAGCCGCCATTAGATCGCACAATAATCGGGCCATGTATCAGGGGCGAGTGTTCATAGAAATGCTGGTTCCTGATAATTGGCTCCTATAATCGAGCAATCAGTAAAAGTTCATTTGTCGGCTGATTGGCATCTCTCAGCGAGATAAAAAATCTCTGATGATTGGCAGCAAATCTCCGTGCAATCAGGGCTGTGCTGCTGGTAATAAGGGCTCATGCACTAAAACGTATTTTTTTTCCGTGTCCGTTTTTTTCAGCCTGTATGCCAAACCATTCACTTCAATGGGGCTGCAAAAAACCGTGTGCATTCCGTATCCGTATGTCCACATGGCCGCTACTCAAAAAAAATAGAACATGTCCTATTATTCTCCGTGTAACAGACAAGGATAGGACTGTTCTATTAGGGGCCAAAATTCGGAATTCACACGCCCAGTGTCCATATTTTGCGGACTGCAAAACATGCAACGGTTGTGTGCATGAGCCCTAATGAAAAGAAGTGAATGAGGGAGACCAGTGAGAGAGAGCGCCAATGGATTATCAGTGGCCGTCCATCAGGCAGCGTGACATCGCCCCTAGACAAGGTGAACTCGGGGGGGAGATTCCACCTTTCATTTTTCAAAGCTCCTTTGGAAAATGAAACGATCAATCGGATTGGTTGCAAGGGGCAATAAGTCGGTTTTCCTTTGCGCCAGTTTTGATAAATCTCCCTGGGTGACTCTTGCTTTTATCTGATTTTACACAATTTTCTGCTCCATTAGAAAGGTAGATAATTATTATTTATTTGAAACAGCCATTCATTTCCGGGCGCTGTACCTCTAGGAGGGGTTCACATACATAATACAAAGCAAGAGTACAATGAGCATGACACGTAAAGAGGGGAGCGGACTCTGCCCGCGAGAGCTTACAATCTACAAGGTGAGGGTGAGCAGAATGTGGTGAAAATGATCTCCTCGCTGCTGGCTGTAGTCATCCACTCCCGTCTGATCCTCAGCTCTGTCATATGACCGATACTCTGACCCTCCATCGGACACCGGCTCATGTGTGGGCAGGGCGTCACTTTCTCTGTTCATCCCTAGGACACTGACATCAAGGCTTTCATAGGAATGAATAAAGAAACCATGAGCCGGTGTCCGATGGAGAGTTAGGCCTCTTTCACACGGGCGAGTTTTCCGCGCGGGTGCAATGCGTGATGTGAACGCATTGCACCCGCACTGAATCCGGACCCATTCACTTCTATGGGGCTGTGCACATGACAGTTGATTTTCACGCATCACTTTTGCGATGCGTGAAAATCGCAGCATGCTCTATCTTCTGCGTTTTTAACGGAACGCAGGCCCCATAGAAGTGAATGGGGCTGCGGGAAAATCGCAAGCATCCGCAAGCAAGTGCGGATGCTTTGCGATGTTCCCGCATGGTTGCTATGCAACCATCGGGATGTGTAACCGGTTCTGTATTATTTCACATTATAACATAGTTATAATGTAAAATAATACCCTTGGCCATCTTCCTAATGGTTAAACCGGTGCAGAATGGGTTAAAAATAATAAACTAATAATAACATACCTGTTCCATTTGATCGCGAAGCCCGGCATCCTCTAAACAGGTGCAGAATGGGTTAAAAATAATAAACTAATAATAACTTACCTGTTCCATTTGATCGCGAAGCCCGGCATCCTCTCCGTTAGCTTGCTAGTAGGAAAAGGACCTGTGATGATGTCACATGGTCACATGGCCCAATCACCTGCTCCATCACTATGGTGATGGAGCATGTGATTGGTCCATGTGACCATGTGACATCATGTGACGTTCGAACGCGCTGTAAAACGCCCTACGCATAAACAAGTACTTGAGCTTTTTTTGGGGCGTTTGTCGCGCGTATTGTGATTGACACCACAGTAGTCAATCACAAGACCGCGTGTACGACGCGCGTTTCCTATTTGCAAAAACGTGCTGTAATACGCGCGATTCAAGAACGCTCAGGTCTGAACCCAGGGTTAGGATCTAAGGATAGCACGTTTGGCCAGAAAACCCAACAGCATACCTTCAAAAAAAATTATTTCTGCTGCCAAGAAAATCTTTAAAAATTTGCGTAGTCTGAGAGTTGTTTTTTTACAATAAAAATTAAATGGGTTTTCAATTTTAATACTGATGACCTATCCTCAGGATACCTCATTAGTATCTGATCGGTGGGGTCCAACACCCGGGACCCCCTCCGATCAGCTGTTGGAGAAGGCTCTGGCGCTCTGCAGCTTTTCCTAGGCGCAGCTCAGCCTCATGGGAGTAAATGGGGCTGAGCGCGATCCCGAGCCTGGCCACTGTACAATGTAGGGAGCTGTGCTTGGTGAGCGCGGAGAAGGCCACGGCGCTCACAGCTGATCAGATACTGATGACCTGTACAGAGTATGAAAATCTCGGAGAACCCTTTTAAACATCATCTGCCATTGACCTCCATTTTTAAGAATGTATAATGTGCTCCGGTGTCAGCGCAGTGCTGATGGATTTCAGGTATTACATTATTAACTGCGCGTGCAGCTCTGGATGTGACTGCACTGTGGGTGGAGGCACTTGCATTTTTTGTGGTGTTTTGTGGTTTTCGTTGCCTTTTTGAGCAGCTCCAGACGTTAGATGGAAGTCTGAGGGAAATATCAGGCGCAGCACTCACATGCGTATTCCAGTATTCAGATACATTTTTGCTCAGTTCTGTTTTTAGCAAATCCCCGGATCTGGTGTTTTTGTACTATAGACGTCCATTGTTTTTTTTTCGGGGCAGGGGTCCAACCACAATTACTGGAACGGGGGCCTGTGTTCCCCCCTTTGAATGGAGCAGCAGATCCATTTATCTCTATAAGATCGCCGGAGATATCCGAGTAAGAGCGCTCACCTATCTCTGATAGCCCCATAGACTTGCATATCTACTGCTCCATTCACATGGGGTGCATGGGCCCCAGTTCTAGTGACTGGTGGTTGGACCGCTGATCAGACACTTATACTCAAGCACTGGATTGGGGATAAGTTGTTGTCAGGGTCATCCCCTATAACACCATTTTCGCATGGGATTTTTCATACCATTGCATTTTCGCTAAACTTTTGTGCAGAGGAAGTGATGTTGGGGGGGGGGGGTACATACTTTTCTGTATAAAAAAAGCAAGACATGCAAAAAATTGCATCAAGATGCCACAAAAGAGATTAAGGGTAACACTACAAAAAGCACTGGCCAAGGCAGGTGTGTTTTACGCCGTGTAAGTCGTAATGTTACTCGGATAAGGAGCTGAATAAAAGCAGAGAATAAGCAGTTACCCGACATCACCAAGTAATAGCCCGAAGAAGCTGGGCACGGACACAGTGAACATTTCTGGGCAGAGCTTTTCAGGTTCATAGACTGTATGAATAACCTGCAAGTGCCGGGTGCACAGAAGCCATTGGCAGCTGCGGAGCACTGGGAACCTGTCCTGAGCGCAGCCTCCACAGATACAGGGATCAGAGTCCGCGCAGCTCCCTCCATGCTAATGAGGATACTGTTTCCCTGTACTTTTTACTCAACCAGATCTGATTGCAGCAAGTGACATCAGGAGAACAAAAGCTTCATTCTGATACATGCGACCTCACACTGCCCTGACACACGGATCCTGTTCCCAGATCTGCCTGACTCGCTGCACATCCTTACACCGGGAGAACGTCATCCGCAAGCAAACAGATCATACATCCGCTATAACAATGCACCTGTCACACGGAATATTAAATGCACTTCTTTATTTGCAGCCTGTGTCTTACTCCATGAAGCCATAGCAATAAAGGGTGCAGAGGTGGTAACTGCAGCCAGGCCCCAGTGTACATACATTACTTATCCTGTACTGATCCTGAGTTACATCCTGTATGATACCCCAGAGCTGCACTCACTATTCTGCTGGTGGAGTCACTGTGTACATACATTACTTATCCCGTACTGATCCTGAGTTATATCCTGTATTATACTGCAGAGCTGCACTCACTATTCTGCTGGTGCAGTCACTGTGTACATACATTACTTATCCTGTATTGATACTGAGTTACATCCTGTATTATACTCCAGAGCTGCACTCACTATTCTGCTGGTGGAGTCACTGTGTACATACATTACTTATCCCGTACTGATCCTGAGTTTTACATCAGACACAGAGGCTTCATATTGCTTCTCTTCCTTTACTGATCACCAAATAGCAGCAAGGAGAAAACATAAAAATGCAAATGGTCACCATAGTAACCCCAATATCCCACCCCCACAGCCCCTATATTAGGCTGCTCCATAGGTGGGACTTCCTCTTTCTTGCTGCTCACCAGATAAGTCACACATATTATTGGTTTTGATCTTTACAGTTATTGTGCTTTATTATTTGTTCTTTCTGATTTCTGGTTTTTCTACACGGTTCTTCCCTGTGTCGTTCCCCGCTTTTCCACTGCCTTGCTTTTCCCTGTCACCGCTACGGTGCTTATCTCCGGCAGGGGTTTCCCCCTCTTTTATCCCCTTTTCCCCTTAGGTTTCTCCTTCTGCCCTATTTCAGCCGGCCTGCACCTGCTGGTGTGGCCGCGCCGTCTTTAGTGTAATTCCTGCCCTTGTGGCAATCTCGGCGCTTGTCTCCGCCCCCTCCCGGCACCTGCGCCATTTTCTTACCTTCCTCTTCAACGGGCTTCCTTCTCCCGCGTTCGCGCGCTTTTCTCCGGCCGCAGCGAGATCTCACGAGATTTGGCGGCCATCTTGGATCCCAATCTCGCGAGATCTCGGACTCCCTGGTCTCCTGCGTGCCTGGCTGCCGGTGCCTGCTCCCCGCTCTGCTCCGTTCTCCTGGGGTTATTAACCCCTTGCTGCGCATACATTCTTTCCCCACAGGTATAGATATATATCATTTTCAGGGCTACTGCTCCCCATCTGCCCCACTTAGTTTAATTGGGACATTATATATATTGCCCTAGAGCTCACATTCACCATGGACCCTACTTCTGCCCATGCCGCCCCCTCCCCCCTCCCTGGTGATGTTAGACCCGCTGACGCTGATTCTCAGGCTTTGGCCATTCAGCGCTCAGTATCTAATGCCATTTTACAGGCAATGGGGTCCATGTCTTCGGTAATATCTCAGACTATTACCCAGGCCCTGTCTGCACACCCCTTAGTTGGGGCCAGACCTCCCCCCTCTGATTGGGCCCAGCATTCTGATGCTGCTGATCCTCCTGTTGGACAGGAGTCCATGACTGGTGTGTTGGAGTCCATCAAAGATGACGCGCTGAGGTCGCGTAAAAGAGCCTGTCCCCGCCAGGCTGATCGTGCGAGGGTGTGGAAATGCGCTAGAGCGCAGGCTGATTCTGAATCCGATTCGGACATCGGTTCTGACCCAGAGATCCTGGCGGAGGCCAGTAACCAATCCGAGGAGGATGACACTGCTCTAATGTCTGACCCTGTCATCATTACCCCTACCGCTCCTGTAGCTAGGGAATCATCCTCGGCCTCCGCCGATAATATTCCATCCTCACTACTAGATTCTTCTGGGGTCCCTATGTTTGATCCTGAGGCCCTCCACCATCCTAGATCGGCGGAGTGGCTCCCTGACTCTCAGGTCAGCAATTATTTAGAACACTGGGTCCATCGCCCGCTGTCTAAGGAGGCGCGCAGTAAGCTGCAGGCGGAATGCCCCAGACCCATTATACCTCACAAAGTCTGCGACACTCCTGTCGTAGACCCTAAAATGACCCAGTTCTTGTCTAAGACTGGATGGAATGCCCGCAAGGGGTTAGACTCAGCCCTGAGAGGCTGCCAGGATAAGCTCCTGGACATCTTTGGCCCTCTGGCTAAAATCATGGAGTTGGCGGAATCCGCCAGACAGGGAGGTTCCCAAATTGATCCCGACGAGCTTACAGGCTGGGTTCAGCGGGCGATTTGCATCGCCGGGGGCACGAATGCGGCCCTTTCTGTTGAGAGGCGCAAAGCCATACTCCTTAAGATTGATCCTAAATTGGTGAACCTCGCACTCACCGAGACTGGTAGTGATGCGGAAGGTTCTTTATTCGGGGATTCTTTTATAAAGGATCTCAGCCGTTTCGTAGGCACATTTTCCGCCCTGGACAAAGCCCAGTCCACTATGCGCAGGGTTTTCCAGGGCCGGGTCTCTCACAGGGCCGGCAGCAACAGGGGCCGCCTGTCCGGCCAATCCAACACCCGGGCCAGGGGTGTATCTCGAGGCTCCTACTCCCAGCGGTCGTCCTTTCAAGACCAGCGGACACCTCCGCCTTTTTTCCCGTCCAGGGGTGGACAGTGGCGCTCCCGCTCCTTCCGAGGAAACACAGCCTCTCGCAAATCCTCCGGTAAGTCTGACTCCTGTCGGGGATTCTTCGGTCAGTTGTGTAGGGGGCAGGCTTCGTCATTTTTTCCCCGCCTGGGAACTAATTACGTCAGACCCATGGGTCCTGTCAACAGTCAGGGGTTTCTCTATAGAGCTCACGGATTCCCCTCACTCGCTACATCTCCCACCGACCACCCCTCGGTGGGGTGCGGACTCTGCCCTGGTGGACGAGGAGCTCTCCGCCCTCCGCCTCAAGCGGGCTATAGAGAAATCTCCCGGCCGCACAGGGGTGTAATAAGCAACATATTCCTAGTCCAGAAGAAAGGGGTCAGATGCGCCCGTGATCAACCTCCGTGCACTGAACAGAATCGTGCGGTATCGGCATTTCAAAATGGAGGGGATCCATTTGCTTCGGGACCTTCTCACACCGGGGACTGGCTGGTGAAGCTGGATTTGAAGGACGCGTACCTGACGGTCCCCGTTGCACCTCCCTCACGGGATCTCCTCCGTTTCCTTTGGAAAGACGAGGTCTGGAGATTCACGTGCCTGCCATTCGGATTGTCGTCGGCCCCTTGGTGTTTCACCAAGCTTCTGCGCCCGGTCATGGCCTGGTTGAGGAGTCGCGGAGTCCGCCTAATAGTGTATCTGGACGACATTCTCCTGATGCATCAATCCAGGTCGACATTACTCGAACACCTCGGGTGGACGGCGAATCTCCTGGAGTCGCTCGGCTTCCTCCTCAACAGGGAGAAATCCTGTCTCACTCCCTCCCAGAGGATGGACTTCCTGGGCTTCACAGTGGACTCTGTCGCGGAATCCCTCAGCCTTCCAGGGGGCAAGTTGCGATCCATTCGCAAGGAACTGCGGCATGCATTGACCAGCACTCGCTTATCTCTCCGACACCTGGCCCGCATCATTGGTTTGCTGGCTTCATCCATCCAGGCCGTGTTCCCGGCGCCGTTGCATTACCGGGCCCTGCAACGTTTCAAAATTGCGCACCTTCGTTCCGGTGCTTCCTTTGCAGATATGGTGGAGTTGGACTCGGACGCCCGGGAGGAGATTCGCTGGTGGATCGCCAACTTGGAGGCCTGGAATGGCAGGGCGATCTTTGGCTTCCAACCGGAACTAACCATCGAATCGGATGCGAGCCTCCATGGGTGGGGGGCACATTGCAACGGTGTCTCCACCGGAGGACCTTGGTCGGCCGTGGAGGCAGGCCTACATATCAACGCCTTGGAACTCCTGGCCGGCTCCTTAGCCGTCCGGAGTTTTACCAATGGAGTAGCGAACGCATGTATCCGTCTTCGGATGGACAATATTTCTGCGGTTCGATACGTGAACCGATTGGGCGGGACCCAATCGGCTACCCTAGCTGCCCTGGCGAAGGACTTTTGGTCGTACTGCCTTTCCAGAGACATCATGGTTCAGGCCGAATATTTACCGGGTCTACACAACGTGCAGGCGGACTGGAGTTCGCGTCACCTGACGGACGGCAGCGATTGGCAGTTGGACCCAGCGTTTTTCGCCGTGGTCGAGGCCAGGTGGGGACCCTTCTCCGTGGACTTGTTCGCCTCCCGGCTCAACTCACACCTTCCTCGCTTTTACAGCTGGCGCCCGGATCCGGAGGCGTTAGCGGTGGACGCGTTCTTGCAGGATTGGTCCGTCGGCCTTCTCTATGCATTTCCCCGTTCCTGATGATCCTCGGATGCTCCTCCAGGTTCGTCGACATCGGGCGGAGTTGGTGGCGATAGTCCCATTCTGGGACTCTCAGGTGTGGTACCCGTCTCTGATGGAGCTCTTGGTGGACATTCCCTTCTTCTGCCGAATCCGATCTCTCTCCTGCGGTGCCCTCAGGGAACTCCACACCCCTGCTACTGGACGGATCCCTGCGATTGCTGGCCTGCCGGATCTCAGGACGCCAGGAGCGGTCGATGGAGTTTCGGGGGCAACTAGGCGCCTCCTGGACAATGCCTGGGCTCCCGGCACCCGAAAATCTTATCGGGCGGCCTGGCGAACTTGGGCTGGCTAGTGCCTGGAACGGGACCTGGATCCCGTTTCAGCTCCTGTAGCCCACCTGCTTCAGTTTCTCACCTCCCTTTTCGAGGAGGGAAAGGCTTTCAGGACGATCAATTTGTTTCGTTCAGCTATCTCCTCTACGCATCAGGGGTTTGATGGTGTCCCGGCGGGTCAACATCCTTCTGTTTCCGCCTCCTCCGTGGCTCCCGGCTGGCGCGGCCTCCTTGGCCGCGTTTTTCTTCCACTTGGGATGTCTCCTTGGTGCTGACCTTTTTATCTTCTTGGCCGGCCAATTCTGATCTTTCTTTACGTCAACTCTCGGCCAAGCTGGTCACCCTCTTTTGCCTGATCTCTTGCAAGAGGTTGTCGGATGTTCGGGCTCTGGACCATGACGCGAGGTCTTTTACTCCTGAAGGCGTGACGTTCAATATCTCACGTCGCACGAAGACCAACATCCGGGTCGTATCCTACCCCAGTTTTCCGTCTTCCCCGGCCTTGTGTCCGGTGGCTTGTTTGAGAGAATACGAGGCCAGGACTCGCTCTTATCGGTCCCCTTCCGTGCCCCAGTTGTTCCTCTCTATTCGGCACCCGTTCGGACCTGTCTCTAGTCCCACCTTAGCCCGCTGGCTGAAGTGGGTTATGTCTTTGGCGGGTGTAGACACTTCCGTTTTTACGGCTCATTCGGCGCGCGGTGCAGCGTCAACTTCTTTAGCGGTTTCGGGCGCCCGTTTAGAGGACATCCTGCGGTTGGCGGACTGGTCGAGTGCCACCACTTTTCGTGAGTATTATTTCCGTCCTCCTCCTCATTTGTTCGATTCCTTGGTTAACCAGCTTTGAACTAGCAATATGAAGCCTCTGTGTCTGATGTAAAACTTAATGATTTTCCTAGTCTACGACGTAAAGTCATAGTTTTATTAAGACACAGAGGCGAGTATTGCCCTCCCTGCCTGGGATTTATTTTTGCTTGTGGGTTATGGCTGGTTCTACTTGTTGTTCATATGTTTTTTCATATTTATCTCTGTTTCTGTGGGGGATTTTGATATTGCATGCTTATTATGCTTATTTATGCCTGTCTTCTATGATTAATTCTAGTCACTGGTGTCCGTGTGACCTGTACCTCGGTTTACCGGCTTTTATTTACTGGGCATTTGCCTCTCTTATTTTCTTTTAGGATGAGTTTGCCGGCTCTGCACTTTCCCTGATCTGGGCGGTGTTCCTGTTCCAGTTTCCGCGGTTGCCATGTTGGTGCTGTTGAGCGGTTCCAGTTACTATTCCTACGGACCATTCCTTAGGATGTTTCCAGTTGGATACTTGTTCTCCGGTTGATCTTCGTTGGAGTCCTTGGTTCCTGACGTGCTGTGGGCGTCCCGGTTTGGCCCGACGTTTCGTTTCCGGTTATAGACTTATGGACTGGTTCGCAGAGAAAGAGGAAGTCCCACCTATGGAGCAGCCTAATATAGGGGCTGTGGGGGTGGGATATTGGGGTTACTATGGTGACCATTTGCATTTTTATGTTTTCTCCTTGCTGCTATTTGGTGATCAGTAAAGGAAGAGAAGCAATATGAAGCCTCTGTGTCTTAATGATTTTCCTAGTCTACGACGTAAAGTCATAGTTTTATTAAGTTATATCCTGTATTATACTGCAGAGCTGCACTCACTATTCTGCTGGTGCAGTCACTGTGTACATACATTACTTATCCTGTACTGATCCTGAGTTACATCCTGTATTATACTCCAGAGCTGCACTCACTATTCTGCTGGTGCAGTCACTGTGTACATACATTACTTATCCTGTACGATCCTGAGTTACATCCTGTATTATACTCCAGAGCTGCACTCACTATTCTGCTGGTGCAGTCACTGGGTACATACATTACTTATCCTGTACTGATCCTGAGTCACATCCTGTATTATACTCCAGAGCTGTGCTCACTATTCTGCTGGTGAAGTCATTGTGTACATACATTGTTTCCTGTACTGATCCTGAGATACATAGGGCCACAGAGCAGCTGAGATTCGCAAAGGCAGAGTTGAGGGATAGAAGTTAGCCACCTAGGCTCTGTATCCATGAAGCAACCAACATCAGCCACCTGCAAGCAGCACTATGTGAGGGACTGTGTGAGAAAGGACATATCACCAGTGACTGGGACTGCAGATTGTGCTGCACCCACTGGAGAAGAAGAAACCACAGTGATCACTTCAGACACAATCACCTTCATCGCTGCCACTCGGAGGAGAGCACAGGCAGTGTGCGTCAGTGCCCAGGAAGGTTTGAAATGTGGAAACCTCTAGAAATGCACATTTCTGTTTGCACAGGAATCTAATTCTCCATCAGATCTCGTCCTAATCCACTAGAAGCAAACTGAAATCACTCATAACAATCATACAAAACATTGCAAGTGACTGTACAAATCCAATCTGTGTAGTTTACATAATCCCAGCAGACGATCGGCCACAGTGAAGTATTTAGTTGCTCTGCCTCATCCTAGGATGGAGAATCAAATGCTGTCTGGACATGTTGAGGCTTCAAAACTGCGCAGGTATAACACAGCGGGTGTGGACCCACAGTGTTACTGTAGGGATTTGGTTTAGGGCTACTTCTAAGGGCATTATCCAGGTGGCCCCCCTGGGTTTCACCCTTCCACCCCTATACAGGATCTATTGTTTGCTACAGAGGAACCACCAAGCCTCTACCTCTTGGAGCAGTCTCTTTTAAGTGACAGCTGACCCGCTTGAGTCAAGAGTCACCGGTTAGTGGCGCAAGAGGGTACAGGAAGACTCGTAGTCAGTGAACAAGCCAAGGTCAGGGCAGGCAGAGTTCTTTAAAACAGTAAAAAGTGCGAATGTCAATGTAGGCCGCACTGGGTCAGTATGATGAGCAGGCGGAACACGTGCAACATGATCAACAGACACAGAAAATCATACTGCACGTAACACACCTTCACAGGGGGTAGACATGCCAGGAACCTTTCTGGTCAAGCACCCTCCCATAGCAGAAGACGCCTTAGAAACTCAGTGAAGACTAGTCATATGTCTTGGACAGATTAGGATGCAGTCTGGCTCTTTAAGAGAACAGCAGGTAGAAAGTAGAGAGGCCGCCGAGGCCCAGCATGGAGCATCGCTGAGCTACCAGTACTCTAGAGGGAGGGAGTAGGCAGATACCGGCGGGCATGGGCCCCTGGGGCAGAGCTGAGAGACAGGTGAGCATTCTGACGGCTGTGCCCTCTGGCATATACCTGCTTCTGGCGGGCATGGTCGTGGCATGCTCACATGTCTCACAGCTCTGCTCCAGGCGCCCATGCCCACTGGCCATCTGACTATTATCGTGCTGAACCTCAGGGACTATGGGCCCCATGAAACCCATAAATATCTGTGTGTGGTGCTGTTACAGCGGTTCTTCAGATCTTGGCGAACTGGTGCATCCATGGGGAGCATCCTATGCACCCGCAGAGTTAACGTGTATGACCTTTATCGCTGCTAGGTGACAGCCAAATATATACAGGAGGAGCGCGGCTCCTCCATTCACATCCTGTTCACGCTCTTTGTCAACTGTTCCTTTTGGGATCTTGTCACGGGAAAGAAGTCATGGGCCCTGGGGCTGTCACGTCAGCAGGCTTTAGAGGCTCTGGGCTTTGTGTCTCCACCTATAGCTCAGGTATAATACATGGCAGCGTGTCACCCACTCAGCGCCCAGAGGTGCTGCTCTGAATCCAACACCCCGGATGGGCCTTGAATAGCAGCGGCTCCTCCATTCACACCGAGCACAAGGCCCGCAGGAGCATTACTCATCAGCCCTTACATCCAAGGGTTATTCCATCATCTCTAGTGAGACCGCAGTCAGCTCACACCTGCTGCTATTGTGTGCGACAACCCAGGGCGGACAAACCCAGCGAGCATCACCCAAAACACCGGGCGGCAGACCTCACTGGGATCTCCCATCAGTCATATTACAGAGGATACATTCTATCTATAGAAAGTCAATGGGTCCGTAAAAAACAGATAGCACACGGAAATGCATCTGTATGTCATCCGTTTTTTGCGGACCCCTGGACTTAAAACATTCTAAGAAAACCCATTAAATTTGTCAAGTTTAACCCTTCTTTTTTTTTTTGCGGACCGTGAAAAACGGAAGACACACGGAAGCACCACGTCCGTATTATACGGACTTAAAGAACGGAAAGATAACTGAAGACATGCGGAACACACGGATCCGTGATTTGCGGTCCGCAAAACCAATAAGGTCGTGCGAATGCTCCCTAACCTTCGGGGATGATGGTATATAGGAGGATGTGAAGGAAGCAGTTTTCGGGTTGCTGATGGATCCTCCCATATATTTCCATCGCTCACAGATATTGTCCTATCTGTCTGGAGAGGCCACAACCTGTTAGCCTATCTGTATGGGGTGGTCTCTGTGGAATAATGGAGCAGCATGTGATGGAATGCAGGCTGTAACAATGTATCACATCCCCGAGAATCCCAGATATGAAGAGAAGAAAAGGTAGAGATCTGCAGGTGTCCTCATGCAGGTCTCACATCTCAGAAGACTGGATGGGTAAGAACCTAGGATACCAGCGAGGGGATCATTACATTATACTTTTCCTACAATCAGAGAACCCCTTAAAGCTCCCCCAGTAATAAACGATGTAATGTTGTCACAGAATGTTATGGATGATCAATCATCACTAGGATGTGGGATTACGCTGTGGAGGGTTCAGTATTTGGTGGACAACCTCTTTACATTTCTATCAGTCTGGTACTTGTCTAATATCCATCCTTTTTCCGGAAGAAGCCAGGCAACTGGCGAAACAGCGTCGGGAAGGAGGCGGCTGAGAGATCAACATGCCATTCAGGGTATGACTATTTTCCAACCCCCAACCTTTTGTATTTGTCTCTGTTGCAGTATCTGCCCGGGGTTTACTGTTTATGGGCGTCTTGGTGGTTCTTATTATTTTTGTACTTTTTCCCTATTTTTGGCGTGCTGACCTCTCAGCCCCCTCTTGGGTCTTTCTCCTCATCCTTGTGCTCCACCTCTGTGCTGCCTCCTTTTATCATGTATGTATTCATTATGTGTTGTTAATAAAGCTTTTTCGATTTCCATTTTGTGAGAATTGTGGTTCAATTTTTTGGTGCCACTATCTTATTGGCCTTGACAGCAGCTGCCTGACACTGGTTTCTACAGCTTAGTTTGCTGTTCACCAAAATTCCTTTTCAATGTCAGTGATACCCAATGTTTTATCATTTAGTATGTACGGGTGACTTGCATTATTCCTTTCCATGCGGATAACATTTTTCAGTGTTAAACCTCATCTGCCACTTCTCTGCCCAAGCCTCCAATCTATCCAGATCCGTCTATAGCAGTATAGTGTACTCTGTATTATATATACAGTATACTGTCCTCTAGAGTATATACACATTATTCTGTCCTCTGTAATATATATACAGTATACTGTCCTCTGTAGTATATATACAGTATACTGTCCTCTGTAGTATATATACAGTATACTGTCCTCTGGATTATATATATACAGTATACTGTCCTCTGTAGTATATATACAGTATACTGTCCTCCGTAATATATATACAGTATACTGTCCTCCGTAATATATATACAGTATACTGTCCTCTGTAGTGTATATACAGTATACTGTCCTCTGTAGTATATATACAGTATACTGTCCTCCGTAATATATATACAGTATACTGTCCTCCGTAATATATATACAGTATACTGTCCTCTGTAGTGTATATACAGTATACTGTCCTCTGTAGTATATATTCAGTATACTGTCCTCT
Organism: Bufotes viridis; assembly: GCA_033119425.1. NCBI lineage: Eukaryota > Metazoa > Chordata > Amphibia > Anura > Bufonidae > Bufotes > Bufotes viridis. The sequence goes on from CM065595.1 coordinate 158,310,363, forward strand.
AGTATATATTTAGTATACTATCCACTGTAGTATATATATGCAGTATACTGTCCTCTGTAGTATATATATACAGTATACTGTCCTCCGTAATATATATACAGTATACTGTCCTCTGTAGTATATATTCAGTATACTGTCCTCTGTAGCATATATTCAGTATACTGTCCTCTGTAGTGTATATACAGTATACTGTCCTCTGTAGTATATATTTAGTATACTGTCCACTGTAGTATATATATGCAGTATACTGTCCTCTGTAGTACATATATACAGTATACTGTCCTCTGTAGTATATATTCAGTATACTGTCCTCTGTAGTATATATTCAGTATACTGTCCTCTGTAGTATATATTTAGTATACTGTCCACTGTAGTATATATATGCAGTATACTGTCCTCTGTAGTACATATATACAGTATACTGTTCACTGTAGTATATATATATACAGTATACTGTCCTATGTAGTATATATACAGTATACTGTCTTCTATAGTATATATGTACAATATACTGTCCTCTTAGTATATATACAGTATACTGTTCTCTGTAGTATATATACAGTATACTGTCCACTGTAGTATATATAGAGTATACTGTCCTCTGTAGTATATATACAGTATACTGTCTTCTGGAGTATATATATACTGTTCTCTGTAGTATATATACAGTATAATGTCCTCCGTAGTATATGTATACTGTCCTCTGTAGTATATATATAATATACTGTCCTCTGTAGTATATATGCAGTATACTGTCCTCTGTAGTATATATATACAGTATACTGTCCTCCGTAATATATATACAGTATACTGTCCTCTGTAGTATATATTCAGTATACTGTCCTCTGTAGTATATATTTAGTATACTGTCCACTGTAGTATATAAATGCAGTATACTGTCCTCTGTAGTATATATATACAGTATACTGTTCACTGTAGTATATATATATACAGTATACTGTCCTATGTAGTATATATACAGTATACTGTCTTCTATAGTATATATGTACAGTATACTGTCCTCTTAGTATATATACAGTATACTGTTCTCTGTAGTATATATACAGTATACTGTCCACTGTAGTATATATAGAGTATACTGTCCTCTGTAGTATATATACAGTATACTGTCTTCTGGAGTATATATATACTGTTCTCTGTAGTATATATACAGTATAATGTCCTCCGTAGTATATGTATACTGTCCTCTGTAGTATATATATAGTATACTGTCCTCTGTAGTATATATACAGTATACTGTCCTCTGTAGAATATATACAGTATACTGTCCTCTGTAGTATATATATAGTATACTGTCCTCTGTAGTATATATACAGTGTACTGTCCTCTGTAGTATATATATACAGTATACTGTCCTCTGTAGTATATATACAGTATACTGTCCTCTGTAGTATATATACAGTATACTGTCCTCTGTAGAATATATACAGTATACCGTCCTCTGTAGAATATATACAGTATACTGTCCTCTGTAGTATATATATAGTATACTGTCCTCTGTAGTATATATACAGTATACTGTCCTCTGTAGTATATATACAGTATACTATGTTCTTACGAGTTAATTACTTTACACAGTTTAGTGTCATCTGCAAAAATAGATATTTTACTGTGCAGGCCTTCTACAAGATCATTAATAAATATATTGAAGAGGATAGGGCCCAATACTGACCCCTGTGGTACCCCACTAGTGACAGTGACCCAATCTGAGTGTGTACCGTTAATAACCACCCTTTGTTTTCTGTCACTCAGCCAGTTGCTTACCCACATACAGACATTTTCTCCCAGTCCGAGCATCCTCATTTTATATACCAACCTTTTATGAGGTACGGTGTCAAATGCTTTGGAGAAGTCCAGATATACGACATCCATTAATTCGCCGCTGTCAAGTCTAGAACTTACCTCCTCATAGAAGCTGATTAAATTAGTTTGACATGACAGATCCCTCATGAAGCCATGCTGATATGGCGTTATTTGCTTGTTTCCGTTGATATCCTCTAAGATAGCATCTCTCAAAAACAATTCAAACAATTTACCCACAATAGATGTTAGACTTACCGGCCTATAGTTTCCGGGCTTTGTTTTTGGACCCTTTTTGAATATTGGCACCACATTTGCTATGCGCCAATCCTGTGGAACGCTCCCTGTCTGTATAGAGTCCGTAAATATCAGAAATAAGGGTCTGGCTATGACATAACTTAATTCTCTTAGGATACAGGGGTGTATGCCATCTGGTCCTGGCGATTTGTCTATTTTAATCTTTTTAAGACGCCGCTGTACTTCTTCCTGGGTCACACAGGACACTTTTAATCAGGAATTTACTTTTGCATTTTGCATTTTATCTGACAGTTTATTTTCCTCAGTTAATACAGTGGAGAAGAAAATATTTAATAGCTTTGCTTTCTCCTCATCGCTCTCTGCAACTCCCCCCTCATCACTCTGTAAAGGGAAGACACCTTCAGATTTCTTCCTGACAATCTCCTGCTCGCCAGTGGAGGAGACACATTTACATGCAGCAATCTCCTCCACAGTACAGGGAGCAGTGATCACTAATGCCATCGCTCGTCCTCATACAGAATCATTGTTTGCCAGCAGCAGAGGCCGTTTAGACACCACGATCTGCTGCTGGTAAAAGTTTCCGATACCCAATGAACAAACATTTTGCAGTAATCGGCGGCACCTTTAAACAGGCAGATTGTTGCTAACGAGAGTCCGTACAAGCATCGGGCAGTATAAAGGGGACTTTAGATACAACAGCTCTTTAGCCAGAGTCATACATGACAGATATATTTTAGTTCAATAGAAAGCATCACATATGGTTAGATACAAGAGCTTATGTAGACAGGGTTAATACAAGGCCCTTCCTAATGTATTGGGATTCTCCCTGTTGCCTCCTTTGCTGGATTCCTTTTACCATCACATTCTACACGGCTCATATCCAGGGGTTACGACCACCCTGCACTCCAGCAGCGGTGGACGTCTTTGCACCGTACACCTTCGATCAATTTCAGCAGAACCCACCGATACTGGCAGTATTGTCTAAACATCTAATTTGTAAGGGGATCTCCCCTGCCGACCGATGTCAAGGGAGATGGGATCGGGAAGTTGGATTTCAACCTCTAGGTTCTTTTGTTTTGGGGAGATAAGGAAGGGCTAGAGGGACCCGACAGAAGCTTTCTCCCAGGCACCTGCATGCTCAGCCTAGCGGGCAGGTGTATGGGGAGCTCAGGAGACGTAGCAGTTGTCCAATCAGCTTTCAGTTGAAAGATTTACATGGGCAAATACACAGGCCAATGTTCATGAACTAACTTTTCCCGATCATTGGCCGCTCATTTAACCTGCATTTACTCTCAGCAGGATGAATGATTGCTACTACGATCATTTGTCCCCATACAGATACATCTCTGCGTGCACAAGGCAATGTGCTGCTGCCAAACAATTATTTTATGTGGCGCAAAAATGATGGCTGTCCAGACAGATTAGTGTTTAACTTATTTGTCGGGTAATTGGCAGCACAGCAATGTGATCAGATAATAGATAAGATAGGAGGGAGATAGAGATGTGATATCTGCAAATAACTAACAGGAGTGGTGAGAACAAGAAGCTGGAGTGCCCCGTAATGATATCAAAATGACACTCTGACACTCGGGGTACAGATAATGACACTGACACTCGGGTTACAGGATAATGACACTGACACTCGGGGCACAGGATAATGACACTGACACTCGGGGTACAGGATAATGACACTTGGGGTTCAGGATAATGACACTGACACATGGGGTACAGGATAATGACACTGACACTTGGGGTACAGAATAATGACACTTGGGGTTCAGGATAATGACACTTACACTCGGGGTACAGGATAATGACGCTGACACTCGGGGTACAGGATAATGACACTGACACTTGGGGTACAGGATAATGACACTGACACTTGGGGTACAGGATAATGACGCTGACACTTGGGGTACAGGATAATGACACTGACACTTGGGTTACAGGATAATGACACTGACACTCGGGGTACAGGATAATGACACTGACACTCGGGGTACAGGATAATGACGCTGACACTTGGGGTACAGGATAATGACACTGACACTCGGGGTACAGGATAATGACGCTGACACTCGGGGTTCAGGATAATGACGCTGACACTTGGGGTACAGGATAATGACACTGACACTTGGGTTACAGGATAATGACACTGACACTTGGGGTACAGGATAATGACACTGACACTCGGGGTACAGGATAATGACACTGACACTTGGGGTACAGGATAATGACACTGACACTCGGGGTACAGGATAATGACACTGACACTCGGGGTACAGGATAATGACGCTGACACTTGGGGTACATGATAATGACACTGACACTCGGGTTACAGGATAATGACACTGACACTCGGGGTACAGGATAATGACACTGACACTTGGGGTACAGGATAATGACACTGACACTCGGGGTACAGGATAATGACACTTGGGGTACAGGATAATGACACTGACACTCGGGGTACAGGATAATGACACTGACACTCGAGGTACAGGATAATAACACTGACACTTGGGGTACAGGATAATGGCACTGACACTTAGGGTACAGGACAATGACACTGACACTTGGGGTACAGGACAATGACACTGACACTTGGGGTACAGGATAATGACACTGACACTTGGGGTACAGGATAATGGCACTGACACTCGGGGTACAGGATAATGACACTGACACTCGGGGTACAGGATAATGACGCTGACACTCGGGGTACAGGATAATGACACTGACACTTGGGGTACAGGATAATGACACTGACACTTGGGGTACAGGATAATGGCACTGACACTCGGGGTACAGGATAATGACACTGACACTTGGGGTACAGGATAATGACGCTGACACTTGGGGTACAAGATAATGACACTGACACTTGGGGTACAGGACAATGACACTGACACTTGGGGTACAGGATAATTACGCTGACACTCGGGGTACAGGGTAATGACACTGACACTTGGGGTACAGGATAATGACAGTGACACTTGGGGTACAGGATAATGACACTGACACTTGGGGTACAGGATAATGACACTGACACTTGGGGTACAGGATAATGACATTGACACTCGGGGTACAGGATAATGACACTTGGGGTACAGGATAATGACACTGACACTTGGGGTACAGGATAATGACACTGACACTTGGGGTACAGGATAATGACACTGACACTTGGGGTACAGGATAATGACGCTGACACTCGGGGTACAGGATAATGACACTGACACTCGGGGTACAGGATAATGACACACACTCGGGGTACAGGATAATGACACTGACACTCGGGGTACAGGATAATGACACTTGGGGTACAGGATAATGACACTGACACTTGGGTACAGGATGATGACACTGACACTTGGGGTACAGGATAATTACGCTGACACTTGGGTACAGGATAATGACACTGACACTTGGGGTATACGATGATGACACTGACACTTGGGGTACAGGATAATGACACTGACACTTGAGGTACAGGACAATGACACTGACACTCGGGGTACAGGATAATGACACTGACACTTGGGGTACAGGATAATGACACTGACACTTGAGGTACAGGACAATGACACTGACACTTGGGGTACAGGATAATGACACTGACACTTGGGGTACAGGATAATGACACTGACACTTGGGGTACAGGATAATGATGCTGACACTCGGGGTACAGGATAATGACACTGACACTTGGGGAACAGGATAATGACACTGACACTTGGGGTACAGGATAATGACACTGACACTTGGGGTACAGGATAATGATGCTGACACTCGGGGTACAGGATAATGACACTGACACTCGGGGTACACGATAATGACACTGACACTCGGGGTACAGGATAATGACACTGACACTTGGGGTACAGGATAATGACACTGACACTCGGGGTACAGGATAATGACACTGACACTCGGGGTACAGGATAATGACACTGACACTTGGGGTACAGGATAATGACACTGACACTCGGGGTACAGGATAATGACACTGACACTCGGGGTACAGGATAATGACACTGACACTTGGAGTACAGGATGATGACACAGACACTTGGGGTACAGGATGATAACGCTGACACTTGGGGTACAGGAAAATGACACTGACACTTGGGGTACAGGATAATGACACTGACACTTGGGGTACAGGATAATGACACTGACACTTGGGGTACAGGATAATGACACTGACACTTGGGGTACAGGATAATGACGCTGACACTCGGGGTACAGGATAATGACACACACTCGGGGTACAGGATAATGACACTGACACTTGGGGTACAGGATAATGACACTGACACTTGGGGTACAGGATAATGACACTGACACTCGGGGTACAGGATAATGACACTGACACTTGGAGTACAGGATAATGACACTGACACTTGGGGTACAGGATGATGACACTGACACTCGGGGTACAGGATAATGACACTGACACTTGGGGTACAGGATAGTGACACTGACACTCGGGGTACAGGATAATGACACTGACACTCGGGGTACAGGATAATGACGCTGACACTCGGGGTACAGGATAATGACACTGACACTCGGGGTACAGGAAAATGACACTGACACTTGGGGTACAGGATAATGACACTGACACTTGGGGTACAGGATAATGACACTGACACTTGGGGTACAGGATAATGACACTGACACTCGGGGTACAGGATAATGACACTGACAGTTGGGGTACAGGATAATGACACTGACACTCGGGGTACAGGATAATGACACTGACACTCGGGGTACAGGATGATGACACTGACACTTGGGTTACAGGATAATGACACTGACACTCGGGGTACATGATAATGACACTGACACTTGGGGTACAGGATAAGGACACTGACACTTGGGGTACAGGATAATGACGCTGACACTCGGGGTACAGGATAATGACACTGACACTCGGGGTACAGGATAATGACACTGACACTCGGGGTACAGGATAATGACACTGACACTCGGGTACAGGATAATGACACTGACACTCGGTACAGGATAATGACACTGACACTTCGGGTACAGGATAATGACACTGACACTCGGGGTACAGGATAATGACACTGACACTCGGGTACAGGATAATGACACTGACACTCGGGGTACAGGATAATGACACTGACACTCGGGTACAGGATAATGACACTGACACTGGGTACAGGATAATGACACTGACACTCGGGTACAGGATAATGACACTGACACTCGGGGTACAGGATAATGACACTGACACTTGGGGTACAGGATAATGACACTGACACTCGGGGTACAGGATAATGACACTGACACTTGGGGTACAGGATAATGACACTGACACTTGGGGTACAGGATAATGACGCTGACACTCGGGGTACAGGATAATGACACTGACACTCGGGGTACAGGATAATGACACTGACACTCGGGGTACAGGATAATGACACTGACACTCGGGGTACAGGATAATGACACTGACACTCTGGGTACAGGATAATGACACTGACACTCGGGGTACAGGATAATGACACTGACACTCGGGGTACAGGATAATGACACTGACACTCGGGTTACAGGATAAAGACACTGACACTCGGGGTACAGGATAATGACACTGACACTCGGGGTACAGGATAATCACACTTGGGGTACAGGATAATGACACTGACACTTGTGGTACAGTATAATGACACTGACAATTGGGGTACAGGAAAATGACACTGACACTCGGGGTACAGGATAATGACACTGACACTCGGGGTACAGGATAATGACACTGACACTGGTGTCGTACGATATCTCGTATAAGTGTCAGTATCCTGTACCTCAGTGTCAGTGTCATTATCCTGTACCTGAGTGTCAGTGTCATTATCCTGCCCGAGTGTCGTGTCATCATCCTGTACCCAGTGTCAGTGTCATCATCCTGTACCCGAGTGTCAGTGTCAGTATCCTATCCTGTACCCCAAGTGTCAATGACACTGACACTTGGGGTACAGGATAATGACACTGACACTTGGGGTACAGGATAATGACGCTGACACTTGGTGTACAGGATAATGACACTGACACTTGGGGTACCGGATAATGACACTGACACTTGGGGTACCGGATAATGACACTGACACTCGGGGTACAGGATAATGACACGCTGACACTTGGGGTACAGGATAATGACACTGACACTTGGGGTACAGGATAATGACGCTGACACTCGGGGTACAGGATGATGACACTGACACTTGGGGTATAGGATAATGACACTGACACTTGGGGTACAGGATAATGACACTGACACTCGGGGTACAGGATAATGACACTGACATTTGGGGTACAGGATAATGATACTGACACTCGGGGTACAGGATAATGACGCTGACACTCGGGGTACAGGATGATGACACTGACACTTGAGGTATAGGATAATGACACTGACACTTGGGGTACAGGATAATGACACTGACACTCGGGGTACAGGATAATGACACTGACACTCGGGGTACAGGATAATGACACTGACACTCGGGGTACAGGATAATGACACTGACACTTGGGGTACAGGATAATGACACTGACACTTGGGGTACAGGATAATGACACTGACACTGGGGTACAGGATAATGATACTGACACTCGGGGTACAGGATAATGACGCTGACACTTGGGGTATAGGATAATGACACTGACACTTGGGGTACAGGATAATGACACTGACACTCGGGGTACAGGATAATGACACTGACACTCGGGGTACAGGATAATGGCACTGACACTTGGGGTACAGGATGATAACGCTGACACTTGGGGTACAGGAAAATGACACTGACACTTGGGGTACAGGATAATGACACTGACACTTGGGGTACAGGATAATGACACTGACACTTGGGGTACAGGATAATGACACTGACACTTGGGGTACAGGATAATGACGCTGACACTCGGGGTACAGGATAATGACACACACTCGGGGTACAGGATAATGACACTGACACTTGGGGTACAGGATAATGACACTGACACTTGGGGTACAGGATAATCACACTGACACTCGGGGTACAGGATAATGACACTGACACTTGGAGTACAGGATAATGACACTGACATTTGGGGTACAGGATGATGACACTGACACTCGGGGTACAGGATAATGACACTGACACTTGGGGTACAGGATAGTGACACTGACACTCGGGGTACAGGATAATGACACTAACACTCGGGGTACAGGATAATGACGCTGACACTCGGGGTACAGGATAATGACACTGACACTCGGGGTACAGGAAAATGACACTGACACTTGGGGTACAGGATAATGACGCTGACACTCGGGGTACAGGATAATGACACTGACACTCAGGGTACAGGATAATGATACTGACACTCGGGGTACAGGATAATGACACTGACACTTGGGGTACAGGATTATGACACTGACACTTGGGGTACAGGATAATGACACTGACACTTGGGGTACAGGATAATGACACTGACACTTGGGGTACAGGATAATGACACTGACACTCGGGGTACAGGATAATGACGCTGACACTCGGGGTACAGGATAATGACACTGACACTTGGGGTACAGGATAATAACAGTGACACTTGGGGTGCAGGATAATAACAGTGACACTCGGGGTACAGGATAATGACACTGACACTCGGGGTACAGGATAATGACACTGACACTCGGGGTACAGGATAATGACACTGACACTTGGGGTACAGGATAATGACACTGACACTCGGGGTACAGGATAATGACACTGACACTCGGGGTACAGGATAATGACACTGACACTCGGGGTACAGGATAATGACGCTGACACTTGGGGTACAGGATAATGACACTGACACTTGGGGTACAGGATAATGACACTGACACTTGGGGTACAGGATAATGACACTGACACTTGGGGTACAGGATAATGACACTGATACTTGGGGTACAGGATAATGACACTGACACTCGGGGTACAGGATAATGACACTGACACTTGGGGTACAGGATAATGACACTGACACTCGGGGTACAGGATAATGACACTGACACTCGGGGTACAGGATAATGACACTGACACTCGGGGTACAGGATAATGACGCTGACACTTGGGGTACAGGATAATGACACTGACACTTGGGGTACAGGATAATGACACTGACACTTGGGGTACAGGATAATGACACTGACACTCGGGGTACAGGATAATGACGCTGACACTTGGGGTACAGGATAATAACACTGACACTCGGGGTACAGGATAATGACACTGACACTTGGGGTACAGGATAATGATGCTGACACTCGGGGTACAGGATAATGACGCTGACACTCGGGGTACAGGATAATAACACTGACACTCGGGGTACAGGATAATAACACTGACACTCGGGGTACAGGATAATGACGCTGTTTTTGTCTTTTCAATGCAGACTATAAAACAAAGGCCACGATCTGTAATTGTTGGACTGCTCGGCCATTGTGTCCGCGGTGATACAAATGTAACATAATACAGGACGTATCTGAGGGTTCAGGTCGCAGTAGGTGGGTTCTCTTGTCAGCTGTCAGGACCGTCATTTACTATGTAAGTCATAATCGCTATCTGTATGGAGCCCTCATATTCCATTCAAGGACATTTTGGATTTTATGCACACATTGCCCTTGGACTTTTTGTGTCTTTTAGTCTAACAGCATTAAGGGGATGTAGAATTATTTAATGGCCACAGACACCTTCACATTGTTTTTTCTATTGAATTGCATCTATTATATGATAGCAATATCGCCCCATTTGCCTTCTGGAGCCTGCAGTCATTCACATACATTGCAGGCTGCCCAGTCCCTTTCAGTGTGAAATCCATCAGACGGCTCTGGCTGCTCACTCTGTGGCCCCTCTGTTTGCTGTCGTGAACAATCTTTTATTCTGACATCTTTATGATTAAAACATATTTTCCTTGGTTCAAAGATGTCAGCTAGGCTAGTTTCAGGCTAGCGATCCGGCAGGCTGCTGCGGCAGGGAACAGCCAGCCAAATCTCTGCATTGCTGGAAGCCTAAAAGTCTCCATCCGGCCCCATTAACTATAATGGGGACCGGTGGAGATCCGGCCGCAACCCGCCAGATATCCCAAGAATTGGCCGTAAGAAAACCGCTGCGCGGATGGGCTTCAGCGTGGCTCGTCAGATACAGATCGTGTAATGGATTCTGCTCTGTACAGTACTGAGCAGCCTGCAGTGTATGAGAACAAATGGAGATGCAACCAGAATCCTTCTCTGTATTAGTGAGGGGCAAGCCCCCCGAAACAGCTGTCTGCAGATGGATATCTGGCTGCACTACTTTCACTTGTCATGTCAAAAGGCTTGTTAGAAAGTGGCGAGATGGTTCCCTTTCCCTGGGAGATACCTGTTTGCATTTAGTAGAACAGTGTAAATTTAGGGTTACTGTATTAAAGGGGTTGTCCTATCTCAGACAATGGGGGCATATCGAAAACGGACCGGGGAGAGCTGTGGCTGGAGGACCCCAGATTTCCCGGGGTCCGTCCACCACCATGCTCTGCTCCTATAGAAGTGAATGGGAGCGTACCGCCCATGTGTGGGCAATGCTCCCATTCGTTTCAATGGCTAGCGCTCGGCTATATTCGCCGGCGCCAAAGAAAATGAATGGAGGATGGCTGCGCATGCGCAGTGGTCCCCCCTTCACTTTCGGGGCTCCGTTCTCGATATAGGTGCGGATCCCAGCGATGGGACCCGCACCTATCTGACAATGGGAGCATATCCTAGCGATATGACCCCATTTTCAGAGATGGGAAAACTCCTTTAAGCTGAAATATTATGAAGTCACTTTTTTGGAGCAACTCCTGTTTGTATGCTTTTAAGCGACAAGTTCGCCAACTGTCGCACTCCATTTGTTTCCTACGGATGTTTTAGTCTAATGTTATATAGTATAAGGGCTCATGCACTCGACCGTATGTATTTTGCGTTCCGCAAAAAACGGATCTGCAAAAAATACGGATGAGGTCCGCGTGCATTTCTTATTTTGCAAAACGGAACAGCTGGCCCCTAATAGAACAGTCCTATCCTTTTCCGTAATGCGGACAATAATAGGACGTGTTCTATTTTTCTTCGTGGAATGGACATGCGGACATACGGAAACGGAATGCACGCGGAGTAACTTCGTTTTTTTTTGCGGATCCATTGAAATTAATAGTTCCGCATACGGTCTGCAAAAAAAACGGAAAGAAAAAATGTTCGTGTGCATGAGCCGTTAAGGTGCTGTCAGTCTGGGTAAAAATGGAACTCCGCCCACAAAACACCCGTGCACTTCTAGGCAAATACTTGGCATGGTGCAAAACTCATAGAAAATGTTGTAAAACGTCTTAAATTTGGCGCAAGAGCAACTTTTCTGACAAAACGGCCTAAAACCCTCCACTTTTCTGGTGCAAGGCCTTTCATACGTTGCCTCCGCAGTCTTCAGCTGATCCATGGCGGATAAATCTGCTGCACCTATAAACGCTCACTGTAACTTTACTTTCTACATTTTGGTGTATTTTTGGCGCATGGTGCCACATTTAATTATTTGATGCCACTTTTTGCTACGCCGAGCCGCTTTGTCAGATAGGTTGTAAAAAGGGTATAAAGGTGTCTAAAGCAGGTTAAAAAATGTGCTACAAAGTATGTGTGTCGGTGTTTTGGTGCTGAATGCATAACTATTCACCCCCTTCATGTGAGGATACCACTATGAACAAGCAGAGCTGCAGTGTAAAGTATGGTGGAGGGACAGAGGAGCACCTTGAGCCTCTGAAAACAAAGAAGGAGTGTTTCAGACAGCCTCGGGTTTAGTAGACCTTGAATAAATGGCCGCAGTGCTGCAGTGACAGCGCCGCCCACTAAAAGTCTGATGGCGAAGGCGCTACGCCCAAACAGCTGATCATGGGGGGTACGGGACTCGTGCTGATAAGCGAGAGATGGCTTCTCCTGAGGACAGGCCATCACTTAGTAAAGCATGGACAACCCCTTTAAAGATTCCTGGCTACTCAGTTTTGCATAAAACTAGCACCTTCATAAGTCAAAAAGACAAGAAACGGCAAATCAGGTATATAAGTTAAAAAGTGAAGCAGGTGGGTGATGACCTCATAGGGTTAAGGTCACAGAGGTCAGAAAAAAAATAATAATAATATTTATCATAACTTTATTTAATGGCCTATCTGACCTGTGACCTTTATCTGATGACAACCTTGTTTCTTGACCTAGCGACCTTTGACCTTGACCCTATGATGTAATCTCCCCAGCTGTGTTTTCTTGTACATATGTATATATATATATATATACTCACTCGTTGTTTGTTTTTTCAAGGGGTTGTCCCATCTGGCATAGCATAACCATAAATGTCCTATAGGTGCGGGTCCCACCTCTCAAGAATGGAGCTCTGGTCTTCATTTACTACCATGGGGTGTCTGAAGAAGCCTAATCAGTCCCATAGCAGTGAATGGAGAACGCCATGTATACACAGTTTGCTCTTTGTTCATGGTAGGGCCCCCGTTCTTCAGATAGAAGCCGGTTCCAGAGGTAGGACCTGCACCTGTCTGACATTTGTGGCATATCCTATCAGTATGTCCTGGATGTTGCTGGATGTCCGTATGACATGCAGATGACAGGTGTCGCTCTTAGAATCACTGCACACTTCACTTATTTGAGCGGTCACGGGGCCAAAACTGACCAAATAACTCAAGTGTGAACTCAGCCTTACAGGTCAATGTTAGCGTCAAGAAGCGCACTCCTTTTACGTCGTCAGCTGATTCCACATAGATATCTACAGAACCTGTTCTATTAAATGGTTATACAAGTAGAGCCCCCAACAGAGTGGAGAGGGTGTCAGCAGTGAGCTTGTGTTGACGTCACTGATTATTTTGCCCTTCCTCTGATCCGTCAGAACAATAACCCCCAAAAAAGAGATCCTGTCTGTGGAGCATCCGCCTTCACTCGGTCAGCATTTGGTCAGTAATCCATCAGTATTGCTAAAGCCCAAAAAAACAGGAGTGGATCCAAAACAGAGATGACACGTGAATGGAATATTTGCATGTCTTCTGTGTCTTGTACCCACTCCTGCTTTTGGCTACCAAATCACAAGCCAATTCTGATGGGACCATACCGTCCTTACAGCTGCTACACAGACAGGATCCGTTGTGCGTCTCATTTTTCAGATCAGAAAAAGGGTCAAATAAAAGATGATGTCAGCCAAGACAAAAAGGCAAACTAGTGGCCCAGTCATGAAGTGGGGAGGGTGGGAACAGCATGAAAAGTCCACAGAGTGTGGCCCTATGACATAGTGGTGAGATAGACGAAGCATGAGGAGACCACAGAGTGGCCCAATGACAGAGCCTGGAGGTGGCGGCAGCATCAGGAGGCCACAGAGTGGCACGATGACAGATTGTGGAGGTGGCAGCAGCATGAGGAGGCCACAGAGTGGCACGATGACAGATTGTGGAGGTGGCAGCAGCATGAGGAGGCCACAGAGTGGCACGATGACTAGAGATTGTGGAGGTGGCAGCAGCATAAGGAGGCCACAGAGTGGCACGACTACGAGAGATTGTGGAGGTGGCAGCAGCATGAGGAGGCCACAGAGTGGCACGATGACGAGATATTGTGGAGGTGGCAGCAGCATAAGGAGGCCACAGAGTGGCACGACTACGAGAGATTGTGGAGGTGGCAGCAGCATGAGGAGGACACAGAGTGGCACGATGACGAGATATTGCGGAGGTGGCAGCAGCATGAGGAGGCCACAGAGTGGCACGACAACAAGAGATTGCAAGAGTGGCAGCAGCATCAGAAGGCCACAGAGTGGCACGACTACGAGAGATTGTGGAGGTGGCAGCAGCACCAGGAGGCCACAGAGTGGCACGATGACGAGATATTGCGGAGGTGGCAGCAGCATCAGGAGGCCACAGAGTGGCACGACTACGAGAGATTGTGGAGGTGGCAGCAGCATCAGGAGGCCACAGAGTGGCTGCTTCGTCTATTTATTTATAGGGAATATGGGACAGAACAGAAGGTTAAAATTTCTCAACTTTATAAAGTGTTGCTTACAACACAATTTAATAATACACGTTCTCTGGCACAGAAGGCTTGGCAAATTGATCGTCCGGGAATTTCCCTCAAAGATTTGGATAATATATTGGTGAATTTAAGTTTACTTTCTTATCATTTTAATCAAGTTTTGGTTCAACTTAATAAAAAAAATTTAAGTGTTGCCTAAGACAGGAGAGAATCGGCCAGTCTTCTGTTTGTTCGACCACGTGGTTGTGATGGAGAAAGCATTCCGAAATACTATTTCTCTCCACCGGGACACAAATCCTGTAAAGACTGATGCAAGTGCGGTATCGGCTGCTCATCGAGCAGATACTTCTGGGGGAACCTGCCTGGCATGAACAGACCTCTAGGAGCTACAGACAATAAGAAGACAAAGCTGCAAGATTGCTTGGAGCCCAGAAGAGTTGCGAAGTTTATCAAGATTCAAACTATAACTACCAGCCCCTGGTCTTTGTCAGGGAAAACATCACAAGTTCCCGGTCATCATGGATGGGAAGGAAGACATCCCGTGGTGCACGGAGATGGAGATGGTCTTTGGATTCCCCCGCACTATACAGACGTCTCAGAAATTAACTGCTGCTTCTGACAGCAGCTCCTGGGAAGGTCATGGAGCGTCCCGGTCATCCAGCATCTATTCGCCCCCGCTGAAGGATTATTTTAAAAGTGGGTGGAAGCCACATGGGGCCCCCACACTGCAGATTTATCATGGAGACAACGCAGTTTATAATATTACATTATTATATAAAGAAATAATAAAATAAAAATGAAGCCCCTTAGTCCCCCTAGCTCCCAAGAGCGATCAGCTACATCATCATGATCATCGAGACATCACTGATGTCCTCCTCAACCGTCTCTGGGTCAGGAGCCTCACCGCTCGCAACACCAGCTCCCACGCCACTCTCCTCATCAGTACTTACCGCCTAGTGGAGGAAAGGACAGAGGCAGGTTGAGGACAGGTGAGGGCACAGGGCCTGCTCCCGGGCCATGCCGACTAAGGGTTGTGTCTGACAAACCCACTGACTCTTGACTGGGGGTGTCTGATGTCACTTGCGACGAAGTCGAAGATCGAGTCAGCCATTCAAGAACCGCTGGGTTGCTTGTCAAGACACGACCGCCAGCTGACACTGGGAGTTCACGCCTCTCAAAGTGACCCCTGTTGCCATGGCCCCTTACTCTGCTGCGACCTCTGCCTGCGCCAGAAACATTTACACCTCTGCCACTCCCCTGTGCAGGGCACTTTTCTGTCTGACATACTGTTAGATCAAATAATCAAATGTTAGATCAAATATTTTTTATTTCGCCACTAATATACGGCAAACTGGGCTTTAGTATATATCACTGCACCGCAGAACGTCAATTAGGCCAAATTTTTTTTCTATTTTTACACAACAGGCTTTTCAAAAGATGAGTGCAACGCTGGATGGCGAATATATTTTTATTTCGCCACTAATACACGGCAAACTGGGCTTCACAATATATCACTGAACCGCTAAGTGGCAAAGATATTTTTTTTCTTTTACTACTAATACACGGAAAAAGGGGCTTTAGAACATGTAACTTCACCGCTGAGCGGCAAATATTTTTTTCCTTTTGCCACTAATACACGACAAAAAGGGCTGTAATTTTCGCCCTTCACCACAAAACGGCTAATAAGCCTTTTTTTCCCCACTAATACAAGCCAAAAAATGCTTTAGAACATATAACTGCACCGCACAAGGGCAAATAAGACGTAGAAATATTTCCTTGTAATAAACCCTGTTAATGGCGGTATACCACAGCACTTGCACCCCAATAACAAGAACGGTTTGCTGGAATTACCGAGCGGTATAATGGCAATTTGGATCCGCAGTCAGTGCAGCAAGGTGTAATAGGATTGTTCCTATTCCCCAGGCTGTAACCTCTCCTACTGAACCCTGTTCTACATCAGTGCTCCGGAATGATTTCTCCCTATTCTTTCCCTACACCTCGAATAATCTTTCCCTGCACTTGTAAATCGTTTTTTTTTCCACCACAATCCAGTCTTTCCTATCACTGTCCCTAGCGCCTGCAGACACGTCTCTCCCTGCACTAAGCACGCTGGTGAATGGCAGAATCTAAGATGGCCGCCGTATTTACAGGGCTGTGACATCACAGGACTGGCTGCTGACTGGCTGCATGCAGTGCATTATGGGTGATTCCGCCTTCCCGGAGTTCCTTGCCCCATCTCCTCACACGTGCAGCAGCCATTTTAGGAAAAAATGCAATTCGTTACCACAAACCGCGAGGAAATTCGCATTCGGTGCAAATCGAATTTTACTGAAATTCGGATGGAATTCCACTTTGTCAGCTTCGATTCGCTCATCTCTAGTTTCTTGGTTTATATGTCTTTTATGTCTTGTATTACTATGTGAGGTAGTTCCTTATCTAAAGTCGTTTTCTGCTGTCCTGTCACTGTAAATCTGGATGGATTCCGAGCTCTGGGAATACTGGGAGACGCCCCCTGTGACATTATAACAGTCACTGCTTCGGTTGTCACCCGGCTTTCCCAGGAACTGTATTTGCGGTATATTTTACATAGATGGATCCTGTGAATTACCATCGTCAGTAATTCCGGACGTGGAGCGGACGTGGGGCTCGCTGGGTAACTCAGCACAACTTCCTCAACTGTTTCCTTATTGCGAGCAAATAGACGGCTCTGCGCCGCTGACACACCGACACAAGACGCAGGTAAACAGTGCTCCTTCCTGCCTGAGCAGAATGACCTTCATAGTGGTTTATGTATCCGCAGGAGTGTGCAAAGTGACTCACGCCTGTTTACCTGCACACTACAAATAAAGCCTCATCATCCCAGAATGAAACGGTCTGCAGCGCTCTAAACTACAATGGGGCTTATTTACTAGAGACTGGTGCGTCGTGCTCCAGCGGTAATATGGAGCGAGAGGGCCCAAATTATTAACAGGCAGCCAGCTCTTAATAACGTGTTCCATCCTCTGCCGTCTGAAATCTACGCGGCGCCAGCTATGGCCTGCCATACTGTTCGGTGGGCAGTTACACCGGTTTTCTTCTTTGAATGTCAGGTTGTGGAGGTCACACCCCTTTACACAAATCTCTGCCTGTTTTGCTCTTTCCAAACATGGAACATGCGGCGGACAATCCTAAAAAGTCACTAATTTTTGCCACTTTTTTGCCAGGAAACTGGTGTATAGTTTTAGTACGTCTGCCTCTTTGTGTCCGGATTCCTCACATTCCAGAAGATCTCTGCTTGCTGTCACTGGAGCTTGCTGAAAACCTAGTCCTGGTCACACGGCTGCTCAGGTCGTTACCATGTATCGGTGTCGGCAGTGCTTTGTCATAGCCCTGGACGCACGCCCCCACCTCACATCCACAGCTTCAAAAAACAATATTATCTCTCCAGTCCTGGAACCATTTGTTGCAATTCACAGCAAACGTAAAGTTGCGGAATATTTTCTTGATATCGTCTCTAGCACACTGCTGGCTTTTACTGGAAACAGTCAGCAGACTTGTTAAAAGACGCCCCCTAAAAGCTTAGCAAATATCATGCAGGTGAATGTGCTATACTTGGTATAAATATAAAACTTCCCAGAATGCAACTCACAGATATTACACAAACTGCGAGACGACATACACAGAGAACAAGCAGGAGATACTGGGAGATTTCAGCTCTGAGGCCAATAAAATTATAATTCAGGATCAGTACAGAATGAGTATTGTATGTACACAGTGACTGCACCAGCAGAATAGTGAGTGCAGCTCTAAAGGTATAATACAGGATGTAACTCAGGATCAGTACAGGATAAGTAATGTATGTACACAGTGACTGCACCAGCAGAATAGTGAGTGCAGCTCTGGAGTATAATACAGGATGTAACTCAGGATCAGTACAGGATAAGTAATGTATGTACACAGTGACTGCACCAGCAGAATAGTGAGTGCAGCTCTGGAGTATAATACAGGATGTAATTCAGGATCAGTACAGGATAAGTAATGGATGTACACAGTGACTGCACCAGCAGAATAGTGAGTGCAGCTCTGGGGTATAATACAGGATGTAACTGAGGATCAGTACCGGATAAGTAATGTATGTACACAGTGACTCCACCAGCAGAATAGTGAGTGCAGCTCTGGAGTATAATACAGGATGTAACTCAGGATCAGTACAGGATAAGTCATGTATGTACACAGTGACTGCACCAGCAGAATAGTGAGTGCAGCTCTGGAGTATAATACAGGATGTAACTCAGGATCAGTACAGGATAAGTAATGTATGTACACAGTGACTGCACCAGCAGAATAGTGAGTGCAGCTCTGGAGTATAATACAGGATGTAACTCAGGATCAGTACAGGATAAGTAATGTATGTACACAGTGACTGCACCAGCAGAATAGTGAGTGCAGCTCTGGAGTATAATACAGGATGTAACTCAGGATCAGTACAGGATAAGTAATGTGTGTACACAGTGACTGCACCAGCAGAATAGTGAGTGCAGCTCTGGAGTATAATACAGGATGTAACTCAGGATCAGTACAGGATAAGTAATTTGGGGAAATAATGTCATGGAGATCACGGTGATATGTCACATGTGATATAATATTGAACACTAATTGTTACACAGATGTTAGAAGCTGTAGAGGAGATTTCCTATACAAGTTAACAAACCAATAATAATAATCATCTGCTTCATCTCTGTCCTTCCACATGACTCACATCTAAACTTTGCTGTTAGCTGACACCAGGGGAATTATGGAAAGTCTTTAATTGTATGGTATGACTCCTGTATTTATCTAGTGAACATTGCACACATTATTCTACAAGGTGCATCCATAATATCTTGTGATGGAGACAATGAGCAGGATTTAGGCAGATAATAGGAGAATCATGGGGCGAGCTGCTTGATCTCAGCGTATTGTACATTAGAGGCTCAGAGGAACAAATTCAATTGTGATACAAAATACCGGGGATTAAAGACACCCAACTCATATGTTTCCACTGGGGTTATGAGATGTTAGATAAGAAAATGGTGGATCATGTCAGGTGGCGACCCCATGGGCTACATCTACTGATTGTCACCACTGGTCACCAGCACCTTCAATGGAAATGTAAGTTCCATGCTTTATTTCCATTGATCCCATGAAGTCTAAAAATTCTGGACCTTTAAATTAGCTAAAACTGGGATGTTTCTGGAATGTCCCCGTAATCGTGAAGTGGATGGGGGTGTAGAGAAAAACAGCAGGTTGTGATGTTGGGGAGCTGGTATGTGAAAGATATACCATGCTCTTATGGACGTTCTCTGATCATTGCAGGAGGAGAGCGGAGGCCAGGACTCGTCACAGATGGAGTCATGATTTGTCCAGGAGGGTCGGTGTCCACAATAATAGGAAATGAGTCTTGTTTATGGTATAGGATCCACGAAACGCTGACGTTCCCTGCTGCTCTTCATAGGGGTATTTGTTTTTTTCACATGTTCGGATTGTGAGATTGTGTGGAAGCATCATGAGAGTCCATTTCAGATTTGGCACCCCCAATATCCAGTCATTCTGCCAAGCAGAAGATTCACATGAAGCGTCCGTCAAATTCGATGATTCATTTAAGTCTATATCAGAGCCAAAAATGGACGGTATCCTAGCTAATAATAATACAATGGGTAGAATACAATAGGGAGGGAGCTGAAATGTGCTCATGTGGAGTCCTTACCAAGGGGCACATATAGACACGTCGCTCCTAGAGACAGAGCGGGGGGATGCATTTGCACAGACCTCTAGGGATAGGCTATTATCAGCTTGATATGGCTGTAGTGAATTAATTTTTCCAGAGGAAAAGGGCCTGAAATGCGTTAAATCCATGGATCTAAATTAAATTAAGCTACTAAGTGGTTGGTCATTCTTGTACCTACTTCTCAGTCCGCATCTCTGTCCAGAGCCCACAAATCCCTGTGCTTTCCTTCCTACATTCCTCCGATCTTCCAATTTCGGTGTTCAACCCTAGGCAGACGCCACAATCATTTAATTCCAATTTTGTCAAATCAGGGCCTGACAAGCAAGATTGTAGGATTTCTGCAGCATTACTATGGATACGGATTTATCTCTGACTGAAGCACCTTGCAAGCAGGCAGTCATGTCTGAGCTCCACTGTAACCAGTAGGCAGGTAATGGGCCTTCCTGACTGGCGGGTATGCTCCGCACTGCGTGCCGCCAGCATCTCGGCCCCACTGTATTATACCAGCAGGCGCGCTGCTGGTGTTCTCTTTCTTGGTAACTTGCTGACCAACTGGGGGGAGTCGGAATCAGTCATGACGTCACAGGTCACGCGGGTGGACGTTTCACATGATCTAGGGAGCGCTCTGTTTAAGCAGGCAGCGGCTGGACATAGTTGCCTGTGATTAAGGTGTCTCATCATATACCCTGCTATATTCAGTTTTGACCTCTGGATTTTTGGATCTCAGCGTGTTCTGTATACTACCCAGTTTGCCTGATGATTTGGACCTGACGAGACTTCCTGGCTTGGTCCTGATTTGGTTTTAAATTGGATTCTTCTGGAATTGGCTTTGGCTTGTACAACTCTGCTATATTCTATTTGGTTCTGTTCTGGTTCTGACCCATCCAGTCACTTATCTGCTCTGTGTGCCTGTCATTACTTTTATTATTTTGACCCTGTATTTTTTCTTGTAGACCCCTACATTTAGTAAAGAAGGGACCGCTGTCCAGTTGTGGGCCGTCATCTAGGGCGAATGGTGCAAGCAGGTAGGGACAGTGGTACGTGCGAAGTTCAGGGCCTAACTGATCCCTAACATGACAAGTGCTCTATGGTGGGTGGGTATACCTTGACATAGAGCAAACTACAAGACGTCCTCACCAAGAAACCTCCAACCAGTACCAGATTTTATTTGGAGTGAAAACAATATGGAAAGTATTCGTCTATCCATCCTAGAGACATGCACTGCTTAATCTGAAACGTAAGTTGCTTCCTGGACATGTGTCAATCACTTGGCTTCTCCACCTGTAGTCTATGAGAGCTCCTAATGCACTTTGCTCCTCTGTTGCTCTATCAGCTGCCAACACAAATGTTTATTTAACATTACAGAGAATTCAATTGTTCACAGAATGTCCCCCTCCCCCTCCAAAAAACATAGGCAAATTGTTTGAGCATAGATTTTAGTGACTTCATTGTGTTACCTGTTATGCAATGCAAACACTGAGGGCCATAGACAATTTTATAACCAATGCTATGTCAATAGTGAAGGAATGATGTCACCTTTCATTAGAACATGGGAAGAAGTCTCCACCTCGGTGTATAATCTGCATTAACTGTTGTTTGGTGGGTGAAAGCCATAGACTGACTCATAGAAGAGGAATGAACTCCAGCCGTCTGTGGTGGAATGTTTCCAGATATGTCCTAGGAATGAGCTTCATGTTCTGGGAACTGTCTGGTCCTGGCCAGTTCTGCTCAGCATGTTATATACATTATATGGAGAAATTTCAGGGTTGGCTGTTGGGTCAATACATTGGGGGTTCTTTTAGGCTTCCTGGTTCAGGCATGGCAGAGTTGCGATACCTGTCTACTGAAGAAGTTTTTAACCAACAGTTGTCTCACCCAACCTCTAAAAACATACATGCTCAGTGGGGATAAAGCCACTACCAGACCCCTCTGTCCCCACCAAACTCCTCTATCCCCTCTAGACCCCCTCTGTCCCCACCAAACTCCTTTCCCCCATCAGACATCTCTGTCCCATCCAGACCCCACATCCCCACCTGACTCACAAAATCAGTTCTTACCTCTCCTGTGTTCTCTCCTGTCTCTTATATCAGTGATAAGCAGGGTGTTCTAGTGATGATAGATAATCAGTTCTCATCTCTCCTGTCCTTATACTATACACAGTGATAAGCAGGGTGTTCTAGTGATGATAGATAATCAGTTCTCACCTCTCCTGTGTTCTCTCGTGTCCTTATACTATACACAGTGATAAGCAGGGTGTTCTAGTGATGATAGATAATCAGTTCTCACCTCTCCTATCCTTATACTATACACAGTGATAAGCAGGGTGTTCTAGTGATGATAGATAATCAGTTCTCACCTCTCCTGTGTTCTCTCCTGTCCTTATACTATACACAGTGATAAGCAGGGTCTTCTAGTGATGATAGATAACCAGTTCTCACCTCTCCTGTGTTCTCTCCTGTCCTTATACTATACACAGTGATAAGCAGGGTGTTCTAGTGATGATAGATAATCAGTCCTCACCTCCTCTGTCCTTATACTATACACAGTGATAAGCAGGGTGTTCTAGTGAGGATAGATAATCAGTTCTCACCTCTTCAGTCCTTATACTATACACAGTGATAAGCAGGGTGTTCTAGTGATGATAGATAATCAGTTCTCACCTCTCCTGTGTTCTCTCCTGTCCTTATACTATACACAGTGATAAGCAGGGTGTTCTAGTGATGATAGATAATCAGTTCTCACCTCTCCTGTGTTCTCTCCTGTCCTTATACTATACACAGTGATAAGCAGGATGTTCTAGTGATGATAGATAATCAGTTCTCACCTCTCCTATCCTTATACTATACACAGTGATAAGCAGGGTGTTCTAGTGATGATAGATAATCAGTTCTCCCCTCTCCTGTCCTTATACTATACACAGTGATAAGCAGGGTGTTCTAGTGATGATAGATAATCAGTTCTCACCTCTCCTGTCCTTATACTATACACAGTGATAAGCAGGGTGTTCTAGTGATAGATAATCAGTTCTCACCTCTCCTGTCCTTATACTATACACAGTGATAAGCAGAGTGTTCTAGTGATGATATATAATCACTTCTCACCTCTCCTGTGGTCTCTCCTGTCCTTATACTATACACAGTGATAAGCAGGGTGTTCTAGTGATGATAATTAGTTCTCACCTCTCCTGTGTTCTCTCCTGTCCTTATACTATACACAGTGATAAGCAGGGTGTTCTAGTGATGATAGATAATCAGTTCTCACCTCTCCTGTGTTCTCTCCTGTCCTTATACTATACACAGTGATAAGCAGGGTGTTCTAGTGATGATAGATAATCAGTTCTCTCCTCTCCTGTGCTTATACTATACACAGTGATAAGCAGGGTGTTCTAGTGATGATAGATAATCAGTTCTCACCTCTCATGTGCTCTCTCCTGTCCTTATACTATACACAGTGATAAGCAGGGTGTTCCAGTGATGATAGATAATCAGTTCTCACCTCTCCTGTGTTCTCTCCTGTCCTTATACTATACACAGTGATAAGCAGGGTGTTCTAGTGATGATAGATAATCAGTTCTCACCTATCCTGTGTTCTCTCCTGTCCTTATACTATACACAGTGATAAGCAGGGTGTTCTAGTGATGATAGATAATCAGTCCTCACCTCTCCTGTCCTTATACTATACACAGTGATAAGCAGGGTGTTCTAGTGATGATAGATAATCAGTTCTCACCTCTCCTGTGTTCTCTCCTGTCTTTATACTATACACAGTGATAAGCAGGGTGTTCTAGTGATGATAAATAATCAGTTCTCATCTCTCCTGTGTTCTCTCCTGTCCTTATACTATACACAGTGATAAGCAGGGTGTTCTAGTGATGATAGATAATCAGTTCTCACCTCTCCTGTGTTCTCTCCTGTCCTTATACTATACACAGTGATAAGCAGGGTGTTCTAGTGATGATAGATAATCAGTTCTCACCTCTCCTGTGTTCTCTCCTGTCCTTATACTATACACAGTGATAAGCAGGATGTTCTAGTGATGATAGATAATCAGTTCTCACCCCTCCTGTCCTTATACTATACACAGTGATAAGCAGGGTGTTCTAGTGATGATAGATAATCAGTTCTCACCTCTCCTGTGTTCTCTCCTGTCCTTATACTATACACAGTGATAAGCAGGGTGTTCTAGTGATGATAGATAATCAGTTCTCACCTCTCCTGTTCTAATACTATACACAGTGATAAGCTGGATGTTCTAGTGATGATAGATAATCAGTTCTCACCTCTCCTGTGTTCTCTCCTGTCCTTATACTATACACAGTGATAAGCAGGGTGTTCTAGTGATGATAGATAATCAGTTCTCCCCTCTCCTGTCCTTATACTATACACAGTGATAAGCAGGGTGTTCTAGTGATGATAGATAATCAGTTCTCCCCTCTCCTGTCCTTATACTATACACAGTGATAAGCAGGGTGTTCTAGTGATGATAGATAATCAGTTCTCACCTCTCCTGTGTTCTCTCCTGTCCTTATACTATATACAGTGATAAGCAGGGTGTTCTAGTGATGATTGATAATCAGTTCTCACCTTTCCTGTCCTTATACTATACACAGTGATAAGCAGGGTGTTCTAGTGATGATATGTAATCAGTTCTCACCTCTCCTGTGTTCTCTCCTGTCCTTATACTATACACAGTGATAAGCAGGGTGTTCTAGTAGTGATAGATAATCAGTTCTCACCTCTCCTGTGTTCTTTCCTGTCCTTATACTATACACAGTGATAAGCAGGGTGTTCTAGTGATGATAGATAATCAGTTCTCACCTCTCCTGTGTTCTCTCCTGTCCTTATACTATACACAGTGATAAGCAAGGTGTTCTAGTGATGATAGATAATCAGTTCTCACCTCTCCTGTCCTTATACTATACACAGTGATAAGCAGGATGTTCTAGTGATGATAGTTAATCAGTTCTCACCTCTCCTGTGTTCTCTCCTGTCCTTATACTATACACAGTGATAAGCAGGGTGTTCTAGTGATGATAGATAATCAGTTCTCTCCTCTCCTGTCCTTATACTATACACAGTGATAAGCAGGGTGTTCTAGTGATGATAAATAATCAGTTCTCACCTCTCCTGTGTTCTCTCCTTTCCTTATACTATACACAGTGATAAGCAGGGTGTTCTAGTGATGATAGATAATCAGTTCTCCCCTCTCCTGTCCTTATACTATACACAGTGATAAGCAGGGTGTTCTAGTGATGATAGATAATCAGTTCTCCCCTCTCCTGTCCTTATACTATACACAGTGATAAGCAGGGTGTTCTAGTGATGATAGATAATCAGTTCTCACCTCTCCTGTCCTTATACTATACACAGTGATAAGCTGGGTGTTCTAGTGATGATAGATAATCAGTTCTCACCTCTCCTGTCCTTATACTATACACAGTGATAAGCAGTGTGTTCTAGTGATGATAGATAATCAGTTCTCACCTCTCCTGTGTTCTCCCCTGTCCTTATACTATACACAGTGATAAGCAGGGTGTTCTAGTGATGATAGATAATCAGTTCTCACCTCTCCTATCCTTATACTATACACAGTGATAAGCAGGGTGTTCTAGTGATGATAGATAATCAGTTCTCCCCTCTCCTGTCCTTATACTATACACAGTGATAAGCAGGGTGTCCTAGTGATGATAGATAATCAGTTCTCACCTCTCCTGTGTTCTCTTCTGTCCTTATACTATATACAGTGATAAGCAGGGTGTTCTAGTGATGATAGATAATCAGTTCTCACCTCTCCTATCCTTATACTATACACAGTGATAAGCAGGGTGTTCTAGTGATGATAGATAATCAGTTCCCCCCTCTCCTGTCCTTATACTATACACAGTGATAAGCAGGATGTTCTAGTGATGATAGATAATCAGTTCTCACCTCTCCTGTCCTTATACTATACACAGTGATAAGCAGGGTGTTCTAGTGATGATAGATAATCAGTTCTCACCTCTCCTGTGTTCTCTCCTGTCCTTATACTATACACAGTGATAAGCAGGGTGTTCTAGTGATGATAGATAATCAGTTCTCACCTCTCCTATGTTCTCTCCTGTCCTTATACTATACACAGTGATAAGCAGTGTGTTCTAGTGATGATAGATAATCAGTTCTCACCTCTCCTGTCCTTATACTATACACAGTGATAAGCAGTGTGTTCTAGTGATGATAGATAATCAGTCCTCACCTCCTCTGTCCTTATACTATACACAGTGATAAGCAGGGTGTTCTAGTGATGATAGATAATCAGTCCTCACCTCCTCTGTCCTTATACTATACACAGTGATAAGCAGGGTGTTCTAGTGATGATAGATAATCAGTTCTCACCTCTCCTGTCCTTATACTATACACAGTGATAAGCAGGGTGTTCTAGTGATGATAGATAATCAGTTCTCACCTCTCCTGTCCTTATACTATACACAGTGATAAGCAGGGTGTACTAGTGATGATAATCAGTTCTCACCTCTCCTATGCTCTTTCCTGTCCCTTATACCAGGCATCATTATACTACTCCAAGGCCCTTACTTACAGTGCCTGAACCTGTGCTGCTTATGCTCAGTAGTGAAGAGCAGAGTTCAGAACAGAAGGATAGTATTTAAAGTGTAATTCAGGAATAAGTAACTTTTCATAGTAGCCTGCAGCCTGCCTCTGCTATGGTAAGAATCATGCATACCTGCTTCCTGCTGCGCTGGTCCTGCATGCTTGCTCCTGTGTGTCCATCTTCCGTTCTGCAGCTTATTTGATGAGCAGGTGATCATGCCCGTGGTGGAGAGGAAGTAAACAAGCCACGGGTTGGAAGATAAGCACATTGGAGCCTGTGCGCAGCAGCGGAGCTGTGGACAGCAGGTAAGTATGCATCTTTCCATAGCAGAGGCTGCGACACCTGTAAAAAGTTGTTTATTCCCAGACAGCCCCTTATGGCAGCACTGAATGCAGCAGCCGCACTTTTGAAATGTTTCTTTTATTCCCATTTAGCTTTGCACATGGTTCTCTGCATTTCCAGGACATGCATACAGAGCTTTCATAACTTTTCCTGTAGACAAATTCATAGATTTCTTAAAATGATTGCGTCTAAAACAGTGTTTTTCAGTTATTAAATGCATAGTGCACTGCATATTTGCTTTAAAATGTCAGGAATTTCAGAAATTGTATTACAATAAATCTGGTTTAAGATCTATCTAAGTGGCCTGATTACTCACATGATGGTGAGAAAAGCCGTTGTCAACATTTTACTACAGTGGATTTTTTACTACTAAATTATCGTCTATTTATGAAGGAGTCGGAGTGTGATAAAATGCTGGAGTCGGAGTCAGAACTTTGGCGACTCCGTAGCCCTGCTCTAAAGTATATTAGAGAGTCGCTGCGCTCTCCATTATCCAGTAATTACGCTTTATTTACACAAGACCAGAAACCCCTTCGACGGCTTGAGCCCATTACGTTGCTTTAACCACGCACAGCACCTCCGTCCTCCAGGAAAACACAAGAGCAAAACGTCTTGTAGAATTGGTTTTATCCGTTCTCTCCTACGGAGCGGCATGCAAGGAAATTTACATGAGAAATACTCTGCTCGAAAAAGCCATTTCTTCCCCATTGTTTAGGCCCGGCAGCTGTCATTTGTGCAACATGATGCCTTCGTCGTTGTACCATGCTAATTTTTTTGAGGGACAATTTTTCGACAATGAGCTTCTCCGGCTTCTAACAGAAACGTCTTTATGGCCGCAGCCGCAGGGAGTTCCACGGCCTGCCAATGCAAACAAAGGCTTACTGCAGTCACTGAGCATGTCTGTGTTCATAATACACCATGAAGAGCATGGACACAGCCTCCAATCTGCGAGGAGTTAACACCTGGTAGAACGCCTTCTGGAAATTAATCAAGATATCAATCAAAGGCCGACAATAACATCGCTACTATTTGATGCAATAAATAGCACCGCCATTGTCTCCATCACTAACAGTATATTACATTTAGCTAATGACCTCACTGATTGCTTGCAGAAAGCGCGAGGGGACACAGCTCAAAAGCCGGGGGCCTGCTTCGTGAACACAAATACACAAGGGGGAAATAGACCCAACAGGAAGTGGCCTGTGGAGGTTATTGAATCGTCCACATTAAGTCCACCGCTGCTTTCTGACTTCCCAATGGTTCAACCCTGGAGGAATTAAAAAAACATTTTTTTTCCAGGAGCTTCCGTAGATCACAGCCACCGATGCCGCATGGTCTCTGAAGATCATGTTTAATTATTTCATTGCATTTATCTTACCATTTACTGCCACTTTTTTCCATGTGCTATAACATTTATGGCATGTAGAAGGGGGCATGAGGATCTGCTCATTCGGCACTTTTTGGTGCAAAAATCGAATGCCATGAATACAGTTAAGACTGACACATAGGAAGCAAGGGAGTGGGATTTACTTTGGCATAACAATACAAATTTATATGTCGGTCACAATCTATGAGCTCTGTAAAGGTGACCATTAGTGGTTGTCAGTCATTGTCAGAGACTAAAAAAAGGTTGTCGGAGTGTATTCCTAAGCCTTTTATGTTTCCATTTCACAGCACGTGGCATTAATAGAGGAAAACGTCTATGAAGAGCGGGAAATAATTGGACTTGTCCTTTCGTCGTGATGTCATGAGGAGAGGATTATTATGCCAAGGTTACAAAGACAATAAATATTAACCATTACCTGAAGTGTCAACAGGCTGCAAGATAACGGGCGGCAAATAATATCGCTCCATACCTGCAATAATGACCACTTCTCACATCCATAATCAGATGAATTTACCCAAAAATAATGAATCTGAAAATATCTGACATTTTCCAGGGTCCCAAGCTCTACAAATTCAGCAATTACAATGAAAACACCCCCAAAGTACCTTGTGCCTTGTTCCTTTTCATTTTCTTACCTTTGGTTCCTTGGTGGCTTGAGCTGTTTTGAAACTACAACTCCCAGCATACCACTTAAGCCGCAGACTGTTTATGCTGGGACTTTATTACTGTTGCTGAGTTTTTATTAAATGCAATCATAAATTCGCTGACACTAATGAAAGCTGAATAAGATGTTATCACAGCCCCACCTCGGCTTCCAGCAAATGGTTTAATAACATCAACAGCACAGATCTCTCCCCGGTCCGTATAATTTGTTACAGAATGTATCAACGCAGGTAAAATGTATCAGGACAGGTAAATGTATCAGCACAGGTAAAATGTATCAGGGCAGGGATATGTATCAGGACAGGTAAAATGTATCAGGACAGGTAAATGTATCAACGCAGGTAAAATGTATCAGGACAGGTAAAATGTATTAGGACAGGTAAATGTATCAACGCAGGTAAAATGTATCAGGACAGGTAAATGTATCAGGACAGGTAAATGTATCAGGACAGGTAAAATGTATCAGGACAGGTAAATGTATCAACGCAGGTAAAATGTATCAGGACAGGTAAATGTATCAACGCAGGTAAAATGTATCAGGACAGGTAAATGTATCAGGGCAGGTAAGATGTATCAGGACAGGTAAATGTATCAGGGCAGGTAAATGTATCAGGACAGGTAAATGTATCAACGCAGGTAAATTTATCAACGCAGGCAAAATGTATCAGGGCAGGTAAATGTATCAGGACAGGTAAATGTATCAACGCAGGTAAAATGTATCAGGGCAGGTAAATGTATCAGCGCAGGTAAAATGTATCAGGGCAGGTAAAATGCATCAGGACAGGTAAATGTATCAGGACAGGTAAATGTATCAGCGCAGGTAAATGTATCAGGGCAGGTAAATGTATCAGGGCAGGTAAATGTATCAGGGCAGGTAAATGTATCAGCGCAAGTAAAATGTATCAGGACAGGTAAATGTATCAGGGCAGGTAAATGTATCAGGACAGGTAAATGTATCAGCGCAGGTAAAATGTATCAGGACAGGTAAATGTATCGGTGCAGGTAAATGTATCAGGACAGGTAAATGTATCAGCGCAGGTAAAATGTATCAGGACAGGTAAATGTATCGGTGCAGGTAAATGTATCAGTGCAGGTAAAATGTATCAGGGCAGGTAAAATGTATCAGGACAGGTAAATGTATCAGGGAAGGTAAAATGTATCAGGGAAGGTAAAATGTATCAGCACAGGTAAATGTATCAGGACAGGTAAAATGTATCGGTGCAGGTAAATGTATCAGGGAAGGTAAAATGTATCAGGGAAGGTAAAATGTATCAGGACAGGTAAATGTATCAGGACAGGTAAAATGTATCAGTGCAGGTAAAATGTATCAGGACAGGTAAATGTATCAGGACAGGTAAATGTATCAGGACAGGTAAAATGTATCAGGACAGGTAAATGTATCAGGTAAGGTAAATGTATCAGGTAAGGTAAATGTATCAGGGCAGGTAAATGTATCAGAGCAGGTAAAATGTATCAGGACAGGTAAAATGCTATAATTTTTTCTACTTGTGCTGCTGTTTTTATTTTGTTACTCTAGATGTTGTGGACCCCATTTTATTTCGCTTTATGTCACACCATCACCCACTTGGTGAGGGTGTGACACCCCGTACTCCCACAATCATCTGTTACCAGCAACCTCTGGCGTTGGAGCTAGCATTTTAAATGGGGCAGGAAGCAGACCGCTCCGATCAAAGTGTAGTGACCGTGCTGGGTTACTGCACCTTGGCTCCCGTGGCAGTGATTGTTAGCTGAGCTGCAGTAACCCATCGTGGCCTCTACACTTTGAACAGCGCTGTGCTTCCTGCCCCATTCAAAGTCCTAGTTCGAACCCCAGAGGTTACTGGGAGCAGCTGATTGTGGGAGTGCGGGGTGTCGGACCCTCACCAATCAGATACTAATGAGCCGGGGTGTAACTATGATTCATAGGGCCCCATAGCAAAATAAGATGGGGCCCCCCAACATCTACTGTAAGAAAATTAATACAGCAGCGTAAGTGGCAAAAATCATCAATATGTATAGTACCACCATGTATCAGAAAACCCACATCTTGCACCTGATTGGGCCCCCTCAACCTCTGGGCCCCATAGCAAGTGCTGTGGCTGGTATAGCTATAGTCAGTATAGGTCATCAATACCAGGAGCCTGGAAAACCCTTTTAAATACTTTGGCAGCCCAAGGGGTGCATCATAGAAGACAGGAACGAACCCTAGAAACTGTCCCCCACCCCAGAATGACCCATATAATGGCTTGTGCAGCAGCCGCCTGGACCAAAGTAGAAGCCAATCCAGTGGGTGTTGTTTAAACAGAGCAAAATCGCTGCAATTTTCAGCCATTTTATCTGATTTTGAACAATTATTTTCATACAATGTTCTCCTAAGTTGGAATTTATCAGGACAAGCCATCTGGCCTCCTTCTTCAGATGAGATCCTGCATGTGGCGCCATGTCTCTCTAGCTAGATGGGAATCTGGCTTTCTTCATTTTCTCCATATAATGAGCCTTTTGAAGGGGAAAGTTAGATAAGTGAAAATGTTCAATTTGCATCAATAAATATTTACAGGGAATGTTTATTGCAGGGCTGCAGATAGGAAGGTCCTGGAGAGATGACGGGACTTGGCAGGGGGCCTGTGTGAAGCCGCCCGTGGAGATAATTTCCCAATAAGCAGGTAACTTTCCCAAGTGGAACAACTTAAAAGATCCTGAAGTACATTACGGGCCTTGCCTCTCATTCACCTATGGAGAGGTCTCCTCACTAATCTGGACATCAAGGCTTTGATGTGGAAACCTTTTAGAAACAGTTTAACCTCGCCGGCTGCGGTTTGAAAACAAGAGAAATCAATCACGGGTATTAACCAGAGAATTATTTGACGCCATCAATGGAAACTCTTAAGAGGTGTCTTTCCAGCAGGTTTCTCCATAAGCCAACATCTTCAGATCAAGAGGTGTGACTTTGTAAGTCCGGGCTTGTGCTCGCAGTTATTATTTCAAGGGAAGAAAAAAAAGAGAGAAACTATTAAAATCCCTGTCGTTCCATTCCCTTTCAGCAAGATAATTAGCTGCTCTTTGATGTTAGAAATAAAAAGGGGGTTTCATTGCTGCAGTCAGCGGAGGACTCGCGTCACGGCTTCACTGCTAGGAGTCTGCATACAGATGTATCATAACCCCCACTCTCTCTATCATCTGGCAATTATTCGATTACTGGTGTTTAAACAGGTAAATTCCAGTTCATTAGAGGGGAATTCCACCTTAAGCTTTAACAAGGAGGTTTCTAGGACAAACCGGCTGTGGGGCTCAGAAACGTCCTCATATCCCTTCTTAGGGTACGGCCACACATGCAGGGTTATTGATGCAGTCTTGGAAACCAAAACCAACATTAAATTGCAAAAAGAGAAGTCGCCTCCGTCCTTTATACTTTCTCTCTTTTTATGAGCCACTCCTGATTTTGGCTTCCAGGAGCGCATCAGGAAGCCTTACCGTGTGGCTGTGCCCTAAATGTCTGTAACTTGGACTCTTCAGTCTTTGGATTTTAGTAGCGATGCTTCGTACAGTCACAGTTATTGAGTTCAGCGTCACATCAGTGGAGGAGAATCTGAGCAAGGAAAGATCTCAAACTGGGGCCAAAGCCGTAGACTGAGCTGTTCTTTCTCAAATTTAGCGGACATTTTAAAGGGGTTATCCAAGACTAAAAAAAATATCCCCCATATGCCTGGGCCCTCACACTGAATATACTTATGAAAACTGATCCTGAGGTACATCCTGTATTATACTCCAGAGCTGCACTCACTATTCTGCTGGTGCAGTCACTGTGTACATATATTACTTATCCTGTACTGATCCTGAGGTACATCCTGTATAATACTCCAGAGCTGCACTCACTATTCTGCTGGTGCAGTCACTGTGTACATACATTACTTATCCTGTACTGATCCTGAGTTACATCCTGTATTATACTCCAGAGCTGCACTCACTATTCTGCTGGTGCAGTCACTGTGTACATACATTACTTATCCTGTACTGATCCCGAGTTACATCCTGTATAATACTCCAGAGCTGCACTCACTATTCTGCTGGTACAGTCACTGTGTACATACATTACATTACTTATCCTGTACTGATCCTGAGTTACATCCTGTATTATACTCCAGAGCTGCACTCACTATTCTGCTGGTGGAGTCACTGTGTACATACATTACATTACTTATCCTGTACTGATCCTGAGTTACATCCTGTATTATACTCCAGAGCTGCACTCACTATTCTGCTGGTGGAGTCACTGTGTACATACATTACTTATCCTGTACTGATCCTGAGTTACATCCTGTATTATACTCCAGAGCTGCACTCACTATTCTGCTGGTGCAGTCACTGTGTACATACATTACTTATCCTGTACTGATCCTGAGTTACATCCTGTATTATACTCCAGAGCTGCACTCACTATTCTGCTGATGCAGTCACTGTGCACATACATTACTTATCCTGTACTGATCCTGAGTTACATCCTGTATTATACTCCAGAGCTGCACTCACTATTCTGCTGGTGGAGTCACAGTGTACATACATTACTTATCCTGTACTGATCCCGAGTTACCTCCTGTATTATACTCCAGAGCTGCAGTCACTATTCTTCTGGTGCAGTCACTGTGTACATACATTACATTACTTATCCTGTACTGATCCTGAGTTACATCCTGTATTATACTCCAGAGCTGCACTCGCTATTCTGCTGGTACACTCACTGTGTACATACATTACTTATCCTGTACTGATCCTGAGTTACACCCTGTATTATACTCCAGAGCTGCACTCACTATTCTGCTGGTGCAGTCACTGTGTACATACATTACTTATCCTGTACTGATCCTGAGTTACATCCTGTATTATACTCCAGAGCTGCACTCACTATTCTGCTGGTGCAGTCACTGTGTACATACATTACTTATCCTGTACTGATCCTGAGTTACATCCTGTATTATACTCCAGAGCTGCACTCACTATTCTGCTGGTGCAGTCACTGTGTACATACATTACTTATCCTGTACTGATCCTGAGTTACATCCTGTATTATACTCCAGAGCTGCACTCACTATTCTGCTGGTGCAGTCACTGTGTGCATACATTACTTATCCTGTACTGATCCTGAGTTACATCCTGTATTTTACTCCAGAGCTGCACTCACTATTCTGCTGGTGCAGTCACTGTGTACATACATTACATTACTTATCCTGTACTGATCCTGAGTTACACCCTGTATTATACTCCAGAGCTGCACTCGCTATTCTGCTGGTGCAGTCACTGTGTACATACATTACTTATCCTGTACTGATCCTGAGTTACATCCTGTATTATACTCCAGAGCTGCACTCTCTATTCTGCTGGTGCAGTCACTGTGTACATACATTACTTATCCTGTACTGATCCTGAGTTACACCCTGTATTATACTCCAGAGCTGCACTCGCTATTCTGCTGGTGCAGTCACTGTGTACATACATTACTTATCCTGTACTGATCCTGAGTTAGTTTTCCGGTCCTATTCATTTCTAAGGAGCGAGGCTGCATGAAAAACGAACAATATAGAACATGCTGCGATTTCTTCTGAACGCAGAGATGGCGCGTGAAAAACGACTCGTTCACAGAACCATTGAATGGGTCAGGATTCAGTCCGGATGTCATACGTTCACTACACGCATTGCATCCGGATGGAAAACTGGCTTGTGTGAAAGAGGCCTCACCCCTCAGCTTCTCTCTCCCTGGGGAAAGTGAGTCTTCGTGAGTCTTACCTGACCTTCCAGATCAGGCATGACCAAACTGCGGCCCTCCAGCTGTTGCAAAATTAAAACTCCCAGCATGCCTGGATAGGCTACAGCTTTTAGGGCATGCTGGGAGTTGTAGTTTTGCAACAGCTGGAGTGCCGCAGTTTGGACATGCCTGCCTTAGATCACGCATCAATTCTATCCAGAATGTGTATAGGATGGAAGAGGAAAGAGCTGGGGCTAGTGGTAGGTGTATGCCTGCACTGGTGTAAATTACTGGGTGCAAGATGGAATCAGGAGCAGAGCGGCTCCCCGGCCACTGGGTTTTGGGGGTGACCTGGAGCAAGGGAAGACGGCTAGAATAGGTGTATGTGCTAAATTCTGCCACTGTGTAAGTGACTTCAGTCTCTGAGCTGCAGCTAGGCTTTCCTTCACCCGGGGCAAAGCCTCAGTTTACAGCCCAAAGCGATACCTAAATCCACTGGCCGAGGCCATAGGCTTGATTGCCTGCTCTCTTGCAACCAAGGAACATGCCTCTTGCCCCCCTAGCTGCACCCCTTTGATGTTTGGCTGAGATACGGTTGCAGATGGAGCCCTAAGAACCCCCAAACGTCCAGTGGGATCCTTTCCCTAGAATATATACCCCTGGTAGAAATAAAGCCTAAACCCAAGACACCGATGTACAGATGTAGCAGAGTTAACTAGATGTGATAACTCACCAAGTGTGACTGTTAGC
Source organism: Bufotes viridis (assembly GCA_033119425.1). Classification (NCBI taxonomy): domain Eukaryota; kingdom Metazoa; phylum Chordata; class Amphibia; order Anura; family Bufonidae; genus Bufotes; species Bufotes viridis. The sequence continues at coordinate 158,346,712 of CM065595.1, forward strand.
TCTGCTACATCTGTACACATACGGGTGACTCATGATTTCACCATAATACCGCAATAATGCACACAATAATTAATGTACAGTCTTTCTGAACAGAACAAGATAAAAGGTGTTTAACCAATGAAACCTTGTGGCCTTTGATCCTGTTATGTTCACAAACCTTGGCGCATTGTTGATAACCGGGGACAAAGACACTAATGCAATTGGTAAAAACGCATCAATCAGGGAGTCAAAAGCCCAAGGAATTCCCATAAATGTAATCCGATAAAATGAGCAGTAATCCATCCTTCTTTCAAGAGGTATCAAAGAGAAAGGGAATTCTCATTTAACGGGGCAGCGCCAATCCCTCACTGCTCAGCAGAGGCTCAAAGCAAACACCAGACACATTAGGGCGAGAAGGAGAGGACACCAGATAGTCGCCTGCATTCAGGAGAGCTCATCAATATTACAGGACCTGGACGCCTCACAGGCTCTTACTCAAAGTCCTGGGGCTGCAGATTGATGGTAACCTGCAGCCTGGGCCTCCCTCTCACCAGCTGCAGGTATGAACATGAGCCGATACCCACAGTCACACCTAATGCAGAGCATCGTTGGCCCGAGCTTCATTCCTGTGAAAACAGGAGTCCCCTGCCTGGAACAGAAGAATCTGTAGAAATCCCTGATTGTGGAGATAATAAGCCAACGCGCCAAACGAGGGAGGGTATACTACTTATTATGTGCATCAGGTGCCTGACACTTCCAGTCACATAGTAGTGACATCACTGCAGCCTGTCCATTCACTAGAGATCAGCGGTGACATCACTGCAGCCTGTCCATTCACTAGAGAACAGCGGTGACATCACTGCAGCCTGTCCATTCTCTAGAGATCAGCGGTGACATCACTGCAGCCTGTCCATTCACTAGAGATAACTGGTGACATCACTGCAGCCTGTCCATTCACTAGAGATCAGCGGGGACATCACTGCAGCCACTTCATTCACTAGAGATCAGCGGTGACATCACTGCAGCCACTTCATTCACTAGAGATCAGCGGTGACATCACTGCAGCCTGTCCATTCACTAGAGATCAGCGGTGACATCACTGCAGCCTGTCCATTCACTAGAGAACAGCGGTGACATCACTGCAGCCTGTCCATTCTCTAGAGATCAGCGGTGACATCACTGCAGCCTGTCCATTCACTAGAGATAACCGGTGACATCACTGCAGCCTGTCCATTCACTAGAGATCAGCGGGGACATCACTGCAGCCACTTCATTCACTAGAGATCAGCGGTGACATCACTGCAGCCACTTCATTCACTAGAGATCAGCGGTGACATCACTGCAGCCTGTCCATTCACTAGAGATCAGCGGTGACATCACTGCAGCCTGTCCATTCACTAGAGATCAGCGGTGACATCACTGCAGCCTGTCCATTCACTAGAGATCAGCGGTGACATCACTGCAGCCTGTCCATTCACTAGAGATCACCGGTGACATCACTGCAGCCTGTCCATTCACTAGAGATCAGCGGTGACATCACTGCAGCCTGTCCATTCACTAGAGATCAGCGGTGACATCACTGCAGCCTGTCCATTCACTAGAGATCAGCGGTGACATCCCTGCAGCCTGTCCATTCACTAGAGAACAGCGGTGACATCACTGCAGCCTGTCCATTCACCAGAGATCAGTGGTGACATCACTGCAGCCTGTCCATTCACTAGAGATCAGCGGTGACATCCCTGCAGCCTGTTCACTCATTAGAGATCAGCGGTGACATCACTGCAGCCTGTCCATTCACTAGAGATCAACGGTGACATCACTGCAGCCTGTCCATTCACTAGAGAACAGCGGTGACATCACTGCAGCCTGTCCATTCACTAGAGATCAGCTGTGACATCACTGCAGCCTGTCCATTCACTAGAGAACAGCAGTGACATCACTGCAGCCTGTCCATTCACTAGAGATCAGCGGTGACATCACTGCAGCCTGTTCACTCATTAGAGATCAGCGGTGACATCACTGCAGCCTGTCCATTCACTAGAGATCAACGGTGACATCACTGCAGCCTGTCCATTCACTAGAGATCAGCGGTGACATCACTGCAGCCTGTCCATTCACTAGAGATCAGCGGTGACATCACTGCAGCCTGTTCACTCATTAGAGATCAGCGGTGACATCACTGCAGCCTGTCCATTCACTAGAGAACATCGGTGACATCACTGCAGCCTGTCCATTCACTAGAGAACAGCGGTGACATCACTGCAGCCTGTCCATTCACTAGAGAACAGCAGTGACATCACTGCAGCCTGTCCATTCACTAGAGATCAGCGGTGACATCACTGAGGTTGTAGACTATCCATTTACTAGAGGTCAGCGGTGACATCACCAAACCCATGACACACTTCTTCCTTCTCTCCCCCAGCTCCAGCACTGCCCCTAACAACTGCTAGTTTATAGCCTTTTATGTACTTGAGATTTCAGGAAATAAGAAATAGCTGCATGGACATGGTCATGTGGCCACCCCAAGACGGAGATGTTGGTATGAAACCTCCTAAATGTGACTGTAATGATGATAGATGGAAGTGATTACAGTATCAGAGGGAAAGAGAAAGTTATTGGGGAAAACTACAACTGAAAGGAGGCTCGAGGACCCTGTTGGCCACCGCTAGCGTAAATACAAGATGGGATACGGCCTCTAGCCCGGATACAAGATGAGATATGCCCGCTAACCTGGACACAAGATGAGATACGGCCTCTAGCCTAGATACAAGATGGGATACGGCCTCTAGCCTGGATACCAGCTGATATACGGCCACTAGCCTGGATACAAGTTGAGATACGACCTTTAGCCCGGATACAAGATAGGATACGGCCTCTAGTCTGGATACAAGATGAGATACAGCCTCTAGCCTGGATACAAGATGAGATATGCCCTTTAGCCTGGATACTAGATGAGATACAGCCTCTGGTCTGGATACAAGATGAGATACGGCCTCTATCCTGGATACAAGATCAGATACGGCTTCTGGCCTGGATACAAGATGAGATATGGCCTCTAGCCTGGATACAAGATGAGATACAGCCTCTAGCCTGGATACAAGATGACATATAGCCTCTAGCCTGGATACAAGATGATATACGGCCTCTAGCCTGGATACAAGATGAGATACGGTCTGTAGCCTAGATACAAGATGAGATATGATTCGGCATGGAGGCATACATTCCTGGTATGTTGCGGCAAATTTGCCCATAGATTTTACGGCTGGGCCTGTAGATCCTGTACACTCGTAGGTTGGTGAAGCTGGCATCCCAGCAGGTCCCATAAATGCTGGTGATAAATCTGGTGACCGGGCTGCCAAGAAAGTGCTGTAATCTGGAGCAGACTTTCCTGGTAAACCCTCCTGTGTGTGCGCGAGCATTATCCTGCCATGAGGGGACACATGTGGTGGGAGGATGCCCTGCACATATCACTGAGCTGTTAGTGCTCTTTGTATTACTACTAGGGGTGACCGACTGCTTATACAATGGCTTCCCCGATCATCACCAGCAGTTGGGGCAGTGTGTCGCTCTAGAGCAGGCATGCTCAACCTGCGGCCCTCCAGCTGTTTCAAGACTACAACTCCCAGCATTCTCGGACAGCCTACAGCTATCAACCTACAGCAGGGCATTTTGGGAGTTGTAGTTTTATAACAGCTGGAGGGCCGCAGGTTGAGCATCCCTGCTCTAGAGCAAAGGCAGGACTGAAGAGCTCTCCACAAGGCTTCCATACTCCTATCCGAATGTTGTCAGATCCCAAACAGAACCTGGATTCCTCACTAAAGATGATGTTTCCAGCCCGTAGCAGTCCAGGTTTATCGTTCACGACATAACTGCAAAAAAAAAGGACGGTGGCTGGTTGTCAATAGCAGGGTACATAATGGGCTCCGTAACACCAAATTTCCTTCTGCTAAGTGCCTAAAATGGTCCAAGCAGAGACAGGGGGTGTAATGAAGGGGCCACCAGTTTCTGCTGTTGGTGGATCATACCAGCCGGGTCAGAATGGCCTAGATAGTGGCAATTCATCATTACGACCATCCTGCTTCTCCCAGTCTAATAATGCGCCCCCTCTCAAAGTGTCTTCAAGTGCATTGTCGAGGCATGTCCAACAGTCAATGATCTCTCACCAAGAGGTACACTGCCCAAAAGTAGCCTCTGAGAGTCATGGTATAGGGCAGCAGGGGAATTATGTACATATCTGTTGAGATATTACTGCAGGACGAGTTTTGCAGCAATCTAACATTTCTATCTGGGTGCGGTATTTATTTTTTTGGTCAATGAGTGTACTTTGTGTTTTAATAGCTCTCTACTTCCAAAATCTCTGCTATCTATCAGTGAATGTGAACATTCTTCTTTAACTTCCAGAGGCTTAAAACCCATGTTGATCTAGTCCATGTGTTGAATCTTTGTCCCGACCAACGTGTCATCAGACTGAAGGGGCTTTTCCGTGCTTATTGGAACTTTCATGGCATGTCAATTAGAATTCCTGGTGGGGCCTGTCCACTGAGGACACCACCACTCCCAAAACCGAGGGGCCCTGCTCTCTGTTTTTGGTAGATTGATGCTTGTATATTAAAAAGAATGGGAAATATAAAAAATAGAGGTGCTCCCCCGTTCATTTCTGTGGAGTGACCCAAGCCACTTGTGACAACTTGGTGGCCACAAAGATGAAGATTTATTGCAAGAAGACCTCTCTGCGATAAAACCGGTGAGTTTCCATGAAGTCACCGTTCCCATACGTAATACTGCAGCACATGACTGAGCGCATTAATATCTGCAAGTGCTGAGAGATGGCCGCACTTCAGGGAGATTTAGGAACAAAGGAGCAGAAGATTGGCAAGGATAGTGTTAATGGCGCATGCTACCATCAAGCTAAGAATTCTCATAAACTATTATAGTGGGAGTCATCCACCGAGTCTGCAGACCGCCTCTCCTGCTCTGTCGCAATGCGTTACGTAATCGTAACCACATTTTACAACAGGTCAACTAATCTCCACGTCATAAAGTGCTGCGCACAATGTCAGGTGGCTTTTGAGTTGCAGTAGTTGTGGTCATATCTGGGCTCCAGTGCCTCAGGGGCCAATGAACCCTCTGCCAACAGAGAAGGACATCAGTGCTGTAAATGGTATGAGGTACTTGGGGGAAACTTGTATTTTCTGGGCCACAATGCACAATCTGTTCCATGGGCCCCAACCCAATGTTCCATTTTCAGCCCTGGTGTTTGCTTGACATAGAAAGCCCCTAGGGCTCCATTAGGCTCCAGGGTTTGGGTGTGAAGGACGCTAGGCATCTTCCATGGTTACGTCCTGCAGGCTCTGCTACATATTTTTCAATGAGACTCAGCAGCTTCTACCCCCATATGCAGCACAATTTGGAAGGCCAGGTGTGCCTCAACGTGTCTGTAAGTAATTGTCACATTCTGATGTCAGGACCTGATGAACATACAGAGATGAGTGGCGCTACGTAGACACTGCTTATCTCTTCCTGCAGAAGTGGTCTGTAACACATCGCTTATGCAGAACGTTCCTTTTCTTGTGCCAACCACTCACTGAGTGACGTGTAGTGCACCTTCAATGTATAAAATAGACAGCGGCAGTGTGCATTGCACAACTCTCAGCTGCTGCAGAACCTTATGATGCAGGCCTCAGGTGCTTCATAAACCCAGTACACACCTCAGCTGCTGCTGAACCTCATAATACACACCTCAGCTGCTGCAGACTCTCATAATACACACCTCAGCTGCTGCAGACTCATATAATACACACCTCAGCTGCTGCAGAACCTTATGATGCACACTATATCTACTGCAGAACCCCAGAACACACCTCAGCTGCTGCAGAACCTCATAATACCACCTCAGTTGCTGCAGAACCTCCTAATACACACCCCAGCTGCTGCAGAATCTCATAATACACACCTCAGCAGCTGCAGAACCTTATGATGCACACTATAGCTGCTGCAGAACCCCAGTACACACCTCAGTTGCTGCAGAACCTCATAATACACACCTCAGCTGCTGCAGAATCTCATAATACACACCTCAGCAGCTGCAGAACCTTATGATGCACACTATAGCTGCTGCAGAACCCCAGTACACACCTCAGCTGCTGCAGAACCCTATAGTACACACCCTATCTGCTGCAGAACCTCATAATACTACCTCAGTTGCTGCAGAACCTCCTAATACACACCCCAGCTGCTGCAGAACCTCATAATACACCTCAGCTGCTGTAGAACCTCATGATGCCCACCTCAGCTGCTGCAAAACCTCATAATACAGACCTCAGCAGCTGCAGAACATCCTAATACACACCTCAGCTGCTGCAGAACCTCCTAATACAGACCTCAGCAGCTGCAGAACCTCCTAATACAGACCTCCGCTGCTGTAGAGCCTATTTATTATAATCTTCCTATTAGCCTTGAATAAGAGGTTCTGCAGCAGCTGTGGTTTGTATTAAAAGCTACTATAAACGATGAGAGCTGCGACCTTTATGTGATCACAGAGCTCTTCTGTGATTTCTAATATTCCAGTGGGGGGTCCGCACACACATATCGATGTTTTTATTTTTCGGCGTTTGTTCTGCGGGGCAGGGGGATCTCTACCGCGCCTGAGGGATGAGAGAAGACTTGTGTGTCATCTGTTTAGATAAGGATTAAGGCATCAGGTAGAACATTCCCCCTTTTAAGTTTTGAAGCCGAGCGATTCCCTTTGATGTCATTGGCCGCCGTTGTTAGCTTGTCATTAGGCTTTTCATTTTTTTATCAGAAGTTTGAGGCGTCCGTCAGCCGATGACAGTATGGAGACAAGTATTCTTTGATTTGGATTGCATTCTTAAGCCATTGTTGTTGGGTAGCCTGCATGCTAAGCTGAAATAATCGTCCTGTGCAGCTGCCGGAGAGGACGATGATCTGCAGTGAATAGCCGGAGCTTCTGCAAAGCAAACTTTTCATAACGTGTTTTGCTACTTAATTTATCGAATAATCCGCGTCTAAATAGCTGATAATTGCTCATTGACGGAGGGAAGCCGCAGGTTTCCCCTTCTTTCTTATCCAACAACAACCTCCATTTAACCAGCTGAGTGACAAATGAAAATGCTTGCATGTAGCACAGCCGAAGAGACGGGGTTCACAGAATGTAAGAACACAAAGATGAGGTCAGGCGTTCTCACCAAGACAATGGAGGCCTCTTAACCCCAACGTGGCCAACCATCGGCTGGGCAGAGCGAGGGAGGCTATGCTGCAGTCTGCATGGAGGGACAGAGCTACCCTGGCTGCCAGGCCCACCGGGAGGGGAGAGCAGGAGTCGCCCCGAGCCGCCGGGACCTGGATGGGCAGAGCACCTCACCTGGTCTGAGGATAAGAGGGTTGGGAGTCATGTATGAATTCTCGAGGCTAAGATTTTAGTAAATCGTTTTACATCATTGCTTTGGAGAGACATGGCGGTGCAGTTGGATGGCAGGTCAGTTGGTTTCCTGCACACGAGGAGCTAACATTTCATCAGGTATTTTACCCGAAGTGAGGAAGTGATTACACAGACGGTTGAGGCAGGGAAGGAAATGTCCTATAGTAATCTCCTGTACCGCCAGAGGCTTTGTGTAGGTTTCATTTCACTTAGCATTTCTGCATTGGTAATGAGGTTGATTAAACCGATTTGACCTCACGACTAACATTAGAGAGTCACAGTGACAAGAAGGAGAGCATGGAGAGAGTAAAGGGTCATTTACCAAGACCAGCTTTTTACACCAGTCTTTGTTTCCCCTGTGCGCTGCCGAAGGCTGTGCATAATTTACGACGAGGCGCGCGCCTGGTGTAAAAACCATTCCAGCCCTGACTGATGGCCCCCTGCTTCGATTAGGTTGTCGCCAACATTTATACCTGTTTCCAGGGGTGCACCACCAATGAAGCCAGGTGAGGCGATCGCCTCAGGCAGCACCAGGTAGGGACAAGAGGGCGGCAGTGGAAGGGCCATGGGCTGTTATTGTGGCAAAGGGGTTAGATTAAGAAATTGCCATTGGTCGGGGGGGAGCCGTTTTAGTTTTCGCCTCAGGCAGCAGAAAGGCTAGGTGCACCCCTGCCTGTTTCCATGAGAAACTGATGGTAACTTTGCCTGGGCCGATGTCACACCCCCTGTCACGCCCCTGCCACTCCCTCTCCACTCCAAAGTGGCAAAGCACAAAAACACCTGTGCAACAAAATATTGTCAAAGACTTCAAAAAGTTGCAAAAAGGGCTCTTGTGTCTTTTTTTATGCCAAAAATTAATGTAAAAATGTTAGCAAATGACTCCCAGTGGGTTTAAGTGTGGAAGGGTCCTCCTATCAGACTGTATAATAATCTGCAAGGCAAGCATTACTTTTAGGGACGTTTTAGTGAACTGGGCCGAATCTGAGCTTAAACCGCCTCTTATTGCTTTCAGTGGGACGCCGCCATGCAGTTCATGTGGCCGAGGTTTTTTTTCACGCAGTTTTCAAGACCGTGACAAGAATTTACAGGCCCATTCTTGGTGCGGTTCCGGCATGGACCCCTCACAAAGCCGCAGCGGGAGCCGGCTCGCGGTAATGCTCTGTTCAATGGAACTAAACCTAGAGAGGGTCCGCATGGAAACCCACAGCAGAAAATGCAGCGCAGCGGTTTCTGCCGTGGAATACGTGGAGGATCCGTGAGAACCTACCTTTACTGAAGAAGCTGCTTATTAAACTAACGATGGGCTCCTCTTTCTTCTGGGCTCCTGTGCAGCTACAAAATTTACTTTAAAAAAATGATGTCTGCCCGGATGCAGCGATGAGGGGGGGACCCAGGCACCAGTGATATCACCCTGTGTCTCCGAACCGTGCAGCTGCTTTGGAGTGAGACATTTGTGCAGACTTTGCAGTTTAGGAATAGTTAACCGGTTCGACCTTGAGCTTTTATCCTTAGCACTCCCTAAGAAGGTTCCAATGGTCAAGTAAGTCCACTTTAACCCTCTGAATGCTGGACATATGCTGTGGACATCAGACCATTGGAGAATGTTACACTGTTTGAAGATCCAAGCTGTCTGCAGACACGGAACAAGCAGGGTACGGTGGGAACAACACAGAAATGAATGGAGCATGCTGGGAGTCGTAGTTTCACCACAGTTGATGTGCTGCATGTTGCAAAATTTCGTTTAATGGATTTTTTCCAGCCAACCCCAATGGCGGTACCCTCCTGTGCCCGCCTGTCCTCAGTCCCGACGTTCCTGTGCCCCTTCCCCCCTCCTGTGATCAGTCTAGCAGTGACCGTGCCTTCTGGCACATGTGACTGGTGAAGCCAGTGATTGCCCGCAGTGGTCAGCGGGGATCAGAAGCGGCCAGGAACAGGGTTGCTTTTAGGTAACCTAAAAGAGGTTACCAACATTGGGGTTGTCTGCTCCTCGTTCGGGCAACCAATTTGTACCCATTGTAATACAAAGAATAAAATCTGTCGTCAAATTTTATGAAAACGCCACAGCAAAACCGTGGAGAACATTCACATTTTGCAGCAAATGCTTGGAGCTTGTCCTCAGCAACAAAGCTCCCAGTTCATATATGTTATCTTTTGTGGTTGTTGTGTCTATGAAATGTCTAGGAACAAAAGCCTGGTGTCCTGTGGTTACTCACCTCCTCAGGCTCCAGCGCTGTGTGCTGCTCCAGCCATCGGTCCACAGCTGATGCCAGGTTTCCAGCCACATAGACAACCAGGAATAGGTGTGTGGTCGCCGAACATGGACAGACAGGAGGAGCGATGAGCTGTGCAGAGCTGATGTCTGCTCCCGCCAGTACGCTGCTCACTGCAGCACATCAGAATCCGTACATTGCATACATGGCTACCGTGTACACATCCTTTCTTCTCTGCATTGAAAAGCGCTACAAACCCGAACTCCGGCAGCCAATTTTACTACTATTTTACACAAATTATTTTAGGGCATTTATGACTGTTTAAGAAATGTTTAGGAACATATTAGGCATCTCCTGCATACATCTAATCTCAGGTATTATTTTACATTGCGATTTTATTGTATTTTTTTTTGCTGCGAACCATGGCACCAAAACAGGAAGGTACATTAATCCTCAAAAACATGGACGTATGCAGAGCTGGAAGCTAAATTGTCGCCCCCCTGCAGTCCAAGCAGAGTGCTTCCTGAGAGAAGAGGCTAACCTCGCCTGATGAATGGTGCACCCCTGAGTGCAGTGCATTATGAAAGCCCAGCAAACCTGTTAGGGATCCGATGGCAGCAACATAGGTGACAGGAGTGTGATCAGGGACGTGCATGTGCATAGATATACAGAGTGAAGCCATACAGTGATGCTGCCGGAGCAGAGCGTCGTCCCTGGTCGCCTCCTTGGCAGTGACTGGGAACGTCAGCTTCTCTCCAGTCCCTGCAACAATTTAGTGACTCCGCATTTTTCTCATGTCACCGCTCTCGCTCGGGGAGGACATCTTTCAGCCCTGCTAATATTTTAGACAAACATAACTCCAGAAGTAACGTGGGAAAAATGCCAGCACTTTGTACACCAGGATTTAATAATTCAGTTTGTGCGGTGAAGGCTTTAGTGTCAAGTGTCACCTGTTAGTCCCTGGGAAACTCTGAGAGGCGGCCCGTGTGATTACAGCCGCGTACAGTACCTTATAATGGCGCATCACCTGCGAGACCACCCCAACCTGTTAAGTGGAGCCCAACGCCCTGGACCTTTATAGAAAGTGATAATAATCGGTATTTCTGCAGCGCCAACATATTCCGCAGCACTTTACAGTTCAGGGGTTCATGTGCAAACAGTCAGAAATAACAGAGCAACAGACAGGAATGAGGACCCTGCTCACAAGAGCTTACAATCTATGAGGAAATGTAGAATATCCCCTCATCTATAAAGAAGTGGCATCGCCAGACCCTCTGCCAGTTACCCACTGTGCCGCCTGATGACCTCTAGGTCCAGTAATGACCGCTGCTGGAGATAGGAGATCCATTTGTTCCATGTGCGTTGTCGGCTGGACTTCTCAGCACCATATCTGCTTCATCATGTAGCAGAGCTGAATCGGTTATTTGTCTGTGGTGATAAGCTAATTGTGAGTAAGTGTAACAGGACAATGTCAGCTCTGCTACACTTGTACATCCCCACAATGTCATCTAAGACCCTAGAATAGACCGGAGAACTGGTTTATGGGAAGCGCTCTCAATACTGTCCGTCCTCCATCCCCGATTTTCCTGAGCTCTGAGAGAAGTCAAATATTTGGCAAAGGCCATAAATGTGCCTTATTTTAGGGGCTAAACCTTGACACCAGTGCGCGGGGTCAGACTTGCACCTTGCCGGGGTCCAGCCGCTCCCCCGGCCTTCGCCTTGTGCCTCCTTCATTCATGCAGTGAAGTCGTCTCCGGTTTCGCGGTGACCTTCTCATAACCTTTGTGATAGGTAGGAGACACAGCTCGCCATTGTAGTGCTGAGTGGCGGAGATCAGCAGGTGACAGCCGCTCAGGTACCGCCGCCCATCCCCCCCTTCCCATTGTAGGCTAAGCCAACAGAAAATTCACCTTTTCAATTAGTCACTGTCAATCAGTCCAGCATCTTCTTCGCCCCCAAAACATAAGACCCCTGTGCCATATTATGAATGCCCAGGACTAGCTGTCGCCATTTTTCATTATATCTGTTTCTTGAAAAGCTGGTTGATAGTCACATGATCTACCTCTGCCGGCTGTGCAGTTATACATGCAATGTAGAGGTTTATTGTCCAGGAGTCTGGGAGAGCTGGGTGACATCATCGGTGCAGAGAAACACTAGAGGATATGCATCCATATACTGCAGCAGATACAGCACTGGAGATAGCGGTGTCAAGTGGGGCCTACAGGCCTTCCTCATGTGCCACGTCTAATACAGGGTAGGACTGCTACCCCTGCGCCCCCTATAGTTACACCCCTGAGCGGCTCTGACTTATTATGCTATATGCACATAGGTATAATGCTGTCAACTCGAATGGGCCCATGAAACGTGCGGAGGCACAGAGACAAAACCCACGGAAGCACTCCGTGGTGCTTCTGTGGGGTTCTGTGCCTCCGTTCCGCACCAGTCCTTTCAGATTGCGGACCCATTCAAGTGGAATGCGCTACTTGCGGGACTTAATACGGGCACGGCCGGACAACGGGCGTGTGCATGAGGCCTTATCTTCACGATAGGTCATCATTATCACATTGGCGGGGTCGGAGTCCCGACACCCCTGCCAACCAGCTCTTTCAGGGAGCTGTCCTGTCCCTGGTCAACAGCTTTCCAAGGACAGGCCATAGAATGTACAGTGGCAGTGCTTGGGATTGCAGCTCAGCCCTATATTGGCTTGAATGGGACTGAGCTGCTCTTAGGCCATGTGACCGATGTACAGTGACATCACTGGCCTAGGAAGTGGTCCCGGTTTTTAACGGATCGCCCTGCCTCTTCTAACAGCTGATCAGCGGGGGTCCCAGGTCTCGGACCCCCACCGATCTGATATTGATGACCTATCCTGAGGATAGGTCATCAATATGTTTTCCCAGATAACCCCTTAAAGGGTTTTCCAATGTCTAGATCAGGGATCAGTAACTGCTGTGAAACTACAACTCCCAACATGCACATTTACTTGGCCGTCCTTGTTACTCCCATAGAAGTGAAAGGAGGATTCTGGGAGTTGTAGTTTCAGGTGGAATGTTGGAGGTTGCTGATCTCTGACCTAGATATTGATCAGGATAGGATATCATCAGGATAGGGCTCCAGTATCAGAGCGGTGGAGGTCCAAAAACAGCTGATTGATGGGTTGCTGGGTGTTGGACCCCCTATTCCTCAGGATAGGTCACCAAGATCTACACAGTGGAGAACTTCCCTACCTAGAATTTTTCAATTTAAGTGTCAATTTAAAGTTTGCAGTGTATTTAACCCCTAAGGGGCACATTTAGGGTTAGGGTTCTTTTACACGCTGGTCCTAATCTATCCCATGATGAGCCACAGTTTTCAAAGGAGCACACCCATCGTTGCACCAAAAACTGAAATCTACACCAACTAGGGTGTGCTGTAGACTCCAGGAATAATCTCTGACAGTTCCCCCGTGCCGCCCCCTGCCCAGCCAGAAATGTGGCGAGAAGGGTGAAACCCCCCAAGAAGTCCAAAAATGTTGCACAAGCAGGATATGCACCAAACACTGCAACTTCTTGACGTGAGTTTTCTGGCATACAGGGGATTATGAATGTCAGCCCAAGTGACTGTATACAAGGTCTTGTGCGCATTCATCTGTACTTCCATGCCACTCCATCACCTTTAGGGGCAGATTGGGAACTTGATGTGGCCCTGGAAAAAACTAAAAGTGGCACCATGTTGTAGGTGGATCCAAATTGACAGAAGTTGGGACAAAACAAGTAGGCAGGGCCAACAGAAGTAGACAGGGCCTGCAGTACCGTAGTGCAGCACAGAATACCACCCCAGCAGAACCAAATACCACAGGGCGGAACAAAACACCGGCCGCCCCAACCACAGTATTCATCTGTATCACAGTTGAGTTCAGGAGGCCAGCTGTGGTCGTTGAGCGTCAGATCATTATGTACCCTGGTTGCGGCCATCAAGAGGGCTTGGGTGGCCCCTGGGCATCGGCCCAACTGGAAATTTCCCTGTAGAATCTATGGCCAATCCGCCCCTGGTCACCTTCCAGACATCACCTACCTCTGGGGGAGGAAATCTCTGCTCGGCTGTTACATCCAGAGTGTAGCTGGCCAGCTAAGGCCTGTCCTAGGTTGCTAATATGACTTACATGTTTATACAGCTAGACCTGCTAATAATTTAATACAGTTCCTATGTTTATATGTTAGAGACAAAACGAGAGTTATTTACAGTGACTTCATGTTTTTGGATGTCATATAACAGTTATATATTGTGTTCACAGAAGCATAAAAGATAATATGCCTTTAAGATTTAGTAAATGAATGTAAGGTAAGCTCAATGACACAGCAGAATTACCAACAGAAAGCATAGAGTTAAACTGTTGTTACTGCCCAGGAGTTTTAACCAATCACAGCCAGACTCACACTGGGCATGACTGGGAAATCCCCTAGCAGAACCTTCTGGAGTCAGTATAGACCAGAGAAGAGAAGCTGAACAGACACATCCAGTCAGAGCTGTGTTTTATGGGAACAAGAGGCCAAATAGGTATTTAGATGTCATGGGCAGCGCATGTGAACCCATTGTGCTACGGACTAGCTGTACCCTGGAGAGGTGTCTGTGACTAAGCAGCTACCTGGTATTTGCTAGAGCCTCTGATGGTGAGGCTAGACTTTGTTGTTAGGGTAGTTGCCAGGTACCACTCTAGGGCAGTCCCAGAGTCAGTAGCAGCTGGTCCAGGCGAACCAAGAGGTACCTGCAAAGGTACCGAAAGTACAGGCGTGGTAAGACAGGCAGGGTCGTTACCAGGAGCAACAAAGACAGGAACTGGAGGATGAGGCAGAGACGTAGTCGAGACAAGCAATGTATCAGGACAGGCGGCACAGGAACGAAGTCAGGCAATCCGGATCGGCAACAGGAGGAGTGATGCAAGCAGGCAGGGATCAGTCGAAGAGCGTAGTCTAGGAACGAGTCACGTAGTCAGGAACACAAGTGGTAACAAGCTCAATTGCACAGGATAGGACCTTGACTCTGAGGCGCTTGAGTAGAGGGCTGAGCCACTTAAATACCACCAGGAGAGCCAGGATGGAATGGAATCACCTGACACAACACAGCCCCGCCCAAGGAGTGATGCGTACAGCAGCCGAGCACAAGCAGCGTTCAGGTAGACTGGAAGCTGCGGAGCGGAACCTCCAGAGCAGCAGCAGAGACAGGGAAGCACAGATCATGATCACAGGTGACCACGGCGCCCAGAACCGTGGCGGCGAACAGGGGGACAGCATCGCACTGAGGACGCTGTTACATTAGAACAGTTATATGATGTTCATATCGTTAATATTGTGATTAGAATTGTATACTGAACCAGCTGTATATGTTTGTTTACAGTTCCACCAAACTGCATAAATCATATCGCAAACTGCAACCAAACTACCATAAAAGCAATCAATCATCAAATAATTGTATACAAACAAACCAATAGCAAATCTCAGATATGCCTCTCAGAGAGAATATAAAGTGCTTAAATAATGTAGAGTGAGAGTACAGATACTGAAGAGAGAAATATATCCACCATTTGTGTTGAATGACAAGATTGAACAGTTAAACCACTATTTTGTGCATACCACCATTTTTATGCAACACATGTTTGTACATGGACTATCTGCCGCGGAGGTGGCAGTGTTATATATGAAGAAAAGTTAAAGTTTATAAAGAAGTTATCTTAAGCATTTGGTGTGTTCTTTAAGCCTACTGTTTCCATAGAACGGTACTAGAAGAATTAAAGCAGAGTAACAGACAGTCTGGTTGGACTAAAAAGTTAGAGTTATCAAATTCTTCTAATGCCACAGCGCAAAAGGCACTTCATAGTACTGTGCCTGTCACAGTAGAGCTATCGACCTCAGAGGGCGACTTGCACAGTAAATAGCACATTAGCGCAGCGGACCACCGATGCACAGCAACTGTTCCCTGAGTGAGCAAGCAAGACACCTCAGCGGAGCTACCATAGAGGCCATAGAACGTGTGTTTTAGTCAAACTGCAGCCAACCCTTAAAGTCGCAGAATGGCAAAGGCAAGATAGTCAGAGAAAGAGCACCAACCCTCCTGTGATCCCTAGAGAAAGAAAGAGACGTATGGTGGGAGGCCAAAGTCCAGAGCTAGATTGCCTGCACTGCTATACACGAAGAGGCCACGTACTGCAGCCAGCTAGTTTCCCGCCATTAGGCCCAAAATCTGCAGCAGCGTATCTAAGCCAGCGCATCTCATCACATTAAGAGAAACTGATTGAGCAAGTGCAAGCAAGAAAATACATATCTCCTTTAAGACTGAAATTTGTTCCAGCAACTTTCAGATCGTAGTATCCTGCTCTTTAAAAAGGTCAGAGCTTTCCTTTTTATTACTTTATCATTGCACATAGGCTTTGGCATAAAGAGACATTTTCATGTTCAGGAATAAAAGACTTTAAAGTAAAACAAAGGACAGTTTGTAGTACACGGACTCTAAAGTATTTAAAGTGAAAGGCATTTATTGCCTGCATTTATCGCTGTTACATTTAAAGTGAAAGTCATTTATTTCTGCATTTATTAATATTGCATTTAAAGTGAAAGGTCCTTTAATATTCGTATTGATTGTTATAGTATTTAAAGTAAAATGTCTGAGCCTAGTATTACCATGCCACTGTTAGAGGATACAAAGATAGATAGGATAGAAGGTGAAGAGCAAAAGAACCTGTCTGAGTCAGAAGAGTCTAATGCAGCACTGGTCTTGCCTCAAACAAATATAGCCCAAACAAGTGAACTAAGACGTTCATCAAGTGCCAGAAAACCGACCCCAAAGATGCTGGAAACTATGGAGCAAGAAGCAGCATTGAAAGAGAAAAAGTATGAGAGGTAGAAATTATACATTAAAGACATTTGTAGAAAGCTAAAGCAAGAAAGTATAAACAGGAACTTGAGTGAAATGGTAGAAATGGTAGAAAATCTAAATCAGAGCTTATGGCAGCATATGTCAACCTGCGGTCGTTTACGACACCTTTCCAGGACATTTTAAAGAACATGGAAACATGTACTGCGGTCACTAAAGATTGAGTAAAGCTCATGAGAGAACTATCATCTTCAGCTAACTTGTTAAAGCAAGAAAGAGAATGAACAAGCTTTTTATGAGAGACTATGCTAAGTCCTTAGGTGGAACCTCAATCTCAAGTGGGACTTCCTTTGCTAGCAGAAGTGCCAGCTCCATATCAGAGTCCTCAAGTACTTTAGCCAAAAGAAAGGAATTGACTGAACAACTTGCTGTCAAGAGAGCAGAAATTGAGATGGAAGCTGCCATCAAGGCGCAGTGACAACTGATGGCTGAAATGGAGGCACATCGCCAACAGATGGAAAGTCTGGAAAGGTAAAAAGAAGTTAAGATTATAGAAGCCAAAATTAGGGTACATGAAAAGGATATGAATCAGAGTAGTCTTAGGTTCAAATCTGTACTAAGTGAAGAAAGACTCGTATTTTTTTTCCTCCATACGCCCAAGAGAATGGGCATTTAGTGAGAAAATAAGTCATTATCATTCTATCCCTGCTCAGAAAGACAAAGAGAGGCTTAGCCAATGTTAGGAAAAAGGTGTGTGAATTTACCCTCTATCTCTACCGGAAAAGATGAAGAAAGGGATTCACCTAATTCAGAACTAAGTGAGAAAATAGAACCATGTAATTCTATTTCTAGATGTCACGGCAACGGTCAGGAGAATATTACGACTAACAGAGAACAGTCCTAGCTAGACTTTCCATTCCGGAACCCGCTGTATTTTCAGGAGACGTACTGAAGTTCATAGAGTGGAAGGCAAGCTTTGAAATGATCATTGAGCATCATTGCTTCAGTCCAGTCCACAAGTTATTCTATCTTCAGAGATATGTTGGTGGGGAAGCAAAGAAAGTTCTTGAAGGTAACTTCTATAGAGAAGACAAAGTAGCCTGCAAGCAAGCTTGGGAGTTGGGAGAAATTAAATGCAAGATATGGTCATTCTTTTTTAGTACAAAAAGCCTTTAGAGAGAAATTGAATAACTGGCCTAAAATAGGTCCTAAAGAACACTTCAGACTCCAAAAGTATGGTGACTTCCTGCAAGCATGCAGCAATGCTATCCCATATGTACAAGGACTAGAAGTACTGAACGACTATCTAGAAAACCACAGGATGCTAGCTAAGCTACCTGAAGAAGTGGCTTCTAGATGGAATTGCTATGTGACTGAACAGTTAGATCTAGGTAAAAACTTCCCAAGTTTTAAAGCATTCTCTGAGTTTGTCAATAAGGAAGCACGAATAGCATGTAATCCAGTGATGGCATCTTATGTCTTAAAATCCTTAGAAGAAAGGCCTGTGAGAGATATAAGACGCGCAAGAGCAACTAGCTTTGCAACCAACGCAGCAGCCAAAGGTCTAGATATCTACGAGAGCAAGTTCAAAGTCACTACTTGGATCAGTAGAGAGACGGAACCGACAAATCTTCAGACTACCTTCAAGTGTATGTTCTGTGGAGAGAACCACTCCATACACAAGTGCCAACAATTGAGGGAGCAGTCCCTAGATTAAAAAAGTATTAGTATTCTCTTGCAGAGTGAGGGAAGGAGAAAGCAACGTCACATCAATGGTTGTACCAGTGTGCATTTCAAATCCTAAAAGGAGGAACAAGAAGGTATACGCCTTTGCGCTACTGGATGCCCAGAGTGACATCACCTTCGTTGATCAAGAAATCTGCAAGAAATTACAAGTGGCTACAGAACCAGTGAAGCTCAAACTCACCACAATGATGGGAAGAGACACATTGGACTGAGAGTTAGAGGACTTCATTCAAACTGCCCATTAGATCTACATCCAGCTTATACAAAAGACGATATACCTCTAGATCGAGATCGCATACCTACCTGTGAAACAGCCAATAAGTGGGAGCACCTATCTGTCATATCTCATGTCCCCGCTGAAGGAGTTTGGTGTCGGACTGTTGATTGGTTACGATTGTCCCGAAGCCTTGGTACTACGAAAGATAATCACAGAAGGAAAGGGTGAACCTTATGCTGTTCAAACTGATCTAGGATGGGGTGTTATTGGAGGAAAACAGCAGATTGCAAACTCAAGACAGATTGTGTCATCGAATATCTGTCCAAGAGTTACCAACAGTAAGTCCAGCGAAAGTAATCAAAATCCTTGAATCTGATTTTGAGGACATAATTTCTAAAGAAACGAGTGTATCCCAAGAAGACATAAAGTTCGTACACACACTAGAAGAAAGCATTCAACAGAATCAACACGGTCATCTTGAAATGCCCTTACCATTTAGGAAACTACCTCATCTGCCAAATAACAGAGATCTTGCCCTAGCAAGATTGAAGAGTTTGAAGAAAAAGATGGGAAGAGATCCCAAATTCAAGAAGGATTATTTGAAATTCATGGAGGGCATCCTTAAAGAAGGACATGCAGAGAAAGTCAATAGTCAACCTAAAGAAGGAGAAGTGTGGTACATCCCACATCATGGTGTTTACCACTCAAGAAAACAGATAAGATTAGAGCAGTGTTTGATTGCTCAGCAAAATAGGATGGTGTTGCATTGAATGATCATCTATTAAAAGGACCAGATCCAACAAACACTCTGCCTGGAGTACTCTGTAGATTCAGAAAGTATCCCGTAGCAGTCATGTGTGACATCGAAAAGATGTTCCACCAGTTTCATGTGAAGAATGAAGATAGAGACTTCCTTATGTTCCTATGGTGGAGGGATGGAGATACAGATACAGAGCCAGCAGAATACAGAATGAAAGTACACTTGTTCGGAGCAACATCGTCTCCAGGTTGCACCAATTATGGTATGAAGTACCCGGCCAATCAGAATGAAAAAGATTGCCCATTAGCAGCAAATTTTTTTAAGAAAAACTTTTATGTAGATGATGGCCCTTTAAGTCTAGAGTCCACAGAATCTACAATTAAACTAGTGAAAGAAAGCCAAGAGTTATGCGCAAGAGTAAACCTGAGCCTTCACAAATTCATCTCAAACAACAGAGAGGTAATGGAATCCATCAGTGACTCTGAACGTGCATCAACAATGAAGAATGTAGATCTCAATTATGATCATCTTCCAGTTCAGAACGTACTTGGATTGGGATGGAATGTAGAGAATGACAAGTTATTCTTTAAGTTATTAGAGTTGGATAAGAGACTTACAAAACTGGAGAGAAGTTCGGATACCCAGATCGTTTGTACCTCATGATTTCGGAAAGTACAAGAAAATAGAACTTCATCACTTTTCAGATGCCAGTAGTTATGGTTATGGTTAGTGCTCCTACATCAGAGTGATAGGAGAAGGAAAAATACACTGTGCCCTGGTTATGGGAAAGGCCAGAGTTGCTCCTACCAGTATTCAGACAATACCAAGACTTGAACTGACAGCAGCCATAGTTTCAGCATCAGTAAGCAGGTTTCTGAAAGAAGAATTGGAATTGAAAATAGATGAAGAATATTTTTGGACAGACTCACAAGTTGTCCTAGGATACATAAACAATGAAGCTTGAAGATTCCGATCTTTGTCGCCAACAGAGTTCAGAAAATTCGAAAATTAACAAATCCATAACATTGGCATTACAGTGATACAAAGCATAACCCAGCAAATCATGTTTCAAAGATTGAATGTAACAGAATTGAAGAATTCCAATTGGTTCACAGGTCCAGAGTTCCTTTGGGAAAAGGAAATCATGCCCAGGTTACACAGAATTATCTATGTGTCATCCAGAAGTAAAGGTTGTACAAACATTGAGCACTGCAGCCAAGTGTCAAGATGACATACTTGAAAGACTAGCCAGATGTTCAAAATGGAATGCAGTCATAAACGTAGTAGCTCAAATTCAACATTTGGCAAAGGGAATCAGAAAGAAGGAATCATTGAATGTAGAGGGAAAAATGAAAGCTGAAGAAACAGTCATAAGAGTCATTCAACAGAGACTCTACAGTGAAGAGTTGAAAAGACTTAGTCAAGAACCAAAAAGGCTTCCAAACAACCACCCATTGTACATCTTGTTCTGCAGGATGGTATACTGAAGGTGGGAGGGAGATTGGAAAATGTATTGTTACCTGGCAGAGTTAAGCATCCAGCAATTCTACCCCAAAATTCTACCTTCGCAAGATTGATTATTGTTCACTACCACAACAAATCCCTACATCAGGGAAGAAGCTTTACCCAAAGCTGTTTGAGAGAAGGTGGTTACTGGATAGTGAAAGGAAGCAAACTTATAGCAAAGTATATGCGTAGTAAATGCGTAGACTGTAGAAAGGCACATAGACCTACCGAAGAACAAAGAATGGCAGATTTACCGGCAGATTGTGTAAACCCATCACCACCATTTCTTTATAGTTGAATGGAATGTTTTGGCCCATTCATCACCAAGCAGAACCGCAAAGAGTACAAGAGATATGGACTAATATTTACATGTCTAAGTTCCAGAGCAATTCACCTGGAAATGTTAGAAGATATGTCAACTGACGCATTAATCAACGCCTTAAGATAATTAGAAGTACTGTGAGAGAGCTTAGAACTGACCAAGGATCTAATTTTGTCAGAGAATGATTTGAAGAAAGCTCTAAAGGAAATTGATAAAGAAAAAGTAACTGAGTATTTGTTAGAGAAACAGTGTGATTTTCACATGAATGCTCCAAATGCAAGCCATACAGGAGTAGTTTGGGAAAGACAAATCAAAACTGTAAGAAATGTGTTATGTTCAGTGTTGAAAAAGAACGCCGGAAGAATGGATGATGCTTCACTTAGGACCCTATTCTATGAAGTAATGTCTATTGTTAACACTTACAGTTGATAATATCAACGACCCAACAAGTTTGGACCCTTTAACACCCAACCATCTACTTCACTTTAAGTCTGATTACATACAGCCACCGCCTGGCAAGTTCACCAAAGAGGATTTATATGCCAAAAAGAGATGGCGAAGAGTTTAATATCTATCAGAACAGTTTTGGAATAGATGGAGGAAAGAGTAGTTAGCCAATCTGATGCTAAGAAGTAAATGGCAAACACCCAGGAGAAATGTCCGAGTTGGTGACATATTGTTTGTAAAAGATGAAGATTTACCTAGAACTCAATGGAAATTGGCCAAAGTTCTAGAAGTTCAAAAAGATGGAGACAGACTAGTAAGAAAATGTTGTTACAAATAGGAGACCTAAAACTTGCCAAAAAAGGAAAGCGTCTCACTACTCCACTCAAGTTGGAACATCCTATACAGAAGTTAGTTGTTCTACTTGAGAGTGATAAAAGACACTTGAGAGTTGAGAACCTAAAGGAAAATTCTCCAAATTCATGTTTAAGTCCTACCACTAAGTACATAGATTTATAGGTAATTTTGGTGGTAGTGTAGCTGGCCAGCTAGGATCTGTCTGAGGTTGCTAATATGACTTACACCTAGACCTGCCAATAACCGTAATACAGTTCATATGTTTATATGTTAGAGACAAAAAGAGAGTTATTAACAGTGACTTCATCTTTTTCGATGTCATATAACAGTTATATATTGTTTTCACAGAAGCAGAAAAGATAATATGCCTTTAAGATTCAGTAAATGAATGTAAGGTAATCTCAATGACACAGCAGAATTAACAACAGAAAGCATAGAGTTAAACTGTTGTTACTGCCAAGGAGTCTTAACCAATCACAGCCAGACTCACACTGGGCATGACTGGGAAATCCCCTAGCAGAATCTTCTGGAGTCAGTATAGATCAGAGAAGAGGAGCTGAACAGACACATGCAGTCAGAGCTGTGTGTTATGGGAATAGGAGGCCAAATAGGTATTTAGAACAGTTATATAATGTTCATATTGTGATTAGAATTGTATACTGAACCAGTTATGTATGTGTGTTTACAGTTCCACCAAACTGCGTAAATCAAATCGCAAACTGCGACCAAACTACCATAAAAGCAATTAATCATCAAATAATTGCATACAAACAAACAAATAGCAAATCTCAGATATGACTCTCAGAGAGAATATAAAGTGCTTAAATAACGTAGAGTAAGAGTACAGATACTGAAGAGAGAAATATATCCACCATTTATGTTGAATGACAAGATTGAACAGTTAGACCACCAGTTCGTGCATACAGCCATTTTGTGATACTTTATGCGACATGTGTACATGGACTATCTGCTGAGGAGTTGGCAGTGTTATATATGAAGAAAAGTTGAAGTTAATAAAGATGTTATTTCAAGCATTTGGTGTGATCTTTATAGGGGTTGTTTAAGTTATATTTATTAATAACCTATCCTCAGGATAGGTCATCAATATCAGATCAGCGGGGTCCGACACCCAGCACCCCCGCCGATCAGCTGTTTGAAGAGAAGGCGCGTGTCGTGCCAGCGCTGCCTCCTTTTCATTGTTTACCTACTTGCCGTTGCATCTGCAGCGGTGAGCAGGTGTAATTACACCAAAGCCGTTCCATTCATTACAATGGGATGGCTCGTTCCTTCACAAGTGTATACTACAGAGCCGTCCCATTGAAATGAATGGAGCGGCTTGGGTGTAATTACACCTGCTCACCGCTGCAGATGCAACGGCAAGCAGGTAAACAATGAAAAGGAGGCAGCGCTGGCACGGCGCGCTCCTTCTCTTCAAACTGCTGATCGACGGGGATGCCGGGTGTCGGACCCCCGCCGATCTGATATTGATGAGCTATCCTGAGGATAAGTCATCAATAAATATAACTTGGACAACCCCTTTAAGCCTACTGTTTCCATAGAAGAGTTAAAGCAGAGTGACAGTCTGGTTGGACTAAAAAGTTATAGTGCTGCGCCTGCCACACAGAGCAGGAAATGCAGAGATTTTATTTTGCATGAAATATTCAAATGATGGAATGAGTCAGAAAGCAGAAATTTCCATGAGCTCCCAGGGCCGGCACTGGTCGTGCAGGTGCAGAGAGTCGATATAAAGCACCTGCGGTATAAATGTGTATATACCGGGCGGAGGGGTCAGGCTAGGGGGGCAGATTTCATACACCAGGTTATGTATATCATTCAGTGAATCCCTGAAAAGATTTGCAACTCTTTGATATACTTTATATTTCAATGTCTCTGCTCGTTGGGAACAAGCTTGTTTACATCCTGATTACTTGTATATATTGGGACACATTTACTAAGGAGCTTGTGACTATTTTAGGCGTAAAATAGTTGCAAGTCCCGTTTTTATTTAGTTTTACAGGCGGTTTTACACCGTGTCCGCCAGTTGGGTGTGATGGGGGCAGAGCGCTGCATGTTGGGGACCGTTCCCAGGCCGGACTCCAGCACCTGCAAACATTTACATCTGGAAACAGGTGCAAGTACTGCCACAGATACACGCCTCGCCATAAATGAGACAAATCTAACGGCAGCGCAGAGGGGGAACCTAAGAACATTGTAAAAAGTCGGTCGTAGAAAATATGCCCCACTGAATGTTTCTCACAGCTGAGACTTTGTTACAATTGCATCCGGTCGAGAGACTCCTCTGTGAGCTACATGCAGAAGAACAAATCTCTCTTGTGTGATGATAGTATGTTACAAAGTTTCGGTGTGGGTACCAGTCTGTGGTCCATGCTGTTTAGCTTACAGGGGGTTGTCTAGACTGGATACAGTTGTAACAAACCCTCAGCTGTGAGAACCCTTAGTTCTGTACAATTTCTCAGGCGCTGGTTGCAAATAGGTCTGTTCCATTTACCAACAAGCAGAAATTTGGAGACACAAAGGAGGTAATTTATTATGTAGAAATACACTTATATTAGGCGCATTTCTGGCGCAGATTGCAGACCAAAAAGTGTGGGCGTGGCGTGGGTGGGGAAGGGGCCAGGCCGATAGGCCCCGCCTCATTTACCATTTTCCACTCTTGTTTTAGGCGTAGAAAATGGTCTAAATGTAAGACAGTTAGGAAGCTCTTACATTTATACTGGTGCTGGATGTGCTTCTACATACCTGCAGCATATCCACCGCCAGCACAGGGCCGTATTAAGAGCGGCGTCGTAGCGGTGGTTAGCACTGCCTTGCAGCGCTGGGGTTCTGGGTTCGAATATGTCAGCGCTATATAAGTGCATAAAATAAAGAAATACTATGCCATCATGTACACTCTGACTTTACAGTACAGGAGAAGACATATAGTGATGTCACTTGCACTCATGACATCACAGCACATTAATGATGCAGTTATGTCAATGCTCAGGAATAATTCTTGAAAGTAGAATGTAACAAGCAGTAAATGTCAGCACATCCCAAAAATGAAATAAATGCAGCCTATCAGTGCCTGGCACAGGCGTGACAATAACGTAATCATCATCGCACTGCCTGAGCAGGGCAGCATACAGCTCGGGAAACAGGCCGGAAGAGACCTGCACTGCATCACTGATTTGAGTTTATGGTTTTTTATTTGGCAGCATGCTGGGGGAGCACTAAATAGGGGCATTTTGTACTGGCACACCTAAGAGTGCACATTCTTGTACGGCACACATTATGGAGGGGTGCTATAGGGACATTGTACTGGGGGCACGAAGAGGGAAGGCAGGTCCAAGCTCAACTCCTGCACCAAGGCTCATGAGCCTTTAGCTTCGCCCTTGGGTGCCTCCACCTTGGTCATGCATCATGTCCACCTATCTGTCCAAGACTATACAATTACAGGAGACTATAACTTGATCCCATTTTCTCTGAATACATTTGGAGGCCCAGGGGTGAGTCTGTTTAGTGTAGGGCCCCATCTATAAGAGGTTGCTTGCTGATGGGCTGAGACTTTGACCAAAATGTGCCTTAAGAACCTTTTGATTAATGCACATAGTTAATATCGACCTCCTGTTGTGCTTCCAGTACTGCTTTACCTTCAGCCTCTTGACATTACCCTCCAGCCACCACCTGTCCCTTTTACATTGCTGTGAATGTAGATCTCACACCACCTAGGACCAGATGAGAAGGCTGGACCCCACTTTCACGTGGGTCTGTGTAGGTTACCTCTATGGTATATGGCATATACGCCCATAGCTCAGATACTGGAAACTTATTATAGAAGTGACAATATATCTACTAGGAAAATACAAGTAACTGAAGACTTGTGAGATATTATGTTGTGGCAGGAGGTGCTGATGCTTCTGTTCCTCTGGGTAGTTGCACACAACGTCTCCCCCTCTCACCGGAACGACGAGCTGAACATGTTGTGACATTCATTTCAAGAAGAGATACTTATTGGATAATGCAGCCATAGAAGCTGCACAAAGATCGGCAGGATGGCCCGATACGTGACAATGGCGTCTTTATGATCCACCAATGTGTTTGTAATGCACTCAGAGTAAATTGAGGGTGCAGCTCCGAGCTGCCGCTGTATTGTGCATGGACAAAAGGCCTGCTGAATGATCTGACGCCATCCACATCCAGCCTCATATGGAGTACTGTGGAAGTACTACCCATGTCACACATGCATGACATACAACATACACTGGCGGGGGGACAGCGCGGCAAGCTGGACTGGGAAGTGACCACTGGACAAACAGAATTAGAAACAGTCAATTGTTCCACAACTAGGGATATCATTTACTAACCCACAAGATGACCAAATCTATTTTCATTAACCCACTGCATCACCAGGGATATTATTTATTAACCCACTGCATCACCAGGAATATTATTTACTAACCTACTGTGTCACCAGGGATATTATTTATTAACCCACTGCATCACCAGGGATATTATTTAGTAATCCACTGCATCACCAGGGATATTATTTAGTAATCCACTGCATCACCAGGGATATTATTTACTAACACACTGTATCACCAGAGATATTATTTATTAATCCACTGCATCACCAGGGATATTATTTACTAACCCACTGCATCACCAGGGATATTATTTAGTAATCCACTGCATCACCAGGGATATTATTTACTAACCTACTGTGTCACCAGGGATATTATTTACTAACTTACTGTGTCACCAGGGATATTATTTATTAATCCACTGCATCACCAGGGGTATTATTTAATAATCCACTGCATCACCAGGGATATTATTTATTAACCCACTGCATCACCAGGGATATTATTTAGTAATCCACTGCATCACCAGGGATATTATTTACTAACCTACTGTGTCACCAGGGATATTATTTACTAACACACTGTATCACCAGAGATATTATTTATTAACCCACTGCATCACCAGGGATATTATTTACTGACCCACTGTGTCACCAGGGATATTATTTACTGACCCACTGTGTCACCAGGGATATTATTTACAAAAGCACAAGATTGCTTTACATATTATTAATAGGGTTGCCTGAGTTTTTGATATCGATGGCCTACCCTCAGGATAGAGCACCAATATCAGATTGGTGGGGGTCTGACACCCTGCACCCCTGCCGATCAGCTGTTTGAGGAGACTGTAGCACTGATATGAGTGCTTCAATCCTTTCAGTGTTTACCTGCTAGACTTTGGCCTCTTTCACACGGGCGTCACGAGGCGGGTGCGTTGCGGGAAAATGCGCGATTTTTCCGCACGAGTGCAAAGCGTTTTAATGCATTTTGCACACGCGTTGTAAAAATCGGCATGTTTGGTACTCAGACCCGAACCCGGACTTCATCACTGATGTCCGGTTTCGGGTTGAGTATTCTGTAGACTTTATTATTTTCCCTTATAACATGGTTATAAGGGAAAATAATAGCATTCTCAATACAGAATGCTTTGTAAAATGTGGATTAAGGGGTAAAAAAAAAAAAAAACTCACCTTATCCACTTGATCGTGTAGTTGCGATCTCTTCTGTCTTCTTATTCATTAGCTGCCGGCTAAAGGACTTGTGATGACGTCCCCGAGCTCACATGGTGATGGACCATGTGATTGGACCATGTGATGTGATGTCACCACAGGTCCTTTAGATGGCTGCGAATGCTTGAAGAAGACAGAAGAGATCGGCAACTACGCGATCAAGTGGATAAGGTGAGTTATTTAAAATTTTTAAACCCCTTAATCTACAGTTTACTAAGCATTCTGCATTGAGAATGCTATTATTTTCCCTTATAACCATGTTATAAGGGAAAATAATAAAGATCGGGTCCCCATCCCGATCGTCTCCTAGCAACCTTGCGGAAAATCGCACTCCATCCGCACTTGCTTGCGGATGCTTGCGATTTTCCTGCAGCTCCATTCACTTCTATGGGGCCTGCGTTGCGTGAAAAACGCACAATATAGAGCATGCTGCGATTTTAACGCAACGCAGAAGTGATGCGTGAAAATCACCGCTCATGTGCACAGCCCCATAGAAATGAATGGGTCAGGATTCAGTGCGGGTGCAATGCGTCCTCCTCACGCATTGCACCCGTGCGGAAATCACGTCCGTGTGAAAGGGGCCTTTGACACTGCAGAGTACAGCTCTTCCATCCTATGCACTTGAATGGGATGGAGTATAGCTACAACTGATCCTCCCCATTCTATAGCATAAGAAGTTTTCGGATTAGGTTAAATCTGCGGATGTTGATAATGCAGCTGACGGTCAAAATGAGCCACGCAGTGGAGAGAAGGGCACTATAGATAAAAAACAAAAACTGCTGCTTCTTGGGCAATTGATGCGATTTCATGTGTGAACTGTTGAGTCCTGACAAGGAAATAATCAGAGACTGAACTGTGGAATAAAACAATCCTTCCGGACAAGTGAACCTTCTCGTCATCGTGGTTCTCGCGCAGGCCGTGGAGTAACTGCTGCATTGTCCCGTCTGCCCTGGCGATGTGTAGAGTGCCCTGCTCTTGTCATTTCTCATGGGTAGGTTAACCCACATTTGGCACAGTGCAAATTCTTTCAAAAAAAACAACAACAGGCTCATTAAAGTGTCCTTCCCTAATCATGGAGCCCGAGAAAGCCGCCTGCAGAAAAGGGATTCAATAAGATGCTGCTGAGGGATCATGGCCTATTGTCATCTCAAAGTTCATTTTCTCCGGCTGCTTCCCGAAAGGCGAGTTTGTCCTCCTTCTGCTTCAATTTGCCCGATGCAAAGTTCACCCGGCAGCAACAATGGAGTTTGGCTGAATGGAGTTTTCGGCATTGTCTCTTAAAGGGCAAAGAAAACACAAAAGCATTTAGGTAAATACACAGAGGCCTGATTGTGCAGAGTCTTGTCCACACACACACAGCTCTGCAGCGCGCACCCCTCTGCCTGAGCTGCTGTGTATCTAATCCTATCATATGTGATACTCCCAGAGAACCGCACAGCAGTAAATCCCCAAATTCTCTACCTTTAAGCATCGGCCATTTTCTTTACATTTACATAAGATTTTACTTCTCTTTGGAAATATATTTTTTCCGCCAATTGCAAAACCAACGGAAACCGCAGAATAAAGCAACTTCTGTGGTTTCTATGACATGCGGTCTCCTGATCCAGGTATCTACTCCTTCCATGTATGATACTGTCTCTCTAGCTGTAATTCTAAGCCTATCATGTGTGATACAGTCTCAGAGACCCGCACTGTACCTGTTACAGGTGAAGCCGTGTGAGGAAACAATCCTCTTCATCAGTTATCTGTGTAGTTCAATATAGAAGTGTTTATGTTATTGTTACACTGTGGATAAAATATACAAAGAAACCATCAACAAGCTGCTGTTGACAGATCTGGTATTCCTATTTGAGGTTCTTGTGTCCTGCTGTGAATGCGCTGTGGGTCTGATTGACTCATTACAACCTTAATTAGCTCCTGCTGCCCCGTTTCATTAACACACGAACGCCCAATGGTTATGTGACACGCCAAAGCTTCGTTACCAGCAAATTGTGCTGAAATCTCACTATGATTGGCCACAGGTCAACTCCACGGGGCTATAGTCAATATCTGAAACCTTGGATGTTTAATGAGCTGATGTAACCTATGTATTCAGTCAAGCCATAGTAAAATCATGAATAATAAGCAATAGCCTGCTTGTTGATGGTGTCCCCTTCATATCTGATCGTTCTCTTAACTGTACAGAGATTAAAAAACAACCGAGAACATCCTGGACCTTAAATATGCTGAGTCGCTGACTATAGGGCCAGTGTTACAGCCTCCCCCTTCAGCAGCCTATTTACCCCATCCCAGGGGGGACAAAGTGAATGAAGGGTCCCATCAGTCAGCGGCAGACTGTGTGAAGTCACAAGATGAGGAGGGGAACATCTGTATGTATTATCATTGTGAGAAAATATGAGCTGGCAGCGGCTCATCTCCTGATCTGTCTAAGAATGGAGGGAAAACTCTGATGCCTCAGACTAAACAAACACGGAGCTGACAGATTTCTGCTTTCACGAAATGCTGCTCCAAGGTTACAGATAGTGACAACCAGCGCGTTCCCGTTGAACTAGAATCCACTGCGTGATCAGATCAATGAGCTACAAAGTATTAAATAGAGATGAGCGAATTTCAGATTTTGAAATTCGTTCACACTTCGTTTGTTGGTAAAAGGTGAATTGCGTTCTGGATTCCATTACCACGGACCATAACACAATTCTATGACGGAATGTCTTTAGAGACATTCCGTTATTCATTCCATCATAGTAGAAGTCTATGGGCTGCAAAACTGATCTGTCTCGTTTCCGTTATGCAGGGGAGGACCATGGAGTGCAGAGAATGGTGGGGGACCATAGGGATAAGTTCATGAGAAAGGTGGTGGGGGGAACAATGGGGAGCAGTATGTGACAAAGAGTAGCGGCGAGTGCGCGAAAGAAGGCGGCATGGGAGAGCAGTCTGTGTAAGACAGAGGGGGTATGGGGAGTAGTCTGTGTAAGAAAGAGGGGGTATGGGGAGTAGTCTGTGTAAGAAAGAGGGAATATGGGGAGTAGTCTGTGTAAGAAAGAGGGAATATGGGGAGTAGTCTGTGTAAGGCTACATGCACACGACTGTTGGTGTTTTGCGGTCTGCAAACCGCGGATCCGCAAAACATGGAAGCTGCTCCGCGTACCGTTCCGCAATTTGCAGAACGGGACGCGGCCCGTTATAGAAATGCCTATTCTTGTCCGCAAAACGGACAAGAATAGGACATGCTCTATTTTTTTTACGGGGGCACGGAACGGAGCAACGGATGCGGACAGCACACCGAGTGCTGTCCGCATCTTTTGCCGCCCCATTGAAGTGAATGGGTCCGCGCCCGAGCCGCAATATGCGGCTCGGACGCGGACCACAACAACGGCCGTGTGCATGAGGCCTAAGAAATAGGGAGTATGGGGTGAAGTCTGTGTAAGAAATAGGGAATATGGGATATAGTCTGTGTAAGAAAGAGGGAGTATGGGGAGTGGTCTGTGTAAGAAAGAGGGGTATGGGAGTGGTCTGTGTAAGAAAGAGGGG
This sequence comes from Bufotes viridis, assembly GCA_033119425.1. NCBI lineage: Eukaryota > Metazoa > Chordata > Amphibia > Anura > Bufonidae > Bufotes > Bufotes viridis. The sequence goes on from CM065595.1 coordinate 158,377,658, forward strand.
GTATGGGAGTAGTCTGTGTAAGAAAGAGGGAGTATGGGGAGTAGTCTGTGTAAGAAAGAGGGAGTATGGGGAGTAGTCTGTGTAAGAAAGAGGGGCTATGGGGAGTAGTCTGTGTAAGAAAGAGGGGGTATGGGAGTAGTCTGGGTAAGAAAGAGGGAGTATGGGGAGTAGTCTGTGTAAGAAAGAGGGAGTATGGGGAGTAGTCTGTGTAAGAAAGAGGGAATATGGGGAGTAGTCTGTGTAAGAAAGAGGGAATATGGGGTGAAGTCTGTGTAAGAAAGAGGGAATATGGGAGTAGTCTGTGTAAGAAAGAGGGAGTATGGGGAGTAGATGTAAAAGGGGCGTGGTTACTTACATTATTCATTAATTTTAATAATTGTTTATCAAACATGTGTTTGTCACCCCATGAACAAAGTAGCCCTTATTATAATTACTAACTTCAATAGTATATTCCTCCATCTGAAGAAGTGAATAGGGGAGGGGCTACAGCTCTGAATACAAAAAACGCTGGACTCATATCAACTACTGGACTCAAATCAGCTCATTAGCATATTGATTAAAAGTACTTTTTCTCCACAATAAAGCAACAGATCACCAAGTGAAAGGTATCGTTATATTCAGCAGAGTGAGCCCTACGAGGCAGCGTGCCTGCTTTATCATGGAATTTCCTGGTGACAGGTTCCCTTTAAGTGTTTTATTTCCCTTTTGTATTTTGTTTGGGTTATTGTGTGTGTTGCATTTCCCTTTCATTTGTATTAAGCCCTGAGGGAGACTCCCGTTCGTCCTTCCTTTTGGAGGAACAGGTTTTCTCAGTCCTGACATTAGTACCAGGGTCCTTTAGGGTCAGTTAGGACATTAGGTATACTGTGTATGAACTCACCTACCTCTGGTGTCTGTTCATACTGGTAGTTAGGCTACTTTCACACTAGCTTTTTTGCTAGATCCGGCAGGGCAGCTTCCGTTGCTGATAATACAACCGCCTGCTTCAGTTATGAACGGATCCTGTTGTATTATCTTTAACATTGCCAAGATGGATCCGTCGTTTACTCCATTGAAAGTCAATGGAGGACGTATCCATTTTCTATTGTGGCAGATTGTGGCAGAGAAAATCGATCTGTCCCCATTGACTTGTATTGGGGATAATGCCGGATCCGTCTTTCTCCGCATCCCAGGATGGAAAGCAAAATACATGTTGCGGTTTGCTCTCCGGTATGGGAATGCAATTAAACGGAACGGAATGCATTTTGGAGCACTCCGTTCCGTTCAATGAATGGGGACAAAACTGAAGCCTTTTTTTCCGGTATTGAGCCCCCATGATGGAACTCAATACCGGAAAATGCTAGTATGAAAGTAGCCTTAGTCAGGACTTTGATTAGGGTTTTACTAGGAGGTGTCCATCTCCTTTCCCTAGTTTCCAGGCCTTATTCCCTCACTCCTTTCCCTCCTATGTTCGGTATGATGTTTCCCTCCCACACCCGAACGTGACATTATAAACCTCTAAAACCACCATTTTTTTTTGCTTGTTTCATTACAGCCATGGATCCTATTGCTGCACTGACCTTGACTTTGGAGATAGCTGACCTCCGAACGACTGTGTCGCAGATCCAGGGACTACAGGCTGCTGGTCCTAGTGGTGGTTACCAGGCCTGTCTCGAACCTAAAGTTTCCCTCTCGCACAGATTCTCTGGGCGAAGTGATAATTTCATTTTGTTTAGGGAGGTGTGCACATTGTATTTTAGGCTACGTCCACACTCATCTGGGGATGAGATCACTCAGAGAGTTGGTGTGGTTATTTCGTTGCTTAAAGGGGATACTCAGTCATGGGCTTTTTCTCTGCCGACCGGATCGCAGCCCCTCCGGTCAGTGAAATCCGACAACAGAAAGTCACAAGTACAGAATTAATGTTTATTTCATATAGTAATAAATGACACACAGTAACATGACCATCTACATAATAAAAAGCAAGCAGCAATGCAGGAGTAACTACAGTCCATCACACTCCCCTGGTTACCAAAATATGCCTAAACATAATAACATGACAGCCAGACTCACTCAAAAGTATTTGAGTCCAATCATGTATTGCACAATGCCCATAAATCCCCAAGGTACTACAGCGCCCATAACCACATTAACCACTATACATAAGGCATAGAATGCCACAATACAATAGAGAGGCACCAAAGTATACCTACATGGGGTAGAGCTGAACGGAATATCAGACCAGGGGAAGCGTCCAGCCCAACGCGCGTTTCGCTACCGCTTTTTCAAGGATCAGTGGATGCATTTTTCACAGCTCTTGGTCTCATCTATGATGACCCAAATCGGACCTCCCTGGCCAAGACCAAGCTATGTGGCCTTCGTCAGAGAGAGCGTTCTGCTGAGATCTATTGCTCTGAGTTTAGGAGGTGGGCTACGGATACTGAGTGGAACGATCCGGCTCTCCGTAGTCAATTCTGTCAGGGATTATTAGAGAGGCTGAAGGATGCTTTGGCCTTTCATGAGAATCCTGAGTCTTTGGAAGCCGCTATGTTTCTTGCTGTACGCATTGATAGACGCCTGAGAGAAAGATCTAGGGGCCCCCACTCTCAGGACGTACTATCACATAACGTATCGTCTCCCTCTGACACTTTGGGTCAAAATACTCCTGGGACGAACCCATGCAATTAGGGGAAGCTACTCCTGGCTCTGCTTTTAAGCTTATTAGTCGTAGGAAGGGTGTGCGTTTTTTCTGCAGACAAAAGAAACATTTTATCGATGTATGGCCATACATTCAGCATAAAAAGAAAAAAAAATGGCGACGTCTAATTCCTAATTCCTATCTCACTCTTGGAGGAGTGAGAGGAGAGTCAGAGAATGTGCATTTGTCTTTGCCTGGTAGCACCCGATTTCTCCTGACTGCCTACGTGGCGCTAGAGTCCAAGACTGTGGGGATTGAGGTGTTTATCGACAGCGGGGCCGGGGTGAACCTAATTGATGCACAGTTTGTCCGTATGCACGGGTTGTCTCCAAGTGCATTAGAGAAAAACATTTCCATTTTTGCTATTGATTCTGCACCTCTAATTAAGAGTGGATGACTTTCATCAAGAATTTATCTCTAGTTTTGTGTTGGAGGGTTTCCTGCTCCAGTGGTTCTGGGTTTACCGTGGTTAAGCAAGCACAATCCAACCATCAATTGACAAGCTAGACAGATTCTGGATTGGGGTTGCGTTGACAATTGTCTGAATACATCTTTTTCTGCTTTAACCACTAACACATTACCCTCTTTTATATCTGATTTTGCCGATGTATTTTCTGAGAGTGGATGTCAGGATTTACCTCCGCATCAGGAACATGATTACTGTCCGTGTTCCTTACCCCCTTCCTTTAATTCCTGATTTGTTTAAGCAGTTTGTTGATGCCAAGGTGTTCTCCAAGTTAAAGTTAAGAGGGCATATAATCTGGTCAGGATCAAGGAAGGGGATGAATGGAAGGTGGCTTTAAATACCCCAGAGGGGCACTTTGAGAACCTGGTCATGCCTTTTGGGTTGATGAATGCTCCTGCAGTTTTCCAGCATTTTGTGAATGACATTTTTCATCAGCTGGTGGGGAGGTTTGTAGTTGTGTATTTGGATGACTTACTAATTTATTCTCCAGACGTGGAGACTCATCAGGATCATGTGAGACAGGTGTTACAGATCCTAAGAGATAATAAATTGTACGCAAAATTAGAGAAATGTGTTTTTGCTGTACAAAAGCTGCAGTTCTTGGGCTACCTGCTGTCATGTTTAGGTTTTCGAATGGATCCAGAGAACGTCCGTGCCGTATTGGACTGGGATCGACCCGAAAATCAGAAGGCTGTTATGTGGTTTTTGGAGTTCACCAACTATTAATGAAAAAGTATTCAGAACTATTCAACAGTGGTGAAACCCTTAACTGACATGATTAAGAAAGGGATCGGATGTCTCGGTGTGGCCCGATTCGGCGTTGCGAGCCTTTTCTGCGATTAAGGAATGCTTCGCTTCTGCCCCTATATATTGGTGCAGCCGGATGTTTCACAACCTCTTATTGTGGAAGTGGACGCGTCCGAGGTGGGGTAGGAGCAGTCTTATCGCAGGACCCGTCACCTGGTAAATGGCGTCCATGTGCCTTCTTCTCTAAAAAGCTCTCTTCTGCAGAGAGAAATTATGATGTGGGGAACAGAGAGTTACTGGCCATTAAGTTGGCTTTTGAGGAATGGCGTAATTGGTTGGAAGGGGCGATTCATCCAATCACGGTGTTCACAGATCACAAAAATCTGGCTTACCTGGCGTTGGCTAAACGACTGCGCCTGAGACAGGCCAGATCGTATTTGTTTTTCACCAGATTCAATTTCATTGTCACTTATCGTCCTGGGGTTAGGAACATCAAGGCAGATGCCTTGTCACGTAGTTTTCCTGAAGGTGGTGATTTTGAAAATCCGAGTCCGATACTGTTGGAGGGGTGGTGATACCCACTCTATACCCTGACCTAGAGATGGGAAATTGTTTATTCCATCAGAATTGCGTCATAAGGTGTTTGAGGAACATCACTGTACGGTGGCCGGGGTAGCGTTAGTGTGTTGAGGACTATGTTTCAGCCTGTAGTATCTGTGCACGCGCTAAGGTGACACATACTCGGCCTTCTGGATCTCTACTTCTATTGCCCATCCCGTCCAGACCATGGATGTCACTTGTCTATGGACTTTATTACTGATCTGCCTAATTCGTCAGAAAAGACAGTTATTCTGGTGGTAGTGGATCGTTTTAGTAAAATGATGCACTTTATAGCATTGCCAGGCTTACCTAATGCTAAAACACTTACGCAAGTGTTTGTTGACAACATTGTGAAACTCCACGGTATTCCCTCTGACGTGGTCTCGGATCGTGGGACTCAGTTTGTGTCCAGATTCTGGAAGGCATTCTGTACTCGGCTGGGGGCAAAACTGTATTTTTCTTCTGCTTTTCATCCTCAGATGAACGGACAGACGGAGCGCACAAATTAGAGTCTGGAGACTTACTTAAAGGGAACCTGTCACCAGGAAATTCACTGATAAAGCAGGCACGCTGCCTCGTAGTAGGGCTCACTCTGCTGAATATAACGATACCTTTCACTTGGTGATCTGTTGCTTTATTGTGGAGAAAAAGTACTTTAAATCCATCTGCTAATGAGCTGATTTGAGTCCAGTAGTTGATTTGAGTCCAGCGTTTACAGTGGGATGCGAAAGTTTGGGCAACCTTGTTAATTGTCATTGATTAATTGTCATGATTTTCCTGTATAAATCGTTGGTTGTTACCATAAAAAATGTCAGTTAAATCTATCATATCGGAGACACACACAGTGATAGTTGAGAAGTGAAATGAAGTTTATTGGATTTACAGAAAGTGCGCTATAATTGTTTCAACAAAATTAGGCAGGTGCGTAAATCTGGGCACCACAAAAAAGAAATGAAATCAATATTTGGTAGATCCCCCTTTTGCAGAAATTACAGCCTTTAAACCAGGCATCCTAAAACTGCGGCCCTCCAGCTGTTGTAAAACAATGTGTAGTGTCTGAGTGTACTGTGTGTATGTGTAGTGTCTGAGTGTACTGTGTGTATGTGTAGTGTCTGAGTGTACTGCGTGTATGTGTAGTGTCTGAGTGTACTGTGTGTATGTGTAGTGTCTGAGTGTACTGCGTGTATGTGTAGTGTCTGAGTGTACTGTGTGTATGTGTAGTGTCTGAGTGTACTGCGTGTATGTGTAGTGTCTGAGTGTAGTGTGTGTATGTGTAGTGTTTGAGTGTACTGTGTGTAGTGTCTGTGTGTGAGTGTACTGTGTATATGTGTAGTGTCTGAGTGTACTGTGTGTATGTGTAGTGTCTGAGTGTACTGTGTGTATGTGTAGTGTCTGAGTGTACTGCGTGTATGTGTAGTGTCTGAGTGTACTGTGTGTAGTGTCTGTGTGTGAGTGTACTGTGTGTATGTGTAGTGTCTGAGTGTACTGTGTGTATGTGTAGTGTCTGAGTGTACTGTGTGTATGTGTAGTGTCTGAGTGTACTGTGTGTATGTGTAGTGTCTGAGTGTACTGTGTGTATGTGTAGTGTCTGAGTGTACTGTGTGTATGTGTAGTGTATGAGTGTACTGTGTGTATGTGTAGTGTCTGAGTGTACTGTGTGTATGTGTAGTGTCTGAGTGTACTGTGTGTAGTGTCTGTGTGTGAGTGTACTGTGTGTATGTGTAGTGTCTGAGTGTACTGTGTGTATGTGTAGTGTCTGAGTGTACTGTGTGTATGTGTAGTGTCTGAGTGTACTGTGTGTATGTGTAGTGTCTGAGTGTACTGTGTATATGTGTAGTGTCTGAGTGTACTGTGTATATGTGTAGTGTCTGAGTGTACTGCGTGTATGTGTAGTGTCTGAGTGTACTGTGTGTATGTTTAGTGTCTGAGTGTACTGTGTATATGTGTAGTGTCTGAGTGTACTGTGTGTATGTGTAGTGTTTGAGTGTACTGTGTGTAGTGTCTGTGTGTGAGTGTAGTGTGTGTATATGTAGTGTCTGAGTGTACTGTGTATATGTGTAGTGTCTGAGTGTACTGTGTATATGTGTAGTGTCTGAGTGTACTGTGTGTATGTGTAGTGTCTGAGTGTACTGTGTATATGTGTAGTGTCTGAGTGTACTGTGTATATGTGTAGTGTCTGAGTGTACTGTGTGTATGTGTAGTGTCTGAGTGTACTGTGTGTATGTGTAGTGTCTGAGTGTACTGTGTGTATGTGTAGTGTCTGAGTGTACTGTGTATATGTGTAGTGTCTGAGTGTACTGTGTGTATGTGTAGTGTCTGAGTGTACTGTGTGTATGTGTAGTGTCTGAGTGTACTGTGTATATGTGTAGTGTCTGAGTGTACTGTGTATATGTGTAGTGTCTGAGTGTACTTTGTGTATGTGTAGTGTCTGAGTGTACTGTGTATATGTGTAGTGTCTGAGTGTACTGTGTGTATGTGTAGTGTCTGAGTGTACTGTGTGTATGTGTAGTGTCTGAGTGTACTGTGTGTATGTGTAGTGTCTGAGTGTACTGTGTGTATGTGTAGTGTCTGAGTGTACTGTGTGTATGTGTAGTGTCTGAGTGTACTGTGTATATGTGTAGTGTCTGAGTGTACTGTGTATATGTGTAGTGTCTGAGTGTACTGTGTATATGTGTAGTGTCTGAGTGTACTGTGTATATGTGTAGTGTCTGAGTGTACTGTGTGTATGTGTAGTGTCTGAGTGTACTGTGTGTATGTGTAGTGTCTGAGTGTACTGTGTATATGTGTAGTGTCTGAGTGTACTGTGTGTATGTGTAGTGTCTGAGTGTACTGTGTGTATGTGTAGTGTCTGAGTGTACTGTGTGTATGTGTAGTGTCTGAGTGTACTGTGTATATGTGTAGTGTCTGAGTGTACTGTGTGTATGTGTAGTGTCTGAGTGTACTGTGTGTATGTGTAGTGTCTGAGTGTACTGTGTGTATGTGTAGTGTCTGAGTGTACTGTGTGTATGTGTAGTGTCTGAGTGTACTGTGTGTATGTGTAGTGTCTGAGTGTACTGTGTATATGTGTAGTGTCTGAGTGTACTGTGTGTATGTGTAGTGTCTGAGTGTACTGTGTATATGTGTAGTGTCTGAGTGTACTGTGTATATGTGTAGTGTCTGAGTGTACTGTGTATATGTGTAGTGTCTGAGTGTACTGTGTGTATGTGTAGTGTCTGAGTGTACTGTGTGTATGTGTGTCTGAGTGTACTGTGTATATGTGTAGTGTCTGAGTGTACTGTGTGTATGTGTAGTGTCTGAGTGTACTGTGTGTATGTGTCTAGTGTCTGAGTGTACTGTGTGTATGTGTAGTGTCTGAGTGTACTGTGTATATGTGTAGTGTCTGAGTGTACTGTGTGTATGTGTAGTGTCTGAGTGTACTGTGTATATGTGTAGTGTCTGAGTGTACTGTGTGTATGTGTAGTGTCTGAGTGTACTGTGTATATGTGTAGTGTCTGAGTGTACTGTGTGTATGTGTAGTGTCTGAGTGTACTGTGTGTAGTGTCTGTGTGTGAGTGTACTGTGTATATGTGTAGTGTCTGAGTGTACTGTGTGTATGTGTAGTGTCTGAGTGTACTGTGTATATGTGTAGTGTCTGAGTGTACTGTGTATATGTGTAGTGTCTGAGTGTACTGTGTGTATGTGTAGTGTCTGAGTGTACTGTGTGTATGTGTAGTGTCTGAGTGTACTGTGTGTATGTGTAGTGTCTGAGTGTACTGTGTATATGTGTAGTGTCTGAGTGTACTGTGTGTATGTGTAGTGTCTGAGTGTACTGTGTATATGTGTAGTGTCTGAGTGTACTGTGTGTATGTGTAGTGTCTGAGTGTACTGTGTGTATGTGTAGTGTCTGAGTGTACTGTGTGTATGTGTAGTGTCTGAGTGTACTGTGTGTATGTGTAGTGTCTGAGTGTACTGTGTGTATGTGTAGTGTCTGAGTGTACTGTGTGTATGTGTAGTGTCTGAGTGTACTGTGTGTATGTGTAGTGTCTGAGTGTACTGTGTATATGTGTAGTGTCTGAGTGTACTGTGTATATGTGTAGTGTCTGAGTGTACTGTGTGTATGTGTAGTGTCTGAGTGTACTGTGTGTATGTGTAGTGTCTGAGTGTACTGTGATATGTGTAGTGTCTGAGTGTACTGTGTGTATGTGTAGTGTCTGAGTGTACTGTGTATATGTGTAGTGTCTGAGTGTACTGTGTATATGTGTAGTGTCTGAGTGTACTGTGTGTATGTGTAGTGTCTGAGTGTACTGTGTGTATGTGTAGTGTCTGAGTGTACTGTGTATATGTGTAGTGTCTGAGTGTACTGTGTATATGTGTAGTGTCTGAGTGTACTGTGTATATGTGTAGTGTCTGAGTGTACTGTGTGTATGTGTAGTGTCTGAGTGTACTGTGTATATGTGTAGTGTCTGAGTGTACTGTGTATATGTGTAGTGTCTGAGTGTACTGTGTATATGTGTAGTGTCTGAGTGTACTGTGTGTATGTGTAGTGTCTGAGTGTACTGTGTGTATGTGTAGTGTCTGAGTGTACTGTGTGTATGTGTAGTGTCTGAGTGTACTGTGTATATGTGTAGTGTCTGAGTGTACTGTGTGTATGTGTAGTGTCTGAGTGTACTGTGTATATGTGTAGTGTCTGAGTGTACTGTGTGTATGTGTAGTGTCTGAGTGTACTGTGTATGTGTAGTGTCTGAGTGTACTGTGTGTATGTGTAGTGTCTGAGTGTACGTGTGTAGTGTCTGAGTGTACTGTGTATGTGTAGTGTCTGAGTGTACTGTGTGTATGTGTAGTGTCTGAGTGTACTGTGTATATGTGTAGTGTCTGAGTGTACTGTGTATATGTGTAGTGTCTGAGTGTACTGTGTGTAGTGTCTGAGTGTACTGTGCATATGTGTAGTGTCTGAGTGTACTGTGTATATGTGTAGTGTATGAGTGTACTGTGTGTATGTGTAGTGTCTGAGTGTACTGTGTATATGTGTAGTGTCTGAGTGTACTGTGCATATGTGTAGTGTCTGAGTGTACTGTGTGTAGTGTCTGAGTGTACTGTGCATATGTGTAGTGTCTGAGTGTACTGTGTGTAGTGTCTGTGTGTGAGTGTACTGTGTGTATGTGTCTGTGTCTGAGTGTACTGTGTGTAGTGTCTGTGTGTGAGTGTACTGTGTGTAGTGTCTGTGTGTGAGTGTACTGTGTGTAGTGTCTGTGTGAGTGTACTGTGTGTATGTGTAGTGTCTGAGTGTACTGTGCATATGTGTAGTGTCTGAGTGTACTGTGCATATGTGTAGTGTCTGAGTGTACTGTGTATATGTGTAGTGTCTGAGTGTACTGTGTGTATGTGTAGTGTCTGAGTGTACTGTGTATATGTGTAGTGTCTGAGTGTACTGTGTATATGTGTAGTGTCTGAGTGTACTGTGTATATGTGTAGTGTCTGAGTGTACTGTGTATATGTGTAGTGTCTGAGTGTACTGTGTGTATGTGTAGTGTCTGAGTGTACTGTGTGTATGTGTAGTGTCTGAGTGTACTGTGTGTATGTGTAGTGTCTGAGTGTACTGTGTGTATGTGTAGTGTCTGAGTGTACTGTGTGTATGTGTAGTGTCTGAGTGTACTGTGTGTATGTGTAGTGTCTGAGTGTACTGTGTGTATGTGTAGTGTCTGAGTGTACTGTGTATATGTGTAGTGTCTGAGTGTACTGTGTGTATGTGTAGTGTCTGAGTGTACTGTGTGTAGTGTCTAGTGTCTGAGTGTACTGTGTGTATGTGTAGTGTCTGAGTGTACTGTGTATATGTGTAGTGTCTGAGTGTACTGTGTGTATGTGTAGTGTCTGAGTGTACTGTGTGTATGTGTAGTGTCTGAGTGTACTGTGTGTATGTGTAGTGTCTGAGTGTACTGTGTATATGTGTAGTGTCTGAGTGTACTTTGTATATGTGTAGTGTCTGAGTGTACTGTGTATATGTGTAGTGTCTGAGTGTACTGTGTGTATGTGTAGTGTCTGAGTGTACTGTGTATATGTGTAGTGTCTGAGTGTACTGTGTATATGTGTAGTGTCTGAGTGTACTGTGTATATGTGTAGTGTCTGAGTGTACTATGTGTATGTGTCGTGTCTGAGTGTACTGTGTGTATGTGTAGTGTCTGAGTGTACTGTGTATATATGTAGTGTCTGAGTGTACTGGGTGTATGTGTAGTGTCTGAGTGTACTGTGTATATGTGTAGTGTCTGAGTGTACTGTGTGTATGTGTAGTATTTGAGTGTACTGTGTGTAGTGTCTGTGTGTGAGTGTAGTGTGTGTATGTGTAGTGTCTGAGTGTACTGGGAATATGTGTAGTGTCTGAGTGTACTTTGTATATGTGTAGTGTCTGAGTGTACTGTGTATATGTGTAGTGTCTGAGTGTACTGTGTGTATGTGTAGTGTCTGAGTGTACTGTGTGTATGTGTAGTGTCTGAGTGTACTTTATATATGTGTAGTGTCTGAGTGTACTGTGTATATGTGTAGTGTCTGAGTGTACTTTGTGTATGTGTAGTGTCTGAGTGTACTGTGTATATGTGTAGTGTCTGAGTGTACTGTGTGTATGTGTAGTGTCTGCGTGTACTGTGTGTATGTGTAGTGTCTGAGTGTACTGTGTGTATGTGTAGTGTCTGAGTGTACTGTGTATATGTGTAGTGTCTGAGTGTACTGTGTATATGTGTAGTGTCTGAGTGTACTGTGTATATGTGTAGTGTCTGAGTGTACTGTGTGTATGTGTAGTGTCTGAGTGTACTGTGTGTATGTGTAGTGTCTGAGTGTACTGTGTATATGTGTAGTGTATGAGTGTACTGTGTGTATGTGTAATGTCTGAGTGTACTGTGTATATGTGTAGTGTCTGAGTGTACTGTGCATATGTGTAGTGTCTGAGTGTACTGTGTGTAGTGTCTGAGTGTACTGTGCATATGTGTAGTGTCTGAGTGTACTGTGTGTAGTGTCTGTGTGTGAGTGTACTGTGTGTAGTGTCTGTGTGTGAGTGTACTGTGTGTAGTGTGAGTGTACTGTGTGTATGTGTAGTGTCTGAGTGTAGTGTGTGTATGTGTAGTGTCTGAGTGTACTGTGTGTATGTGTAGTGTCTGAGTGTACTGTGTATATGTGTAGTGTCTGAGTGTACTGTGCATATGTGTAGTGTCTGAGTGTACTGTGCATATGTGTAGTGTCTGAGTGTACTGTGCATATGTGTAGTGTCTGAGTGTACTGTGTATATGTGTAGTGTCTGAGTGTACTGTGCATATGTGTAGTGTCTGAGTGTACTGTGCATATGTGTAGTGTCTGAGTGTACTGTGCATATGTGTAGTGTCTGAGTGTACTGTGCATATGTGTAGTGTCTGAGTGTACTGTGCATATGTGTAGTGTCTGAGTGTACTGTGCATATGTGTAGTGTCTGAGTGTACTGTGCGTATGTGTAGTGTCTGAGTGTACTGTGTATATGTGTAGTGTCTGAGTGTACTGTATGTATGTGTAGTGTCTGAGTGTACTGTGTGTATGTGTAGTGTCTGAGTGTACTGTGTGTATGTGTAGTGTCTGAGTGTACTGTGTGTATGTGTAGTGTCTGAGTGTACTGTGTGTATGTGTAGTGTCTGAGTGTACTGTGTGTATGTGTAGTGTCTGAGTGTACTGTGTGTATGTGTAGTGTCTGAGTGTACTGTGTGTATGTGTAGTGTCTGAGTGTACTGTGCATATGTGTAGTGTCTGGAGTGTACTGTGTATATGTGTAGTGTCTGAGTGTACTGTGTATATGTGTAGTGTCTGAGTGTACTGTGTGTATGTGTAGTGTCTGAGTGTACTGTGTGTAGTATCTGTGTGTGAGTGTACTGTGTGTATGTGTAGTGTCTGAGTGTACTGTCTGTGTGTGAGTGGTATATAAATAGGGTTGTCACCTTTCTCAGCAAAAAATGTTGGCCAACTTCACATGGTAAATACAGGGTGTGGTGTTGGGGGGTAGGTGCTTAAAACAGGGTTATATTTCTTCATACTTCGAGTTTTTCTCCATTTGTAAAAATGTGTTCCTGTCATTTTTAAAATAAAATCATTTTATACTGTGTTTTATGCATTTTTACATTATTCTGCCCCCACACAGTATAATGCCCCCTTATGTGCCCCTCACTTGGTATAATGTCCATTTGTACGCCCCCACAGAATAACGCCCCCCTATTTGCCCCCTGCACAGCATAATGCCACCTTGTGTGCCTCTTACACAGTATAATGCCCCTTAGGTGTCCCTCACACAGTACAATGCCCCCTTATGTGCCCCTCACACAGTATATTGCCCCCTTAGGTGTCCCTCACACAGTACAATGCCCCCTTATGTGCTCCTGCAGAGTATATTGCCCCCTTAGGTGCCCCTCATACAGTATAATGCCCCATTATGTGCCCCCCACACAGTATATTGCCCCCTTATGTGTCCCTCACACAGTATAATGCCCCCCTATGTGCCAATCACACTATATAGTGCCCCCATACACAATATAATGCCTCATTATGTGCCCCCACACAGTATAATGCCAACTTATGTGCCCCCATACAGTATAATACCTATTTATGTGCCCCCACACAGTATAATTCCTACTTATGTGCCCCCCACACTGTATAGTGCCCCCCACACGGTATAATGCCCCCTTATGTGCCCCCACACTGTATAGTGTCCCTCACACTGTATAGTGCCCCCCACATGGTATAATGCCCCCCTATGTACCCCATACTCTCTCATGCCCCCTTATGTGACCCACATACAGTATAATGCCCCCTTATGTGCCCCCACACTCTATAATGCCCCCTTATGTGCCCCCACACAGTAAAATACCCCTTTATGTGCCCCTCACACAGTATAATGCTTTCTCATGTGTCCCCCCACACAGTATATTGCCCACTTATGTGCCGCTCAAACAGTATAATGCCCACTTAAGTGCCCCCAAAGTGAATAGTCATTTGGCCCACGTTCCCATGCCATAGAATACCGTGGAATCTGTCAGCTCCCTGTTCCAGCGTTCCCTCTCTGAGTGATGGTTTAGCACAGGGAGCTGGAAAAACCGGAGCAGATCAGATGGTTAAGTGAAGCAAGTGCAATGACGTCACTGCATTGCACCTGGCTGTGCTAACCTTCAGTCACAGGGTGAAAGGTGCTGACAGCTCCCTACTCCACCATTGTGTCCAAGTCTAGTAGGTGCTGCTGGACAGTACCGGCAGCGGCCTCCGTATATAGTCCGGCTGGGCCCATGCTTTACCGGATGAGGGTAATCTGTTTTTTTCACTTGGTCTAATCTGGAGTCAGATGCAAAATATGCAGTAGCGCGTGCTGTGCGCCACAAGGGGCATGGGTGCCAGGGCTGCTTCTTAGTCCCAGTCCGACCCGCAGTCAGTTTCCATTGGCCTGTGTTGTCAGGCTGCTATTACCATCCATCGGCTCTTTCACTGTCCGAACAGCAGCTTATTCGGGCCCTTAGAATGGGTGGGGTGGCATCAGCTGAGCTCAGGAGAAGGTCCAGAGTTCTAAGGTCGCCATACACATTAGTCTACGGGTACATTCACACGACTGTATGTATTTTGTGGTCCGTAAAATACAGTTTTACAGCGCTCAGGTGTGAACCTAGCCCCTAGCCTTAGAGCAATGCCTCTGGTAAAGGATTTGGAAGAAGGGTCACCTATAAGAGTTTAGGCTGGAAGATTATATATAAAAGACATCAAAGATGGATGGCTTTATCTAAAAGCTGAATTCAGCCGCACCCCACCCCCCAGGATCTTTACTGGATGGCCCCTTTAAATCTCAGTTGTTCAGATGTAACAAGTTATATAGTGATGTATCGTTTTCTGCCTTAGTGTGTTTAACTCCTTCCCTGCTGGGCGGTTGGAAGGCTTCATTAGCACAATACAGTAATATATTCACAAAGTTTATTCAGGTCAATAAAGGTTTATCGCCAGTCTCCTGCAGTAATTCCCCGTCGCCCAGTTACAGGGTTCCACCTCTGGGTCCCATAACGGAACCTCGCTTCTTCCTGCCGTGTCTGTATTTGGCTTTTACTGCCGTTGCCCCATTTACAAGGTGTGAAGTCTCTTTCAAAGGCCACATTTATCGCACCTTTTGGCTTTAATTTGAGGGAGGCAAAAGCTCCTAAAACGCGTTTCAGCTTCTGTGAAATTCTTGCCTTTGTGCTGCAGTCATTGCCTGTAGCGTAACATGTGTACTGATGTTTATATAGAGGAGGAGAAGGGGAGTTGTAATCTCAGGCCCAGCTCATGTGAAGTTGCAGTCACACAACTTCATCTGCCGCCGTGTACGGCTATTGCCGTAAGGAAGCACCGGGGCCATGGCAAGAAGCAAAGCCTCGTACCAAGAAGGACAGAATCGCTGTATGGAAATCTCACGCGTTTCAGTTTTCTACCAGTTTACCCTCGATTTCATAAGAAACAACCTAGAACATCTTGGTGGCCAGTGCACACTATGCATTTCAGGTTAAAATGATGGAACACTGAAATGCGTGAACAATTATATCTGATGTTCTCGGCCCTCTCCACATGTGTGAAAGTATCATCCAGATTTTAACACTCTGCAGGGCTGGGACAAGGCATTGTGGTGCCCTAGGCAGAATAGGTAAATTGCACCCCAACCCCAAAACTATTTAGGGTCCATTCACACGTCCGTGTGTGTTTTGCGGATCCACGGATCCGCGGATCCGCAAAACACGGACATCGGCGATGTGCGTTCCGCAATTTGCGGACCGCACATCGCCGGCACTCTCATAGAAAATGCCTTTTCTTGTCCGCAATTGCGGACAAGAATAGGACATGTTCTATTTTTTTCGGGAACGCAATTGCGGACCCGGAAGTGCGGATCCGCAATTGCGGACCCGGCCGGGACATAGTCTGTCCCCATTGAAATTAATGGGTCCGCAATTCCGTTCCGCAAATGCGGAACAGAATTGCGGACGTGTAAATGGACCCTTAAAGTGACCTTACTTTCTAATTAGGAGATGTAGACAGTCACAGGCAGAATAAACGCAGATCCAGTGACTCACCCGGGACGTCTCCACTGATTAGAGTTTTTCACAATCTCCATTTGGTCCAAACCAGGGGCGGACTGGGAACTTAAAGCGACCCTGGAAAAAAACCTAAAAGTGGCCCCATGTTGTAGGTTGGTCCAAACTGATAGAAGGAGGAGATAAACAAGTCGGCAGGGACAACAGAAATAGACGGGGCCAGGAATACTACAGTGCAGCACAAAATACTGCCGTCCGCGCCACGGTATGAAGCTGTCATCGTCCAGAAGATGGCAATACAGTTTAATTCAGGAGGGCACCGTGGGCGCTGGCGCATAGGTGCCATTAATACATGCTGAGAGCATCAGATTGGTATGTACGTGGCTGGTGGCCATGAGGAGGACTTGGGCAGCGCCCTGGGCATCGGCCCACCAGGTTCTATGGCCAGTCCGCCCCTGGTCCAAAACATCATGGCGATTTCTCCTGAAGACTTTACTGCGCAGTCCCCTCTGCCATATAAGAAGACGCCAGTATTAGTAGCACATGGTAGATGGGACGGTTACAGATTTTGCATTAGGAAGCAGGAGATTCAGATTGAGTCATTGCTTCTGCCATCCATCCCCACCCTTTATAGCAGATAAACCCCCTATCCAGCTGCCCCTTTAACACTGCCATCCTGTGGCTTCCACCAATCCTATGCCCGCTGCTGCCCCATGTGCCCACATTACTGCCCAATGACCTCAAATACTGCCAAAATATGCCGCAGAACGCAGACACAGAACTAGAAAACTATGGCCCCAAAGAAAGCTGTAAGCATCAGACCCCAATATAGATTCAGACCCCCAGATCAAAATCCAAAATGGTTGGAGTTTTCAACCTCAGAGTTTTTGTGAACTCCTCACTTCCCAGTCACTGGCAGCAGCGGTTACATGTCCGAGTTCACAGGCACTTGGAAGTACAGTGACCAGCGAGGACACGGGAAGCAGCGGCAGGGAGCAGAAAGGTATCACTACTTTTATTATTTTATGACATTTTCATCAGTTTTCAAAAATAAATTTTATGTCTGGACAACCGCTTCTTAATGTAGCCCCTCAGACCCCCAAATTAATACAGACTCCCAGACCTCAAAACTAATACAGACCTCCAGACAGACTCCTAGGCCTCCAAATACAGACCTCTTGATCAGCTCAAAAATTACTACAGACTCCTAATTTGACCCCAATTTCATACAGACCCCAAATTGCGCACTATATGTCCTGAAGCTGTATACTGTTGGGGTGCAGTGCTGGTGCCTGGAGAATTAGACCGAGGAGCAGACAGTAAAGCCATCTCTAGCAGCAATATACTCACCGCTCCATGGGCCTCCTGTACTAATGAGCGCTTGCACAATGGAAGCGCTCATTACAATTAGAACGTTAATTTCCTTCACCTACCCATCGTCCTGGCCCTGCACCTCTGCAGGATCCATCTCATCATTTCTGCCTGGGTTCAGGGCCAGGTTCTAGCTGCCATGATGTTCTCCCGCACTCAGGAGCACTGCACCCCCAGCCCACAATTCCATGCCTGCTTCTAACGAACCAGGGTGCCAATCTGTGTCCTGGATGAGCCCCAATACTGTGATCTGTCAGCAAATACCCAAACCCCATCCCTGTACACAGACACAGTAGCAGAGGGTTTGGGACATTAGGACTAAGAATCTATACTAAAAAGACTGAGCAGTGCTGCTCTCAACCACTAGCTTCATGTAGTCTAATAGGAAATCTGTGCAGCAGGAAAGTCGATGTATGTTTATGTGCAAGCAGACCTGCATATCTCCTCCTCCCTCAGTGAGAAGGTCCAGCCCTGTCAAGCCTCATAGTCGTCCTGGTTTCTCAGTGAGTGCAGAGATTCTGGACAGTCACACGTAGTGCAGTATCCAGGTGCAGAGAAGAGGCGTCTTTTAGTGACGAAAGATATTGTTCTTTAATACAATGTATTGCACAGGTCATTGCATGTACTATTGGATTATGGCAAACACTAGGGGCACTTTGATATGATGAAGTACTAAATGCTGGTGACATGGAGGAGGGGCAGCTTTGCTTTTTGCCATTGTGCATTTTCCGGATGTGGTCTCCAGTGACTGGCATCTTCGTGGATCGCTGGACGCTTCACTCGTGACGTTACTTACTTTTATTCTTACATTGGGGCAAACTGATCCCATTATATTCTATGAGCTGCTGAATGGATGGATGGATCCTGAGCAGTGATCAAGTCATTTCCCTTCTCCAGTCCATTACTGCACATCTTCATGACAACCACTAGGGACTGCCCTTGCATATTTGTTGTCACCCAACTTTTCCAAAACCGGAGAAATCAGAGAAAGCAGTTTGGAGTCATGTGAAATCATTGGACAGTCCCGGGACCTGCAGAGCCGAGGACTGGGATGAAAAGCCTGGGTCTTAAGCTGTCACTCTCATGGAGATTAACAGCTCCATCGGCCACTGTTGATGTTGACTCTGTTGCCAAGTTACTTGTTTGCCACCAAGAAAATAGGACAGAAGGGAACACAACGGATCAGTAGATAAGCTGAACGTGCCGAGACTTGATCCACCCATTATGGTCAACACACAAGCTGAAGTATTGATAACCGTAATTTTACACCTCGATGGCCCTTGAAAACAGCAATTAGGAGCCGGATGGGAATGTCAGCGCCTAGTATCACCGGCCAGGAGGCCTATCTGCTGGGGATGTAGTACAGGAGCAGGGATCGACCAGCCTCCTTCAGTCAATAAAATTGTGTGATCATAGTAGGAAGGAACCGTCATTACCCACCATTTTCATGATGGAAACATTGTCATATACATTTTCAAGCTGAAAAGAAGCTTGAGAGTCTGCTCAGGGTAGAAAATAAATCTACCTGCAGCGCACAGCAATTCACTGTATACAGTCAGCTCCTGAGCTCCCCCCGGTGGTGGCTGCATCTTATCATGTAACGCTATGACACTGCAGGCGATTTTGAGGTCTGCATCAGTCTGACCGAAGGTGTCAATAAGAAATGAATCAACCCAGAGCGTTAAAGAGGTTGTTTGGGATTTTCATATTGGTCTATCCTCCGGATAGGTCATCAACAAGAGATCGATGGTCCGACGCCCACGACTCCACTAATCAGCTGTTTGGAGAAACCGCCGTGCGCCTCCACACCAAGCACAGCGCCTCCATTGTATAGCGGCCAAGTTTAGTATCGCAGCTCAACCCCCTTCACTTGAATGAGACTGAGTCGTTCCTGGGCCATAAGACATATGAAGATGACGTCACAGCAATAACGAGGGGACTGCGGCCTCTTCATACAGCTGATCCCCACTGATCTGATATTGATGACCCATACTGAGGATAGGTAATTAGTATCAAAATGCCGGAGGACCTATTTAAACTTAAAAATGATGGGGAATCACATAGAAACAAAGAATGCTGTGAAAAGGAGCTCCGCGGTGACACAGAGATGCAGGGAGTGGATGCAGCCTGCGATAAGTGCAGAAAACGGAGACTGAAAATGGAGTTCCTCTTTAATAACCATGGCATATATAAAATATCAATGAAGCTTTTCGTGTACGTTCTGCAGCACTGAACTTATACAACGGGAAACCTGCCCCAGGGCTGAGATATCTGGCCCTCTCCATGGGTAAATGTCTCCATTGTTAGGTAACATTATTAGGGATTCATGGGAGCGACCATCATTGCAGGGAATGTGACTTTGGACAGGTCCAATCGTTACAATTATCTCAGTAAGAATTTCCCTGAGAATACTGAGGACTGTAACAGTTACGCTGCGCGTTTCCTTCCCACCTTGTATCATTTTAGCAAATAGATAATGGAGGAGACTGGTGACCCAGCGACACAATGGTGCACTCACTGGAAGACAGAGGGGAAGTGTCATCCATGTAATCCCAGCATTGGTTTATTATACAGGGAGCTCCTTATAGATGTCATATAACACAGTATGGTCTAGTCACAGTCTCAAAAGACAGGAGGGGGTGCGGAAGTGACAGTCACACTTCAGCCCTGGTGCCTGTAGGGGCCCAAAGGACCCTCTGCACTTAGGATGAATCCAGTATCATAAAAGGTACATGGTAGGTGGGGGACCAAGATCTACAAGTAATGCCTCCGGTCAAGAACATGAAAAGGTTGGAAAGACCCTTAAAGAGGTTATGCATTCCCTATAATGACCCCCAGAATGTCAGGGTCCCGCCTCTATGCTTATCTGCTTCCCGGCACCCACGTCCCTCCGGATCGGCGCATGGCCGCCGCTGCATCTCCCCGTCGCGCGAATCAAAACATCCGGCAACAAGGGGAGCAGCCAATAGCAGGCCAGGACAGTGACCAGCCTCCCTAGCATCACGTAATAATCCAAGTGCATCATACACTGACGAGCAAAAGGGTCACAATGTTTAGAACGTTTGACTCTCGGGCTCCATATCTCACCATCCACTGCAGCTTCGGACCTGAGACTCCCATCATCCTATAGACAATCCTCTCGGCTGTCTCACACATACATTGGACTTGCAGCTATTCAGCATATGATTCGTTCTGCAGATTCTTCTCATGTATCTGCATTGTGCCTGTTTTGCTCCTGGTGGTGGAACAATCGTTTTCTTCTTGTAAGCTACAAATTACAACCTGTCCTCACTTTCCTTAAGAGCTCGGTGTCTTATCAGGTTGATTCCCAAGTGAAAGGTCACTGGTTCAAATCCAGGAGCCACCATGAAGAAGATTTCCCAAGAAAAGAGAAGCAGCGTCATCCAGCTCATCGATGGCGGTATCTCGGCCAAGAAAATTGCCAAACTGCATCATGTGAGGCCACGGCAGGTGGAGGAATACGAAATAAGGTCCGACCATCCATTCCAAAGCCAAGAGGATTGTCTATAAAATGATGGGAGTCTCACGTTCCAAGATGAAGTGAATGGTGAGATATGAAGCCTGAAAGTCACAAGTTAAAAAAATTGTTACCCTTTTGCTCATCAGTGTATGTCCGTAGGGAAGTAACACTGGGGGATTCACCAGTACAGTAGGATCAGGGTACTAATATTATATATAATCACTATTCTGCTGGTGCAGTCACTGTGTACATACATTACTTATCCTGTACTGATCCTGAGTTACATCCTGTATTATACTCCAGAGCTGCACTCACTATTCTGCTGGTGCAGTCACTGTGTACATACATTACTTATCCTGTACTGATCCTGAGTTACATCCTGTATTATACTCCAGAGCTGCATTCACTATTCTGCTGGTGCAGTCACTGTGTACATACATTACTTATCCTGTACTGATCCTGAGTTACATCCTGCATTATACTCCAGAGCTGCACTCACTATTCTGCTGGGGCAGTCACTGTGTACATACATTACTTATCCTGTACTGATCTGAGTTACATACTGTATTATACTCCAGAGCTGCACTCACTATTCTGCTGGTGCAGTCACTGTGTACATACATTACTTATCCTGTACAGATCCTGCGTTACATCCTGTATTATACTCCAGAGCTGCACTCACTATTCTGCTGGTGCAGTCACTGTGTACATACATTACTTATCCTGTACTGATCCTGAGTTACATCCTGTATTATACTCCAGAGCTGCACTCACTATTCTGCTGGTGCAGTCACTGTGTACATACATTACTTATCCTGTACTGATTCTGAGTTACATTCTGTATTATACTCCAGAGCTGCACTCACTATTCTGCTGGTGCAGTCACTGTGTACATACATTACTTATCCTGTACTGATCCTGAGTTACATCCTGTATTATACTCCAGAGCTGCACTCACTATTCTGCTGGTGCAGTCACTGTATATACATTACTTATCCTGTACTGATCCTGAGTTACATCCTGTATTATACTCCAGAGCTGCACTCACTATTCTGCTGGTGCAGTCACTGTGTACATACATTACTTATCCTGTACTGATTCTGAGTTACATTCTGTATTATACTCCAGAGCTGCACTCAATATTCTGCTGGTGCAGTCACTGTGTACATACATTACTTATCCTGTACTGATCCTGAGTTACATCCTGTGTTATACTCCAGAGCTGCACTCACTATTCTGCTGGTGCAGTCACTGTGTACATACATTACTTATCCTGTACAGATCCTGATTTACATCCTGTATTATACTCCAGAGCTGCACTCACTATTCTGCTGGTGCAGTCACTGTGTACATACATTACTTATCCTGTACTGATCCTGAGTTACATCCTGTATTATACTCCAGAGCTGCACTCACTATTCTGCTGGTGGAGTCACTGTGTACATACATTACTTATCCTGTACCCTGAGTTACATCCTGTATTATACTCCAGAGCTGCACTCACTATTCTGCTGGTGGTCACTTTGTACATAAAGTACTTATGAGTACGGTCATTGTTAACCATGATTTTACCCCTGTATCATACTCCAGAGCAGCACTCAACATTCTGCTTGTTACCATGCATTGTCTGGTGTAAAGATCATACGTGCCAGTATGCAATTTACTAAAGCAAGCTCCATGAGGACATGGAACAAGCAGGGAGTGCTGGAGGATTTCAGCTTTACAGCAGTATCCAGTTGCATTAACCCAGAAGTGTCGGAGGCTGTCGGCAATGTCCGGTGGCTGTGACAGGGCGCAGTTACATCGTCCGGGACTGTCGGATTGGATGTGTATGGAGCAGATGACCTCGGTCAGTCACTCTTTTGAAGAAGATTATCCTGAAATGGTTGACAGCAGGAGTTATGGCTGGATCATTTCATCACACGTAGATTGCTCTTCACCAGAAGCGGAGACGATATTGCCATAATAAACATCTTCCAGTCAATGCGCTTGTTGCTTCTTCCTCCGTCATCCGGTGATGATTTCCGCCTGCATCCAGCAGAAGACCAGCAGACGCTTTTCTGCCCCCGAGCATCTTGTGCCTCAACAGAAATCCATTGTCTGCTCTCCTCTATTTGTTTTCTTGGAGGACTAAGGACATCAGCCCAAAGCCGAGCCCTCGCCTGGGATCCGGGACACACGGAGACGGAGCTGACACCCATAATACAGACCCATCAATCTCATAGCGACATCGGCCCTGAGCACCTCGGCCCCAAATCCTTCACTAAACTGATCATCATCATCACTACAGGGGCGCTGGTGCCTTATAGGAGGACAGGGGCACTAATCGCACCACTGTATAGGTTTACTGAACTGTATATAGATCCTTCTCAGTCCGGTCAATACGACAGTCAGCGAGCAGGTTCGGTGGCAGATTATGCATTTGGACCAAAGAGCATCTTTTCAAAAAAAAAAAATTTCCAAGTTTTTTTCTTTGCGTTTTCCAACTCCGTATGGAATCTGCATCGTATTGTTTTTACAACTTGTATTGTCAAAGGTTTTTTGCTGGCGCATTTGAGGTGTAGCTTTTTGATGCGGATTTTGTATGGATACCCGGTGGGTTTAGCTACAAACCCACAGCACAAGTCAAAGCGTCTTCCACGGATGTCAGCTATGGATTCCGTGTTGGATTTTTCCACATGACGGATAGAGTTATGTAAACATAGCCTTTGTCGGATTTCAGCATGGATTCTGCACCTAAACCTACTCTGAATCCCATGCATGTGAATGTGGTTTCAGCAACCTGTTCATGGATTTCCAACCATGGGAAGAAGGAGAAGCAGCTGTCGCTCATCTCTGGTTTCACTTATCGCCAAGTTAAAAGCCAACCTTTTGGAGCCTTGTTTCCCCCGTTGTCCTCCTGCACTTGTTCCCCCGCATAGTCCTCCTTCAACCATTGCCCAGTGCCCATAGACGTTAGATTGTTGGCATATTCTGTTAAACTCAACAGTATCCATTGAGAAAACCTAGGGGGAAGGGGAGGGGGTAAAACCAAAGCCCTAATTTCTCCAGAGGGCACCTACAGCAGCCCCATAAATGGGATGAAGAAGACGCTCATTACACGCAGGTTGCTTGGGGTTATTAAACTGCAGTTCGGCCTTCCGCGGGTGGTAACTTCTGGCCATGGAACATTCTCGGTTGACGGACGGAGATTAAATGAATTTAAGACAAACTGCGGAGAATCAGCAGGAAACTGAGCCTCAGAGGACGGGAGAGGGCAGAGGAGGACACGCATTGATATTCCACCCGAGGCGCCTATCTTGTTTGTTTTTTTTCTCGCTGGCCTCGCTCTACGTTTACTGTTTCGCTCGGGGAGACAGCGGCCATTTTCTCAATGAATGTAACAAGTTTACTTAATAGAAATGAAACCAGCTGAGGCCTTTGTTCATTAACATAAGAAAAACCCTTAAACGTTCAATAAAGATTTGTCCTGATTTGCGCTTATTGTAAAGGGAAAAAAAACCGACATTGGAAATGTATGCCCCCGGCAGCCCCTCCTGCCCTCTCTGCCATACAGAGAATTGTGCCTCGCAGCTGACGCGCTGAATGCTTTTATTTTACTAGGGGGAAGTCCTGCGTGCACTGTATTCTAACGCCTGAAGCGTTGCCCAGTCTTCGGAGCACTGAAAGGATCGGGGTTTGGCAGGAACACATTGTACAGTAGAAGGACTTCAATGGAAGGACCCAGCTTGTCCTCAGCTTCTCACAAAGCAGCGCCCCTCTCCTCCGCTCACAGCCCGAGATGCTCCTCCACCAGGCTGGCTATTTAAAGTAACAACTTATTTTTACTTTTTGGAAGAAAAAAAAAGGCCCTGTTCCCATAGACAAGAGCCCTTCACCAACTACTTGCCAATTAAAATGAGGCCTGGCACTGCCAATATATCAATAGCACCAGTGCTTGAGGTGCGGCGGTGAAGCTCGAGGCGACGTATTAAGATGCTCTTAGGCTATTTCTCTCCTGGTCCAGACCTTCTCATGGCGTCTCCTCAACCAAATGAAGAGGCGCTATTTGAAGTAACCACTTTAAGAACAATGAAGAGGCAAGATCCATTGACAGGAGACCTTATGGGGGTTAGTACAAGGATAAATGGGGGCTGGAAGTGCCAGCTCAGCTTGTGGCGAATGCCTCTCTTCTGGTCCATGGCATCTTCAAATGCAAAGAGCTACATTCCCAAAGATGGTATCCAAGGCTGCCGTCAGGGGTGCGGGCACATAAGAGGCCCAAAATGGTCTGTTCTTCTAACCCACTGCTCGTGGTATGGTCCCTATTTAGTAGGCAGCAATGGGCAAACCTGGTTCCCAATACTGTTCCCCCTTCCCCATAGAGCCGGTTGACAGGCTGCATAAACATCACGTTATCCCTCTCATCTCCAAATCTGCAGTCGCTGTGGTCCCAGCGTTCCTCTGATGCCATAGGGTTCAATATGGAAGCTGATGGCCACAGCTGGCGGCCTGACCAGACCGTGGGGTCTTAGTGTCTATCACCAAGAGTTCAAGGTCAGAAGGTTTTTGGAATAAAAGTGTGTGGTAGTGGGGATAGGGCAACGGGGACAACGTCCTTCAGCCTAAACGTCTATCGGTCCCAAGTCATAAAATAAAACTTTTTTCATCTGTGACGGAAGAACAGGACGTGTTCTAACTTCTCACAGACCTCTGGTCCTATCTGTGTGATACTGTCTGCTGAGCTAAGTATCTAATCCTATCTCGTGTGATACTATTTCCTAAGCTGCTGTATCGGGAGGATGAGGGCACTAATCGCACCACTGTATAGGTTTACTGAACTGTATATAGATCCTTCTCAGTCCGGTCAATACGACAGTCAGCGAGCAGGTTCGGTGGCAGATTATGCATTTGGACCAAAGAGCATCTTTTCAAAAAAAAAAATTTCCAAGTTTTTTTCTTTGCGTTTCCAACTCCGTATGGAATCTGCATCGTATTGTTTTTACAACTTGTATTGTCAAAGGCTCTTGCTGGCGCATTTGAGGTGTAGCTTTTGATGCGGATTTTGTATGGATACCGGTGGGTCTTAGCTACAAAACCCACAGCACAAGTCAGCCGCCTTCCACGGATGTCAGCTATGGATTCCGTGTTGGATTTTTCCACATGACGGATAGAGTTATGTAAACATAGCCTTTGTCGGCATTTCAGCATGGATTCTGCACCTAAACCTACTCTGAATCCCATGCATGTGAATGTGGTTTCAGCAACCTGTTCATGGATTTCCAACCATGGGAAGAAGGAGAAGCAGCTGTCGCTCATCTCTGGTTTCACTTATCGCCAAGTTAAAAGCCAACCTTTGGAGCCTTGTTTCCCGCTGTCCTCCTGCAATTTGTTCCCCGCATAGTCCTCCTTCAACCATTGCCCAGTGCCCATAGACGTTAGATTGTTGGCATATTCTGTTAAACTCAACAGTATCCATTGAGAAAACCTAGGGGAAGGGAGGGGGCAAAACCAAAGCCCTAATTTCTCCAGAGGGGCACCTACAGCAGCACCCATACAATGGGATGAAGAAGACGCTCATTACACGCAGGTTGCTTGGGTTATTAAACTGCAGTTCGGCCTTCCGCGGGTGGTAACTTCTGGCCATGGAACATTCTCGGTTGACGGACGGAGATTAAATGAATTTAAGACAAACTGCGGAGAATCAGCAGGAA
Organism: Bufotes viridis; assembly: GCA_033119425.1. Classification (NCBI taxonomy): domain Eukaryota; kingdom Metazoa; phylum Chordata; class Amphibia; order Anura; family Bufonidae; genus Bufotes; species Bufotes viridis. The sequence continues at coordinate 158,403,711 of CM065595.1, forward strand.
ACTGAGCCTCAGAGGACGGGAGAGGGCAGAGGAGGACACGCATTGATATTCCACCCGAGGCGCCTATCTTGTTTGTTTTTTTCTCGCTGGCCTCGCTCTACGCTTACTGTTTCGCTCGGGAGACAGCGGCCATTTCTCTCAATGAATGTAACAAGTTTACTTAATAGAGAAATGAAACCAGCTGAGGCCTTTGTTCATTAACATAAGAAAAACCCTTAAACGCTCAATAAAGATTTGTCCTGATTTGCGCTTATTGTAAAGGAAAAAACCGACATTGGAAATGTATGCCCCGGCAGCCCCTCCTGCCCTCTCTGCCATACAGAGAATTGTGCCTCGCAGCTGACGCGCTGAATGCTTTTATTTTACTAGGGGAAGTCCTGCGTGCACTGTATTCTAACGCCTGAAGCGTTGCCCAGTCTTCGGAGCACTGAAAGGATCGGGGTTTGGCAGGAACACATTGTACAGTAGAAGGACTTCAATGGAAGGACCCAGCTTGTCCTCAGCTTCTCACAAAGCAGCGCCCTCTCCTCCGCTCACAGCCCGAGATGCTCCTCCACCAGGCTGGCTATTTAAAGTAACAACTTATTTTTACTTTTGGAAGAAAAAAAAGGCCCTGTTCCCATAGACAAGAGCCCTTCACCAACTACTTGCCAATTAAAATGAGGCCTGGCACTGCCAATATATCCAATAGCACCAGTGCTTGAGGTGCGCGCGGTGAAGCTCGAGGCGACGTATTAAGATGCTCTTAGGCTATTTCTCTCCTGGTCCAGACCTTCTCATGGCGTCTCCTCAACCAAATGAAGAGGCGCTATTTGAAGTAACCACTTTAAGAACAATGAAGAGGCAAGATCCATTGAGAGGAGCCCTTATGGGGGTTAGTACAAGGATAAATGGGGGCTGGAAGTGCCAGCTCAGCTTGTGGCGAATGCCTCTCTTCTGGTCCATGGCATCACCGAATGCAAAGAGCTACATTCCCAAAGATGGTATCCAAGGCTGCCGTCAGGGGTGCGGGCACATAAGAGGCCCAAAATGGTCTGTTCTTCTAACCCACTGCTCGTGGTATGGTCCCTATTTAGTAGGCAGCAATGGGCAAACCTGGTTCCCAATACTGTTCCCCCTTCCCCATAGAGCCGGTTGACAGGCTGCATAAACATCACGTTATCCCTCTCATCTCCAAATCTGCAGTCGCTGTGGTCCCAGCGTTCCTCTGATGCCATAGGGTTCAATATGGAAGCTGATGGCCACAGCTGGCGGCCTGACCAGACCGTGGGGTCTTAGTGTCTATCACCAAGAGTTCAAGGTCAGAAGGTTTTTGGAATAAAAGTGTGTGGTAGTGGGGATAGGGCAACGGGGACAACGTCCTTCAGCCTAAACGTCTATCGGTCCCAAGTCATAAAATAAAACTTTTTTCATCTGTGACGGAAGAACAGGACGTGTTCTAACTTCTCACAGACCTCTGGTCCTATCTGTGTGATACTGTCTGCTGAGCTAAGTATCTAATCCTATCTCGTGTGATACTATTTCCTAAGCTGCTGTATCGGGAGGATGCTCCTTTGGTCCCTCTCATCACCATGGTGGCCGCCTGCCTCCTTAGATTCACAGTTCTGAAGGCAAGCTGCTTGGCTATAAGGTCCCGCAGGGGCGTGGCCTCTTCTGCACTGGCTCATTGAGAGTGAGCAGAGAGAGACAGCATGTGAGGGGCGGAGACAGAGGCGGAGCAATGCACACTAACCTGCTGCCTGGGGCCGGCCCTCGAGATCTGCAAAGAGAGTCTACAGACAGTATCAGCCTCAGCCAATCACCCCCAATCATGCACCCCCTTGGTGAATTACATAGGACTGCAGGTAACATTTCCCTGATTCCTCTACATTGCTGTGTCTCTCAACTAAGGCCTAATTCACACGTCCGCAAAATTGATCCGCATCCCATCCGCAATTTTGCGGAAGGGTTGCAGACCCATTAATTTCATAGGGGCAGGAATGGATGTGGACAGCACACTATGTGATGTCTGCATCCGTGTTTCCGCATCCGTGTTTCCGTTTCCGCAAAAAATAGAACATGTCTTATTCTTGTCCGCAATTGCGGACAAGAAAAGGCATTCTCTATATAGTGCCAGCAATGTGTGGTCCGCAAAATGCGGAATGCACATTGCAGCCGTCCGTGTTTTGCGGATCCGTGTTTCCGTGTTTTGCGGATCCGTGTTTCCGCAAAACACACTTCGGACGTGTGAATTAGGCCTTACAGTCTTCTGCCTGCACAACTTATCAATTTCTGCTTGAATTAAGGCCATAAATATCAGATTTTTTGGGGGTCCGGTGCCCCTGCCAATCATGCGTCCCCTTCATCCATGTTCACATGACGGATGCCGTGTCCACCCCTAGCCGTCATATGGAGGGGTCATTGTGTCTGTGTAAGCAAAAAAAGCGGGGTGCAAGACTTGCAGGCAGACGGAGCCCCTTTCATTGATGATGATTTTTAGGGTGGGTGGACGGGGGGGACTGGAGTTCAGACCCCCATGACCGGCACTGATGGCTAGCGATACTGATGTATGGCAGTGCACACAACAGTTCTGTCTGGTGCAATGTTCATGTGTGTTGGGCGTCCAGATGTAAACCTGCAGCAGCAAACAACGCCCCAAATCACGTTTAAAATGTGCGCGGTTTTATGTGGATGAGATTTCTTAAACTCGTGTCCCATTTGCTGGTTAAACACGGTGGATTAGTCTTCAGATCTACGTGCGGCAAATCTGCAGTCTTTATGTCCCGTGTGAATGTACCCGAATATTCTCATGTAGCTATAGGGTTGTCCCCCAGGATCAGTTCCTCTGGTGGTCCCCAGGCCAACACTGGCTGTATCTAACCTCTTCATGTTTCATACTGTTTATCATGTGATACAGTCTGCTCATCTGCAGTATCTAAGCCTGTCATGTGTGATACTGTCTGCTGATCTGCTGTATCTAATCCTATCATATGTGATGCTGTCTGCTGTATCTAATCCTATCCTGTGTGATACTGTCTGCTGAGCTGTGTATCTAATCCTGTCCTGTGTGATACTGTCTGCTGAGCTGCTGTATCTAATCCTATCATATGTGATGCTGTCTGCTGTATCTAATCCCATTATGTGTGATACTGTCTGCTGAGCCGTGTATCTAATCCTGTCCTGTGTGATACTGTCTGCTGAGCTGTGTATCTAATCCTGTCCTGTGTGATACTGTCTGCTGAGCTGTGTATCTAATCCTATCCTGTGTGATACTGTCTGCTGTATCTAATCCTATCCTGTGTGATACTGTCTGCTGAGCTGTGTATCTAATCCTGTTCTGTGTGATACTGTCTGCTGAGCTGTGTATCTAATCCTATCCTGTGTGATACTGTATGCTGAGCCGTTTATCTAATCCTGTCCTGTGTGATACTGTCTGCTGAGCTGTGTATCCAATCCTATCCTGTGTGATACTGTCTGCTGAGCTGCTGTATCTAATCTTATCCTGTGTGATACTGTCTGCTGAGCCCTGTATCTAATCCTGTTCTGTGTGATACTGTCTGCTGAGCTGTGTATCCAATCCTATCCTGTATGATACTGTCTGCTGAGCTGTGTATCTAACCCTATCATATGTGATGCTGTATCTAATCCTATCATGTGTGATACTGTATCTAATCCTATCTTGTGTGATACTGTCTGCTGAGCTGCTGTATCTAATCCTATCATGTGTGATACTGTCTGCTGATCTGCTGTATCTAATCCTATCATGTGTGATACTGTCTGCTGAGCTGTGTATCTAATCTTATCCTGTGTGATACTGTCTGCTGAGCCCTGTATCTAATCCTGTTCTGTGTGATACTGTCTGCTGAGCTGCTCTATCTAATCCTATCATATGTGATGCTGTATCCAATCCTATCCTGTGTGATACTGTCTGCTGAGCTGCTGTATCTAATCTTATCCTGTGTGATACTGTCTGCTGAGCCCTGTATCTAATCCTGTCCTGTGTGATACTGTCTGCTGAGCTGTGTATCTAATCCTATCCTGTATGATACTGTCTGCTGAGCTGTGTATCTAACCCTATCATATGTGATGCTGTATCTAATCCTATCATGTGTGATACTGTATCTAATCCTATCTTGTGTGATACTGTCTGCTGAGCTGCTGTATCTAATCCTATCATATGTGATGCTGTATCTAATCCTATTCTTTGTGATACTGTCTGCTGAGCTGCTGTATCTAATCCTATCATGTGTGATACTGTCTGCTGATCTGCTGTATCCAATCCTATCATGTGTGATACTGTCTGCTGAGCTGTGTATCTAATCTTATCCTGTGTGATACTGTCTGCTGAGCTGCTCTATCTAATCCTATCATATGTGATGCTGTATCTAATCCTATCCTGTGTGATACTGTCTGCTGAGCTGTGTATCTAATCCTACCATGTGTGATACTGCCTGCTGAGCTGTGTATCTTTCTGTCGTGTGATACCCTCTGATGAGCGGCTGTATCTAAGGCTATCTTGTGAGATATTGTCAGGCGAGCTGTTGTGTATCTAAGCCTATGACGTGATACTTCTAGAGACCCACACTGCACCAAATCCCTCAGATCTCTACCTTTAAGCATCGGCCATTTCCTCTACATTTACATCAGATTTCAGTTTTCTTTGGAAATATATTTTTTCCGCCAGTTGCAAAACTAACCGGAAACTGCAGAATAAAGCAACTTCTGTGGTTTCTGTGAGCAACGCTCAATCATCGGAGAAGCAAACAATGGGCAGCGGTAAAGCAGCGGCAGTCCTGACAGATAAAGCGTGTGAGCGGGGGATCCGCCGGGCGTGCCGGCCTGTTCTCACAGCTTGGTGATTCGGGCCCAGGCAACCGAGAAGTATGCATAGCTAAAGCCCCCGGCTGTTTGAGGCCCTTTGTATGTGCCATGGTCTCTGCAAGAGATCTTGATTACTGACGCTTCCAGGGCACCTAACACAGCCGCACAGTTGTGCCCGGTCAGCGGACACATCTTGGCGCAGCAGAGTCCAGTGACAGTAAATCAGCGCCAGCCACAACCTCTGTCCTATAAAATATGCATCTACTTTTAGCGCAACTGACCCTGGATCTGACAGATACATTGTATCATAAACTAAGTCCAGCAATTCTTAATTCTCAGTTTTTATGTAATTTTACAATAATTAGGTAAATCCACAGAAAATTCCACCGCGTCATTATTTATTCAAATGAAGCTAAAATGGAAAAGCCATGTGTGAGAAAGTAAGTGCCCCCCATGAATCCATAGCTTTCTCAGCAATAACTGGAAGCCAGGGTTTTCTGTGTGACTTCTTCCAGTCTGTCTCATGGTGGAGGAGTTCGGGATCACTCTACATCGTTGCTTTAGTTCATTGAGGTTTGGGGACGTTCATTTCTGCACTGCTCTCTTAAGGTCCCTCCACATTTTCACTGGGTTGAGGTCTGGACTTTGGGCCATTTCTTTTTTAGCCATTCTCCTGTAGATGGCCTCACATTTGAGTCTAGAATACTTTGGTGTACAGAGGAGTTCATGGTTGACTCAATGACTGCAAATTGCCCAGGTCGTGTGGCCGAAACCCTCCCCCCAGCACTGTGTATGAGGTGTTAGCGCCGATATGCCGGGTTTGTGGCACTGTGCATTATAACCAAACGTCACTTTGGTCTGATTTGTCTAAAGAACGTTGTTCCAGAAGTCTTGAGGTTTGCTCAGGCCACACGGAGCTGCATTGAATAATGTAGACCGTAAAGTGCTTCTTCATTGTAAATGGCCGCACGGCGCCTTTAAACAGGGGCTGTACCTACAGTACTTCTCCAACCCCAGCGCTCTCCTGCCCTACAGGTGGGGGCCCTTCTTCTGCCATCTGCTTTTCCTCCTTTTCCACATCATCTAATATCGATGAGACTGTCATCAGGAACATCCAGCGCCTCCTCTCTCTGCATCTTGCTGACTTTTCTAGTACATGGGGAGTTTGAAGGCGTAAAGCCAGCAAAAGATCAGGATGGTCATCATTAAGACGTGCAGATCACAACATCTGGCAATGGGGGGTGCAGCCAATAACAGGCCGCGACGGTGCCCCCTTGCTTCACGTGTAACGTCACCAGTGATACAAGGGCAGTGGGTCACCATCGCGGCCTGTTATTGGCTGCAACCCTGCCGCTGGATGTTGGGATTTGCACGATAAGGCGATGCAGTGATGACTGTGGAGGGATCCAGAAGGACACAGGCGTTGGGGACCAGGTAAATATTGTCTGTATGAGGGGCCCAGGCATTGGGGGGTGGGGGGGGGTAATAGCTCTGGATAACCCCTTTTATCAAGGGCATTTGATTAGCAGGACCTGCGGCCACTTACCTACAAAAGTAGTAAGGGCGGACTTACCTTTTCTGCATTTTGGCCTAGTTTTTGTGGAATAACTAATGAACCCGGGAAATCTGTTGTGATGTTCTTCTTCTGAGGTTGGATTTACCTGAGTTTAAGACCCTCTGGAGACCAGGAGTTTTCCTATTATGTCCAGAATTCAAAGAATTGCTTTGTTTTTCTCATGACTGTAGAAACCCAATACTTAAGAGAGAAGTGTTACTAAATAATGGGGCTCTATAGCTGATACCCAGGGGCGTAGCTATAGGGGGTGCAGAGGTAGCAGTCGCTACAGGGCCCAGGAGTCTGAGGGGGCCCAAAGACCCTTGTGCTGCATAAGAAGACACACAAAGCACTGAGGGAAGGGGGGCCCAAGCTGAACTCTTGCACCAGGGCCCTTGAGCCTTTAGCTACGCCCCTGCTCATACCCAAAATCAGGGCCGGTGCTATAAGACCAAGCGGCTGCCTTAGGGCAGATAGAAAAGGGGGGGGGGGCGCTCCAAAATGAACTTTTTTTTTTTTTAAATCACTTTCATGATGTAATCATGGGGGGGGGGGGGAAGGGGGCGCCAAAATGTAGCTTCGCTTGTGCTGGCAAAAATCCTTGCACCGGCCCTGCCCAAAATATGCAGCAGTGCAGAATCTGTGGTGTCACACAGCGCTTAAAGGGACTCCACAGTTTTCTGTAAAGAAGGGGTAATAGTTTTTTTAGGCCAAAAAAAGACATCCGTCCATGGAGTTCAGCCTGGATAATGGAAAGTCCTGAAACTTTCCAATGTACTTGGGGTTTCAGTGCATCTTCCATGCAGAGGCTGAAAATCTGCACAGACATTGCCATTCTCCCGGGTTGAGAGTTTGTTACAGTTGTATACAGTCTAGACAATCCTCTGTGAGGTAGCGTGGACTCCATGCTGATACACTGTAACAAATACACTGTAACAAATTATCCAGACATGAGAGAGATTTGTGTTGCTGACTGACCTTGTGAATATAGGGAAGTTTAACATTCTGTGCTGATAAATGTCTTATACTTTTCTCATACGGAGCTCCAGATCTCCTGCATAGACACAGAGTTACATGATATAATTCTGGCTGCCGGCTGTCACCACTAGGGGGAGCTCGCTTAAGAAGGATTTATTGCAGCAATCACTAGGAGCATCTGCATACAGTGAGCTCCCCCTAGTGGTGCCTGCAAGCTAAGAAAATTCTTTCATGTCACTCAATAAGTGTGGAGGGGATACGGAGCTTTGTGAGGAGAACATAAGAGAAAACATTAAAAATAAAATAATTTTAGGAAAAATATAAAGTATGAGATTACAAAAATTAGAATTATGAAAAAAGTCATAATTCAGGAAAAAGTTGTAAATCAAGGGGAAAACATTTTAATAAAAGTTTAATATTTTTAGAAAGAAAGTCCTGAAAGGTAAAATTTTATTTATCACATAATTCAGACTTTTTAGGTATAAATCTGATTGTATTGTTTGGAACAGCCGCCTCCTGAAACGTATTACAGGGACGTCTGGTAGCTGCGGCTCGGCGGCGCTTCCTATACATGGGCCTTACATTTCTATGTGTAGAATATTCTTCTGTGTTGCACGGAATCACCAATAGAAAAGTGGTAACAAGGAGAAGCTTTCACAATACATTCTCCGGAGGGGATGTGGGCGGCACTAAGACGAGCTCCAGATAGAAGTGTCAGCGCGGACACAATGTAACCGTATGGGCTCCGGCCGGGAGAGATAACAGCCATTGTCTGCCACTTGTCACTTTCCTTTAATTTATGGCCACAGATGATTGAGAGCGGAGATTTGTGGCATCTATTCTCCAGCGTATCCCTCGCCTGCGGCCGCTGGACGTCAATATCGCCCCTTGTCTTCTGCGCCTCATTCATCGGAATTCAGAAGGAAAACTCCCAGCAGAATCTCATGAATCAATGATCTGAGCGGGAGAAGGAGAGGATAACGTGATCCCAAGAAATAATGTGTCCTGGAATAAAATCATCGATTTAAAGGGCCAGCGTCCATCCTCATGTAAATAAAACATAATCATTGACTTTATGCTTCAGCGTAAGATCCCTTCTTGTCAGTGAATGGAAACTATTATTTGCATTCAAAGACTGAAACGTATACAAAATCAAACTCTAGGCGCTCATTGTGGGTCTATACACTACTGGAGTAGATGGCAGTGAAGGTCACACAGTTTCCCGGACTCTCTCTCCTCTTTCCAGGTCCTCAAGGTGGCACCAAACTCATCCCCACTCACAGGATCTCGGTAGCCACATGCAGGAATCCGGATAGTATAACAGGTTTCCGATCGTGAAGTATGTCAGACCAGAATTGGGTAAAAAAGGGGATGTTATGTACCCGGAAACAAGATGTTTATGTATCTGCCAACGTGTGAAAATCACAGAGGGACAATAGCAGCAAATGGTGTAATACTAAGCCACGCCTCTAACTCCTCCCAAAGCATATCTATACACGCCCCTTAGTGCCCCCACACAGGTTATGTCTACATTGCACTGCTCACAGTAGTAATGCCAACATTGTGCCCCTCACGGTAGTTATATCTACATTGTGCCCCTTCACAGTACTTATGCCCACATTGTGCCCCCTCACAGTACTTATATCAACATTATGCCCCTCACAGTAGTTATATCAACATTGTGCCACTCACGGTAGTTATATCAACATTGTTCCCCTTCACAGTAGTTATATCTACATTGTGCCCCCTCACAGTAGTTATGCCCATATTGTATCCCTCACAGTAGTTATATCAACATTGTGCCCCTCACAGTACTTATATCTACATTGTGCCCCCACACAGGTTATATCTACATTGTGCCTTCTCACAGTAGTTATATCTATATTGTGCCCCCTCACAGTAGTTATATCTATATTGTGCCCCTTCACAGTAGTTATATCTATATTGTGCCCCTTCACAGTAGTTAGATCTACATTGTGCCCCTCTCACAGTAGTTATATCTATATTGTGCCCCTTCACAGTAGTTATATCTACATTGTGCCCCCCACAGTAGTTATATCAACATTGTTCCCCTTCACAGTAGTTATATCTACATTGTTCCACTCACGGTAGTTATATCTACATTGTGCCCCCACACAGGTTATATCTACATTGTGCCCCTCACAGTACTTATATCTACATTGTGCCCCCTCACAGAGTTATGTCTACATGTGCCTCTCACAGTATTAGCCCACAGTGTTATGCCTATATGGGCCCTCACAGTACTATGCCACATGATGACCTCACAGTCTGATGCCCCTCTCACAGTAGTTATGCCCACACTGTGCCCCCTCACATCAGTTATATCTACACTGTGCCCCCTCACAGTAATTATACTCACATTGTGCCTCCTCACAGTAGTTATATCTACATTGTGCCTCCTCACAGTAATTATGCCAACACAGTAGTTATGCCTATATTGGGCCCCTCACAGTAGCTATGCCCACATGATGACCCCTCACAGTACTTATGCCCACATTGTGCCCTCTCACAGTAGTTATGCCCACACTGTGCCCCCTCACATCAGTTATATCTACACTGTGCCCCCTCACAGTAATTATACTCACATTGTGCCTCCTCACAGTAGTTATATCTACATTGTGCCTCCTCACAGTAATTATGCCAACACAGTAGTTATGCCTATATTGGGCCCCTCACAGTAGCTATGCCCACATGATGACCCCTCACAGTACTTATGCCCACATTGTACCCCCTCACATTAGTTATGCCACTGCAGTAGTTATTCCAACACTGTACCCTATACAGTAGTTATGCTAACATTGTGCCCCTTTCACTGTAGATATGCCCAGTTATGCCCCCTTTTCAGTAGTGCTACCTCTGTTAATAAAATGTAAAAAAAAAAAAAAGAAAGAAAAAACAAGAAGTACTCACCTAGGCTGTTCCTCAATGATTGGAGACATCTTGTGCTCCCCAGCAGGCACGATGCGGTCACACAGGCGGATTCCCAGGCCTACACGCTCCTCCTACATGGCCCAATAGCGCCATGTGTGACTGCACTGCGCCTGCTGGGGAGCGCCGGCAGTTGAATGGTGAAGAAGAGAGTGGACATCTCCCTGCTTCAAAGTTGCAATCAACTGTCTCTGCATCCTAAGGACACAGAGACAGTTGAGAACTGGAAATGCCTTGGCCCTCGCAGGTCCGTGGGACAGCCAGCAGTTGGGAGGTATGTGGTTGTGCAAGACACATCGATAAAAGCATAAATACAGCAGCATGCCGGGTAAAGTTTACATATAACCAAAAAGTGTGAGCCAATACTTCAGAATGGAGCAAACGCTCACATATATCAACACCATATAGTAGATAGTGCACATATGCCTATGGTAAAACACATCACAAATACCCATCAAAAACTACCAGACCACATAAAGTATGAATGAGTTTTATTAGCATAATTCATGGTTAATACGGTAATCCATAGATAAAAACAGGGAAAAGGCGACATCCACAAGAGGAGACACAAATGGTGACTCAGTATATCTTCATAAGTAACAATAATAAAGTGCATGTGCATAGTAAAGAATTCATCAAATACATGTAGTACAAAGAATCAATTACCCATTATGTGTCTCCACTGGGATGGCGCCAGCCCAGACACGCGTTTCAGCGAACCTTCGTCTGGGGGTGGCGTCATCTCCGAGGGACACACATTAAATACAAAAGCCGGCTAATCAAAACTCGCACCAAACAATTAATAAATAATAAACAGCTGTGTATGGGGCGCCGAAAAGAAATAAAGAAAGAAGAGCAGGGCCACGTTAGTATGACGCGGTATATCGCGCGGTGTAGTGCGTGACGTATTGGTCATGTGATAACACATTAAAGCACGTGATAGCCACAGCAATCCCACGAAAATGCCAATGGCATCAAATGCAAGAATGTGCATGCGCGGACCCAACACATCGCGATACATATATTGTACATAGCTAGATAGATCAAAGCAATAGATGAATACAATTTTTTTATGGACACAAGCATGATAAATATATAAAACATAAAAAAATTGCAGAGCTCACCTATATCCGACTCTCAGAGACACGGACGCAGCTGCTAACTTGTAATATGAGGAAAAACGGAAAGGTCCAGCTACTAAAATCCATGCGTAAGGACTGTAATTTGTGTGTCCAAAACGCGTAGATTGTGTATTGTCATCCTGTGTTTGGAGGATTTTTAAACCGCTGGAATAAAGAATTGGATTTTAGAAGCTGGATGTGTTTTCTCAAGCAATTAAGCATATAGACTTAAAAGAACATGACAAAATCAATTAATTAATATTGATGTGTACGGACCACCGCAGTGAATATAAATATGCAAAATATTTTGTACATCGATAAAACCTAAATATTGATGCTTAATGTGTAAATAATATGTGAATACTGTAAATCAAATAATCAATATACATGATTAAAGTGTAAAATACATTGTATATAACAACCAATATCACATACATAAACACACAATATAAATAAATAAATGCATGATTTATTGATACAAAACCACTCAGTGCAAAATATATAAATAATGTGTAAATAATAAATATAAAACAAACCATAAGTGTATACAGCATGACTCCTGATACATAGTGCAAAATCACAGAACTTTTATATGATTACCGGTATATCATAGATGTACAATATAATAAAAACAAAAATTATAAAAGAATAAAATGTGAAAGCAATTAATGATTTTTTTTTTTTATAATTATTTACAATAAAGAATAACGCGCCAGTACCAAGGTCAAAGCACTATGTGGCCAGACAGTGAGAAATATCAAGTGATGCCAAGTTGTACATCCAAAAATTCCAAAATATTTTATTATTTTTATTTTTTTTAAATGAAAAATATAATTAAAATATTAAAATAGGAGTATGTCTATAGAAAGGATGAAAAGCCAGACGACTCATTAAGACCATTAGGACGCAACGTATTCAACTTCCAAATTCCAATTGAACCAATCTCCTTGAAATGTCTCTACCACACATATTTTTCAGTACACAATCTATGGCCCGAACTCTCAAACCGGCCGGGTCACAAAAATGATGGAATTTAAAATGCCTGGTGACTGGTTTCAACTTGGACTCGTCTCTTTCGTCTCGGGCAGATGTGATGTCCCGAACGTGTTCGCCCTGATCTTCAATTCCCTTGTGATACACTTTCGGACATGGACATGTCGCATGATAAATCACCACTGTCAGACGGTGAGTAATTTGATAAATCTTCTCCCCAGTAGCATCCGAGAAATCTACAGCCCTCCATGTTGGTGCAGGCTATACATCGACCACACGGTACAAACCTCACTTGGGCCTGCCAACTTCTGGAAAGATCGGAGAAATCCGTTTAGTATAAAAGCTATTTACCAGATTATCCTTAAAATTCTTACATCTTCTTGTGACCAATGAAGGACCCGAGGCGGCATATCTTGCCACAACCGGGTCCATTAGTAAAACCGGCCAGTACTTCTCCAAACAGGCCCTCATTTCATGCCATCTGGAATGGTAATTGGTAATAAACCTTACTCTATCATCATCCGATTTTTCTTTTCTGGAGTAAAGCAAGTCCGAGCGGTTGCATAACTTTGCCCTTTTGTATGCAGTCTTGATGGACCGTTGGCTGTACCCCCTATTAGAAAACCGTTGTCTCAGTTCTTCTGCACGTTCTTCAGATATGTCAACGGTGGAACATATCCTGCGTGCCCTCATAAACTGCCCAACTGGGATTGATCTGATCATATGTGGAGGGTGAGATGAAGAAGCATGTAAGTGCGAATTCACCGCTGTAGGTTTCCTGAAAGCAAAATGGAGCCATCGGCCCCCCTCTGAAGTTGTACGTCCAGGAAATCAATGACATCTTTGTCAAACTTATATGTAAGTTTAATGTTCTTCATGTTATCATTCAAGGCTTTAAAGAATGCCTGTAACTGCAAAGAATCACCCTGCCAGATTAAAAACACATCATCGATGTACCGCGCCCAAAAAATTGCGTGGTCCATCGATCGTGCTGATCAGACAGAAAAAGGTCCCTCTCCTACAGCCCCAGGAACAGATTAGCGTAAGAGGGCGCACAAGGCGTCCCCATTGCTGTCCCCTGGAGCTGTAGGTAGAAGGACCCATCAAAAATGAAAAAATTGTGCATTAAAACTAATTCGTACAGATCAACTATAAATCTCCTCTTACCAATATTCATGTTTTCCCTCTCTAAAAAAATAGTTAATGGCCTGAATACCATCCTGATGCCTGATATGGTATATAGTGACTCAACGTCACATGTTACCAGTACCATGTTCTCCTCCAAGTGTATTCCATCAATCTTTCGCAGAAAATCACTGGTGTTCTGGATATAGGATGGTAGATTGACTACAATACCCTTAACTTGTGCATCAAGGTAGTATCCAACCCTCTCGGTTAAGCTACCACTGCCAGAGATGATGGGCCTACCTGGAGGTACTTTGGCAGTCTTGTGAATCTTTGGTAGGAGGTACAGTGTTGGTATCGTGGGTTCTCTCACAATCAAAGCATCATGTAAGGATTTAGAGATTACATCTTCGTCCTGAGCTTTGTTCAAAATACTCCGCATACTGGTCTTAAAAGAATACAGTGGATTGAGTGTTAATTTCTTTTAACAGTCTTTATCCCTTAGTTGCCTATAGGCCTCCCTCTCATACATTGAGTGGGACCACACCACAATCTTGTCCCCTTTATCAGAGGGTTTGAAGACACCTTCTGGTAATTTGGACAGCTTCTTTAGGCTCAAACGTTGTGCTTTGGATAGGTTATCCCTCAACATGGTCGTGGGAATCTTGGTAAATTCCTTAGAGACTTATTTTACAAACATGTCGATGGAAGGACACAACGAAAGTGGGGGAAATTTTTGGGACTTACGTCTAATCGATGGAGGTATCTCATCAGCCCTGGCCTGTTCGCCTTCCTCTAGCAATTCTGCAAGAATCCGCACAGCCTCCCGTTCTTCACTGGTGATAAAGTGTTCCACAACCCCTTCCTTGTGATGCCACCTCTTAAAAAGTAAAGAATGAGCAAATATATGCAAGTCCTTTAGCCCTGTGAAATGATCGAAGGGGGCACAGGGAGAGAAAGTTAGACCCTTTTCAAGGACCGACATCTCTGATGGGGACAACACATGATGGGAAAGATCAATTGCCTTTGGGTTGTCTTGTTGTATTTCCCCATTCCTTCCAAGGTGATTCCTTCCTCTTCCCGGCGGATGTGGGGCCCGGAGCCACCTTCCTCTTGTGTGATGACGTAGATCTGGTCATCCTACTTGTAGATTCCAGATGATCTTAGATCGAGGCTAAGGATGAAAAAGAGGATGTGCGGTTGCGAAAAATGCTGTTGTCTATCCTAGGAGTATGATTGTTTTTTTTTTTACTGAAAATCATTTAAATCACGGATGAATTTTTTTGACTTCATGTCTTAAATCTCTTTTTCCCACTTCTCATTCTTGTGTTTGATGCCATCGCCATTTTCGCGATCCAAGTATCGTGGGATTGCTGTGGCTATCACTTGCTTTCATGTGTTATTATGTGACCAAAACGTCACGCACTACACCGCGCGATATACCGCGTCATAGTAACGCGGCCCTGCTCTTCTTTTTTTTTTTCTTTTCGGCGCCCCATACACAGCTGTTTATTATTTATTTATTAATTGTTTGGTGCGAGTTTTGATTGTCCGGCTTTTGTATTTAATGTGTGTCCCTCGGAGATGACGCCACCTCCAGATGAAGGTTCGCCGACACGTGCGCCGGGGCTGGCGCCATCCCAGTGGAGACACATAATGGGTAATTGATTCTTTGTACTACATGTATTTGATGAATTCTTTACTATGCACATGCACTTTATTATTGTTACTTATGAAGATATACTGAGTCACCATTTGTGTCTCCTCTTGTGGATGTCGCCTTTTCCCTGTTTTTATCTATGGATTATTAACCATGAATCATGCTAATAAAATGTATTCATACTTTATGCGGTCTGGTAGTTTTTGATGGGTATTTGGTAACATTGCCCGACCCAGGTTTTCTTCTGGGAAAGTTGTGAGTTTTTTCGTACATAAGATCCTTTTTTTTTTTTATACTTAATTCTGGTGTACCATACTTCACAATTGGAAACCTGTTATGTTATCCAGATTCCTGGACATGGCTCCTCTGAGATCCCCTAACTAGGAAAAACTGAAATGCCGCTGCCTCCATAGACTTGTATTGAAGCTTTATACAAGTCTATGACAGACTGAAGTTGTAACATTGGTTCTGTTGAGGCTGTGCTTCTCCACTCCACACCTCCCACTAGAACATTCTAGTTTAGCTAGAAACTGTATATAAAGAGAGCAGTCAGAGCCCTAGTTGTCTGCAGATAGGGACCAGTGTTTAGTAGGAGAGACTCGGCCAGACTGCATAAGTGACCAGATGAAGATGTTGAGATGGAGATGCTGAGCCACAGACCCTGGGCTACCAGCCTTTGGCCAGGGTACCAGCCTTGAGAGAGAGGGACAGCAAGCTCAGGCTTTTCCTCAGCATCAAACCATTCTTCTGCCAGGGAGGAGACTGAAGAAGCCAGCTCAGTGCACTGCCTGTATTGTTTTGCACCTGAATTCCTCCAGTAAAGAAGCACCCCTGTTTACTGCAGACCCTGACTCTCTGGACTAATTTCCCACACCTTACCATCCCTTCCAGAGAGCAGCAACATGTGGTGACACCTTGACGGTGTTTGGAGGACCCAGCGTAGCATTGGGGCCACCCAAAACCAGGGCCCTCCAAGTGCTTGAATGATCTGTGCTACTTTACGTCCAGTGAAGGTAAGTGACTTTCACAACAATTAAGTTATAAAACCTGAAATGTATCGGATCTACATAGCAGTAGTTTGTTACAATGTGTCAGTGCAGGTCGGCACTATGAGCCCGGAGTTCAGGATAGGAGAGAAATTTGTGCTGCCGAGGTGTTTATCTCACAGATTATGTACACTGTTACACTGTAACAAGAGCATCAGCTGTTTGAGTGGGGCTGGGTCCGCATTGGGTTATGTGCTTCTGTGCGGCAGTTTTTTTGAAAATGTTCACTAAAACAATATGTGACCTTGGTAATATTTATGCCATATATACCAACCCGGAATATCCTGGAGGAGTTTCTGGGTAGACTCACACTGATCGTGGAGAATGGTGAGCTGGGCCCCTTTCTCAAGGGCCCAAATGTAGTTGATGCCTCTATGGTGCATGCTCCAATATTGAAAAGACTTACAACCTCCACTTTAGCAGCTCACCTTCACCAACTCCGCACCCCTGCTCTTCCTGCTCTGAGCCTCGTTGTTCCCGGCTCGACACATCCGAAAATTGCCTTTCTGCTGCCTGAGGCAAAAACTGAAATGACCCCCCCCCCCCATGCCAAATTCTCAACCTAACCCCATCCCTCCAGCCTTACTGTTAAATGCATACTTGGAAAACATTACATATAGTGCTACAAAACACACTGGTTAATATAGTGATACTATAGTTGGTTCAATATGCAGAGGTGAACGCTTCCACAATGAAAGCACGCATTGCCCAAGGCCTTCCCGCTGTCCCCCACTTATTCCTACCTGGTGCTGCCTGAGGCAGTCGCCTCACCTCATTGACGGGCCAACCCTGCTCAGCCAATTACTGTCTGCAGCAGTGACCCGTCTCTGCCAGTGATCGACTGATAAGGCCGAGTCTGGCGTCTCCTGTAAGTCAAGCCAGAACCAGGAGGTGTGAAAATGAGCAAAATAACGGGAAAACAGCCACAATGGAAAAGCTATGAAAATGTCAGGAAAAATGGCGTTGGGTCTAATAGGCCAGGCAATGCTCCTCTGGAATTCTGGGAAGAGGGTACGCAGATGAGCTCTTGCCAAGCTCTGCCTCGGATGCCAGCAGATGTACGAGAGCTATCCTATTAGTCAATGTTCAACCTTTTAATGGGCCTTGAGATATGACTTAGATAATAAGTAAGCCAGCCTCTCATCTGCAGACTGCTGTTTTAGGGTTATTGCCCATCATCAGTGCAGAGCAGAGAGGACTGGCTTAGGCTACTTTCACACTCGCGTTTTGTGCGGATCTGTTCAGATAATACAACCGTCTGCATCCGTTCAGAACGGATCTGTTTGTATTATCTTTAATATAGCCAAGACGGATCTGTCTTGAACACCATTGAAAGTCAATGGAGGACGGATCCGTTTTCTGTTGTGCCACATTGTGTCAGTGTCCCGGATCCGTCCCTATTGACTTACATTGTGTGTCAGGACGGATCCGTTTGGCTCAGTTTCATCAGACAAACACCAAAACGCTGCAGGCGCCTCCAGAGCGGAATGGAGGCGGAGCTGATGCAAACTGATGCGTTCTGAGCAGATCCTTTTCTATTCACAATGCATTAGAATGCAAACTGATCCGTTTTGGACCGCTTGTGACAGTCCTGAATGGATCCCACAAACGGAAAGCCAAAACGCGAGTGTGAAAGTAGCCTTAGCTGGTGCTGGCTTATTTATTATCCAAGTCATGTTTCAAGGCCTATTTAAAGGGTCGAACACTGACTTATAGGAGAGCCGCCTTACATCTGGTGGCATCAGAGGCAGAGCTTGGTAAGAGCTCATTTGCATCCCTTCTTCCCAGAATTCTAGAGGAGCATGTATGGCCTATACGACTCCGCATGCTGTTTAATGCACTCTGCGTAAGGAGATATTCCTCAAATTCTGATTTAGGACTCTCACCCAGTTAAGCCAGTACTCTCTGCTCTGCACTAATGAGAGGCTATCACCCCGAAACAGCTGTATGCAGATGAGACGCTGGCTTAATTATTAGCCGTCATGTCTCAAGGCCTGTTTAAAAGGCTGACTATTGATTTATAGGATCGCTGCCTTACATCTGTTGGCTTTAGAGGTAGAGCTTGCTAAGCGCTCATTTGCAGACCCTCTTCCAAGGAAAAACATAATATACATTGCACTAACTGATGGTCTGTCTAAACAGCGTCTTATTCTAGACCAGGAGAGCATCGACTACTTAACATGTGAAGTCAGGCAAGAACACGCCAGGTATAACAGGATTCCCGTTACTAATTGGCGCTTAGCATAAGAGAATTTAACCTAACGGCGAATTACGGGTATTTTAAGTAATGCTCTGAGCCATCTTCAAACTTTCCGCCCATATGAATCATGTCCCTAATTAATTCAAACTGAAGCAATCATCTAAGGTTCAAGCAAGCAGATACCAAAGGCAGATTACAGATGAGGGTGAAGAGTATTCATTATAAAGTATGGGCTATAGGTTATATACATTAGAGATTAGAAAGCATGGGTTTCAGAACATACAGGGTGGCCCATAAAAAGTAGCCGCCTCCAGCGATAGTGTGCCAAGGCGAACGAGCGAGTGGATTGTTTTTCTTTAATTACCCACAAGTCACAGAAGATGCTGAGAGTGGTCCCCGTTCTGGTCTCTACACCTTCGGGTAGGTCAGATTCCGTCGGCGATACTGCTTGTGATGCTGCGGATGGTGTTTATGATGTTCTCCTCGAGTTCCTCCAGGTGATGGGATCGTTAGTGGACACTATCTGTTCTCATGTGGACAAGTCTGGGGACTGTGGTGGCCAAAACCCCTCAGTTCGCTCCTCCGTAAACAGTTCATGAACCCGTCCAGTGAGCTCCGTGAGGTGCGGCATGTTGTCCCACCTTCTTGAGCAGGACATTTTTTCTTCTGGTGTTAGTTGGTTCTAAAACTCTTCACAGACGTCCAGGTAAATTGCGGGATTCACAGCTGATATGAAGAAAATTAAGCCCAATATTCATGTTTCTGACACTGAGCACCAAACACCAATTTTCCGGTCATAAAGTGTTGTTTCGGGAGTTAGATGGAGATTTTCAGAGGCCCACTACCTTACATTCTGAGAATTTACGTGACCTGATAAACAAACCAAGCTTTGTCCGTCATGAAGTCCAGCAATGGGTCCAAATCTCTGTCACAGTCAGCACCAAGTCCAGTAATTTCCGTGTTTAGCTCTGTCAGACTCTCTCAGTTCCTGCACTCCGGTACGGTTTCAGGTTCAGAGATTTCCGTGTTTAGCTCTGTCAGACTCTCTCAGTTCCTGCACTCCGGTACGGTTTCAGGTTCAGAGATTTCCGTGTTTAGCTCTGTCAGACTCTCTCAGTTCCTGCACTCCGGTACGGTTTCAGGTTCAGAGATTTCCGTGTTTAGCTCTGTCAGACTCTCTCAGTTCCTGCACTCCGGTACGGTTTCAGGTTCAGAGATTTCCGTGTTTAGCTCTGTCAGACTCTCTCAGTTCCTGCACTCCGGTACGGTTTCAGGTTCAGAGATTTCCGTGTTTAGCTCTGTCAGACTCTCTCAGTTCCTGCACTCCGGTACGGTTTCAGGTTCAGAGATTTCCGTGTTTAGCTCTGTCAGACTCTCTCAGTTCCTGCACTCCGGTACGGTTTCAGGTTCAGAGATTTCCGTGTTTAGCTCTGTCAGACTCTCTCAGTTCCTGCACTCCGGTACGGTTTCAGGCTCAGAGATTTCCGCTCTCGCTGACACCTCCTTCCTGATACACTGACTTGCTGACACAGTCTTCAAGTTGATTTGTGGGGGCTACTTGCAATCTACTGAATTTCATGCACAACCTCAGCCGTCCTGATTGATGGAGGCCTCAGTTTCTTCATGTTTGATGCCCTTTCCGAACCAGACTCTGAATACAACACTTAGCCGGTGGTTTTGTTCCTGGGTCATTGTCGGTAAAGGTCTCTTGCGTTTCCTTAATCAATCTGCTTCGCACTTAGTCTCCACCATCACTATTCACCATCTTTCTGACACAATCGGCCACTTTTATCAAACTGAATAATAAATCAGTCTTAGTTGTCCACACCAACCAATCAGAGCTCAGCTTTCAGTTCCTACAGGGCTCTGAAAGAATGAAAGCTGAACTCTGATTGGTTCAATGGACAATGAAGACCGATTTACTATTAGGCAGTTTGATCTGGAGATATTGGAGGCGGACACTTTTTCGTGGGCCGCACTGTATATTATAAATTATAAAGAATGGGCTATGGGTTATACATTATAAAGTATGGGCTGTAGATTTTACATGATAGATTATGAAGTATACGCTATATATTGTACATGATAAATTACCTTATATACTTGAGTATAAGCTTATAAGTTTTTTGGCACAAAATTTGTTCCTTAAAATACTCGAGTCATACAGGTTATTTAATTCGGTGTGCGCGCACGGGTGCACCCGCGATGCGCGCGCAACGTCTTCTGCTGTCTGCTGGAGGGGGCGGTGCTTCAGCTCAGTCCACAAATCGCGGCTGAGCTGAGCTGAAAAGGTAGGCGGCAATAGGAGAACAGTGCTTTTGTATGCAGTGTTCACTGAGGTAAAGCATTGACTTTACAGAGGGCGAAAAAAAGCAAGCTTTTACATTTAAATGCTGTCGGTCTATCTGACCTGTATGCCACTGAACTATTTAACCCACAATATTCAATGGCACATTTAATTACAGTGAAAAACCCATTTAAGGCAGTAAAGTCTTGTAAATAAATGTTTATAAATCCTGAATCCTTATAATCAGGGGTTTTGGAGTATAAGGATTCAGGATTTTTAACCATTTGTTTACAATGCTTTACTGTCTTAAATGGTTTATTCACTTTATTAAAGTTGCCATTGAATACTATGGGTTAATGTGGTATGTTTAGTGGTATACATACAATTTACCAGTGGCTGCTGCATTTTCTACCTCGGTTTATACTCGAGTCACTAAGTTCTCCCAGTTTTTTAGGGTAAAATTAGGGGGGTCGGCTTATACTCGGATCGGCTTATACTTGAGTATATATGGTATAAACTATGGGCTATAGATTATAAATGAGCTATAGATTATAAATTATAAAGTATGGGCTGTGGATTATACTTTTTAGATTATAAAGTGCAGATTACATCATATGGTCTGTAGATTATATATTATTAATTATAAATTGTAGATTATAAAGTATTGTCTGTAGATTCTACATTACAGATTGTAGTACAATATGGAGTATGGCCTGTCACTTATACTGTACAATACTCTATACTGCAGATAACCTTGCCGATCCTGGATTACGTGTACAAATAATGAAGAAAAAGTTAAAACAATCTAACATTTAACAAAAATTGCGCAATCGCCCATGACTCCTATTTTCTGGGCCCCAAGATCTCCAAGAGCAAACTAGACCTAGTTAATATATATTTAAGTATCGCGTGGTCTTATTATTTGGAAACTGACTTCCATATTTTGGACACCATATGATACTATTATGTGTTCTGCAATATTATCTTGATACTAGACTGCAGCATTAAATGGGCTGACAATAGGAGGTCAGGGTGAAGTTGTCCATTAAAATAGATCCGGGGTGGGATCCTACTAACACTGGACGTGGGGGCAAGTGGGCTTATAACACATTAGAGCCATTATCAAAATTCCAAGTTGAGGAAATCTGATGATAGTCTCAGAGAATCCAGCACACTCTTCACTTTATAGTGTAGGGAATAGGAATCAGGGAAAGGACAGTGTTGGGCTTGGAGGCGAGGTCCCTGCATTCTACATACAATATAATTAAAAAGAAGCAAAATTATTATTAATATCTTATTAGCTGGGAGACTGGAGGAGAGTGCGGAGCTGTGTTATCCACACACAATGGACACTATTGTGGTTACAAAGAAAGATTTGCAAAGCGAATTTAATGGAGACAAATTCTGTGTATTGAGAGACACACCTAAAATAACATACACCTGGAACAACACAAGCCCGAAAATATAGGAATAATTAAGTTATTATTTTTTATATTTATTTTTTTATAAGATGAAAATCAAAACAGTAAGAAACCACAATGTGAAAGGATTGTCACCTTCACAGGTGCCAGGAATATAACTACTATAATACTGCTATTATGTACAAGAATATAACAACTATAATACTGCCTCCTAAGTACAAGAATATAACTACTATAATACTGCTCCTATGTACAAGAATATAACTACTATAATACTGCCCCCTATGTACAAGAATATAACTACTATAATACTGCCTCCTATGTACAGGAATATAACTACTATAATACTGCTCCTATGCGCAAGAATATAACAACTATAATACTGCCTCCTAAGTACAAGAATATAACTACTATAATACTGCTCCTATGTACAAGAATATAACTACTATAATACTGCTCCTATGTACAAGAATATAACTACTATAATACTGCTCCTATGTACAAGAATATAACTACTATAATACTGCTCCTATGTACAAGAATATAACTACTATAATACTGCTCCTATGTACAAGAATATAACTACTATAATACTGCTCCTATGTACAAGAATATAACTACTATAATACTGCTCCTATGTACAAGAATATAACTACTATAATACTGCCTCCTAAGTACAAGAATATAACTACTATAACACTGCTCCTATGTACAAGAATATAACAACTATAATACTGCCTCCTAAGTACAAGAATATAACTACTATAATACTGCTCCTGTGTACAGGAATATAACTACTATAATACTGCTCCTATGTACAAGAATATAACTACTATAATACTGCCTCCTAAGTACAAGAATATAACTACTATAATACTGCTCCTATGTACAAGAATATAACTACTATAATACTGCTCCTATGTACAAGAATATAACTACTATAATACTGCCTCCTATGTACAAGAATATAACTACTATGATACTACCTCCTATGTGTAAGAATATAACTACTATGATACTACCTCCTATGTGTAAGAATATAACTACTATAATACTGCCTCCTAAGTACAAGAATATAACTACTATAATACTACCCCCTATCTACAAGTATATAACTACTATAATACTGCCTCCTATGTACTAGAATATAACTACTATAATACTGCCTCCTATGTACAAGAATATAACTGCTATAATACTGCTCCTATGTACAAGAATATAACTACTATAATACTGCTCCTATGTACAAGAATATAACTGCTATAATACTGCTCCTATGTACCAGGATATAACTGCTATAATAGTGCTCCTATGTACAAGAATATAACTGCTATAATACTGCCTCTTAGTTACAAAAAATTTATTCAGTACATACTTACAAACATGCACTAGATTTTAAAGTGCATGTTTGTAAGTATGTACTGAATACATTTTTTAAACAGTTATCGGAGCTTCACTACGGTGGGAGCCACTTGTATCCACAGGAATCATTTGAATGAAAAGAAGTTGGGAACACGAGCAGACCCACCGGGTGTTGGTTGCAGTTAAGTCCGCCGTTGAGCCCTGTGTGCCGGCGTGTGAACGTGGACCTTCGCCATGAGGAATCCAACAAACTGCGGAGGATTCCTCTGATACGCCTGTTGTCAGTAAAGTGCCGTGTAAGTACAATCTGTGCACTACAGGGCGGCATAACCATACGGATTTACACTATTACATTCTTCTACCAATTTGCAGGATATCCACAAATAGGACATCTGCAGACCTCGATACTTTTCTGAAGGGAGAAAAAAACTGTTTTATATCACCTATTCATACACGCGCAGTCAGAACCTTATATGTACATTTTCTTGAAAGTGTGATTGATCCCACTACACTCCTCGGACCTGCAGCAGATTCTTGTGGACTGGTGATTAAGTATTTTTCCTTTATTATACTGAATGACAGCAAGCAGAGATCATGAAATCTATATATTTTTAATATAAAAAGTTTATTGTAAAGTTGTAAATGTTTTGATTATACTTTTTATTATTCTTGAATAAGCGCTAGTCTTCCTTCTGTCTATCGGATTGGATGTAGCTCCCATCACTCATGGGGCGGTGGGTGGACGCTGCTGTATGATGAGCCTTTCAAGAACAGCTGTCCCGTTTTCTGTCCTTTTGCGCGTTGCTGTCTGTCTGCAAACAATTGATATAAATTCTCTATATGTATCTATAGATTTTGTGCATTATAGTGGGGGGTAGTACTGTGCTCTGGTGGCCAGGGTTCAGGGCAGCACTGCGCGGACACTTCTCCTGTCCTTATTCCTTTGTCTTCTTCAGGTTCCGTCTCGTTCCTGCCCAATACGATGTGCCGCTCCTGTTGTGCAGACGACCCTTCCAGCGTGTGAGCAGCCGTGATAGCTTAATGCCAATCTGAGGCTTGGTAAAGCCAAACCGGCAGGAAGCCTCTTAGAGGTCAGTGTAATCCTGCAGATAATATATGGCCCTTGTGTTTCAGAAGGGATAATGAGCTCTAATCCCAAATTATCTTCTTAGTAATAGTGGAGCTCTGCTGTATCCCCAACACATTCTAGCAGGTGTGTAATCCGCTCGGTGACAGGATCTGCCGCAGCAAAGAGAATTATGGTCAGTGCTCACATTCAGCCAGGGGTGGACGGGGAACTTAAAGTGGCCCTGGAAAAAAACTAAGAGTGGCCCTATGTTGTAGGTGAGTCCAAAGTGACAGAAAGTGGGGCCAACACTACCATGTCGTGGTACTATATACCGCCCCAGCAGAACCAAGTACCACAGTGCAGCACAATATACGACCCCAGCAGAACCAAATACCACAGTACAGCACAATATACCGCCCCATTACAACCAAGTACCACAGTGCCACACAATATACTGCCCCAGCAGAACCAAATACCACAGTACAGCACAATATACCGCCCCAGTACAACCAAGTACCACAGTGCCACACAATATACTGCCCCAGCAGAACCAAATACCACAGTGCAGCACAATATACCGCCCCAGCAGAACCAAGTACCACAGTGCAGCACAATATACTGCCCCAGCAGAACCAGATACCACAGCGCAGCACAATATACTGCCCCAGCAGAACCAGATACCACAGTGCAGCAAAATGTACTGCCCCAGCAGAACCAGATACCACAGTGCAGCACAATATACTGCCCCAGCAGAACCAGATACCACAGTGAAGCACATTATACTGCCCCAGCAGAACTAAGTACCACAGTGCACACAAAATACTGCCCCAGCAGAACCAGATACTACAGTGCAGCACAATATACTGCCCCAGCAGAACCAGATACCACTGTGAAGCACAATATACTGCCCCAGCAGAACCAGATACCACAGTGCAGCACAATATACTGCCCCAGCAGAACCAGATACCACAGTGCAGCACAATATACTGCCCCAGCAGAACCAGATACCACAGTGAAGCACAATATACTGCCCCAGCAGACCCAAGTACCTTCCCAGAAGCTTCCATGTGCTGTGCTTCTACTCCAGGGGCCTCAGGATGGCAATACAGTTGAATTCAGGAGTCTGAAGGGTTCCTGAATCCTGATGCCACCGGCAAGGTTCCTAGGTACTTGATGTTCCATAGTCTGGGAGCCTCAGGTCATTACCTAGCTGGCCGATGACTGTAAAGAGGGCTCGGGTAGCCTCCTGGTCATCGGCCCACTGGGAGGTTTCCCAAAAGGGTTTATGGCCAGTCCGCCCCTGCATTCAGCCCAACGGTCCAGGGTGAAACCTCCAGCTGCTCACAGGGAGGATGATTGCACTGGGGTTTATGTGTTTTACTCACCTTTTATAGCGCTGACATATTCCCCTGCGCTGTACAGACATTATCATATCTCTGTCCCCAGGAGCTCACAATCTAAATTCCCCATCAGGATGTCTTTGGAGTGTGGGAGAAAAACGGAGAACCACGCAAACACGGGGAGAACATACAAGCTCCATGCAGATGCTGTCCTTGGTCAAATTCGAACCTAGGGCCCCAGAACTGCAAGGGACCAGTGTTAACCACTGAGCCACCACTGACCACTGAGCCACCACTGACCACTGAGCCACCACTGACCACTGAGCCACCACTGACCACTGAGCCACCACTGACCACTGGGTGTATAGATGGTGCATGGTAAGTGGAGCCACATTCTATATGGTGTATATATTACATTATGTCCCTGTGAGTAGTGGGATACAATACGTGGTCTGCTATGTGTGGTACATGTACCGTATATAGAATATCTGGTTATGGGTCATGGCTGCTGGAGGGGCACAGACCACAAAGCCAACATACATTCCCTGTGCCCGCTATACAGTGCCAGCCCTAAAGTGTCCTCATAGTGTGCCATTAGACATTATAATGAGCCCCATTACAGTGCCTTATAATACTCCCCAGCGTCAGCACTAACCTGAGCAGATGTCAGGGCCCATGAGGCTCAGGGGCCTGAGCTGGTCTGGATAAACGGTTCCGGCCACCAAGCGACGGTCACAATGTAATCTAAGGTTTTGCAAAGGGTTCTTATGCTCTCACCTCATACTGAGATCCGCGGGGCTGTGCTTCACATGTGGTTTACTACAATCTATGTATAAAGTTCCTCGAGGCCTAAAGATGAAAAAGTAGAAGGGCCCCCATTGTAGACGAGCTGCAGTGTTCCTATTGTATCAGGATACCTGATGTGAATGGAGCGCTGCCATGAACTGACCCAGAGACAAATTGCCTGTCATCATCTTACGCAGCCGAGCCCTGAAAGGAAACAGTTACAAAAATGTAGAAAATCCCCCCCCCCCCAGATATGAGCAGAAGTAAGAGAGAAACCCCTCAGCCTACATACCCCTAATCAATGAGCAACTTTCTAATGGACATAGGTTCAATTATTCACTGTTTTCAAACTCTACTTGTTGTCAGTGAATGGACGACTTATTATTCACATCCAGAGGATAAACCTTGTCCTGGTCCAATGCTTTTCACAGCTGAAAGTTTCATTGTGTCCATTCTAGACATTCTTCTGGGACATAAACTCTGGACCGCACTGATACACTGTAACAAACTATCAGGATAGGAGAGAGATTTGCGCTGCTGGTGTATCTACCTCATAGAGAATTGTCTAGACTGGACACAAACGATGAAACTTTTAGAAATAATAGGCCTCTCCCTGCAGCGGGCTGCAGTTGGTATATTGCCTGGGACGTGCTGCACGCTGCTGCACAGAGCACAGTCTGCAGCCTCTCCTGTGCCTAAGGGTTCATGCACACGACCTTAGCCTGCTTTGCACCAAACACAGACACCGGCCGTATGCCTTCTGCATTTTGCGGAACAGAATGTCCGGCCCATAATAGAATAGTCCTGTCTTTGCCTGTAATGCGGACAAGAATAGGATATGTTCTATTTTATGCGGATGCCATGGAGCGGACATACATATCCGGACAGTACACGGTGTGCTGTCCTCATCTTTTGCGGCCCCGTTAAAGTGAATGGGTCCATATCCGACCTGCAAAGAATGCGGTTTCAATGTGGACACTAAATGCATTTGTGTGCAGACCCCCATCTGTGCTCCCAATATAGAAGGATCTATATATCTATAGGTGCTAATGATCTGGTGAAGGCATTATGTGGAGTCTTCGCTTTTCAATTCTTGCAAACTGGGGACAAAAGATTAAAAAATGACAACCAATATGTCTGCACTACCTGCTGCTTCTATGCCATTAGTTCTCAGTGGTTACAGGGCCGTGCGCCTACGGCGAGCCTTAGTCACTGATATCTGGGGTAATCCAGGGCTCCATTTCTATATCTTACATATACACTGATGACAATCTGAGACTAATTCAATGCAGGGAGGGAGTGGCCCCTGTAACCTCTGCATAGCGATGTGGCTCCTTCACACAGGGGAACTATTATAGTGTCAAGCCTAATTTCATAGAGCCAGGAGCACGTTGCCTCCTTTTGAGGTCCGGGGTCTTGTTTACCTCGCTGCAGAATAGAGTGTTGTGATGCCAATAGTATTCATGTTATATTTCTGACAGAGGCCTTATGATGGATTAACATAAATTCTATTCTGCTTTTTTGGGTTCCATTGAAGACAATCACCCGACTGCTTCAAGGGGCAGTTTCCCAGCAAGATATAAAGGGCCTGGGATTTCATAAGAAGCCCATGAAGCCCAGTGCTGAATGGGGTCGACCTCGAACAATGGGCAAACACCTTACAGATGTCCTGATACTTATATTCCATATAGACGTGGACATTAATCCACCACAACCCTCGATCTCCAGTAATAAGAAGCAGAACATTCCACGATTAAGTAGATTATTGTAGATTTATTAGAATTATTACATTATTTTATACATGGGCTGTGGGAAATGACTTAAAAATAATTAAAAGTAAAAATGATCAAAAAGTAATATAATAAAAAAATGAGTGACTAATATATTCATTGTATTTCTAAATGATTAAGTCAATGAATAGTTATAGATTTTTAAATATTAATTATGGACAGATTATTGGTTTATTTTATATTGTATTGATTTAATATTTTTTATGAGAAATATATTTTTCATTTTTTTTCATCCATAAGAAATAACTTCCTCTTGACTGCATTAATGATTTCCATAAATGAAACCAAACGGATACATTGTATAAAATAATGGCAACATTGTCCTCAATATCACAAAATATTTTTCATTACTTTGTATATCTTAGCATTTTCTCTTTTCCCTCCGGACATTACATTTTCTTTACATTGTTATAAGTGAATGACATTTAATTAAAAGGATTCCACCAGTAGATGGGGGGGATAGTTATGAGAGGTTTTTTCATTTCCTGCTGTTTTTCTATGGATTCTTCTCCCGTTTAGACTTTCCATTTTTCCATAATATTTTTTTTATCTGTGAGAAGCAGCAGCACATCAGAGAGGTTATGACATAAGGGACAATAGCATTGTCTGCCGTGTATATAAACCAGGCACAATGGAGAGACCACCACAATAGCCCCTTTATCATCATATAATCCCATTTGTGATAAGAGGAATTCCTTGGGATTAATTTAAATTCTTTACATTAGCAGCGGTTCCGTGGACTAAATGAGATAAAAACACTTTTATCAGATTAATTGCCACATTATGCTATTACATTCTTATCTCTGGAATGATTCCCCTCGTCCAGCAGCTTATTCCTCCTCCTCCTCTCCAGAGTGGGGTAATTCCTGATTAAGATCTTGTCCTCTCCGTACAATAAGCCTTTTTTATTGGATCTGCCACATGAATTCATAAAGACCTGACTCTGCGGGCCGGCAGCTGCCACTCCATGCAATGACCTCAATATCTGTCACTGGTCCAGACCCCGGCTAATAATAATACCCAGGCCAGCCGCATGTCAGGGGGGCGGCCGCTGCTGGCAGTGTACCTTATTTCTAGGGCAGTTAGCGCAATTATCCGATATATAAATATGCCATAATATTTGCTCCTCTGACCTGCAGAAACTCATGAATGCACTTACTTCCTCAAAGTACAATGGTTTGGTGCAGAACTCCCAGCATCTAAGACTACATTCACACAGAGTATTTTGGTGAAAGCCTCATGCACACGGCCGCTGCCGTCCATGGCCCGTATTGCCGCCCGCATATTGTGCTCCCCACATGACGGATACCGACCCATTCAACTTGTTCTATTGGTTTGCGGTGCGGACAAATTCAAGTTGAATGGGTCTGGATCCATCGCGGCAGCCACACGGACGGCCCCCGACTCCCCAATGTATGGTACGGCCGTGTGCAAGAGGCCGAAGGAAGATAATCTTGAAGCTGAATCCATGCAGTTTCTTTCCATGTGTTTTTTTTTAAGTTGTTTTGTCAAGGATTTTTATTCCTGACCATTTTCAATGGAATTCTGGACGCGGATTCCGCGCGGAATGGACAGGACACTTCTCTTTCCTTTTTTGTCTTTTCTTTTTTTAAAACCACATGTGGACAAAAACAAAGCCGTGCAGATGAACATGCAGATTTCCCATTTAAAGCAATGGTTAAGTTCTGCATGTGTTTTCGGCAAAGATTTTTGGTGGGGAATCCAGGGCAAATCCCTGCCCAAAATACTCCATGTAAACCTAAGCTAAAGCCTGAGTCACACGTCAGTGTTCGGTCAGTGATTTCCATCAGTAATTGTGACCCAAAACCAGGATTGGAGCCTCCACAGACATAAGGTATAAAGGGAAAGATTTTCACCTTTTCTGGGTTTAGAGCCGCACCTGGTTTTGGGTCACAATCACTGACCGAACACTGACTAAGTGAGTGTGAATGAGGCTTAAAGCTAGAGATCTGCAGTGATGCGCCATAGACAATATAGGGTGCACTGCAAACACTGGCATACAGAATTACAGGGTTTGCATAAGGGGTGTGTACACTATTGCAATCAAGGTTTTTTCTCTAGGGGTCCTGTATCCCATTAAAGACCATGGGGTGCATGAGGTTTTTAAATTGATAGTTAATGGCCACACAGTTTTGCTGATAATAATGCAGGATGTTTTTTTTTTTTCTTCTTTGTAAATGTAGCCCTCCGCACGTAGGAGAAGTTTTTTGGTTGCATGGAGCCGCCACTATATAGGACCATACCCCGACTGCCCAAAGTAAAATAAACAATGAAGAAACTTTGCATACAGTGTTGATCAAAAATCTCCTCCCGTTTAAGGTATACAGGTCCTGTATTGACCTATACGTCTCCTTGGTAACAGACTACAGACCATCGCTGTGTTGTCTGATCCATCGCGCCTGCAGGCAGAACATGAGGTAGAGGACATGACTGCAGGATCAGACTGCACAGGGTTTGTTTGTAGTCTCTAACCATGAAAGCGAATTGCTCTGTCTAAGGGCCCTTTCACACTGGTGTTTTTGTTTTCCGGCATAGAGATCCGTCATCGGGTCTCTATGCCGGAAAAATCCTGATCAGGATCATCCCCATGCATTCTGAATGGAGAGAAATCCGTTCAGGATGCATCAGGATGTCTTCAGTTCAGGACCGGAACGTTTCTTGGACGCAGCAAATACTGCAGCATGCTGCGCTGTTTGTTCCGTCCAAAAATCCGGAACACTTGCCGCAAGGTCGGATCCGGAATTAATGCCCATTGAAAGGCATTAATCCGGATCCGGCCTTAAGCTAAACGTCGTTTCGGCGCATCGCCGGATCCGACGTTTAGCTTTTTCTCAATGGTTACCATGGCAGCCAGGACGCTAAAGTCCTGGTTGCCATGGTAAAGTGTAGTGGGGAGCGGGGGAGCAGTATACTTACCATCCGTGCGGCTCCCGGGGCGCTTCAGAGTGACGTCAGGGCGCCCTACACGCATGGATCACATGATCGCATGGATCACGTGATCCATGGGCATGGGGCGCTCTGACGTCATTCTGGAGCGCCCCGGGAGCCGCACGGACTGTAAGTATACTGCTCCCCCGCTCCCCACTACTACTATGGCAACCAGGACTTTAATAGCGTCCTGGCTGCCATGGTAACCTCAAAGCATTTCGAAGACTGATCAGGATCCTGATCAGTCTTTAAGGCTGGGAACACACCTAAGCGTTTTGCAGGCGTGCGTTTTTTCAAGCGTTTTTACGCGCGACAAACGCGCGATTGTATGCGCGTTTTTGCCATTAATGAACGCGCGTTTTTCGCGCGTTTTTGTGATTGACAGGTGCAAGATCCACTAAAAATGCAGGCCTACCTATATGAAAGGTGTAGAATGTTTGCCAAATTGAGATTTTTATTGATTAGGTGTGTTTGAGAGTGTTGTACTGTTGGAGTTTGTTGTGGTTATTTTGATGGATTTCTATGGAGTTTAGGAGACAAACGCAAGTGGCAGCAATGGTGTGTGGAGTGTTGCTCTTGCGGATGCGTCGTCGGAGAACGACCTGGCGACGTTTTTGGAACAGAAAACGCGCATTTCTTCATCTTTGCACGTTCTAATACAATCCTATAGACGGAAACGCGCGCAAAAACGCCCTAAAGAAGCTCAAGTAGAAGCGACAGCGTTAGGCGTTTTCCAGCGCGTTCAAACGCGCTGTAAAACGCCCAAATGTGAACCATGCCCATAGGGAAGCATGGCTTTTCACATGTTGTGCGTTTTACAGCGCGTTTGAACGCGCTGTAAAACGCTTAGGTGTGTAACTAGGGTAAATGCTTTCAGGCGACTTGCGTTCTGACGGATCCGGCGGCATGGAAGTGCCTGCCGGATCCTCAGAACGCAAGTGCGAAAGGACCCTTAGAGCTGTGGACACCCAACAGTAAGAGATTGCTAAAGTATACACACCCTTTAAACTGACATTTTAAAAGAAAGTCCTAATTATAATGGATCAATTCCCTGCAGTTTCCTTGTCCATGATCAGCAGTGTGAGTCGCATTTGTGCCCATACCTTGCTCCCAGGTGCTGAGACTTGTAGTGCCACTGGGGCTTAAGAAACCAACATTTCCCAATGTATTTGCCTGTTCTGCTTGTAGCATTACACAACCCTGAAGCCTGTTATCCCATTTAGAAAAACACTCATTTGTCTTTATCCACCGAGGGCGTGCCCTGTAAGATATATGAGCAGACTGGCTGCAGGCGACGACCCAATTATCTGTGGTGAACCCCGGAATGAAGATGCGCAGATGTGCGGTGTCTGAGCTGATGTCATTGGGTGTTAGGTCGTTGAACAGGTATCTAAGATTTATTTTTATGACTGGACCGGCTGCCAGAAATCCCGCAGATAAAGCAGCGGCTACACACATTGTGCCTACAATATGCCACTTATGACAAAGAAGCAATTCACGGACCTGTAGCCAAAATAACACTAATAATTCTGTGTACAGACACTGGGGATCGATGCCAGAGAGCTGTGAGGCAATGCAGTCCTGTGTGTAAGCACGGCCGCTCCTCAACCACATATACACAAAAGTGTAACGCTATGGGATGTAATGCATTTTACTACATGTACTCCTTTGAACTCCATTATACAATATACCGTATTTTTCGCTTTATAAGACGCACCTGATGATAAGACGCACCTGATGATAAGACGCACCTAGGTTTTAGAGGAAGACAATAAGAAAAAAATATTTTTCATTAGAGCTCAGATCAGGCCAGCAATCAGACCCCCAATGTTAATAAGACCCTCAATCAGACCTCAGATCAGACCCTCAATGTTAATAGGACCCCAGTAAGACCTCAGATCAGCCTCTCATGGTTAAGATCAGCCCCCCATGCCTTTTATCAGCCCCCATGCCATCTATAAGCCCCCATGCCATTTATCAGCCCCCATTATAAGCCCCGGTGCCTTTCATCAGCCCCCATTATGAGCCCGCATCCCATTTATGAGCCCCAATGCCACAGATCAAATAAAATAAAAAAAACACTTACCTCCTGCTCTGGACTCCTCACCTCCAGCGCGCTCTGTCTTCTTCCTGTTGTGGCTGTGCTGAGCCGACGCGCACAGCGTGAGGTCACAGAGCTCCCTCACGCTGTGCGCAGCCACAGCACAGCCAACAGTCGAGGGCCAGGAAGCGGTGAGTACAGAGCCTTCACCACTTCCCAGTCTTTTGGGGGGGGGGGGGGAATGCATCTTATAAAGCGAAAAATACAGTAAATAGAGAATAGTCACTGTGCACATATATTACTTATCCTGTACTGATCCTGAATTACATCCTGTATTATACTCCAGAGCTGCACTCACTATTCTGCTGGTGCAGTCACTGTGTACATACATTACTTATCCTGTACTGATCCTGAGTTACATCCTGTATTATACTCCAGAGCTGCACTCACTATTTCGCTGGTGCAGTCACTGTGTACATACATTTCTTATCCTGTACTGATCCTGAGTTACATCCTGTATTATACTCCAGAGCTGCACTCACTATTCTGCTGGTGCAGTCACTGTGTACATACATTACTTATCCTGTACCGATCCTGAGTTACAGCCTGTATTGTACTCCAGAGCTGCACTCACTATTCTGCTGGTGCAGTCACTGTGTACATACATTGCTTATCCTGTACTGATCCTGAGTTACATCCTGTATTATACTCCAGAGCTGCATTCACTATTCTGCTGGTGCAGTCACTGTGTACAGACATTACTTATCCTGTACTGATCCCGAGTTACATCCTGTATTATACTCCAGAGCTGCACTCACTATTTTGCTGGTGCAGTCACTGTGTACATACATTACTTATCCTGTACTGATCCTGAGTTACATCCACATCATACTCCAGAGCTGCACTCACTATTCTGCTGGTGCAGTCACTGTGTACATACCTTACTTATCCTGTACTGATACTGAATTACATCCTGTATTATACTCCAGAGCTGCACTCACTATTCTGCTGGTGCAGTCACTGTGTACAGACATTACTTATCCTGTACTGATCCTGAGTTACATCCTGTATTATACTCCAGAGCTGCACTCACTATTCTGCTGGTGCAGCCACTGTGTACATACATGACATTACTTATTCCTAGTGTAGTAGAGGGATCTGTTGCAGTTACACTGAGGACCGGGTTGTAGCTACGACCTCTTGACCCCCAATCCATCCACTGAGTGTCCTCATTGCAGGGACAGTGGAGGCTTTAGGGGTGTCATTTGGAGGGGCTCCGTGCTGGAGGTGACCTGATATCTGGGAGATCTTCATAGTGTAGTGTCTCCAGCGCGGTGCTGGCGAGCGGCTGCAGCTGAGGGGACTCAGTGTTTGACTCCGTGTTTCAGAGCGAGCATGGGATTATTACCCTGTAAAATAAACTGCAGAGCCAGTGACTGAGCTTTTATTAGGTCCCAGCACATAAAACTTTAAAGGCGCGTCTCTCGGCGCAGGTTACACCGGCAGTAAAAATAATTGTCTCCCCCATTGGCTCCGCAGTAAAGTTTGACATGAATAGTCTCCGGCACTGTGCATTCAGAACACTGTCTTCCCCAGCAGGCCGCACACTGCCCCGGGCCATCGCTACCTTGTGTCTATGGCCAAAGTCAAGAGAGACTTGTGACTTCCAGTAAACCCGTAACGAGGACGCCGTCCAGGACCTGAATGGAACGCACGTTCCCGTCACACTAAAACAGTGAAGGCGCGGCCTGCACTTTTACTAAAGAAATACACCGTAGGGGACATTTGGGAAGACAGCACAGGACATAGCTTCAGGGCCCTTAAAGCAAACACCGTGCCAGGGGCCCACCGACCATCACATGCCATCCATAGGCCTTCTCATGGATCCCGCAGAAGGTCTGAGGATCTGCTGAAACACGTTTCAGTGTCGTCAGGCCCTGGGAAATATGACATGACTGTATTCTCAATGTCTGATAATGATGGAATAGTTTTGTATTACTGTTATATACAGATGTAGCAGAGCTGAAGAGGAAGAAAGGTGACAATTAGAGGTGGGACGGCGAATCCAACGAATCCACGAATCCCACGAATCTTGCAGGATTCGTGGGATTCTTGGACTCGAATCCCCACCTCTTAAATGTCCCCTACGAATCCCAAGTACCGCGTCCACACTGCTATTCACCGGCGGCAGCAGGGCCGCAAGTACTAACCTTTTTGCCGTGCAGGCGGCAACTCTTCCTCCCTCTAGGCGGTGCAGGGCAGGCGCCAGTGTGTGACGTCAGTTACTGAGCAGCGCGCCACTGCCTGCACCGCCGCCTCGTGTTCTACCGCCGCCTGCGCTGATCCTCGTTCCTCCGCTCCTAGCAATACCTCTGCTGAGGTATTTATTCATCACAGGGGCCCTAATATGGCAGGGGATATGATGGGACATCTGTGGATGGTTGGTGGTGGTGGGTCTGTGGGTGACACTGGGGGTCTGTGGGTGACACTGGGGGTCTGTGGATGATACAGGGGGATCTGTGGATGACACTGGGGGATCTGTGGGTGACACTGGGGTCTGTGGATGATACAGGGGGATCTGTGGATGACACTGGGGGTCTGTGGATGACACAGGGGGTCTGTTAATGATGGGGGTCTGTGGATGACACTGGGTGGTCTGTGGATGACACTGGGGGTCTGTGGATGATACAGGGGGATCTGTGAATGACACTGGGGGATCTGTGGATGACACAGGGGGTCTGTTGATGATGGGGGTCTGTGGGTGACACTGGGGGTCTGTGGATGACACTGGGGATCTGTAGATGACACTGGGGATCTGTGAATGACACAGGGGGTCTGTGGATGACACTGGGGATCTGTGAATGACACAGGGGGTCTGTTGATGATGGGGGTCTGTGGATGACACTGGGTGGTCTGTGGATGACACTGGGTGGTCTGTGGATGACACTGGGGGTCTGTGGATGACACAGGGGTCTGTTGATGATGGGGGTCTGTGGATGACACTGGGGGATCTGTGGATGACACTGGGGGATCTGTGGATGACACTGGGGATCTGTGAATGACACTGGGGGATCTGTGGATGACACTGGGGGATCTGTGGATGACACTGGGGGATCTGTGAATGACACAGGGGGGTCTGTTGATGATGGGGGTCTGTGGATGACACTGGGTGGTCTGTGGATGACACTGGGTGGTCTGTGGATGACACTGGGGGGTCTGTGGATGATACAGGGGGATATGTGGATGACACGGGGGGTCTGTTGATGATGGGGGATCTGTGGATGACACTGGGGGGTCTGTGGATGACACTGGAGGTCTATGCACAGGATTCGTAAGATTCGAGAATCGAAAGATTCGAGATATTGGAGAACCTTTTCGGAATCGGTTTTGGATTCGGATTCGAAAAAAATGTGGATTCGTCCCACCTCTAGTGACAATATATTGAATATTATCCATTTAAATGGCAAGGGGCGGGGCGGTGACTACCTGCCATTTATTTTCATATAGAGGTGGACGGTACCACCATTATATATCCAACATCTTACATTTGAAGGCAGCCCGGGTAGGTGATAGACGTAGCGGTCTCAGCCACCCTTCTCCTATGCCTACATGGTCCACATGCCCCCATCCGTGGTCACCATGAGATGGACACCAGTGTGATGAGACCCAGATCCATAAGCTATAAGGATCTTTGCTGAATGTGACGTGAATATTCTTGGTCACACTGAGAAGAACAGATTTTCTCTCATGTGTCGACACCTCATATTTCTTCTCCGACATCCTCCATATTTTGCTTCTGTACAAATATCACATTTATCAGCCAATAAAAATTCTTCAGTAATTGCCAATTATCCTGTGTCTGCCGCTCACTACATATTAACACGACTGATATGGCGGTTACTGATTAACTCTTCACTTCCTGCGCCGCAGTCATAATATGGGGTATAAGCACTTACACTGCATATATTATATTATAGTCACACATTATAAGAGAAGGAACGAGGCTTTACATAAGAATCCTGAAGAAAAGACAGCAAGGCAAGAATCTCTCCAAGCCCCCGACATATCGAGGTCACAGCAAACATACAGGAGCATCTCACTAAATAAGGATATCATCGAAAAGTTCAGAAATTCAATTTAAGAAGTTAGACAACCAAAAAAGAGAACTCCCAAATATAAAGCTAAGAATCTACAAGGGTCTAATGGATGACATTTTCAACCAACCACGCATCACTAATAACCCTTACATTATATTAATACACAAAAGATCAGATATAAAATATGTAATTTTATGGAGATATTAATTTACAAAAAATCACATGACACAAATCATGACCGGTCAGGAACAAAAAACCCACCAAATCATGTGTAGTATCACTGTGTATAATGAATCTATAGAATATATGAGAGATCACTGTGTATAATGAATCTATAGAATATAAGAGAGATCACTGTGTATAATGAATCTATAGAATATATGAGAGATCACTGTGTATAATGAATCTATAGAATATATGAGAGATCACTGTGTATAATGAATCTATAGAATATATGAGAGATCACTGTGTATAATGAATCTATAGAATATATAAGATATCACTCTGTATAATGAATCTATAGAATATATGAGAGATCACTGTATAATGAATCTATAGAATATATGAGAGATCACTGTGTATAATGAATCTATAGAATATATGAGAGATCACTGTGTGTATAATGAATCTATAGAATATATGAGAGATCACTGTGTATAATGAATATATAGAATATATGAGAGATCACTGTGTATAATGAATCTATAGAATATATGAGAGATCACTGTGTATAATGAATCTATAGAATATATGAGCGATCACTCTTTGTATAATGAATCTAGAGAATATATGAGAGATCACTGTGTATAATGAATCTATAGAATATATGAGAGATCACTGTGTGTATAATGAATCTATAGAATATATGAGAGATCACTGTGTGTATAATGAATCTATAAAATATATGAGAGATCACTTCGTATAATGAATCTATAGAATATATGAGCGATCTCTCTGTGTATAATGAATCTATAGAATATATAAGAGATCACAGTGTATAATGAATCTATAGAATATATGAGAGATCACTCTGTGTATAATGAATCTATAGAATATATGAGAGATCACTTCGTATAATGAATCTATAGAATATATGAGAGATCACTTTGTATAATGAATCTATAGAATATATGAGAGATCACTGTGTATAATGAATCTATAGAATATATAAGAGATCACAGAGTATAATGAATCTATAGAATATATGAGAGATCACTCTGTGTATAATGGATCTATAGAATATATGAGAGATCACTCTGTGTATAATGAATCTATAGAATATATGAGAGATCACTGTGTATAATGAATCTATAGAATATATGAGAGATCACTATTTATAATGAATCTATAGAATATATAAGAGATCACTGTGTATAATGGATCTATAGAATATATGAGAGATCTCTCCTTGTATAATGAATCTATAGAATATATGAGAGATCACTGTGTATAATGAATCTATAGAATATATGAGAGATCACTGTGTATAATGAATCTATAGAATATATGAGAGATCACTGTGTATAATGAATCTATAGAATATATGAGAGATCACTGTGTATAATGAATCTTTAGAATATATGAGAGATCACTGTGTATAATGGATCTATAGAATATATGAGAGATCACTGTGTATAATGGATCTATAGAATATATGAGAGATCACTGTGTATAATGAATCTATATAATACATGAGAGATCACTTTGTGTATAATGAATCTATAGAATATATGAGAGATCACTGTGTATAATGGATCTATAGAATATATGAGAGATCACTGTGTATAATGTATCTATAGAATATATGAGAGATCACTGTGTATAATGAATCTATATAATACATGAGAGATCACTGTGTATAATGGATCTATAGAATATATGAGAGATCACTGTGTATAATGTATCTATAGAATATATGAGAGATCACTGTGTATAATGTATCTATAGAATATATGAGAGATCACTGTGTATAATGGATCTATAGAATATATGGGAGATCACTGTATGATGAATCTATAGAATATATGAGAGATCACTCTGTGTATAATGAATCTATAGAATATATGAGAGATCACTCTATGTATAATGAATCTATAGAATATATGAGAGATCACTTCATATAATGAATCTATAGAATATATGAGCGATCTCTCTGTGTATAATGAATCTATAGAATATATAAGAGATCACAGTGTATAATGAATCTATAGAATATATGAGAGATCACTCTGTGTATAATGAATCTATAGAATATATGAGAGATCACTTTGTATAATGAATCTATAGAATATATGAGAGATCACTTTGTATAATGAATCTATAGAATATATGAGAGATCACTGTGTATAATGGATCTATATAATACATGAGAGATCACTGTGTATAATGAATCTATAGAATATATAAGAGATCACTGTGTATAATGGATCTATAGAATATATGAAAGATCTCTCCTTGTATAATGAATCTATAGAATATATGAGAGATCACTGTGTATAATGAATCTATAGAATATATGAGAGATCACTGACATGTGTATAATGAATCTATAGAATATATGAGAGATCACTGTGTATAATGAATCTATAGAATATATGAGAGATCACTCTGTGTATAATGAATCTATAGAATATATAAGAGATCACTGTGTATAATGAATCTATAGAATATATAAGAGATCACTGTGTATAATGAATATATAGAATATATGAGAGATCACTGTGTATAATGAATCTATAGAAAATATGAGAGATCACTGTGTATAATGAATCTATAGAATATTTGAGAGATCACTGTGTGTATAATGAATCCATAGAATATATGAGAGATCACTGTGTATAATGAATCTATAGAATATATGAGAGATCACTCTGTGTATAATGGACCTATAGAATATATGAGAGATCACTCTGTATAATGAATCTATAGAATATATGAGAGATCACTGTGTATAATGAATCTATAGAATATAAGAGAGATCACTGTGTATAATGAATCTATAGAATATATGAGAGATCACTGTGTATAATGGATCTATAGAATATATGAGAGATCACTGTGTATAATGAATCTATAGAATATATGAGAGATCACTGTGTATAATGAATCTATAGAATATATGAGAGATCACTGTGTATAATGAATCTATAGAATATATGAGAGATCACTGTGTATAATGAATCTATAGAATATATGAGAGATCACTGTGTATAATGAATCTATAGAATATATGAGAGATCACTGTGTATAATGAATCTATAGAATATATGAGAGATCACTGTGTATAATGAATCTATAGAATATATGAGAGATCACTGTGTATAATGAATCTATAGAATATATGAGAGATCACTGTGTATAATGAATCTATAGAATATATGAGAGATCACTGTGTATAATGGATCTATAGAATATATGAGAGATCACTGTGTATAATGAATCTATAGAATATATGAGAGATCACTGTGTATAATGGATCTATAGAATATATGAGAGATCACTGTGTATAATGAATCTATAGAATATATGAGAGATCACTGTGTATAATGAATCTATAGAATATATGAGAGATCACTGTGTATAATGAATCTATAGAATATATGAGAGATCATCTGTGTATAATGAATCTATAGAATATATGAGAGATCACTGTGTATAATGAATCTATAGAATATATGAGAGATCACTGTGTATAATGGATCTATAGAATATATGAGAGATCACTGTGTATAATGAATCTATAGAATATATGAGAGATCACTGTGTATAATGAATCTATAGAATATATGAGAGATCACTGTGTATAATGAATCTATAGAATATATGAGAGATCACTCTGTGTATAATGGACCTATAGAATATATGAGAGATCACTGTGTATAATGAGTCTATAGAATATATGAGAGATCACTGTGTGTATAATGAATCCATAGAATATATGAGAGATCACTGTGTATAATGAATCTATAGAATATATGAGAGATCACTCTGTGTATAATGGATCTATAGAATATATGAGAGATCAATGTGTATAATGGATCTGTAGAATATATGAGAGATCACTCTGTGTATAATAGATCTATAGAATATATGAGAGATCACTGTGTATAATGAATCTATAGAATATATGAGAGATCACTTTGTGTATAATGAATCTATAGAATATATGAGAGATCATTGTGTATAATTAATCTATAGAATATATAAGAGATCACTGTGTATAATGGATCTATAGAATATATGAAAGATCACTGTGTGTAATGAATCTATAGAATATATGAGAGATCACTGTGTATAATGGATCTATAGAATATATGGGAGATCACTGTATAATGAATCTATATAATATATGAGAGATCACTCTGTGTATAATGGATCTATAGAATATATAAGAGATCACTGTGTATAATGGATCTATAGAATATATGAGAGATCACTGTGTATAATGAATCTATAGAATATATGAGAGATCACTCCGGGTATAATTAATCTATAGAATATATAAGAGATCACTATGTATAATGTATCTATAGAATATATGAGAGATCACTCTGAGTATAATGGATCTATAGAATATATGAGAGATCACTGTGTATAATGAATCTATAGAATATATGAGAGATCACTCTGGGTATAATTAATCTATAGAATATATAAGAGATCACTGTGTATAATGGATCTATAGAATATATGAGAGATCACTGTGTATAATGAATCTATAGAATATATGAGAGATCACTGTGTATAATGGATCTATAGAATATATGGGAGATCACTGTATAATGAATCTATAGAATATATGAGAGATCACTCTGGGTATAATTAATCTATAGAATATATAAGAGATCACTCTGTATAATGAATATATAGAATATATGAGAGATCACTCTGTGTATAATGGATCTATAGAATATATAAGAGATCACTGTGTATAATGGATCTATAGAATATATGAGAGATCACTGTGTATAATGAATCTACAGAATATATGAGAGATCACTGTGTATAATGAATCTATAGAATATATGAGAGATCACTGTGTATAATGAATCTACAGAATATATGAGAGATCACTGTGTATAATAAATCTATAGAATATATAAGAGATCACTGTGTATAATGAATCTATAGAATATATGAGAGATCACTGTGTATAATGAATCTATAGAATATATGAGGGATCACTGTGTATAATGTATCTATAGAATATAAGAGGGATCACTGTGTATAATGTATCTATAGAATATATGAGAGATCACTCTGTGTATAATGAATCTATAGAATATATGAGAGATCACTGTGTATAATTAATCTATAGAATATATAAGAGATCACTCTGTATAATGGATCTATAGAATATATGAGAGATCACTGTGTATAATGAATCTATAGAATATATAAGAGATCACTCTGTGTATAATGAATCTATAGAATATATGAGAGATCACTGTGTATAATGAATCTATAGAATATATGAGAGATCACTGTGTATAATGAATCTACAGAATATATGAGAGATCACTGTGTATAATGAATCTATAGAATATATAAGAGATCACTGTGTATAATGGATCTATATAATACATGAGAGATCACTGTGTATAATGAATCTATAGAATATATGAGAGATCACTGTGTATAATGAATCTACAGAATATATGAGAGATCACTCTCTGTATAATGAATCTATAGAATGTATGAGAGATCACTGTGTATAATGAATCTATAGAATATATGGGAGATCACTGTGTATAATGAATCTATAGAATATATGAGGGATCACTGTGTATAATGAATCTATAGAATATAAGAGAGATCACTGTGTATAATGTATCTATTGAATATATGAGAGATCACTCTGTGTATAATGAATCTATAGAATATATGAGAGATCACTGTGTATAATGGATCTATAGAATATATGAGAGATCACTGTGTATAATGAATCTATAGAATATATGAGAGATCACTGTGTATAATGGATCTATAGAATATATGAGAGATCACTGTGTATAATTAATCTATAGAATATATAAGAGATCACTCTGTATAATGTATCTATAGAATATATGAGAGATCACTCTATATAATGTATCTATAGAATATATGAGAGATCACTGTGTATAATGAATCTATAGAATATATGAGAGATCACTGTGTATAATGGATCTATAGAATATATGAGAGATCACTGTGTATAATGAATCTATAGAATATATGAGAGATCACTGTGTATAATGAATCTATAGAATATATGAGAGATCACTGTGTATAATGAATCTATAGAATATATGAGAGATCACTGTGTATAATGAATCTATAGAATATATGAGAGATCACTGTTGTATAATGAATCTATAGAATATATGAGAGATCACCACTGTGTATAATGAATCTACAGAATATATGAGAGATCACTGTGTATAATAAATCTATAGAATATATGAGAGATCACTGTGTATAATGAATCTATAGAATATATGAGAGATCACTGTGTATAATGAATCTATAGAATATATGAGAGATCACTCTGTATAATGACTCGATAGAATATATGAGAGATCACTGTGTATAATGAATCTATAGAATATATGAGAGATCTCTGTGTATAATGAATCTACAGAATATATGAGAGATCACTGTGTGTATAATGAATCTATAGAATATATAAGAGATCACTGTGTATAATGAATCTATAGTATATATGAGATATCATTGTATATAATGAATCTATAGAATATATGAGAGATCACTGTGTATAATGAATCTATAGAATATATGAGAGATCACTGTGTATAATAAATCTATAGAATATATGAG
Organism: Bufotes viridis; assembly: GCA_033119425.1. NCBI lineage: Eukaryota > Metazoa > Chordata > Amphibia > Anura > Bufonidae > Bufotes > Bufotes viridis. Next base: position 158,448,099 of record CM065595.1, read on the forward strand.
ATATCATTGTATATAATGAATCTATAGAATATATGAGAGATCACTGTGTATAATGAATCTATAGAATATATGAGAGATCACTGTGTATAATAAATCTATAGAATATATGAGATATCATTGTATATAATGAATCTATAGAATATATGATAGATCATTGTGTATAATGAATCTATAGAATATATGAGAGATCACTGTGTATAATGTATCTATAGAATATATGAGAGATCCCTCTGTATAATGTATCTATAGAATATATGAGAGATCACTGTGTATAATGAATCTATATAATACATGAGAGATCACTGTGTGTATAATGAATCTATAGAATATATGAGAGATCACTGTGTGTATAATGAATCTGTAGAATATATGAGAGATCTCTCTGTATAATGGATCTATAGAATATATGAGAGATCACTGTGTATAATGGATCTATATAATACATGAGAGATCACTGTGTATAATGAATCCATAGAATATATGAGAGATCACTGTGTATAATGGATCTATAGAATATATAAGAGATCACAGTGTATAATGAATCAATAGAATATATGAGCGATCACTCTGTGTATAATGAATCTTTAGAATATATGAAAGATCACTGTGTATAATGAATCTATAGAATATATGAGAGATCACTCTGTGTATAATAAATCTATAGAATATATGAGAGATCACTGTGTATAATGAATCTATAGAATATATGAGAGATCACTGTGTATAATGAATCTATAGAATATATGAGAAGATCACTGTGTATAATGAATCTATAGAATATATGAGAGATCACTGTGTATAATGAATCTATAGAATATATGAGAGATCACTGTGTATAATGAATCTATAGAATATATGAGAGATCACTGTGTATAATGAATCTATAGAATATATGAGAGATCACTGTGTATAATGGATCTATAGAATATATGAGAGATCACTGTGTATAATGGATCTATAGAATATATGAGAGATCACTGTGTATAATGAATCTATAGAATATATGAGAGATCAGTCTGTGTATAATGAATCTATAGAATATATGAGAGATCATCTGTGTATAATGGATCTATAGAATATATGAGAGATCATCTGTGTATAATGAATCTATAGAATATATGAGAGATCACTGTGTATAATGAATCTATAGAATATATGAGAGATCACTGTGTATAATGAATCTATAGAATATATGAGAGATCATTGTATATAATGAATCTATAGAATATATGAGAGATCACTGTGTATAATGAATCTATAGAATATATAAGAGATCACTGTGTATAATAAATCTATAGTATATATGAGATATCATTGTATATAATGAATCTATAGAATATATGAGAGATCACTGTGTATAATGAATCTATAGAATATATGAGAGATCACTGTGTATAATAAATCTATAGAATATATGAGATATCATTGTATATAATGAATCTATAGAATATATGATAGATCATTGTGTATAATGAATCTATAGAATATATGAGAGATCACTGTGTATAATGTATCTATAGAATATATGAGAGATCCCTCTGTATAATGTATCTATAGAATATATGAGAGATCACTGTGTATAATGAATCTATAGAATATATGAGAGATCACTGTGTATAATGAATCTATAGAATATATGAGAGATCACTGTGTGTATAATGAATCTATAGAATATATGAGAGATCTCTCTGTATAATGGATCTATAGAATATATGAGAGATCACTGTGTATAATAAATCTATAGAATATATGAGAGATCACTGTGTATAATGAATCCATAGAATATATGAGAGATCACTGTGTATAATGGATCTATAGAATATATGAGAGATCACTGTGTATAATGAATCTATAGAATATATGAGAGATCACTGTGTATAATGAATCTATAGAATATATGAGAGATCACTGTGTATAATGAATCTATAGAATATATGAGAGATCACTGTGTATAATGAATCTATAGAATATATGAGAGATCACTCTGTGTATAATGAATCTATAGAATATATGAGAGATCACTGTGTATAATGGATCTATAGAATATATGAGAGATCACTGTGTATAATGAATCTATAGAATATATGAGAGATCACTGTGTATAATGAATCTATAGAATATATGAGAGATCACTGTGTATAATGATCTATAGAATATATGAGAGATCACTGTGTATAATGAATCTATAGAATATATGAGAGATCACTGTGTATAATGAATCTATAGAATATATGAGAGATCACTGTGTATAATGAATCTATAGAATATATGAGAGATCACTGTGTGTATAATGAATCTATAGAATATATGAGAGATCACTGTGTATAATGGATCTATAGAATATATGAGAGATCACTGTGTATAATGGATCTATAGAATATATGAGAGATCACTGTGTATAATGAATCTATAGAATATATGAGAGATCAGTCTGTGTATAATGAATCTATAGAATATATGAGAGATCACTCGTGTATAATGGATCTATAGAATATATGAGAGATCACTCTGTGTATAATGGATCTATAGAATATATGAGAGATCACTCTGTGTATATAATGAATCTATAGAATATATGAGAGATCACTCTGTGTATAATGAATCTATAGAATATATGAGAGATCACTCTGTGTATAATGGATCTATAGAATATATGAGAGATCACTCTGTGTATAATGGATCTATAGAATATATGAGAGATCACTCTGTGTATATAATGAATCTATAGAATATATGAGAGATCACTCTGTGTATAATGAATCTATAGAATATATGAGAGATCACTCTGTGTATAATGGATCTATAGAATATATGAGAGATCACTGTGTATAATGAATCTATATAATACAGTTGTGTTCAAAATTATTCAACCCCCAATGCTGTAAAGGGTTTTAGGGAATTTCGTGCACATTTGTAATTGTGCTCAGAATGAAATCTTACAAGGACTTTTTAAAGAACCAAATGCAACTAAAATGACATCAATTGTTTTTGTAATACAGTATTAAATGTTTTTTTTGTGATTTCTTCATTGACACAATTATTCAACCCCTTAAAGACGACCGCTCTTAAGAACAGAGGTTCATTCAAGTGTTTTCGATCAGGTATTGAAAACCCCTGCAGATGTCAAGGAGCAGCAATCAAGCAGAATAAGCCCCAATTAGGCAGATGTAAAATGACTGTGATACTCGGCTCCTTCTAGACATTTACTGGTGGGTTTACAGACATGGTGAAGTCAAGAGAATGGTCCAGGAAGACAAGAGAAGAGGTGATTTCTCTTCACAGGAAGGGCAATGGCTATAAGAAGATTGCAGAGATGTTACACATACCAAGAGACACCATAGGAAGCATCATTCGCAAATTCAAGGCAAAGGGCACTGTTGAAACGCTACCTGGTCGTGGCAGAAAGAAGATGCTGACTTCGACTGCTGTGCGCTAACTGAAGAGCAAAGTGCAGAAAAGTCCCCGTGTGACTGCTGAGGAACTGAAAAAAGATTTGTCAGATGCGGGTCCTGAAGTTTCAGCTCAGACAATAAGGCGCACACTGCGCAATGAAGGCCTCCATGCCAGAACTCCCAGGCGCACCCCCTTGCTGTCTCCAAAGAATAAGAAGAGTCGACTGTAGTATGCCAAAAGTCATGTGGACAAAGCACAAAAGTTTTGGGATAGTGTTCTGTGGACTGATGACACAAGATTAGAACTGTTTGAGCCCATGGATCAACGCTATGTTTGGAGGAGGAAGAACAAGGCCTATGAAGAAAAGAACACCTTGCCTACTGTGAAGCATGGCGAGGGTTCAATCATGCTTTGGGGCTGTTTTGCTTCTACAGGTACAGGGAAGCTTCAGCGTGTGCAAGGTACCATGAATTCTCTTCAGTACCAGGAGATATTGGATGAGAATGTGATGCAGTCCGTCACAAACCTGAGGCTTGGGAGACGTTGGACCTTTCACAAGGACAATGATCCCAAGCATACCTCCAAGTCCACTAGAGCATGGTTGCAGATTAAAGGCTGGAACATTTTGAAGTGGCCATCGCAGTCACCAGACTTAAATCTGATTGAGAACCTCTGGTGGGACTTAAAGAAAGCAGTTGCAGCGCACAAGCCTAAGAATGTGACTGAACTGGAGGCTTTTGCCCATGAAAAATGGGCGAAGATACCCGTAGATCGCTGCAAGACACTTGTGTCAAGCTATGCTTCACGTGTAAAAGCTCTTATAACTGGAAAAGGATGTTGTACTAAGTACTAAGATTGAATGTCACTTGGGGGGTTGAATAAAACTGATAATGATGTGAGCACAGAAAAGACATTTGTGGTGATTTCATTAGAAATGTTCTGTTATATTTGTCTGACTTACAAGGGCCTCTCTGATTTATTGTAAACAAGACGACGGAAATGATCAAAATCAATGTCAAACTGCCCAAAACACCTCAATTTCAGTGGGGGTTGAATAATTTTGAACACAACTGTATATGGGAGATCACTGTGTATAATGACTCTATAGAATATATGAGAGATCACTCTGTGTATAATGAATCTATAGAATATATGAGAGATCACTCTGTATAATGAATCTATAGAATATATGAGAGATCACTGTTTATAATGAATCTATAGTATATATGAGAGATCACTGTGTATAATGAATCTATAGAATATATGAGAAATCACTGTATATAATGTATCTATAGAATATATAAGAGATCACAGTGTATAATGAATCAATAGAATATATGAGAGATCACTGTGTATAATGAATCTACAGAATATATGAGAGATCACTCTGTATAATGAATCTATAGAAGATATGAGAGATCACTCTGTGTATAATGAATCTATAGAATATATAAGAGATCACTGTGTATAATGAATCTATAGAAGATATGAGAGATAACTGTGTATAATAAATCTATAGAATATATGAGAGATCACAGTGTATAATGGATCTATATAATACATGAGAGATCACTGTGTATAATGGATCTATAGAATATATGAGAGATCACTGTGTATAATGGATCTATATAATACATGAGAGATCACTGTGTATAATGAATCTATAGAAGATATGAGAGATCACTGTGTATAATGAATCTATAGAATATATGAGAGATCATTGTGTATAATGAATCTATAGAATATATGAGAGATCACTGTGTATAATGAATCTATAGAATATATGAGAGATCATTGTGTATAATGAATCTATAGAATATATGAGAGATCACTCTGTGTATAATGAATCTATAGAATATATGAGAGATCACTCTGTGTATAATGGATCTATAGAATATATGAGAGATCACTCTGTGTATGATAAATCTATAGAATATATGAGAGATCTCTCTGGGTATAATGAATTTATAGAATATATGAGAGATCACTGTGTATAATAAATCTATAGAATATACGAGAGATCACTGTGTGTATAATGAATCTGTAGAATATATGAGAGATCACTGTATAATGAATCTATAGAATATATGAGAGATCACTGTGTATAATGAATCTATAGAATATATGAGAGATCACTGTGTATAATGAATCTATAAAATATATGAGAGATCACTGTGTATAATGGATCTATAGAATATATGAGAGATCACTGTGTATAATGAATCTATAGAATATATGAGAGATCACTCGTGTATAATGAATCTATAGAATATATGAGAGATCACTGTGTATAATGGATCTATAGAATATATGAGAGATCACTGTGTATAATGAATCTATAGAATATATGAGAGATCACTCTGTATAATGAATCTATAGAATATATGAGAGATCATCTGTGTATAATGAATCTATAGAATATATGAGAGATCACTGTGTATAATGAATCTATAGAATATATGAGAGATCACTCTGTGTATAATGAATCTATAGAATATATGAGAGATCACTGTGTATAATGAATCTATAGAATATATGAGAGATCACTGTGTATAATGAATCTATAGAATATATGAGAGATCACTGTGTATAATGGATCTATAGAATATATGAGAGATCACTGTGTATAATGAATCTATAGAATATATGAGAGATCACTGTGTATAATGAATCTATAGAATATATGAGAGATCACTGTGTATAATGAATCTATAGAATATATGTGAGATCACTGTGTATAATGAATCTATAGAATATATGAGAGATCACTGTGTATAATGAATCTATAGAATATATGAGAGATCACTCTGTGTATAATGAATCTATAGAATATATGAGAGATCACTGTGTATAATGAATCTATAGAATATATGAGAGATCACTCGTGTATAATGAATCTATAGAATATATGAGAGATCACTGTGTATAATGAATCTATAGAATATATGAGAGATCACTCTGTGTATAATGAATCTATAGAATATATGAGAGATCACTGTGTATAATGAATCTATAGAATATATGAGAGATCACTGTGTATAATGAATCTATAGAATATATGAGAGATCACTGTGTATAATGAATCTATAGAATATATGAGAGATCACTGTGTATAATGAATCTATAGAATATATGAGAGATCACTGTGTATAATGGATCTATAGAATATATGAGAGATCACTGTGTATAATGAATCTATAGAATATATGAGAGATCACTGTGTATAATGAATCTATAGAATATATGAGAGATCACTGTGTATAATGAATCTATAGAATATATGAGAGATCACTGTGTATAATGAATCTATAGAATATATGAGAGATCACTGTGTATAATGGATCTATAGAATATATGAGAGATCACTGTGTATAATGAATCTATAGAATATATGAGAGATCACTGTGTATAATGAATCTATAGAATATATGAGAGATCACTGTGTATAATGAATCTATAGAATATATGAGAGATCACTGTGTATAATGAATCTATAGAATATATGAGAGATCACTGTGTATAATGAATCTATAGAATATATGAGAGATCACTGTGTATAATGAATCTATAGAATATATGAGAGATCACTGTGTATAATGAATCTATAGAATATATGAGAGATCACTGTGTATAATGAATCTATAGAATATATGAGAGATCACTGTGTATAATGAATCTATAGAATATATGAGAGATCACTGTGTATAATGAATCTATAGAATATATGAGAGATCACTCTGTGTATAATGAATCTATAGAATATATGAGAGATCACTGTGTATAATGAATCTATAGAATATATGAGAGATCACTGTGTATAATGAATCTATAGAATATATGAGAGATCACTGTGTATAATGAATCTATAGAATATATGAGAGATCACTGTGTATAATGAATCTATAGAATATATGAGAGATCACTGTGTATAATGAATCTATAGAATATATGAGAGATCACTGTGTATAATGAATCTATAGAATATATGAGAGATCACTGTGTATAATGAATCTATAGAATATATGAGAGATCACTGTGTATAATGAATCTATAGAATATATGAGAGATCACTGTGTATAATGAATCTATAGAATATATGAGAGATCACTGTGTATAATGAATCTATAGAATATATGAGAGATCACTGTGTATAATGAATCTATAGAATATATGAGAGATCACTGTGTATAATGAATCTATAGAATATATGAGAGATCACTGTGTATAATGAATCTATAGAATATATGAGAGATCACTGTGTATAATGAATCTATAGAATATATGAGAGATCACTGTGTATAATGGATCTATAGAATATATGAGAGATCACTGTGTATAATGAATCTATAGAATATATGAGAGATCACTGTGTATAATGAATCTATAGAATATATGAGAGATCACTGTGTATAATGAATCTATAGAATATATGAGAGATCACTGTGTATAATGAATCTATAGAATATATGAGAGATCACTGTGTATAATGAATCTATAGAATATATGAGAGATCACTGTGTATAATGAATCTATAGAATATATGAGAGATCACTGTGTATAATGAATCTATAGAATATATGAGAGATCACTGTGTATAATGAATCTATAGAATATATGAGAGATCACTGTGTATAATGAATCTATAGAATATATGAGAGATCACTGTGTATAATGAATCTATAGAATATATGAGAGATCACTGTGTATAATGAATCTATAGAATATATGAGAGATCACTGTGTATAATGAATCTATAGAATATATGAGAGATCACTGTGTATAATGAATCTATAGAATATATGAGAGATCACTGTGTATAATGAATCTATAGAATATATGAGAGATCACTGTGTATAATGGATCTATAGAATATATGAGAGATCACTGTGTATAATGAATCTATAGAATATATGAGAGATCACTGTGTATAATGAATCTATAGAATATATGAGAGATCACTGTGTATAATGAATCTATAGAATATATGAGAGATCACTGTGTATAATGAATCTATAGAATATATGAGAGATCACTGTGTATAATGAATCTATAGAATATATGAGAGATCACTGTGTATAATGAATCTATAGAATATATGAGAGATCACTGTGTATAATGAATCTATAGAATATATGAGAGATCACTGTGTATAATGAATCTATAGAATATATGAGAGATCACTGTGTATAATGAATCTATAGAATATATGAGAGATCACTGTGTATAATGAATCTATAGAATATATGAGAGATCACTGTGTATAATGAATCTATAGAATATATGAGAGATCACTGTGTATAATGAATCTATAGAATATATGAGAGATCACTGTGTATAATGAATCTATAGAATATATGAGAGATCACTGTGTATAATGAATCTATAGAATATATGAGAGATCACTGTGTATAATGAATCTATAGAATATATGAGAGATCACTCTGTGTATAATGAATCTATAGAATATATGAGAGATCACTGTGTATAATGAATCTATAGAATATATGAGAGATCACTGTGTATAATGAATCTATAGAATATATGAGAGATCACTGTGTGTATAATGAATCTATAGAATATATGAGAGATCACTGTGTATAATGAATCTATAGAATATATGAGAGATCACTGTGTATAATGAATCTATAGAATATATGAGAGATCACTGTGTATAATGAATCTATAGAATATATGAGAGATCACTGTGTATAATGAATCTATAGAATATATGAGAGATCACTGTGTATAATGAATCTATAGAATATATGAGAGATCACTCTGTGTATAATGGATCTATAGAATATATGAGAGATCACTGTGTATAATGAATCTATAGAATATATGAGAGATCACTGTGTATAATGGATCTATAGAATATATGAGAGATCACTGTGTATAATGAATCTATAGAATATATGAGAGATCACTGTGTATAATGGATCTATAGAATATATGAGAGATCACTGTGTATAATGAATCTATAGAATATATGAGAGATCACTGTGTATAATGAATCTATAGAATATATGAGAGATCACTGTGTATAATGAATCTATAGAATATATGAGAGATCACTGTGTATAATGAATCTATAGAATATATGAGAGATCACTCTGTGTATAATGAATCTATAGAATATATGAGAGATCACTGTGTATAATGAATCTATAGAATATATGAGAGATCACTGTGTATAATGAATCTATAGAATATATGAGAGATCACTGTGTATAATGAATCTATAGAATATATGAGAGATCACTGTGTATAATGAATCTATAGAATATATGAGAGATCACTGTGTATAATGAATCTATAGAATATATGAGAGATCACTGTGTATAATGAATCTATAGAATATATGAGAGATCACTGTGTATAATGAATCTATAGAATATATGAGAGATCACTGTGTATAATGAATCTATAGAATATATGAGAGATCACTGCTGTATAATGAATCTATAGAATATATGAGAGATCACTGTGTATAATGAATCTATAGAATATATGAGAGATCACTGTGTATAATGAATCTATAGAATATATGAGAGATCACTGTGTATAATGAATCTATAGAATATATGAGAGATCACTGTGTATAATGAATCTATAGAATATATGAGAGATCACTGTGTATAATGAATCTATAGAATATATGAGAGATCACTGTGTATAATGAATCTATAGAATATATGAGAGATCACTCTGTATAATGAATCTATAGAATATATGAGAGATCACTGTGTATAATGAATCTATAGAATATATGAGAGATCACTCTGTGTATAATGAATCTATAGAATATATGAGAGATCACTGTGTATAATGAATCTATAGAATATATGAGAGATCACTGTGTATAATGAATCTATAGAATATATGAGAGATCACTGTGTATAATGAATCTATAGAATATATGAGAGATCACTGTGTATAATGAATCTATAGAATATATGAGAGATCACTGTGTATAATGAATCTATAGAATATATGAGAGATCACTGTGTATAATGAATCTATAGAATATATGAGAGATCACTGTGTATAATGAATCTATAGAATATATGAGAGATCACTGTGTATAATGAATCTATAGAATATATGAGAGATCACTGTGTATAATGAATCTATAGAATATATGAGAGATCACTGTGTATAATGAATCTATAGAATATATGAGAGATCACTGTGTATAATGGATCTATAGAATATATGAGAGATCACTGTGTATAATGAATCTATAGAATATATGAGAGATCACTCTGTATAATGAATCTATAGAATATATGAGAGATCACTGTGTATAATGAATCTATAGAATATATGAGAGATCACTGTGTATAATGAATCTATAGAATATATGAGAGATCACTGTGTATAATGAATCTATAGAATATATGAGAGATCACTCTGTGTATAATGAATCTATAGAATATATGAGAGATCACTGTGTATAATGAATCTATAGAATATATGAGAGATCACTCTGTGTATAATGAATCTATAGAATATATGAGAGATCACTGTGTATAATGAATCTATAGAATATATGAGAGATCACTGTGTGTATAATGGATCTATAGAATATATGAGAGATCACTGTGTATAATGAATCTATAGAATATATGAGAGATCACTGTGTATAATGAATCTATAGAATATATGAGAGATCACTGTGTATAATGGATCTATAGAATATATGAGAGATCACTGTGTATAATGAATCTATAGAATATATGAGAGATCACTGTGTATAATGAATCTATAGAATATATGAGAGATCACTGTGTATAATGAATCTATAGAATATATGAGAGATCACTGTGTATAATGAATCTATAGAATATATGAGAGATCACTTGTGTATAATGAATCTATAGAATATATGAGAGATCACTGTGTATAATGAATCTATAGAATATATGAGAGATCACTGTGTATAATGAATCTATAGAATATATGAGAGATCACTGTGTATAATGAATCTATAGAATATATGAGAGATCACTGTGTATAATGAATCTATAGAATATATGAGAGATCACTGTGTATAATGAATCTATAGAATATATGAGAGATCACTGTGTATAATGATCTATAGAATATATGAGAGATTACTCTGTGTATAATGAATCTATAGAATATATGAGAGATCACTGTGTATAATGAATCTATAGAATATATGAGAGATCACTGTGTATAATGGATCTATAGAATATATGAGAGATCACTGTGTATAATGAATCTATAGAATATATGAGAGATCACTGTGTATAATGGATCTATAGAATATACGAGAGATCACTGTGTGTATAATGTATCTATAGAATATATGAGAGATCACTCTGTATAATGAATCTATAGAATATATGAAAGATCACTGTGTATAATGAATCTATAGAATATATGAGAGATCACTCTGTGTATAATGAATCTATAGAATATATAATCTTTACTTTTTGAATTGATTTACTGAAATAAATTAACTGTTCGATGATATTTATTGAAATGGTTAGATCATATATCACATATGTATGAGAAGTGCAGATATAACTAGACCATGAAGTTATATGCAGTATCACATTTTGCCCCAAACATACTTAATTTAATACATTTTGGGGATAACAATTAATCATGTGATGTTCAAGATGATACTTTTATTCAGTGTCTGGATTACTTTGCCATCGAATACCCAGATAATACTGTGCCACGTGTTCTCTATACTAGAACCATACATTGCCTATCAATTACTTTGCTGCTACTACTATGAACTCAGTAACAAAAAAAATACTTCACCTCGATTTAATGTCTAATTGCTGCAGTTATGTCGCAGGCAGATATGTAATGATTACAGGTGTGGTCTGATTAGACACTTGGTTTTGCCACTAGAGTGCTTAAAATGCTCCCTGCTGCCCTTTGAAAAGGCTCTAAGAGGCTACTTTTGGGTAGTGTACCTGTTGGTGAGAGATTGTTGACTGCTAGACAGACAGTGCACTGGAAGACATGTTGCCCAGTTTACAGACTTTGAGAGGGGGGGCCATCATTGGACTGTGAGAAACATGATGGTGGTTTCAATAAATTGCTACCATCTAGGCCGTTCTAATCTAGCTTTAAAGAGATTTTGGGAGCAGTGGTTAGGTGAGGGTGCACACGGTGATCAGGCGCCTGACAGAAACTATTAGGGCTAGGGTTAGAAGATCATTTGATCCAACGACAAGCAAGAGCAGCTCCAACAGTTCTGTTCTCCACCATTCAGACACAGGTGCCTCTGCCCGGACCATTCCCAGGTCCTTAGTAGAAGGAAATTTAATGTCAAGGTGTCCATTACGTGTCCTGCCATTGACAGTCAGACACTGTTGCCTTGTTTGAACTTGTGTTCTGAACAAGAAACCTGGACTGCTAACGACTGGAACCATATTGTCTTCAGTGATTAATCCATGTCCTGTATTGGATCCCACGATGGTTGGATTGGAGAATGGAGGCCTCGTGGAGAGCTCTTCAGTCCTGCCAGTGAAGTGACACACTGCCCCAACTGCTGGTGATGATCGGGGAAGCCATCGCATACAACAGTTGTCACCCCTAGTAGTGATACGAGGACACTAACAGCTCAGTGATATGTGCAGGACATCCTGCCACCACATGTGTCCTCTCATGGCAGCTCTTCCATTTATCAGCAGGACAATTCTTACCCGCGCACAGCAAGGGTTTGCCAGGAATGTCTTCTCCAGATTGCAACTCTTCCTTGGCAGTCCGGTCACCAGATTTATCACCAATTACGCAATTATGGGACTTGCTGTGATGCCAACTTCACTAACCTACGAGTGTGCAGGTTCTACAGGAACCAGTTGTAACATCTGTGGGATATTATATGGAACCTGTATGCTGCCATGCCCAACCACATCTCATCTTGTATCCCGGCTAGAGGCTGTATCTCATTTAGTATCTAGGCTAGAGGCTGTATCTCATCTTGTATCCCAGCTAGAGGCAGTATCTCATCTTTTATCCAGGCTAGAGGCTGTATCTCCTCTTGTATCCAGGTTAGAGGTCATATCTCATCTTGTATCCAGGCTAGAGGCTGTATCTCCTCTTGTATCCAGGCTATAGGCGGTATCTCATCTTGTATCCAAGCTAGAGGCAGTATCTCACCTTTTATCCAGGCTAGAGGCTGTCTCTCCTCTTGTATCCAGGCTACAGACCATATCTCATCTTGTGTCCAGGCTAGAGATCATATCTCATCTTGTATCCAGGCTAGAGGCCATATCTCATCTTGTATCCAGGCTAGAGGCCATATCTTTTCCTGTATCCAGGGTAGAAGCCGTATCGCATCTTGCATCCAGACTAGAGGTTGTATCTTATCTTTTATCCAGGCTGCAGACCATATCTCATCTTGTGTCAAGGCTAGAGGCCGTATCTCAACTTGTGTCAAGGCTAGAGGCCGTATCTCAACTTGTATCCAGGCTAGAGGCCGTATCTCATCTTGTATCCAGGCTTAAGGCCGTATCTTACCTCATATCCAACCTAGAGGCCGTATCTCATCTCTTCTATCAGTCTAGAGGCCGTAATCTTATCTTGTATCCAGGGTAGAGGCTGGACCTCTTCTTGTGTCCGGACCGGACCGGAGTTTGTGTCTTATCTTGTATCCAGGTTAGAGGCCGTATCTCATCTTGTATTCAGGCTAGAGGCCGTATCTTATCTCATATCCAGTCTAGAGGCCGTATCTCATCTGTTCTATCAGTCTAGAGGCCGTATCTCATCCTGTATCCAGTCTAGATGCCGTATCTCATCTTGTATCCAGGCTACAGGCTGTATCTCATCTTATATCCAGTCTAGAGGTGGCCCAACAGGGTCCAGAGCTTTGTTTAAATTATACAGTTTGCCTCAATACAATTCTCCTTTCCTCTACGATTATCATCACTTACATTTAACTTCATTACATTCACACAGTGTGGATTTGCATGGTAGTGGTAGGAAAAATGGGATGAATTGCAGTCAGATACAGTGACAAGTCCATTTTCATCATGGCCTTTGCCCAGTCTTTACTTTAGCTGTACGCAGTTATCATATAGCATTTACATTCAGGCCAAAAACACAAATCCACCACAGTTCAGCTGAGCGCTAACTAAACATTCAAGTGGATTACTATCAGCCACTCGAACAAAATCACTTTAATGTGTTACCTCTCACCATCAGTAAATGTCCTCTTTAAGCCCAGCAATCACAGTAACAGTCTCCCCAGACAGGTTCTGTCTCCTCAGATGGCTCTCTCTCTCTAGTGCACACTTTGCACCTTAATAGCTCAGTAACGAGTTTGACTGCTTTACGAAGAATACTTATACTGGCCAGGAAGGGAATGGCAGGCCCAACTACCAACCTGCCCATCATTCCATAAAAATCCAGGCCAGAAAACCAAAACCCTTAGCAAACTACTCTTTGCTAGAGATAGTCATCTTTCCTGGATCCTGTATATCCCTTATATATGAAAAAGATACATACTTTCTGGAGCCTAGTGCACATATGCGAGGAATTTGGGGAAAATATCATGCTCCCCGATCGCTTTGCCTGTCACTGTCTCACATCACGTAAAAAGTTTCATTCGATTCCAACAACGCCTTCTTGTTGCTTTATTTTTGTCATTGAGTACTAGAATCATAGAGTGCCTATATAATACTGCCATACGGTACCTAAATAATACTGCTATCCAAAACCCACAAAACACAATACTGATATACTATAGCTATGGAATCCCACAGTACAGCGCCTCTATTAAACAGCCTTACAAAGCACACATAATACCAACTTACTTTGTGTCCATATAATAGTGCCATACAGTGGCCACACAAGCCTATAAAATATCATGTGCTTATAATAAAAGTGCCATACAGTGAGAACATAATTCCACCATTCTTTGTATATATAATATTGCTAATATTATAACTGCCTAATACCACCATATGATAGATTCATACAATGCCCATATAATATCACCAGACAGTACCGGTAGTGACATTCAGTGCCTATGTAATACCACCATGCAGTGCCCACATAATACATCCTGCCTCCTGCATCTACCACATCAGTAATACATATGAATCTGCTTTAACAAAGCTTGAACCGAATGAGTCGAATAAGTGGTGGGAATTTGTGTAGATGACACCTCTGGCTCATGGAGAACTGCAGGCTGCAGCTGCCATCACATGAAGGAATGTGAAGGGTCAGTGATTGACAGCTCGGCTCCATCCCGGGTTCTTCCCCATGAATTGAGGGGTCAAGAACTTCTTATGTACCCTCATCTCCAGTAACGTACAGGCCAACCCCGACTCTGTATCTGCGACCTCACATGACATCAGCGCAGGATGGTATAGATCAACCAAACAGGGTCAAGAATGTTCCCCAAGTACCCATGCCCAAATTACAAGGGGGTCAATGCCCCCTGGCAGCGCCTATTATCCAACTTCTGGTCCAATAATACAAATCCCATATACAAGACCAGACCATGCAATGCTGCACCCCCACCACCTAGTGTGCCATTCAGAGTGACGATAAAAAGTATTCACCCCCTCCCCAGCCGGACCGCCATCTTTAACTAACAACATTTAATTAGGACCTCATCAGACGGAATTAGGCTTTTTTTCCAGACTTTATCCAATAGGACGTTTGTGTTGACATAAAAGCTACAAAATAGCAGCTTGCTGACAGTCTCCATACAACATGGCAGATCTTGTACACTTTAGAGGAAGGCTGAGAGATGTGTCTATGCAGGCTTCGGGCTGCAGCTACTGCCAGGTCCACCTCTGCTTAATTAAGGGGGCTGAATACTTCTGCAGCTGGTTACGTTGAGTTTTGCAATGAATGCAGACATTTGTGTAGGGTTGTGTCTCCACTTTTATATTCCTTTTGAGTAGTGATAAAAGTGCTGCGACTGTAATGCAGAATTGTGGTGTGTACGGATACATGGTGCAATGAAGCTGTGGCTGGACTGACCTCTGACCTCCAGGTCCTAAATATTCCATCTACATCCTATAAACATGGTCACTACCAATGACGATAATGATGTCTAAGCCTACAACCTCCGCTGGTCACACACCTAAAGTACGCAGCCCCTTCTCTACAAACCAGACTTTTGCAGGCAATTTTTTCATTTCGTATGGAGACCTTTGCCTCATGTGTTTTGAGGAGCCTGATATTGGGGTTCTTTACTGGCTTCCAGTCCTGTCCCCATTATCTCCATATTCTCTGTGACATTGCCCTTTCCCATTGTCACCGCGGCCATGGCTGGAGTGACACTTGTTGTTTTTTCTTTTTCTTCTCTGCAGGTTGCCATCTCCCTGTTCCCCTATCGATGTGGCCCCTCATTTATCTTACCGGGAAATTCTACCCTCAGAAACTGCGGAGAAAACAAGAGCTCTCACAGACCTGGTGTGTCTGTGGCTTTCAGGACACGCCTTCATTTTTACCTGACTAGACAGCAGCAGGAGGAGAACGCTCCATCAGTATGGTGTCAGTGTAATGTTTTAGTTTTAGGGCCATTCTGATCACATAGTCGACTTCTCATCTGCGGCCATGTTACCTTACATCCTGCATGCAGTACTTTTTTTTGTCTAAAAAACCAATCTCAGACAAGAATCGCTAAAACTGATACCAGAAGAACGGAAAACGAAACAGAGCGTGAATTCTCCCTCTTAGCTGGACTAAGCCGTTTTTTTTGCTGATTAATGTCTTACTATATTATTAAAGCAGCCAGAGCTCCATATTCCTGATGCATTGTTCCAAATCCTCTGCGTGGGCCACCCCTAGGGGAAGCTCAGGAGTTTACTGCATACTGTGTTATTATAGAGTTCTGTGTATAAACTGTCTTCAGTGGTTATTATAAGGTAGTGAATAGAGCCCATTACGGGCCCCACCCTCCTGTGTAGGCCGGTGGCACAGGGTCTGCATGAGTGGGTAATGTCATGGCTGCAACAATGGACTTACTAAGCAAGGATGACTCCAACATCAAGTCCCCTCATGTCCCCATTTACCAAATTCACATGATAGGGATAACTGGAGACCCCTTTGCGGTTCCCTGAGGTTTTTTGGATGACAGAAGGAGAAATACTAACCCCCCCCCCCTTCCCCCCACACACACAATATTTTGTAGTTGAATCTATTTTTTAGATAAACTTTGTAGTAGATGGTTGGGGGGGGGGGGGGCAGAGGTCACCTATATATCCACATAACAGGGCAGCAATATTGTAAATCTGACTGATGAGGTGCAGATAAGGAAGTTTCATATTGCATATGATAGGACTTAATTATTGATTGCAAGTAAACACTTATATTAAAGCGACAGAAATCCCACCACTCATCCAAATGACACTTATTGGAAAACTCCATTTCCCTTTGTGAATGTGTTGACGCGTGGTGGCTCCTGTGTACTATAGGGAGAGGGACAGGAGGGCAGGGTGTTCTACTGTATAATGGGCGATTGTCATGCACTAGAGACGCTTTTGGGTGACTCATCTTTACAGAACCACAAGTGAAACGTTTTCTTCCATCTTTAACCATCTCCGTGATGTCAGTGGCAGCGCAGAGATCTGACCATCAAGTGCAGATTAAAACTTTGTCTTTTTTCAATGGACACTTTTGCATTTCTTGAATGTACAGCTGCCACTCAGTCAGCTATTCAGTCTGCTTTATACGGGGCTTCAATTCACTGACATGAATGAAACATTAGCAAGCATATAGCACTTTTCTGCTAAAGAGAAATGGGGCCCGGGAGAGTGTGCCATCACTCAGTGAGGTCCCGCTGGGGTAAGATGCACAAGTGGTCACCTCAGCCTTTGTGATGCTGCTGTAACCATGGCCTTTCTATGGAGCTTCATTTTACAGGTTGAATCGATACATAACTGCAAATCATTTTCTGCACTGACAATTCTACTGCTGCTTGTTTCTACTGCTCCCTGGTTCTACTGCTCCCTGGTTCTACTGCTCCCTGGTTCTAGTGCTCCAGATCTACTGCTGCTCGTTTCTACTGCTCCCTGGTCTACTGCTCCTGGTTCTACTGCTCCCTGGTTCTAGTGCTTCAGATCTACTGCTGCTCGTTTCTACTGCTCCCTGGTCCACTGCTCCCCGATTCTACTGCTCCTGGTCTACTACTCCCCGATTCTACTGCTCCTGGTTCTAGTGCTCCAGATCTACTGCTGCTCGTTTCTACTGCTCCCTGGTTCTACTGCTCCCCGATTCTACTGCTCCCTGGTTCTACTGCTCCAGGTCTACTGCTCCCTGGTTCTACTGCTGCCTGGTTCTTCTGCTCCTGGTTCTACTGCTCCCGGTTCTACTGCTCCTGGTTCTACTGCTCCAGGTCTACTGCTCCCTGGTTTCTACTGCTGCCTGGTTCTACTGCTCCTGGTTTTACTGCTCCCAGTTCTACTGCTCCCGGTTCTACTGCTCCCCGTTCTACTACTCCCTGGTTCTACTGCTCCTGGTCTACTGTTGCCTGGTTCTACTGCTCCTGGTCTACTGCTCCCCGATTCTACTGCTCCTGGTTCTACTGTTCCATGGTTCTAGTGCTCCCTGGTTCTACTGCTGCCTGGTTTCAACTGCTCCTGGTTCTACTGTTCCCTGGTTCTAGTGCTCCAGATCTACTGCTGCTTGTTTCTACTGCTCCTGGTTCTACTGCTCCATGCTTGTACTGCTCCTGGTTCTACCGCGCCCAGTTCTACTGATCCCTGGTTCTGCTGCTCTCTTTCTACTGCTCCTTGGTCCTACTGTCCCCTGTTCTATCCCGCCCTGGTTCTACTGCCCCCTGGTTCTACTGCTCCTGGTTCTACTGCTCCCTGGTTCTACTTTTCCCTGGTTCTACTGCCCCCTGGTTCTACTGCTCCTGGTTCTACTGCTCCCTGATTCTACTGCTCCCTGGTTCTACTGCTACCTGGTTTTACTTCTCCCTGGTTCTACTGCTCCTGGTTCAACTATTTCTAGTTTTACTGCTACTGGTTTTACTGCTCCTGTTTCTACTGCTCCTAGTTCTACTGTTCCCTAGTTCTACCGTGACGAGTTCTACTGAACCCTGGTTCTACTGCTCTCTTTCTACTGATCTTGGTTTTATTGCTTCTGGTTCTACTGCTCTCTTTCTCCTGCCCCTGGTTTTACTGCTCCATTTTCTACTGCTCCTTGGTCCTACTGTTCCTTGTTCTATCTTCTCCCTGGTTCTACTTCCCCCTGGTTCTACTGTTCCCAGTTCAACTGTTCCCGGTTGCACTGCTACTGGTTTTACTGCTCCATTTTCTATTGCTCCTGGTTTTCCTGTTCCCTGGTTCTACCTCTCTTGGTTCTATCCCACCCTGGTTCTACTGCTCCCGATTCTACTGCTCCTTGGTTCTACTGCTCCCTTCACATCTTGTTATGGCAGCCTAGCAATCCCTACTGCATACACTCTTAGGCCTAATTCACACGTCTGCAAAATGGATCCGCATCCCATCCGCAATTTTGCGGAAGGGTTGCAGACCTATTCATTTCAAAGGGGCAGGAATGGATGTGGACAGCACACTATGTGATGTCCGCATCCGCATTTCCGCATCCGTGTTTCCGCATCCGCGTATCTGTTTCCGCAAAAAAATAGAACATGTCCTATTCTTGTCCGCAATTGCGGACAAGAAAAGGCATTCTCTATATAGTGCCAGCAATGTGCGCTCCGCAAAATGCGGAATGCACATTGCAGCCATCCGTGTTTTGCGGATCCGTGTTTCCGCAAAACACACTACGGACGTGTGAATTAGGCCTTAATGTCTAGAAGCATCTGTTGTACATTTACCCAAAAAGAAATGCGATGGAAGTTTTAGTTTGTAATTTCACTCAGTGCCTCTTAATGGTGGATGTAAATCAAGTGTAATAAATATTTAATAATAAATAATAATAATGTTATATATATATTTAGAGAAAGAGAGAGAAAGAATATATTTTTCAAAGGACCATTACTATTTTTTTTATTCATTTATTTATAAAAATACAAATAATACATTGACATTTACAGTAGTTAAAGGGATTCTCCAGGCTTTTAGTATTGATAACCTATCCTCAGCCGATCATCTGTACGAGGAGACAGGGCGCGCAGTGTGCAGGTGCCGTCTCCCTTCTCTCTTCCTGCTCACTGCCGCTGTCTATAGCAAAGCAGTAGCGAACAGGAAGAGAGACGGGAGACGGCACCTGCCACTGCTCGCCCTGTCTCCACATACAACTGATCGATATTGATCTGATGACCTGAGAATAGGTCATCAAAATAAAAGCCTGGACAAACCCTTTAATAAAATAATGCATCTAGAATATAATCAAATAAAATCTATAACTTTTATAACATGAATGAATGTTGCAATATATTCAGAATTATAAGAATTACCAGTAATTGTATCAATAACAGCAATGTTATTAATATTACTAATCATTATTATATTAACGCTATATAATAATATTATTATTAAAACCAGTAGTAGAACAAAAGTTCTGTGTCTGCAACATGATCATTGAGAATAAAAATCTTTCTATGCCTTTGGTTAAAATGACCAAAAAAGTACAAAAGTAAAAAAAAAAAAACGGAATTATGAACACAAAACATTTACAAAATGTATCTTTCTATTTATACGTTGATGGTATATAAAGAGCGGAGCTGCCACAGGAGGGTCCTGACATATGGCGCCTTTTATTTGCCATTAAACACCTTAATAGGTGGAAATCTTTTTTGTCCTTCTTGTTTTGTTTTCCTCCCACGATCTATAAGAATGCAAAGCGCCTGTGTCCTGGGGAAGACCTGTTGTATCCCCACGACTCCCTGACATCCCATATGCTCAAAAGTCAAGATGAAGGGAAAGTAAAGGAATGGAACAATACCCCCTATGCGTAAGAGTCGAAATGATATCCCGGGAAGGGATGCCACATTGGTAATGTCTGATTAGGGAAGGAAAATAGTCCCATTACATGCTCGCATCGTGATACTTGTGGGATTTGGTTCCACATGAGGTTTCGCTTTGAGCCGAGAACCCTTCTCTGTTTAGGCAACAGAAGGAAAGCACCGAGTTCATGGATAGAATTTACACGCATGTTTGGGCCATTCAGGCCTCAGTGGTTGAGTTTTTCTGCTCTCCCAAGATAAACGTCAATTAGCATCCTTACAAGAAAGCTGTGTTATCGCCGATTACCAATGCATTCCTTCCCCTGGGAAAAAAACACTAACAAATGTTGGAAATATTGACCGCGGACACCAAAAGCACAAAGAGGAGCAGGCGAAATAATAGGAAAATCAATGCATGTAATCACTTTCTATAGGAAGAGATGTTAATCATGTGGAGCTCTGGGAACTAAGAAGTCCCAGATACTAGAAGTCTTGTTATTTCTCAGACATCTCAGCGGTAGGAGTAAGAGCCTCGATGACACCTTAATGTAAAGTGTCCCTAACCAAGGGCTCCTAACCCAGCTATCCAAAACCATCTATCCTCCAATGCAAAAGTAGATGCCAGGCATGGGCAACCACAGACTTTACAACCCAACTGGCCACCCATGGAGACAACTTGATGTTTTACTGGTCGAGCAACTAGACCTTCCTTAGAGAAACTTACCAATAAGACATCAGTAGTAACTTTCTAGGCCCATTGACTACAATGGTTGTGGCCCTATAGGACCTGGCCATCTGTGATCTGCTACCGTCATCTGCTCTGAAGAATATAGACCAGTAGATAATCCCCAATGGCCACAGCTTAACCCTGCTTTGCTAGGTGGCTTAGTGGACTATGGGTCTTGAGACTTGTCCTATCCGCACACGTATCATGAGGTCATATTTTCTATTAGCATTCAATATTATGTGTTAAATGTCCTTTTCCAACCTCGATAGGATGGGTATCTCATATCTTCGATGCTCTTACAGTAAAGAACCCTGTCCATTATTGAAGATTGTTCCATGAACGAACAGAATCTGGGTAACAGTGCATTGCGATGGAATGAGGTATAGGCCTGGATGATGGATAGACCAACATGAAGAACACAGCTCAACATACGAGAGGAGTGACCAAGAAGATTCCCGCTGGAGCACCGGACTGCAGAAGGAAATGCCTGAATGTAATCATTTTTGTGGCAGGTTTTGGGGGAACGACCCTGTCCACACATTGATCCGGAGAGGCCCCCTTTCTTTAGAGTCTCCGTTATTGGGCATCTCTTGGTTCCAGTCCAATTTTCCAATATAACAATGTGCAACTTTATTTGTATCTACAAGAAATAAATCTGCTGCAGATATTTGGTAAAATGACAATACACTTGTTTATTTGCAGGCGCGGCTCGCTTTCTTCAATGGACCACAGGAATGTGTGATTTATATCAACTTTCAAGTCTCCCAGGACAAAAGGGGTTAATGTCCATGGCTGAGACTGTGCCAAAAGAAGATTCAACTTGACAAGGGGTATAATTGGAACAGCTCGCAGCCCCCTTCCCACCACCCTCCCCCCATTCCACTCATTTAATATATGCCTGTCATTCCCAGGGGACCAAAAGGCAGAAACGATGACAAGAGGAAAAGCCCCGAAAATAAACAATAACTGCCAACAATGGACATTACGATGGACACAAGGAGTCGCTTTACATAGAGACAAGAGCCCTCACAGATACATCTTTATAACAGCCGACTCCAGCAATTTCTGCAAACCGCCAACTATACAATGTAACAAAAACCTACAAAACATTGAAACATTGTGCAGAGATTTTCACAACAGTTAAATCCATTATAATAACAACAAATCCTAAAGGTAAAGAGCTGCACTCACTATTCTGCTGGTGCAGTCACTGTGTACATACATTACTTATCCAGTACTGATCCTGAGTTACATCCTGTATTATACTCCAGAGCTGCACTCACTATTCTGCTGGTGCAGTCACTGTGTACATACATTACTTATCCAGTACTGATCCTGAGTTACATCCTGTATTATACTCCAGAGCTGCACTCACTATTCTGCTGGTGCAGTCACTGTGTACATACATTACTTATCCTGTACTGATCCTGAGTTACATCCTGTATTATACTCCA
This sequence comes from Bufotes viridis, assembly GCA_033119425.1. Classification (NCBI taxonomy): domain Eukaryota; kingdom Metazoa; phylum Chordata; class Amphibia; order Anura; family Bufonidae; genus Bufotes; species Bufotes viridis. Next base: position 158,471,539 of record CM065595.1, read on the forward strand.
GAGCTGCACTCACTATTCTGCTGGTGCAGTCCCTGTGTACATACATTACTTATCCAGTACTGATCCTGAGTTACATCCTGTATTATACTCCAGAGCTGCACTCACTATTCTGCTGGTGCAGTCACTGTGTACATACATTACTTATCCTGTACTGATCCTGAGTTACATCCTGTATTATACTCCAGAGCTGCACTCACTATTCTGCTGGTGGAGTCACTGTGTACATACATTACTTATCCTGTACTGATCCCGAGTTACATCCTGTATTATACTCCAGAGCTGCACTCACTATTCTGCTGGTGCAGTCACTGTGTACATACATTACTTATCCTGTACTGATCCTGAGTTACATCCTGTATTATACTCCAGAGCTGCACTCACTATTCTGCTGGTGCAGTCACTGTGTACATACATTACTTATCCTGTACTGATCCTGAGTTACATCCTGTATTATACTCCAGAGCTGCACTCACTATTCTGCTGGTGCAGTCACTGTGTACATACATTACTTATCCTGTACTGATCCTGAGTTACATCCTGTATTATACTCCAGAGCTGCACTCACTATTCTGCTGGTGGTATCACTGTGTACATACATTACTTACCCTGTAATGATCCTGAGTTACATCCTGTATTATACTCCAGAGCTGCACTCACTATTCTTCTGGTGCAGTCACTGTATACATACATTACTTATCCTGTACTGATCCTCAGTTACATCCTGTATTATACTCCAGAGCTGCACTCACTATTCTGCTGGTGCAGTCACTGTGTACATACATTACTTATCCTGTACTGATCCTGAGATACATCCTGTATTATACTCCAGAGCTGCACTCACTATTCTGCCGGTGCAGTCACTGTGTACATACATTACTTATCCTGTACTGACCCTGAGTTACATCCTGTATTATACTCCAGAGCTGCACTCACTATTCTGCTGGTGCAGTCACTGTGTACATACATTACTTATCCTGTACTGATCCTGAGTTACATACTGTATTATACACCAGGGCTGCACTCACTATTCTGCTGGTGGAGTCACTGTGTACATACATTACTTATCCTGTACTGATCCTGAGTTACATCCTGTATTATACTCCAGAGCTGCACTCACTATTCGGCTGGTGCAGTCACTGTGCACATACATTACTTATCCTGTACTGATCCTGAGTTACCTCCTGTATTATACTCCAGAGCTGCACTCACTGTTCTGCTGGTGCAGTCACTGTGTACATACATTACTTATCCTGTACTGATCCTGAGTTACATCCTGTATTATACTCCAGAGCTGCACTCACTATTCTGCTGGTGCAGTCACTCTGTACATACATTACATTACTTATCCTGTACTGATCCTGAGTTACATCCTGTATTATACTCCAGAGCTGCACTCACTATTCTGCTGGAGGAGATGTGAATTCTGAAGTTGTACACTTGTAGTGGCGTACTTCATTAAAAATAAAATAAACCTCAGAAGCTCACTGTCACTGACAGCAGGAAAAGCTCCTGAAAATGAAGAGGTTTTGAGTCACTGCTCTTATAAGAAGTTCTATGGCGGTATATCTCGTTAGTATTCTGTGCAGTGTGGTTGGAATTGTGAGGTGAAGCATTCTTCTTTAAGGCCTCATGCACACGACCGTTGGTGTTTTGCGGTCCGCAAACCGCGGATCCGCAAAACACGGAAGCTGCTCCGCGTTAACGGAACACGGCCCATTGTAGAAATTCCTATTCTTGTCTGCAAAACGGACAAGAATAGGACATGCTCTATTTTTTTTGCGGGGGCACGGAACAGAGCAACGGATGCGGACAACGGATGCGGACAGAAGTGAATGGGCCCACGCCCGAGCCGCAAAATATGCTGCTCGGATGCGGACCACAACAACGGTCGTGTGCACGAGGCCTAAAGGAAATGTGTTATCGGAAAATAACCTATTGTTGTTAAACTTATCTTTATAGAATTTTTGATGTGTTTATTTTTAATTTTCTATGTCGATATCTATATTTCAATAAAAAACATAAAATCCTGCAGTTTTAGAACTGGCCACTAAGCCTAATGACAGGCGCCACTTGTTAGTCTGTACAGATCACTTTATTGCAGTTATCTGCTTATCATTACATGCAGATAGAATGACAGACATCACCTCTGCGCATAGATAACACAGGATCCACCGTTCTCAATAGGTGATATCACAGCTTCTCTGCTCCCTCCTGACCTCTGCACAGGTCGCAGAGCTTGCCTAGAAAACTCTCCCATAGAAGTCAGTCTGTCCATTGTGTCTATGGCCCATGTGGCTGCTGTACAGTATATGTCTAAGGGCCCATTCACACAAAAGTATATTGGAAGGATTTTCGGTGACATATTCAATGACAGATCTACCCAGAATATAAGGAATTTCCGGGACGTCCTGCCTGATCTTCCGATAACTGGAGCTGCATTTCCTGCAGTGACAGTCGGATCGTTGGTGTCCTCGGGGATGAGCTCAGGTGTCACTCAGAAGACGCCAAAATTTCCCAGAACCGTTTGTTCTGCTCCTCCCTAATGGTTTCCGTACACGACAAGTCTATGACAGATATCAGTGAACAGATCACTAACGGAAAGTGGATGAATCGTCAGCTCTTCAGCCTCGTTAACCCCTTCCGCACTGCAGTCATAAACTGCTTTTGGAACGGAAGTCCCGTCGTGAAGAAGATATTTTTGCATTTGGAGGAGCCACTGGTTATACACTTAACAATCCAAAGGCAGCAGAATTTCTCAACATGTCATAGTTCAGATACGGCTGTTGTAGGGCTGTATTCGGATGGGAAACCGTCAGTAAGATTGTGGTCAAATGCCTCCCTCACAGGTTAGCTGAGCTCCCATGATGCAGGAGGGGCGCAGATAGTTTTTCCCGTATTATATGACTGTACACCGTCTGCTGTAAGGAGGATATTTCCCGAAATACAAGTCACCAGCAGAAGCTCTGTGCAGATACTGAACAAGCAGGGAGTGCTGGGAAACTTCAGCTCGGAAGTGATAGTTTTTCATCAAGCATTTTTGAAAATCTTTTTGTAACTTTTTTTGTTTTTATTTTCTTATTTATTACATTGTTCTATGTTGCAGCATTGTCACGTTGTGTCCTGTTGTGTTGTCTCTGTGCTCCTCAAAGCATTGCTGATCTGATATGTCAGTGCTGGGTACCGGGGTGGGACTACATTCTCTGACACCCCCAACCCCACCTCCCCCATGGTGAACCCCCCGACTTTCCTGCTGGATCAGATAATTGAGCAGAACTGTTGTGAAATGTGCAGGAATCTGTTGTTCCCGGTGAGCGCTGCAGGCGGCTGTGTGTCCTGCCATCCTTCTCCTGGGAACACAGACACGATGCATTCACCAGGGTGCTATGTGCCCCAGGGTGTGTGCCAGCTCATGAGACAAACAGCACTTTCCGAATGTAGGAGTCTGTTAACGGAGAAAACCCTCAGAAATGGCGCTCACTGCATGCATTTGTAAGAAGAGGGGCATTGAAGAATAGGCCCCTCTTGACCATCAGTGCGGCCCCCCGGGGTTACCATCCTCACCCCATCTGAAAATACAGGTGTTCTTGTAAGCGCTCCTCAAATACAATTTATTAACCAAGGTATTATGTCCATAGTGTTTAGTGAGGGCCCTTTAATGACCAAGGGCCTAGGTACGGAAAGGGCACTGTAAATGGCATTATATATGAACTCTGTCTCTGACTCTGTTCTTGGGGCACTGTGGGTGGCACTATTTATTAATTTTATGGCTGATACAGTTATTGGGGCACTGTGGTTGGCACTAACTATGCGCTCTGTGGCTGGCACTGTTCTTGCGGCACTGTGGGTAGCACTGTCTATGAGCTTTGTGTCTGGCACTGTTCCTGGGCACAGTGGGTATACTATATATAAGTCCTATGGATGGTACTGTTCTTGGGGCACTGTGGGTAGCACAGTCTATGCACTCTGTGGCCGGCGCTGTTCTTGGGGCACTGTGGTTGGCACTTCCTATGCGCTCTGTGGCTGGCACTGTTCCTGGGGCACTGTGGTTGGCACTACCTATGCGCTCTGTGGCTGGCACTGTATGGGGTCTGCGTGGCACTCTTATGGGGATCAGGTAAAACTCACACGAGTTGGCAGGGCAGTGACTGTGGTTCCCAGTATATACATTATCATTTTTCTTGCAGACTGTGGCACCGGCTGACCCCGATGACGTCGCCCCCTGCAGGGCCTGTGCGGTGCTTTTGTCAGGACACAACATGAGATATTTCACACAATTCATTACACAATCTCTTTGGCATAAGATAGGAATCCTCTCTATGAACTGGAGCAGAAGAACGTGACTAAGCCCAACAGGTCTGACTCCGCGAAGAGTCTGCGGCTCTCCAGCGCACACCCTGCTCCCGTCATTGTGCTCCAGGCACAGCGCCATACATTTGGTTGTGGCTGTTCCTAGTACTGCAGTTTAATCATGTTCATGAGAATGGGACTGGGCTGCAGTACCCGTCACAACCACAACCAAATGTATGGCGCTGTGCCTGGTGAACGATGAAGGGGACCTGCCACCTGCTGATCATCGGGGGTGTTGGTGGGGGTCTATAAATCACCGGTGTAGCTAATGCTTAGTATGTAGCAGTCTCAATCTCATCTCTTTCCCACACGTCTCCGCAGTTTCTACACGTCGGCCTATGACATTAAAGAGGAATTTACGCGAATAAAAGGACGACAAATCTCCTGTGTCATTGATGGGAGAATCTTCCTTCAAAGAAATTCCCTTTAGAAACTGTTCAAAAGAAACCAGATAGGGATATTCCCAACCGCAGGGGAGGGGGGGGGGGGGTCCTATAGAAACCGTTGAAAGAGTAAAAATAATACTTGACATGAAAGCGGGCGCAGGTGCGACGCAGGCAGGTAACCGCTGTACGCCCGCCGCACTCCCTGCACATCCTAAAACAACAGAGCGGGGATCACAAAGGAAAAATCTAAATGCGTTTCAAGTCTTTCCAGCAGATTTCTCATCGCTTGCATCTTGTTTGTCGACTTCTCCTTCCTGAAAGGCGAGCGGATCGTATGACACCTGTTCCCAACAACAACCCAGCGGCTCCTGCGCCAACAATTCCTGTGTGCAGGTTACTGCCAGAGGGAAGAGGCAACGGATCTGCAAACCGATGCCAAGAGAAGAGCAGTCATTGTGTACGGAGTGATCTCACCGGCAGCCGGGCCAGGAGGATGAGCCTGGGAGCCGCTCCGCAGGTTTCTTAGTATCCGCTGAATTCTGCACAATGCCGCCCCTGTGAGAAACAATGCTCCAGTTTTACAAGTTGTATTTTTTTTTATCTCGCGCCTTTGTGCATTAATCACCTGTAGATGAGCTCGAAGGCTGCTGTGAAATAAGCAAACGAGTCCGCCGCAATCATTGCTCTGCCCTTCCCCCGACATCAGATCCAATGCATCGGATGTTATCAGTTTATCAATGTGAGAATAAGTAACTTAAAGGGGTTTTCCAGAATCAGAATATTTTATGGCTTAACCTTAAAGGGGTTTTCTGAGATTTTTATACTGATCGGTGGGGGTCTGACACCCGGGAACCCCGCCGATCAGCTATTTGAGAGGGCGCCCGCGCTCCTGTGAGCTCCGCAGCTTTCTCACTGCTTTTCCTAGGATAGTGACTAGGGATGAGCGAACTTGTGTTTTAAGTTCAGCCGACATGGTTTGGGTTTTCTAAGAATTCCGTTATGGATTCCGCTAACTTATGGTCCGTGGTAACGTAATTCTTAGATAACCAGAACCCGAATCTTGTACGCCGAACTTGAAACAAAAGTTCGCTCAACGCTACCAGTAACGACAAGTTCATTGGTCACGTGGCCTAGGAGCAGCTCAGCCCCAGCAGGATATCAAACATGGCTGCTATGGCCAATTCGAAACCTTACTGCAGTTTCTTTACAGTTTACTTTACACTAAGGGCTCATGCACGTAGCCACGACCGTATTGCGGCAAGGGTCCGCAATAAACGGGCGCCGGCTGTGTGCATCACGGATGCGGACCCGTTCACTTGATTGGGTCCGCAGACCAGAAGGTCCAGTGCGGAATGGGGGCACAGAACCCCACGGAAGCACAACAGAGTGCTTCCGTGGGGTTTCTCTCCGTGCCTCCACACTGCAAAAAAGTAGTGCTTGCACTACTTTTTTGTGATGCGGATCGCGGACCCCATTCAAGTGAATAGGTCTGCGATCCGCATGCGGCGGCCCTACGGTTGGTGCCCGTGCATGGACCTGGCCAGCGCACATGAGCCCTAAATGTGTGAATTTCTAAGTAACTTTTAAAGAAAAGAAGCAGTTTACAGCATTGTAGCCTCTGAGCGATCGCCTTTATAGTCAGTGATAATCCCTGAGCGGTCATTAAGTAAACGATAGGTTTATGTTCACACTGCGCAGATTTGATGCTTATTTTTCAGCTCGGAATTGCTGGGGGAAAATCTCTACATTTTTCTTTTTCTACAGTTGTGGACCACCAGACTGCTTATGCACGGCCCCGCTTGTCCTGGATTGGGACACTTGTGAATTACGACCAGATGGAGCCGACTTCTATCGTTTTTCTAACATACTGTTGATTCATTGCTTCGTAGTTGCAGCCGACGGCAGAACACGAGGAGCCGCAGCTCCGCACTTACACCATTTATTTATCATTTTCTGTGTCTTTTTCCATTATAATTTCTTTCATTAGAAGCAGAGCTGGGGCTGAATAATTTCTTCCCTCCAGGGTCGTAGCTAGCGGCTCATGGGCCCTGGTGCAAGAGGTCAGCTTGGGCCCCCCTTCCCTCAGTGCTTTGTGTGTCTTCTTATGGGTCTTTGGGCCCCCTCAGGCTCTTGGGCCCGGTAGCGACTGCTACCTCCGCACCCCCTATAGCTACGCCCATGCTTCCATCACATCCAGCTCATTGGCTGCTTCACCTTCATCAATGAACTTAGTTACTAAATAACACAATACATTCAGTTTGTTTATAAGTTTCCACGGTAACATCATCATTGATCTGGAGACCTGGAACTAATGACAGATTTCACTTCAAATCACCATAATCCCCAATAATCAATAGACACACCCACAGAAACGGCAAAATCTGATGATAAATGATTAATATAACTGATTAACTGAGGAAAAAATCAATAAGCAACAGTACAGCGGCCAAAACTGACATTATCAGACAGCAATTAAAGGGCAACTCCAGCCAGATAATAAAAATCTCCAACAATTAATATCAATATTTGTCTTCATACGAGCAGTATTATAGTAGTTATATTCTTGTACATAGGAGCAGTATTATAGTAGTTATATTCCTGTACATAGGAGCAGTATTATAGTAGTTATATTCTTGTACATAGGAGGCAGTATTATAGTAGTTATATTCTTGTACATAGGAGCAGTATTATAGTAGTTATATTCCTGTACATAGGAGGCAGTATTATAGTAGTTACATTCTTGTACATAGGAGCAGTATTATAGTAGTTATATTCTTACACATAGGAGGTAGTATCATAGTAGTTATATTCTTGTACATAGGAGCAGTATTATAGAAGATATATTCTTGTACATAGGAGCAGTATTATAGTAGTTATATTCTTGTACATAGGAGCAGTATTATAGTAGTTATATTCTTGTACATAGGAGCAGTATTATAGTAGTTATATTCTTGTACATATGAGGCAGTATTATAGCAGTTATATTCTTGTACATAGGAGCAGTATTATAGTAGTTATATTCCTGTACATAGGAGGCAGTATTATAGTAGTTATATTCTTATACATAGGAGCAGTATTATAGTAGTTATATTCTTGTACATAGGAGGCAGTATTATAGTAGTTATATTCTTGTACATAGGAGCAGTATTATAGTAGTTATATTCTTGTACATAGGAGCAGTATTATAGTAGTTATATTCTTGTATATTGGAGCAGTATTATAGTAGTTATATTCCTGTACATAGGAGGCAGTATTATAGTAGTTATATTCTTATACATAGGAGGCAGTATTATAGTAGTTATATTCTTGTACATAGGAGGCACTATTATAGTAGTTTTATTCTTGTACATAGGAGCAGTATTATAGTAGTTATATTCTTGTACATAGGGGGCAGTATTATAGTAGTTATATTCTTGTACATAGGAGCAGTATTATAGTAGTTATATTCTTGTACATAGGAGCAGTATTATAGTAGTTATATTCTTGTACATAGGAGCAGTATTATAGTAGTTATATTCTTGTACATAGGACAGTATTATAGTAGTTATATTCTTGTACATAGGAGCAGTATTATAGTAGTTATATTCTTGTACATAGGAGGCAGTATTATAGTAGTTATATTCTTGTACATAGGAGCAGTATTATAGTAGTTATATTCCTGTACATAGGAGCAGTATTATAGTAGTTATATTCCTGTACATAGGAGCAGTATTATAGTAGTTATATTCCTGTACATAGGAGCAGTATTATAGTAGTTATATTCTTGTACATAGGAGCAGTATTATAGTAGTTATATTCCTGTACATAGGAGACAGTATTATAGTAGTTATATTCTTGTACATAGGAGGCAGTATTATAGTAGTTATATTCTTGTACATAGGAGCAGTATTATAGTAGTTATATTCTTGTACATAGGAGGCAGTATTATAGCAGTTATATTCTTGTACATAGGAGCAGTATTATAGTAGTTATATTCCTGTACATAGGAGCAGTATTATAGTAGTTATATTCTTATACATAGGAGCAGTATTATAGTAGTTATATTCTTGTACATAGGAGGCAGTATTATAGTAGTTATATTCTTGTACATAGGAGGCAGTATTATAGTAGTTATATTCTTGTACATAGGAGGCAGTATTATAGTAGTTATATTCTTGTACATAGGAGCAGTATTATAGTAGTTATATTCTTGTACATAGGGGCAGTATTATAGTAGTTATATTCTTGTACATAGGAGGCAGTATTATAGCAGTTATATTCTTGTACATAGGAGCAGTATTATAGTAGTTATATTCCTGTACATAGGAGGCAGTATTATAGTAGTTATATTCTTATACATAGGAGCAGTATTATAGTAGTTATATTCTTGTACATAGGAGGCAGTATTATAGTAGTTATATTCTTGTACATAGGAGGCAGTATTATAGTAGTTATATTCTTGTACATAGGAGGCAGTATTATAGTAGTTATATTCTTGTACATAGGAGGCAGTATTATAGTAGTTATATTCTTGTACATAGGAGCAGTATTATAGTAGTTATATTCTTGTACATAGGAGGCAGTATTATAGTAGTTATATTCTTGTACATAGGAGCAGTATTATAGTAGTTATATTCTTGTACATAGGGGCAGTATTATAGTAGTTATATTCTTGTACATAGGAGGCAGTATTATAGTAGTTATATTCTTGTACATAGGAGGCAGTATTATAGTAGTTATATTCTTGTACATAGGAGGCAGTATTATAGTAGTTATATTCTTGTACATAGGAGGCAGTATTATAGTAGTTATATTCTTGTACATAGGAGCAGTATTATAGTAGTTATATTCTTGTACATAGGAGGCAGTATTATAGTAGTTATATTCTTGTACATAGGAGCAGTATTATAGTAGTTATATTCTTGTACATAGGAGCAGTATTATAGTAGTTATATTCTTGTACATAGGAGCAGTATTATAGTAATTATATTCTTGTACATAGGAGCAGTATTATAGTAGTTATAGTCTTGTACATAGGAGCAGTATTATAGTAGTTATATTCTTGTACATAGGAGCAGTAGTATAGTAGTTAGACTCTTGTACATAGGAGCAGTATTATAGTAGATATATTCTTATACATAGGAGGCAGTATTATAGTAGTTATATTCTTGTACATAGGAGCAGTATTATAGTAGTTATATTCTTGTACATAGGGGCAGTATTATAGTAGTTATATTCTTGTACATAGGAGGCAGTATTATAGTAGTTATATTCTTGTACATAGGAGCAGTATTATAGTAGTTATATTCTTGTACATAGGAGCAGTATTATAGTACTTATATTCTTGTACATAGGAGCAGTATTATAGTAGTTATATTCTTGTACATAGGAGCAGTAGTATAGTAGTTAGACTCTTGTACATAGGAGCAGTATTATAGTAGATATATTCTTATACATAGGAGGCAGTATTATAGTAGTTATATTCTTGTACATAGGAGCAGTATTATAGTAGTTATATTCTTGTACATAGGGGCAGTATTATAGTAGTTATATTCTTGTACATAGGAGGCAGTATTATAGTAGTTATATTCTTGTACATAGGAGCAGTATTATAGTAGTTATATTCTTGTACATAGGAGCAGTATTATAGTACTTATATTCTTGTACATAGGAACAGTATTATAGTAGTTATATTCTTGTACATAGGAGCAGTAGTATAGTAGTTAGACTCTTGTACATAGGAGCAGTATTATAGTAGATATATTCTTATACATAGGAGGCAGTATTATAGTAGTTATATTCTTGTACATAGGAGCAGTATTATAGTAGTTATATTCTTGTACATAGGGGCAGTATTATAGTAGTTATATTCTTGTACATAGGAGGCAGTATTATAGTAGTTATATTCTTGTACATAGGAGCAGTATTATAGTAGTTATATTCTTGTACATAGGAGCAGTATTATAGTAGTTATATTCTTGTACATAGGAGGCAGTATTATAGTAGTTATATTCTTGTACATAGGAGCAGTATTATAGTAGTTATATTCCTGTACATAGGAGGCAGTATTATAGTAGTAATATTCCTGTACATAGGAGCAGTATTATAGCAGTTATATTCTTGTACATAGGAGCAGTATTATAGTAGTTATATTCTTATACATAGGAGGCAGTATTATATTAGTTATATTCTTGTACATAGGAGGCAGTATTATAGTAGTTATATTCTTGTTCATAGGAGGCAGTATTATAGTAGTTATATTCTTGTACATAGGAGCAGTATTATAGTAGTTATATTCTTGTATATAGGAGGCAGTATTATAGTAGTTATATTCTTATATAGAGGGCAGTATTATATTAGCTATATTCTGACGAAGCAGACGTCTGTGCCACTTTCCTCTATCATTTCCGTGTGTGATTAAACATTACATTATTAGGAGGCCCATGGCTAATCTATCTAGCACATCAGTAGCATTAAGAAGATTTTGCCACAGAGATAAACCTTAAAACTTACATAAAGCTTCTCCATCTTACGGCTTAAGCTCATTGATGCCTCTTTTTCACCTGATTTGCTGATTCCACCTTGGAACGATCCACTATTATGTGCAGCTAATGAATAAACCATGATGATTGAGGCAACACACAAACATTGTTAGAGCAATGTTGGATTTTTATGCTATAGCCTCCAGGCCGTGGGTGAATCACTGCCGGCAGCCACTTGTTATGAGCACATCAAGGTTCCATATGTTCACTTCTGAGGCTACATTCACATCATCATTCGGAGATCCGGCAGGCAGTGCCAGCACAGAGCAGTCTGCCAAATCTCACGGGATCCAGGACTGCTCTCCAGGACTGATCCTCTACTTCAGGGATGCCCAACCAGCGGCCCTCCAGCTGTTACAAAACTATCATTCCCAGAATGCTTGGATAACCTACAGCTATTAGAGAATGCTGGGAGTTGTAGTTTTGCAACAGCTGTAGGGCCACAGGTTGAGCATCCCTGCTCTATTTCACCGCCGGATCCCCATTGATTGCAATGAGGTCCAGCAGTGATCCATTCAATTTCAGGCATAAATGCTGGGTTTCCACGGGCAAAAACCGCTGCACGCAACGGTTTTAAGTTGAGCCGACATCTGGCATTTGTGTCCGATCAGGTTGCCAGATCTCCAAATGAACATGTGAACGAGGCCTAAGACTACATATTGAATCCCCAGAAATGATGGCGTCACTGTGTACATACATTACTTCTCCTGTACTGATCCTGAGTTCTATCCTGTATTATACTCCAGAGCTGCACTCACAATTCTGCTGGTGCAGTCACTGTGTACATACATTACTTATCCTGTACTGATCCTGAGTTACATCCTGTATTATACTCCAGAGCTGCACTCACTATTCTGCTGGTACAGTCACTGTGTACATACATTACTTATCCTGTACGGATCCTGAGTTACATCCTGTATTATACTCCAGAGCTGCACTCACTATTCTGCTGGTGGAGTCACTGTGTACATACATTACTTATCCTGTACTGATCCTGAGTTACATCCTGTATTATACTCCAGAGCTGCTCTCACTATTCTGCTGGTGCAGTCACTGTGTACATACATTACTTATCCTGTACTGATCCTGAGTTACATCCTGTATTATACTCCAGAGCTGCACTCACTATTCTGCTGGTGCAGTCACTGTGTACATACATTACTGATCCTGTACTGATCCTGAGTTACATTCTGGGTTTGTCACATTGTGTGGAGTGGATATAAGTTCTTCACTGAGTTCAGGACCAGCGATGTTCAGACTGGAGTGTTTTCGTTATTTGACAGGTAGCAGGTATCTAGAAATTCAGTTTATTAGAGGTTTGCAGAGCTTTTCAGTTCAAGGTGATCAATCTGTGTTGTCGTAAAACTGTACATTTTCTCTTCCTCCGGACGTGTTCTCGCTGGTATCAGCCGTCTGTCCTTTCCTCACTATTCGTTATCTGTGGCGGGTGCGGGGATTGATTTGTAGCAGATAAATATATTACCAAAGACCCAAAGGGATGGATTTCCGCGACTCAGTCCAGTTTGTAACCTCAGTCGTGCAGATTGTCGGTGAAACCCTCGTTATCGGGTCAGATTATTATCTTGGCTCCGTGGAGGCTACAGGTGGTGGTTGGACATCTGACCATGAGGGGGGTGCATAGATAGCGGTTGTGCCGGATCCTACAGTCCAGGGGTAGCTTGCCCCCCTTTTCACGCTGAAGGAGATGATATGTGACCGATCTTGCATCGGGGTCTAGGAGCCTTATGCTACGACTCGGGTGACAGTGTCAGAAACTAGACTGAACCCCATCTTCTGTCGGCTGCTGATGTTTTGGGGTTCATTAATAATAATATTGATAATAATGAAGCAGTTGGATACTTTGTTTCACTTTTTAACCTTCTTTTCTGCCCTGGACTCACCCATGACCTCTCCAAGCCTCACACATTGTGGCAGATTTATTAAAACCGGTGCAAAAGCTTCTGTGAAATCAGCTCTTCCCCGGAGTGACCCCCCGGCAGCCCCTCCATTTTTCTTTCCATTAGTTTTGATAAATCTCCTCCTATTTATTCCATGTCTATAAAATGTGGCGGCACCCGGCGGGCATCACATAATGGGAGGTGAGCGGGCTAATAGTTGTTGAGGCCATTTCCTTGCAGGCTGTATGTTGGGAGATCTCAGTCTATAGGGGCCCATCATCCTGCATGGATATGCTGTGTGGCCCCTGAGTGGCTAAGGAGCTGGTTGCCTGTCATTGCCAGCTGCTCTGCAGATTGACAGCCCCATGAGGCCAGCTGGCAGCGCCCGGTTTGTGGGATCTAATCTTCACATTAATCAGCTTTATTATTACCACTAATGCCAATTTGTAAGCAGACTGCAGGATCAGACGCCACCTGCCATCGACCCCGCGCCGCCATTACCGCACCTCGCTTTATTCTTTAAGATCAAAATTATAATTCAATTAAGATATTTAATTTAGTTTTTTTGTGCTCGTGGCAGCAGTCAAGGAACTAAACATCAGGAACGGAGGACGATTATCCACTTAACCCTTTTCTGCTGGGATGAGGCCTGGACACAACCATTAACCCTTCACTGCTACCGGAAATAAACACAATGTTGGGGCTCAAAATCACAAAAGTAATCCTGGAGGAGGCCGTGGTGTTTACAGATTTCCACTATTGCAGTCAGTGGTGGCAAGGATTTTTGTTTCAATTTCTCACTATTCTCTGTGCTTGCTGTCAGTGAATGGGAACCTTCTTGTTTATGAGTTTTTATTCACTGGCAGCAAGCTGAGATCTTGAGAAAGTTAAGGGATTTAACAAAGATTTAAATAGAAAGATGCAGAAATTCCCTCCATATATACGAATATTTTGGGCGACTTCTGCTGACAACTTGCTGCAAATTCTGTTCAGCCGTTTCTTGGGGACACCCATTTCATGGAAAGCTGGGTGACAACCAATATAGCCAATAAAGCCTCCACATGCAGTTGTCACCCAGAATAAGGAACTAGCAGTCTAGATATACTGTATGTACATCATATATCTGCCACCAATGTATCCCTCCATTCGGGAGGCTAGGAAAGCTGGGTGCCAACCCCCGAGGAGGCTCAGAAGCAGATGTAAATAAGACATGGCTGCAGACGTCTGGACAGAAAATGAGTGTTGGAAACGTTCTTTCATTTGCAGAAATCTCCCGCAGTTGGGACATCCAGAGGAGAGCGTGTGCACATGTGAATAGAAGGGGCGTCTCCATGCGGTTTGGGGTCACAACCGCAGTCAATGTTGTCGTGTAGCCGTACCCTTATACTTTTGGCTCAAAAAACTGCCTCAAAAACTGCGCCAAAACTGCATGTGTGAATGCATCCTCTCAGTCTTTTCCTTTCCTCCTTGATCCTGCAGAGATTTCCCTGGAAATCCCGTCTCCCCTCCACCATACACCTTGGTCACTGCCTGCACCTCACCACTGGGTGGAGCAGGGCCCCATTGGCCCCACGGGCTGCTCTCCTGGTAGCTGTGCCCATGGTCCCCGAGGTCTCCTCCCTGCCCAGTTATAATTACTGCTGCAGAATTAGGCTAAGAGGATATTAGCGGATGAAGTCAGTTCAGGATTAGCGCGGACTGGACGCTGCTGACACCACCACAGCGCAGCCTGCGGCTTCTGACACTTTCCTGCGTATGCTTCGCGGTTCATGTCCGGGCATTAATACCGCACATAGTGCCAGGTCTTAGAGAGCAGGGAACAGCTTCCAAGTCATTGATAATATGGTCTGGTCTACCCTGGTGGGAAGATGATGAGAGTTTTACCACTTTTAGTCAATCTGCATGAAAACCACAGAGCCTATTGGCTGCTGAAGGCGGAATTCATAAATACTGACCCCGAATCTTCGTCGCAGGCTGGAATGTTCTGACAATTTATCTTTCACTAAAGTAAATTATAAGGAAAGAAAATAAAGAGGTCGGCGCCTTGCTGGATGCCTGGCTCCAAGTAACGCCTGCTGCCATGCTAACCCACTGGCATTCAAGCATCAGTTTGTGAAGGGTTAAATCAACACAACCCAACATTCCTCGTGTGCTACAATGTTTCCAGTGCAGGAGAACAATGTAACTAGATAGAAGCCACTGGAATCATGCATGGTATCAATTAGCTCTGCTGATCTGCCACCTGCTGACTGCCACTCAGACCGGGGAGATGCCAGGCTCCTAATGCCAATCAATCATGCCTCAGTTGGTGCTCATATTGGTACAATCAGTGTGGAGACATCCGCTTTGTTCAGGGTGGAGACAGCCGCTTGATCCTGGCTTCATTGCTATGTGCGCCCAGCTGAGGGATGGCACAGGGCCAGATGATGCCAGGACGCGAGATCCCTCCATCTAACAACTGTGCTGTAAACTAGAACCAGGCCCAAATCTACCATTCCCGGGACTATATGTTCTGATCACGTCACTGCCCCATCTGATACCTCCTGACACCGGGCCTTGTCTCATTGATGCCAGGAGGAGTCATTGAGGGTACTGACAATTATAGGTGCCCAATTTCTCTCAAGCAGCTTGGACCACTACATGGTGGAGCAATCAGATGTTGTATTGGACAGTATTATCTTATGGTTCTCCATTGCACGTCATGTTACGGAGATAATGCCCCCTATGGCTCCTCGGTAACCAGATGTGGGTCCAAAACATGGAACGTGGCCGACCTGATGATGCCTAGAATAATGCTGTGTGAATGAGGCCTAACAGAGACTACATGTTCTGCTGTCCAGGGCCCATGCATGCAGCTTTGCGAGATCTTCTCTGATATGGGGGGGCCAGGTATTGGGTTCTGGTTGCATCTGTAACCCCCGTGGTGCTGCTGCGGTGCAATAATGCAAAGGACAGCTCCCTGGACACAGAGCAGGATCTCCCCTGTGAAAGCTTCTCCTCCCCGGGACCTGAAGAGCCTAATCAAAGTTCTCATAGTAAAGGGTGGAGCAGCTGCCAGAGTCACCATTACTGGTATGGAGCAGCCTCTGTTGTCTCCCCAGAACTTCAAAGCCTTGACCAAAACAATAGAGAGGCCCTTGTCTTCTCTCACGGGTCCCCTGCCCGTTCACAGCTGAGAGCCCAGGGTTTGTGGGTGATTGTGCAGAGTTAGGTTTGTGTTTTGCTTGCAGGCGGCTTTGAACTGTAGGTTGTTGTAGTAAGGACCCTTTGGTGTTCACGTCTTATCCTGCAGTACGATTATAATATGAGGTTCTGCATTCAGGTGGAAGCTTTTCAGTGTCACTCAGCCTTACAATAGTTCTGAGGATGATGGAGCGTGCCGCCACACCTGGAGGGACCCCAGAGACGCAGCTGGGGGGTGCACTACGCCCTGCAACTGGCACACATCACCAACATGAAATGGGTCTGGAGGAAGGTCGGGGTAACATGGCAGGGTTGTAGCTGGGGATGGGGAAATGTGCCCTGGGTTCCATAGGCTACTAGCCCGGATACAAGATAGGATACGGTTGGCCAGGGCAGGGGTTCCTGGTATCCTGCAGCACAATTGCCTACAGATGTCACAGCTGGGCCTGTAGATCCTGCACACTCATAGGTTGGTGAAGCTGGCGTCACAGCAGGTCCCATAAATGCTGGATCGGTGATAAATCTGGTGACCGGGCAGCCAAGAAAGTGCTGCAATCTGGAGCAGACTTTCCTGGGAAACCCTCCTGTGTGTGAGCGAGCATTATCCTGCCATGAGAGGACACATGTGGCGGCAGGATGCCCTGCACATATCACTGAGCCGTCAGTGTCCTCGTATCACTACTAGGGGTGACCGACTGCGTATACGATGGCTTCCCCGATCATCACCAGCAGTTGGGGCAGTGTGTCCTCCACTGGCAGGACTGAAGCGCTCACCACGAGGCCTCCATACTCCAATCCCGTACAGAACCGGGATTCATCACTGAAGACCATACGGTTCTGGTCCATAGCAGTCCAGGTTCCTCGTTCATGACACCACGAAGGTGATGGTGGCCGACTGTCAATGGCAGGGTACGTAATGGGCACTGGGACACCAAATGTCCTTCTGCTAAGTGCCTGGAAGTGGTCCGGACAGAGGCAGGGGCGTAATAAAGAAGTCACCTGTGTCTGGATGGTGGCCGGCTGGCAATGGCAGGGTACGTAATGGGCACCGGTCACCTGTGTCTGGATGGTGGACAACAAAACTGTGGGAGCTGCTCCTGCATGTCGGTGGATCAGAATATCTCCGCTACTGGTGTCTGTCTGGGGCCTGATCGCCGTGTGCGCCCTCACCTAACCACTGCTCCCAACAGCTAGGTCACAATGGCCTAGATCAGGGATCAGCAACCTCCGGCACTCCAGCTGTTGTGAAACTACAACTCCTAGCATGCTCTGTTCAGACAAGCAACTGTGCATGCTGGGAGTTGTAGTTTCACCACAGCTGGAGGGCCGAAGGTTGCCGATCCCTGATCTAGATTGTGACAATTTATTGAAACCTCTCAGTCCAATGATGCGCCCCCTCTCAAAGTCTGTCACCTGGGCAAAATGTCTTGAAGTGCATTGTCGAGGCATCTGTACCTATCTCCTCCAACCCCATCTGGCTAGACTTACAGAGGGGCTCAATGCTAAACTGTTCCCTTAAACCCCATTTATTTCTAAGGAGATTATGGGAACATTAGAAACATTGTTTCCATAAAGCTGCAAACTCCTCACAGCCTGGACGCAGCGTCCACTAGGATGGGGTGTGTCAGATTGGTCGACTGAGACCCCCATTCTAGAAATGGGTCCAGGCTGCAAAAATGGCCACCACATCTGTCAGACATTTCGTTAATCTGAGTGCGTCTATGGGCAGCGTTGCCTCCATTTTGGCCTGTGGGAGCGGCATCCTGCGTGTTCTGCTTTGTCTCTTCATCACTTTATTTATAAATAAAACAAAATGAAAGCGAAGACGATGAAATATAAATACAATGTAAATATATTATCATCAATTGTCATCAATTCCGAGGCATAAAGGAAGAATATACTCGAGAATCCTTCAGAAATCATAGCTGATGCAGGATGCCACGTGTGACAGGGGCCGCTGACTGCAATCAGAAAAAGAATCTACAAAAAAATGTCCTTCAACAATAGCGCAATTATTACTGGATGTAAAAAGTGGCGCAGATGTATGAGACGTGCTGTACCTTTTCTACAGAAAGAGAAACGTAGCACAAATGCTGCAAAATAAGTGAATTCCTGTATCTGTGACGCCCGCTCTGACCTGTTAGCTCCAAAGTCAATTTATTGGAAAGTTTTTTGGGTTGGATTTAGGTCCAAAATTCCTGTAAGTGGTGCGGACGCAGCAAGAGCACCCACTCCCAGGGGACCTAAAAATGTCGCGCCACCGACAGAGACACCAGTATTAAAGGGTTTTTCCGAGATCTTTTAACTGATGATAGGTCATCAACATCTGACCGGGGGGTAGGGGGGGGTCTGACATTGGGGACCCCCACCGATCAGCTGTTTGAGGAGGCAGTGGTGCTCACAGTAGTGCCGTGGCCTGCTACAGCTTTTCCTAAGCCACATTCATTGGTCACGTGGCCTAGGCACATTTAAGTGAATAGGGCTGAGCGCAATACCAAGCACGGTCAAGGCAAGGCAAAAATAAACTCATCAGCTCCGAAATCTTTCTCTGCGCTGCCAGTTTGTTACAGTGTGTCAGTGTAGGTTAAATGTATCAGGATGTTTAGGAGACTGGACACAATTGTATCAAACCCATAGCTGTGGGAAGTATTGGGTCAGACAGGGTTCCTTCTCACATATACGCAAAATGGTGCCATTCATTGATAACCAGCAGAGATCTTGAAAATGATGAGGAATTGAAATAGAAATTCTGTGAGAAACTTTCCATTCTTCATTCTATAAGACGGGCTCTTTACTCTCTGTACATTCTTGGATTTCTCGGGTTCTTTGCTCCGGGTCCAGCGTCACGTGGAGCCTCAGTTACATCTACATCTCTATGTGACAACTTACTTACTGCCAACAGGGGACAATAGCCGAGCACAAATCCTGTTATCCAATATTATCTGCTGCCTTAAAATAGGACACGTTACAAAACGGTGCAAAGGAAAGTCCATATTGTCTGCTGCTTGTACGACTGTGTCTGTGCAGATTCCAGGCCGCTGTGAAGGGAAGTCTCCTCGCGGCCCTCCGGACACAAAGCCGCGCATTGTTACACCTGGCAGCATGAAAAAGGATTAACTTTACTAGAAACCGGCAGACAAAGCGCCCGCCTCGCCCGGTTAAAGCCTCTATGGAGATGAATGTGTTAAAAAGCATTCACACCGGACGCTGGCTGCCAAGAGAGAGGCAAAAATAATCAAAAACTGAGATTTCTGCCTTAAATCATACCGTGGGCCGCCCCGGGTCACCGCTCCATTATGCGCCCAGAATAAGCGGAAAATAGCCCGTCACTGCAGGAACAAATCTCTCACACACAGGACCGGCCCCCGGATTCAAGGCGTTCCAAAAGCAAGTTGCGCTATTGTGTTATATCGCTTCAATAGCAGCTTCTATAGACGACGACCTGCGACATCCACACAACGAGCGCAGCCCCGATATATCATGTGCTGGAAAATACCGGACACATATAATAATATATAATAGGAATGATAAGAAGATTAATCAATGTATATATAGATGTAGCAGAGCTCAGATTGTCATCAACCCATGATGGTGTTACATAGGACTGCAGGTGACATCTACTACATTATCTGTACTCAGAGAGATATCACTGTGTTATCTGTGGTGTTACATAGGACTGCAGGTGACATCTACTACATTATCTGTACTCAGAGAGTTATCACTGTGTTATCTGCGGTGTTACATAGGACTGCAGGTGACATCTACTATATTATCTGTACTCAGAGAGTTATCACTGTGTTATCTGTGGTGTTACATAGGACTGCAGGTGACATCTACTACATTATCTGTACTCAGAGAGTTATCACTGTATTATATGTGGTGTTACATAGGACTGCAGGTGACATCTACTACATTATCTGTACTCAGAGAGTTATCACTGTGTTATCTGTGGTGTTACATAGGACTGCAGGTGACATCTACTACATTATCTGTACTCAGAGAGTTATCACTGTGTTATCTGTGGTGTTACATAGGACTGCAGGTGACATCTACTACATTATCTGTACTCAGAGAGTTATCACTGTGGTATCTGTGGTGTTACATAGGACTGCAGGTGACATCTACTACATTATCTGTACTCAGAGAGTCATCACTGTGTTATCTGTGGTGTTACATAGGACTGCAGGTGACATCTACTACATTATCTGTACTCATAGAGTTATCACTGTGTTATCTGTGGTGTTACATAGGACTGCAGGTGACATCTACTACATTATCTGTACTCAGAGAGTTATCACTGTGTTATCTGTGGTGTTACATAGGACTGCAGGTGACATCTACTACATTATCTGTACTCAGAGAGTTATCACTGTGTTATCTGTGGTGTTACATAGGACTGCAGGTGACATCTACTACATTATCTGTACTCAGACAGATATCACTGTGTTATCAGTGGTGTTACATAGGACTGCAAGTGACATCTACTGCATTATCTGTACTCAGAGAGATATCACTGTGTTATCAGTGGTGTTACATAGGACTGCAAGTGACATCTACTACATTATCTGTACTCAGAGAGGTATCACTGTGTTATCTGTGGTGTTACATAGGACTGCAGGTGACATCTACTACATTATCTGTACTCAGAGAGGTATCACTGTGTTATCTGTGGTGTTACATAGGACTGCAGGTGACATCTACTACATTATCTGTACTCAGAGAGATATCACTGTGTTATCAGTGGTGTTACATAGGACTGCAGGTGACATCTACTACATTATCTGTACTCAGAGAGTTATCACTGTGTTATCAGTGTTGTTACATAGGACTGCAGGTGACATCTACTACATTATCTATACTCAGAGAGTTATCACTGTGTTATCTGTGGTGTTACATAGGACTGCAGGTGACATCTACTACATTATCTGTACTCGGAGAGATATCACTGTGTTATCTGTGGTGTTACATAGGACTGCAGGTGACATCTACTACATTATCTGTACTCAGAGTTATCACTGTGTTATCTGTGGTGTTACATAGGACTGCAGGTGACATCTACTACATTATCTGTACTCAGAGAGATATCACTGTGTTATCTGTGGTGTTACATAGGACTGCAGGTGACATCTACTACATTATCTGTACTCAGAGAGTTATCACTGTGTTATCTGTGGTGTTACATAGGACTGCAGGTGACATCTACTACATTATCTGTACTCAGAGAGTTATCACTGTGTTATCTGTGGTGTTACATAGGACTGCAGGTGACATCTACTACATTATCTGTACTCAGAGAGTTATCACTGTGGTATCTGTGGTGTTACATAGGACTGCAGGTGACATCTACTACATTATCTGTACTCAGAGAGTTATCACTGTGTTATCTGTGGTGTTACATAGGACTGCAGGTGACATCTACTACATTATCTGTACTCAGAGAGTTATCACTGTGTTATCTGTGGTGTTACATAGGACTGCAGGTGACATCTACTACATTATCTGTACTCAGAGAGTTATCACTGTGTTATCTGTGGTGTTACATCGGACTGCAGGTGAGATCTACCACATTATCTGTACTCAGAGAGTTATCACTGTGTTATCTGTGGTGTTACATAGGACTGCAGGTGACATCTACTAGATTATCTGTACTCAGAGAGATATCCCTGTGTTATCTGTGGTGTTACATAGGACTGCAGGTGCCATCTATTACATTATCTGTACTCAGAGAGTTATCACTGTGTTATCTGTAGTGTTGCATAGGACTGCAGGTGACATCTATTACATTATCTGTACTCAGAGAGTTATCACTGTGTTATCTGTGGTGTTACATAGGACTGCAGGTGACATCTACTACATTATCTGTACTCAGAGAGTTATCACTGTGTTATATGTGGTGTTACATAGGACTGCAGGGGACATCTACTACATTATCTGTACTCAGAGAGTTATCACTGTGTTATCTGTGGTGTTACATAGGACTGCAGGTAACATCTACTACATTATCTGTACTCAGAGAGTTATCACTGTGTTATCTGTAGTGTTACATAGGACTGCAGGTGAGATCTACCACATTATCTGTACTCAGAGAGTTATCACTGTGTTATCTGTGGTGTTACATAGGACTGCAGGTGACATCTACTACATTATCTGTACTCAGAGAGCTATCACTGTGTTATCCGTGGTGTTACATAGGACTGCAGGTGACATCTACTACATTATCTGTACTCAGAGAGCTATCACTGTGTTATCTGTGGTGTTACATAGGACTGCAGGTGACCTCTACTACATTATCTGTACTCAGACAGTTATCACTGTGTTATCTGTGATGTTACATAGGACTGCAGGTAACATCTACTACATTACCTGTACTCAGAGAGTTATCACTGTGTTATCAGTGGTGTTACATAGGACTGCAGGTGATATCTACTACATTATCTGTACTCAGAGAGCTATCACTGTGTTATCTGTGGTGTTACATAGGACTGCAGGTGACATCTACTACATTATCTGTACTCAGAGTTATCACTGTGTTATCTGTAGTGTTGCATAGGACTGCAGGTGACATCTATTACATTATCAGTACTCAGAGAGTTATCACTGTGTTATCTGTGGTGTTACATAGGACTGCAGGTGACATCTACTACATTATCTGTACTCAGAGAGTTATCACTGTGTTATATGTGGTGTTACATAGGACAGCAGGGGACATCTACTACATTATCTGTACTCAGAGAGTTATCACTGTGTTATCTGTGGTGTTACATAGGACTGCAGGTAACATCTACTACATTATCTGTACTCAGAGAGTTATCACTGTGTTATCTGTGGTGTTACATAGGACTGCAGGTGACATCTACCACATTATCTGTACTCAGAGAGTTATCACTGTGTTATCTGTGGTGTTACATAGGACTGCAGGTGACATCTACTACATTATCTGTACTCAGAGAGCTATCACTGTGTTATCTGTGGTGTTACATAGGACTGCAGGTGACATCTACTACATTATCTGTACTCAGAGAGCTATCACTGTGTTATCTGTGGTGTTACATAGGACTGCAGGTGACATCTACTACATTATCTGTACTCAGAGAGTTATCACTGTGTTATCTGTGGTGTTACATAGGACTGCAGGTAACATCTACTACATTACCTGTACTCAGAGAGTTATCACTGTGTTATCTGTGGTGTTACATAGGACTGCAGGTGATATCTACTACATTATCTGTACTCAGAGAGCTATCACTGTGTTATCTGTGGTGTTACATAGGACTGCAGGTGACATCTACTACATTATCTGTACTCAGAGTTATCACTGTGTTATCTGTGGTGTTACATAGGACTGCAGGTGACATCTACTACATTATCTGTACTCAGAGAGTTATCACTGTGTTATCTGTGGTGTTACATAGGACTGCAGGTGACATCTACTACATTATCTGTACTCAGAGAGCTATCACTGTGTTATCTGTGGTGTTACATAGGACTGCAGGTGACATCTACTACATTATCTGTACTCAGAGAGTGATCACTGTGTTATCTGTGGTGTTACATAGGACTGCAGGTGACATCTACTACATTATCTGTACTCAGAGAGTTATCACTGTGTTATCTGTGGTGTTACATAGGACTGCAGGTGACATCTACTACATTACCTGTACTCAGAGAGTTATCACTGTGTTATCTGTGGTGTTACATAGGACTGCAGGTGACATCTACTACATTATCTGTACTCAGAGTTATCACTGTGTTATCTGTGGTGTTACATGGGACTGCAGGTGACATCTACTACATTATCTGTACTCAGAGAGTTATCACTGTGTTATCTGTGGTGTTACATAGGACTGCAGGTGACATCTACTACATTATCTGTACTCAGAGAGTTATCACTGTGTTATCTGTGGTGTTACATAGGACTGCAGGTGACATCTACTACATTATCTGTACTCAGAGAGTTATCACTGTGTTATCTGTGGTGTTACATAGGACTGCAGGTGACATCTACTACATTATCTGTACTCAGAGAGCTATCACTGTGTTATCTGTGGTGTTACATAGGACTGCAGGTGACATCTACTACATTATCTGTACTCAAAGAGTTATCACTGTGTTATCTGTGGTGTTACATAGGACTGCAGGTGACATCTACTACATTATCTGTAGTCAGAGAGTTATCACTGTGTTATCTGTGGTGTTACATAGGACTGCAGGTGACATGTACTGCATTATCTGTCCTCAGAGAGTTATCACTGTGTTATCTGTGGTGTTACATAGGACTGCAGGTGACACCTACTACATTATCTGTACTCAGAGAGTTATCACTGTGTTATCTGTGGTGTTACATAGGACTGCAGGTGACATCTACTACATTATCTGTACTCAGAGAGCTATCACTGTGTTATCTGTGGTGTTACATAGGACTGCAGGTGACATGTACTGCATTATCTGTCCTCAGAGAGTTATCACTGTGTTATCTGTGGTGTTACATAGGACTGCAGGTGACATCTACTACATTATCTGTACTCAGAGAGTTATCACTGTGTTATCTGTGGTGTTACATTGGACTGCAGGTGACATCTACTACATTATCTGTACTCAGAGAGCTATCACTGTGTTATCTGTGGTGTTACATAGGACTGCAGGTGACATCTACTACATTATCTGTACTCAGAGAGTTATCACTGTGTTATCTGTGGTGTTACATAGGACTGCAGGTGACATCTACTACATTATCTGTACTCAGAGAGTTATCACTGTGTTATCTGTGGTGTTACATAGGACTGCAGGTAACATCTACTACATTATCTGTACTCAGAGAGTTATCACTGTGTTATCTGTGGTGTTACATAGGACTGCAGGTGACATATACTACATTATCTGTACTCAGAGAGTCATCACTATGTTATCTGTGGTGTTACATAGGACTGCAGGTGACATCTACTACATTACCTGTACTCAGAGAGTTATCACTGTGCTATCTGTGCTGTTACATAGGACTGCAGGTGACATCTACTATATTATCTGTACTCAGAGAGATATCACTGTGTTATCTGTGGTGTTACATAGGACTGCAGGTGACATCTACTACATTATCTGTACTCAGAGAGTTATCACTTGTTATCTGTGGTGTTACATAGGACTGCAGGTGACATCTACTACATTATCTGTACTCAGAGTTATCACTGTGTTATCTGTGGTGTTACATAGGACTGCAGGTGACATCTACTACATTATCTGTACTCAGACAGTTATCACTGTTATCTGTGGTGTTACATAGGACTGCAGGTGACATCTACTACATTATCTGTACTCAGAGTTATCACTGTGTTATCTGTGGTGTTACATAGGACTGCAGGTGACATCTACTACTATTATCTGTACTCAGAGAGTTATCACGTGTTATCTGTGGTGTTACATAGGACTGCAGGTGACATCTACTACATTATCTGTACTCAGAGAGTTATCACTGTGTTATCTGTGGTGTTACATAGGACTGCAGGTAACATCTACTACATTACCTGTACTCAGAGAGTTATCACTGTGCTATCGGTGCTGTTACATAGGACTGCAGGTGACATCTACTATATTATCTGTACTCAGAGAGTTATCACTGTGTTATCTGTGGTGTTACATAGGACTGCAGGTGACATCTACTACATTATCTGTACTCAGAGAGTTATCACTGTGTTATCTGTGGTGTTACATAGGACTGCAGGTGACATCTACTACATTATCTGTACTCAGAGAGTTATCACTGTGTTATCTGTGGTGTTACATAGGACTGCAGGTGACATCTACTACATTATCTGTACTCAGAGAGTTATCACTGTGTTATCTGTGGTGTTACATAGGACTGCAGGTGACATCTACTACATTATCTGTACTCAGAGAGTTATCACTGTGTTATCTGTGGTGTTACATAGGACTGCAGGTGACATCTACTACATTATCTGTACTCAGAGAGTTATCACTGTGTTATCTGTGGTGTTACATAGGACTGCAGGTGACATCTACTACATTATCTGTACTCAGAGAGTTATCACTGTGTTATCTGTGGTGTTACATAGGACTGCAGGTGACATCTACTACATTATCTGTACTCAGAGAGTTATCACTGTGTTATCTGTGGTGTTACATAGGACTGCAGGTGACATCTACTACATTATCTGTACTCAGAGAGCTATCACTGTGTTATCTGTGGTGTTACATAGGACTGCAGGTGACATCTACTACATTATCTGTACTCAGAGAGTTATCACTGTGTTATCTGTGGTGTTACATAGGACTGCAGGTGACATCTACTACATTATCTGTACTCAGAGAGTTATCACTGTGTTATCTGTGGTGTTACATAGGACTGCAGGTAACATCTACTACATTATCTGTACTCAGAGAGTTATCACTGTGTTATCTGTGGTGTTACATAGGACTGCAGGTGACATCTACTACATTATCTGTACTCAGAGAGTTATCACTGTGTTATCTGTGGTGTTACATAGGACTGCAGGTGACATCTACTACATTATCTGTACTCAGAGAGTTATCACTGTGTTATCTGTGGTGTTACATAGGACTGCAGGTGACATCTACTACATTATCTGTACTCAGAGAGATATCACTGTGTTATCTGTGGTGTTACATAGGACTGCAGGTGACATCTACTACATTATCTGTACTCAGAGAGTTATCACTGTGTTATCTGTGGTGTTACATAGGACTGCAGGTGACATCTACTACATTATCTGTACTCAGAGAGTTATCACTGTGTTATCTGTGGTGTTACATAGGACTGCAGGTGACATCTACTACATTATCTGTACTCAGAGAGTTATCACTGTGTTATCTGTGGTGTTACATAGGACTGCAGGTGACATCTACTACATTATCTGTACTCAGAGAGTTATCACTGTGTTATCTGTGGTGTTACATAGGACTGCAGGTGACATCTACTACATTATCTGTACTCAGAGAGTTATCACTGTGTTATCTGTGGTGTTACATAGGACTGCAGGTGACATCTACTACATTATCTGTACTCAGAGAGTTATCACTGTGTTATCTGTGGTGTTACATAGGACTGCAGGTGACATCTACTACATTATCTGTACTCAGAGAGTTATCACTGTGTTATCTGTGGTGTTACATAGGACTGCAGGTGACATCTACTACATTATCTGTACTCAGAGAGTTATCACTGTGTTATCTGTGGTGTTACATAGGACTGCAGGTGACATCTACTACATTATCTGTACTCAGAGAGTTATCACTGTGTTATCTGTGGTGTTACATAGGACTGCAGGTGACATCTACTACATTATCTGTACTCAGAGAGTTATCACTGTGTTATCTGTGGTGTTACATAGGACTGCAGGTGACATCTACTACATTATCTGTACTCAGAGAGTTATCACTGTGTTATCTGTGGTGTTACATAGGACTGCAGGTGACATCTACTACATTATCTGTACTCAGAGAGTTATCACTGTGTTATCTGTGGTGTTACATAGGACTGCAGGTGACATCTACTACATTATCTGTACTCAGAGAGTTATCACTGTGTTATCTGTGGTGTTACATAGGACTGCAGGTGACATCTACTACATTATCTGTACTCAGAGAGTTATCACTGTGTTATCTGTGGTGTTACATAGGACTGCAGGTGACATCTACTACATTATCTGTACTCAGAGAGTTATCACTGTGTTATCTGTGGTGTTACATAGGACTGCAGGTGACATCTACTACATTATCTGTACTCAGAGAGTTATCACTGTGTTATCTGTGGTGTTACATAGGACTGCAGGTGACATCTACTACATTATCTGTACTCAGAGAGTTATCACTGTGTTATCTGTGGTGTTACATAGGACTGCAGGTGACATCTACTACATTATCTGTACTCAGAGAGTTATCACTGTGTTATCTGTGGTGTTACATAGGACTGCAGGTGACATCTACTACATTATCTGTACTCAGAGAGTTATCACTGTGTTATCTGTGGTGTTACATAGGACTGCAGGTGACATCTACTACATTATCTGTACTCAGAGAGTTATCACTGTGTTATCTGTGGTGTTACATAGGACTGCAGGTGACATCTACTACATTATCTGTACTCAGAGAGTTATCACTGTGTTATCTGTGGTGTTACATAGGACTGCAGGTGACATCTACTACATTATCTGTACTCAGAGAGCTATCACTGTGTTATCTGTGGTGTTACATAGGACTGCAGGTGACATCTACTACATTATCTGTACTCAGAGAGTTATCACTGTGTTATCTGTGGTGTTACATAGGACTGCAGGTGACATCTACTACATTATCTGTACTCAGAGAGATATCACTGTGTTATCTGTGGTGTTACATAGGACTGCAGGTGACATCTACTACATTATCTGTACTCAGAGAGCTATCACTGTGTTATCTGTGGTGTTACATAGGACTGCAGGTGACATCTACTACATTATCTGTACTCAGAGAGTTATCACTGTGTTATCTGTGGTGTTACATAGGACTGCAGGTGACATCTACTACATTATCTGTACTCAGAGAGTTATCACTGTGTTATCTGTGGTGTTACATAGGACTGCAGGTGACATCTACTACATTACCTGTACTCAGAGAGTTATCACTGTGTTATCTGTGGTGTTACATAGGACTGCAGGTGATATCTACTACATTATCTGTACTCAGAGTTATCACTGTGTTATCTGTGGTGTTACATGGGACTGCAGGTCACATCTACTACATTAAAAACTAACACGAAAAAAGGAGCCAAATGCAAATATCCATATAAATATACTTTATTAATACATAGAATTTAAAAATATATGCAACAGGAGGTGCAAAAATTGAAGCGCCATCCTAGACCCAGTATAGGCTAGTAACAAAAAGGGGGGGGAGGGATACTGCATGCAAACACGATCGTGTTTTGCACTTAAATATTACTGATTATAAGCATTACCCTATACAGAGGACGTATCACACCATGGATCACTGCCTCCGTAGTACGGAACCAGTAATAATGACCTTACAAAAGCCAGAGTGCCAGAAAAAGATCATAACATAAATGCAGATCTTACCCAAAGTAGTAAAAATGCAGCCAAAGGACCAGGATGACGCCACCCCGACGCGCGTTCGGCGAACCTTCGTCCGGGGTGACGCCATCTCTGTGCTGTGGAGGTTAAAAAGGCTGGTCTGGCCAATAGGGAACGCGATTATGGTCACATGACATGACCTCATAAAAGAGCGCATACATGCGTGCACAATACTCCTAAAACCATCTAAAAGACAGTCTCCTAATAGATTATACCTGTCCCACTTTTAGAATATCGATTATAGTAAATATAATGCGCATTGCATATATCGCAAAATTGCAAACATTGCGATCATGTGATGATGACATCAGTGGCCCAAGTCACATGATCGCAGATTAGGCATAAATATAACATAGGACGGTAAATCCATTATCTTGCACATATGCAATCGACATCACAGTGCAGGTCAGGTACTACAAGCCAATGCTTGTGCCTTACATCCAAGATAAATACTTTAAACAGACGCATCATATCGGTCATGTGATACCGACGTCAGTAATCCAGATCACATGATCGGAAGATGCTGATGTTGCAACGGAAAACAGAGAAGAAGAAAATAAAATAAAAAAGTCATTCATTCAGTGCAAGGTTAGGAATGACGGTGAGGAAGGAGTGGGTGAAATAAAGTGAGGGTAATGGTGAGTGGGGGAAGTGATAGTAAATTACATATAAATATGTTGACAATAAAATTTAAAAATCAATTAATTCATAGTGCAAATCATACCAGCATATGAGCATATGTACAAGTCCATAACAAGTGAAAAAAAGACCAATGTATAAGTGAATCACACAAAAAAAAAAAAAAAAAAACAACAACACACATGATGATGGAAAATTATAAAAGCAAATCTATCATAATATAATACATGAATAAGCTGCGTATACAGCTAAAGTGACATAGTGCTATAGGAAAATTCTTCTTTATTCCGTGTGAAGTCATCAATCCCGGATAGAATATCCAGAGCTGTTCCATGGACATAAACAAAGCACAAAAAGGACCAAGGATGTAATACTGTCGCGACCTATTGAGAACCAAACACAAAAACATACCATTATTACCACAAAATTAAAAACAGAGATTAAAAGCAACAGGGCAACCAACCAGATGCTGCCAGATCTAGAGGAACGCTGAGAAGCCCAGAGTTTCATTAAGACCCTCCGGGCACATTGTCCCAAGGGTCCATATCCATCTACTCTCCATCTGGGCGAGTTTTTTTGATGTATTCCCTGCCCTTAAATCCACCTTTACACAATCAATTGCTCTCACCTTGAATCCCCGTGGGTTGCCATCATGATATTCCCTAAAGTGTCGTGCCACGGGTTTGAATTCCTGGACCTTTTTTCCATCTTTGGCTGCCACGATGTCTCTTACATGTTCCCGGACCCGTACCTTAAGTTCCCGTGTAGTTAGTCCGATATAAATTTTTGAACATGGACATAGTGCATAATAGATCACTCCTGTACTGGAACAGGTAAGGGAATGTTTGATATTGTATGTATGAACACCAGTACTGTCCGTAAAATCAATTGCTTGTTGCATATTCGGACACGCAATGCACCTACCACAAGGTTTAAAGCCCGGTACATAGATGATATATTTATAATCTGGCAGGGATCTGAAAAGGAACTGATCGAGTTCTTTGAGACCCTTAACAATAATCTTTGCAACATCAAATTGACATATACCTGTGACAGACAGAAAGTTGACTTTCTTGATGTAACTATCAGGAAGACAGTGGACGGCCATTTATGCACTGACCTGTACCGGAAGGATACAGCTGTTAATGCATATCTACAGGCTTCATCCATGCATCCTAAAAGCACTATCCGAGCTATACCTATAGGACAATTCCTAAGAATTAGACGGATATGCTCTGATGATGCTACATTCGAGAAACAAGCGGATCTCTTGAAACAACGGTTCTTGGAAAGGGGCTATAGCCATAGGGCCATTAAGAGAGCTTACTGGAGAGCAAAATCAAAGAACCAAAGTAGCCTCTTGGATATCAAAGGAATAAGGAATCCGATGGGATGACCAGATATGTGACTACATATCACTCCAGATGGAGAGATATGCAGATGATTTTGCAAAAACATTGGCCCATTTTACTAACTGATCCCATCTTGATGAATGTACTTCCATCTCATCCCTCTATCACAGCGAGGAGAGCCAATACGCTACGAGACACACTTGTGAAGAGTTACTTGGAACCTGTACAACCATATACGTTCCTGAATACAAGAAAACAGACAATGGGCTTTAAACCTTGTGGTAGGTGCATTGCGTGTCCGAATATGCAACAAGCAATTGATTTTACGGACAGTACTGGTGTTCATACATACAATATCAAACATTCCCTTACCTGTTCCAGTACAGGAGTGATCTATTATGCACTATGTCCATGTTCAAAAATTTATATCGGACTAACTACACGGGAACTTAAGGTACGGGTCCGGGAACATGTAAGAGACATCGTGGCAGCCAAAGATGGAAAAAAGGTCCAGGAATTCAAACCCGTGGCACGACACTTTAGGGAATATCATGATGGCAACCCACGGGGATTCAAGGTGAGAGCAATTGATTGTGTAAAGGTGGATTTAAGGGCAGGGAATACATCAAAAAAACTCGCCCAGATGGAGAGTAGATGGATATGGACCCTTGGGACAATGTGCCCGGAGGGTCTTAATGAAACTCTGGGCTTCTCAGCGTTCCTCTAGATCTGGCAGCATCTGGTTGGTTGCCCTGTTGCTTTTAATCTCTGTTTTTAATTTTGTGGTAATAATGGTATGTTTTTTGTGTTTGGTTCTCAATAGGTCGCGACAGTATTACATCCTTGGTCCTTTTTGTGCTTTGTTTATGTCCATGGAACAGCTCTGGATATTCTATCCGGGATTGATGACTTCACACGGAATAAAGAAGAATTTTCCTATAGCACTATGTCACTTTAGCTGTATACGCAGCTTATTCATGTATTATATTATGATAGATTTGCTTTTATAATTTTCCATCATCATGTGTGTTGTTGTTTTTTCTTTTCTTTTTTTGTGTGATTCACTTATACATTGGTCTTTTTTTCACTTGTTATGGACTTGTACATATGCTCATATGCTGGTATGATTTGCACTATGAATTAATTGATTTTTAAATTTTATTGTCAACATATTTATATGTAATTCACTATCACTTCCCCACTCACCATTACCCTCACTTTATTTCACTCACTCCTTCCTCACCGTCATTCCTAACCTTGCACTGAATGAATGACCTTTTTATTTTATTTTCTTCTTCTCTGTTTTCCGTTGCAACACCGCATCTTCCGATCATGTGATCTGGATTACTGACGTCGGTATCACATGACCGATATGATGCGTCTGTTTAAAGTATTTATCTTGGATGTAAGGCACAAGCATTGGCTTGTAGTACCTGACCTGCACTGTGATGTCGATTGCATATGTGCAAGATAATGGATTTACCGTCCTATGTTATATTTATGCCTAATCTGCGATCATGTGACTTGGGCCACTGATGTCATCATCACATGATCGCAATGTTTGCAATTTTGCGATATATGCAATGCGCATTATATTTACTATAATCGATATTCTAAAAGTGGGACAGGTATAATCTATTAGGAGACTGTCTTTTAGATGGTTTTAGGAGTATTGTGCACGCATGTATGCGCTCTTTATGAGGTCATGTCATGTGACCATAATCGCGTTCCCTATTGGCCAGACCAGCCTTTTTAACCTCCACAGCACAGAGATGGCGTCACCCCGGACGAAGGTTCGCCGAAGCGCGCGTCGGGGTGGCGTCATCCTGGTCCTTTGGCTGCATTTTTACTACTTTGGGTAAGATCTGCATTTATGTTATGATCTTTTTCTGGCACTCTGGCTTTTGTAAGGTCATTATTACTGGTTCCGTACTACGGAGGCAGTGATCCATGGTGTGATACGTCCTCTGTATAGGGTAATGCTTATAATAGTATATTTAGTGCAAAACACGACCGTGTTTGCATGCAGTATCCCTCCCCCCCCTTTTTGTTACTAGCCTATACTGGGTCTAGGATGGCGCTTCAATTTTTGCACCTCCTGTTGCATATATTTTTAAATTTTATGTATTAATAAAGTATATTTATATGGATATTTGCATTTGGCTCCTTTTTCGTGTTAGTTTTTGATCAGTATTGGGAGTATATGTATTGATATATTTGGATATGTGGATGTCTCATACAAGATGCCTAGGTAATTTTACCCGCACATTGTTGGTAGGCAGGAGATATCCTCTTGGTCTTTTTTTGTGTTGTTTAACTTTACTGTATTATTTTACAGATTACATTGACCTGGTTGTCAGTATGGATTATAGAACCA
Organism: Bufotes viridis; assembly: GCA_033119425.1. Lineage (NCBI taxonomy): Eukaryota > Metazoa > Chordata > Amphibia > Anura > Bufonidae > Bufotes > Bufotes viridis. Next base: position 158,505,342 of record CM065595.1, read on the forward strand.
GGGAACAGTCCTGGCTCTCACAATTGGATGCGGTATTCCAAGAAGGAGGTGCAGTAGGTGGTGCCAGTGACGGAGGAACGATTAGAGAAGCCCAGAACACCTTACAATCTTTGCTACACAAGCGGACTCGATTATGGTGGAATAGAGCCTTTTGGAAAAATATTTACAGAGAGGCTTAATTCCCCGGGTCTGCGGATCCAGGTTTTTCCATCATTCCCGGTGGATGATGAAATGTTCACATCCAAATGGGAGGAAATATGCAACAGCAGTTCCTATAAATTTATGGAACTACTTGTTGCACTCAATACCAAGAATATAGATGAGATGGATGTGGAGATTGAGACCCTACAAAAACAATTGGCAAAAGATAGTAGTCCAGAAGTCCAGAGAAGCTTCCAGGAACGTATTGATAATAAATATAGTACATGGGAGAAAGAAATCCAAGACATTAAGATCAAGAAATTTACCAGGGATAATAATGATGCCCAATCTAAAAAGATGTATAGGTGGAGATACAAACAAGGAGAAAGACCGATTAGCAGATCCTCTTCCATCTCTTCTATATCCTCTGCGAATGAACATCAAACTACATCGACATATATGACTCGCTTTAAGCAGAACAAACGCAAGATGGATGATGCCAGAGGCCCGGGAAGCAAACGCCCCAGGAACATCGGAAGAGGGATAAGGACCTCAAGGTAATTAATTTATCTAGTCACGTGTTATCTGAAACTGACACGGAGGTATTGGAAAAAGGCTTGTCCTTTGCACCAAGCTCTGGGTTTAATAGATTTCTAGCCATTAAGGATTTACATTTGTTTGGTCGTAATTTGATGTTCAAGCGATGGCACTTTAAAGAACAAGAACCCGAGATTTTTAGTTCAGAGATGGAACGTTCGGCAGTACGTGTCCTAGAGGACCTGCTTGCAGAACAAATGGATGAGACGACTAAAACTGATGTTCCTGCCAAATTACAAAGGAAATCTCAAAAATTTCCACCTTTATCCCTTTGCCCGGCGGTGGATCTTTTTGTAAAATTGGTAAGCAGAGAGTTTAAGGGTCTTGCCCCTTCAATCAGTCAAGATAACTTAACAAAACAACAGAGACAAAGCTTGTGTAGATTAAGGGGATTGACTGATGTGATTTACAAACCTTCTGACAAAGGTGGTAATGTAGTATTGTGGCCACGACAGATGTATGTTACAGAAGCCCTTAGACAACTGGGCAATAGAACCTGCTATAAAAAACTTACATACAATCCACTATCATCCTTTAGATCTGAATTACAAAAGATCCTTGATGTCGCATTACAACATGGGACGATATCGAAACAACTGTTGGAAGTACTCACTATTCATGAACCTACTATTTCTACCCTTTACCTACTACCGAAGATTCACAAACATGCCACCAGACCACCAGGTAGGCCAATTATCTCGGGTAGGGGGAGCCTGGTTGATAATGTCTGTAAATTTATTGACATTCAATTGAAACCAATGGTTGAAATGCTCCCTTCATATATTAGGGATACATCGGATCTTCTACAGAAGATACAGGGCATCAACCTTGAGGAGGACACTCTATTGGTGACCTGTGACGTAGAGTCACTTTACACCAGCATACGTCATGAGGATGGCCTAAGGGCCACCAAATTTTTCTTGGAGGCTAACAACACATCTCAGGATATGTCAGCTTTTGTGTTGCAACTATTACAATTTGTTTTGACACACAATTTTTTTACGTTCAATGGGTCCTTTTACCTGCAGCTCCAGGGAACAGCCATGGGGGCGGCATGTGCGCCGGCCTATGCTAACCTGTTCCTGGGGCTGTGGGAGAGGGACCTATTGACGTCAGAGGTATGTACCACTATGGACCGCGTCCTTTACTGGGCGCGGTACATAGATGATATATTTATAATTTGGCAGGGATCTGAAAAGGAACTGATTGAGTTCTTTGAGACCCTTAACAATAATCTTTGCAACATCAAATTGACATATACCTGTGACAGACAGAAAGTTGACTTTCTTGATGTAACTATCAGGAAGACAGTAGACGGCCATTTATGCACTGACCTGTACCGGAAGGATACAGCTGTTAATGCATATCTACAGGCTTCATCCATGCATCCTAAAAGCACTATCCGAGCTATACCTATAGGACAATTCCTAAGAATTAGACGGATATGCTCTGATGATGCTACATTCGAGAAACAAGCGGATCTCTTGAAACAACGGTTCTTGGAAAGGGGCTATAGCCATAGGGCCATTAAGAGAGCTTACTGGAGAGCAAAATCAAAGAACCAAAGTAGCCTCTTGGATATCAAAAGGAATAAGGAATCCGATGGGATGACCAGATATGTGACTACATATCACTCCAGATGGAGAGATATGCAGATGATTTTGCAAAAACATTGGCCCATTTTACTAACTGATCCCATCTTGATGAATGTACTTCCATCTCATCCCTCTATCACAGCGAGGAGAGCCAATACGCTACGAGACACACTTGTGAAGAGTTACTTGGAACCTGTACAACCATATACGTTCCTGAATACAAGAAAACAGACAATGGGCTTTAAACCTTGTGGTAGGTGCATTGCGTGTCCGAATATGCAACAAGCAATTGATTTTACGGACAGTACTGGTGTTCATACATACAATATCAAACATTCCCTTACCTGTTCCAGTACAGGAGTGATCTATTATGCACTATGTCCATGTTCAAAAATTTATATCGGACTAACTACACGGGAACTTAAGGTACGGGTCCGGGAACATGTAAGAGACATCGTGGCAGCCAAAGATGGAAAAAAGGTCCAGGAATTCAAACCCGTGGCACGACACTTTAGGGAATATCATGATGGCAACCCACGGGGATTCAAGGTGAGAGCAATTGATTGTGTAAAGGTGGATTTAAGGGCAGGGAATACATCAAAAAACTCGCCCAGATGGAGAGTAGATGGATATGGACCCTTGGGACAATGTGCCCGGAGGGTCTTAATGAAACTCTGGGCTTCTCAGCGTTCCTCTAGATCTGGCAGCATCTGGTTGGTTGCCCTGTTGCTTTTAATCTCTGTTTTTAATTTTGTGGTAATAATGGTATGTTTTTGTGTTTGGTTCTCAATAGGTCGCGACAGTATTACATCCTTGGTCCTTTTTGTGCTTTGTTTATGTCCATGGAACAGCTCTGGATATTCTATCCGGGATTGATGACTTCACACGGAATAAAGAAGAATTTTCCTATAGCACTATGTCACTTTAGCTGTATACGCAGCTTATTCATGTATTATATTATGATAGATTTGCTTTTATAATTTTCCATCATCATGTGTGTTGTTGTTTTTTCTTTTTTTTTTGTGTGATTCACTTATACATTGGTCTTTTTTTCACTTGTTATGGACTTGTACATATGCTCATATGCTGGTATGATTTGCACTATGAATTAATTGATTTTTAAATTTTATTGTCAACATATTTATATGTAATTCACTATCACTTCCCCACTCACCATTACCCTCACTTTATTTCACTCACTCCTTCCTCACCGTCATTCCTAACCTTGCACTGAATGAATGACCTTTTTATTTTATTTTCTTCTTCTCTGTTTTCCGTTGCAACACCGCATCTTCCGATCATGTGATCTGGATTACTGACGTCGGTATCACATGACCGATATGATGCGTCTGTTTAAAGTATTTATCTTGGATGTAAGGCACAAGCATTGGCTTGTAGTACCTGACCTGCACTGTGATGTCGATTGCATATGTGCAAGATAATGGATTTACCGTCCTATGTTATATTTATGCCTAATCTGCGATCATGTGACTTTGGCCACTGATGTCATCATCACATGATCGCAATGTTTGCAATTTTGCGATATATGCAATGCGCATTATATTTACTATAATCGATATTCTAAAAGTGGGACAGGTATAATCTATTAGGAGACTGTCTTTTAGATGGTTTTAGGAGTATTGTGCACGCATGTATGCGCTCTTTTATGAGGTCATGTCATGTGACCATAATCGCGTTCCCTATTGGCCAGACCAGCCTTTTTAACCTCCACAGCACAGAGATGGCGTCACCCCCGGACGAAGGTTCGCCGAAACGCGCGTCGGGGTGGCGTCATCCTGGTCCTTTGGCTGCATTTTTACTACTTTGGGTAAGATCTGCATTTATGTTATGATCTTTTTTCTGGCACTTTGGCTTTTGTAAGGTCATTATTACTGGTTCCGTACTACGGAGGCAGTGATCCATGGTGTGATACGTCCTCTGTATAGGGTAATATTTAAGTGCAAAACACGACCGTGTTTGCATGCAGTATCCCTCCCCCCCCTTTTTGTTACTAGCCTATACTGGGTCTAGGATGGCGCTTCAATTTTTGCACCTCCTGTTGCATATATTTTTAAATTTTATGTATTAATAAAGTATATTTATATGGATATTTGCATTTGGCTCCTTTTTTCGTGTTAGTTTTTGATCAGTATTGGGAGTATATGTATTGATATATTTGGATATGTGGATGTCTCATACAAGATGCCTAGGTAATTTTACCCGCACATTGTTGGTAGGCAGGAGATATCCTCTTGGTCTTTTTTTGTGTTGCACATCTACTACATTATCTGTCCTCAGAGAGTTATCACTGTGTTATCTGTGGTGTTACATAGGACTGCAGGTGACATCTACTACATTATCTGTACTAAGAGAGTTATCACTGTGTTATCTGTGGTGTTACATAGGACTGCAGGTGACATCTACTACATTATATGTACTGAGTTATCACTGTGTTATCTGTGGTGTTACATAGGACTACAGGTGACATCTACTACATTATCTGTACTCAGAAAGCTATCACTGTGTTATCTGTGGTGTTACATAGGACTGCAGGTGACATCTACTACATTATCTGTACTCAAAGAGTTATCACTGTGTTATCTGCGGTGTTACATAGGACTGCAGGTGACATCTACTACATTATCTGTAGTCAGAGAGTTATCACTGTGTTATCTGTGGTGTTACATAGGACTGCAGGTGACATGTACTGCATTATCTGTCCTCAGAGAGTTATCACTGTGTTATCTGTGGTGTTACATAGGACTGCAGGTGACACCTACTACATTATCTGTACTCAGAGAGTTATCACTGTGTTATCTGTGGTGTTACATAGGACTGCAGGTGACATCTACTACATTATCTGTACTCAGAGAGCTATCACTGTGTTATCTGTGGTGTTACATAGGACTGCAGGTGGCATGTACTGCATTATCTGTCCTCAGAGAGTTATCACTGTGTTATCTGTGGTGTTACATAGGACTGCGGGTGACACCTACTACATTATCTGTACTCAGAGAGTTATCACTGTGTTATCTGTGGTGTTACATTGGACTGCAGGTGACATCTACTACATTATCTGTACTCAGAGAGCTATCACTGTGTTATCTGTGGTGTTACATAGGACTGCAGGTGACATCTACTACATTATCTGTACTCAGAGAGTTATCACTGTGTTATCTGTGGTGTTACATAGGACTGCAGGTGACATCTACTACATTATCTGTACTCAGAGAGTTATCACTGTGTTATCTGTGGTGTTACATAGGACTGCAGGTAACATCTACTACATTATCTGTACTCAGAGAGTTATCACTGTGTTATCTGTGGTGTTACATAGGACTGCAGGTGACATATACTACATTATCTGTACTCAGAGAGTCATCACTATGTTATCTGTGGTGTTACATAGGACTGCAGGTGACATCTACTACATTACCTGTACTCAGAGAGTTATCACTGTGCTATCTGTGCTGTTACATAGGACTGCAGGTGACATCTACTACATTATCTGTACTCAGAGAGATATCACTGTGTTATCTGTGGTGTTACATAGGACTGCAGGTGACATCTACTACATTATCTGTACTCAGAGAGTTATCACTGTTATCTGTGGTGTTACATAGGACTGCAGGTGACATCTACTACATTATCTGTACTCAGAGTTATCACTGTGTTATCTGTGGTGTTACATAGGACTGCAGGTGACATCTACTACATTATCTGTACTCAGACAGTTATCACTGTGTATCTGTGGTGTTACATAGGACTGCAGGTGACATCTACTACTATTATCTGTACTCAGAGAGTTATCACTGTGTTATCTGTGGTGTTACATAGGACTGCAGGTGACATCTACTACATTATCTGTACTCAGAGAGTTATCACTGTGTTATCTGTGGTGTTACATAGGACTGCAGGTGACATCTACTACATTATCTGTACTCAGAGAGTTATCACTGTGTTATCTGTGGTGTTACATAGGACTGCAGGTGACATCTACTACATTATCTGTACTCAGAGAGTTATCACTGTGTTATCTGTGGTGTTACATAGGACTGCAGGTGACATCTACTACATTATCTGTACTCAGAGAGTTATCACTGTGTTATCTGTGGTGTTACATAGGACTGCAGGTGACATCTACTACATTATCTGTACTCAGAGAGTTATCACTGTGTTATCTGTGGTGTTACATAGGACTGCAGGTGACATCTACTACATTATCTGTACTCAGAGAGTCATCACTGTGTTATCTGTGGTGTTACATAGGACTGCAGGTGACATCTACTACATTATCTGTACTCAGAGAGTTATCACTGTGTTATCTGTGGTGTTACATAGGACTGCAGGTGACATCTACTACATTATCTGTACTCAGAGAGTTATCACTGTGTTATCTGTGGTGTTACATAGGACTGCAGGTGACATCTACTACATTATCTGTACTCAGAGAGTTATCACTGTGTTATCTGTGGTGTTACATAGGACTGCAGGTGACATCTACTACATTATCTGTACTCAGAGAGTTATCACTGTGTTATCTGTGGTGTTACATAGGACTGCAGGTGACATCTACTACATTATCTGTACTCAGAGTTATCACTGTGTTATCTGTGGTGTTACATAGGACTGCAGGTGACATCTACTACATTATCTGTACTCAGAGAGTTATCACTGTGTTATCTGTGGTGTTACATAGGACTGCAGGTGACATCTACTACATTATCTGTACTCAGAGAGTTATCACTGTGTTATCTGTGGTGTTACATAGGACTGCAGGTGACATCTACTACATTATCTGTACTCAGAGAGTCATCACTGTGTTATCTGTGGTGTTACATAGGACTGCAGGTGACATCTACTACATTATCTGTACTCAGAGAGTCATCACTGTGTTATCTGTGGTGTTACATAGGACTGCAGGTGACATCTACTACATAATCTGCACTCAGAGAGTTATCACTGTGTTATCTGTGGTGTTACATAGGACTGCAGGTGACACTACTACATTATCTGTTCTCAGAGAGTTATCACTGTGTTATCTGTGGTGTTACATAGGACTGCAGGTGACATCTACTACATTATCTGTACTCAGAGAGATATCACTGTGTTATCTGTGGTGTTACATAGGACTGCGGGTGACATCTACTACATTATCTGTACTCAGAGAGATATCACTGTGTTATCTGTGGTGTTACATAGGACTGCAGGTGACATCTACTACATTATCTGTACTCAGAGAGATATCACTGTGTTATCTGCGGTGTTACATAGGACTGCAGGTGACATCTACTACATTATCTGTACTCAGAGAGATATCACTGTGTTATCTGTGGTGTTACATATGACTGCAGGTGACATCTACTACATTATCTGTACTTAGAGAGTTATTACTGTGTTATCTGTGGTGTTACATAGGACTGCAGGTGACATCTACTACATTATCTGTACTCAGAGAGTTATCTCTGTGTTATCTGTGGTGTTACATGGGACTGCAGGTGCCATCTACTACATTATCTGTACTCAGAGAGTTATCACTGTGTTATCTGTGGTGTTACATAGGACTGCAGGTGACATCTACTACATTATCTGTACTCAGAGAGTTATCACTGTGTTATCTGTGGTGTTACATAGGACTGCAGGTGACATCTACTACATTATCTGTACTCAGAGAGTCATCACTGTGTTATCTGTGGTGTTACATAGGACTGCAGGTGACATCTACTACATTATCTGTACTCAGAGAGTCATCACTGTGTTATCTGTGGTGTTACATAGGACTGCAGGTGACATCTACTACATTATCTGCACTCAGAGAGTTATCACTGTGTTATCTGTGGTGTTACATAGGACTGCAGGTGACATCTACTACATTATCTGTACTCAGAGAGTTATCACTGTGTTATCTGTGGTGTTACATAGGACTGCAGGTGACATCTACTACATTATCTGTACTCAGAGAGTTATCACTGTGTTATCTGTGGTCTTACATAGGACTGCAGGTGACATCTACTACATTATCTGTACTCAGAGAGTTATCACTGTTATCTGTGGTGTTACATAGGACTGCAGGTGACATCTACTACATTATCTGTACTCAGGAGTTATCACTGTGTTATCTGTGGTGTTACATAGGACTGCAGGTGACATCTACTACATTATCTGTACTCAGAGAGTTATCACTGTGTTATCTGTGGTGTTACATAGGACTGCAGGTGACATCTACTACATTATCTGTACTCAGAGAGTTATCACTTTGTTATCTGTGGTGTTACATAGGACTGCAGGTGACATCTACTACATTATCTGTACTCAGAGAGTCATCACTGTGTTATCTGTGGTGTTACATAGGACTGCAGGTGACATCTACTACATTATCTGTACTCAGAGAGTCATCACTGTGTTATCTGTGGTGTTACATAGGACTGCAGGTGACATCTACTACATAATCTGCACTCAGAGAGTTATCACTGTGTTATCTGTGGTGTTACATAGGACTGCAGGTGACATCTACTACATTATCTGTACTCAGAGAGTTATCACTGTGTTATCTGTGGTGTTACATAGGACTGCAGGTGACATCTACTACATTATCTGTACTCAGAGAGTTATCACTGTGTTATCTGTGGTGTTACATAGGACTGCAGGTGACATCTACTACATTATCTGTACTCAGAGAGATATCACTGTGTTATCTGTGGTGTTACATAGGACTGCAGGTGACATCTACTACATTATCTGTACTCAGAGAGCTATCACTGTGTTATCTGTGGTGTTACATAGGACTGCAGGTGACATCTACTACATTATCTGTACTCAGAGAGTTATCACTGTGTTATCTGTGGTGTTACATAGGACTGCAGGTGACATCTACTACATTATCTGTACTCAGAGAGTTATCACTGTGTTATCTGTGGTGTTACATAGGACTGCAGGTGACATCTACTACATTATCTGTACTCAGAGAGTTATCTCTGTGTTATCTGTGGTGTTACATGGGACTGCAGGTGACATCTACTACATTATCTGTACTCAGAGAGTTATCACTGTGTTATCTGTGGTGTTACATAGGACTGCAGGTGACATCTACTACATTATCTGTACTCAGAGAGTTATCACTGTGTTATCTGTGGTGTTACATAGGACTGCAGGTGACATCTACTACATTATCTGTACTCAGAGAGATATCACTGTGTTATCTGTGGTGTTACATAGGACTGCAGGTGACATCTACTACATTATCTGTACTCAGAGAGTATCACTGTGTTATCTGTGGTGTTACATAGGACTGCAGGTGACATCTACTACATTATCTGTACTCAGAGAGTTATCACTGTGTTATCTGTGGTGTTACATAGGACTGCAGGTGACATCTACTACATTATCTGTACTCAGAGAGTTATCACTGTGTTATCTGTGGTGTTACATAGGACTGCAGGTGACATCTACTACATTATCTGTACTCAGAGCGTTATCACTGTGTTATCTGTGGTGTTACATAGGACTGCAGGTGACATCTACTACATTATCTGTACTCAGAGAGTTATCACTGTGTTATCTGTGGTGTTACATAGGACTGCAGGTGACATCTACTACATTATCTGTACTCAGAGAGTTATCACTGTGTTATCTGTGGTGTTACATAGGACTGCAGGTGACATCTACTACATTATCTGTACTCAGAGAGTTATCACTGTGTTATCTGTGGTGTTACATAGGACTGCAGGTGACATCTACTACATTATCTGTACTCAGAGAGTTATCACTGTGTTATCTGTGGTGTTACATAGGACTGCAGGTGACATCTACTACATTATCTGTACTCAGAGAGTTATCACTGTGTTATCTGTGGTGTTACATAGGACTGCAGGTGACATCTACTACATTATCTGTACTCAGAGAGTTATCACTGTGTTATCTGTGGTGTTACATAGGACTGCAGGTGACATCTACTACATTATCTGTACTCAGAGAGTTATCACTGTGTTATCTGTGGTGTTACATAGGACTGCAGGTGACATCTACTACATTATCTGTACTCAGAGAGTTATCACTGTGTTATCTGTGGTGTTACATAGGACTGCAGGTGACATCTACTACATTATCTGTACTCAGAGAGTTATCACTGTGTTATCTGTGGTGTTACATAGGACTGCAGGTGACATCTACTACATTATCTGTACTCAGAGAGTTATCACTGTGTTATCTGTGGTGTTACATAGGACTGCAGGTGACATCTACTACATTATCTGTACTCAGAGAGTTATCACTGTGTTATCTGTGGTGTTACATAGGACTGCAGGTGACATCTACTACATTATCTGTACTCAGAGAGTTATCACTGTGTTATCTGTGGTGTTACATAGGACTGCAGGTGACATCTACTACATTATCTGTACTCAGAGAGTTATCACTGTGTTATCTGTGGTGTTACATAGGACTGCAGGTGACATCTACTACATTATCTGTACTCAGAGAGTTATCACTGTGTTATCTGTGGTGTTACATAGGACTGCAGGTGACATCTACTACATTATCTGTACTCAGAGAGTTATCACTGTGTTATCTGTGGTGTTACATAGGACTGCAGGTAACATCTACTACATTATCTGTACTCAGAGAGTTATCACTGTGTTATCTGTGGTGTTACATAGGACTGCAGGTGACATCTACTACATTATCTGTACTCAGAGAGTTATCACTGTGTTATCTGTGGTGTTACATAGGACTGCAGGTGACATCTACTACATTATCTGTACTCAGAGAGTTATCACTGTGCTATCTGTGGTGTTACATAGGACTGCAGGTGACATCTACTACATTATCTGTACTCGAGAGTTATCACTGTTTTATCTGTGGTGTTACATAGGACTGCAGGTGACATCTACTACATTATCTGTACTCAGAGAGTTATCACTGTGTTATCTGTGGTGTTACATAGGACTGCAGGTGACATCTACTACATTATCTGTACTCAGAGAGTTATCACTGTGTTATCTGTGGTGTTACATAGGACTGCAGGTGACATCTACTACATTATCTGTACTCAGAGAGTTATCACTGTGTTATCTGTGGTGTTACATAGGACTGCAGGTGACATCTACTACATTATCTGTACTCAGAGAGTTATCACTGTGTTATCTGTGGTGTTACATAGGACTGCAGGTGACATCTACTACATTATCTGTACTCAGAGAGTTATCACTGTGTTATCTGTGGTGTTACATAGGACTGCAGGTGACATCTACTACATTATCTGTACTCAGAGAGTTATCACTGTGTTATCTGTGGTGTTACATAGGACTGCAGGTGACATCTACTACATTATCTGTACTCAGAGAGTTATCACTGTGTTATCTGTGGTGTTACATAGGACTGCAGGTGACATCTACTACATTATCTGTACTCAGAGAGTTATCACTGTGTTATCTGTGGTGTTACATAGGACTGCAGGTGACATCTACTACATTATCTGTACTCAGAGAGTATCACTGTGTTATCTGTGGTGTTACATATGACTGCAGGTGACATCTACTACATTATCTGTACTTAGAGAGTTATCACTGTGTTATCTGTGGTGTTACATAGGACTGCAGGTGACATCTACTACATTATCTGTACTCAGAGAGTTATCATCTGTGTTATCTGTGGTGTTACATAGGACTGCAGGTGACATCTACTACATTATCTGTACTCAGAGAGTTATCACTGTGTTATCTGTGGTGTTACATAGGACTGCAGGTGACATCTACTACATTATCTGTACTCAGAGAGTTATCACTGTGTTATCTGTGGTGTTACATAGGACTGCAGGTGACATCTACTACATTATCTGTACTCAGAGAGATCATCACTGTGTTATCTGTGGTGTTACATAGGACTGCAGGTGACATCTACTACATTATCTGTACTCAGAGAGTTATCACTGTGTTATCTGTGGTGTTACATAGGACTGCAGGTGACATCTACTACATTATCTGTACTCAGAGAGTTATCACTGTGTTATCTGTGGTGTTACATAGGACTGCAGGTGACATCTACTACATTATCTGTACTCAGAGAGTTATCACTGTGTTATCTGTGGTGTTACATAGGACTGCAGGTGACACCTACTACATTATCTGTACTCAGAGAGTTATCACTGTGTTATCTGTGGTGTTACATAGGACTGCAGGTGACATCTACTACATTATCTGTACTCAGAGCGGTATCACTGTGTTATCTGTGGTGTTACATAGGACTGCAGGTGACATCTACTACATTATCTGTACTCAGAGCGTTATCACTGTGTTATCTGTGGTGTTACATAGGACTGCAGGTGACATATACTACATTATCTGTACTCAGAGAGCTATCACTGTGTTATCTGTGGTGTTACATAGGACTGCAGGTAACATCTACTACATTATCTGTACTCAGAGAGCTATCACTGTGTTATCTGTGGTGTTACATAGGACTGCAGGTAACATCTACTACATTATCTGTACTCAGAGAGATATCACTGTGTTATCTGTGGTGTTACATAGGACTGCAGGTGACATCTAGTACATTATCTGTACTCAGAGAGTCATCACTGTGTTATCTGTGGTGTTACATAGGACTGCAGGTGACATCTACTACATTATCTGTACTCAGAGTTATCACTGTGTTATCTGTGGTGTTACATAGGACTGCAGGTGACATCTACTACATTATCTGTACTTAGAGAGATATCACTGTGTTATCTGTGGTGTTACATAGGACTGCGGGTGACATCTACTACATTATCTGTACTCAGAGAGGTATCACTGTGTTATCTGTGGTGTTACATAGGACTGCAGTTATCATCTCCTACATTATCTGTACTCAGAGAGCTATCACTGTGTTATCTGTGGTGTTACATAGGACTGCAGGTGACATCTACTACATTATCTGTACTCAGAGAGTTATCACTGTGTTATCTGTGGTGTTACATAGGACTGCAGGTGACATCTAATACATTATCTGTACTCAGAGAGTTATCACTGTGTTATCTGTGGTGTTACATAGGACTGCAGGTGACATCTACTGCATTATCTGTACTCAGAGAGTTATCACTGTGTTATCTGTGGTGTTACATAGGACTGCAGGTGACATCTACTACATTATCTGTACTCAGAGAGTTATCACTGTGTTATCTGTGGTGTTACATAGGACTGCAGGTGACATCTACTACATTATCTGTACTCAGAGAGTTATCACTGTGTTATCTGTGGTGTTACATAGGACTGCAGGAGACATCTACTACATTATCTGTACTCAGAGAGTTATCACTGTGTTATCTGTGGTGTTACATAGGACTGCAGGTGACATCTACTACATTATCTGTACTCAGAGAGTTATCACTGTGTTATCTGTGGTGTTACATAGGACTGCAGGAGACATCTACTACATTATCTGTACTCAGAGAGTTATCACTGTGTTATCTGTGGTGTTACATAGGACTGCAGGTGACATCTACTACATTATCTGTACTCAGAGAGTTATCACTGTGTTATCTGTGGTGTTACATAGGACTGCAGGTGACATCTACTACATTATCTGTACTCAGAGAGATATCACTGTGTTATCTGTGGTGTTACATAGGACTGCAGGTGACATATACTACATTATCTGTACTCAGAGAGTCATCACTGTGTTATCTGTGGTGTTACATAGGATTGCAGGTGACATCTACTACAATATCTGTACTCAGAGTTATTAATGTGTTATCTGTAGTGTTACATAGGACTGCAGGTGACATCTTCTACATTATCTGTATTCAGAGAGTTATCACTGTGTTATCTGTGGTGTTACATAGGACTGCAGGTGACATCTACTACAATATCTGTACTCAGAGTTATTAATGTGTTATCTGTAGTGTTACATAGGACTGCATGTCATGCCTACTTCATTATCTGTCATCTGCTTTAATCTGTTCCTTCTAATATAAAATAAAGTTAAAATATCAAAAACAACAGAAATCATTGGGTCCAGATGGCATTCACTCCTGTGTTCCAAGAGAAGTAAGTAATATAATTGAGCCATATTTCTGATGTCCGTTCACAGGACTGGAGCACAGCAACTGCGGATCCAATATTCAAAAAGGTCAAAAGTGACTATAGTCAGGTAAGTTTCACCTGTGTATAGGAGAGGTCACTGTTACTAGTGGGGTACCACAGAGGTCAGTATAAGAAAGGTCACTGTTACTAGTGGGGTATCAAAGTGGTCAGTATAGAAGAGGTCACTGTTACTAGTGTGGTCCCAAAGGGGTCAGTATAGGAGAGGTCACTGTTACTAGTGTCGTCCCAAAGGGGTCAGTATAGGAGAGGTCACTGTTACTAGTGTGGTCCCAAAGGGGTCAGTATAGGAGAGGTCACTGTTACTAGTGTGGTCCCAAAGGGGTCAGTATAGGAGAGGTCACTGCTACTAGTGGGGTACCACAGGGGTCAGTATAAGAGAGGTAACTGTTACTAGTGTGGTCCCAAAGGGGTCAGTATAGGAGAGGTCACTGCTACTAGTGGGGTACCAAAGGGGTCAGTATAGGAGAGGTCACTGTTACTAGTGTGGTCCCAAAGGGGTCAGTATAGGAGAGGTCACTGCTACTAGTGGGGTACAACAGGGGTCAGTACTGGAGGGGTCACTAGTTGGATACCACAGGGGTCAGTATAGGAGAGGTCACTGTTACTAGTGGGGTACCACAGGGGTCGGTATAGGAGAGGTCTCTGTTACTAGTGGGGTACCACAGGGGTCAGTATAGGAGAGGTCACTGTTACTAGTGGGGTACCACAGGGGTCAGTATAGGAGAGGTCTCTGTTACTAGTGGGGTACCACAGAGGTCAGTATAAGAAAGGTCACTGTTACTAGTGGGGTACCAGAGGGGTCAGTATAGGAAAGGTCACTGTTACTATTGGGGTACCACAAGGATCGGTATAGGAAAGGTCACTGTTACTAGTGTGGTACCACAGGGGTCGGTATAGGAGAAGTCACTTTTACTAGTGGGGTACCACAGGGGTTAGTATAGGAAAGGTCACTGTTACTAGTGGGGTACCAGAGGGGTCAGTATAGGAAAGGTCACTGTTACTATTGGGGTACCACAAGGATCGTTATAGGAAAGGTCACTGTTACTAGTGTGGTACCACAGGGGTCTGTATAGGAGAAGTCACTTTACTAGTGGGATACCACAGGGTCGGTATAAGAGAGGTGACTTTTACTAGTGGGGTATCAAATGGGTCAGTATAGGAGAGGTCACTGTTACTAGTGGGTTACAACAGGGTCGGTATAGGAGAGGTCACTGTTACTACTGGGGTACCACAGGGGTCGGTATAGGAGAGGTCACTTTTACTAGTGGGGTACCACAGGGGTCAGTATAGGAGAGGTCACTTTTATTAGTGGGATACCAGAGGGGTCAGTATAGGAGAGGTCACTGTTACTAGTGGGGTACCACAGGGGTCAGTATAGGAGAGGTCACTGTTACTAGTGGGGTACCACAGGGGTCAGTATAGGAGAGGTCACTGTTACTAGTGGGGTACCACAGGGGTCAGTATAGGAGAGGTCACTGTTACTAATCGGGTATTAGAGATCATTATTGGAGGGGTCACTTTAACTAGTGGGAAATCAAAGGGGTCAGTATAGAAGAGGTCACTGTTACTAGTGGGGTACCACAGGGGTCAGTATAGGAGAGGTCACTGTTACTAGTGGGGCACCACAGCGGTCGGTATAGGAGAGGTCACTGTTACTAGTGAGGTACCAGGCTCAGTATTGGAGGGGTCACTAGTGGGATACCATTATATTGGACCCCATACTCTTATAGAGGGGCTGCAGTAAAATTTCAGTTTCTGCAGAGAAAACTAAACTTTGTAAAGTAATTAAGATGAGTGGACAGTATCCTCTATATACAGTATATACTGCTGCAGAGGGATTTGGAGAGTTCTCCCTCAGTGACCAACTGTTATCTGTGGGGGAATCTGGCAGCAACTGTTCCGTTTCCCTATAGCGCCCCTAGAGGAGAAATTAAGCATTACACAACGCTCTTTGCAGCCGATCTGGCTGTGAGAAGAATTGGGGACCCCCTTCCTCTCCATTAACCTAGAATTCCCTAACAGAGATGATAAAAATGTTTTTTCTACACTGGACTACTCCCTTAAGAAACCACCTAATATGTTCTGCACAGCAATGCGGGCCGCACTATGCAGGGAGCCACAGGAGCTTCAGTCCACAGGTCACTGACAAAGCTGCTTGGCGGCTGCTTCATTCCCGCTGATGTCATCAGACCCGTGTGTGAAAACATTCCCCTCTCCGGGGATTTATGCAGGATGTTTTATGAGGGCGACATAATGGAATATGACAGGACAGGGTGTTGCAGAAGGCGGGTGACATCAGTGTGCAGCCCCCACCATGACTCATCCAAACTCCAAGGTTTCACACAGATTGCAGATATCCATGATGGTTACACAACCCTTGACAATGGCGCCTCCTGCACCTTCACACCTGACTGCACAGCGGCATATTATCGACCATCAGCGCAGGCTCTGAAAACTGCTTAAATAGCAAATCCCAAATAGACTCTTACTATGGGCACTGCTCGGTGCCCAAATGCTGCCTCCACTGCTTATTCTGCAAAGGTATAGAAGTCATAGGTCAGCGTATGATTGACCTACTCTTAAGATAGGTCATTAGTACTGAGCAGTGAGGATCCGACTCTCGGTAACGCCGCCAACGAGCTGAATGGGATATGGCCCCTGTGCAAGAACAGCCTTTGGGCCCCGTGATTTCTAACAGATAATTTAATGGAATATAAGACGTACTTCCCATCCATCTGGGATCTGGCGGGGCAGTCGCTACTGTAATGGGGCAGAAAGGTGGCATTCTACTATAAGGGGGCATAGCTACTGTGTAGGGGTACTATGGGGGTACAACTGCAGTGTCGGGACACTATGGGGGTATAACTGCAGTGTGGGGGCCCACATCCAGCCAATGTCATTAAGAACTATCTTCAGCCTTGTGAAGAACAAGGAGTCCTGGAAGTGATGATGTGGCCCCCACAGAGCCCTGATCTCATCCAGTCTGTGTGGGATTACATGAAGAAATAGAAAGATCTGAGCAAGCCTACATCCACAGAAGATCTGTGCTTAGGTCTCCAGAATATCTGGAACAACCCTCCTCGAATTTCTTCAAAAATTGCATGGAGGGGCAAAGTGGAAACTTAAAATGGCCCTCGGAAAAATACAAAAAGTGGCCAGTTTTTGCAGTTGGGTCCAAATTGATGGAAGGCAGGGCCAGCAATACCATACTGTGGCACATTATATGACCCCAACAGAGCCAAATACCACAGTGCATCACAAAATACTGCCAGCAGCATAAAATACATCCCCAAAAGCTTCCACTGGCCAGCGCCCTGGGCATCAGCCCACCGGGTAATTTCCCTGTAAGGTCTATGGCCAATTTGCCCTTCACTGCGCACAAGTGTATACATGTACCAAGAAGAACAGATGCTATATACAAGGTGTATAGATATATCTAACATGAATTCTTCTGTCGTACAGTAATCCTCTCCCCTGAAATGGCTGATAACAGGGAGCAATAGATTGTATTCTCCTGTCCTACAGTCATCCTCTCCCCTGAAATGGCTGATAACAGGGGCAATAGACTGTATTCTCCTGTCCTACAGTCATCCTCTCCCCTGAAATGGCTGATAACAGGGGGCAATAGACTGTATTCTCCTGTCCTACAGTCATCCTCTCCCCTGAAATGGCTGATAACAGGGGGCAATAGACTGTATTCTCCTGTCCTACAGTCATCCTCTCCCCTGAAATGGCTGATAACAGGGGCAATAGACTGTATTCTCCTGTCCTACAGTCATCCTCTCCCCTGAAATGGCTGATAACAGGGGGCAATAGATTGTATTCTCCTGTCCTACAGTCATCCTCTCCCTGAAATGGCTGATAACAGGGGGCAATAGACTGTATTCTCCTGTCCTACAGTCATCCTCTCCCCTGAAATGGCTGATAACAGGGGCAATAGACTGTATTCTCCTGTCCTACAGTCATCCTCTCCCTGAAATGGCTGATAACAGGGAGCAATAGACTGTATTCTCCTGTCCTACAGTCATCCTCTCCCTGAAATGGCTGATAACAGGGGCAATAGACTGTATTCTCCTGTCCTACAGTCATCCTCTCCCCTGAAATGGCTGATAACAGGGGCAATAGACTGTATTCTCCTGTCCTACAGTCATCCTCTCCCCTGAAATGGCTGATAACAGGGGCAATAGACTGTATTCTCCTGTCCTACAGTCATCCTCTCCCCTGAAATGGCTGATAACAGGGAGCAATAGACTGTATTCTCCTGTCCTACAGTCATCCTCTCCCCTGAAATGGCTGATAACAGGGGGCAATAGACTGTATTCTCCTGTCCTACAGTCATCCTCTCCCTGAAATGGCTGATAACAGGGGGCAATAGACTGTATTCTCCTGTCCTACAGTCATCCTCTCCCTGAAATGGCTGATAACAGGAGGCAATAGACTGTATTCTCCTGTCCTACAGTCATCCTCTCCCTGAAATGGCTGATAACAGGGGCAATAGACTGTATTCTCCTGTCCTACAGTCATCCTCTCCTCTGAAATGGCTGATAACAGGAGCAATAGATTGTATTCTCCTGTCCTACAGTCATCCTCTCCCTGAAATGGCTGATAACAGGGGCAATAGACTGTATTCTCCTGTCCTACAGTCATCCTCTCCTCTGAAATGGCTGATAACAGGCAGCAATAGATTGTATTCTCCTGTCCTACAGTCATCCTCTCTCCTGAAATGGCTGATAACAGGGGGCAATAGACTGTATTCTCCTGTCCTACAGTCATCCTCTCCCCTGAAATGGCTGATAACAGGGGGCAATAGACTGTATTCTCCTGTCCTACAGTCATCCTCTCCCCTGAAATGGCTGATAACAGGAGGCAATAGATTGTATTCTCCTGTCCTACAGTCATCCTCTCCCCTGAAATGGCTGATAACAGGGGCAATAGACTGTATTCTCCTGTCCTACAGTCATCCCCTCCCCTGAAATGGCTGATAACAGGGAGCAATAGATTGTATTCTCCTGTCCTACAGTCATCCTCTCCCTGAAATGGCTGATAACAGGGAGCAATAGATTGTATTCTCCTGTCCTACAGTCATCCTCTCCCTGAAATGGCTGATAACAGGGGCAATAGACTGTATTCTCCTGTCCTACAGTCATCCTCTCCCCTGAAATGGCTGATAACAGGGAGCAATAGACTGTATTCTCCTGTCCTACAGTCATCTTCTCCCCTGAAATGGCTGATAACAGGAGGCAATAGACTGTATTCTCTTGTCCTACAGTCATCCTCTCCCCTGAAATGGCTGATAACAGGGAGCAATAGACTGTATTCTCCTGTCCTACAGTCATCCTCTCCCTGAAATGGCTGATAACAGGGGCAATAGACTGTATTCTCCTGTCCTACAGTCATCCTCTCCCCTGAAATGGCTGATAACAGGGGGCAATACACTATATTCTCCTGTCCTACAGTCATCCTCCCCCCTGAAATGGCTGATAACAGGGGGCAATAGACTGTATTCTTCTGTCCTACAGTCATCTTCTCTCCTGAAATGGCTGATAACAGGGGGCAATAGACTGTATTCTCCTGTCCTACAGTCATCCTCTCCTCTGAAATGGCTGATAACAGGCAGCAATAGATTGTATTCTCCTGTCCTACAGTCATCCTCTCTCCTGAAATGGCTGAAAACAGGGGGCAATAGACTGTATTCTCCTGTCCTACAGTCATCCTCTCCCCTGAAATGTCTGATAACAGGGGGCAGTAGACTGTATTCTCCTGTCCTACAGTCATCCTCTCCCCTGAAATGGCTGATATCAGGAGGCAATAGATTGTATTCTCCTGTCCTACAGTCATCCTCTCCCCTGAAATGGCTGATAACAGGGGGCAATAGACTGTATTCTCCTGTCCTACAGTCATCCTCTCCCCTGAAATGGCTGATAACAGGGAGCAATAGATTGTATTCTCCTGTCCTACAGTCATCCTCTCCCCTGAAATGGCTGATAACAGGGAGCAATAGATTGTATTCTCCTGTCCTACAGTCATCCTCTCCCTGAAATGGCTGATAACAGGGGGCAATTGACTGTATTCTCCTGTCCTACAGTCATCCTCTCCCCTGAAATGGCTGATAACAGGGGCAATAGACTGTATTCTCCTGTCCTACAGTCATCCTCCCCCTGAAATGGCTGATAACAGGGGGCAATAGACTGTATTCTCCTGTCCTACAGTCATCCTCTCCCTGAAATGGCTGATAACAGGGGGCAATAGACTGTATTCTCCTGTCCTACAGTCATCCTCTCCCCTGAAATGGCTGATAACAGGAGGCAATAGACTGTATTCTCTTGTCCTACAGTCATCCTCTCCCTGAAATGGCAGATAACAGGGAGCAATAGACTGTATTCTCCTGTCCTACAGTCATCCTCTCCCCTGAAATGGCTGATAACAGGGGCAATAGACTGTATTCTCCTGTCCTACAGTCATCCTCTCCCCTGAAATGGCTGATAACAGGGGCAATAGACTATATTCTCCTGTCCTACAGTCATCCTCTCCCCTGAAATGGCTGATAACAGGGGGCAATAGACTGTATTCTCCTGTCCTACAGTCATCCACTCCCCTGAAATGGCTGATAACAGGGGCAATAGACTGTATTCTCCTGTCCTACAGTCATCCTCTCCCCTGAAATGGCTGATAACAGGGGCAATAGATTGTATTCTCCTGTCCTACAGTCATCCTCTCCCTGAAATGGCTGATAACAGGGGGCAATAGACTGTATTCTCCTGTCCTACAGTCATCCTCTCCCCTGAAATGGCTGATAACAGGGAGCAATAGACTGTATTCTCCTGTCCTACAGTCATCCTCTCCCCTGAAATGGCTGATAACAGGGGCAATAGACTGTATTCTCCTGTCCTACAGTCATCCTCTCCCCTAAAATGGCTGATAACAGGGAGCAATAGACTGTATTCTCCTGTCCTACAGTCATCCTCTCCCCTGAAATGGCTGATAACGGGGCAATATACTGTATTCTCCTGTCCTACAATCATCCTTTCCCCTGAAATGGCTGATAACAGGGAGCAATAGATTGTATTCTCCTGTCCTACAGTCATCCTCTCTCCTGAAATGGCTGATAACAGGGGGCAATAGACTGTATTCTCCTGTCCTACAATCATCCTTTCCCCTGAAATGGCTGATAACAGGGAGCAATAGATTGTACTCTCCTGTCCTACAGTCATCCTCTCCCCTGAAATGGCTGATAACAGGGGGCAATAGACTGTATTCACTTGTGCTACAGTCATCCTCTCCCCTGAAATGGCTGATAACAGGGGGCAATAGACTGTATTCTCCTGTCCTACAGTCATCCTCTCCCCTGAAATGGCTGATAACAGGGGGCAATAGACTGTATTCTCCTGTCCTACAGTCATCCTCTCCCCTGAAATGGCTGATAACAGGGAGCAATAGACTGTATTCTCCTGTCCTACAGTCATCCTCTCCCCTGAAATGGCTGATAACAGGGGCAATAGACTGTATTCTCCTGTCCTATAGTCATCCTCCCCCTGAAATGGCTGATAACAGGGGCAATAGACTGTATTCTCCTGTCCTACAGTCATCCTCTCCCCTGAAATGGCTGATAACAGGGAGCAATAGACTGTATTCTCCTGTCCTACAGTCATCCTCTCCCTGAAATGGCTGATAACAGGGGCAATAGACTGTATTCTCCTGTCCTACAGTCATCCTCTCCTCTGAAATGGCTGATAACAGGGGGCAATAGACTGTATTCTCCTGTCCTACAGTCATCCTCTCCCCTGAAATGGCTGATAACAGGGGGCAATAGACTGTATTCTCCTGTCCTACAGTCATCCTCTCCCCTGAAATGGCTGATAACAGGGAGCAATAGACTGTATTCTCCTGTCCTACAGTCATCCTCTCCCCTGAAATGGCTGATAACAGGGGAATAGACTGTATTCTCCTGTCCTATAGTCATCCTCCCCCCTGAAATGGCTGATAACAGGGGGCAATAGACTGTATTCTCCTCTCCTACAGTCATCCTCTCCCCTGAAATGGCTGATAACAGGCAGCAATAGACTGTATTCTCCTGTCCTACAGTCATCCTCTCCCCTGAAATGGCTGATAACAGGGAGCAATAGACTGTATTCTCCTGTCCTACAGTCATCCTCTCCCCTGAAATGGCTAATAACAGGGGGCAATATACTGTATTCTCCTGTCCTACAGTCATCCTCTCACCTGAAATGGCTGATAACAGGGAGCGGTAGACTGTATTCTCCTGTCCTACAGTCATCCTCTCCCCTGAAATGGCTGATAACAGGGGGCAATATATTGTATTCTCCTGTCCTACAGTCATCCTCTACCCTGAAATGGCTGATAACAGGGGGCAATATACAGTATTCTCCTGTCCTACAGTCATCCTCTCCCCTGAAATGGCTGATAACAGGGGGCAATAGACTGTATTCTCCTGTCCTACAGTCATCCTCTCCCCTGAAATGGCTGATAACAGGGGGCAATAGACTGTATTCTCCTGTCCTACAGTCATCCTCTCCCCTGAAATGGCTGATAACAGGGAGCAATAGACTGTATTCTCCTGTCCTACAGTCATCCTCTCCCCTGAAATGGCTGATAACAGGGGGAATAGACTGTACTCTCCTGTCCTATAGTCATCCTCCCCCCTGAAATGGCTGATAACAGGGGGCAATAGACTGTATTCTCCTCTCCTACAGTCATCCTCTCCCCTGAAATGGCTGATAACAGGCAGCAATAGACTGTATTCTCCTGTCCTACAGTCATCCTCTCCCCTGAAATGGCTGATAACAGGGAGCAATAGACTGTATTCTCCTGTCCTACAGTCATCCTGTCCCCTGAAATGGCTAATAACAGGGGGCAATATACTGTATTCTCCTGTCCTACAGTCATCCTCTCACCTGAAATGGCTGATAACAGGGAGCGGTAGACTGTATTCTCCTGTCCTACAGTCATCCTCTCCCCTGAAATGGCTGATAACAGGGGGCAGTAGACTGTATTCTCCTGTCCAACAGTCATCCTCTCCCCTGAAATGGCTGATAACAGGGGGCAATATACAGTATTCTCCTGTCCTACAGTCATCCTCTCCCCTGAAATGGCTGATAACAGGGGGCAATAGACTGTATTCTCCTGTCCTACAGTCATCCTCTCCACTGAAATGGCTGATAACAGGAGCAATAGACTGTATTCTCCTGTCCTACAGTCATCCTCTCCCCTGAAATGGCTGATAACAGGGGGAATATACTGTATTCTCCTGTCCTACAGTCATCCTCTCCCCTGAAATGGCTGATAACAGGGGCAATAGACTGTATTCTCCTGTCCTACAGTCATCCTCTCCCTGAAATGGCTGATAACAGGGGCAATAGATTGTATTCTCCTGTCCTACAGTCATCCTCTCCCCTGAAATGGCTGATAACAGGGGGCAATAGACTGTATTCTCCTGTCCTACAGTCATCCTCTCCCTGAAATGGCTGATAACAGGAGCAATAGACTGTATTCTCCTGTCCTACAGTCATCCTCTCCCCTGAAATGGCTGATAACAGGAGCAATAGACTGTATTCTCCTGTCCTACAGTCATCCTCTCCCCTGAAATGGCTGATAACAGGGGACAATAGACTGTATTCTCCCTGTCCTACAGTCATCCTCTCCCCTGAAATGGCTGATAACAGGGGACAATAGACTGTATTCTCCTGTCCTACAGTCATCCTCTCCCCTGAAATGGCTGATAACAGGGGCAATAGACTGTATTCTCCTGTCCTACAGTCATCCTCTCCCCTGAAATGGCTGATAACAGGGGGCAATAGACTGTATTCTCCTGTCCTACAGTCATCCTCTCCCCTGAAATGGCTGATAACAGGGAGCAATAGACTGTATTCTCCTGTCCTACAGTCATCCTCTCCCCTGAAATGGCTGATAACAGGGGGCAATAGACTGTATTCTCCTGTCCTACAGTCATCCTCTCCCCTGAAATGGCTGATAACAGGGGGCAATAGACTGTATTCTCCTGTCCTACAGTCATCCTCTCCCCTGAAATGGCTGATAACAGGGGGCAATAGACTGTATTCTCCTGTCCTACAGTCATCCTCTCCCCTGAAATGGCTGATAACAGGGAGCAATAGACTGTATTCTCCTGTCCTACAGTCATCCTCTCCCCTGAAATGGCTGATAACAGGGGGCAATAGACTGTATTCTCCTGTCCTACAGTCATCCTCTCCCCTGAAATGGCTGATAACAGGGGGCAATAGACTGTATTCTCCTGTCCTACAGTCATCCTCCCTGAAATGGCTGATAACAGGGGGCAATAGACTGTATTCTCCTGTCCTACAGTCATCCTCTCCCTGAAATGGCTGATAACAGGGGGCAATAGACTGTATTCTCCTGTCCTACAGTCATCCTCTCCCCTGAAATGGCTGATAACAGGGGCAATAGACTGTATTCTCCTGTCCTACAGTCATCCTCTCCCCTGAAATGGCTGATAACAGGAGGCAATAGACTGTATTCTCCTGTCCTACAGTCATCCTCTCCCCTGAAATGGCTGATAACAGGGAGCAATAGACTGTATTCTCCTGTCCTACAGTCATCCTCTCCCTGAAATGGCTGATAACAGGGAGCAATAGACTGTATTCTCCTGTCCTACAGTCATCCTCTCCCCTGAAATGGCTGATAACAGGGGCAATAGACTGTATTCTCCTGTCCTACAGTCATCCTCTCCCCTGAAATGGCTGATAACAGGGGCAATAGACTGTATTCTCCTGTCCTACAGTCATCCTCTCCCTGAAATGGCTGATAACAGGGGCAATAGACTGTATTCTCCTGTCCTACAGTCATCCTCTCCCCTGAAATGGCTGATAACAGGGGCAATAGACTGTATTCTCCTGTCCTACAGTCATCCTCTCTCCTGAAATGGCTGATAACAGGGGGCAATAGACTGTATTCTCCTGTCCTACAGTCATCCTCTCCCCTGAAATGGCTGATAACAGGGAGCAATAGACTGTATTCTCCTTTCCTACAGTCATCCTCTGCCCTGAAATGGCTGATAACAGGGGGCAATAGACTGTATTCTCCTGTCCTACAGTCATCCTCTCCCCTGAAATGGCTGATAACAGGAGGCAATAGACTGTATTCTCCTGTCCTACAGTCATCCTCTCCCCTGAAATGGCTGATAACAGGGGGCAATAGACTGTATTCTTCTGCACATGAACAGGAGATGTGCTGTAGGGTTGGTTCCTCTTTAAGAGTGACTTGAGAACAAATGACCGCAGCTCTGTGCAGAGAAGATGTCACATGAGATGCAGTTTTTCCTCTTGACCCTGGGACATCAGATTTCCCTCCATCCTCATGGGAAGTTTGTACCTTTAATGATGGATTTAGGGAGGTGGGTGGAATCGCTCCATCAAGGCTTCTTTTTTTAATCCATCTACGGTTGTTTCTCTTTGTTCCTTAAGATTAAGAAGAGGTGGCAAACAGCCAAACACGCTTGCTTGATTGCCTCCGTCCAAAGAAACCACAGTCATCCACCAGCATGCCCATAGACCTCTTTAATTAACTCATCACATTCTGGCCCGGCCGCCCCACCATCCTACACAGGAGCCTCACATGGGGTATATTGCTTCCCTCACAATGTCAATATTAGTTTTCAGCCGCAGGGGTGAGCGGCGACTATGTGAAAACAAGGCGCACAAGTCAACGTGGACCCCTGGAATGTGCCAGAAGCAGCTGCTTCATTATTACACGGTGCACCCGGTGCACAATCACTCCTATCCGGGTGGAAATCGCCTATGAGTATTGGACAGTCCAATTATTACATGTCAGATGATGTTCATCACATCTCACATTCATACGTATAATGTGTACAGGAGCAAAGGGTGAATCCTGAACCCAGAGCAGCGCCCCCAGTGGCCAAATGGATTGGAGTATGGGAACTCCCCCATGTGGACATATGTGTGCAAAATAATGAGCATAAATTTCACAAATAAAATCCCTCAATTCTTTTTTAATAGGGGTTGTGTCGTCTCAGACATTTGTTTCATTGCTGTCTTCAGAACGGACCCCAAAAGTGAAGGACAGCGCACAACACATGCATGCCCAGCTCTCTATTCAGCTCTATGGGACTGCTGGAAATAGCCAAGCTCGCACTGGTCTATTTGGGGAACTCTCACGCTTGCACGCTGTGCTCTCCTTCACTTTTGAGGGTCTGTTCTGAGATAGGAGAGGGTCCCAGAGGTGGAACCTGCACCTATCTGACATTGGTGGTATATCCTAGGAATATGCCACCAATGTCTGAAATAAGACAACCCCTTCAATGAAAACTTATAATACACTTTTTATAAAAATTTTCACCATTTTGAAGATCTCTACTTGCTGTCAGTAAATGGAAACATTGGGCCTCATTTCTCAAAACTGGCTAACAGCAAACAGAGCTCATCTTTTATTTCTTAAGCTGTTCTGAAAAAATGAACGGTGAGTTCTGATTGGTTGCTATGGGCAACTAAGTCAGTTTTCCTGTTAGACAGTTTTGAGAAATGACTCAGGTCCATAGATTTTTACGTCCAAGTCCTGATCGTAGTCCCGACAATGCTCTGTGAGCTCAACAGATCAGCAGCACAAATCCCTCTTCAGTCCTGATTGTTACAATGTATCAGTCTGGAGTCCAGGATGTTTACAGGATTGTCAGCTCTGGAAACAATTGTAGCAAACCTGGTCAGGGGAGGGGAGAGGGTTAAGCCTTTGGATGTCAGTAAAAATGTTCCCCTTCAGGAACAGCAAGCGGAGATCTTAAATAATAAGACTTTCTTAAACATAATTTTTGCATTCTTTACATTGTTATTTTAGTGGCTTTTTTAGCATTTTTTATCGTTAGGTTACAGCCATATAGGACTTAAATACTGCAGTTTTTTTGCAGCAGAATGCATGCAGAAAATCCACACAAGCAGTGAAGTGGATGAGATTTTAAAAATTCCCATCCACACTTTGTGCTAACCTTCCACAATGAAAACTGCAGTGCGGATTTGATATCCTCAGCGTGACAATTTATGCTGCGGGTTTTCACTGTGGATTAATGAGATGTAACGGCTGAGATCTGCGGCAAATTCACAGCATTTACAAACCGAAATCTGCAGCAAAACCACATGATGGTTTCTCTGAATTTCAGCCAGGTACTTGAAATCTGCCGCCATCTCACCACGTGTAGCACCTTTTTTTTTTTTACCAGCACTCTTAGGCTCCTTTCACACGAGCGAGTATTCCGCGCGGGTGCAATGCGTGGAATCCGGGACCCATTCATTTCAATGGGCCTGTGTACATGACCGTTGGCTTTCACGCATCACTTGTGCGTTGCATAAAAATCGCAGCATGTTCTATATAGAAGTAAATGGGGCTGCGGGAAAATTGCATCGCATCCACAAGCAAGTGAGGATGCGATGCGTCTTTCATGGATGGTTGCTAAGAGACGTTGTTTGTAAACATTCAGTTTTTTATCACGTGCGTGCAAAATGCATTAAATCGCATTGCACCCGCGTGATAAAAACTGAACAACCGATCGCAAACAAAACTGAATGGACTTGCTTGCAAAATCTCGCAGTTTTCACTGAACGCCTCCGCAATGCATCCGGACCTAATCCGCTCACGCTCCTCTGCAAGGAGCCTTAGGGTACGACTACACGGCATGGTCGGGTTGTGCCCGTGTTACGGTCAAGGACCACATGGCCGCAGCTGCCTTCAGCACTGTTCAGCTGGTCTTTACTGTTAATAGACTCGCGGTGTTGAAGTTGCCGACAATATCGTGCGGTATTCAGTAGTTAAATGAAAGGCAGCTGTGCGCTAATTGTCCACGTGGTCCTTGACTGCAGCACGGCCACAACCCCATCGGATCAAAACCGCGCCGTGTTGGTCGTACCTTGCTTCTCTTTAAGGCCGGCACACAACTCTATGTATTTAGCAGCCCACAAACCGCGGATCTGCAAGACCTGGATCCTGATCGTGTGCATCCGGCATTTTACTCGGCCCCTGTTAGAGAACTGTCCGCAAAACTCACAAGAATAGGGCAAGTTTTATAGTTTGTGGAACGGACGCAGACAGCAGACGGGTGACATCCATGCGTTGTCCGCATATTTGCAGCCCTTAGAAATGAATGTGTCCGATTGCAGTCCCCAAAAAATGCAGATCGGACACGGACTAAAAATACTGCTGTGTTCATGAGACCTGACAGCGGAGAATTCTGTGATTCCAGTGTTTGACTCACAGAGGGTCCAACTGGAGGTAAGCTTTCCATTCACTGACAAGCAGAGATCATGAAATACTACATGTGAGGTGCGGAGCTTTTATTCAATGCTGAAGTCGGTGAAACTTCTCCCCCAAGTATCTGACTACAGTAGGCAGCGTCCTCCCCCCGGTGGCTCTGTCCCTCCTCCTGTCACATCTAATCAGACCCGTATTTCCTCTCGAGTCGAGGAGAGTGTTCATAGAGGGGACGGTGGAAAAGCCTGGGAATAAGCGAGGGGCACAAACTGTCTCCCCCAAACAGGGAAGGTTCTGGGACTATTCTGTGAGCTATTCACTGCGGGGTCAGAGGTCAGAGTCAAGTCACAGAAGGTTGTCACAGCATCCTGGACGACAATTTCATGCCCTGAATTCGTACTCTCTGTCCAGTCGCAGGCAAGCGAAACAAACACTGCAGTTTTCCACTCTGATTAGCAGCGTCAATGGGGAGTCCACTCGGTAAATACTTGTTGTTTCCCCAAAAATAGTCCTGAAGCTTTAATGAGCTGCTTGTCGGAAGTGTCCACAACCTATCTGCCAAGACAAAGGAGCCCGGGGCCCCGGCGGGAGATTATCAGGACTGGTGCGCAGCAACCAATCAGACTCCACCTTTCATTTTTCAGAGCTCCTTTGGATAATGAAAGGTGGAATCGGATTGGTTGCTTTGGGCAAATATGCCAGTTTTTCTTTGCACCAGTTTTGATAAATCTTCCCCTGTGGATGCATTATGAGGGCCCTCTGGGGCCCCAGATACACCCCAAACCAGGGAGAACAGTGGAGCTCTAGGGGGGTGACATTTACAGGGATATCGATGAGAGGATCGATGGAAATACAGAGCAACACAACCAGAGTCAGCGGCTGCTGGAGCACTGTATCTAAGCCTGTCATGTGTGATACATCCTTTATTAATGTGTCATCCTGTCTGATTAGACGCTGTATCTAATCCTGTCATGTGTTATACTGTGCGCTGATGTATCTAAGCCTATCATGTGCCACACTATCCACTGCCCCATGTATCTAATCTTACCATGTGTTATACTATCTGCTCAAGGCCTCATTCACACGTCAGTGTTCCACAGACAGCACACGCCCCATTAATTTTCATGTGTGTATTCAGACATCAGTGTTTTTAGCCCACACGCATGCTCTATTTTGTCCGTCTTCACGGATCCATCACGCCCATTAGAGTCTATGGGTCAGTGAAAAACATGGATGCCATTCGTGCTTCACGGATCATTAGAAATAGATGCTTTGAAAATTATTTTTCAGCTGTGCAGTGTCCGTGAAACACAGATGGCACACGGACAGCAAAAAACGTACACACGGATTCATCACGGGCAGCTTCACGGATGCATCTCTGACCACCTGCTGGATTTGAGCACGGACGTGTGAATGAGGCTTAAAGGGGTTATCCAAATCCAGCCATTGGCTGCCCCCCCTCCTTCTGACACCAGATGTTTTTATCCGCGTACGGCGGACCAGGAGCGGCGAAGGGAGTGGGGAGCCAGGTAAGTAGATTCAGTGTGAGGGGCCCCGCATATGGGGGGCAGTTTATAGGCTTAATTAGACTCTATGGGGGTCATTCACTACCCTACTCCAGTTTTTGGTGGAAAAAAAAGTCTCAAGGCAAATATTGTCACGCAGGCGTTTTTGCGTCGTCCTCGGCCCTGCCAAATTTACTAACATTATCACCTCAACTCAGAGGCAGGAATAGTTTTTACACCAGACGCAGGGGCTGCCGAAAGCCTCATGCAAATGACCGTATGTTTGGTCCGCGTCCGAGCCGCATATTTTGCGGCTCAGGCGCGGACCCATTCACTTCAATGGGGCCCCAAAAGATGCGGACAGCACACGGAGTGCTCCATTCCGTGGCCCCGCAAAAAAATAGAGCATGTCCTATTCTTGTCCCATTTGCGGACAAGAGTGGGCATTTCTACAATGGGACACGTTCCGTTCTGCAAATTGCGGAAGGCACACGGAGTGGCTTCCATGTTTTACGGATCTGCAGTTTTCGGATTCGCAAAACACACACGGTCATTTGCATGTAGCCTAACTTAAGGTGAGGCAGCGCAGAGAGGAATCAAAGACCGGCGTAAAACAACATCAACCCCTTTATCTAATTCTATCATGTGTGATATTGTCTGCTGAGCTGCTGTATCTAAGCTTATCATGTGTGATACTGCCTGCTCAGCCGCTGTATCTAAGCCTATTGAGTGTGATATTGTCTATGTAGTTTCTATATCTAAGCCTATTATGCTGGGAATGCTTGCTGATGCATGTATCTAATCCTGTCATGTGTGATACCGTCTGCTAAGCCTTTGTATCTAATCCTGTCATGTGTGATACTGCCTAAGGCCTCTTTCACACTTGCGTTCTGAGGATCCAGCAGGCACTTCCGTCCCGCCGGATCCGTCAGAACGCAAGTCGCCTTCAGCATTAGAAGACTGATTAGGATCCTGATCAGTCTTCGAAATGCTTTCAGGTTACTATGGCAGCCAGGACGCTATTAAAGTCCTGGTTGCCATAGTAGTAGTGGGGAGCGGGGGAGCGGTACACTTACAGTCCGTGCGGCTCCCGGGGCGCTCCAGAGTGACGTCAGAGCGCCCCATGCCCATGATTCATGTGATCCATGCGTGTAGGGCGCCCTGACGTCACTCTGGAGCACCCCGGGAGCCACACGGACTGTAAGTATCTGCTCCACCGCTCCCCACTACACTTTACCATGGCAACCAGGACTTTAGCGTCCTGGCTGCCATGGTAACCAGTCAGAAAAAGCTAAATGTCGGATCCGGCAATGCGCCGAAACGACGTTTAGCTTAAGGCCGGATCCGGATTAATGCCTTTCAATGGGCATTAATTCCGGATCCGGCCTTGCGGCAAGTGTTCAGGATTTTTGGCCGGAGCAAAAAGCGCAGCATGCTGCGGTATTTGCTGCGTCCAAAAAACGTTCCGGTCCTGAACTGAAGACATCCTGATGCATCCTGAACGGATTTCTCTCCATTCAGAATGTATGGGGATAAAACTGATCAGGATTTTTCCGGCATAGAGCGCCGAGGACGGAACTCTATGCCGGAAAACAAAAACGCAAGTGTAAAAGGACCCTAAGGCGATCGCACAGCACTATATTGACCATCATTTGCTGCTGGATCATGTGCCTTGTAGTGGACCTCATGCTCCAGTCACATCCAGAGCTGCAGTAACATAACGACCCCTCAGGTGCAGGATCCCACAGCCCCGGCCCCCGGCTGATAAATGATTATTATTTCATCGCCTCCTGAAACCCTTGTGTGATGTCACCATCTGAATATTTCCTCCAGATTCTGTGAGATCATCTCCTGCCCCCAGACTTTAGAGTCTTTCAATCCTGCAGAACTTCTCCGTATCATAGCAATGTTATAGAAAGGGATGTCACCTTCACCCCAGTGCAAACTGTGGAAACCTACAGAGCTGAAATCTCAGTGCTCCTCATGCCTTATGTCACCTTCTCTCCAGTGCAAACTGCAGAAATCTACAGAGCTGAAATCCCTGCGCTCCTCACGTCTTTAGTCACCTTCACCCCAGTGCAAACTGCAGAAACCTACAGAGCTGAAATCTCTGCGCTCCTTATGTCACCTTCACCCCAGTGCAAACTGTGTAAACCTACAGAGCTGCTCCTTATGCGTTATGTCACCTTCTCTCCAGTGCAAACTGCAGAAACCTACAGAGCTGAAATCTCTGTGCTCCTCATGCCTTATGTCACCTTCACCCCAGTGCAAACTGCAGAAACCTACAGAGCTGAAATCTCTGTGCTCCTCATGCCTTATGTCACCTTCACCCCAGTGCAAACTGCAGAAACCTACAGAGCTGAAATCTCTGTGCTCCTCATGCCTTATGTCACCTTCTCTCCAGTGCAAACTGCAGAATCCTACAGAGCTGAAATCCCTGCGCCCCTCACATCTCATGTCACCTTCACCCCAGTGCACAGCAGTAATACAGGAGGATTTACCTGAACGAGCAGCTGCCATTTCATAGCATTTTATTCCTAAATTACACAGGCCCCATAAATTCCAGCCGCAGTGTATCTGCACCAGAAACAGGAGACTGACACCATAGTGCAACCACAGTGTGACTGAGTCCACAGAAATACATAGTGGTGACCTGTGCTCTACATCATATTTGTCAAGTGCTCCAGAGCTGCGCTCACTATTCTGCTGGTGGACATCGCTGTTCCAGGATCCAGGGAATCTGCTGGACGTGTGATACAATTTGTTACAATGTCACAGCAGCAGCGATCTCCGCCTCGTCCTGGACTCCGGACCAATATGTGTTACTGTCTCCATTTCTTACACTGATACATTGTAACAGTCCTTCTGCTTTGTGTTGAGGAACCGAAACACAAAGGCTGAGATTTACTAACCCAGGAGAAGGCATAAACGTAGACAGTTTAGCTCTGCACCAGATTTCTGCCAGGGGCTTCGGCTGCGGGGATAGACGTGTTTGTCCAGCTCTATACCAACTATTGGTCGGTTTACTTTGAGACAGAATTGTGGCGCAAAATGGGGGTATTAGGCCCCGCCCATTTGCAGTGAATCTACGTCTTTCCAATAAGCCTGGCCCCTTTTCAAGCAAGTCAGAGAACAGCGTAGTTGGGCCAAGTTTTGGACAAATTCTGGACGCAGACATTTTATTAAATCTTGGCCACAGACTCGAAAAAAGTCCCACTACATGATTCATCTGTATTTACACAAAAGTGGAAACCCCCTCTAAAACCGGTGTCACCTGAGTCCAGGTGCATGGCACATAGAGGGGGTGGTAAGTACGGAGACACCAGTATTTTATATAATGGTAGGTGGGGGCCCTGGTACAGTTTTTCCATTAGGGCCCCAGATGCTTCAGGTTACTCCTCTGCTGGCTGGAACTAACACGATGTGAGCAATGCCTTTCCATAGGCCAGGAGCTGAGGAGTCACCAGAAGATGCCTCCGGAGCGCCTCCGATGGGAGGCATTGAGGTTCTGCAGATGCATTCAGTGTCGTCGTGTGCGGCGTGAGGAATGCAGGACTTTTCATGCTGTATTATGGTGAATTTGCATCTCCCTGGCAGGAGCGTACGGCCTCTCACCGCTCCGGCGCGCTCCGCTGTCGTCCTTCCGTCAGACTTTCTGCTCTGGTTGAACTCGTACATACCCTCCATTGTGCCGGCACATTCTGAGGGTTCTCTTCACATTTCACCAGGTTGAGGAGATCTGGATTCCTGCCAAACGCCATCATTCCCTGTCAGCGTGGAAGCGATATTTACATCAAGCGTTTAGGCGGCAGAAGGGTCACCACTCGCTGACGTGCGCTGCCAGAGCAGGCGACAAAGACAGCACCCGCTTATTACCTTCAAGGGGAACTGTCGGATTTCAGATACAGGACGAGGTCAAGTTTAAAGCCCCTGAACGCTGGTGAAAATTCGTTGAGCCCCGGCTGAAGAAAAGCCTAGCGGGGCCTGGGCCCCTGGCCTAGTGATGTCATTGGTGCTGGTGCAGTGACATCACTTATTCTGAGACCCTCTGGTAACAGCTGCTATACATCCTGCGCCAGGTGCATATGGCCAACCCAAGGTGAAGCATGGGACAAACAATATGGTTCCCCCCTCATGCAGGACGGAGGCCTTGCTCCAAACCCTTTCCATTGATACAGAAGGAGGAAACAACCCCTCTACATGGCACAGGCAATGGGTGTTATTATGGGGGCATAACCACTGTGTATATACCCTGGACCCAAACCAGTCAGGCATCGATGACCTGTCCTGGGGATAGGCCATCAATATATACTGCCTGCACAACCCCTTTAAGGCCTTAACCGACTTCGATGAAGGCGATGGAGTCTAAAAGCAGCAGATCTCGGTGTGCGGAGAGAAACAGAAGGCACTGACGACCCCGAGCCATGAAGGGGCTCGTATACTTTCTGTGTGAAAAATAGGGGCCGCAGTTAATGATGTTGAGGGTTTTACTGCCGCCGTTAACACGTTCCCCTCCTATAAAGACGGGGGCTGTTATGCGGCAGACAATGGCTCGCGCTGTCTCAGTTGGTGCCTGCTTTTTATAATGTGTGGATGCTGAAGTTTACAGCAGCTTTGTGGTGGTCTCTGCTGTGCCAGCTTGTGGGGAAACATTCACAGTGTGGTCTGCCGGCAGACGCCGTTTACAGCGCGGTTCCCGTACTTTTACTTTATTTATTACCCCAGGAGCACAAATCCCACAGACGACACGTCTCTTGCGCTGACTGACAGAGAAGACGTTAAACCCGAGTCATAGATGCAGTGATGTCACCACCGTCAGAGCACATGAGATACTTGGCTGTAGGCCGGAAACAATTCTTGATACAATCTGACGGCGCGGATACTTTGTATCACTACATCATGTCTCCAGTCACATCCAAAGCTGCGTTCACATCCATGCTAGCTGCCACTTGGACTCCATCTGCATTCCTTTGCTTTCATGATGCACTGCATTCTGGGAGATGTAGC
Source organism: Bufotes viridis (assembly GCA_033119425.1). Classification (NCBI taxonomy): domain Eukaryota; kingdom Metazoa; phylum Chordata; class Amphibia; order Anura; family Bufonidae; genus Bufotes; species Bufotes viridis. The sequence continues at coordinate 158,540,514 of CM065595.1, forward strand.
TTTCTATGCCAGGTGTTAGATCCTCATCTCCTACAGCACAGCGCACGGCAGACACAGGGTGAATGTCCTGATCCCCGGGCAGATCCCAACAGAATCTGGTGGTAATCTAACATGAGGAATCCACTGCCCCCCGGTGTCCGATGTGGGGGAAACAGGGCGGCATTCTGTATTCAACCAGATGACAAGTGCGGCCAGGGATATCCGGCAGCTGCTTATCCCTCTCTTTATGATAACCGAGACAAGCAGGAGAAGATCGCTGCGTCCCCTAGGGAGTGTTCACACAGACCATTTTTAACAAGGATTTCGGTGTCCTTTCTGCAGCAACTAATAAAAGCATCCCATTGATTTTAAAGGGTGGTGGCCCCTACATGGTGGAGACTCTTACATGGTGGTGGCCCCTACATGATAGAGACCCTTACATGGTAGTGGCCCCTACATGGTGGAGACTCTTACATGGTGGTGGCCCCTACAAGGTGGAGACTCTTACATGATTGAGACCCTTACAAGGTGGATACGTCTACATAGTGATGGTCCCTACATGATTGGGACTCTTACATTGTGGAGATCCCTACATGGTGGAGGCCCCTACATGGTGGAGATCCCTACATGGTGGAGGCCCCTGGAGATCCCTACATGGTGGAGACTCTTACATGGTGGTGGCCCCTACATGGTGGTGACTCTTACATGGTGTTGGCCCCTACATCATAGAGACTCTTACATGGTGGTGGCCCCTACATGGTGGAGACTCTTACATGGTGATGCCCCCTACATGGTGGAGACTCTTACATGGTGGAGACTCTTACATGGTGGTGGCCCCTACATGGTGGAGACTCCTACATGGTGGTGGCCCCTACATTATAATGATCGCTACACGGTGGAGATCCCTACATGGCGGAGACTCTTACATGGTGGTGGCCCCTACATGGTGGAGATCCCTACATTATGATGATCCCTACACGGTGGAGGCCCCTACATGATGGAGACCCTTACATGGTGGAGACTTCTACATAGTGATGGTCCCTACATGATTGTGACTCTTACATTGTGGAGCTCCCTACATGGTGGAGGACCCTACATGGTGGAGATCCCTACATGGTGGAGGCCCCTACATGGTGGAGGCCCCTACATGGTGGAGATCCCTACATGGTGGAGATCCCTACATGGTGGAGACTCTTACATGGTGGTGGCGCCTACATGGTGGAGACTCTTACATGGTAGTGCCCCCTACATGATGGAGACTCCTCCATGGTGGTGGCCCCAACATTATAATGATCGCTACATGGTGGAGATCCCTACATGGCGGAGACTCTTACATGGTGGTGGCCCCTACATGGTGGAGATCCCTACATTATGATGATCCCTACACGGTGGAGGCCCCTACATGATGGAGACCCTTACATGGTGGAGATTACTACATAGTGATGGTCGCTACATGATTGTGACTCTTACATTGTGGAGATCCCTACATGGTGGAGGCCCCTACGTGATGGTGACTCCTACATGGTGGTGGTCCCTGCTTGGTGGAGATCTCTACATGCTGGAGGCCCCTGGGCAAATCTAGTACTCCAGCCCTGACAACAATTAGCTGCAGGGATCAGCAATGTAAAGACTTGCAGCCAGCTAGCTACCAGCAGACTAAAAAAGAAGTATGCAGCTTTGGATGTGACTGGAGACATGATGCATTTCAGGAGAAATAAAGAACAGAATTCCCAAGGTTCCTCAATGTGATTTGGAGAGTTGCTCTAATTCGGGGCCAATGGCCGTTCCGTCCCTTCCTCCCAAAATAGATTCAAGCTCTAAAATAAAAACCTGAAGAACCTGAACTCGCCCTTTGTGAGGTAAGACCCTTGTGCCTTTTTATTTTTGCTGGTCATGTGGGGGATTCCAGCGCCGCTCATATCTTATAGAATTGGTTTTGAGGATTGGAGACAATAAGAGTCTTAGCTGAAGGAGTCATTGACACTTTAATTAATGACCCACGGATTATGCTGGAACTGTGGGAACCGACTCGGCTGGAATAAGAGGGACCGCGGCGCTGAGCCGGCCAAAGACAAGTGTTCTGGGCCCATGACAACCTCTTGAGATGAACGGCACATCTGAGGACAGGCTGCGTGCGCCGCTTCCTTCCTGTCCTTGACCATGGAGATGCAATGTATGGATTCATACGTGTGCACGGCAGAAATCACAGTGAGACTCTGTTAATATTTGACAAGGGGCCAGAGAACGCCCTTTGTTCTCAACCTGAGCGACTGAACCAAAGGGGCCAAATAAATGACTTTACAGGAACATCCATCAGTGGAAGGAGCTATTTACTTTCCCTTGTCCTTAGGCAACCCCGAGCGCAAGAATCTGCATGAAGACGGGGCAGCGAGAGGCGCAGGGTCCAGGGCATATAGCGAGCTCTATTCAGAGGCAGCAGAGTCCCGGACCTGCCCAGAACAGGGTGGAAACCGGGGAAATGGTACAAAACATAGACCTAAGGGGCAAGGACAACATCTGCTCCTCAAATATAGAGAACCCCACGTGTGGAGGCCTCATTGTAATCAGTGCGGTATATGGCATGGATCTGAGCAGATACCGACACTTACTACAGTCAGAGCCGTCACGTCAAGAAACCTAAAGTCACAGTCCTGATGGCTGCTACTGGAAACAGTCAGCAAGCTTGGTGACAAATTCCTCCATAATAGATTAGCTGAATCTATAACACAGATGACTACACTCAGACAGGTGTAAGTGGGAGACTTCCCAGAATGCATTGCAGAGACACTGAACAAGCAGCAAATGCTAAGAGATTTCAGTCAGGACATCTATAGTATTAAGACTGCAGCTCTGGAGTATAATACAGGGTGTAACTCAGGATCAGTACAGGATAAGTAATGTATGTACACAGTGACTCCACCAGCAGAATAGTGAGTGCAGCTCTGGAGTATAATACAGGATGTAACTCAGGATCAGTACAGGATAAGTAATGTATATACACAGTGACTGCACCAGCAGAATAGTGAGTGCAGCTCTGGAGTATAATACAGGATGTAACTCAGGATCAGTACAGGATAAGTGTAATGTATGTACACAGTGACTGCACCAGCAGAATAGTGAGTGCAGCTCTGGAGTATAATACAGGATGTAACTCAGGATCAGTACAGGATAAGTAATGTAATGTATGTACACAGTGACTGCACCAGCAGAATAGTGAGTGCAGCTCTGGAGTATAATACAGGATGTAACTCAGGATCAGTACAGGATAAGTAATGTATGTACACAGTGACTGCACCAGCAGAATAGTGAGTGCAGCTCTGGAGTATAATACAGGATGTAACTCAGGATCAGTACAGGATAAGTAATGTATGTACACAGTGACTGCACCAGCAGAATAGTGAGTGCAGCTCTGGAGTATAATACAGGATGTAACTCAGGATCAGTACAGGATAAGTAATGTATGTACACAGTGACTGCACCAGCAGAATAGTGAGTGCAGCTCTGGAGTATAATACAGGATGTAACTCAGGATCAGTACAGGATAAGTAATGTATGTACACAGTGACTGCACCAGCAGAATAGTGAGTGCAGCTCTGGAGTATAATACAGGATGTAACTCAGGATCAGTACAGGATAAGTAATGTATGTACACAGTGACTGCACCAGCAGAATAGTGAGTGCAGCTCTGGAGTATAATACAGGATGTAACTCAGGATCAGTACAGGATAAGTAATGTATGTACACAGTGACTGCACCAGCAGAATAGTGAGTGCAGCTCTGGAGTATAATACAGGATGTAACTCAGGATCAGTACAGGATAAGTAATGTATGTACACAGTGACTGCACCAGCAGAATAGTGAGTGCAGCTCTGGAGTATAATACAGGATGTAACTCAGGATCAGTACAGGATAAGTAATGTATGTACACAGTGACTGCACCAGCAGAATAGTGAGTGCAGCTCTGGAGTATAATACAGGATGTAACTCAGGATCAGTACAGGATAAGTAATGTATGTACACAGTGACTGCACCAGCAGAATAGTGAGTGCAGCTCTGGAGTATAATACAGGATGTAACTCAGGATCAGTACAGGATAAGTAATGTATGTACACAGTGACTGCACCAGCAGAATAGTGAGTGCAGCTCTGGAGTATAATACAGGATGTAACTCAGGATCAGTACAGGATAAGTAATGTATGTACACAGTGACTGCACCAGCAGAATAGTGAGTGCAGCTCTGGAGTATAATACAGGATGTAACTCAGGATCAGTACAGGATAAGTAATGTATGTACACAGTGACTGCACCAGCAGAATAGTGAGTGCAGCTCTGGAGTATAATACAGGATGTAACTCAGGATCAGTACAGGATAAGTAATGTATGTACACAGTGACTACACCAGCAGAATAGTGAGTGCAGCTCTGGAGTATAATACAGGATGTAACTCAGGATCAGTACAGGATAAGTAATGTATGTACACAGTGACTGCACCAGCAGAATAGTGAGTAGCAGCTCTGGAGTATAATACAGGATGTAACTCAGGATCAGTACAGGATAAGTAATGTATGTACACAGTGACTGCCACCAGCAGAATAGTGAGTGCAGCTCTGGAGTATAATACAGGATGTAACTCAGGATCAGTACAGGATAAGTAATGTATGTACACAGTGACTGCACCAGCAGAATAGTGAGTGCTGCTCTGGAGTATAATACAGCATGTAACTCAGGATCAGTACAGGATAAGTAATGTATGTACACAGTGACTGCACCAGCAGAATAGTGAGTGCAGCTCTGGAGTATAATACAGGATGTAACTCAGGATCAGTACAGGATAAGTAATGTATGTACACAGTGACTGCACCAGCAGAATAGTGAGTGCAGCTCTGGAGTATAATACAGGATGTAACTCAGGATCAGTACAGGATAAGTAATGTATGTACACAGTGACTGCACCAGCAGAATAGTGAGTGCTGCTCTGGAGTATAATACAGCATGTAACTCAGGATCAGTACAGGATAAGTAATGTATGTACACAGTGACTGCACCAGCAGAATAGTGAGTGCAGCTCTGGAGTATAATACAGGATGTAACTCAGGATCAGTACAGGATAAGTAATGTATGTACACAGTGACTGCACCAGCAGAATAGTGAGCGCAGCTCTGGAGTATAATGCAGGATGTAACTCAGGATCAGTACAGGATAAGTAATGTATGTACACAGTGACTCCACCAGCAGAATAGTGAGTGCAGCTCTGGAGTATAATACAGGATGTAACTCAGGATCAGTACAGGATAAGTAATGTATGTACACAGTGACTCCACCAGCAGAATAGTGAGTGCAGCTCTGGAGTATAATACAGGATGTAACTCAGGATCAGTACAGGATAAGTAATGTATGTACACAGTGACTGCACCAGCAGAATAGTGAGTGCAGCTCTGGAGTATAATGCAGGATGTAACTCAGGATCAGTACAGGATAAGTAATGTATGTACACAGTGACTCCACCAGCAGAATAGTGAGTGCAGCTCTGGAGTATAATACAGGATGTAACTCAGGATCAGTACAGGATAAGTAATGTATGTACACAGTGACTCCACCAGCAGAATAGTGAGTGCAGCTCTGGAGTATAATACAGGATGTAACTCAGGATCAGTACAGGATAAGTAATGTATGTACACAGTGACTGCACCAGCAGAATAGTGAGTGCAGCTCTGGAGTATAATACAGGATGTATCATTGATCAAAGGCGGATATGTTAAAGGGAGTCTGTCAGCAGTTTTGACCATGCATGCAGAACTGCTGACAGCACTAGGTAGTCTTGTGATTATGACGTTTAGTTCTGCCAGATTCTGCTCCTTCAACTGTCCAGGAGGTGGTGTTTCACGGTGAGGTGCACTCATTCTGTTTCTTCTTCCCAGGATCTTACTCAAAACAGAGGGGAAGGATTATGATTGCAGAGAGAACCTCACAATGAAACTCTGCCTCCTGGACACGAGCAGGAGAAGAATATGACAAAACAAATCTTCATATTCCCACTTCTCCTGAAAATAACAGCTCTACAGAAGGTAGGTTTGAACTCCTGCCCGTGCCTTGTGCTGTCAGCTGTCATTATACAGACATGATTGTGGCCCCTGGTCGGTCGGTCGGTGACAGCCGTTACATCATCACTCCCGACCTAAGACAGATGAGATATCATTTTTATACCTTGTGTTGTGCGGTTATTATTAGATTTGGCGCATTTTATCATCAGATAAGAATAACCCAATTTATTCCTGTTCTTTACTTGGCAGCAATGGAACCTCTGCCGCTCATTGTCCGTCCTCTTCCTTTTCAGATGAAACTTTGGCACAGGTCGGGCCTTGCATATATTAATGGTGGAAATAGCCTCTCCCGGATTATTCTTCTAATAAAGAGGTCATTTGTCCTGACAACCTCTGGGACCTTGACAACTTCATCTCATGTTGTCAAGATAAAGGACGTTTTCAAAGAGAAATTTTTTATTAATTCATGGCATTTAGAAAGGGGTGAGAGACTTTATTGTAACTTTCAAATCGAATATGTGTTTTAGTTTCTCACTGTCTGCAAGATTTCTGCTTGCTGGCAGTGAATGGGAACATTCTTGTTTACATCCAAAGTATGAAGAATCCATATTACAGTTGCGGACCTGACATATTCTGTCCAGTTCTTCTCTAGTGAACTTCCAGATAGTCTGGGATGTAACTGGAAAGGGCTGGGCCCAATAGCAAGTTTTTGAATGCCCCCACCCCAGCAACATGCCCCCAGTGCCCCCTTCGGCAGCTTGTCAAGACCTCCTATGCCCGCCATACAACCCCCACCCACAGTAGTTAAGCTCCCATAGTGCCCCCTTTCCAGTAGTTATGATTCCTTAGGGCCCCCACAAGGTAGATATGAAATCTTAGTGCCCCACACAGTAATTATGCCCCTTTACTGTAGGTACACCCCCATATTGCCCCCACACAGTAGATATGCCCCCTTAGTGACCCCGCAAAGTAATTATTCCCCCTTAGTGCCCCCACAGAGTAGTTATGCCGCCTTAGTGCCCCACACAGTAGTTATGTCCCCTTACTGCCCCCTTCACAGTAGCATACCCCCATAGTGCCCCCTTCACAGTAGCATACCCCCATAGTGCCCCCTTCACAATAAAAATCATTAATACTCACCTAGCCCAGCTCCCCTGATGATCGGCACACATCCCGCTCTCGCCAACAGCCGCAATGCAGTGATGTCATTGCTCCTGCTGAGTCGCGGATCGGACAGGCCGGGTGATGATCCTCTGTCCATTCTCTTCTATTCAGCCAGCAGGTGAGATGATGGGAGTGTATTGCATCTACTGGGGAGAGCACAGGGTGGGTAATGAGGTCTGGGTCGTAATGGGTGTCAGCCATCCATTACGGACTGGGCCCCCCTGCCACTGCGGGCCCCAGCTGCTATGGTTGTGGTTTCGCCTATGCAGTCAGAGCAAAGAGAAAATGTCTGCCAAACTCGGGAGGAGAAAATGTAATTCACAGATATGACGGGTCCTCAAAGCGATTGAATGGATCGTATTCCCTATTAGGCAGAAATCCCCTTTAAATCAACTAGGATCCCTTTAATTTTTATATTACACAACGCGGAGAGGGGCAGCTTCTATATGGCAGTCGTAATCAGTACAATAATTACTATTTTCCGGACGTCCATTGATACGTGACACTTATCATGTAATTACCAGCTTGGCGTCCGTGACTGTGGGGTGAGAGGTCGCAGTGGACGTTACGTCAGCCTGTTATATAATCCAGCTTTACCTGCTGACCTGCATGTGGTCGCTTTACCCGCCGCCATCCCTTTGACCTGTTTCCCGCACAGAGATTGCGTCGTCTAGATTACAGGAGCGTTAATACGAGCTCAGTGACATAAGTCCCTGGCCTGCCGTCTGCTCGCCACGCACGTCACCATGTTTTCATATACCTGAATCTGACTCCTGCTGTTCAGGAACCTGGGAAAGCTGGGTGACCTCTGTAAGCTCTAATGGCGGCCATACTCCCCCAGCTTTCCCAGCAGCTGAGATGGCACATATTGGAAAACACAAGGATTTATATCTATTCCATTAACAATTTATTGCCCTGACTGTGAATTACTATGTCGCTATCTGGCGCTGACGGCGTTCACATTCCCGCCTCTTCGCTATTTATATTGTGTCTGGTTGGCAGCAGGAGATTACGGAGGAGAACATGCATTTCTTGACTGGAGATGTGTTATGACTGGAGCTGGATAATATTTACTAGAGAAGAAGAAAGCCTCGCCACAGGAACAACAAATATTATGAGGAGTATAGGATGTGGACAAAAGTATGTGCACCCCCAGACGTCATCTCCATCTGTGCCAGATGAAGAATGAGGGACATTACCAGCTCCCACTCTGCCCTACCTCTTTGCTGCTTTAAGGTTGTATTCACTGGCAGCAGATTTATGGCAAATAGTTCTAAACTGAAAATAAGTTCCATCAGGTGCAATAATTTGTGCCATTTTTCTTGACAGCCTGGGAACTTAGGATCTCACTGCATACAAATATATACAGCCACCACTAGAGGGAGCTCAGGAGATTACTGCATACAGATATATACAGCCACCACTAGAGGGAGCTCAGGAGAATACTACATACAGATATATACAGCCACCACTAGAGGGAGCTCAGGAGATTACTACATACAGATATATACAGCCACCACTGGAGGGAGCTCAGGAGATTACAGCATACAGATATATACAGACCCCACTAGAGGGAGCTCAGGAGATTACTATATACAGATATATACAGCCACCACTAGAGGGAGCTCAGGAGATTACTACATACAGATATATACAGCCACCGCTAGAGGGAGCTCAGGAGATTACTACATACAGATATATACAGCCACCACTAGAGGGAGCTCAGGAGATTACTGCATACAGATATATACAGCCACCACCAGAGGAAGCTCAGGAGATTACTGCATAAAGATATATAGAGCCACGACTAGAGGGAGCTCAGGAGAATACTACATACAGATATATACAGCCACCACTAGAGGGAGCTCAGGAGATTACTACATACAGATATATACAGCCACCACTGGAGGGAGCTCAGGAGATTACTGCATACAGATATATACAGCCACCACTAGAGGGAGCTCAGGAGATTACTACATACAGATATATACAGCCACCACTGGAGGGAGCTCAGGAGATTACTGCATACAGATATATACAGCCACCACCAGAGGGAGCTCAGGAGATTAATACATACTGATATATACAGTCACCACTAGAGGGAGCTCAGGAGATTACTGCATACAGATATATACAGCCACCACTAGAGGGAGCTCAGGAGATTACTGCATACAGATATATACAGCCACCACTAGAGGGAGCTCAGGAGATTACTACATACAGATATATACAGCCACCACTAGAGGGAGCTCAGGAGATTACTACATACAGATATATACAGCCACCACTAGAGGGAGCTCAGGAGATTACTGCATACAGATATATACAGCCACCACTAGGGGGGGCTCAGAAGATTACTACATACAGATATATACATCCACCACTAGAGAGAGCTCAGGAGATTACTACATACAGATATATACAGCCACCACTAGAGGGAGCTCAGGAGATTACTACATACAGATATTTACAGCCACCACTAGAGGGAGCTCAGGAGATTACTACATACAGATATATACAGCCACCACTAGAGGGCGCTCAGGAGATTACTACATACAGATATATACAGCAACCACCAGAGGGAGCTCAGGAGAATACTACATACAGATATACATAGACACTACTAGAGGGAGCTCAGGAGATTACTATATACAGATATATATAGCCACCACTAGAGGGAGCTCAGGAGATTACTACATGCAGATATATACAGCCACCACTAGAGGGAGCTCGGGAGATTACTACATACAGACATATACAGCCACCACTAGAGGGAGCTCAGGAGATTACTACATACAGATATATACAGCCACCACTAGAGGGAGCTCAGGAGATTACTACATACAGATATATACAGCCACCACTAGAGGGAGCTCAGGAGATTACTACATACAGATATATACAGCCACCACTAGAGGGAGCTCAGTAGATTACTACATACAGATATATACAGCGACCGCTAGAGGGAGCTCAGGAGATTACTACATACAGGTATATACAGTCACCACTAGAGGGAGCTCAGGAGGTTACTACATACAGATATATACAGCCACCACTAGAGGGAGTGCAGGAGATTACTATATACAGATATATACAGCCACCACTAGAGGAAGCTCAGGAGATTACTACATACAGATATATACAGCCACCACTAGAGGGAGCTCAGCAGATTACTACATACCGATATATACAGCCACCACTAGAGGGAGCTCAGGAGATTACTACATACAGATATATACAGTCAGCACTAGAGGGAGCTCAGGAGATTACTACATACAGATATATACAGCCACCACTAGAGAGAGCTCAGCAGATTACTACATACCGATATATACAGCCACCACTAGAGGGAGCTCAGGAGATTATTACATACAGATATATACAGTCACCACTAGAGGGAGCTCAGGAGATTACTACATACAGATATATACAGCCACCACTAGAGGGAGCTCAGGAGATTACTACATACAGATATATACAGTCACCACTAGAGGGAGCTCAGGAGATTACTATATACAGATATATACAGCCACCACTGGAGAGAGCTCAGGAGGTTACTACATACAGATATATACAGCCACCACTAGAGACAGCTCAGGAGGTTACTACATACAGATATATACAGCCACCACTAGAAGGAGCTCAGGAGATTACTACATACAGATATATACAGTCAGCACTAGAGGGAGCTCAGGAGATTACTACATACAGATATATACAGCCACCACTAGAGGGAGCTCAGGAGGTTACTACATACAGATATATACAGCCTCCACTAGAGGGAGCTCAGGAGATTACTACATACAGATATATACAGCGACCGCTAGAGGGAGCTCAGGAGATTATTACATACAGATATATACAGTCACCACTAGAGGGAGCTCAGGAGATTACTACATACAGATATATACAGCCACCGCTAGAGGGAGCTCAGCAGATTACTACATACCGATATATACAGTCACCACTAGAGGGAGCTCAGGAGATTACTACATACAGATATATACAGTCAGCACTAGAGGGAGCTCAGGAGATTACTACATACAGATATATACAGCCACCACTAGAGGGAGCTCAGGAGATTACTACATACAGATATATACAGCCACCACTAGAGGGAGCTCAGGAGATTACTACATACAGATATATACAGCCACCACTAGAGGGAGCTCAGGAGATTACTACATACAGATATATACAGCCACCACTAGAGGGAGCTCAGGAGATTACTACATACAGATATATACAGCCACCACTAGAGGGAGCTCAGGAGATTACTACATACAGATATATACAGCCACCACTAGAGGGAGCTCAGGAGATTACTACATACAGATATATACAGCCACCACTAGAGGGAGCTCAGGAGATTACTACATACAGATATATACAGCCACCACTAGAGGGAGCTCAGGAGATTACTACATACAGATATATACAGCCACCACTAGAGGGAGCTCAGGAGATTACTATATACAGATATATACAGCCACCACTAGAGGGAGCTCAGGAGATTACTACATACAGATATATACAGCCACCACTAGAGGCAGCTCAGGAGATTACTACATACAGATATATACAGTCACCACTAGAGGGAGCTCAGGAGATTACTACATACAGATATATACAGCCACCACTAGAGGGAGCTCAGGAGATTACTACATACAGATATATACAGCCACCACTAGAGGAGCTCAGGAGATTACTACATACAGATATATACAGCCACCACTAGAGGGAGCTCAGGAGATTACTACATACAGATATATACAGTCACCACTAGAGGAAGCTCAGGAGATTACTACATACAGATATATACAGCCACCACTAGAGGGAGCTCAGGAGATTACTACATACAGATATATACAGCCACCACTAGAGGGAGCTCAGGAGATTACTACATACAGATATATACAGCCACCACTAGAGGGAGCTCAGGAGATTACTACATACAGATATATACAGCCACCACTAGAGGGAGCTCAGGAGATTACTGCATACAGATATATACAGCCACCACTAGAGGGAGCTCAGGAGATTACTATATACAGATATATACAGCCACCACTAGAGAGAGCTCAGGAGGTTACTACATACAGATATATACAGCCACCACTAGAGGGAGTGCAGGAGATTACTATATACAGATATATACAGCCTCCACTAGAGAGAGCTCAGGAGGTTACTACATACAGATATATACAGCCACCACTAGAGGGAGCTCAGGAGATTACTACATACAGATATATACAGCCACCACTAGAGGGAGCTCAGGAGATTACTACATACAGATATATACAGACACCACTAGAGGCAGCTCAGGAGATTACTACATACAGATATATACAGCCACCACTAGAGGGAGCTCAGGAGATTACTATATACAGATATATACATCCACCACTAGAGGGAGCTCAGGAGATTACTACATACAGATATATACAGCCACCACTAGAGGCAGCTCAGGAGATTACTACATACAGATATATACAGTCACCACTCGAGGGAGCTCAGGAGATTACTACATACAGATATATACAGTCACCACTCGAGGGAGCTCAGGAGATTACTACATACAGATATATACATCCACCACTAGAGGGAGCTCAGGAGATTACTACATACAGATATATACATCCACCACTAGAGGGACCTCAGGAGATTACTGTATACAGATATATACAGCCACCACTAGAGGGAGCTCAGGAGATTACTACATACAGATATATACAGCCACCACTAGAGGGAGCTCAGGAGATTACTACATACAGATATATACAGCCACCACTAGAGGGAGCTCAGGAGATTACTACATACAGATATATACAACTACCACTAGAGGCAGCTCAGGAGATTACTACATACAGATATATACAGCCACCACTAGAGGGAGCTCAGGAGATTACTACATACAGATATATACAGCCACGACTAGAGGGAGCTCAGGAGATTACTACTTTCAGATATATACAGTCACCACTAGAGGGAGCTCAGGAGATTACTACATACAGATATATACAGCCACCACTAGAGGGAGCTCAGGAGATTACTACATATAGATATATACAGCCACCAGTAGAGGGAGCTCAGGAGATTACTACATACAGATATATACAGCCACCAGTAGAGGGAGCTCAGGAGATTACTGCATACAGATATATACAGCCACCAGTAGAGGGAGCTCAGGAGATTACTACATACAGATATATACAGCCACCAGTAGAGGGAGCTCAGGAGATTACTGCATACAGATATATACAGCCACCAGTAGAGGCAGCTCAGGAGCAACTTGCATACTGCATATACTTTGAACTCAATAAGACTATATGTAGTGTGCTCCACCTCCAAACAAAAATGTGTTAAAAAAGGTTTCCAGTTTTTGAAAAATAAAATGCTACATGTGTGTTTTATAAAATATAAACAATATTTTTATGATCTGGCAGAATTTTTATGCCCGTGACTGCCATATTTTCGCAAATTCCAGACAATGTCTTTACACAGAAGTCAACAATCTGCATGGATTGCAGCTGGCAGCTTAGGTATTAATCTGCGTGGGGTCCTCGATGATTCAGAGCACAAATCTCTCTTTTTCTAAAGTCCTCTTTTAGGATGCTTTGTGCGCGCTCGAAGCGCAATTCTCAGACTTCCCAACTTAACAGGGAGGAAAGAAAAAAAAAAGAGAAAAGAACATCGTTTGATAATGAGCAGTGACTGCTGGGTACTGTAGGGGTGTGTTGTGTTCCACCAATGACACGCTGGCACGGTGCCCGCTGGATCCAGCCCCGCTCGGCCCTGGGTACATCTTTTCATCAGTAAATGCATTGGTCGGCTTCAAATGGCAGCACAGAAGAGCCATGAATAGCCCAAAATAAATTAGACCACTGTGCAAAGCAAGCAAAGGGTTTTGTCACCCTGTCCTGCATGGAACATTAAGGAGAGGAGGGGAGGGGGCGTCCCACTAAACATGCCTGGAGGTTCCCTGAGGTAAAACCGTGATAAGGTGCAGTTAGAACCTCCGGGAAGTCTCTTTATCTACGGTTTTCTTCCCTGTTGATATAGAACATGTCTTATTGTGAAATCACTTTCCGTGTAGGACACTGTAGGTAAATGTATGAGAGTAATGGTGTCCCCGCTCGCCCTCCACGATTCTTTACTTGGAGTCGTGAATGACCTGGAGGCAGAACTGTTCTGAAAAGACAACGTACCGCTAACCACTCATATCGCCCCCAACAGCACCGATGACCCTGATGACCCAGTGATTTGGGGGCCTGACCCTGGTGACCAGCTACACCCATAAAAGAGAGGGCTGAATTTTATGTCCACCCCTAATGATCTCTCGGATCCTGCTGGTCCATTAAATATGTAATCATTTCCCCACTTACCATCGATTACAGTTTACTGGTGGGTTTAATATGATTCCTGGTGGTCCAGTGGTCAAGTGACTAACACTGGTGTCTAAGAGGTTAATAGACATTGTCACTGGTGTCATTTTATTAAACAGCGTCCCATCGTTGGTTAAACTTATTACACCTCTTTTCCTTCTGGTTTAAGCATTAACCCCTGCCCGACCAATGCATATATATACGATGCTGCTCGGATCTTTAAAGATGGGACGCGCTTTGGGCACAATAGGGCATAGCAGAGACCGGGGACTAATGTCTGTGATCAGCAGACATTAAAACATTTCAATGTAAATTAATGCCGGATCCGGCATTCCATCAAGTGTTCCGGAATTTGGGACGGAGATAATACCGCAGCATGATGCAGTATTTTCTCCATCCAAAAAACGTGCAGTGACTGAACTGAAGACATCCTGAACGGATTGCTCTCTATTCAGAATGCATTAGGATAAAACTGATCAGTTATTTTCCGGTATTGAGCCCCTAGGACGGAACTCAATGCTGGAAAAGAATAACGCTAGTGTAAAAATAGCCTAAGATGTGTGGTAAAAATAAGTGACAAATTAGAAAAAAATATATGAAATCTCAAATCACTCTCTTTTACCCCTAATAAAAAGAAACAATTAAAACAAAGATCATTTACACTGCCACATCCCAAAACACTCGTACTATCAAAATATAAATGTATTCATGCAGTAGATTGAACGCAGGAATGGAAAACATGGCCGATTTGCCACTTTTTTGTCGCTTCACCTCCCCCCCCCAAAAAAAAAAAAAAAAAAATAGGAAGAAAAAGCCAAACACACTACAAAATGGTATCAATAGAAATCACAGATAGCTCCACAAAAACGAGCCCTCACTCAGCTCCGTAGACAGAACTATAGGAGTCAGAATATGTGTCACGTTCGGGTGTGGGGGGGAGGGGGGAACCCCACACTGAACATAGGAGGGAAAGAGGTGAGGAAATAAGGCCTGGAAACTAGGGAAAGGAGATGGACACCTCCTAGTAAAACCCTAATCAAAATCCTGACTAACTACCAGTATGAACAGACCCCAGAGGTAGGTGAGTTCATACACAGGAACATAATGTCCTAACTCACCCTATAGGACCCTGGTACTAATGTCAGGACTGAGACAACCTGTTCCTCCAAAAAGAAGGACGAACAGGAGTCTCCCTCAGGGCTTAATACAAATGACAGGGAAATACAACACACAAAATAACCCAAACAAAATACAAAAGGGAAAGAAAACACTTAACTTCAAGTGGCTATGGCAGCACCAGGAACTCAGCCGAGATCCACACACTAGCAATCCACAACTCCAACAGAAGCTATAAAACGCACAGCATAGTGGGAGAAACAACACTAAATAAGGAAGGTTAAATGACCACAATAGCCACATCTGGGAAAAGGAGCGGGAAGCACCAGAAACAACACAGACATCATTTGATCCAAACTGAAAACCTGTCAGATCAAACCACGCGTTGCCAGTCTCACCGATCTCCTGCCACCTGTCGCGGAAACGTCCGTGACAATATGGCAATGCAATGAAAAAATTGCAAAGTAATAGAAAAACTATATAAATGTGATATCACTGTAATCGTACTGACCCAGAGAACGAAGGTTATGAGTCGGTTTTACTGCATAGTGAAAGCCATAAACGTGGCGGAATAGCATTTTTTTTCAGTTTCACCCCATTTGAATTTTTTTTACAGCTTTTCACAACATCATCTGCAAAATTAAATGGTGCCATTAGAAAGTACAACTTGTCTGACATTAGAGATGAGCGAATTTAGAGGCATAGAGTCTATGGGCTGCAAAACGGATCCGCCCTGTTTCCATTATGCAGGGGAGTCCTCTCCTGATCCTGAGTCCTCTCCTGCATAACGGAAATGAGACAGATCCGTTATGCAGGCCATGACACCTGGATAAGATGCAAGTGCGTTGCGGGAAAATGCGCGATTTTACCGCACGAGTGCGAACTGTCTTAATGCGTTTTGCACGTGCATGAGAAAAATCGGCATGTTTGGTACCCAGACCCGAACCTGGACTTCATCACCATGGTGATGGATCATGTGATGGACCATGTGATGAGCTCAGTGACATCACCACAGGTCCTTTACCCACAGCTGAAGAGAGAACAGGAGACCGGCACCTACGATCAGTTGGAGGAGGTGAGTGAATTTATTTTTTATTTTTAACCCTCAATTGTCCTTTTACTAAGCATTCTGTATAAAAGAATGCTATTATTTTCCCTTATACCATGTTATAAGGGAAAATAATAATGATTGGGTCTCCATCTCCTAGCAACCATGCAGTAAAATCGCACCGCATCCGCAATTGCTTGTGGATGCTTGCGATTTTCCCACAGCCCCATTCACTTCTATGGGGCCTGCGTTGCGTGAAAAACACAGAAACTAGAGCATGCTGCGATTTTCATGCAACGCAGAAGTGAATGGGTCTGGATATAGTGCGGGTGCAATGCGTCCGCCTCACGCATTGCACCCGCGCGGAAAACTCGCCCGTGTGAAAGAGGCCATAGAGTTCTATTATGACGGAATGAATAACAGAATGCCTCTAAATAAGTGGTAACGGAATTCAACTTTTACCACCAAATGAAGTGTGAACAAATTTCATAACATGAAATTCGCTCATCTCTAGATGTCACAGTACAGAGATAATAGACACAGTGATGTCACAGTATAGAGATAATAAACACAGTGATGTCACAGTACAGAGATAATAGACACAGTGATGTCACAGTACAGGGATAATAAACACAGTGATGTCACAGTACAGAGATAATAAACACAGTGATGTCACAGTACAGAGATAATAAACACAGTGATGTCACAGTACAGAGATAATAAACACAGTGATGTCACAGTATAGAGATAATAAACACAGTGATGTCACAGTACAGAGATAATAAACATAGTGATGTCACAGTACAGAGATAATACACACAGTGATGTCACAGTACAGAGATAATAAACACAGTGATGTCACAGTACAGGGTAATAAACACAGTGATGTCACAGTACAGAGATAATAAACACAGTGATGTCACAGTACAGAGATAATAAACACAGTGATGTCACAGTACAGAGATAATAAACACAGTGATGTCACAGTATAGAGATAATAAACACAGTGATGTCACAGTACAGAGATAATAAACACAGTGATGTCACAGTACAGGGATAATAAACACAGTGATGTCACAGTACAGGGATAATAAACACAGTGATGTCACAGTACAGAGATAATACACACAGTGATGTCACAGTACAGAGATAATATACACAGTGATGTCACAGTATAGAGATAATAAACACAGTGATGTCACAGTACAGAGATAATACACACAGTGATGTCACAGTACAGGGATAATAAACACAGTGATGTCACAGTACAGGGATAATAAACACAGTGATGTCACAGTACAGAGATAATAAACACAGTGATGTCACAGTACAGGGATAATAAACACAGTGATATCACAGTACAGGGATAATAAACACAGTGATGTCACAGTACAGGGATAATAAACACAGTGATGTCACAGTACAGGGATAATAAACACAGTGATGTCACAGTACAGAGATAATACACACAGTGATGTCACAGTACAGGGATAATAAACACAGTGATGTCACAGTACAGAGATAATAAACACAGTGATGTCACAGTACAGGGATAATAAACACAGTGATGTCACAGTACAGAGATAATAAACACAGTGATGTCACAGTACAGGGATAATAAACACAGTGATGTCACAGTACAGGGATAATAAACACAGTGATGTCACAGTACAGAGATAATAAACACAGTGATGTCACAGTACAGGGATAATAAACACAGTGATGTCACAGTACAGGGATAATAAACACAGTGATGTCACAGTACAGGGATAATAAACACAGTGATGTCACAGTACAGAGATAATACACACAGTGATGTCACAGTACAGGGATAATAAACACAGTGATGTCACAGTACAGGGATAATAAACACAGTGATGTCACAGTACAGAGATAATAAACACAGTGATGTCACAGTACAGGGATAATAAACACAGTGATGTCACAGTACAGAGATAATAAACACAGTGATGTCACAGTACAGGGATAATAAACACAGTGATGTCACAGTACAGAGATAATAAACACAGTGATGTCACAGTACAGGGATAATAAACACAGTGATGTCACAGTACAGAGATAATAAACACAGTGATGTCACAGTACAGGGATAATAAACACAGTGATGTCACAGTACAGGGATAATAAACACAGTGATGTCACAGTACAGGGATAATAAACACAGTGATGTCACAGTACAGAGATAATAAACACAGTGATGTCACAGTACAGGGATAATAAACACAGTGATGTCACAGTACAGGGATAATAAACACAGTGATGTCACAGTACAGGGATAATAAACACAGTGATGTCACAGTACAGAGATAATAAACACAGTGATGTCACAGTACAGGGATAATAAACACAGTGATGTCACAGTACAGGGATAATAAACACAGTGATGTCACAGTACAGAGATAATAAACACAGTGATGTCACAGTACAGAGATAATAAACACAGTGATGTCACAGTACAGAGATAATACACACAGTGATGTCACAGTACAGGGATAATAAACACAGTGATGTCACAGTACAGGGATAATAAACACAGTGATGTCACAGTACAGAGATAATAAACACAGTGATGTCACAGTACAGGGATAATAAACACAGTGATGTCACAGTACAGGGATAATAAACACAGTGATGTCACAGTACAGGGATAATAAACACAGTGATGTCACAGTACAGGGATAATAAACACAGTGATGTCACAGTACAGAGATAATAAACACAGTGATGTCACAGTACAGGGATAATAAACACAGTGATGTCACAGTACAGGGATAATAAACACAGTGATGTCACAGTACAGGGATAATAAACACAGTGATGTCACAGTACAGGTGATAATAAACACAGTGATGTCACAGTACAGAGATAATAAACACAGTGATGTCACAGTACAGGGATAATAAACACAGTGATGTCACAGTACAGAGATAATAAACACAGTGATGTCACAGTACAGAGATAATAAACACAGTGATGTCACAGTACAGGGATAATAAACACAGTGATGTCACAGTACAGAGATAATAAACACAGTGATGTCACAGTACAGAGATAATACACACAGTGATGTCACAGTACAGGGATAATACACACAGTGATGTCACAGTACAGGGATAATAAACACAGTGATGTCACAGTACAGAGATAATAAACACAGTGATGTCACAGTACAGGGATAATAAACACAGTGATGTCACAGTACAGGGATAATAAACACAGTGATGTCACAGTACAGGGATAATAAACACAGTGATGTCACAGTACAGAGATAATACACACAGTGATGTCACAGTACAGAGATAATACACACAGTGATGTCACAGTACAGGGATAATAAACACAGTGATGTCACAGTACAGAGATAATAAACACAGTGATGTCACAGTACAGGGATAATAAACACAGTGATGTCACAGTACAGAGATAATAAACACAGTGATGTCACAGTACAGGGATAATAAACACAGTGATGTCACAGTACAGAGATAATAAACACAGTGATGTCACAGTACAGAGATAATAAACACAGTGATGTCACAGTACAGGGATAATAAACACAGTGATGTCACAGTACAGGGATAATAAACACAGTGATGTCACAGTACAGGGATAATAAACACAGTGATGTCACAGTACAGAGATAATAAACACAGTGATGTCACAGTACAGGGATAATAAACACAGTGATGTCACAGTACAGGGATAATAAACACAGTGATGTCACAGTACAGGGATAATAAACACAGTGATGTCACAGTACAGAGATAATAAACACAGTGATGTCACAGTACAGGGATAATAAACACAGTGATGTCACAGTACAGGGATAATAAACACAGTGATGTCACAGTACAGGGATAATAAACACAGTGATGTCACAGTACAGAGATAATAAACACAGTGATGTCACAGTACAGAGATAATAAACACAGTGATGTCACAGTACAGAGATAATAAACACAGTGATGTCACAGTACAGGGATAATAAACACAGTGATGTCACAGTACAGGGATAATAAACACAGTGATGTCACAGTACAGAGATAATAAACACAGTGATGTCACAGTACAGGGATAATAAACACAGTGATGTCACAGTACAGGGATAATAAACACAGTGATGTCACAGTACAGGGATAATAAACACAGTGATGTCACAGTACAGAGATAATAAACACAGTGATGTCACAGTACAGGGATAATAAACACAGTGATGTCACAGTACAGGGATAATAAACACAGTGATGTCACAGTACAGGGATAATAAACACAGTGATGTCACAGTACAGGGATAATAAACACAGTGATGTCACAGTACAGAGATAATAAACACAGTGATGTCACAGTACAGGGATAATAAACACAGTGATGTCACAGTACAGGGATAATAAACACAGTGATGTCACAGTACAGGGATAATAAACACAGTGATGTCACAGTACAGGGATAATAAACACAGTGATGTCACAGTACAGGGATAATAAACACAGTGATGTCACAGTACAGAGATAATAAACACAGTGATGTCACAGTACAGAGATAATAAACACAGTGATGTCACAGTACAGAGATAATAAACACAGTGATGTCACAGTACAGAGATAATAAACACAGTGATGTCACAGTACAGGGATAATAAACACAGTGATGTCACAGTACAGGGATAATAAACACAGTGATGTCACAGTACAGGGATAATAAACACAGTGATGTCACAGTACAGAGATAATAAACACAGTTATGTCACAGTACAGGGATAATATACACAGTGATGTCACAGTACAGGGATAATAAACACAGTGATGTCACAGTACAGGGATAATACACACAGTGATGTCATAGTACAGGTATAATACACACAGTGATGTCATAGTACAGGTATAATACACACAGTGATGTCATAGTACAGGTATACATTACAATGTGTAATTTGCATAAAAACAAGTACATTATAAATCAAAAGTGGTGATTTGTTTCACCTCATATATCAGAATGCACACACCACTTTTAAAATGTGACTTTTTAAGTATAAACTACATTATTCGCCTATTTCTCTTGATTTGCAATAGTTTAATGCCAATAACATGAAAATGCGACTTTTTTAAACCAAAATGCGCCATTTCAGCCAACCCTGACAGACCGCTCTTGCAATTTTTGTAACATATTTACGACTTATATTTGTGATATTTCCTGTGGTAAATTGCGACTTTTATCTCAGACCTGGGGCCTTTTTGTTGAATGTCAATTTGCTGACAAACCCTGCTGTTTAGGTCAGTTTATATTAGATAAAAATAAGCGCGTCCTGTTGTAATACTTACCTGTCTTTTGTTCCCACGATTGTTGGTTTTCTTGTACAAAAAGTCGCATCTTTCTACCATAAATACGACTTTTTACACAAAACAACGCCATATAAGCTTCCTTAATTGTCACAACAATTTGAGCCATTTCTGCCAATATTAGACGTGATATGCGCCAATATGATAGCCTCGCCCACTTTGATATTTGTAACTATTTTCTGGCTTGATGAATTCTTTATGGTGAAAAGTCTGGATAAAATAGTAGATATATTTGATGCCAATCAAAATCCCATTCTTTTTGGCGCATTTTAACATGCTTAGTAAATGACCCCCAGTGTCACAGCATAGGAAGAGTGCAAAAAGTAATGCCACGGAGAAGAGATAATGCACACAGTGATATACAGCACCACTGGGCGCTATCTTCTGTAGCTGCCATGTTTTCCTCCGTGGTAGTTGTGGGAATAGATGCCTCTGACGTCCTGGGATATACTTCTATCTGGGCTGTACATTTCAGTTATTATTTTTCTTGCATCCTTGTGTCTATTGGGTTAATAATATCTCTGATGGGCTGGTCACAGGTGTATGGGTCATCCCTGGTGATCTGTGGCTGGTGTATGCATCATCCCTGGTGATCTGTGGCTGGTGTATGGGTCATCCCTGGTGATCTGTGGCTGGTGTATGGGTCATCCCTGGTGATCTGTGGCTGGTGTATGCATCATCCCTGGTGATCTGTGGCTGGTGTATGGGTCATCCCTGGTGATCTGTGGCTGGTGTATGGGTCATCCCTGGTGATCTGTGGCTGGTGTATGGGTCATCCCTAGTGATCTGTGGCTGGTGTATGGATCCTCCCTGGTGATCTGTGGCCAGCGTATTGGTCATCCCTGGTGATCTGTGGCTGGTGTATGGGTCATCCCTGGTGATCTGTGGCTGGTGTATGGGTCATCCCTGGTGATCTGTGGCTGGTGTATGGGTCATCCCTGGTGATCTGTGGCTGGTGTATGGATCCTCCCTGGTGATCTGTGGCCAGTGTATTGGTCATCCCTGGTGATCTGTGGCTGGTGTATGCGTCATCCCTGGTGATCTGTGGCTGGTGTATGCGTCATCCCTGGTGATCTGTGGCTGGTGTATTGGTCATCCCTGGTGATCTGTGGCCGGTGTATGGGTCATCCCTGGTGATCTGTGGCTGGGGTATGGGTCATCCCTGGTGATCTGTGGCCGGTGTATGGGTCATCCCTGGTGTTCTATGGCCGGTGTATGGTTATCCCTTGTGTGATCTATAGCTGGTGTATGGTTCATCCCTGGTGATCTATAGCTGGTGTATGGTTCATCCCTGGTGATCTGTGGCCGGTGTATGGTTATCCCTTGTGTGATCTATGGCCGGTGTATGGGTTATCCCTTGTGTGATCTATGGCCGGTGTATGGGTCATCCCTGGGGATCTATGGCCGGTATATGGGTCATCCCTGGTGATCTGTGGCCGGTGTATGGGTCATCCCTGGGGATCTATGGCCGGTGTATGGATCATCCCTAGTGATCTGTGGCTGTTGTATGCGTCATCCCTGGTGATCTGTGGCTGGTGTATGGATCATCCCTGGTGATCTGTGGCTGGCGTATTGGTCATCCCTGGTGATCTGTGGCTGGTGTATGGATCATCCCTGGTGATCTGTGGCTGGTGTATGGATCATCCCTGGTGATCTGTGGCTGGTGTATGCGTCATCCCTGGTGATCTGTGGCTGGTGTATGGATAATCCCTGGTGATCTGTGGCTGGTGTATGGATAATCCCTGGTGATCTGTGGCTGGTGTATGGGTCATCCCTGGCGATCTGTGGCTGGTGTATGGGTCATCCCTGGTGATCTGTGGCTGGTGTATGGATCCTCCCTGGTGATCTGTGGCCAGTGTATTGGTCATCCCTGGTGATCTGTGGCTGGTGTATGCGTCATCCCTGGTGATCTGTGGCTGGTGTATGGGTCATCCCTGGTGATCTGTGGCCGGTGTATGGGTCATTCCTGGTTATCTGTGGCCGGTGTATGGGTCATCCCTGGTGATCTGTGGCCGGTGTATGGGTCATCCCTGGTGATCTGTGGCCGGTGTATGGGTCATCCCTGGTGTTCTATGGCCGGTGTATGGGTCATCCCTGGGGATCTATGGCCGGTGTATGGGTCATCTCTGGGGATCTATGGCCGGTGTATGGGTCATCCCTGGGGATCTATGGCCGGTGTATGGTTCATCCCTTGTGTGATCTATGGCCGGTGTATGGGTAATCCCTGGGGATCTATGGCCGGTGTATGGGTCATCCCTGGGGATCTATGGCCGGTGTATGGGTCATCCCTGGGGATCTATGGCCGGTGTATGGGTCATCCCTTGTGGTCTATGGCCGGTGTATGGGTCATCCCTGGGGATCTATGGCCGGTGTATGGGTCATCCCTTGTGATCTATAGCCGGTGTATGGGTCATCCCTGGTGGTCGTATGCCGGTGAATGGTCATCCCTGGTGTTCTATGGCCAGTGTATAGTTATCCCTTGTGTGATCTATGGCCGGTGTATTGTTCATCCCTGGGGATCTATGGCCGGTGTATGGGTCATCCCTGGGGATCTATGGCCGGTGTATGGGTCATCCCTGGTGGTCTATGGCCGGTGAATGGTCATCCCTGGTGTTCTATGGCCAGTGTATGGCTATCCCTTGTGTGATCTATGGCTGGTGTATGGGTCATCCCTGGTGTTCTATGGCCGGTGTATGGGTCATCCCTGGTGTTCTATGGCCGGTGTATGGGTCATCCCTGGGGATCTATGGCCGGTGTATGGGTCATCTCTGGGAATCTATGGCCGGTGTATGGGTCATCCCTGGGGATCTATGGCCGGTGTATGGTTCATCCCTGGTGATCTATGGCCGGTGTATGGGTCATCCCTGGTGGTCTATGGCTGGTGTATGGTTCATCCCTGGTGATCTGTGGCCGGTGTATGGGTCATCCCTGGTGATCTACGGCCGGTGTATGGGTCATCCCTGGGGATCTATGGCCGGTGTATGGGTCATCCCTGGTGATCTATGGCCGGTGTATGGGTCATCCCTGAGGATCTATGGCCGGTGTATGGGTCTTTCCTGGTTGTCTATAGCTGGTGTATGGGTCTTTCCTGGTGATCTGTAGCTGGTGTATAGGTTTTCCTGGTTGTTTATAGATGGTGTATGGGTCTTTCTTGGTTGTCTATAGATGGTGTATGGGTCTTTCTTGGTTGTCTATAGCTGGTGTATGGGTCTTTCCTGGTGATCTGTAGCTGGTGTATAGGTTTTCCTGGTTGTTTATAGATGGTGTATGGGTCTTTCTTGGTTGTCTATAGATGGTGTATGGGTCTTTCTTGGTTGTCTATAGCTGGTCTATCGGTCTTTCCTGGTGATCTATAGCTGGTGTATAGGTTTTCCTGGTGATCTATAGCTGGTGTATTGGTCTTTCCTGGTTGTCTATAGATGGTGTATGGGTCTTTCCTGGTGATCTATAGCTGGTGTATGGGTCTTTCCTGGTGATCTATGGCCGGTGTATGGGTCTTTCCTGGTTGTCTATAGCTGGTGTATGGGTTTTCCTGGTTGTCTATAGATGGTGTATAGGTCTTTCCTGGTTGTCTATAGCTGGTGTATGGGTCTTTTTTAAGTAACTGGCTGAGTGACAGAAAACAGAGGGTGGTTATTAACGGTAGATACTCAGATTGGGTCACTGTTACTAGTGGGGTACCTCAGGGGTCAGTATTGGGCCCTATTCTCTTCAATATATTTATTAATGATCTTGTAGAAGGCCTGCACAGTAAAATATCTATTTTTGCAGATGACACTAAACTGTGTAAAGTAATTAACACTGAAGAGGACAGTTTTCTGCTACAGAGGGATCTGGATAGATTGGAGGCTTGGGCAGAAAAATGGCAGATGAGGTTTAGCTACTGACAAATGTAAAGTTATGCACATGGGAAGGAATAATGCAAGTCACCCGTACATATTAAATGGTAAAACACTCAGTAACACTGACATGGAAAAGGATCTAGGAATTTTAATAAACAGCAAATTAAGCTGCAAAAACCAGTGTCAGGCAGCTACTGCCAAGGCCAATAAGATAATGGGTTGCATCAAAAGGGCATAGACGCCCGTGATGAGAACATAGTCCTACCACTTTACAAATCACTGGTTAGACCACACATGGAGTACTGTGTACAGTTCTGGGCTCCTGTGAACAAGACAGACATAGCAGAGCTGGAGAGGGTTCAGAGGAGGGCAACTAAAGTAATAACTGGAATGAGGGATCTACAGTACCCTGAAAGGTTATCAAAATTAGGGTTATTCACTTTAGAAAAAAGACGACTGAGGGAGATCTAATAACTATGTATAAATATATCAGGGGTCAGTAGAGATCTCTCCCATCATCTATTTATCCCCAGGACTGTGACTGTGACAAGGGGACATCCTCTGCGTCTGGAGGAAAGAAGGTTTGTACACAAACATAGAAAAGGATTCTTCACTGTAAGAGCAGTGAGACTATGGAACTCTCTGCCTGAGGAGGTGGTGATGGTGAGTACAATAAAAGGAATTCAAGAGGGGCCTGGATGTATTTCTGGAGTGTAATAATATTACAGGCTATAGCTACTAGAGAGGGGTCGTTGATCCAGGGAGTTATTCTGATTGCCTGATTGGAGTCGGGAAGGAATTTTTTTTCCCCTTAAGTGAGGAAAATTGGCTTCTGCCTCACAGGGGTTTTTTGCCTTCCTCTGGATCAACTTGTAGGAAACAGGCCGAACTGGATGGACAAATGTCTTTTTTCGGTCTTATATACTATGTTACTATGTTACTATGTTTATAGATGGTGTATAGGCTTTTCCTGGTGATCTATAGCTGGTGTATGGGTCTTTCCTGGTTGTCTATAGCCGGTGTATGGGTCTTTCCTGGTGATCTATAGCTGGTGTATGGGTTTTCCTGGTTGTCTATAGATGGTGTATAGGATTTTCCTGGTGATCTATAGCTGGTGTATGGGTTTTCCTGGTTGTCTATAGATGGTGTATAGGATTTTCCTGGTGATCTATAGCTGGTGTATGGGTCTTTCCTGGTTGTCTATGGGTGGTGATCTGTAGCTGGTGTATAGGTTTTCCTGGTTGTTTATAGATGGTGTATGGGTCTTTCTTGGTTGTCTATAGATGGTGTATGGGTCTTTCTTGGTTGTCTATAGCTGGTCTATCGGTCTTTCCTGGTGATCTATAGCTGGTGTATAGGTTTTCCTGGTGATCTATAGCTGGTGTATTGGTCTTTCCTGGTTGTCTATAGATGGTGTATGGGTCTTTCCTGGTGATCTATAGCTGGTGTATGGGTCTTTCCTGGTGATCTATGGCCGGTGTATGGGTCTTTCCTGGTTGTCTATAGCTGGTGTATGGGTTTTCCTGGTTGTCTATAGATGGTGTATAGGTCTTTCCTGGTTGTCTATAGCTGGTGTATGGGTCTTTCCTGGTTGTTTATAGATGGTGTATAGGCTTTTCCTGGTGATCTATAGCTGGTGTATGGGTCTTTCCTGGTTGTCTATAGCCGGTGTATAGGTCTTTCCTGGTGATCTATAGCTGGTGTATAGGTCTTTCCTGGTGATCTATAGCTGGTGTATAGGTTTTCCTGGTTGTTTATAGATGGTGTATAGGTCTTTCCTGGTTGTCTATAGATGGTGTATAGGTCTTTCCTGGCGATCTATAGCTGGTGTATAGGTCTTTCCTGGTTGTTTATAGATGGTGTATGGGTCTTTCCTGGTGATCTATAGATGGTGTATGGGTCATTCCTGGTTGTCTATAGATGGTGTATGGGTCTTTCCTGGTTGTCTATAGATGGTGTATGGGTCTTTCCTGGTTGTCTATAGATGGTGTATGGGTCTTTCCTGGTTGTCTATGGCCGGTATATGCATTATCTCTGTTGCTTCAGTGGTTTCAATAATCCAACAGGGTTTAGTTTATTATATACCGCTGTTGTCTTTGGGTAATTTCATATCATGTTTGATGTCCCATTGGGTTGTTACATAATCCCCTGGTGGGTTGATAATTAGATATATATCTGGTGATCTGTGGGTCAAAAAATAAAACTCCTTTAGAGGTGTATGATAATATCCCTGGTGGCCTACAGGTCATGTACCTGTAGTTATCTATTTGCACCAACGATGCTGGTCAATCTCCAAGTCTGGGCTGTGCAATGTGGCTTTCCAGGGTCATGAATACTCGGAACTGTTGCAATGCACGCACATTACACCCGGTGTAGATACTTTTGCAGTTTCGTGCTCCTTCACACTTCAATGTCTCATTGGATAATCAGCGGTTAACAGATTTCTTTTCTTTTCCATTTACACATTTTCTCTGAAGACCAACTCGGGAGATAAAGTCTCATGACGGACACTGGGAACCAGAGGAAACGACCTTCAACTTATCTCCTGTAGATGTGAGAATGAATGGAAGAACAGCACGGTGGCCTTGTCACACCCGACCTCAGATCCCCCCTTACCATGTCTTCTATATATTATCAGCTAAGACTAACACAACACACATGGCCCAGCACACTTGGCCTCCGACCTAAAGGTCCTATTACACCTGAAGATGATCGTGAAGATTAACGCTCATTAGTAGAGTTGAGCGAACCCGAACTGTATAGTTCGGGTTCGTACTGAACTTTACAGTTTTCCGCACCCGAACCCAAGCACAGAGGCAACAGCACAGCAAAAGAGGTAGCAGGCTGCAAAAGCGGAGCAGCCGTCCCCGAGACAGTACCCAGGGACCTAGCACACCAAAACCAGCTCCAAGGAGTTCATTGGCGTGGCAGTTCTTCAGACAATGTCCTGACGACAAGACACGAGTGGTTTGCACGCTGTGCCTTCAGAGCCTGAAGTGAGGCATACATGTTATAAACCTGAGCACAACCTGCATGACCAGGCATCTACATGAAAAAGAACGAGCTGCAGTCGCGTAAGCACCTTAAAAACCAAGAAAGGTCTCAGGCTCCTCCTGTTTCCTCTTCTGCTGCAGTCTCAGCCTCTTCCTCCACCTCTGGCTTCACCGTGGCACCTGCCACCCCGCAAACAGAGGATGTGCCACCAACACCACCACCTCGGTCATCATCACCAAGCATCTCCACCATGTCATACGAAGCGTTCAGCTGTCCATCTCCCAAACACACTGGAGAGAAAGAGAAAATACCCACCTACCCACCCTCGAGCCCTGGCCCTGAATGCCAGCATTCCAAATTTACTGGCCTTAGAAATGCTGTCATTCAGGCTGGTGGAGACAGCTGATGGCGGTGGCTGTCCCCCAGTACGTCGTTCCCAGCCACCACTACTTTTCCAGGCGAGCCATCCCTTCCCTGCACAACCAAGTGGAGGATAAAATCAAGTGTGCGCTGCGCAACGCCATCTGTGGCAAGGTCCACATAACCACAGATACATGAACCAGTAAGCACGGCCAGGACCGCTATATCTCCCTAACTGCACACTGGGTAAACGTAGTGGCGGCTGGGCCCCAGGCGGATAGCGGTTTGGCGCATGTCCTTCCACCACTGAGGATCGCAGGGCATTATTCTTTGCCTCCTGTTGCTTCCTCTTCCTACTCCGCTTCCTCCTACTCCTCTTCAATCGCCTTCTTATCTGGTCATCGAAAAAACCTCACCCCCAACTTCAGCACAGCCCGGTGTAAACGTCAGCAGGCAGCTTGGGTGACATGTGTTTGGGTGACAAACCCCACACCGCACAGGAGCTGTGGACGGGCATAGAACAACTGACCGACGAGTGGTTGCTGCCGGTGGGCCTCAAGCCCGGCCTGGTGGTGTGTGATAATGGGCGAAATCTCGTAGCAGCTCTGGACCTAGCCGGTTTCACGCATATCCCTTGCCTGGCACATGTACTCAATTTGGTGGTGCAGATATTTCTTAAAAACTACCCCGACATGTCAGAGCTGCTGCAGAAAGTGCGGTCCGTCTGTGCGGACTTTTGGCGTTCTCACCCTCCTGCTGCTCGCCTGTCTGCACTGCAGCGTAACTTCGGCCTTCCCGCTCACCGCTTCATATGCGACGTGCCCACCAGGTGGAACTCCACCTTGCACATGCTGGAGAGACTGTGCGAGCAGCCGCAGGCCATAGTGGAGTTTCAGCTGCAGCACGCACGGGTCAGTCGCACTGCGGAACAGCACCACTTCACCACCAATGATTGGGCCTCCATGCGAGACCTGTGTGCCCTGTTGCGGTCTTTTGAGTACTCCACCAACATGGCCAGTGGCGATGACACCGTTATCAGCGTTACAATACCACTTCTATGTTTCCTTGAGAAAACGCTTAGGGCGATGATGGAAGAGGATGTGGCTCAGGAGGAGGAGGAGGACGAAGAGGGGGCAGCATTTCCACGGTTATCAGGCCAGTCATTCACAAGTGGCTCAGGGTTCCTGCGCCAGCAGAGGTCAGGTACACATGTGGCCAGCCAGGGCACAGTTCTGGAGGAGGAGGAGGAACCAGGTTCACAGCGGGGTGGCACCCAACGCAGCTCAGGGCCATCACTGGAGCGTGGCTGGGGGGATACAGAGGATACTAACTGACACCAGGGGACAAGTGGAACTTTTTTCTGAAGTTTGGCCGAACCCGTCGAACCCGAACTTCCAGGTGTCCGCTCAACTCCACTCGTTAGCAATGATCTGGCAGTGTAATACTGCCACCAATTACCCGATGAACAAGCAAACACTCATTGATCAGGTAATTGGAATCTTTCAGCAGGTTTAAAAATCATTTTCCAGCTGCAAATTGTGCCGTGTAATCATGATCTGCCGCCGGCAAACAGTGATTCAGTATGGGGACGAGTGATGGCATTAGTGATCGCTCCTCATCATACTGAGGAGGAGATCGTTGAATGTAATAGCAGCGGTCTCCTCCGCTAGCGAGCAGGCGATTGCTAGGATGGAACGCTTCCCTCCCAACAGACGCCTGCTTCATCTGCAGGTGTAAACGGAGCATTAAGGAGGGTTTTTACTGCACAATGTAACAAGCAATTGTCGGGAAGGAAGCATTCCTTCTCAACAGTCGGCTGTTCGTTCAGTGGAGGAAACATTGTTACATGCAGCAATCTCCTCCACAGTATGGGGAGTAGTGATCCTTAATGCTATTGCTCATCTTCAAACAGAATCATTGTTTCTGGGCAGCAGATCGCTGTTTGGACCGTACAACGATGATTGGTGCCTGCACGAATGACAGAATCACCCGATTAATGAGCGTTTCGTTTGTTCATCTGGTGATCGTCCGTTCCCGATAATCTACCCGATATGCGGGCAGTGTAAATCCACCTTTACATGATTGTATGGCACTGACTGGTCCCTTGAATCAATTTAAGAAATAACATTAAGTTTTAGATGATTGTGCTTCTGTATTTTCTAGTGTTCTGTGACTAGAGATATGAATTAGTGAAGAAGATCCTCCAGATATAAGAGTCTACATTATCGCAGAAGTCAGAGATGGCACTTGTCACTCTATAGATATCAGATAATCTGGAAGTCAATGATCAGCCCCCCATCTCCATCCTTCTGTTCTACCATCACAGTTGAACATGACATTCTCCCACCTCAAACATAGAGGAGATTTGGCAGACCTCATAAGTAGTGTTGAGCGAACAGTTCGAGAATAGTTCGGGTTCGTACCGAATTTTGGGGTGTCCGGGACCCGGACCCGAACCCGGACATTTTCAAAAAAGTTCGGGTTCGGGTTCGTTGTTCGTTGATTACTTCCCGCTTTCTGAAGGGCTGCACAGCAGCCAATCAGCTAGCGTTTTACTTCTTGCCCTAAGAGCCCATAACAGCCATGCCTACTAATGGCATGGCTGTGATTGGCCAAGGGCAGCATGTGACCCAGCCTCTATTTAAGCTGGAGTCACGTAGCGCCGCTCGTCACACTGCTCTGATTAGTGTAGGGAGAGGACGCAGCTTCTATCAGGGCGAGATTAGGCAGGGAAAAGTCAGGAACAGCACCTAATGAACGGATCAATTTACAGCTGAGAATCATTGAACTTCTGCTAGTTACTTGCTCGCTGGTTTTTAGGCTGCACAGAGCGTTTTTCTGTCACTTATTTTCTGGGTTGATCGGTGGCCATTTTGTGACTTGTGGTGCACCAGAAGAAGCTGCCACCAAGTCCATCAATCCATCAATACTATTTTTTTTTTTGCTATATCCTACATCAGGGGCTTGGCTGTGCTAATTGTCACCCCTAGAAACTCAGGAAAGAAATTTCTATATTTTATTAAGGGGTTAAATACAATTGCCCAAATACCAATCCCCTAAATCTGGTGTTCCAGCTTTGGCTAGCCAAGTATAATACTGTCTGCTGTCTGGCAAAGGATAGATTATTTTCTGGGGTTAAATTCAATTGCCAAAATAGCAATACCATAAATCAGTGGTTTCAGCTGTGGCTGGCAAAATAGAATAGTGTCCGAGTAACGCACACACGTACAGACGCATCGTACACGATTCTTGAATAGTTGTATTATCGCGATAATAAAACTAACAGTGTAAAGTTGACTGTATTGCTCTAAGTTATATTCGCGTCACGAATGTAACTTCTATTACAACACACCAATACTAAAACTGACTAAGAGACAGCTTTAAGTTCTATTCGAACAGCGATTGCAACTTTGGAACTTAAAGTGGTGTACGATTTTAAAAGTTGAGTACTAAAAGTTGGAATCGCAATGCGATTCTTATGTATTTGCTTAATCGCATTGCGATTACAACTTTGAGCTACCGATCACCATGGGAACGCCTCCTCCAGTAGAATGTACTGTCGGATGTGAGAATTAAGTTGAAATCGCAATGCGATTATTATATATCTGCTTAATCTCATTGCCGTTTCAACTTAGCATTGCTAAATAATTCCATCCATATTCGTTAACTTACTGACTCAGTAAGTTAACGATATGGATGGAATTATTTAGCAATGCTAAGTTGAAATCGCAATGCGATTAAGCAAATATATAAGAATCGCATTGCGATTTCAACTTAATTCTCAGATCCGACAGTACATTCTACTGGAGGAGGCGTTCCCATGGTGATCGTTAGCTCAAAGTTGTAATCGCAATGCGTTTATTGCGGTATATTATCCCTCTGGGTGTCTTTTACAGCCTTTTTAGTGCCCAAAAGTTCGGGTCCCCATTGACTTCTATGGGGTTCCGGAAGTTCGGCCGAACCTCTCGAACCCGAACATCCAGGTGTTCGCTCATCTCTACTCATAAGCTGAGCTTGCTAGATTGCTGCCAGCCAAACCCACTAATATTAGTGCAACCAGAGGACCATCTAATGTGTATGATGGCCTCTATATTGAGATTTATGTGGGTGGATTTCCTGATCCTTTTGGAGTCTGGAAAAACAAAGGAGTCTGGAAATAGACATAAGTCGGGAAGGGACAGAGGGGTCTGGAAAGGATGGAGCGGTCTTGAGAGGGCAGATGAGACTGAAAATGGCAATGGAGCCTGGAGAAGACAGAGGATCCCGGAGAGAACACAAGAACCTGGAGAGACCACAAGAACCTGGAGAGGAAAGAGGAGCCTGGAGAGAACACAGAAACCTGGAGAGACCACATGACCCTGGAGAGGACAGTTGAGCTTGGAGTGAATACAGGAACCTGGAGAGGACAGAGGATCCCGGAGAGAACACAGGAACCTGGAGAGAACAGAGGAGCCTGTAGAGGACAGAGGAGCCTGGAGAGAGCACAGGACCCTGGAGAGGACAGAGGAGCCTGGAGAGGACAGAGGAGCCTGGAGAGAGCACAGGACCCTGGAGAGGACAGAGGAGCCTGGAGAGGACAGAGGAGCCTGGAGAGGACAGAGGATTCCGGAGAGAACACAGAAACCTGGAGAGGACAGAGGAGCCTGTAGAGGACAGAGGAGCTTGGAGAGAGCACAGGACCCTGGAGAGGACAGAGGATCCCGGAGACAACACAGGAACCTGGAGAGAACAGAGGAGCCTGTAGAGGACAGAGGAGCCTGGAGAGAGCACAGGACCCTGGAGAGGACAGAGGAGCCTGGAGAAGACAGAGGATCCCAGAGAGAACACAGAAACCTGGAGAGGACAGTGGAGCCTGCAGAGAACACAGGACCCTGGAGAGGACAGAGGAGCCTGGAGAGGACAGAAAAGCCTGGAGAAGACAGAAGATCCCAGAGAGAACACAAGAGCCTGGAGAGAACACAGGACCCTGGAGAGGACAGAGAAGCCTGGAGAGGACAGAGGATCCCGGAGAGAACACAAGAACATGGAGAGAACACAGGACCCTGGAGAGGACAGAGGAGCCTGGAGAGGACAGAGGATCCCGGAGAGAACACAAGAACATGGAGAGAACACAGGACCCTGGAGAGGACAGAGGAGCCTGGAGAGGACAGAGGATCCCGGAGAGAACACAAGAACATGGAGAGAACACAGGACCCTGGAGAGGACAGAGGAGCCTGGAGAGAAAAGAGGATCCCGGTGAGAACACAGGAACCTGGAGAGAACACAGGACCCTGGAGAGGACAGAGGATCCCGGAGAGAACACAAGAACCTGGAGAGAACACAGGATCCCGGAGAGAACACAGGAACCTGGAGAGGACAGAGGATGGAGAGAACACAGGACCCTGGAGAGGACAGAGGATCCCGGAGAGAACACAATAACCTGGAGAGACCACATGAACCTGAAGAGGACAGAGGATCCCGGAGAGAACACAGGAACCTGGAGAGGAAAGAGGAGCCTGGAGAGGACAGAGGATCCCGGAGAGAACACAGAAACCTGGAGAGACCACATGAACCTGGAGAGGAAAGAGGAGCCTGGAGTGAATACAGGAATCCTAGAGAGGACAGAGGAGCCTGGAGAAGACAGAGGAGCCCAAAGAGAACACAGGAACCTGGAGAGAACAGTGGGGCCTGTAGAGAACACAGGAACCTGGAGAGGACAGAGGATCCCGGAGAGAACACAGGAATCCTGGAGAGTACAGAGGAGCCCAGAGAGAGCACTGGACCCTGGAGAGGACAGAGAAGCCCAGAGAGAACACAGGACCCTGGAGAGGACAGAGAAGCCCAGAGAGAACACAGGACCCTGGAGAGAACAGAGGAGCCTGGAGAGAACAGAGGAGCCTGGAGAGAACAGAGAAGCCTGGAGAGGACACAGGAACATGGAGAGGACAGAGGAGCCCAGAGAGAACACTGGACCCTGGAGAGGATACAGGAACCTGGAGAGGACAGTGGGGCCTGGAGAGAACACAGGAACCTGGAGAGGACACAGGAACCTGGAGAGGAAAGAGGAGCCTGGAGAGGACAGAGGAGCCTGGAGAGGACAGAGGAGCCTGGAGAGAACACAGAAACCTGGAGGGGACAATGGAGCCTGGAGAGGACAGTAGAGTCTGTAGAGGACAGAGGAGCCTGGAGAAGACAGTAGAATCTGGAGTGGAGAGAAGAGACTGGAGAACGCAGTGGAGTCTGGAATGGACAGAGAAGACTGGAGAGAACACAGGAACCTGGAGAGGACAGAGGAACCTGGAGAAGACAGAGGATCCCGGAGAGAACACAGGAACCTGGAGAAGGCAGTGGCGCCTGGAATGGACAGAGGAGCCTGGAGAAGGCAGTGGCGTCTGGAGAGGACAGAGGATCCTGGAGAGGACAGAGGACCCTGGAGAGAGCACAGGACTCTGGAGAGGACAGAGGAGTCTGGAGAAGACAGATGAGTCTGGAGAGAGCACAGGACCATGGAGAGGACAGAGGAGCCTGGAGAAGACAGAGGAGCCTGAAGAGAGCACAGGACCCTGGAGAAGACAGAGGAGCCTGAAGAGAGCACAGGACCCTGAAGAGAGCACAGGACCCTGGAGAAGGCAGTGGCGTCTGGAGTGGACAGAGGAGCCTGGAGAAGGCAGTGGCGTCTGGAGAGGACAGAGGATCCTGGAGAGGACAGAGGAGCCTGGAGAGAGCACAGGACCCTGGAGAGAGCACAGGACCCTGGAGAGGACAGAGGAGTCTGGAGAAGACAGATGAGTCTGGAGAGAGCACAGGACCATGGAGAGGACAGAGGAGCCTGAGAAGACAGAGGAGCCTGAAGAGAGCACAGGACCCTGGAGAGGACATAGGAGTCTTGAGAGAGCACAAAAGTCTGGACGGGACAAGGTAGGCGGTAGACTGGAAAGGACAGAGGGGGCTAGATATGACAGAGGAGCCCGAGGAGGATATTGGAGACAAAGGAGTCTGTAGGAGACATATTAGTCTGGTGGGAACAGAAGAGTCGGAAGAGGACACAGTAGATTGGAAGTGCACAGGTGTCTTGAGGAAGCAGAGGAATCTGGCAAAGGCTTTCTCTCCTCTTCCCATTGAGAGTATATATATATATATATATATATATATGTAGAGGAGTCAGAAGAGACAGTCTTTTACATTGTCAGATGATCAGGTGAACCACTGCCATTTGGAGCACTCATTCCTGATCATTGCACTGTGTAAAGGTGCACAGCGATCATCTGAGAAATGAGAAAAGGTTTTACTTTGTCTGAGAGAACCTTTTATCTGGCAGGACAATAATGGCAGCACATCGCCCCATATAAACAGGGGATGCAAAATGACCAGCCGCAGAAATGATCCTGAGTAGTGAACGATTGTTCATTCCTGCTCGTTAGAACAATTATCTGTCCATGTAAAAGGTCCCTAAACCTGCACAAGTCGAGTTCAGTGCTCGTTTTGGGCAGAATCCTTCTAAATTTAAAGGCTGCCCGGTCTGGGGACAGATGTTTAAGACCAACTAAAGTGAGATAAGAAGTCAGGACTCTATTTCTGGACTACTCTATGAAAGGTCCTAATGATTAAAAGATATAATGCTCCCGGCAGGGGGCGTGCTCTGTCAGAACACGTAGACGTCTCATGCATTAAAAACCTTTTTAGAACTTTCTGCCACCATTGGCCACACAGCAGATGATTGTGCCGTGTCCATGAATGATGTCCTTGGTCGTGTCCTCTGCGGTCCATAATGATATTTAGAAGCTAATCTACAAGTCATGGGGTTCAGGTGTCGATCACCCCTTTGTGGGCTCTGATGATCTGTCATTCTGTGTTCATTCTCTGAAGTCTTAGATGATTTTCTATTGTCCTGGGTAGATGGCCGAGCAGCTGGACCTCACCCTGACTGTTCCACTTAAGGATGTTTGATGAGTAAACCCCGTGACCCTGATATTTGCTGTATTTCTATGACCTCTGGAAGACAAGGTCAGGGGCATCACCAGTAATAGTGTTCACCCGAATTTCAACTACAGTGGATATAAAAAGTCTACACACCCCTGTTAAAATGTCAGGTTTCTGTGCTGTAAAAAAATGAGACTTTGATAAATCATTTCACAACTTTTTCCACCTTTAATGTGACCTATAAACTGTACAACTCGATTGAAAAACAAACTGAAATATTTTAGGTGGAGGGAAGAAAACCAAAAAAAAACTAAAATAATGTGGTTGCATAAGTGTGCACAGCCTCTGATTAACCCCAAATAAAGTTCCGCTGCTCTCGTTGCTCTTTCCTGAAATGTTCCACAGCAGAAGCCACGGTCCACAGAAAGCTTCAAAGCATCAGAGGATCTCATTGTTACAAGGTATCAGTGAGGAGAAGGGTACAAAAGAATTTCCAAGGCATTAGATCTACCATGGAACACAGTGGAGACCGTCATCATCAAGGGGAGAAAATATGGCCCAACAGGGACTTCACCAAGAACTGGACGTCCCTCCAAAACTGATGAAAAGACGAGGAAAAAACTGGTCCGGGAGGCGACCAAGAGGCCGACAGCGACATTACAGGAGCGGCAGGAATATCCGGCGAGTACTGGCGGTGTGGTCCATGTGACAACAATCTCCGTATTCTTCATATGTCTGGGCTATGGGGGAGAGGGGCGAGACGAAAGCCTTTTCTTACCAAGAAAAACATCCAAGCCAGGCTACTGCAGAAACCCATCTGAGGTCTCCCAAAAGCCTGTGGGGAAAGGGGTTATGTCTGAGGAAACCAAGGGGGAACTTATTGTCCATAATTCCAAAAGATATGGTTGGCACAAAAACCACCCTGCCCATCCCCAGAAGAGCCCCCTCCCCACAGTGAAGCATGGCGGGGCAGCATCAGGCTGCGGGGCTGGTCTTCAGCTGGAACTGGGGCCTTAGTTAAGATAGAGGGAATTATGAACAGTTCCAAATACCATCAATATTGGCCCCAAACCTTCAGGCTTCTGCTAGAAATCTGAACATGAGGAGGAACTTCATCGCTTAGCCCGACAACGACCCAAAGCATCATCCAAATCAGCAAGGAATGGCTTCACTAGAAGATTAAAGGAATGGCCCAGCCCGAGCCCAGACCTGAATGCGATTGACAATCTGTGGGGTGATCTGAAGAGGGCCGTGCACAGGAGACGCTCTCGCAATCTGACAGATTTGGAGTGTAAGTGCAAAGAAAAGTCCCAATGTGCCATGCTGATAGACCCCTACCCAAACAGTCAAAAGGTGCTTCAACAAAGTATTAGTTTAAGGGTGTGCACACTTATTCAACCATATTATTTTATTTTTATATTATTTCTTCCCTCTACCTAAAAGACTTCAGTTTGTTTGTCAATTGAGTGGTACAGTTTATAGGTCGCATTAAAGGTGCAAAAAGTTCTGAAATGTTTCATCTTTGTCTCATTTTTTTACAGCACAGAAACCTGACATTTTAACAGGGGTGTGTAGACTTTTTATATCCACTGTATACTCAAAATCAACATTAACTACAAATCAATCAGACATCAAAACCTCAGCCCCAATGACTAATATCTGACTGATCCAAAGACAAAGGCCTGTGCCGATTATTATTATTTATCAAATCCATGTGTAAATCTTCTAATGATATTTTAGAAATGTAATGATATAGTTCAATACTTTATACTGAACTCATTGGTTAATAAAAGACATCATTTTCTTCTGCTCCTGTGACTGTCTCCCAGTGGGTGCTCCTCCGGTGCCGATAGATAGATAGATAGATAGATAGATAGATAGATATGAGATAGATAGATAGATAGATAGATAGATAGATAGATAGATAGGAGATAGATAGATAGATAGATAGATATGAGATAGATAGATATGAGATAGATAGATATGAGATAGATAGATAGATAGATGAGATAGATAGATAGATAGATAGATAGATAGATAGATAGATAGATAGATAGATAATGAATAGATAGATAGATAGATAGATATGAGATAGATAGATAGATAGATAGATAGGAGATAGATAGATAGATAGATAGATAGATAGATAATGAGATAGATAGATAGATAGATAGATAGATAATGAGATAGATAGATAGATAGATAGATAGATAGATAGATAGATAGATAGATAGATAGATAGATAGACAGACAGATAATTCATGCATCTATAGCTGTAAAATATTCATACTATTCAGAAATGTTGGGGTTTACAGAGCTGACGATTCTCTGCATCCTGCCCCCTGATCACGTCACCTGCACCCACCCCAGCAGATAAGCCCTTTAACCCTTGCACCCCTGTGTCCAGGATATGGAGGGCATTAATCAGGCTCTTATGACCCCGGGGTATCCCGCATGATATTGATGAATATGGCTCCATCCCTGGACACTTGGACGCGGGAACCTTTGGCTTTTCGCCCCCTCTGTCCTTGTCCTGGGCAGTGAAGGGCAGGAGGATGGGGCTCTGGTATGCGGGGGTCACCGGGGCGTCTGGCTCACATTACGCTTTGTCAGAGCAGATACAAAAGTCGCAGCCTATGATTGAGTTACCGCAGTTCCTTTTACTTGGACGTGGACTTGAATCCATTTTTAGTGAGAACAAAGGGAAGAATGTAACATATTGTATCTGTGATAGAAGGGGAGGCCTCGGTGCTGGGGGTGTGACCTTCACCGGTGGCCCTGCAGGTGCAACTCCACGTTTCCACCGCAGACACTGATACGGGTATTTGTGATCTCTACAGACAAGGTCAGGGATCAGAGACCTCACAAGATCCATTACATAGGAGTGATCGGTGCAGGCTCACAACAAAGGTGCCTTAAAGGGGGGCTCCACTTTTATCCAGAAGATAGAACTGGTGGGGTCCATGACTGCTAGAATGAAAGGGGCCCCTGTGCTCTACGGGCCACCATGATGCCTCTTCAGACTGCACATTACAGCATTGGACACAATGGAGCTGCTGGGAGATAAAGGGGCTCAGACCTCCACAGATCCAGAGGCGCTCTCACCTCTGAGACACCATGTTACAGTCATACACCGCCGCGGCGTGGCTCGTCTCCACCATGCCAAAGCAGCAGCTGCGCTCTTGCTCACATGCGCTGGTGCAGCACTGTGCATGCAGGGGATGCAGCTGGCTGACTGTATGCTGCAGCGGGGAGGATGAGGGCTCAGTGGAATGTTTGCTCTGGGGCCCCTAGGGCCCTAGGAACACCACTGCACAGATCCACAAGCACATTTTTTATCTGAACTCAAATATGACAGTTTGCAAGCAGACTTGTTAAAAATGTACACAGCTCTTATGCAAATGTATGTGTCTCCATGGCAACAGACTACAAATAAACTCTGCGTAGTCTTGTCTGGCAGTAAGTATGGCAAAGAGCTGCAGACACAAAACGGGAAGAGATTGTTTCATCAGGGCGATTTGAGAAGTCGTTTCATGTTTATTTTAGATGGACAGTCTATTTTCCAGTCTTATGTATCTGATAGACTTGGCAATCCTCACCATTTCAGGATCTCTGCTTGCTGTCTACCACAAGAAACGTTCATCATTTGCATCCTGCTGAAATGTATTCTCACCTGACACCACACAGCTGAAGATTTGTCACAATTGTATCTACTCTATACAATCCGGTAAACACATCGGCATCACAACTGTCTCTGCACTGATTAGATAGTGTCAGACTGTGCAGGGACACGCCCCCAACTGGAAACACTAATTTGGACCATCATTGCAACCTGCTAGCAATTCATTCATAACTTCTAACATGAATAATAAAGGAATGGCTCAAGATAGAGTTGGATGCAGGTAGTTACTAATACACACATTTCAGGAGAGGTAAGAGGTCCCCTTTAAGGTCGTTTTCTTTACAGAGGATTGTCTAGAGTGGATACATTGTGTGAGCAAGACCAGGCCTGTACAAGTTATCAGCAATTGGATACTAAATATATAATATATAAAATACAAAATGTTTCCATTCACTGACAGCAAGCAGACATCTAGGTTGAAGATTTGAAACCCAAAGTATATGAAGAAGCTGCAGTGATCAAGCTTTTTTTGTATAGAGTGACAAAGATTGCAGGGGTCGGGACTCTGACAACTGCTTTGTCTGTTTTACGAAAAAAGGTTGTCGCCATTAGAGAACGGGATGGAATAACCAGTACGTGGAGGATCTACAAATGTCTCATCATCTCCCAATATCATATTAACCTGGACCATTAAAGAGCTGCCCTTAGAACACCCCCCAGCCCCCCACGCCGGCCTGTGCACGCCGCTTGTTTATTCGGCAGGAAATCTTCAAAGCCTTCTCTGGAGCAGATATTTGTCTTCAGATTATCAGCCGCCTTCATGTCAGAGCTGAGGAGGGTTAACCCTCTCATTGCCGCAAGAGATAGAAGGTGGCGGAGACAGCAGGTGACCTCGATGTGCTGCAGGACTGAAGGATGAAGAAAGGATCCACACGGCGGAAAGCTGAGTGACAACCAGTATGACCGCTGCTACACTTCACTCTGTAGTCAAGGGTGTCACCCAGCTTTCCCGGAATGCTGAAAGGCGACGCCTGCACTGTGGGCTGCTCTATGGACATTCAACCCTCGCCGTGCCGTGTACTACATCATATCCCGCACAAAGCAGACAGAATGGACGGAGGAGCCAGCACCGAGCAGAGACAGGTCTGAATACAGTCATACGAGCGTGACTAAAAACTGACTGCAACTCCATACCCGAATCTACAGGAGGATTCAACACCTAAAACGACTTTACAGCATCTGGTTCAAATATCTGTTCCCAGAATGCTTCAAGATTTCAGAAGCCTGTAGAATAGTGAGTGCAGCTCTGGAGTATAATACAGGATGTAACTCAGGATCAGTACAGGATAAGTAATGTATGTACACAGTGACTGCACCAGCAGAATAGTGAGTGCAGCTCTGGAGTATAATACGGGATGTAACTCAGGATCAGTACAGGATAAGTAAGGTATGTACACAGTGACTGCACCAGCAGAATAGTGAGTGCAGCTCTGGAGTATAATACAGGATGTAACTCAGGATCAGTACAGGATAAGTAATGTATGTACACAGTGACTGCACCAGCAGAATAGTGAGTGCAGCTCTGGAGTATAATACGGGATGTAACTCAGGATCAGTACAGGATAAGTAAGGTATGTACACAGTGACTGCACCAGCAGAATAGTGAGTGCAGCTCTGGAGTATAATACAGGATGTAACTCAGGATCAGTACAGGATAAGTAATGTATGTACACAGTGACTGCACCAGCAGAATAGTGAGTGCAGCTCTGGAGTATAATACAGGATGTAACTCAGGATCAGTACAGGATAAGTAATGTATGTACACAGTGACTGCACCAGCAGAATAGTGAGTGCAGCTCTGGAGTATAATACGGGATGTAACTCAGGATCAGTACAGGATAAGTAATGTATGTACACAGTGACTGCACCAGCAGAATAGTGAGTGCAGCTCTGGAGTATAATACAGGATGTAACTCAGGATCAGTACAGGATAAGTAATGTATGTACACAGTGACTGCACCAGCAGAATAGTGAGTGCAGCTCTGGAGTGTAATACAGGGTGTAACTCAGGATCAGTGCGGGATAAGTAATGTATGTACACAGTGACTGCACCAGCAGAATAGTGAGTGCAGCTCTGGAGTATAATACAGGATGTAACTCAGGATCAGTACAGGATAAGTAATGTATGTACACAGTGACTGCACCAGCAGAATAGTGAGTGCAGCTCTGGAGTATAATACAGGATGTAACTCAGGATCAGTACAGGATAAGTAATGTATGTACACAGTGACTGCACCAGCAGAATAGTGAGTGCAGCTCTGGAGTATAATACAGGATGTAACTCAGGATCAGTACAGGATAAGTAATGTATGTACACAGTGACTACACCAGCAGAATAGTGAGTGCAGCTCTGGAGTATAATACAGGATGTAACTTATGATCAGTACAGGATAAGTAATGTATGTACACAGTGACTGCACCAGCAGAATAGTGAGTGCAGCTCTGGAGTATAATACAGAATATAAATCAGGATCAGTACAGGGTAAGTGATGTATGTACACAGTGACTGCACCAGCAGAATAGTGAGTACAGCTCTGGAGTATAATACAGGATGTAACTCAGGATCAGTACAGGATAAGTAATGTATGTACACAGTGACTGCACCAGCAGAATAGTGAGTGCAGCTCTGGAGTATAATACAGGATGTAACTCAGGATCAGTAC
Source organism: Bufotes viridis (assembly GCA_033119425.1). NCBI lineage: Eukaryota > Metazoa > Chordata > Amphibia > Anura > Bufonidae > Bufotes > Bufotes viridis. The sequence goes on from CM065595.1 coordinate 158,584,044, forward strand.
AGGATAAGTAATGTATGTACACAGTGACTGCACCAGCAGAATAGTGAGTACAGCTCTGGAGTGTAATACAGGATGTAACTCAGGATCAGTACAGGGTAAGTGATGTAATGTAATAATGTAGATGATATCTGTAAGCAGGTTCTGGTCATATTTTAATGTCCGGAATGTTTCCTGCAGGGACAGGTATATGCTCTATAAGGCGGGTTCACGTCATCATTGATCCATCAGAAGAACAGAAAAACAATCAAAAAACAGATCCTTTATTTTGAGCTTTCGTTGTTCTAATTTTCATCTGTTTGCTTCCTTTTTTGTCAGTTCTGTCAGAGCTCTCTTATTTTCGTCCTGCCCGGACGGAGTCTATGGCGCAGTCTCAGGTTTAGCGGTGGATGGTTGGCTGTTACCTACAGACGTCATACGTCCTGTATTCTGGGGTCACTTCCTTTACCTCATGTATTTCTCAGTACGGGACAGAATCGTTACGTTCAGAAGACCCAACAATGTCTTCACTTCCCCCGAGCAGCGTCAGCCTCCCCCAGGAGACGTGTAACACTTTTATAGTTGCCGGTGCAGAACATTGTATGGCAGCACTACTGCAGAGCGGCGTGAAAGCAGCTCCGCACCTCATTGCAGTTGCCCTTCCATCCATTTCAGACATTTCCCATAAGAAATGCCTGAGGAATCTCCCAGTATTTCCTAACACTCCAGTCACTTTTTGTTTCAGCCTCTGCCATCTGAAAGGAGGCAGCGGAATATCCCAGTTAGAACCACCGGGTGCAGCACCAGTCTCTTTCCACCAGTAATACTGACTGGAGCATGAACACAGACTGGTACTGACCCAACTCATGCTGGAGCTTGTGCTCGCAGTCAGGGGTGCAGCACCAATGAGGCCAGGTGAGGCGATTGCCTCAGGCAGCACCAGGTAGGGGCAAGAGTGGGGCAGCGGAAGGGCCATGGACCCTGAGCTCTTTCTTTGTGGCAAAAGGGTTAGGTTAAGAAATTGGCACGGGGGAGGGGGGGAGGGGCGCCATTTCAGTGTTCGCCTCAGGCAGCAGAAAGGCTAGTTGCACCCCTGCTTGTGCAGCGTGCTGGGCCGCAGGGGCAACACGTAAGGCTATGGTGGGTCGATGGGGGTAGTAGTTCATTTACTTATGGTTAGCAGAGCCTCCCTGGGCCAGCAGTGCAGTGGATGGGAAGACAGCACTAAAACCTCCGGGGCACTCTTGCAGGGAACACCAGCCATATGGAAGTTGAGGTGCCCTTGATGGTAGTGGATATGTTTGGGGTGCTTTGGTGGCTGGGCCTCTATGTTCGTGACGCCAGCACCGTAAGGTGCAAATGTTGAGAGGAGTAAAAAGGATGAGGAGTCAGTTGTAGTAAAACACAGTTGAACTTTTACTAAATCAATAGTCTCAGGACAGTTGTTAAAGTTCATTTGTATATCAAACGCAATAATCCAGATGTTGGTTTACATGTAATTCCTTATAATAGGTCTGGCAATTGTCAGTTGAGGAGTTCTCTTATGCTGTTACTTTAAAGGAAAATAATTAGTAAATTTGCATTATGTCTACTTTCTAGCACTCAGGTACTGAATATAATGATTCCCTATTTATCTTGAGCAATCCAATAAGGCGTTCTCCCTCGTGGCAGGCAAACTCTCTGCTACATTATTTGATGCAGGATGCTCTCCTGAAGTATTTAGGTTCACTATGTTCCCAAAAGGCTTTAAGTGAAAAGAGGACAATTTTGCGCACTAACTATCCAGTTGTGTCCAGGTACCTTTAAGTTCCTCCTGGTCACTGGTGCTTGTGGAGTCCCTTGGCTAGACTCAGCTCTAATCTTCACTAGACTTGCTTTATATCTATACATAGACTTACTGTCTTGTGCTCGGCTGCTGTGACTCCTTGGTCTGTCATCTCCAGGCTTGATCAGGGCCCAGAGGAAAGAAATGCAGCTACATCTTGGACTGAGCCTGTCCTCCTCCATACACTTCCTTCTCCTCTCCTACTACACTCTGAACTGAATTCACTTCCTGTCTAACTCTTAGCAAACCCCAAGCTACAAATAATAGGTGGCGCCAGCACCACCTAGAGGCGAATGGGTGAATGGACAATGCCAGCCTTATATTAGGAAAAGTGCCCACCTATAGCACATAGTGGGACACTGCACTGCACAGAGTCTGTAGGAGATTTTAGTTCTTTAATTTTTTCCCAAAATTTTCTTTCATATGACCAAGGCTCCATCGTGTCCATTTCAGCTCTGCTATATCTGACCATGGGTATCGACCATCTGAAAGAGTGGGGATACCTTTCGTACGGCCCTTGTCATATTGTGGCATGCTCAGCCCTGCTACACCTGTATGACATTACATGGCAGCGGCCCCAGCAGAGTCTTATCTTCGGATCTATGTCCTTCAGTCAGATGACTGAGTAATTATATTGCCACTTATCAGAAGCCGGATGTGTCCTGACGCCAATCAGTGCTGCTTCTTATCATGGCGCTATCAGTGACCGTGTCTATCACATAGTCCTGACATATCACCGATACCAGGGAAACGTACACTGGGGTTCACTTACTTATGATGAAGTAGATCAACTGTGGCCGGAATACACGCAGCAGGCGGCTCACAATGTGTTCTCTGCTTCACTGGTGTCATTGGAAAGCATTAGTAGCCGCTGCGCAGCATTGTCACCACATCACACACGAGACGACATCACGCTGGAGGCAGAGCCTGCCCTGAGCTCCCAGTCAGCAGAGAGTGTTCGGGGCGAGCAAATGGTTGAGAGAAGGGGCACTAATGGGGGCATTATTCCTACTGGGGCACTAATGGGGCATTATTCCTACTGGGGCACACTAATGGGGCATTATTCCGACTGGGGCGCACTAATGGGGCATTATTCCTACTGGGGCGCACTGATGGGGGCATTATTCTTACTGGGGCGCACTAATGGGGCATTATTCCTACTGGGGCACTAATGGGGCATTATTCCTACTGGGGCACACTAATGGGGCATTAGTCCTACTGGGGCACACTAATGGGGCATTATTCCGACTGGGGCGCACTAATGGGGCATTATTCCTACTGGGGCGCACTGATGGGGGCATTATTCTTACTGGGGCGCACTAATGGGGCATTATTCCTACTGGGGCGCACTAATGGGGCCATTATTCCTACTGGGGCGCACTAATGGGGCATTATTCCTACTGGGGCGCACTAATGGGGCATTATTCCTACTGGGGCGCACTAATGGGGCATTATTCCTACTGGGGCGCACTAATGGGGCATTATTCCTACTGGTGCGCACTAATGGGGCATTATTCCTACTGGGGCGCACTAATGGGGCATTATTCCTACTGGGGCGCAGTAATGGAGAATTATTCTTACCGAGGGCACTAATGGGGGCATTATTCCTACTGGGGGGCACTAATGGGGGCATTATTCTTACTGGGGGGCACTAATGGGGGAATTATTCTTACTGGGGGCATTACTCTTACTGGGGGGCACTAATTGGGGCATTACTCTTACTGGGGGGCACTAATTGGGGCATTTCTCTTACTAGGGCCACTAATTGGGGCATTAATTTTACTGGGGACACTAATTGGGGCATTTCTCTTACTAGGGCCACTAATTGGGGCATTACTCTTACTGGGGACACTAATTGGGGCATTACTCTTACTGGGGGCACTAATTGGGACATTACTCTTACTGGAGGCACAAGTGGGGCATTACTCTTACTGGGGGCACTAATTGGGGCATTACTCTTACTGGGGGACTAATTTGGGCATTACTCTTACTGGTGGCACTAATTGGGGCATTACTCTTACTGGGGGCACTAATTGGGGCATTACTCTTACTGGGGGCACTAATTGGGGCATTACTCTTACTGGGGGCACTAATTGGGGCATTTCTCTTACTAGGGCCACTAATTGGGGCATTAATTTTACTGGGGACACTAATTGGGGCATTTCTCTTACTAGGGCCACTAATTGGGGCATTACTCTTACTGGGGACACTAATTGGGGCATTACTCTTACTGGGGGACACTAATTGGGACATTACTCTTACTGGAGGCACAAATTGGGGCATTACTCTTACTGGGGGGCACTAATTGGGGCATTACTCTTACTGGGGGGCACTAATTGGGGCATTTCTCTTACTAGGGCCACTAATTGGGGCATTAATTTTACTGGGGACACTAATTGGGGCATTTCTCTTACTAGGGCCACTAATGGGGCATTACTCTTACTGGGGACACTAATTGGGGCATTACTCTTACTGGGGGGGCACTAATTGGGACATTACTCTTACTGGAGGCACAAATTGGGGCATTACTCTTACTGGGGGGCACTAATTGGGGCATTGCTCTTACTGGGGGGGACTAATTTGGGCATTACTCTTACTGGTGGCACTAATTGGGGCATTATTCTTACTGGGGGCACTAATTGGGGCATTACTCTTACTGGGGGGCACTAATTGGGGCATTACTCTTACTGGGGGGCACTAATTGGGGCATTTCTCTTACTAGGGCCACTAATTGGGGCATTACTTTTACTGGGGACACTAATTGGGGCATTTCTCTTACTAGGGCCACTAATTGGGGCATTACTCTTACTGGGGACACTAATTGGGGCATTACTCTTACTGGGGGGGCACTAATTGGGACATTACTCTTACTGGAGGCACAAATTGGGGCATTACTCTTACTGGGGGGCACTAATTGGGGCATTACTCTTACTGGGGGGGACTAATTTGGGCATTACTCTTACTGGTGGCACTAATTGGGGCATTACTCTTACTGGGGGCACTAATTGGGGCATTACTCTTACTGGGGGGCACTAATTGGGGCATTACTCTTACTGGGGGGCACTAATTGAGGCATTTCTCTTACTAGGGCCACTAATTGGGGCATTACTTTTACTGGGGACACTAATTGGGGCATTTCTCTTACTAGGGCCACTAATTGGGGCATTACTCTTACTGGGGACACTAATTGGGGCATTACTCTTACTGGGGGGGGGCACTAATTGGGGCATTACTCTTACTGGAGGCACTAATTGGGGCATTACTCTTACTGGGGGGGCACTAATTGGGCGACAGCAACCCCCTGTTAAGCCACGCCCCCGCAACCACACCCCTTTTGGGTGTGGCTTAACTTGGCCGGTATTTTTGTTGGGACACACACTGAGGTGGTCGTCGCTGTACAATCCATCGCTTCTCGTTCTTTGTCTTCTCTCAGCTGATTGGGTTTTGGTGACCTGTTCATTTTGCTGGCAAAGCCGAGCGCCATTTATGCAATTAATGGAAAACGGCAACTTCCATCAGTTCTCGGAAAGCGTTGGATGAGACGTTTCTGTGGTGCGGTGGTCAGAGGAGGCGCTCACACACATAGAGAGGGTTCTGGACGGTCCAGACAGTTAGATCGCCGTATCAAAGAGCTGCTGTATCTCACAGCACAGCCCCACATTGGTCCTGCTGTAGCCTCTGCCGTGACCGCCCGGACCAGAAGAAACCGTCTACATAAAGCAGGACGGCATTCACACACTGCACTCGTTTACCACTGACCTCTCATCATGGCCAAGAGCGTCTGCACTGGAGCCACGACAGAGTCCATCAGAGGCATGAATGGTAGACCATAGTGTTCAGAGATGAAAGCAGGTTCTGCCCTGGTCCTAATGATGAGAGTCCACAGGACGCTGGAGAGCGCCTACTGCCGTCATGCATAGTGTCATGGTGGGGGGGGCACTATTCCTCTGGCATTCATGGAGGGAACATTGACCAGCCTTCAGTATGTCCAGGACATTGTGGATCCAGTCCCAGTGCATTTTATGACTCAGGAGACAAGGTGTCTAAGAAGATAACCCCGCCGCACACTGCCGGCACCACACAACGTGCTCCTCAGCTCCGTCACCGGGTTACTCCCCATCCAGAATTTCTGGGACTGGATGGGAAGGTGGATCTCTTATGTACAGAAGCCAACAACCGCTGAGTCAGAAGGATATCCAACATCTGTATGACCGTCACCACAGGAGGATATCCAACATCTGTATGACCGTCACCACAGGAGGATATCCAGCATCTGTATGACCGCTACCACAGGAGGATATCCAGCATCTGTATGACCGCTACCACAGGAGGATATCCAGCATCTGTATGACCGCCACCACAGGAGGATATCCAGCATCTGTATGACCGCTACCACAGGAGGATATCCAGCATCAGTATGACCGCCACCACAGGAGGATATCCAGCATCTGTATGACCGTCACCACAGGAGGATATCCAGCATCTGTATGACCGCGACCAGAGGAGGATATCCAGCATCTGTATGACCGCTGCCGCAGGAGGATATCCAGTATCTGTATGACTGCCGCCACAGGAGGATATCCAGCATCTGTATGACCACTACAACAGGAGGATATCCAGCATCTGTATGACCACTGCCACAGGAGGATATCCAGCATTTGTATAACCGCTACCACAGAAGGTTATCCAGTATCTGTATGACCGGCACCACAGGAGGATATCCAGCTTCTGTATGACCTCTACCACAGGAGGATATCCAGCATCTGTATGACCGGCACCACAGGAGGATATCCAGCATCTATATAATTGCTACCACAGGAGGATATCCAGCATCTGTATGACCGCTACCACAGAAGGATATCCAGCATCTGTATGACCTCTACCACAGGAGGATATCCAGCATCTGTAGGACCGCTGCCACAGGAGGATATCCAGCATCTGTATGACCGCTACCACAGGAGGATATCCAGCATCTGTATGACCTCTACCACAGGAGGATATCCAGCATCTGTATGACCGGCACCACAGGAGGATATCCAGCATCTATATAATTGCTACCACAGGAGGATATCCAGCATCTGTATGACCGCTACCACAGAAGGATATCCAGCATCTGTATGACCTCTACCACAGGAGGATATCCAGCATCTGTAGGACCGCTGCCACAGGAGGATATCCAGCATCTGTATGACTGCTACCACCAGCAGTTTATACTTTCTCAGTCGCATTACATTCTCCTGGTGCATTTCCACATGATGAGAAGTCACTGGCAGGAAATAGGGGAACAGAGACAAAGTAACTACAAATAATAAATGCTACAAAATTTTTATTTTGCGACAGAATTTAGTTTCTTGAATTATTCCGAAATTTGGAGATGATTTTTAAGTACAAAACCTGCTGTTCGCTCCCCGCGTCCCGGCAGCCGCTCTCTGTACTGGGCGATGGGAGGAATTCCTTTGCTTTTTTTCCATGTAATTTATAAATTTATATAAATGTTCTCCAATATCAGCGAGGATCGAAAGCTAGGAGCTTTAATCTCCCGGTCATACCATCGGCTTCATCCCCAGCTCTCCAGTGAAATGACCAGTTAGGAGGTAAGTGGCTGTCAGACACCTATGGCGCCACTTATCTCCTGTGGATAGGACTTTGCAGCAGCTCCGTTCTGAAGATCCACAGACCCCATAGACTTTACCTTAGTGCTGGGATCAGCAACCTCTGGCACTCCAGCTGTGGTGAAACTACAACTCCCAGCATGCACGCTGTTGCTTGCCTGTTCCTGGACCTCCTATAGAAGTGAATGGAGCATGCTGGGATTTGTAGTTTCACCACAGCTGGAGTGCAGAGGTTGCTGACACCTGCATTAATGGGATTTTAGCAGAATCTTTTGTCTATGGGCAGTTTATGTGCAGATTCTGAGACGCTGATCTGTCCCTATTTCGCCTCTAAATTTGCATCTGCAAAAAATCTACAAAATCACAAAGAAAGCTTCCTGTAAGAAATCCCCGAGCGCTCAGCCTCCCCTCAGTCGTACATGAGACCTCTCCTCAGATAGCTCTTCAATCCTAAGAAAATAACACAAGAATCTCCATGAATAGTTGATGAAGGAACGTGGTGTATTGGCGCCGGTTCCGGGCGAGGGATATGGGGGGGGGGGGGGATGCCATCAATACAGAGACAGCTGATTGTAAAGCGAGGGTCCTTGTATAAGTTGTGTGCAGAGAAGAAGGCACGCAGTGCAGTGAATGGAACTGGAGTAGGGGAGGGGCGGCTGTAAAGCTGATACCCCAAAAGTTCAGCTGAGGACACATTCTCCAGGAGGAGAAAAACATCTTATCTGTCAATACCAGGTTCCCTTGGTGGCAGCAGCTTCTGTGCATCCTAATGACGCTGAGATCACACAATCCTGCCACGTGATCCTGAGAACCTGAGAAAAATCATTGTCACGTTGTTACATTGAAGCATCGGGAACCCCATTACAGTGACTCTGCTCCAACCAGGTGATACTGTACGGACCACTCACCGCTGTTCAGCCAACGATGTCTGAGCTTCAGGCGTCAATACCCAGCTGACAAATGTATTCTACCTTAATTATACTCCAGAGCCGCACTCACTATTCTGCTGGTGCAGTCACTGTGTACATACATTACTTATCCTGTACTGATCCTGAGTTACATCCTGTATTATACTCCAGAGCTGCACTCACTATTCTGCTGGTGCAGTCACTGTGTACATACATTACTTATCCTGTACTGATCCTGAGTTACATCCTGTATTATACTCCAGAGCTGCACTCACTATTCTGCTGATGCAGTCACTGTGTACATACATTACTTATCCTGTACTGATCCTGAGTTACATCCTGTATTATACTCCAGAGCTGCACTCACTATTCTGCTGGTGCAGTCACTGTGTACATACATTACTTACCCTGTACTGATCCTGAGTTAAATCCTGTATTATACTCCAGAGCTGCACTCTCTATTCTGCTGGTGCAGTCACTGTGTACATACATTACTTATCCTGTACTGATCCTGAGTTACATCCTGTATTATACTCCAGAGCTGCACTCACTATTCTGCTGATGCAGTCACTGTGTACATACATTACTTATCCTGTACTGATCCTGAGTTACATCCTGTATTATACTCCAGAGCTGCACTCACTATTCTGCTGGTGCAGTCACTGTGTACATACATTACTTATCCTGTACTGATCCTGAGTTACATCCTGTATTATACTCCAGAGCTGAACTCACTATTCTGCTGGTGCAGTCACTGTGTACATACATTACTTATCCTGTACTGATCCTGTGTTACATCCTGTATTATACTCCAGAGCTGCACTCATTATTCTGCTGGTGGAGTCACTGTGTACATGCATTACTTATCCTGTACTGATCCTGTGTTACATCCTGTATTATACTCCAGAGCTGCACTCATTATTCTGCTGGAGCAGTCACTGTGTACATACATTACTTATCCTGTACTGATCCTGAGTTACATCCTGTATTATACTCCAGAGCTGCACTCACTATTCTGCTGGTGCAGTCACTGTGTACATACATTACTTATCCTGTACTGATCCTGAGTTACATCCTATATTATACTCCAGAGCTGCACTCACTATTCTGCTGGTGCAGTCACTGTGTTCATACATTACTTTACATGGGTAGTGCTTCAGTCTCAGGATGATGGTGGTCCCAGCACTTAGGCCCTCACTGATCACAATGATCACATATCCTACTGCTATCAGATGGCGATATACCTTTAACTGCTTATTTATAATAATACTGATGATGTCATCATTATATTTCACTTCAAAATGACAAAAAAAAAATGTACAAAATGGCAAAGACATTGACAATGGAGGTTCCTTCCCAAAATGTCCTGAAGATTCTCCAAAAATAAGTCATTAGAATTTTTTCCCCTCTTTTGTGTGTTACACTAGATGACCGGGATCTGAAGTAGACTCCGCCCACATCATCCATAGGGAAATTATAGGTGACATCATCAGGAAGGGGGCAGATACTTTTTATCTGATTGGTATATAATCTGTCTCTGATTTTGTGCAATTAAAATTGATTGTGTAATGAAGAGTTCTCCAACTTTCTCATACACTTTCTTTTAAATCTTCACCATCTCTGCTTGCTGTAGGTGAACAGACATGATTATTCTTGTTTACATCCTGAGGCATCGTAACAATGTATCGGAGAGCTCTCTTGTAACAATATGGGAACTGCTGGATCTCATCTGCAGATTGTTTGCACTCACTGACAGCAAGCAGACGTAGTGAGGATTTGAAAACACAAGGTATATGTGAAAATGAGCAAATGTTACAATAATTACGTTTTTTTCACAGGAGGCTGGGCTGGCTCTTTACTGGTGGAGTAATAATCCAGCAATGAGGGCCTCATCCTGTTACCTTTTAGGGCCCCTTGTGCTTGTCGTCCGGGGCCCAGGTTTATCTGTATCTTGCCCTTTTTGCAGGCTCTCAGCCGCCTTCCCTGTCCATTATAAGAACACGTGAAGGGCAGGTTTCCCATGATTCCTCCTTTCTTGCGTTTTCTGTTTGTGCCATTTTTTTCCTCACGTTTTGCAGATTTTTATCTCTTTCTGGTCAGACGCAGGTCCAGTCCTCACGTCCAATTTCATCCATGTTTTTCTAAGATGATTTCCAGCACAGCTGGGATTTCCTTGTGATTTGCCAAAGTGCCACACTGCCCCCTAATGGCGGCAAAAGAAAGAACCGCAAAAAGGGTTCACATCTGGACCGGAAAAAAGTAAACTAAAAAAAATAAAAAAACAATACTAGTCACCTGATATACAATGTTGCAATCTGTGATCTCCAGATCTTCCTGCAGACTGACACCGGATCCGGCAGCCCTAGAAGGGATTGAAGGGGAGCCCCTCCTGCATATAATGTTATCATCCTGCAGTGACCCAGTAATAACCTGCAGTGGGGGCTCATGGGGTACAGGGAGGAAGGAGCCTGGTCAGTGGCGTACACACAATCCATGGGGCCCTGGTGCGAAACTGATCCATGGGGCCCCCTCCCCTTCGCCTCCACCCCCTGAACTGCTTCCTGCCCCAAAGTCATTGCTTCTCCTTGCCACTAGGGGGCGCTCCCTGCAGGCATCCATATGAGCTCCTCCCTATACTTGTGCTCAGTCCTATTCTGACTTGGACCATGGGCACACCCTGTTGGAGTCTATACTCTGGTGGCAGAATGCAGGCTGCTGTAGACATATTGCTGGATATTACCAGACTGGTCAGAGGAGGCAAAGTAGGAGAAGAGCGAGCGCCAGGAGCGCGCCTGCTGCTGATCAGCGGCTGTTACTCCAGTATAATTAGTAGGCGGAGGCCATTAATAAACCAGCACAGAGAGAAGAGGAGCCTCCGGAGCCAAATATCATCTAACACCGTAATAGCGGATTACAGGATCTGGGTGGAGTCGTCTCATTCTATCGGTCTCACTATTCAGGGGGTACTCAGCGCCGTAATCCCACAGGGCAGTGACGGGTGACAGGACGCCTGGCGCAGGATATGAAGTGTCAGTTATTTTTTTTCAGCATTTGTTGTCTATTCCCTTCAGGCGGTGATCAGGATCTGGAGCCGATCTGATCAGCAGTCTCACAGCGCCCTCTAGTGATGGATCATGGGTTGACAGATCTCAGGAACAGATTTTACTTCTCCAAAGTATAAAAGTGTTATCAGAAAGATTATAATAACAGCAGGAGGCGCCGTGCAGGGAGTGTGACCTGTGGGGGCGCAGCGGACAGCACCCACAAAGACTGAAGCAATAAGACTCAGGGCCATCAAAGTGACAAGCGGCTGCGCAACGGTCGTCACTACTGACATCACCTGTATTCTAGAGTCTTATGACGTCATGGAAATCTAACTTACCTTATTGAGATGTCAGCTAGCAGAATAGTGAGTGCAGCTCTGGAGTATAATACAAACTGTAACTCATCAATATGAAAAACATACAAAAATTGCTGCGCTCACCTATATCCGACTACCAGAAGCACGGACGTAGCTAGGATCAGCTGCTAACTTGTAATATGAGAAATAAACGGAAAAGTGCAGCTTCTAAAATCCAATTCTTTATTCCAGCAGTTTAAAAGTCCTCCACGCACAAGATGACAATACACAATCTACGCGTTTCAGACACACAAATTACTTTGCCAGAATGCCAATTCTACTGTGTGAGAGGCTGGCAGAGATGAAGGAACAGAGGGGCCAGGGAGGAAAAGTAAGCAAAATACGCCTGCCCAACTGAGGCGTCAGGAAAAACGCCAAAGGCAGAGGGAGACGGGCGAGTCTCGGGAACCTCAGGCAATCGGGGAAACTGGGACAACCTCTGATCTCACCCCTGAGACTGTTGCTACTGCTGAGGCCCAAAGGGACAGTGAACTGGATGAGAAAATTCGGAGGATCCAGGAAGAGGAAGGTGCCATCTCCTCAATATCCACCCATCACAAAAGTATGGACGGGAAAAGTGGGTAAAAAACGTATAGGGAAAAAGGGAGCTTTATGGTCTTCTCCCACCCACCAGATGCCAAATGAAGATACAATCAACCCCCCTCTGATTAGTCTCTTAAACTGGTTTCAAGCCATCGGTGACACCTCCCCCTCCTCGGGGGAGGGAGCCGGTGGGGAGGTTCCGGGAGTTGCGGTGACACCTGGGCCTGCGGGGGACGCTGAGCCTCCTTCTCCTGGGGAAAATATGTCCTCAGGGGTGGGAGCTGGCCTGGAGTCAGAGCACAAGGACGGAGGTGAGATGGACTCATCAGCTTCTATGAAAAGGGGTAAGCCATCATCTGATGGAAAGAATGGCAGTGGGAAAAAGAAAGCCGTCTAATTCAATCACCCATGATGGCGGCACCCACTCCGTTGACGCTGGCGTCCATTAATGTCGCCAGCATTAAGTCAGATACGGCTAGATTTGCGGCCTTTGATTTTTTCAGCCGGGTTGAAGCTGACATTTTGTTTTTGCAGGAGACCAGGCTGCCAGATTTGGCATCTGTATTTAAAGCTAAAAGGGAGTGGAGACGCGGATCCTCCTACTGGTCTCTTGCGGCCAAGCCGTATAGCGGGGTGGCAGTCCTTTTTACTGCACCGGTAGAATGCCGACGGGTTATTGAATTAGAAATTGGGAGGTGCCTGATCCTGGATGTCCTCATGAGGGGACAAGAACTTCGTCTAATTAACATCAATGGTCCCCAGTCCAAGTGGGACCGGAAGTGTCTCTTCATGAGGATCAAGCCCTATCTTTTTACAAGTCGGCAGGTGGTCTTTGGAGGGGACTTCAATACTGTCACGAGGCCCCAGGATAGGGGAGGTTCCAAGGACAAGCTGACTTACGACAGCGTCGCGCTTAATAGTATAGCTAGTGAGGCTCGCCTGGTGGATGTCCAGATCCGGCACACCCCAGGCCACCCAGGGTTCACCTATCATAGGGGTAGTTGTAGGTCTAGAATAGACAGGTTTTATTTAAAGGAGGAAGCCGTCTCTTCAGCCGTGTCCGCTGTGGAGGTGGAGTTCTCCGACCACTGTATGATTTTGTTTTCTCTGAATGTTACAGAGACCCCCCAAATGGGAAGCGGCTACTGGAGGCTCAATTTGGAAGAAGCGGAGATTCAGTCCTTTGAGGATTTCGTTCAGAGCCAGGTACCATTGCTGGATCTCTGCAGCAGTAAGTCTGAGTGGTGGGAGATCTTCAAGGAAAGGGTGGGGAGATTCTTCCGCCAGCTCTCGAGCCTCAGGAGTCTGAGTAAGTATCGCCTGTATCAGGGCCTGAGGAGGAAACTCGAACGTCTTGTCTCGACTGGGGGTAGCCGTGAGGAGATCTCCAGAGTGAAGTCTTTGCTTATGAGGTGTCAGTACGATAGGCACGCATCTTTGGTTTTTGATAGGGATTACAGGAAATATCGCTCGCCCGACCCTTACAGAAACTGCAGGATGTCAGTAAGTAGTAAGATTGTGTCAGGACTGATTGATAGTACGGGTTCCCTGAGAAGGTCCAGATCAGGGATCTTGGAGGTCGTCAGATCCTTTTACTGATATCTCATGGTGAAGAGGAATCTTGATAGTGATAAGATATTGGCTTTCCTGACTAAAACTGTCCTTGAACCAGGGGCAGACCCCTCTCTTGACATTTTGACTGAAACGATCCAGAAAGAGGAAGTCAGTCTGGTGATTGAGGGGCTTGCTCCCAAAAAATCACCAGGTCCAGATGGCTTAACATATGAGTTTTAGAAGACCTTTAAGAACACTTTAGTTCCCCTCTTGACTGGGATATTCAATGAGTGTCTCTCCTCGGGTACTCTACCAAAGTCAATGAGGAGGTCGGCCCTGATCATTCTGTCAAAAGGTAAAGATCCATTCCACATTGAGAATTGGCGTCCCATAGCGCTCCTCAGTGTGGACAGAAAGATTCTGGCGAAGATTCTATTTTATCGGCTGGTGAAGTTTGCACCCCAGCTCCTTTATGGGGCTCAGAACTGCTCTGTTCCAGGCCGCAGTACTTTTAGTGCTGTGCTAAGCGTCTGGGAGGCTGTGGGCCAGGGCAGGGCAGGTCACTGGAAGGGGTACATGCTGTCCTTGGATCAGGCAAAAGCATTTGATCGCATTTACCATGAGTACCTCTGGTCTGTCCTTCTGACATATGGCCCGCCGGGGGGGGGTTTGTTGATTGGCTTAAGACCTTGTATGCAGGGGCAGAGAGTTTCCCGCTTGTGAATGGTTGGATTGGCCGTCCTTTTGGGGTGGGATCTGGGGTTCGCCAGGGTTGTCCTCTGAGCCCGCTTTTGTACGTGTTCGCGATTGATCCCTTCCTTAGAGGGGTTGATCGTGGGCCGTCGGCGGGCATCGGGATGGACCGGGCGGCTCCGGAGACCACACTGAGGGTGGTGGCGTATGCCGATGACGTAACTATCTTTGTGTCTTTGAGAGGGGAGGCAGAGTGGGTGCTGTCGGAGGTAGAACGCTATTTAGAGTCATCTGGGTCCAAGATCAACTGGGATAAGTGTGAGAGTCTCTGGCTGGGAGGTGGAGATCCTTGTTTTGATCTGCTGGACACCCTTCCAGAGCCCCAGGAATCTACAAAAGTCCTCAGCATTGAATTTGGCCAGTGGGATTACTCCCATCAAAATTGGGATAGCAAGCTTAAGATTGCTGCCCAGAGGGTGGATTAGTGGAAGAGTTGGGTCTTTGACCCTCAGGGAAAGGGTGAACATTGTCAAAACCTACCTGATCCCTTTGCTGTTGTATCTGGGCAGTGTGTGCGTCTTGCCGGAACCTTTCTGGACTCGGGTCTACAGTCTGTGCTTCCAGATGTTATGGGGAAACAGACTGAACCTTGTCAGGAGGGAGGTTACTTACCGTACGAGGAGGCTAGGAGGGTTGGGTATGGTCAACCCTGTGGTGTTCCTGGTGAACACCTTTATTAAGATTAATCTCGCAAGCCTCTGGAAAGAGAGGGCTCCTCCGTGGATAGTCTCCGTTCAGCCTTTCTTCCAGGAATGGAAAGTGAAGGATCTCCGCACACCACATGGGCATCTCCTGGCTTATGCTGCCCTGGTTCTGAAGGTATTACGTCGGTGGGGTCTGGGGATGTGGGAAATCAGGGCTCAGTCAAGGCAACTCCTCGACCAGAGGGTCTGTTGACCCATTTCCAGAAACCTCTGGCCCTCAGGGACTGCCCAAGTCGGGATCTGGTGGTTGGGTTACGGCTTTTGAATTCCATTAGGATCCCTTTGAAGTTTTTTTACCTGACTTGGCTCTGCTTCTATGGGAATCTGTGTGTGAGGGACAATCTGAAGTGTAGGAGCTCTGAGGACAGGGGGTGTCCCCGTGAGGAGTGCGGTGGTGTGCTGGAAAGCATGGACCACTTCCTGCTTCATTGTCCCTTTAACACAGAGGTTTACACCAGGTGGGGACCTCCATCGGCTGGCCTAGGCTGGTCACTCTTTCCTATGCGGAATGGGCCTATGGAGCATTCAGACACCTGGGTGGTAGGGACCGCTGCACTTTATTCCTAGTCATCTCAGTGGTCAGGTACTACACGTGGCATGCGCGATGTTTAGTCTCAGCGCAGCGCAAAATCCTCCCCGTGGATGAGATGGTTAGGAACATTCTTGGAGACCTGGTGAAGGTGCGCTCTCTGGAGTACGAGAGGTTGGGGGCGGGTAGAGCCTCTCTCCTCTGGGGGGTTTTGCCTTTAGGGTACCCGAACCTGTTGTCTCCCTTGCCGGTGGTCGGCTGATGCTGGCACTCTAGATTTTTGTTTTATTTTGGTGGCTGTATGAGGACATAGGGCTTGTGCAGTATACGGGCACTTTAATACCCGTTTACTACCAATCTGTTATGTTCCTTTAAATGTTTCATAGAATTGCCTGCAGCAATGTGAAGGTTGTCATGTAGGTGTTAGACCACTGGGGGAACTGGTGAGCAGGGATATATATATATAGCTAGGCCAAGGCAGGCTAGTGTTAGTGCAGACCCTGGAGTCTGTGAAGGCCACATGTCACAGGCCTAAGCGAGTCAGCAGAAGTCAAGCAGAGGCAATCCCTAGAGCAAGAGGTACTAAATGCCAAGAGGAGGTACACTGTCTACTGGAGATTCAAGGATATAAGCCAGAAGTAGGGCATTGGGGCCTTGAAGCATCAATTCCAGTCAGGACAAGTCAGGAAGAAAGTAAGGTTCACCTGCAATTCCAAGTCCTGTTATTTTACCCTCTGTTTCACCTTGCTGGATGTAAGCCTGCTGTAACTGCGACTGTACAAACGTCTATTTTCTGCAACAAGAACTGTGTTAAGAGGTTGCCTGCTGTATTTTCCACTGTTTCAGTAAAGTTAGAATTCTGTTTTCAAGTTACAAGTCTGCACCTCTGTTATTCCTACTATAAATACGGTGTGCCACCGTTTACTGGCACTGGCGTCACGACACATCAGGGACCCAGCCATAGGCACGTTAAACTACAACACCAAGGGCACCTCACATTGCACCTGGCTGTGGCCCTCAGAACCCAGAGAGTGCCCCAGAGGAACAGCGTGCCGGCCTCTCCATCACTGGCATTCCCCAGGTTAGTCCCACACATTGCTCTGACTTGGGGATGCTACATTTTGGCGTCACGAACAGGATACGCACGTTTTACGGACTGTGAGCAAAACGTGAACTTTGTGCCTTAACCAGTTTGCCAAGTGACAAAACGCCTGTTTATTTGAAGTAAACTTTGCGGACCTAAAACGTACAGAAAAGTGTCCCAAAAACCTCCAGAAAGCGCTGTGCAGTGTTGCGCTATCAAGAGGAAGAAAATCGCCACTTCAAAGTGCATTTTTGTGGACTTTTATGCTGTTTTACTACCGCTGCTTGCTGTCATTGAATTGATGCATCATGGCGCCCAAGATGGCCGCCTGAACTGTGGACTTATCTACTGCGCCATCACTACTCATTGCTGGCGGGAAAACTTAGCGCCAAACTCTGCAGCGTCACCACTTTATTCAAATTTTCCAAGCTGGACTCCACCTACCTTGGACTTGGAAGAACGCAGACGCTGTTCCCCGTCGGAGCAAGTCCGAAGCTCCGCCCCTCCAGCCCGACGTCCTCGCGGGAAGGGACGCTGCGCAAGGGATTCCCGAAGACGTCCTTCCGGATCTCGCGAGATTTGGACCGCCTGCACCGGAGTAAGTACAAACTCCTGGGAGAAATAATTCTACACCGGAGAGGGGTCGCCTGGTTAGTAAGGCCCAAAAGGGGATACCAGACTCTGTCCATCGATCGCGCTCACCGGCCAGTAACCCCGCCAGCGCGACATCGGACCTATCGCTACCTCTTAAAGGGACCGCTCAACCAATTAATCTGCATCATGTCGGACTCAGAAGTAGCCGAGCAGCCTGCCCCCAGGGAGCCAGTGGCCACCAACGGTATTGCGCCTGCCAACATGATGCCGCTGACGATGCCATACTACTTTGGGGCTCCATGGTTTCCCGTTATGCCGGGAGGCTCATAATTTAAAAGACTTCCAAGACAAAATCCTGGCTCTGTTCCGGCTCTATCCTATTAACCCGGAGCAGCAAATGGAGATTCTGTTAGCCCAGTTGGAAGGAGCGGCCCGTCGAGAAGTCATGTCCTGGCCCAGTTCTGAGAGGAGTACCATAGAGCAGATCTTTGACCGCCTCAGCACTACCTTTGAAGTCAGGACGGTGTCTGAAATAAAGATGCGCTTCTTCAGTAAGAAACAAAAGCCTGGTGAGTCACTCCGTGATTTTGCTTTATCCCTCCAAGAGGCCTGGAGGGCCGTCATTCATATAGACCCTAGAGAGGTTGACACCCAGGATCAAACTCTGAGAGAGCAATTTATTGCGGGTGTGAATAAGCGAATCTTTAAAAACACAATTGAAAATGTTGTCGGCTCAGCACCTAACAGTATTTTCCTGGACTTTAAAGAACTGGCCATCAGTATTCTGGGACAACATCTGCCAACGGAACCAGTGGCCCATCCCGAGCCTCCTGTCCGTAATCCTAAGCTGACGGATACCAGCCTGCCAGGGGCCAGCCAAGCCGCCCAGACTCCAGTTCCTGATACAGTAGCTGCTCTGATGGAACAGGTCAATTACCTCACTAAGAGCCTGGAAAAAGTCTGCAGGAAACTGGAAGAGTGGGAGAAACCCTTAATGCTGGAAGATGAACTCCTTTTGCCTCAAAAGCCTGGCCCCCTGCGTATCAAGAAGTTTATCCCAGAGATCCTGGAAGACGTTCAAGTGACCGGTTTAGGAACCGCAAGCGGCCTTCCTGTAATTACTGCAAGAAGTTGGGTCATACTGAATCTACTTGCTGGCAGTTAAGCGGGTCACCCTCGAGGCTGAGGACCGCCCCTCGGGAGGTAGAACAACAGGTCCAAGGGATCCAAACTGGATGCCCCGTTATGTGGGGTCCCGTCCCAAAATAAACGTCCGGATCAATGGAGTGCCTTTTGAAGCGTTGCTGGACACTGGATCTCAAGTCACCACTATTCAGCAGTCCACCTTTAATCAGTTCTGGAGTTCCAGCCTGCTTACCCAGCCACCTGAGTCCTGGTTGGAGATAATTGCAAGCAATGGTAAGCCCATAAAAGTCCATGGATACTGGGAACCCACGCTCCAGGTGGGAGAAGCCACTTTACCACAGCAAGGAGTGATCGTGGTACAAACCGGGGATAAAGGGGTCACCCTGTGATTGTTGGGACTAATGTTTTCAAAAATTGCTACCCTGAGGTACTTGAAGCTCTCCATCAGTCCCTGCCTGCAGCTTCCTCTGCCTCCAAGAAGGTCCTTCAAAAGACTATCAGCGTACTGTGTGCTCAGCAGAGGTTTGCAAATGAAAAGGAGAGATCTGCACCGCCAGGATCCGTGATAATAGACCAGTGACTCTACCTCCAAACTCCCAAACCCTCCTGTGGTGCCGTGCTGTCCTGGGAGTCCAGGGCCAAGACTATCCGGCCCTGGTGGAACCTGTCCAGATGGAGAACTACCCATATGTGAGAGCTGCCAAGTGCCTGGCGACCGTCTCCCAAGGTAAAGTACCTGTCCGTCTGATTAACCTCAGCGATCATCCTGCTGTGCTTACTAAGCACTGTCCTGTTGCCCAGCTTTCCCAGGTATCCTTCCAGGATGTCATCCGCCTGCCTGTCACCGAGAAGCCATCAGCTGCCACTCGAGGACCTCTTCCTGCGGACGACTCTCCAGTGCCCTGGTGGAAGGAACTCCATGTCGGGGACGAAGCTACCCCGCAACATCAACTAGAGGGACTCCTGAACCTAGTAAAGCAACACCATCAAGCCTTCAGTAAGCATGCAACGGACTATGGAGAGGTCAGTGTCATCCAACACACCATACCCACTGGCTCTCATCCTCCCATTAAAGAGAGGTATAGACCCATACCACCAACTTCATACCAAACTGTTAAAGAGATGATCCAAGAAATGAAAGACTCAAACGTAATCCGGGACAGTCGTAGTCCCTGGGCTGCCCCCTGGTTTTAGTAAAAAGAAAGATGGTGGCATCCGGTTTTGTGTAGACTATAGAAAGATAAATCAGATCACTCACAAAGATGCTTACCCATTGCCACGTATTGAGGAGTCTCTAACTGCTCTAGGCTCCTCCGCCTATTTCTCCACCTTAGATTTAACCAGCGGATATTGGCAAGTGCCCATGGCCCCTGAAGATAGGGAAAAGACTGCTTTCACCACCCCTATGGGCCTGTTTGAATTTAATTGCATGCCATTTGGACTGTGTAATGCCCCGGGACCTTTCAAAGATTAATGGAGCGGTGCTTAGGCCATAAGAACTTTGAGACGGTGCTGTTGTACCTGGATGACGTTATCATCTATTCTAAAACGTATGAGGACCATTTAAAGCATTTAGCTGAGGTGTTTGAAATCCTTATTAAATACGGCCTCAAGATTAAACCGTCCAAATGTCACCTGCTGAAACCTGCTGTAAAATACTTGGGACATGTTGTAAGCGCAGAGGGGTCCAGCCTGATCCTGATAAGTTGGCTGCTGTCCGAAATTGGCCGGTCCCCACTACAGTGAAGGAAGTGAGGAGTTTCCTTAGCTTCGCTGGCTACTACCGGCGCTTTATCCCCCACTTCGCTCAAATAGCGGATCCAATCCAGGAACTCCTGAGGGGCAACCAAAAAGAGCCCAAAGACTCCTGTCCCCATTGAATGGAATGAAGAGAGGGAGGTTGCATTTCAGTTGTTAAAGAAGAAGTTGACTGAACCTCCTGTGCTGGGGTACCCAGATTACAGTAAGCCATTTCACCTTTACACAGATGCCAGTAAGAAAGGCCTGGGAGCAGTGCTGGCTCAAGTGCAAGAAGGGAAAGAGAGGGTGATAGCTTACGCCAGCCGGTCCTTAAAGGGAGCTGAAAAGAATGATCAGAATTATAGCTCTTTCAAATTAGAGTTTCTGGCCTTAGTGTGGGCGGTAACAGAAAAATTCAAAGACTATTTGGCTGCCACTCCATTTATTGCCTTCACTGATAATAATCCTCTGGCCCACCTGAATACCGCCAAACTGGGGGCCTTAGAACAGAGATGGGCCTCCCGCCTTGCTAATTACGACTTCACTGTAAAATACCGGGCTGGCCGTTCAAGCGATAATGCTGATGCCCTGTCAAGGCTCCCCACTGAGATAGCACCAGATGACAAACGGGATGCCTGGGAAGATGTAGAGATGCCAGCATTTTATAACAGGTTTGCTCAACAGGACCAAGCTCAAGCTGCCAACAGTGGAACCTCTGACCCTCCATCCTTTGATAAGCCTGCATCCAGAGAAGAAAAGTGGATTAAGTTGCAATCAGAGAGTAGAGTTCTCGGTGAACTGCTGGACTTCTTCATCAGTGGCAGAACCCCTGAAAGAATTCGGCGAAAGACCGCAGACCCAGAACTCATCAAATTGTGGAGGCAACGTCAACAACTGTTCCTTCGAAAAGGCCTGTTGCTGCGACGAAGCCTGGATCCAGTGTCAAATGACAGAGTGCACCAGATCCTCATCCCACGTCGTGATGCAGGTATGGTTTTAGAAATGTATCATGATAGGTCTGGACATTTTGGGGTTCAAAAGACTGAGGCCACTGTCCGTAGGCGGTTCTACTGGGTTGGAATCAGAGAGGACATTGAGAAGTGGTGTCGGGAATGTACAGCCTGTGCCCTAAAGAGAGGTGAACATCATGATCAGAGAGCACCGCTGCACCCTATTATAAGTACCGCCCCTCTTGAACTGGTTGCTATTGATCACGTAAAGTTAGAGCCCAGTCACTCAGGGTATGCCTATGCTATGACTATTATTGACCATTTCACTAAGTTTGCCGTAGCAGTGCCTGTGAAGGACCTGACAGCCAAGGCGACCGCTGAATTGTTCTGGAAACACTTCCTCCTGCCTTACGGCTGCCCAGAAAAGATCCTCACCGACCAGGGGTCTGCGTTTGAGTCTCATCTGTTCCAGGAGCTGTGCCGACTACACAATTGCCAAAGGTCCGGACCACGGCCTATCATCCACAAGGTAATGGACTCTGTGAAAAGATGAATCAGACCCTGATTGAAATGTTGAGAGCCGTACCTCCTGAGACCAGAGGAGATTGGCCTAACCTGCTACCACAGCTCATGTATACGTACAATAATACTATCCATTGTTCCACTGGCTACACTCCTTTCTACCTGTTGTTTGGGCGTCAGGGTAAATTGCCTGCAGACCATTCCCTGGATGTACAAGTGCTGGACGACATTAATCCCCTGCCTAAAACTGACTGGGTAACGGAACATCAAAGGCGCTTGCTTAATGCCAAAGAAATTGTCCAGGAGCGCATGGAAGGTGCCCGGGAGCGACAACAAAAAGACTATGATTTGGCGGCCCATGCAGAGCCCTTGGCTGTGGGGGACACCGTGTGGTTGAAGAACAATCACCGTACCAGTAAGCTGGACAGTAAATGGGAGAGAACTCCCTATCTTGTGTCTGCCATCCCTCATGCTGAAACTCATACCTATGAGGTCACCAGGGAGGGTAAGGGTCCCCAAATTGTTCACAGAAACCGCCTAAAACTCTGCAGTGACAAGGAGGCTGTCGTTGGGGATTCCGGATCCGAGTCTTCGGAGTCAGATTCCATTGCTCGGCCTGCTGAACCTATGCAGGCCATAGCGGATTTGATGAATGATCCTGAGCCGCTCCACTGGTTCCTTACACCCTGGTTAAACTTGGGGGTGCCTGCCCCGGCACCTGCTGAACCTGCAACCGTAGCAGGCCCCGCTCAGGGTGCTACTGAAAGGGGTCCCACTGACGTGGATCCTTCTTGTCCCCCTGTGTCCGGGCAAGAGGAGACCTTGGCTCTAAGGAGGTCTACCCGGTCTACAAGGGGGCGCTTACCAGTACGTTTTGAAAACTATGACTGTACTGGAAGTGTTTCCCGACAGGAAACCTCTGTGTGAGCATCATCCTTTTTAAGTTTGTGCCCAGAGATGGACTCCCTGTGTGCGAGCCTCTGTGATATGTTCGTATTATGGACTTATACATTTTCATATGGACTATGTGATGTTTTATTATGTTCTTATTATGGACTCTGGCATTCTCTTATGGACTATCCTGGTGTTAACCATTGATTTGCTGTACCAGGTCAGCATCACAGCTCTGCATTAATTGCCTGCAAGCAGAGGACGTCGCCCTTGTCACCGCGCTCCACTTTTTCCAGCTGGACCTGATATGATTACTTATGCAGATGTCATTTATTTGTGTCTATGTATGCCTGCATGTTTTCTTTTTGTCTTTCAGGAGAAGAATCCAGCTGGGTGGGCCCCTGTGGGAGTACGAGGTCGTACTCAGTTTAAAGTCGTGGGGTATGCAGTATACGGGCACTTTAATACCCGTTTACTACCAATCTGTTATGTTCCTTTAAGTTTTTCATATAATTGCCTGCAGCAATGTGAAGGTTGTCATGTAGGTGTTAGACCACTGGGGGAACTGGTGAGCAGGGATATATATATATAGCTAGGCCAAGGCAGGCTAGTGTTAGTGCAGACCCTGGAGTCTGTGAAGGCCACATGTCACAGGCCTAAGCGAGTCAGCAGAAGTCAAGCAGAGGCAATCCCTAGAGCAAGAGGTACTAAATGTCAAGAGGAGGTACACTGTCTACTGGAGATTCAAGGATATAAGCCAGAAGTAGGGCATTGGGGCCTTGAAGCATCAATTCCAGTCAGGACAAGTCAGGAAGAAAGTAAGGTTCACCTGCAATTCCAAGTCCTGTTATTTTACCCTCTGTTTCACCTTGCTGGATGTAAGCCTGCTGTAACTGCGACTGTACAAACGTCTATTTTCTGCAACAAGAACTGTGTTAAGAGGTTGCCTGCTGTATTTTCCACTGTTTCAGTAAAGTTAGAATTCTGTTTTCAAGTTTCAAGTCTGCACCTCTGTTATTCCTACTATAAATACGGTGTGCCACCGTTTACTGGTACTGGCGTCACGACACATCAGGGACCCAGCCATAGGCACGTTAAACTACAACACCAAGGGCACCTCACACTGCACCTGGCTGTGGCCCTTCAGAACCCAGAGAGTGCCCCAGAGGAACAGCGTGCCGGCCTCTCCATCACTGGCATTCCCCAGGTTAGTCCCACACATTGCTCTGACTTGGGGATGCTACACTTGCAGGCGCCGAACTTGGGCTTTAATGTTGTGTGTGGCTGAAAAGCCTCACTGTGGGTGGTATGGGTGGTCTGCCATGTATTTTAGTTTATATGTCTATATGCATGTTTGTATATATTGGTATGTTGTGTATATATGTTGTACATTAGTGATGTATATAGTTTATAATTTGAGTTGTTGGGTGTAGTGTTAGGTTGGGTGGTGGGTAAATGGGGCGAGGGTTCTAGGGGTCCATGGGACATTGGGGACTTTTGAGATATATAAAAAAAATCCTCGGCTGGTTCATGGACGTCTGTTATCATGTACTGGGGGCATGGGATGCGGGACCAGCTCAAGGCCCCCCCAAAAAAATGTGTGTGTGTTTATTCAGGGTGTTTAATTTTGTAAGTTTTCAGTATTTTGCTGTGTGAAGGTAGGTAGGTGCAACCGGGTCAGGAAGGTTAGTACATTGATATTGAAATAGAAATTGTAAATATTGTAAATACTGTATATAGTGGGTGTTCTATGGGGGGGGGGGGGGTTGATTGTTGGGCTGGACCGGTGTCTTTACCCTGCTGAGGAGCATTATGTACTGTATTTTTGGTTTGGGTTTTGTGTTATGATTTGGTGTGATTTCTGTATTTATTTATTTGTTTGTTTGTTATGTTTTTAAAATTTTAATAAAAGAAATACAGGATGTAACTCAGGATATTTCAGGATAAGTGATGTAATGTATTTAAAGGGAACTGGGAGGTGACTTTTCCTTGTGTTTTATCCTGATATTAATAAAATCTGTATTGGATATTGGGGCCCTGCATTGCCTGGGGTCCCTTTTTCCTTTGGCTCATCTGATGTTTCAGCTGTGATTCTTTTTATTTGATCCTCATGCATTAGTTACTATTGTATCATATAAAATCCTAGGTAGCGTTTTGCTTCCTGTGTGAACTGATCGTGTGTTACTCCCGGGCACCCCAACCTCAGGCCGCTCTTTGATCTCCAGAATGGGTGTGTTTAGCCTTTGATCGCTGTTATCTGCCGCATCCTAAATCTCTGGTATAAGAGACTGCAGTATTGTCTTGCTGGGGTCTGGCCTATGGCCTGCGGGTGACATCTGCCCCATAATCCACTGGAAAATGGGATAAATATTTGTTCTAGTAAAGATCTGGAGGCATCACCTCCCGACCGCACCTCATTTACCAACGGAACATGAAAGAGAATCTATAGAACCCAGAATATGAGGTCGCGGTGTGGATGATGAGGGGTGTCAGAGTAACATAGAATATCGGTGGTCAGTCATTTCATCACTTTACAATTTTGATCTAAATAAGGTGAGAGAAAACACGAGGATTGTAAACCAACAAGATTTATAGCAAATGGATTCAATGGGATGAAACTATAGAAAATAGTGACTTGTCTGCTAAAAACATTGTATCACTGTGCAAGAAGATTTGTAAATAGAGGAAGTTAACATTGAATCTACTGCTCCTATTATCAGCCATTTCAGGGAGAGGATGACTGTAGGACAGGAGAATACAGTCTATTGCCCCTGTTATCAGCCATTCAGGGGAGAGGATGACTGTAGGACAGAAAGAATACAATCTATTGCCCCCTGTTATCAGCCATTTCAGGGGAGAGGATGACTGTAGGACAGGAGAATACAGTCTATTGCTCCCTGTTATCAGCCATTTCAGGGAGAGGATGACTGTAGGACAGGAGAATACAGTCTATTGCCCCCTGTTATCAGCCATTTCAGGGAGAGGATGACTGTAGGACAGGAGAATACAGTCTATTGCCCCTGTTATCAGCCATTTCAGGGAGAGGATGACTGTAGGACAGGAGAATACAGTCTATTGCCCCCTGTTATCAGCCATTTCAGGGAGAGAGGATGACTGTAGGACAGGAGAATACAGTCTATTGCCCCTGTTATCAGCCATTTCAGGGGAGAGGATGACTGTAGGACAGGAGAACACAGTCTATTGCCCCCTGTTATCAGCCATTTCAGGGGAGAGGATGACTGTAGGACAGGAGAATACAGTCTATTGCCCCTGTTATCAGCCATTTCAGGGTAGAGGATGACTGTAGGACAGGAGAATACAGTCTATTGCTCCCTGTTATCAGCCATTTCAGGGGAGAGGATGACTGTAGGACAGGAGAATACAGTCTATTGCCCCCTGTTATCAGCCATTTCAGGGTAGAGGATGACTGTAGGACAGGAGAATACCTTCTATTGCTCCCTGTTATCAGCCATTTCAGGGGAGAGGATGACTGTAGGACAGGAGAATACCTTCTATTGCTCCCTGTTATCAGCCATTTCAGGGGAGAGGATGACTGTAGGACAGGAGAATACAATCTATTGCTCTCTGTTATCAGCCATTTCAGGGGAGAGGATGACTGTAGGACAGGAGAATACAGTCTATTGCCCCCTGTTATCAGCCATTTCAGGGGAGAGGATGACTGTAGGACAGGAGAATACCTTCTATTGCTCCCTGTTATCAGCCATTTCAGGGGGAGGATGACTGTAAGACAGGAGAATACAGTCTATTGCCCCCTGTTATCAGCCATTTCAGGGGAGAGGATGACTGTAGGACAGGAGAATACAGTCTATTGCCCCCTGTTATCGGCCATTTCAGGGGAGAGGATGACTGTAGGACAGGAGAATACAGTCTATTGCTCCCTGTTATCAGCCATTTCAGGGGAGAGGATGACTGTAGGACAGGAGAATACAGTCTATTGCCCCCTGTTATCAGCCATTTCAGGGGAGAAGATGACTGTAGAACAGGAGAATACAGTCTATTGCTCCCTGTTATCAGCCATTTCAGGGGAGAGGATGACTGTAGGACAGGAGAATACAGTCTATTGCCCCCTGTTATCAGCCATTTCAGGGGAGAGGATGACTGTAGGACAGGAGAATACAGTCTATTGCCCCTGTTATCAGCCATTTCAGGGAGAGGATGACTGTAGGACAGGAGAATACAGTCTATTGCCCCTGTTATCAGCCATTTCAGGGGAGAGGATGACTGTAGGACAGGAGAATACAGTCTATTGCCCCCTGTGTATCAGCCATTTCAGGGGAGGATGACTGTAGGACAGAAGAATACAGTCTATTGCCCCTGTTATCAGCCATTTCAGGGAAGAGGATGACTGTAGGACAGGAGAATACAGTCTATTGCCCCTGTTATCAGCCATTTCAGGGGAGAGGATGACTGTAGGACAGGAGAATACAGTCTATTGCCCCTGTTATCAGCCATTTCAGGGGGAGGATGACTGTAGGACAGGAGAATACAGTCTATTGCCCCCTGTTATCAGCCATTTCAGGGAGAGGATGACTGTAGGACAGGAGAATACAATCTATTGCTCCCTGTTATCCAGCCATTTCAGGGGAGAGGATGACTGTAGGACAGGAGAATACAGTCTATTGCCCCTGTTATCAGCCATTTCAGGGAGAGGATGACTGTAGGACAGGAGAATACAGTCTATTGCTCCCTTGTTATCAGCCATTTCAGGGAGAGGATGACTGTAGGACAGGAGAATACAGTCTATTGCCCCTGTTATCAGCCATTTCAGGGAGAGGATGACTGTAGGACAGGAGAATACAGTCTATTGCCTCCTGTTATCAGCCATTTCAGGGAGAGGATGACTGTAGGACAGGAGAATACAGTATATTGCTCCCTGTTATCATGCCATTTCAGGGAGAGAGGATGACTGTAGGACAGGAGAATACAGTCTATTGCTCCCTGTTATCAGCCATTTCAGGGAGAGGATGACTGTAGGACAGGAGAATACAGACTATTGCCCCCTGTTATCAGCCATTTCAGGGAGAGGATGACTGTAGGACAGGAGAATACAGTCTATTGCCCCTGTTATCAGCCATTTCAGGGAGAGGATGACTGTAGGACAGGAGAATACAGTCTGTTGCCCCTGTTATCAGCCATTTCAGGGGAGAGGATGACTGTAGGACAGGAGAATACAATCTATTGCCCCTGTTATCAGCCATTTCAGGGAGAGGATGACTGTAGGACAGGAGAATACAATCCTATTGCTCCTGTTATCAGCCATTTCAGGGAGAGGATGACTGTAGGACAGGAGAATACAGTCTATTGCCCCCTGTTATCAGCCATTTCAGGGCAGAGGATGACTGTAGGACAGGGGAATACAGTCTATTGCTCCCTGTTATCAGCCATTTCAGGGGAGAGGATGAATGTAGGACAGGGGAATACAGTCTATTGCTCCCTGTTATCAGCCATTTCAGGGAAGAGGATGACTGTAGGACAGGAGAATACAGTCTATTGCTCCCTGTTATCAGCCATTTCAGGGGAGAGGATGACTGTAGGACAGGAGAATACAGTCGTTTGCCCCCTGTTATCAGCCATTTCAGGGGAGAGGATGACTGTAGGACAGGAGAATACAGTCGTTTGCCCCTGTTATCAGCCATTTCAGGGGAGAGAGGATGACTGTGAGGACAGGAGGAATACAGTCTATTGCTCCTGTTATGAGCCATTTCAGGGAGAGGATGACTGTAGGACAGGAGAATACAGTCTATTTCCCCTGTTATCAGCCATTCAGGAGAGGATGACTGTAGGACAGGAGAATACAGTCTATTGCCCCCTGTTATCAGCCATTTCAGGGAGAGGATGACTGTAGGACAGGAGAATACAGTCCTATTGCCCCTGTTATTAGCCAGTTCAGGGAGAGGATGACTGTAGGACAGGAGAATACAGTCTATTGCCCCCTGTTATCAGCCATTTCAGGGGAGAGGATGACTGTAGGACAGGAGAATACAGTCTATTGCCCCCTGTTATCAGCCATTTCAGGAGAGGATGACTGTAGGACAGGAGAATACAATCTATTGCCCTCTGTTATCAGCCATTTCAGGGGAGAGGATGACTGTAGGACAGGAGAATACAATCTATTGCTCCCTGTTATCAGCCATTTCAGGGGAGAGGATGACTGTAGGACAGGAGAATACAGTCTATTGCCTCCTGTTATCAGCCATTTCAGGGCAGAGGATGACTGTAGGACAGGTGAATACAGTCTATTGCTCCCTGTTATCAGCCATTTCAGGAGAGGGATGACTGTAGGACAGGGAATACAGTCTAGTTGCTCCTGTTATCAGCCATTTCAGGGAAGAGGATGACTGTAGGACAGGAGAAGCACAGTCTATTGCTCCCTGTTATCAGCCATTTCAGGGAAGAGGATGACTGTAGGACAGGAGAATACAGTCTATTGCCCCTGTTATCAGCCATTTCAGGGGAGAGGATGACTGTAGGACAGGAGAATACAATCTATTGCCTCTAATATCAGCCATTTCAGGGGAGAGGATGACTGTAGGACAGGAGAATACAGTCGTATTGCCCCTGTTATCAGCCATTTCAGGGAGAGGATGACTGTAGGACAGGAGAATACAGTCTATTGCTCCCTGTTATGAGCCATTTCAGGGGAGAGGATGACTGTAGGACAGGAGGAATACAGTCCTATTTCCCCCTGTTATCAGCCATTTCAGGGAGAGGATGACTGTAGGACAGGAGAATACAGTCTATTGCCCCCTGTTATTGCAGCCAGTTCAGGGAGAGGATGACTGTAGGACAGGAGAATACAGTCTATTGCCCCTGTTATCAGCCAGTTCAGGGGAGAGGATGACTGTAGGACAGGAGAATACAGTCTATTGCCCCTGTTATCAGCCATTTCAGGGAGAGGATGACTGGTAGGACAGGAGAATACAGTCTATTGCTCCCTGTTATCAGCCATTTCAGGGGAGGGATGACTGTAGGACAGGAGAATACAATCTATTGCTCCCTGTTATCAGCCATTTCAGGGGAGAGGATGACTGTAGGACAGGAGAATGCAGTCTATTGCTCCCTGTTATCAGCCATTTCAGGGAGAGGATGACTGCAGGACAGGAGAATACAGTCCTATTGCCTCTGTTATCAGCCATTTCAGGAGAGGATGACTGTAGGACAGGAGAATACAGTCTATTGCCCCTCGTTATCAGCCATTTCAGGGAGAGGATGACTGTAGGACAGGAGAATACAGTCTATTGCCCCTGTTATCAGCCATTTCAGGGGAGAGGATGACTGTAGGACAGGAGAATACAGTCTATTGCCCCCTGTTATCAGCCATTTCAGGGGAGAGGATGACTGTGGGACAGAGAAGCAGTCTATTGCCCCTGTTATCAGCCATTTCCAGGGAGAGGATGACTGTAGGACAGGAGAATACAGTCTATTGCCTCTGTTATCAGCCATTTCAGGGGAGGATGACTGTAGGACAGGAGAATACAGTCTATTGCTCCCTGTTATCAGCCATTTCAGGGGAGAGGATGACTGTAGGACAGGAGAATACAGTCTACTTGCTCCCTGTTATCAGCCATTTCAGGGAGAGGATGACTGTAGGACAGGAGAATACAATCTATTGCTCCCTGTTATCAGCCATTTCAGGGAAGAGGATGACTGTAGGACAGGAGAATACAGTCCATTGCTCTCGTTAATCAGCCATTTCAGGAGAGGATGACTGTAGGACAGGAGAGATACAGTCGTATTGCTCCCTGTTATCAGCCATTTCAGGGCAGAGGATGACTGTAGGACAGGAGAATACAGCCTATTGCTCCTGTTATGCAGCCATTTCAGGAGAGAGATGACTGCAGGACAGGGAGAATACAGCTCCATTGCCCCTGTTATCAGCCATTCCAGGAGAGAAGGATGACTGCTAGGACAGGAGAATACAAGTCTCATTGCCCCTGTTATCAGCCATTTCAGGAGAGGATGACTGTAGGACAGGAGAATACAGCCTATTGCCCCCTGTTATCAGCCATTTCAGGGAGAGGATGACGGTAGGACGGTGAGAATACAGCCCATTGCCCCCTGTTATCAGCCATTTCAGGGAGTGGATGACTGTAGGACAGGAGAATACAGTCTATTGCCCCCTGTTATCAGCCATTTCAGGGAGAGGATGACTGTAGGGTGCAGAGAATGAGGCCACGTTCCCGTTGAGCCATTTCAGGGAGAGGATGACTGTAGGACAGGAGAATACAGTCTATTGCCCCCTGTTATCAGCCATTTCAGGGGAGAGGATGACTGTAGGACAGGAGAATACAGCTCTATTGCCCCCTGTTATCAGCCATTTCAGGGGAGAGGATGACTGTAGGACAGGAGAATACAGTCTATTGCCCCCTGTTATCAGCCATTTCAGGGGAGAGGATGACCGTAGACAGGAGAATATAATCGCATGCCTCATTAAAGCCATTTCAGGAGAGTGATGACGGTAGGACAGGAGAGAATACAGCTCCATTGCCTGTTACGCCATTTCAGGAGAGGATGACTGTGAGGACAGAGAATACAATCTATTGCCCTCACACAGCCATTTCTAGGAGGACACTGTAGGACAGGAGAATACAGTCTATTGCTCCCCTGTTATCAGCCATTTCAGGGGAGAGGATGACTGTAGGACAGGAGAATACAGTCTATTGCCCCCTGTTATCAGCCATTTCAGGGGAGAGGATGACTGTAGGACAGGAGAATACAGTCTATTGCCCCCTGTTATCAGCCATTTCAGGGGAGAGGATGACTGTAGGACAGGAGAATACAGTCTATTGCTCCCCTGTTATCAGCCATTTCAGGGGAGAGGATGACTGTAGGACAGGAGAATACAGTCTATTGCTCCCCTGTTATCAGCCATTTCAGGGGAGAGGATGACTGTAGGACAGGAGAATACAGTCTATTGCCCCCTGTTATCAGCCATTTCAGGGGAGAGGATGACTGTAGGACAGGAGAATACAGTCTATTGCCCCCTGTTATCAGCCATTTCAGGGGAGAGGATGACTGTAGGACAGGAGAATACAGTCTATTGCCCCCTGTTATCAGCCATTTCAGGGGAGAGGATGACTGTAGGACAGGAGAATACAGTCTATTGCCCCCTGTTATCAGCCATTTCAGGGGAGAGGATGACTGTAGGACAGGAGAATACAGTCTATTGCTCCCTGTTATCAGCCATTTCAGGGGAGAGGATGACTGTAGGACAGGAGAATACAGTCTATTGCTCCCCTGTTATCAGCCATTTCAGGGGAGAGGATGACTGTAGGACAGGAGAATACAGTCTATTGCCCCCCTGTTATCAGCCATTTCAGGGGAGAGGATGACTGTAGGACAGGAGAATACAGTCTATTGCCCCCTGTTATCAGCCATTTCAGGGGAGAGGATGACTGTAGGACAGGAGAATACAGTCTATTGCCCCCTGTTATCAGCCATTTCAGGGGAGAGGATGACTGTAGGACAGGAGAATACAGTCTATTGCCCCCTGTTATCAGCCATTTCAGGGGAGAGGATGACTGTAGGACAGGAGAATACAGTCTATTGCCCCCTGTTATCAGCCATTTCAGGGGAGAGGATGACTGTAGGACAGGAGAATACAGTCTATTGCCCCCTGTTATCAGCCATTTCAGGGGAGAGGATGACTGTAGGACAGGAGAATACAGTCTATTGCCCCCTGTTATCAGCCATTTCAGGGGAGAGGATGACTGTAGGACAGGAGAATACAGTCTATTGCCCCCTGTTATCAGCCATTTCAGGGGAGAGGATGACTGTAGGACAGGAGAATACAGTCTATTGCCCCCTGTTATCAGCCATTTCAGGGGAGAGGATGACTGTAGGACAGGAGAATACAGTCTATTGCCCCCTGTTATCAGCCATTTCAGGGGAGAGGATGACTGTAGGACAGGAGAATACAGTCTATTGCCCCCTGTTATCAGCCATTTCAGGGGAGAGGATGACTGTAGGACAGGAGAATACAGTCTATTGCCCCCTGTTATCAGCCATTTCAGGGGAGAGGATGACTGTAGGACAGGAGAATACAGTCTATTGCCCCCTGTTATCAGCCATTTCAGGGGAGAGGATGACTGTAGGACAGGAGAATACAGTCTATTGCTCCCCTGTTATCAGCCATTTCAGGGGAGAGGATGACTGTAGGACAGGAGAATACAGTCTATTGCCCCCTGTTATCAGCCATTTCAGGGGAGAGGATGACTGTAGGACAGGAGAATACAGCCTATTGCCCCTAGTTATCAGCCATTTCAGGGGAGAGGATGACTGTAGGACAGGAGAATACAGTCTATTGCTCCCTGTTATCAGCCATTTCAGGGAGAAGATGACTGCAGGACAGGAGAATACAGTCTATTGCCCCTGTTATCAGTCATTTCAGGGGAGAGTGATGACTGTAGGACAGGAGAATACAGTCTATTGCCCCGGTTATCAGCATCGGGGAGAGGATGACTGTAGGACAGGAAAATACAGTCTATTGCCCCTGTTATCAGCCATTTCAGGGAGAGGATGACTGTAGGACAGGAGAATACAATATATTGCCCCTGTTATCAGCCATTTCAGGGAGGATGACTGTAGGACAGGAGAATACAGTCTATTGCCCCAGTTATCAGCCATTTCAGGGGAGAGGATGACTGCGAGGACAGGAGAATACAGCCTATTGCCCCTGTTATCAGCCGGGAGAGGATGACGTAGGACAGGAGAATACAGTCTATTGCTCCCATGTTATTAGCCATTTCAGGGGGAGGATGACTGTAGGACAGCAGAATACAGTCTATTGCCCCTGTTATCAGCCATTTCAGGGGAGAGGATGACTGTAGGACAGAGAATACATATATTGCCCCTGTTACTAGCTATTTCAGGGGAGAGATGACTGTGTCTGACAGGAGAATACAGTCTATTGCCCTCAGTTATCAGCCATTTCAGGAGAGGATGACTGTAGGACAGGAGAATACAGATCTATTGCCCCCTGTTATCAGCCATTTCAGGGAGAGGATGATGGCAGGACAGGAGAATACAATCTATTGCTCCCTGTTATCATCCATTTCAGGGGAGAGGATGACTGTAGGGCGGAGAATACAATCTATTGCTCCCGTTATCAGCCATTTCAGGGGAGAGGATGCACTGTAGGACAGGGAGAATACAGTCTATTGCCCCTGTTATCAGTCATTTCTGCGAGAGGATGACTGTAGGACAGAGAATACAATCTATTGCCCCTGTTATCAGCCATTTCAGGGAGAGGATGACTGTAGGACAGGAGAATACACTCTTGCCCCCTGTTATCAGGGCTATTAAAGGGGAGAGGATGACTGTAGACAGAGAATACAGTCTATTGCCCCCTGTTTCCATGCCATATCAGGGGGATGACTGTAGGACAGGAGAATACAGTCTATTGCCCCTGCTATCAGCCATTTTAGGAGAGGATGACTGTAGGGACAGGAGAATACAGTCTATTGCTCCCTCTCGCTATCAGCCATTTCAGGGGAGAGGATGACTGTAGTGGATCAGGAGAATATACAGTCTATTGCTCCCTGTTATCAGCCATTTCCGGGGGAGAGGATGACTGTAGGACAGGAGAATACTGAGACGAGTGCCTCCATGTGTTATCAGCCATGGGGAGAGGATGACTGTAGGACAGGAGAATACAGTCTATACTCCCTAAGCTATCATCCATTTCAGGGGAGAGGATGACTGTAGGACAGGATAATACAGCTCCATTGCCCCTGTTATCAGCCAATACTTCGGGGAGAGAGGATGACGGGGTAGGACAGGAGAATACAGCTCCATTGCCCCTGTTATCAGCCATTTCAGGGGAGAGGATGACTGTAGTGACAGGAGAATACAGTCTATTGCCCTCTGTATCAGCCATTCTCAGGGAGAGGATGACTGTAGACAGAAGAATACTAGTCTATTGCTCCCTGTTATCAGCCATTTGTGGGAGAGGATGACTGGTAGGCAGGAGAATACAGTCTATTGCCCTCACATCAGCCATTTCAGGGGAGAGGATGACTGTAGGACAGGAGAATAAAATCTATTGCCCCCTGTTATCAGCCATTTCCAGAGAGGATGACTGCAGAGGACAGGAGAATACAGTCTATTGCCCTGTTATCAGCCATTTCAGGGGAGAGGATGACTGTAGGACAGAAGAATATAGTCTGATTGCCCTCTGCTACAGCCATTTCAGGGGAGAGATGACTGTAGGACAGAGAATAAAGTCTATTGCTCCCTGTTATCAGCCATTTCAGGGCCGAGGATGACTGCTAGGACAGGAGAATACAGCCTATTGCCCCTGTATACCATTTCAGGAGAGGATAACTGCAGACAGAGAATACAATCTACTGCCCCCTGTTATCAGCCATTAGTGGGCGAGGATGACTGTAGGACAGGAGAATACAGCCTATTGCTCCCTTATATCAGCCATTCAGGGAGAGGATAACTGTAGGACAGGGAATACAGCCCATTGCCCCTGTTATCAGCCATTTCAGGGAGAGGATGACTGCAGGACAGGAGAATACAGCTCCATTGCCCCTGTTATCAGCCATTTCAGGGAGAGGATGACTGCAGGACAGGAGAATACAGTCTATTGCCGCCTGTTATCAGCCATTCTCAGGGAGAGGATGACTGTAGGACAGGAGAATGCAGTCTATTGCCCCCGGTTATCAGCCATTTCAGGGGAGAGGACGACTGCAGGACAGGAGAATACAGTCTATTGCCCCTGTTATCAGCCACTTTCAGGGGAGAGGATGACTGTAGACAGGAGAATACAGTCTATTGCCCCTGTTATCAGCCATTTACAGGAGAGAGGATGACTGTAGGACAGTAGAATACAACTATTGCTCCCTGTTATCAGCCATTTCAGGGAGAGGATGACTGCAGGACAGGAGAATACAATCTACTGCCCCGTGATTATCAGCCATTTCAGGGGGAGGATGACTGTAGGACAGAGAATACAGCTCCATCGCCCCTGTTATCAGCCATTTCAGGGGAGAGGATGATCGGTAGGACAGGAGAATACAACCTATTGTCCCTGTTATCATCCATTCTCAGGAGAGGATGACTGTAGGGCAGGAGAATACACCTATTGCTCCTCGTTATCAGCCATTTCAGGGAGAGGATGACTGTAGGACAGGAGAATATGAGCCCATTGCCCCCTGTTATCAGTCATTTCAGGGAGAGGATGACTGTAGGACAGAGAATACAATCTATTGCTCCCTGTTATCAGCCATTTCAGGGGAGAGGATGACTGTAGGACAGGAGAATACAGTCTTTGCCCCTGTTATCAGCTATTAAAGGGGAGGGGATGACTGTAGGACAGGAGAATACTAGCCTATTGCCCCCTGTTATCAGCCATTTCAGGGGAGGGAATGACTGGCATGACAGGAGAATACAGCCCTATTGCTCCCTGTTATCAGCCATATTTAGGGGAGAGGATGACTGTAGGACAGGAGAATACAGTCTATTGCTCTCTGTTACTCAGACATTTCCGGGGAGAGGATGACTGTAGGACAGGAGAATACAGTCTATTGCCCCTGTTATTAGCCGGGAGAGGATGACTGTAGGACAGAGAATACAGTCTATACTCCCTGTTATCATCCATTTCAGGGGAGAGGATGACTGTAGGACAGGATAATACAGTCTATTGCCCCTGTTATCAGGCCATTTCAGGGGAGAGGATGACGTGTAGGACAGGAGAATACAGTCTATTGCCCCCTGTTATCAGCCATTTCAGGGAGAGGATGACTGTAGGACAGGGAGAATACAGCCTATTGCCCCTGTTATCAGCCATTTCAGGGGAGAGGATGACTGTAGGACAGGAGAATACAGTCTATTGCTCCCTGTTATCAGCCATTTCAGGGGAGAGGATGACTGTAGGACAGGAGAATACAGTCTATTGCCCCCTGTTATCAGCCATTTCAGGAGAGGATGACTGTAGGACAGGAGAATGAAATCTATTGCCCTCTGTTATCAGCCATTTCAGGGAGAGGATGACTGTAGGACAGAAGAATACAGTCTATTGCCCCCTGTTATCAGCTATTTCAGGGAGAGGATGACTGTAGGACAGGAGAATACAGTCTATTGCCCCCTGTTATCAGCCATTTGCTGGGGAAGATGACTGTAGGACAGGAGAACACAGTCTATTGCTCCTGTTATCAGCCATTTCAGGGCGAGGATGACTGCAGGACAGGAGAATACAGTCTATTGCTCCCTTATAATCAGCCTATTTCAGGGAGAGAGGATAACTGTAGGACAGGAGAATACAGTCTATTGGCCCTCTGTTATCAGCCATTTCAGGAGTAGGACGACTGTAGGACAGAGAATACACTCTATTGCCCCTGTTATCAGCCATTTCAGGGGAGAGGATGACTGTAGGACAGGAGAATACAGTCTATTGCCCCCTGTTATCAGCCATTTCTAGGGAGAGGATGACTGTAGGACAGGGAGAATACAGTCTATTGCTCCCTGTTATCAGCCATTTCAGGGATAGGGATGACTGTAGGACAGGAGAATACAGTCTATTGCCCCTGTTATCAGCCATTTCAGGGAGAGGATGACTGTAGGACAGGAGAATACAGTCTATTGCCCCCTGTTATCAGCCATTTCAGGAGAGGATGACTGTAGGACAGGAGAATATAGTCTATTGCCCCTGTTATCAGCCATTTCAGGAGAGGATGACTGTAGGACAGGAGAATACAGTCTATTGCTCCCTGTTATCAGCCATTTCAGAGGAGAGGATGACTGTAGGACAGGAGAATACAGTCTATTGCTCCCCTGTTATCAGCCATTTCAGAGGAGAGGATGACTGTAGGACAGGAGAATACAGTCTGTTGCCCCCTGTTATCAGCCATTTCAGGAGAGGATGACTGTAGGACAGGAGAATACAGTCTATTGCCCCTGTTATCAGCCATTTCAGGGAGGGGATGAGTGTAGGACAGGAGAATACAGTCTATTGCCCCCTGTAATCAGCCATTTCAGGGGAGAGGATGACTGTAGGACAGGAGAATACAGTCTATTGCTCCATGTTATCCGCCATTTCAGGCCGGGGAGAGGATGATTGTAGGACAGAGGAATTCAGCTCTGATACAACCTCCAGAGAAATTGAAATTATATGTTACTGATATTAACCCCTTTAATCGTAATTTCAGCATATTGGTTGTCACCCAGCCTTCCTAGTAACAGATATAACAAGGAAAAGTTAAGGACTGGACATTTTGTAAAATGTTCTTTTACCTTGTTCTAATATTCCCCTACTCTAACTTTTTACATGATTACTGTGATAATATTGCTGTGGCTGCCTTCAGGATATTAAATTATTTTACTATATGTTACGGTTTTGTGTTATGATTAGAACTCTGTTCCTGGGATGGGCGATACCCCCATCAGGAGCCACTCAGCTGTCATCCTCCCGCAGCCCGGTCCGTGGTGGCCGTAATCCAGTGTCACCGTGGGACCGCGCTCTCTGCATTGTGAACTATGATTCATTTCAGAATAAAAATACATTATTCAGAAGGGGAACAGTTCAGCCATTGAGGGGGCTATCAAAAGCATGGCTGCCCTCATTGACAACCAGCGCCACGCTTTCTAAACATGTGTACCCCTTGTGTCAGCTCTGAGGATCGCCCTTGTAGCCCCACCACCCTATTGCTGCCGAATTACAGAAAGCCCTTTATTCAGTTCTGGTATTTATTCAGTCTGGGTGTCAGGCTCCTCCAAATTTATTTTTTATTGTTGTCCTTATAAAAACTTTAGGGAGAAGCAAATGGATGCCCTGTCCCTCCAAGAGTAAGAACTGAAAGGAAAAAAGAAACACAAGAGGAGCAAATTATAAAAGACTCAAGGCTGGGCTCCAGACTGTTGCATTAAAAACAAACTCTTTTCATGTATGATATGAGAAAAGGATTCTCTTTTTTTCTTCTAGAAACAGCACCACTCTTGTCTGTGGTCGTGCCAGGTAGTGCATCTCAGCTCCAGTCGGTTGGCTGACCCTGGGCATCTGATCAACATTCATAATAGCTGAGACATACATCAGAGAGAACAGATCAGATGGTAAGCTCGGATACAAAAAGACAGAGGAAGGAATTGTCTCATAAACATTCCCTACATGCCCTACAGGAATTTGACCACAATAGGGATTCTCTATCTGTAAGAAGATGGGAGGGAGGACCATCTGATTACCAAAGAACAGGAGCTGGAGGGTCCCTCTCTATCAGAAGATGAGAGGTGGGTGACCCTTTCTCTGTCAGAGGATGGTAGGTGGAGGACCCTCTATCTGAGGAGAGGAGGTGGAGGACCATCTGATTACCAGAGAACACGAGGTGGGGGTCCTCTCTTTATCAGAAGATGGGAAGTGGGGACCCTCTGTCGAAGGCAGGAGGTGAAGTTTTCTCTATCAGAGAAAAGAAGGCAAAGGACTCTCTAACTATCAGAGGACAGGAGGTGGAGGACGCTCTATGTATCAGAGACCAGGGGGTGGAGGACGCTCTATCTATCAGAAGATTCGAGGTAAAGGACCCTCTATGTATCAGCAGACAGGAAGTGAAGATAATAAGAGGGCAACAGGTGGAGGGCCCTCTATCAGATGCCAGGAGGTGGAGGGCCCTCTATCAGATGCCAGGAGGTGGAGGACCCTTTATCAGAAGACAGGAAGCGGAGGACCCTGTATCTGTCAGAGGACAAGAGGTTGAGAACCCTCTGTCTGTCAGAAGACAGCAGTTAAAGGACCCTCTGTGCAACAGAAAGGGAGGTGCCGGACCCTTTA
Organism: Bufotes viridis; assembly: GCA_033119425.1. NCBI lineage: Eukaryota > Metazoa > Chordata > Amphibia > Anura > Bufonidae > Bufotes > Bufotes viridis. Next base: position 158,623,561 of record CM065595.1, read on the forward strand.
TCTGTCAGAGACCAGAGTACAGGAGGTGGAGGATCCTCTATCTACCAGAGTACAGGAGGTGGAGGATCCTCTATCTACCAGAGTACAGGAGGTGGAGGATCCTCTATTCTACCAGAGTACAGGAGGTGGAGGATCCTCTATCTACCAGAGTACAGGAGGTGGAGGATCCTCTATCTACCAGAGTACAGGAGGTGGAGGATCCTCTATCTACCAGAGGACAGAAGGTGGAGGATCCTCTATCTACCAGAGGACAGAAGGTGGAGGATCCTCTATCCACCAGAGGACAAGAGGTGGAGGATCCTCTCATTATGAGAAGATGGGAAGTGATAGTCCTCTCACTAAGGACAAGGGTGGGTGCCTCTAACTGTTAAAGACAGGAGGTGAAGTTTTGTCTATCAGAGGAAATGAAGTTAAGGACCTCTATCTGCCAGAGGACTGGAGATGAAGGACTCTTTATATATAAGAGGACAACATTTGATGACCCTTTATCTGTCAAAGGAAAAGATGTGGGACCCTTTTTAATCAGAAGATGGGAGGTGGAGTACCCTCTATCTGTCAGAGGACATGAGGTGAAAGACCATCTATCATTATGTTCCACTTGACGAGAAGGAACCAATCCGCTCCTAAACATGTTGTAACTGCATTTAACCTCTTTGTGAAGACTCTGATTCGATCCTTCCTGCAACAGGACTGTTTAGGAATCCCTCCTGTCCTTATACTCCCTTTGAAGTTTTTTACCTGACTTGGCGCTGCTTCTATGGGAATCTGTGTGTGAGGGACAATCTGAAGTGTAGGAGCTCTGAGGACAGGGGGTGTCCCCGTGAGGAGTGCGGTGGTGTGCTGGAAAGCATGGACCACTTCCTGCTTCATTCTCCCTTTAACACAGAGGTTTACACCAGGTCGGGGACCTCCATCGGCTGGCCTAGGCTGGTCACTCTTTCCTATGCGGAATGGGCCTATGGAGCATTCAGACACCTGGGTGGTAGGGACCGCTGCACTTTATTCCTAGTCATCTCAGTGGTCAGGTACTACACGTGGCATGCGCGATGTTTAGTCTCAGCGCAGCGCAAAATCCTCCCCGTGGATGAGATGGTTAGGAACATTCTTGGAGACCTGGTGAAGGTGCGCTCTCTGGAGTACGAGAGGTTGGGGGCGGGTAGAGCCTCTCTCCTCTGGGGGGTTTTGCCTTTAGGGTACCCGAACCTGTTGTCTCCCTTGCCGGTGGTCGGCTGATGCTGGCACTCTAGATTTTTGTTTTATTTTGGTGGCTGTATGAGGAAATAGGGCTTGCAGGCGCCGAACTTGGGCTTTAATGTTGTGTGTGGCTGAAAAGCCTCACTGTGGGTGGTATGGGTGGTCTGCCATGTATTTTAGTTTATATGTCTATATGCATGTTTGTATATATTGGTATGTAGTGTATATATGTTGTATATTAGTGATGTATATATTTTATAATATGAGTTGTTGGGTGTAGTATTAGGTTGGGTCGTGGGTAAATGGGGCGAGGGTTCTAGGGGTCCATCGGACATTGGGGACTTTTGAGATATATAAAAAAAACCTCGGCTGGTTCATGGACGTCTGTTATCATGTACTGGGGGCATGGGATGCGGGACCAGCTCAAGGCCCCCCCAAAAAAATGTGTGTGTGTTTATTCGGGGTGTTTAATTTTGTAAGTTTTCAGTATTTTGCTGTGTGAAGGTAGGTAGGTGCAACCGGGTCAGGAAGGTTAGTACATTGATATTGAAATAGAAATTGTAAATATTGTAAATACTGTATATAGTGGGTGTTCTATGGGGGGGTTGATTGTTGGGCTGGACCGGTGTCTTTACCCTGCTTAAGAGCATTATGTACTGTATTTTTGGTTTGGGTTTTGTGTTATGATTTGGTGTGATTTCTGTATTTATTTATTTGTTTTTTATGTTTTTAAAATTTTAATAAAAGAAATACAGGATGTAACTCAGGATATTTCAGGATAAGTGATGTAATGTATTTAAAGGGAACTGGGAGGTGACTTTTCCTTGTGTTTTATCCTGATATTAATAAAATCTGTATTGGATATTGGGGCCCTGCATTGCCTGGGGTCCCTTTTTCCTTTGGCTCATCTGATGTTTCAGCTGTGATTCTTTTTATTTGATCCTCATGCATTAGTTACTATTGTATCATATAAAATCCTAGGTAGCGTTTTGCTTCCTGTGTGAACTGATCGTGTGTTACTCCGGGCACCCCAACCTCAGGCCGCTCTTTGATCTCCAGAATGGGTGTGTTTAGCCTTTGATCGCTGTTATCTGCCGCATCCTAAATCTCTGGTATAAGAGACTGCAGTATTGTCTTGCTGGGGTCTGGCCTATGGCCTGCGGGTGACATCTGCCCCATAATCCACTGGAAAATGGGATAAATATTTGTTCTAGTAAAGATCTGGAGGCATCACCTCCCGACCGCACCTCATTTACCAACGGAACATGAAAGAGAATCTATAGAACCCAGAATATGAGGTCGCGGTGTGGATGATGAGGGGTGTCAGAGTAACATAGAATATCGGTGGTCAGTCATTTCATCACTTTACAATTTTGATCTAAATAAGGTGAGAGAAAACACGAGGATTGTAAACCAACAAGATTTATAGCAAATGGATTCAATGGGATGAAACTATAGAAAATAGTGACTTGTCTGCTAAAAACATTGTATCACTGTGCAAGAAGATTTGTAAATAGAGGAAGTTAACATTGAATCTACTGCTCCCTATTATCAGCCATTTCAGGGGAGAGGATGACTGTAGGACAGGAGAATACAGTCTATTGCCCCTGTTATCAGCCATTCAGGGGAGAGGATGACTGTAGGACAGAAGAATACAATCTATTGCCCCCTGTTATCAGCCATTTCAGGGGAGAGGATGACTGTAGGACAGGAGAATACAGTCTATTGCCCCCTGTTATCAGCCATTTCAGGGGAGAGGATGACTGTAGGACAGGAGAATACAGTCTATTGCCCCTGTTATCAGCCATTTCAGGGAGAGGATGACTGTAGGACAGGAGAATACAGTCTATTGCCCCTGTTATCAGCCATTTCAGGGAGAGGATGACTGTAGGACAGGAGAATACAGTCTATTGCCCCCTGTTATCAGCCATTTCAGGGGAGAGGATGACTGTAGGACAGGAGAATACAGTCTATTGCCCCTGTTATCAGCCATTTCAGGGGAGAGGATGACTGTAGGACAGGAGAATACAGTCTATTGCCCCTGTTATCAGCCATTTCAGGGGAGAGGATGACTGTAGGACAGGAGAATACAGTCTATTGCCCCTGTTATCAGCCATTTCAGGGAGAGGATGACTGTAGGACAGGAGAATACAGTCTATTGCTCCCTGTTATCAGCCATTTCAGGGAGAGGATGACTGTAGGACAGGAGAATACAGTCTATTGCCCCTGTTATCAGCCATTTCAGGGTAGAGGATGACTGTAGGACAGGAGAATACCGTCTATTGCTCCCTGTTATCAGCCATTTCAGGGAGAGGATGACTGTAGGACAGGAGAATACACTTCTATTGCTCCCTGTTATCAGCCATTTCAGGGAGAGGATGACTGTAGGACAGGAGAATACAGTCTATTGCCCTCTGTTATCAGCCATTTCAGGGAGAGGATGACTGTAGGACAGGAGAATACAGTCTATTGCCCCTGTTATCAGCCATTTCAGGGGAGAGGATGACTGTAGGACAGGAGAATACCGTCTATTGCTCCCTGTTATCAGCCATTTCAGGGAGAGGATGACTGTAGGACAGGAGAATACAGTCTATTGCCCCCTGTTATCAGCCATTTCAGGGGAGAGGATGACTGTAGGACAGGAGAATACAGTCTATTGCCCCTGTTATCAGCCATTTCAGGGGAGAGGATGACTGTAGGACAGGAGAATACAGTCTATTGCCCCCTGTTATCAGCCATTTCAGGGGAGAGGATGACTGTAGGACAGGAGAATACAGTCTATTGCCCCTGTTATCAGCCATTTCAGGGAGAGGATGACTGTAGGACAGGAGAATACAGTCTATTGCCCCCTGTTATCAGCCATTTCAGGGGAGAGGATGACTGTAGGACAGGAGAATACAGTCTATTGCCCCCTGTTATCAGCCATTTCAGGGGAGAGGATGACTGTAGGACAGGAGAATACAGTCTATTGCCCCCTGTTATCAGCCATTTCAGGGGAGAGGATGACTGTAGGACAGGAGAATACAGTCTATTGCCCCCTGTTATCAGCCATTTCAGGGGAGAGGATGACTGTAGGACAGGAGAATACAGTCTATTGCCCCTGTTATCAGCCATTTCAGGGAGAGGATGACTGTAGGACAGGAGAATACAGTCTATTGCCCCTGTTATCAGCCATTTCAGGGGAGAGGATGACTGTAGGACAGGAGAATACAGTCTATTGCTCCCTGTTATCAGCCATTTCAGGGGAGAGGATGACTGTAGGACAGGAGAATACAGTCTATTGCCCCCTGTTATCAGCCATTTCAGGGGAGAGGATGACTGTAGGACAGGAGAATACAGTCTATTGCCCCTGTTATCAGCCATTTCAGGGAGAGGATGACTGTAGGACAGGAGAATACAGTCTATTGCTCCCTGTTATCAGCCATTTCAGGGGAGAGGATGACTGTAGGACAGGAGAATACAGTCTATTGCCCCTGTTATCAGCCATTTCAGGGAGAGGATGACTGTAGGACAGGAGAATACAGTCTATTGCTCCCTGTTATCAGCCATTTCAGGGAGAGGATGACTGTAGGACAGGAGAATACAGTCTATTGCTCCCTGTTATCAGCCATTTCAGGGGAGAGGATGACTGTAGGACAGGAGAATACAGTCTATTGCCCCCTGTTATCAGCCATTTCAGGGGAGAGGATGACTGTAGGACAGGAGAATACAGTCTATTGCCCCTGTTATCAGCCATTTCAGGGAGAGGATGACTGTAGGACAGGAGAATACAGTCTATTGCTCCCTGTTATCAGCCATTTCAGGGGAGAGGATGACTGTAGGACAGGAGAATACAGTCTATTGCCCCCTGTTATCAGCCATTTCAGGGAGAGGATGACTGTAGGACAGGAGAATACAGTCTATTGCCCCCTGTTATCAGCCATTTCAGGGAGAGGATGACTGTAGGACAGGAGAATACAGTCTATTGCCCCCTGTTATCAGCCATTTCAGGGCAGAGGATGACTGTAGGACAGGAGAATACAGTCTATTGCCCCTGTTATCAGCCATTTCAGGGGAGAGGATGACTGTAGGACAGGAGAATACAGTCTATTGCTCCCTGTTATCAGCCATTTCAGGGAGAGGATGACTGTAGGACAGGAGAATACAGTCTATTGCCCCTGTTATCAGCCATTTCAGGGAGAGGATGACTGTAGGACAGGAGAATACAGTCTATTGCCCCTGTTATCAGCCATTTCAGGGAGAGGATGACTGTAGGACAGGAGAATACAGTCTATTGCCCCTGTTATCAGCCATTTCAGGGGAGAGGATGACTGTAGGACAGGAGAATACAGTCTATTGCCTCCTGTTATCAGCCATTTCAGGGAGAGGATGACTGTAGGACAGGAGAATACAGTCTATTGCCCCTGTTATCAGCCATTTCAGGGGAGAGGATGACTGTAGGACAGGAGAATACAGTCTATTGCCCCTGTTATCAGCCATTTCAGGGAGAGGATGACTGTAGGACAGGAGAATACAGTCTATTGCCCCTGTTATCAGCCATTTCAGGGGAGAGGATGACTGTAGGACAGGAGAATACAGTCTATTGCCCCCTGTTATCAGCCATTTCAGGGAGAGGATGACTGTAGGACAGGAGAATACAGTCTATTGCCCCCTGTTATCAGCCAGTTCAGGGGAGAGGATGACTGTAGGACAGGAGAATACAATCTATTGCCCCCTGTTATCAGCCATTTCAGGGGAGAGGATGACTGTAGGACAGGAGAATACAGTCTATTGCCCCCTGTTATCAGCCATTTCAGGGGAGAGGATGACTGTAGGACAGGAGAATACAATCTATTGCCCTCTGTTATCAGCCATTTCAGGGGAGAGGATGACTGTAGGACAGGAGAATACAGTCTATTGCTCCCTGTTATCAGCCATTTCAGGGGAGAGGATGACTGTAGGACAGGAGAATACAGTCTATTGCCCCCTGTTATCAGCCATTTCAGGGCAGAGGATGACTGTAGGACAGGAGAATACAGTCTATTGCTCCCTGTTATCAGCCATTTCAGGGGAGAGGATGACTGTAGGACAGGGGAATACAATCTATTGCTCCCTGTTATCAGCCATTTCAGGGGAGAGGATGAATGTAGGACAGGGGAATACAGTCTATTGCTCCCTGTTATCAGCCATTTCAGGGAAGAGGATGACTGTAGGACAGGAGAATACAGTCTATTGCCCCTGTTATCAGCCATTTCAGGGGGGAGGATGACTGTAGGACAGGAGAATACAATCTATTGCCTCCTAATATCAGCCATTTCAGGGGAGAGGATGACTGTAGGACAGGAGAATACAGTCGTTTGCCCCCTGTTATCAGCCATTTCAGGGGAGAGGATGACTGTAGGAAAGGAGAATACAGTCTATTGCTCCCTGTTATGAGCCATTTCAGGGAGAGGATGACTGTAGGACAGGAGAATACAGTCTATTTCCCCCTGTTATCAGCCATTTCAGGGGAGAGGATGACTGTAGGACAGGAGAATACAGTCTATTGCCCCCTGTTATCAGCCATTTCAGGGGAGAGGATGACTGTAGGACAGGAGAATACAGTCTATTGCCCCCTGTTATTAGCCAGTTCAGGGGAGAGGATGACTGTAGGACAGGAGAATATAATCTATTGCCCCCTGTTATCAGCCATTTCAGGGGAGAGGATGACGGTAGGACAGGAGAATACAGTCTATTGCCCCCTGTTATCAGCCATTTCAGGGGAGAGGATGACTGTAGGGCAGGAGAATACAATCTATTGCTCCCTGTTATCAGCCATTTCAGAGGAGAGGATGACTGTAGGACAGGAGAATACAGTCTATTGCCCCCTGTTATCAGCCATTTCAGGGGAGAGGATGACTGCAGGACAGGAGAATACAATCTATTGCCCCCTGTTATCAGCCATTTCAGGGGAGAGGATGACTGTAGGACAGGAGAATACAGTCTATTGCTCCCTGTTATCAGCCATTTCAGGGGAGAGGATGACTGTAGGACAGGAGAATACAGTCTATTGCCCCCTGTTATCAGCCATTTCAGGGGAGAGGATGACTGTAGGACAGGAGAATACAATCTATTGCCCCCTGTTATCAGCCATTTCAGGGGAGAGAATGACTGTAGGACAGGAGAATACAGTCTATTGCTCCCTGTTATCAGCCATTTCAGGGGGGAGGATGACTGTAGGACAGGAGAATACAGTCTATTGCCTCCTGTTATCAGCCATTTCAGGGGAGAGGATGACTGTAGGAAAGGAGAATACAGTCTATTGCCCCCTGTTATCAGCCATTTCAGGGGAGAGGATGACTGTAGGACAGGAGAATACAGTCTATTGCTCCCTGTTATCAGCCATTTCAGGGGAGAGGATGACTGTATGACAGGAGAATACAATCTATTGCTCCTGTTTTCAGCCATTTCAGGGGAGAGGATGACTGTAGGACAGGAGAATACAATCTATTGCCCCCTGTTATCAGCCATTTCAGGGGAGAGGATGACTGTAGGACAGGAGAATACAGTCTATTTCCCCCAGTTAACAGCCATTTCAGGGGAGAGGATGACTGTAGGACAGGAGAATACAGTATATTGCTCCCTGTTATCAGCCATTTCAGGGGAGAGGATGACTGTAGGACAGGAGAATACAGTCTATTGCCCCCAGTTATCAGCCATTTCAGGGGAGAAGATGACTGTAGGACAGGAGAATACAGTCTATTGCCCCCTGTTATCAGCCATTTCAGGGGAGAAGATGACTGTAGGACAGGAGAATACAGTCTATTGCTCCCTGTTATCAGTCATTTCAGGGGAGAGGATGACTGTAGGACAGGAGAATACAGTCTATTGCCCCTGTTATCAGCCGGGGAGAGGATGACTGTAGGACAGGAAAATACAGTCTATTGCCCCCTGTTATCAGCCATTTCAGGGGGAAGGTGACTGTAGGACAGGAGAATACAGTCTATTGCCCCCTGTTATCAGCCACTTCAGGGGGGAGGATGACTGTAGGATAGGAGAATACAGTCTATTGCCCCCTGTTATCAGCCACTTCAGGGGGGAGGATGACTGTAGGATAGGAGAATACAGTCTATTGCCCCCTGATTTCAGCCATTTCAGGGGAGAGGATGACTGTAGGATAGGAGAATACAGTCTATTGCCCCCTGTTATCAGCCATTTCAGGGGAGAGGATGACTGTAGGACAGGAGAATACAGTCTATTGCCCCCTGTTATCAGCCATTTCAGGGGAGAGGATGACTGTAGGACAGGAGAATACAGTCTATTGCCCCCTGTTATCAGCCATTTCAGGGGAGAGGATGACTGTAGGACAGGAGAATACAATATATTGCCCCCTGTTATCAGCCATTTCAGGGGAGAGGATGACTGTAGGACAGGAGAATACAGTCTATTGCTCTCTGTTATCAGCCTTTTCCAGGGAGAGGATGACTGTAGGACAGGAGAATACAATCTATTGCCCCAGTTATCAGCCATTTCAGGGGAGAGGATGACTGTAGGACAGGAGAATACAGTCTATTGCCCCCTGTTATCAGCCGGGGAGAGGATGACTGTAGGACAGGAGAATACAGTCTATTGCTCCCTGTTATTAGCCATTTCAGGGGGAGGATGACTGTAGGACAGGAGAATACAGTCTATTGCCCCCTGTTATCAGCCATTTCAGGGGAGAGGATGACTGTAGGACAGGAGAATACAATATATTGCCCCCTGTTATCAGCTATTTCAGGGGAGAGGATGACTGTACGACAGGAGAATACAGTCTATTGCTCCCTGTTATCAGCCATTTCAGGGGAGAGGATGACTGTAGGACAGGAGAATACAATCTATTGCCCCCTGTTATCAGCCATTTCAGGGGAGAGGATGACGGTAGGACAGGAGAATACAATCTATTGCCCCCTGTTATCAGTCATTTCAGGGGAGAGGATGACTGTAGGACAGGAGAATACAATCTATTGCTCCCTGTTATCAGCCATTTCAGGGGAGAGGATGACTGTAGGACAGGAGAATACACTCTTTTGCCCCCTGTTATCAGCTATTAAAGGGGAGAGGATGACTGTAGGACAGGAGAATACAGTCTATTGCACCCTGTTTCAGCCATATCAGGGGAGGGGATGACTGTAGGACAGGAGAATACAGTCTATTGCCCCCTGTTATCAGCCATTTCAGGGGAGGGAATGACTGCATGACAGGAGAATACAGTCTATTGCTCCCTGTTATCAGCCATTTCAGGGGAGAGGATGACTGTAGGACAGGAGAATACAGTCTATTGCTCTCTGTTATCAGCCATTTCCGGGGAGAGGATGACTGTAGGACAGGAGAATACAGTCTATTGCCCCCTGTTATCAGCCGGGGAGAGGATGACTGTAGGACAGGAGAATACAGTCTATACTCCCTGTTATCATCCATTTCAGGGGAGAGGATGACTGTAGGACAGGATAATACAGTCTATTGCCCCTGTTATCAGCCATTTCAGGGGAGAGGATGACGGTAGGACAGGAGAATACAGTCTATTGCCCCCTGTTATCAGCCATTTCAGGGGAGAGGATGACTGTAGTACAGGAGAATACAATCTATTGCCCCCTGTTATCAGCCATTTCAGGGGAGAGGATGACTGTAGGACAGAAGAATACAGTCTATTGCTCCCTGTTATCAGCCATTTCAGGGGAGAGGATGACTGTAGGACAGGAGAATACAGTCTATTGCTCCCTGTTATCAGCCATTTCAGGGGAGAGGATGACTGTAGGACAGGAGAATACAGTCTATTGCTCCCTGTTATCAGCCATTTCAGGGGAGAGGATGACTGTAGGACAGGAGAATAAAGTCTATTGCCCCCTGTTATCAGCCATTTCAGGGGAGAGGATGACTGTAGGACAGAAGAATACAGTCTATTGCTCCCTGTTATCAGCCATTTCAGGGGAGAGGATGACTGTAGGACAGGAGAATACAGTCTATTGCTCCCTGTTATCAGCCATTTCAGGGGCGAGGATGACTGTAGGACAGGAGAATACAGTCTATTGCTCCCTTATATCAGCCATTTCAGGGGAGAGGATAACTGTAGGACAGGAGAATACAATCTATTGCCCCCTGTTATCAGCCATATCAGGAGAGAGGATGACTGTAGGACAGGAGAATACAGTCTATTGCCCCCTGTTATCAGCCATTTCAGGGGAGAGGATGATTGTAGGACAGGAGAATGCAATCTATTGCCCCCTGTTATCAGCCATTTCAGGAGAGAGGATGACTGTAGGACAGGAGAATACAATCTATTGCCCCCTGTTATCAGCCATTTCAGGGGAGAGGATGACTGTAGGACAGGAGAATACAGTCTATTGCCCCCTGTTATCAGCCATTTCAGGGGAGAGGATGACTGTAGGACAGGAGAATACAATCTATTGCTCCCTGTTATCAGCCATTTCAGGGGAGAGGATGACTGTAGGACAGGAGAATACAATCTATTGCCCCCTGTTATCAGCCATTTCAGGGGAGAGGATGACGGTAGGACAGGAGAATACAATCTATTGCTCCCTGTTATCATCCATTTCAGGGGAGAGGATGACTGTAGGGCAGGAGAATACAATCTATTGCTCCCTGTTATCAGCCATTTCAGGGGAGAGGATGACTGTAGGACAGGAGAATACAGTCTATTGCCCCCTGTTATCAGTCATTTCAGGGGAGAGGATGACTGTAGGACAGGAGAATACAATCTATTGCTCCCTGTTATCAGCCATTTCAGGGGAGAGGATGACTGTAGGACAGGAGAATACAGTCTTTTGCCCCCTGTTATCAGCTATTAAAGGGGAGAGGATGACTGTAGGACAGGAGAATACAGTCTATTGCCCCCTGTTTCAGCCATATCAGGGGAGGGGATGACTGTAGGACAGGAGAATACAGTCTATTGCTCCCTGTTATCAGCCATTTCAGGGGAGAGGATGACTGTAGGACAGGAGAATACAGTCTATTGCTCTCTGTTATCAGACATTTCCGGGGAGAGGATGACTGTAGGACAGGAGAATACAGTCTATTGCCCCGTTATTAGCCGGGGAGAGGATGACTGTAGGACAGGAGAATACAGTCTATACTCCCTGTTATCATCCATTTCAGGGGAGAGGATGACTGTAGGACAGGATAATACAGTCTATTGCCCCTGTTATCAGCCATTTCAGGGGAGAGGATGACGGTAGGACAGGAGAATACAGTCTATTGCCCCCTGTTATCAGCCATTTCAGGGGAGAGGATGACTGTAGGACAGGAGAATACAATCTATTGCCCCCTGTTATCAGCCATTTCAGGGGAGAGGATGACTGTAGGACAGGAGAATACAGTCTATTGCTCCCTGTTATCAGCCATTTCAGGGGAGAGGATGACTGTAGGACAGGAGAATACAGTCTATTGCTCCCTGTTATCAGCCATTTCAGGGGAGAGGATGACTGTAGGACAGGAGAATAAAATCTATTGCCCCCTGTTATCAGCCATTTCAGGGGAGAGGATGACTGTAGGACAGAAGAATACAGTCTATTGCTCCCTGTTATCAGCTATTTCAGGGGAGAGGATGACTGTAGGACAGGAGAATACAGTCTATTGCCCCCTGTTATCAGCCATTTCAGGGGAGAGGATGACTGTAGGACAGGAGAATACAGTCTATTGCTCCCTGTTATCAGCCATTTCAGGGGCGAGGATGACTGTAGGACAGGAGAATACAGTCTATTGCTCCCTTATATCAGCCATTTCAGGGGAGAGGATAACTGTAGGACAGGAGAATACAGTCTATTGCCCCCTGTTATCAGCCATTTCAGGGGAGAGGATGACTGTAGGACAGGAGAATACAATCTATTGCCCCCTGTTATCAGCCATTTCAGGGGAGAGGATGACTGTAGGACAGGAGAATACAGTCTATTGCCCCTTGTTATCAGCCATTTCAGGGGAGAGGATGACTGTAGGACAGGAGAATACAGTCTATTGCTCCCTGTTATCAGCCATTTCAGGGGAGAGGATGACTGTAGGACAGGAGAATACAGTCTATTGCCCCCTGTTATCAGCCATTTCAGGGGGAGGATGACTATAGGACAGGAGAATACAGTCTATTGCTCCCTGTTATCACCCATTTCAGTGGAGAGGATGACTGTAGGACAAGAGAATACAGTCTATTGCTCCCTGTTATCACCCATTTCAGGGGAGAGGATGACTGTAGGACAAGAGAATACAGTCTATTGCTCCCTGTTATCAGCCATGTCAGGGGAGAGGATGACTGTAGGACAGGAGAATACAGTCTATTGCCCCCTGTTATCAGCCATTTCAGGGGAGAGGATGACTGTAGGACAGGAGAATACAGTCTATTGCTCTGTGTTATCAGCCATTTCAGGGGAGAGGATGACTGTAGGACAGGAGAATACAGTCTATTGCCCCCTGTTATCAGCCATTTCAGGGGAGAGGATGACTGTAGGACAGGAGAATACAGTCTATTGCCCCCTGTTATCAGCCATTTCAGGGGAGAGGATGACTGTAGGACAGGAGAATACAATATATTGCCCCCTGTTATCAGCCATTTCAGGGGAGAGGATGACTGTAGGATAGGAGAATACAATCTATTGCCACCTGTTATCAGCCTTTTCAGGGGAGAGGATGACTGTAGGGCAGGAGAATACAGTCTATTGGCCCCTGTTATCAGCTATTTCAGGGGATAGGATGACTGTAGGACAGGAGAATACAGTCTATTGCCCCCTGTTATCAGCCATTTCAGGGGAGAGGATGACTGTAGGACAGGAGAATACAGTCTATTGCCCCCTGTTATCAGCCATTTCAGGGGAGAGGATGACTGTAGGAAAGGAGAATACAATCTATTGCTTCCTGTTATCAGCCATTTCAGGAGAGAGGATGACTGTAGGACAGGAGAATACAGTCTATTGCCCCTGTTATCAGCCATTTCAGGGGAGAGGATGACTGTAGGAAAGGAGAATACAGTCTATTGCTTCCTGTTATCAGCCATTTCAGGAGAGAGGATGACTGTAGGACAGGAGAATACAGTCTATTGCCCCTGTTATCAGCCATTTCAGGGGAGAGGATGACTGTAGGACAGGAGAATACAGTCTATTGCTCCCTGTTATCAGCCATTTCAGAGGAGAGGATGACTGTAGGACAGGAGAATACAGTCTGTTGCCCCCTGTTATCAGCCATTTCAGGGGAGAGGATGACTGTAGGACAGGAGAATACAGTCTATTGCCCCGTTATCAGCCATTTCAGGGGAGAGGATGACTGTAGGACAGGAGAATACAGTCTATTGCCCCTGTTATCAGCCATTTCAGGGGAGGGGATGAGTGTAGGACAGGAGAATACAGTCTATTGCCCCCTGTTATCAGCCATTTCAGGGGAGAGGATGACTGTAGGACAGGAGAATACAGTCTATTGCTCCATGTTATCCGCCATTTCAGGCCGGGGAGAGGATGATTGTAGGACAGAGGAATTCAAGCTCTGATACAACCTCCAGAGAAATTGAAATTATATGTTACTGATATTAACCCCTTTAATCGTAATTTCAGCATATTGGTTGTCACCCAGCCTTCCTAGTAACAGATATAACAAGGAAAAGTGAAGGACTGGACATTTTGTAAAATGTTCTTTTACCTTGTTCTAATATTCCCCTACTCTAACTTTTTACATGATTACTATGATAATATTGCTGTGGTTGCCTTCAGGGATATTAAATTATTTTACTATATGTTACGGTTTTGTGTTATGATTAGAACCTGTTCCTGGGATGGGCGATACCCCCCATCAGGAGCCACTCGGCTGTCATCCTCCCGCAGCCCGGTCCGTGGTGGCCGTAATCCAGTGTCACCGTGGGACCGCGCTCTCTGCATTGTGAACTAAGATTCATTTCAGAATAAAAATACATTATTCAGAAGGGGAACAGTTCAGCCATTGAGGGGGCTATCAAAAGCATGGCTGCCCTCATTGACAACCAGCGTCCACGCTTTCTAAACATGTGTACCCCTTGTGTCAGCTCTGAGGATCGCCCTTTGTAGCCCCACCACCCTATTGTTGCCGAATTACAGAAAGCCCTTTATTCAGTTCTGGTATTTATTCAGTCTGGGTGTCAGGCTCCTCCAAATTTATTTTTTTATTGTTGTCCTTATAAAAACTTTAGGGAGAAGCAAAATGGATGCCCTGTCCCCTCCAAGAGTAAGAACTGAAAGGAAAAAAGAGACACAAGAGGAGCAAATTATAAAAGACTCAAGGCTGGGCTCCAGACTGTTGCATTAAAACAAACTCTTTTCATGTATGATATGAGAAAAAGGATCTCTTTTTTTTTTCTTCTAGAAACAGCACCACTCTTGTCTGTGGTCGTGCCAGGTATTGCATCTCAGCTCCAGTCGGTTGGCTGACCCTGGGCATCTGATCAACATTCATAATAGCTGAGACATACATCAGAGAGAACAAATCAGATGGTAAGCTCGGATACAAAAGACAGAGGAAGGAATTGTCTCATAAACATTCCCACATGCCCTACAGGAATTTGACCACAATAGGGGATTCTCTATCTGTAAGAAGATGGGAGGGGGAGGACCATCTGATTACCAAAGAACAGGAGCTGGAGGGTCCTCTCTCTATCAGAAGATGAGAGGTGGGTGACCCTTTCTCTGTCAGAGGATGGTAGGTGGAGGACCCTCTATCTGAGGAGAGGAGGTGGAGGACCATCTGATTACCAGAGAACACAAGTGGAGGGTCCTCTCTCTATCAGAAGATGAGAGGTGGGTGACCCTTTCTCTGTCAGAGGATGGTAGGTGGAGGACCCTCTATCTGAGGAGAGGAGGTGGAGGACCATCTGATTACCAGAGAACACGAGGTGGGGGGTCCTCTCTTTATCAGAAGATGGGAAGTGGGGGACCCTCTGTCGAAGGCAGGAGGTGAAGTTTTCTCTATCAGAGAAAAGAAGGCAAAGGACTCTCTAACTATCAGAGGACAGGAGGTGGAGGACGCTCTATGTATCAGAGACCAGGGGGTGGAGGACGCTCTATCTATCAGAAGATTCGAGGTAAAGGACCCTCTATGTATCAGCAGACAGGAAGTGAAGATAATAAGAGGGCAACAGGTGGAGGGCCCTCTATCAGATGCCAGGAGGTGGAGGGCCCTCTATCAGATGCCAGGAGGTGGAGGACCCTTTATCAGAAGACAGGAAGCGGAGGACCCTGTATCTGTCAGAGGACAAGAGGTTGAGAACCCTCTGTCTGTCAGAAGACAGCAGTTAAAGGACCCTCTGTGCAACAGAAAGGGAGGTGCCGGACCCTTTATCTGTCAGAGACCAGAGTACAGGAGGTGGAGGATCCTCTATCTACCAGAGTACAGGAGGTGGAGGATCCTCTATCTACCAGAGTACAGGAGGTGGAGGATCCTCTATCTACCAGAGTACAGGAGGTGGAGGATCCTCTATCTACCAGAGTACAGGAGGTGGAGGATCCTCTATCTACCAGAGTACAGGAGGTGGAGGATCCTCTATCTACCAGAGGACAGAAGGTGGAGGATCCTCTATCTACCAGAGGACAGAAGGTGGAGGATCCTCTATCCACCAGAGGACAAGAGGTGGAGGATCCTCTCATTATGAGAAGATGGGAAGTGATAGTCCTCTCACTAAGGACAAGGGGTGGGTGCCCTCTAACTGTTAAAGACAGGAGGTGAAGTTTTGTCTATCAGAGGAAATGAAGTTAAGGACCCTCTATCTGCCAGAGGACTGGAGATGAAGGACTCTTTATATATAAGAGGACAACATTTGGATGACCCTTTATCTGTCAAAGGAAAAGATTTGGGGACCCTTTTTTAATCAGAAGATGGGAGGTGGAGTACCCTCTATCTGTCAGAGGACATGAGGTGAAAGACCATCTATCATTATGTTCCACCTGACGAAGGAACCAATCCGGTTCCTAAACATGTTGTAACTGCATTTAACCTCTTTTGTGAAGACCTGGATTCCGATCCTTCCTGCAACAGGACTGTTTGGGAATCCCTCCTGTCCTTATACATGAACAGGAGATGGGGGATCCTTTATCTCCCAGAAAACAGGAGGTAGAGGACCCTTTATCTATCAGAGGGCAGGAAATGAAGGGCCCTCTATCTACCACAGGACAGGAGGTGGACTACCCTCTATCAGATGAGAGGAGGTGGAGAGCTATCTAATTACCAAAGGACAGTCGGTGGAGGACCCAATGAGAAGATGTGGTGGGCCATCTAATTACCAGAGGACAGGAGGTGGAGGACCTCTCTCGATCAGAAGAAGGACCCTCTCTCTATCAGATAATGGGAGGTGAGGGACCCTCTAACTTCCAAAGGTAGGAGGTGACGTTTTCACAGAAGGTGGCAGGCCTAATATCTATCTATCTATCTATCTATCTATCTATCTATCTATCTATCTATCTATCAGAGAACTGGAGGTGGAGAGCCCCTTATCTGTCAGAGGACTGGAGGTGAAGGACTCTATCTGTCAGAGGGAAGGAGGTTGAGGATGCTGTCAGAGGACAGGTGGTGTAGGTCCTCTATCTGTCAGAGAACAGGAGGTGGAGGACCCTCTATGAGAGGACAGGAGGTGGAGTACCCTTGTCTGTCCCAGAAAAGGAGGTGGAGGGCCTTCTATCTATCAGAGGATCGGAAGTGGAGGACCCTCTTTCTATCAGAGGACACAAGGTGGAGGGCCCTCTATCTTTCATAAGACATGAGGTAGAGGACATTTTGTTCTATTAGCAGATGGGATGTGGAGAACCCTCTATCGATCGGAGCAGAGGAGGTGGTGGCTCTATAAGAGAACAAGAGGTAAAGGATTGTCTATCTAAGGACTGCAGTTGGAGGACTCTGAGGACACAAGGTAGATGACCTATCTATCAGAGGACAGGAAGTGAAGGACTCTATAGGAGCAGAGGAGGTGGAGCATCTACTATCAGAGAACAGGAGGTGGAGAGCCCTTTCTCTATCAGAGAACAGGAGGTAGAGAGCCCTTTCTCTATCAGAGGACAGGAGGTGGATGACCCTCTATCTATCAGAGGACAGGAGGTGGATGACCCTCTATGTATTAGAGGTCACAAGGTGGAGGACCCTCTATCTATCAGAAGATGGGAGGTGGAGGACTCTCTATCGGAGGAGAGGAAATGGTGGGCCCTCTAACTGTAAGAGAACACGGTGTGAAGGATCTTCTATCTGTCAAAGGACCCAAGGTGGAGTACCCTTGTAGGACCTTTAAGTGGTTGTTTTAGAACGGGATCACCAATCTCTGGCACTCCAGCTGTTCTGAAACTACAACTCCCAGAATCCTCCTTTCACTTTTACTGGAGCTACAATAACAGCCAAGTAAGTATGCATGCTGAGAGTTGTAGTTTCACATCAGCTGGAGTGCCAGAGGTTGTTGATCCCCCATCTTGCTAACATACCTCACATGCTCTATTATGAATGGTCTGGTGGTTATGTATCTTCTGTAAGCCGTGTACCGGAGTGGTCTCCCCAGGATACAGTGAAGTCACGAACAAGGAAAGCAACCCCAAAACCAGCTTTTGCCAAAACAGAATTCTACTTAATTGTGGCAATAAACACAACCACAAGTGCTGGGAACATATAATAAATTTACATACACCCAGCACAGCACAGCACGGCGCCCTCCGATGGATGCAGGAGGAAAGAGCAGTAATTTACCTACTATCGGGCACAACTAAACTGCCACACCTTACCTGTTATTACCCTAAAAGAACAAGAATAACAGTATGGGTGCGTGGTACAGGCTAGCCTGCGGTACAGCACAATAGCTTACAATCTTACACAGATCTACAGTATTCCCCCTCCCATAACTGGTCCTGTGGCACGTGCCTGCGTATTCCTTCTGAGCAAAACGCCAGCCTGGCTTGAGTTTGTGGGAATTTTATCAGCTCTCCAGTGTGAAATGTCACTTTAAGTTATGAAGTCCTTGCAATGAACAGTAGTAACACATCTGGCCTGACACAAACAGAGACCCTAACTATCTAACTACAGGCTGGTTCTCAGTCTCTAGCCGCCAACACTGTAATGAGGTGCGTGCACGATCTTACCGACCCTGGTATGCTCTGCATCCGCTGTTGACTCTGAACAGAACAAACGCCTTTCCGACAACCATGCAGTACCGCAGTGTATGTAGTTTTGCTTCTCAGCTCTCATCAGCATTCCTGGAAGTAATCCTCGTTCCTCTGGGCAGGATCAGGGTCTTGAAAACGATTATCTTCACTTAGCTGCAGCTCTGGTCACTGAGAGATGCTCTCTCACCTGGATGCTGTCGGACTCTCTGCTCACACAGTTCCTCAGTGTCTCTCTCAGCCGCACTCTAAGATGGCTGCTGCCTTCCTCTCCAGACTTGTAACTCCACCCCCTGAGAGTTCCCAACATCACATGAAATGCAGAAACAGCGGCATCTTGTGGCCAAACAGCAGAATGTCAGTCCAGGTCATTTAACTTTATTTAAACAAACACAATGTTCAGACAATGAGAGCTGTTTCCCCATCTCACACTTCTCTGACCTAATATACAGAAGTCTGGATCTATGGAGGACCCTGTTTAACCATCTCTCAGCCGCTTCTCAGCAAGACCTGAAGTATGGCAGATCTTATGTCCCTCAGCACTTTATTCACATGGAGCAGATTTGTTGTAGACATTTCTGGAACTGAGAATCCATTTCATACATCTGGATGGATTCATTTCTGTGTCAAGCACATGGATATTGCAGGAAATTTCTGTAACTAATTTTCTGACTGTGAACTGACCCTCAGCTTCCAGATCGGTGCGTCCTTCAGCGCGGTGACCGGGGCTGCACACAGGTCCATTAGGCTGGATCCACACTCAGCGCTTTGTAGTGTTCCTTTGCCACTTTTTTAACCCCTTAAGGACTCAGCCCTATTTCACCCTAAGGACCCGGACATTTTTTGCAAATCTGACCAGTGTCACTTTATGTGTTGATAGCTTTTAAACACTTTTACCTATCCAGGCCATTCTGAGATTGTTTTTTCGTCACATATTGTACTTCATGACACAGGTAAAATGGAGTCAAAAAAGTTCATTTGTATTCATAAAAAAATACCAAATTTACCAAAAACCCACTTTTTAAGGACCAGTTCAGGTCTGAAGTCACTTTGTAAGGCTTACATAAAAGAAACCACCCAAAAATGACCCCATTCTAGAAACTACACCCCTCAAGGTATTCAAAACTGATTTTACAAACTTTGTTAACCCTTTAGGTGTTCCACAAGAATTAATGGAAAATAGAGATAACATTTCAAAATTTCACTTTTTTGGCAGATTTTCCATTTTAATAATTTTTTTACAGTTACAAAGCAAGGGTTAACAGCCAAACAAAACTGAATATATATTGCCCTGATTCTGTAGTTTACATAAACACCCCATATGTGATCGTAAACTGCTGTACGGGCACACGGCAGGACGCAGAAGGAAGGGAACGCCATACGGTTTTTGGAAGGCAGATTTTGCTGGACTAGTTTTTTTTACACCATGTCCCATTTGAAGCCCCCCTGATGCACCCCTACAGTAGAAACTCCAAAAATGTGACCCCATTTCAGAAACTACGGGATAGGGTGGCAGTTTTGTTGGTACTATTTTAGGGTACATATGATTTTTGGTTGCTCTATATTACACTTTTTGTGAGGCAAGGTAACAAGAAATAGTTGTTTTGGCACCGTTTTTATTTTTTGTTATTTACAACATCCATCTGACAGGTTAGATCATGTGGTATTTTTATAGAGCAGGTTATTACAGACGCGGCGATACATAATATGTATACTTTTTTTATTTATGTAAGTTTGACACAATGATTTCAGTTTTGAAACAAAAAAAAAAAACATGTTATTGTGTCTCCATAGTCTGAGAGCCATAGTTTTTTCATTTTTTAGGCGATTATCCTGGGTAGGGTATGATTTTTGTGGGATGAGATGACGGTTTGATTGGCACTATTTTGGGGTGCGTATGACTTTTTGATCTCTTGGTATTACACTTTTTGTGATGTAAGGTGACAAAAAATAGCTTTTTTTTACACCGTTTTTTTTTTTTTTACGGTAAATACTTGAGGGTTTAGGTTCATGTGATATTTTTATAGAGCAGGTTTTTATGGATGCAGCGACACAAAATATGTGTAGTGTATTTTATTTTATTTATTTTTATTCAGTGATATGTGGTTTTTTTATTTTTACATTTGTTTTTTTTACTTTTTTACATTTGTTTTTTGACCACTTGGTTCTGGTATCTATCTAATACAGTACAGTACACCATATAGTGTACTGTACTGTATTTTTTTTACTTTACATAGTCTGATCAGACTTCTGCCTTTAGCAGAAGTCTGATCAGAGTTACATGGGGGGGGCTGCAAAGGCACAGCCGCCCCCCCCAATAGGAGAAAGAGGGAGCTCCCTCCCTGTTAACCCCTTCCATACAGTGGTCCGTACGGACCGCGGCATGGAAGCGGTTAAAACTGCTGACATCTGCAGCACGGATGTCAGCAGTTTTTAGAAGAGTGTCAGCAATGTGCTAAAGCCACTAGCCACCAGGCAAACATTACAGAGGAGGCGGGCAGGGGATCGCTATTGCCTCTCGCACCGCCTGCGCCTCCTGCAACCACCCCCTCTGCACCCCCGCAGCCACAATATGATTGGGGGCTGCAGGGGAGGGGTTAAAATATAAAACTTGGGGAACATTTAGTCTCTGATCCCCCGCGGTCGGATTAGAGATCGCAGAACGCGCTGCAAACTTGACCTGCGGTTTGCTGCGATCGCCGATACGGGGGTCACATCCTGTTCCTATTAACCCCCGCCGCGCCGCTTGTTTTAAAGATATGACGTACGGGTACATCATGGGTCCTTAAGGGGTTAATGGCACTTATTGCGTTATAATGATGTTTTTAAATAATGCTTCAGACAGATGTTACTTTAAAATCTATAGCAATTTTCTGAAAAAGCGGTCTGCAAATAACCTGACAAGATCACATCATATAAAAATCATAATAAGAGGTAACTTCTGGTCTCATCAGAGGTTCAGACAATCTGCGGCCCTCCAGCTGTTGCAAAACTACAACTCCCAGCATGCCCAGACAGCCTACAGCTATCAGCCTACAGCAAGGCATGGTGGGAGTTGTAGTTTTACAACAGCTGTAGGGCCGCAGGTTGAGTATCCCTGCTTTAGGGCTCGTGCGCATTGCCGTTGGTGGCCAGTGCCCGTATTGCTGCCCGCAAATAGCGGGTCTACAATATACGGGCATCTGCCATTTGTGCACCACATCACAGATGCGGAGCCATTCACTTGCGGTGCGGATGGATCACGGACCTATTCAAGTTGAACGGGTCTGCATCCATCTGCGGCAACCACACGGATGGTGCCCGTGCATTGGGGACCGCAATTTGTGGTCCCCAATGCGCGGAATGGGCGTGTACCCTTATATTTTGCTTTACGTTTTCCAAAACTGAAGAAACTGGCTAAATAGGTAAAATTAGCTCATGGAGAATGGGCTGAAACCCTGAGGTACCGCTGCCCGTATAACCAACACCCTGTGTAATACAATATCAGGTGCCTTCTTTAGAAGTCTGGACAAAGGGGGTCATATACTGTATGCATACTGACCGTTTTCTGACATACAAACGGCATTTTGTGCAAGAAAAATTGCAACTTTTTGAGTTTTTCTGCCACTCTTGCAATGTTCTTTAAAAGTGGGCAGAACACAACAGAAGAGGCAGGGCCGCCACACCCCAACATTTTTAGCCCCTAGTTATTGTCGATTTTAACTTTTGGCAAACGGACATTTCAGATGCAACAAATCTAATAAGAGGCCTGTGTCTTTACCAAGACCAAATGTGAAACTCCAGCGTTTAGTAAATGAGCCCCTGTGTAAACGATGCATTCTGCAGTTCTACCACCAGGTGGCAGTGTCAGACTTCTCATACACATGATATAGCAGTTGGCTGACAACTATATCCTGACTCCCACTATAAAGGAATCTCATCTAACCGCGCGGGTTATTTTAATAGGCAGAAGCCGATAAGCCCATGTGCCTGGCACCGCTTATCTTTAAGGGTCTGCCTGCACAGCAATCGTGGTCCAGCTGTCATAGAAATGAATGGGGTTGCAGCGTGACATGTGCCACGACCACGACCCCACAATCACACTGCTGTTTTTTTTTTTTACGTTCTGGGGTTGCATTCGCAGCAAACAAGCAAGTAGCACTGCAACCCCATTCATTTCTATGCTAGCACCGCTACACTGCAAACCTTGGGCGCCACAACTGTCATGTGACCAAGATCTCCATGCAGCCGAACAGGGGTCAATGTCCGATAAATGGCAGAGGTGGGAGCCCCTCCTGTCTCCAGAATGGCCCCTGAGGGAGAACGCAGTGTGCGAGCGCAGCCACCCTCCATTCACCGCTACGGGACTTCTGAAAATAGTCGGGCACGCTTGCTCAGCTATATTCAGAAATTCCATAGCACGCTGCGCTTTCCTTCACTTTGGGGCGCTGTTCTGGAGATAACAGAGGGTGGCACCCGCGCCTACCTGACATTGGTGGCATATGATGGGTATCGCCCTCTAGGAGAAACTGGCGCATCATGAGCGTATACTGCCCGCGTGCCTGTGAGGAGCGGAGCGACGGCTGTAACACCTAGCGGCCGACCTCTAACGGTGGAAACCAGAGGAACCTTTGACCTCCACTGTTTAACCCTTTGGATGCCATGATCACCAATGATGACAGGAAGGGGCTGAGAAGGACTTCCTTGTGATGCCCTTATTGCCCTCGAACATATTCCCAGTTGTTGGAGCGTTTCCCACAAGTTTAAGGCCTCATACACATGGCAAGTAGTGCGGCCCGCGACCGTGTGCACCCCGCATCACAGATGCGAACCCATTCACTTAAGGCAATGCACTGAACATCCTTTCAACAGCCGTGCGCATGAGCCCTTACAATGTATCTAGACAATCCTCTGTGAGCTGAGGAGCCTGGACTCCAGACTGATACATTGTAACAAATTATCGGGACAGGAGAGAGAGATTTGTGTTTGGATACATTGTAACAAGCAGAAAGGAGAGGTTTTCAGCCTCAGGATCTTAATAAGAATTTTCCTGTTTACTTATAGCAAGCAGAGATCTTGAAAATGGGGAGAAACTGAATGAAACACAAAGTAAAGCAGAAAGCTGCAGAACTTTTCATTCCAGATTTAGGGCTCATTCACACGACCATGGTTCACTTCTATAGGGCCACAAAAGATGCGGACAGCACTCCGCATGCTGTCCGCATACTATTGCTCCATTCATTACGAGTCATGTCCTATTCTTGACCGTTTGGTGGACAAGAATAGGCATTTCTAAAAGGGCCATCCGTTCCGCAATTTGTGGACCGCAAAACACGGCACGTTTGTGTGAACGAGCCCCTAATCATATGAACCCGGAAAGCTCCTTTAACCCTTGGAGGAGATGATGCGATCGTTCAGCCACGGATTCACAATCACAATGATGATGGTTGACATTGTGGCCGATTCTCTGCGTCTCTGAGACATGGGGGGGGCCATCGTCTGCAAGGTGGGGGTTGTAGTAGCTCCAGGCAAGGTGAGGACGGCGTTCTCCTCAGCAGCTGGGGCTGTGGGCCATGGTCGGGGGCTGGGCACTATATTGTGCAGCGCAGTTTCATTTTTTATGGGGCAGGATTGTTGTGTTTGGACTCGGTCCAAAATCATCGCATTTTATTGGCCACAGACGTGTTTGTGGCGCAGGCCGCGGGCTGAGGTGCCTGTATAGGAACATTCTTAGGGCACACCTGTGACACGCATGACATCATGTCACTCAATGGCCCCCTGTGCCGGGCACAATCCCACCATTCACATGTGCACAATGCAACCTGCAGCTGCCAGGGGGCGACACTAGAACGGGCGAAGGAATGGGAGTTAATGAGGCCGTAAATGATCCCCAGTAATATCACACCAGGGACTGCACCAGGAGATTGCTTCAAACCGTGACAGGATAAGTATTAGTTACATCTGTTTCTGGGAAAGCTGGGTGACAGCCATGACACATGAATGGCAGGTCTGCCTCATTGTGCTGTGAGAGACTCATATTCCTGCCATTCAAGACAGAGGAAAAGCTGGGTGCCACCCGGAGCCACGCTGTGTGGCTGTATGCATGACAACAACTGCTCTGGGACACTTTCCTCAGGTACCGGCCCTTTAAGTCCAGGTTTACACGGGACAGCTTGCTCCAGTATTTGTTAGGGCACTTTCAGACTTGCGTTGTGAGGATCCGGCAGGCAGTTCCATTGCCGGAACTGCCTGCCCGATCCGGAAATCCGTGTGCAAACGGAAAGCATTTGTAGGCAGTATATACCCACCATATGGCAGTATTAAACAGCAGTGTATTGTATCTGGTAGTCCTGTAGTGTTATAGGCAGTATATGTCGGTATGCTGCACCCTGCTGGGTCATGTTATCTGGCACTGTATGGCGGTACTATTTGGGCTCTGTGTGATGCTGTATGTGGCAGTATTGTGAGGACACTGTATAGCGCCATCCTCTGCACGCTGCTGGGTCATGTTATCTGGCACTGTATGGCGGTACTATTTGCTCTCTGTGTGATGCTGTATGTGGCGATATTGTGAGGACACTGTATAGCGCCATCCTCTGCACGCTGCTGGGTCATGTTATTTGGCACTGTATGGCGGTACTATTTGGGCTCTGTGTGATGCTGTATGTGGCAGTATTGTGAGGACACTGTATAGCGCCATCCTCTGCACGCTGCTGGGTCATGTTATTTGGCACTGTATGGCGGTACTATTTGGGCTCTGTGTGATGCTGTATGTGGCAGTATTATGAGGACACTGTATAGAGCCATCCTCTGCATGCTGCTGGGTCATGTTATTTGGCACTGTATGGCGGTACTATTTGGGCTCTGTGTGATGCTGTATGTGGCAGTATTGTGAGGACACTGTATAGCGCCATCCTCTGCACGCTGCTGGGTCATGTTATTTGGCACTGTATGGCGGTACTATTTGGGCTCTGTGTGATGCTGTATGTGGCAGTATTGTGAGGACACTGTATAGCGCCATCCTCTGCACGCTGCTGGGTCATGTTATTTGGCACTGTATGGCGGTGCTATTTGGGCTCTGTGTGATGCTGTATGTGGCAGTATTGTGAGGACACTGTATAGCGCCATCCTCTGCATGCTGCTGGGTCATGTTATTTGGCACTGTATGGCGGTACTATTTGGGCTCTGTGTGATGCTGTATGTGGCAGTATTGTGAGGACACTGTATAGCGCCATCCTCTGCATGCTGCTGGGTCATGTTATTTGGCACTGTATGGCGGTACTATTTGGGCTCTGTGTGATGCTGTATGTGGCAGTATTGTGAGGACACTGTATAGCGCCATCCTCTGCACCCTGCTGGGTCATGTTATCTGGCACTGTATGGCGGTACTATTTGGGCTCTGTGTGATGCTGTATGTGGCAGTATTGTGAGGACACTGTATAGCGCCATCCTCTGCACGCTGCTGGGTCATGTTATTTGGCACTGTATGGCGGTACTATTTGGGCTCTGTGTGATGCTGTATGTGGCAGTATTGTGAGGACACTGTATAGCGCCATCCTCTGCACGCTGCTGGGTCATGTTATTTGGCACTGTATGGCGGTACTATTTAGGCAGAATTATTTTTCATTTCCAAAACGAAGGCCCCTCAGTGTTCGGCTTCCTTGATCCTCACAGTGTTGGGTATTTTCAGGACACCTCTTCACAGTATCGTCTTTCTTTCTCTTTTTGACTCCCTATCTGACTCCCATTAACCCCTCGCTGTATACTTCTCTGCCGTCATCCAGCAGGTTCCATTTTATTAGCGAAATCCTATTAAACTTCATTGCAGCCCTCCCCCGCCCTCCCAGAGCTATTAACTTATAGCCACGAGAAATTCTCGCCTTGTACGAGTTCAATGAGGCCCAAACACGCTCACACCTCGTAAAAAGGTACCGAGTTAACCCCTTGTGTGCTGGAGATACGCAGGACAGGACGCAACAGCATGACGGCCGGCAAAATGCCCCAAGTGCCGTGGAAAATATGGTGACCGTATTGTGCCGCCATTTATTACATTATAAGTGGGGGTGGCTAAGAATTTGCATAGACTTGGTGAGAAATATGACTTTCGCCATGAACGGCGAGACCCGGCAGACGTTTATGGACGGCGCCATTTCTGGTGATATTGCATAGAGTTTCAGGTCCCTCCAGGTGCGCCGCAGGTCCCCATTCTACAATAAGATGGTGCCGTAAGTGAGAAATGAAGTGAGGCATTGGAATGTCACATAAACCCCACGCTTGGCGCGGTGCCAGGCCATGTGGGCAAAATTAAGTTGTAGAGCGAAAGAAACGGAAACAAAGGAGTAAAGCGGCTGCGGCTCCGGAAAAAGAGTCTCGTATTCTGTGATAGATTGATCTGAAGGCCTCATGCACACAACCGATGTTTGTTTCCGCGTCCGTTTCGTCCGCAAATTTTGTGTCCGCCCAAAAAAACGGATGATGGACCATTTTTTTGGGCGGATCCGTTTTTTTGGCATTGTAATAATGCCTATCCTTGTCCGCAAATGTGAACAAAATAGGACATGCTCTATATTTTAGACGGAATGTAAAGACGGACCACGGATGGGGAACAAAAACGGTTGACCATCCGCATTTTTTGACGGACCCATTGAAATGAATGGGGAAGCATCCTATCTGTGAAAAAAAAAACGGAACGGACGCGGAAACAAACAACGGCTGTGTGCATGAGGCCTAAGGAGAATGAGCTGAATTGAAGTGAAACAGTCAGCAAGGCCGACTCCTCCTAGATCTGGACCTCTGCTCCATGGCCTTCTATGGGGCTCCATGCTGGGAGTAGTAGTTTCACCAGAGTTGCTGACCCTGCCTTGGAGGTTTGATCCTTGTACAACGAAAAATTCAGCAACTTTTTAATAGACTTTGGGGGTCATTTACTATCAGCGCTATGGCAGTTTGTGGCGTAAAAAAACGCATAAGCCCCTTTTTGCGACTTTTTAACACTGTGCGACACAATTTGTTACATGAAACATTTTTACGCCGTCCTCGCCATTCTGGAGTGGCCCTGGGTCACATCACGTTTTTGTCATCTGTTTAATGTAAACAAAGAAAACGTCTACTTTAACGATGGCCTCAGATTGATGCCGCCCACTGGCCTCCGTTCACCGTAGAGTTCCATTGTAAAAAAAAAAAAAGGAATATGTTAACGTATGCGGTTTTTTACCGGACTCTGCAAGAGACAATGGTGTGATGTGCTGCGCTTTTGTATCCTTTTCTCCCCCAACATATGCGTTAAACGGATGGCAAAAACCCACGCTATGCCAGGTGGCCGTTGTTGTGGTCCGCATCCGAGCAGCATATTCTGCGGCTTGGGCGCGGACCCATTCACTTCAATGGGACCGCAAAAGATGCGGACAGCACTCAGTGTGCTGTCCGCATCCGTTGCTCCGTTCCGTGCCCCCGTAAAAAAAATAGAGCATGTCCTATTCTTGTCCATTTTGCGGACAAGAATAGGCATTTCTGTAATGGGCCACGTTCCGTACCGCAAATTGCAGAACGGAACGCGGAGCAGCTTCCGTGTTTTGCGGATCCGCAGTTTGCGGACCGCAAAACACCAACGGTCGTGTGCATGTAGCCTAAAAGTGGAGCCGCAGTAGATTTTACTCCAGTCACACGGACTGCCAGCGGTGAGCCTATGGGCCGGTGCCTTGTCTTCACTCAGGTGCGAGCTTCAGCAGCGCAGGAGGGGATCAAAGACTGGTGTCAAAAAAACATTGTGGATAAATGAGCCCTTTTGTGTTTACAATCCTCACAATTTCTAAGATCTCTGCTTGCTGTCAGTGAATGAGAACATTCGTGTTTACATCCAGAGGCTGGAAACTTGTACAGACCTAATACTTCTCACAGCTGAGGGTTTGGCTCAATTGTATCCATCTTATACAACCCTGTGTGATGTAAACATCTCCAGACCCCAGACTGATACATTGTGTCAGACTATCAGGTGATGTGCACTGAAGGTGGATTCACACTGTCCGAAAATCGGGCAGATTATTGGGAGCAAACGTTCCTGCGAATCTAAATGTGCCGCCGATCATAGGATGAACCAGCGAAACACTCGTCTATCGGGTGATCCTGTCGTTCATGCATACGCCAATCATCGTTTCCGTGCGGCGGATCGTGCTGGTTAATTAGCGATTTGCTGCCCAGAACCAATGATTCTGTATGGGGATGAGCGATGGCATTAGCGATCACTGCTCCCCGTACTGTGGAGGAGATCGCTGCACGTAAGTGTGTCTCATCCTGCCTTTACAGTATAAGGCCTCATGCACGCGACCGTATGTGTTTTGCTGTCCGCAAACCGCGGATCCGCAAAACATGGAAGCTGGTCCACGTTCCGATCCGCAAATTGCAGAACGGAGCGTGGACCATTGTAGAAATGCCTATCCTTGTCTGAAAAACGGACAAGAATAGGACATGCTCTATTTTTTTTTTGCGGGGCCACGGAATCGGAGCAACAGATGCGGACAGCGGATGCGGACAGAAGTGAATGGGCCCACGCCCGAGCCGCAAAATATGTGGCTCGGACGCGGACCAAAACAACGGCCACGTGCATGAGGCCTAAGGCTTCTGTTTTTTTTTTTTTTACTTATATAGCAGCGACATATTCCGCTTTTATAGGCTTGAGCGAATCGAGCTTCACATCATAGATCCAAAGTAGATTCAGTCTCTGCACTGCTGATTGCGTATTTTAAATGTTTTGAAAGACGTAGAAATGAAAACCGTATTCATTCATTGAAGGCTTCAGCGACTTCGGGTGAAACTAATTTTGCCTCCACGCAGGCCATACGTTTTTATGCAGTGCAGACACAGGTCTCCGGATATCATTAAAACGATTTCGCTCAACGCTGACCGCTGTCGTCACCTGCTGTCCCCAGTGGAGCTCACAATATAGGAGGGTTTACACCGGCAAGGAGCAGCCGATTGTCAGGAAGGAAGCGTTCCCTCCCGACAGTCGGCTGCCCGTCAGTGGAGGAGACATATTTACATGGAGTGATCTCCTCCACAGTATGAGGACGAGGGATGGCTGTAGCGGTCCCTCGATCTCATGAAGGATCATTGTTTTGGGGCATCGAATCGCTCTTTAGACAGAACGATCCGCTGCCCAGGAACTGATTGGTGCCTGCACAAACAACAGGATCCCCGATGAACAAGCGTTTTGAACCACTGAGCCATCGCTAACGGCAAACCACTGAGCCACCGCTAACCACTGAGCCATCGCTAACCTCTAAGCCACCGCTAACCACTGAGCCACCGCTAACTACTGATCCACCGCTAACCACTGATCCACCGCTAACCACTGATCCACCGCTAACCACTGATCCACCGCTAACCACTGAGCCACCGCTAACCACTGAGCCACTGCTAACCACTGAGCCATCGCTAACCACTGAGCCATCGCTAACTACTGATCCACCGCTAACCACTGAGCCACCGTTAACCACTCAGCCACTGCTAACCACTGAGCCACTGCTAACCACTGAGCCACCGCTAACCACTGAGCCACCGAAAACTACTGATCCACCGCTAACCACTGAGCCACTGCTAACCACTGAGCCATCGCTAACCACTGAGCCACCGCAAACTACTGATCCACCGCTAACCACTGAGCCACTGCTAACCACTGAGCCATCGCTAACCACTGAGCCACCGTTAACCACTGAGCCACTGCTAACCACTGAGCCACTGCTAACCACTGAGCCATCGCTAACCACTGAGCCACCGCTAACCACTGAGCCATCGCTACCACTGAGCCACTGTTAACCACTGAGCCACTGTTAACCACTGAACCATCGCTAACCACTGAGCCACTGCTAACCACTGATCCACCACTGAGCCACTACTAACCACTGATCCACCGCTAACCACTGATCCACCACTAACCACTGATCCACCACTAACCACTAATCCACCACTGAGCCACTACTGTGAAGGCTTTTTTTTAAACTATTTTTTTTTCACTTCCTATAGAGATTCATATGGAAAAACTGGCAGTAAAAAATCTCATAACTAACCTGGAAAATGATGCATTTTAACAAAAACAACAAAATCGCACAAACACAAAGCAAAAATGACAAGCGAGAGCAAAATTTTGCGCTGAATTTCATAATCGATTGCAGACTTTTAGGTAACATTTGGCCACATGAAAAAGAAAACAGAAAAAACACTGGGAAAATGGTAAGAAAAACCTACGTGTCCTGCACGTGTCTGTGATGCCATCCGTGTTGCGTCCGTGGTTTTCATGGACCCATAGTCTCCAATGTTTGTGAGGGATCCATATTCCTGGACATCCACAGGCCGAGGAAAACCACTGATGTGCGAATAAACACATTAAAGTCAATGGATACGTGAGCAGTCCGTAGAGACCGTGGACAGCCGATTCACTGAGCCAGAGTCCGCCATGGGCCCCTTGTCATTGTGAGGACGGCCGGACGCAGGGCCTTCGCCTCTGGTGATAAATCGGAAATCCTTCATCTTTCCAGATTATTGGAAGCTCTGTAAATCGGACTATTGGTATTTTGCACAACTGAAGTGTTATTGATATTTAACATAGTAACATAGTAACAAACATAGTAACATAGTAACAAACATAGTAACATAGTAACATAGTAACATAGTATATAAGACCGAAAAAAGACATTTGTCCATCCGGTTCGGCCTTTTTCCTACAAGTATTTGCAGAAGTTTTAACGCCCTTGATTGATCACTTACATGTGACGATTGTCAGAAAGCTCCACCTGTCAGAATTGGCGCCCGCAGCAATATAACAACCCAATACGCAATATCTATACATCACGGACGCGCGTAATTATACAAGCAGAGCCGCAGCGTCAGGGGACCGGGCGCAGGATGAATTATGGGAGCCACTCATTTCTGGGAGTGCTGAGAAGCGGGCGCCCCAGGAGCTGCCGGCAGCCGAGCCCCCCATGACCGGATTATAAACTATTACTATTTGGCTTTTTTACAGCAAGACAATTGAAGACTAATGACCGGGGCCGGAGCTGCGCTGCTCGGGGACTCAGACCGCCGATTCTGAACACTCCCTGCGAGAAAAATAGAGTCCGTGCCGAGCAGCGATGCATAAATTGTGACTCCCCAGAGAACCCCCCTGTTTAAAACATCCTCCTAATAACCATCCTCAAATTTATGGCGCTGGGTGTGATGTGTGGATTGCATCTAAAGGCGCCAAAATAGAGCTGCCAAATTACGAATGCAAAATCCGAAGCTGCGCTCAAAAAATGAAATATTGTAAAAGGGGTTTTCTCAGTGTTTAGTATTGATGACCTGTCCTCAGAATAGTTCATCAGTTTCTGGGCAGCGGGGGTCCCACACCCCCACCTATCGGCAGTTTGAAGTGACCTCAGCACTCACAGCTTACAAGCACAGCGCCATCCATTGTATAGTGGCAGTGCTTGGTACTGCAGCTGACAGAGCTGCGCCTAGGCCATGGCCTAGGAAGAGACGGCACCGCGTACCGGACCACCGCTGTCTCTTCAAACAGCTGATCAGCAGGAGTGCAGGGGGTCCTGAGGATAGGTCCGCCGTATTAAACACTTGGGAAACCCCTTTAAATCAAGTTTTTTTTAAGGTTAAATATATTTTTCTTAAGGTTTTTTTTTTTTAGATCTTTTTAAAATTTCATATAAAATTATTGATGTTCAAATATAATCCTGAAATCTAGTAGTTTTCACTCCATATACTGGCACTTCCTGTTCTGTAAGGCCTCTTGCACATGATTGTTTTTGTTTTTTTTCCGTTTGCGTTCTGTTTTTTGCGATCCGTATACGGACTATATACGAAACCATTCATTTCAATAAATCAGCAAAAAAAAAGGAAGGTACACCATATGCCTTCCGTTTCCGTATTTCCGTTTTTTCCAGTTAAGTTCCAGTTAACGGATCCGCAAATAATACGGATGACGTCCATGTGCATTCCGTTTTTGCGGAATGGAACAGCTGGCCCCTGATAGAACATGTCCTATTATTGTCCACATAACAGACAAGGATAGGACTGTTCTATCAGGGGCCGGCTGTTCCGTTCCGCAAAAAACGGAATGCACATGGACGTCATCCGTATTATTTGCGGATCCATTTTTTGCGGACCGCAAGATACTGAAAAAGTCATACGGTCGTGCGCAATAGGCCTAAAGCTCACCTCTCAGCAGTCATTTTCAAAGGCAGGCAACACATATTTACACACGTATTGTACATAAATTAGAATCCACTGTTCACAGTGGGTGATGGTTAGAGCTTATCTATTCTCCCTCTCTGCACAGGTGACAGAGCATGCCCACAATGTTACCACATTCAGATCAGTAGGTGATGGTCACAACTGACCTACCCTCTCTCCTTGCACAGAGACCTCTGCCCAGGTAATGCACAGAACACTGTCCCATAGAAGTCGATAGATAATAGTCACAACTTATCTCCTCCCCCTCCCCACACAATGATCATTGCACAGGTCACAGAGCATGTCCACAACACTCTCCCATAGAAGTCTATAGGTGATGGTAACAGCTCCCCTCCTCCCCTCCATGCTCAATGGCCTCTGCTGAGGCAGGTCACAAAAATTGTAGGAAATACTCTCCCTTTAAATCCCTAAAAGGGGGTGGTTACTGAGGATTGTGGACCCCACCATTGATACACCAGAGGTAACATGAAATAGAAAGTCCCTTGAAGGTTTTTCCCCATTGTTTTCTGTAAGTCTAAGTGCTGTTTCCTGAGCCGGAGCGTGACACTTTTGGGGGACATTTATTAAGACTGGTGAATTAGACGCGGCCTTAGTCCTGCTGCGCTGCCGGTGGAGGCGCCAAAGTTATGTGGAGACGCACAGCAGGCCGTGCAACATACTAAATTCTACATCAGCTCTCTTGCTGGCGTAGATTTAAGTCATTTTCCACACCAAAAACTGGTGTACAAAATGATGACTGACGGGCTTGCTGGCCTGCCCTCTTCCCCACCCATGTCACGCCCCCTTTTTCAAAAAACCATTGCAACAAAATCTGCGACATTAATACACCAAAAAGTGGCAAATAATACATAATAAATGTTCCCCTTTGTGTTTAATCTCATTGCAATTTTCTAAATTTCTGCTTGTTGTCAGTGAATTGGACCATTCTTGTTCATATCCAGAGCTGAGGGTTTGTGACAAATGTATCCAGTTTAGACAATCCAATGTGAGCTGAACATCATGGACTCCCGACTGATACATTCACCTGCACTGATACATTGTAACAAACTATCAGGACAGAAGAGAGATGTGTGTTGCTGTGCTTACCTCACAGAGGATTGTCTAGACTGGAAACATTGTAACAAACCATCAGCTGTGTTTTTCATGATGCAAGAGGAAAAAATGTGACACACAGTCCACACACGGCGACATTTTCCATGATCTCACCCATTACATGATCCGAAAACGGCGGCTTCTCCAACCTGAAGAAAATGCTGCAGAAGAAATCAGAATGTACAGACGATACCTGACAGATCATCCGCGAGGTAACTCAGGATCTGTACATAGGAGCTTACAATCTAATTCACGACAACCCTGAGATAATTAGAGAAATTTATAGATGAAGTTGCCCTTTAATTGTACTAATATTGTCATGGGGCCACAGGAGGGGGCGGGGCTGTGACAACACCTCAGTGACTGTAAGGAGGAGGAGCAGCATTTATTATTA
Organism: Bufotes viridis; assembly: GCA_033119425.1. Lineage (NCBI taxonomy): Eukaryota > Metazoa > Chordata > Amphibia > Anura > Bufonidae > Bufotes > Bufotes viridis. The sequence continues at coordinate 158,657,545 of CM065595.1, forward strand.
GTTTAACTTAATTGATACAAATCGATTCGACCTGACAACTCCTGAAATGGCCGCCATATTGGTTGTCACCCAGCTTTCCCAGTAACCGATCCACATCTCCAGGACGTATACTCTTTCATGTCAGCCTGTAATTGGCTTTTAGCTTGGGAGTGTCACCAATATTTTGGGTGACTTCCCTCCCCCGATGTCCCGCTGTCCGCAGCGAGTGTCGCTGTTATGGACCTCGAGCGTTCAATGTGATTTATTTCCGTAGATTCCACGACATTCGCTGGATGTGAAATGCGTAACTTCCATATTCATTTTGAGTTGTGGCCTCATTTCGGGTGAATTACGCCCCGGCTGCTCCTTATGGCGCCCGTTTACATGAAATGCTGAACATTTACCCCAATATTCACTGAAAGGAAAACCCTCCGATTGTGACAGAACGTCGCCATTTGTCTCCTCCCAGAACAATCCGTTATTTTACAGTAAATGTCATTCTGGACGTATAGCAGAAACGGACCCCCGAAAACCACTGTACCCCAAATCAACTGGACTGGGCGGAGAGGCACAAGACCAGAGACTAAATTACAGGGGGGTACATGGAGCAGAGGGGGCCCCGAAAACCACTGTACCCCAAATCCACTGGACTGAGCAGAGAAGCACAAGACCAGAGACTAAATTACAGGGGGGTACATGGAGCAGAGGGGGCCCCGAAAACCACTGTACCCCAAATCAACTGGACTGAATGGAGAGGCACAAGACCAGAGACTAAATTACAGGGGGGTACATGGAGCAGAGGGGGCCCCGAAAACCTCTGTACCCCAAATCAACTGGACTGAATGGAGAGGCACAAGACCAGAGACTAAATTACAGGGGGGTACATGGAGCAGAGGGGGCCCCGAAAACCACTGTACCCCAAATCAACTGGACTGAATGGAGAGGCACAAGACCAGAGACTAAATTACAGGGGGGTACATGGAGCAGAGGGGGCCCCGAAAAACACTGTACCCCAAATCAACTGGACTGAGCGGAGAGATACAGAGTCACAGACTGAATGACGGGGGAACACATTTTGGATGACAAACCATAAAATGATGCCCCCTGCTGGTTCCAATTCGTGATAACACACCCCATCTTTCAGAACGCCTTGTCGTCGTCGTCCACCATCCATCCAGCTTTGAAAGGAATTGGGCTCTGGTCGTTTGCCGCTTGGATAAAGGTTTTGCGCCCAGTGCAGATTCACTTGCCTCATAGTATGTAGGGGGGGGGGCCCTTCTGCTCATGGGCCCTATAGTCGATGCCAACTGTCTGTAGACTGTTGCTCCACGATTTTATAATTGAAAGTATCAGCCCGGACCCTCATTTCCAATTTACAGCGCTGGAAAGAGGAGCTCAGAAGGGTTGTCTGGATTACAAACTAACATCTGCTTTTCCCTTTTCCAAAACGGCGCCCCCTCTGTCCACAGGCTGAGGCTGGTATTGCAGGTCAGTCCAACTCACTTAAATCAGGAATGGGATGTAATACCAGACACGGCCATTAGACAGAGGTGGCGCTGGGGGAAAAAAACAAGATCCTTTTTCCAATCCTGGAAACCCCTTTAGATGTAAGGTGTGGACTCCTCATCAACAGTAGGAGGCCTCTTTGTTCTTTCATGCTGGAGAGCCCCTTTAACCTGTCTGTGTTCCCCCAGGGATGTCCTGAAGACCTGCCGTGAAGATCTCTGTTCCCACAGATCTGGAGATGATCATCTTGGGGTGCGGCTCCTCCATGGAAAAGCATTTATATAAAAATGAGATGGGAAAGTAAGAAAGTGAAGACAGAGCCCGATCATCTGCCAGGAGGTCATCTGCTCGTGTCCAGGGCCTCCCACGTGTCATTGGCGGTGCTGCCAGCGTTCCTGCACGTTCCAGGAAGAGTGGTGACACAAGCCCCGCCCACACGACAACCGCCACATCAATCAATCTGTAACCTGCGGCTGATTACATTATGACACATATGTGATCCGTCCGCTATTTGGAAACATGTTGAATTCATTTGACAAATTTTTGGTTTTCTTTCAGCAAATCGCGCTCCAGCTGACTCATCCTGTTCTGTAGGCCGCCAAGATGCGCTGAAGGCGAAGACATAAAAAATGATCGTCTGCGAATGAGAAACAAATACATCGCTGAGAAATAATCACTGCAGAGACCATCCAAAGGAGAACAACCCCCAACATCTCCTAAACCCCAAGACCAGAAGGTCTTACAACGGTCTGCGACCAATATCAACCCCTGTTTTTAGGCCTGTGCCCTGATTTCTCACAAAGCTGATGTCATGAAACTGGACTAAGGGTCTAGGAAGGCGAAGCCAAATTTTGACGAACCTTCTGGACATTCATATTGTCACAAGGGGGCGCCACATCGCCACATGGTGCAGAACGCTGGACATTCACCTCCAGCTTCACAACCATTTTTTTAAATTGTTTAAATGTATGAAAAATGAAACAAATTCTAAATAATAAATATCCTATTGTTCCGTGTCTCCATAGTAACAGACAACAAACACATTCTGTGTAGTCAGACCCTGCAGTTTAGGTTCTTCTCTATTTCTATATAGAAAGAAGGGAACAAGCACAAAAAGTCAGGAGTCTACTGCATACAGCCAGGGGCGTAGCTATAGGGGGTGCAGAGGTAGCAGTTGCTACCGGGCCCAGGAGCCTGAGGGGGCCCAAAGACCCTTGTGCCGCATAAGAAGACACACAAAGCACTGAGGGAAGGGGGCCCAAGCTGAACTCTTGCACCAGGGCCCATGAGCCTTTAGCTATGCCCCTGCATACAGCCCATACACTGAACACCACTCTAGGACACAGTGAGCTCCCCCTAGTGGTGACTGCAGGCAGAGCAAAATTTCTCATGTTATTTCTAGGCAGAGGATTTGGAGCTCCGTATCGGGAAAACTGATCTCTAACCTTTATATAATATTTTAATTAAAATTCCAGAAAAAAGCCCTAGTGTTGAAATAGCGGAGATTCGCACTGCAGGGGTTTCTTTCCAGGCAGCAGCATTCACCGTGGGCCATAGATAGTCCATAGACCAGGGCACAATACCCGGGCAGGAGGAGGACATTTTTACTGCCGTCCTGCCGTATTTCATGTCAGATTCTGTTGGCCACAGAAAGAGACAAGATAATTGCCTGAATTGGCCGTGAACTTGTGCCGCACATTACAGTAAATGGTTAATCCGACCCTTGGGCCAATGGCTGGAAGCAAATGATCTAACCCAATAAAGGAGGTTAAGTGTCCACTTGTGCTTTCTTCTGCGGAAGTGACTGTGACCGCGGTACTGGGCAGCACGTGGTGAGTGCGAGTGCCATTCATGGCCGCCATTACAATGCTCATAGTGTTATGCTGAGTTACATCCCCCTTTTTCTTACTGATCTTGATGTGTCAGTCTTTACTGTAGTTCGGGCATTCTATTTATTGACGGGGAAGTTCACAACGGTCTATCTAAGATAGAGGAGTGTTACAGTGGATGAGGTGAGAGGTAACATGGGTGCGTATGCAGAAACTGGGGGACCGCTCAGGTTCTCTGGGATCTGCCGTTTTATCAGTCGGGATAATCAACCTCACTGGAGACCATGGGGAAGATGAAGATGCAGAGACTCCTCCAAAAGAGAGCGGGCTCCATCTGCAGACAGCTGCTCGGGCTATCCTTCCCTGTCTTGATGAGGGGCAAGAACCCGGAAACAGCTGTCTACAGATGTCTCCCGTCTCTTCCTGAGGAGTCTCTGGTTCCGCCGTCATGAGCCCAGTTTTATCAGGAAAGCAACATAGCCGTGCATACTGGGCCGCGGTCAGCCCAACATCAGTACTGGGCCGCGGTCAGCCCAACATCAGTACTGGGCCGCGGTCAGCCCAACATCAGTACTGGGCCGCGGTCAGCCCAACATCAGTACTGGGCCGCGGTCAGCCCAACATCAGTACTGGGCCGCGGTCAGCCCAACATCAGTACTGGGCCGCGGTCAGCCCAACATCAGTACTGGGCCGCGGTCAGCCCAACATCAGTACTGGGCCGCGGTCAGCCCAACATCAGTACTGGGCCGCGGTCAGCCCAACATCAGTACTGGGCCGCGGTCAGCCCAACATCAGTACTGGGCCGCGGTCAGCCCAACATCAGTACTGGGCCGCGGTCAGCCCAACATCAGTACTGGGCCGCGGTCAGCCCAACATCAGTACTGGGCCGCGGTCAGCCAAACATCAGTACTGGGCCGCGGTCAGCCCAACATCAGTACTGGGCCGCGGTCAGCCCAACATCAGTGCTGGGCCGCGGTCAGCCCAACATCAGTACTGGGCCGCGGTCAGCCCAACATCAGTACTGGGCCGCGGTCAGCCAAACATCAGTACTGGGCCGCGGTCAGCCCAACATCAGTACTGGGCCGCGGTCAGCCCAACATCAGTGCTGGGCCGCGGTCAGCCCAACATCAGTACTGGGCCGCGGTCAGCCCAACATCAGTACTAGGCCGCGGTCAGCCCAACATCAGTACTGGGCCGCGGTCAGCCCAACATCAGTACTGGGCCGCGGTCAGCCCAACATCAGTAGGGTTGGCAAAAGCCGTAAATTCCGGTTCTGTTCACACCTGAGGATTTAGCCACAAATTCCGCCCCTCGGTCCTCATCAGATTCAGTAACATTCTGCATCCAATGCAAGTGATGGGGGAAATGTATATCCTCCGAAAATAGCGCATATTGTTGTCCATGCTGCAGAAAAAATCTGTGGAAATCATGAGCACACGGAAAAATGATTAGCCCCAGCGAATGACGATCCTCGGCCCAGCGACTGCAGAACGTGAATGTTATGTCGGAGCTGCAGATCTATTAGCCTCAGATTTCTCCTCTTAAGCCTCATTCACACATCAGTGTTCAACGGACGTGCGCTGTACGTGTTTTCCGTGGACAGCACGCGTCCCCATTCATTTTAATGTGTGTGTTTCAAATCAGTGTTTTAGCACGGTCTGTGCGTCTGTGTTTTTAGAATGGATGCATGTTCTATGTTGTCCGTGTTCACGGATCCATCACGCCCATTATAGTTTATGGGTCCATGAAAACCACAGATACCACCATGTTTCATCCGTGTTTCTTCCGTGTTTCACGGATCATTAGGAAGAGATGCTTTAAACATTATTATTTTGAGCTGTTCAGTGTCAGTAAAACACGAATGACAGACGGACAGCAAAAAACGGACACACGGACCCATCACGGACATCTTCACGAAGGCCTCACTGACCACCTTTTCACAGATTAGGCTACATTAGCCTCATTTCTATGGATCCGTTAAAAATGCGGATGCCTCTTCCGTTGCCTGTCCGCGTCCGCTGTCCGCATTTCATGTCCGCCAAAAAAATATGGCATGTCCTATTCTTGTCCACAAAAAAAACGTTTGCGGACCCATAGAAGTCAATGGGTCTGCAAAAAATGCGGATGACCAACGGAAGCCATCCTTTGTCATCCGCATCCGTTTTTTTTGCGGATGGTTGCTTGGAAACCAGGGTACCGAGCAACGGAGTGCTGTCCGCATCTTTTGCGGCCCCATTGAAGTGAATGAGTCTGCGCCCGAGCCGCAAAATATGCGGCTCCGACGCGGACCCGAACAACGGCCGTGTGCATGAGGCCTAAGGGTATGTTCAGAGTTTTTTCTGTGCGAAATGATGCGGAATCTGCTCCAGGATTCCTCGTGATTTTTTAAGGCTGCGGTTTGTAAAAAAAAAAAAGCGCCATATGAATTAGCAAACGTTTCCCCAATTAAATTCAATAGAGAAAAATTGCAGTTTTCAGCACAAAATCCATGTTAAAAATAAAAGATTGGATACAATGTTTGGAGGATGAGGTCGGAGGTCACTTTACAATGTAACAAACTGATGGAAACCTTGGACCTGGAAATGAGAGGCTGATGATTGTACTAGATTCCCTGCAGGAAGGACCATCACTCCCATCATCCCGCCAGGGTTAACCCCCTCAGCGCCTAACTGACTTTAATGAGCCCCATTCCCATCCGGAGCAGCAAATGGATGCAGAGGGGAGGGAGGGGGAGCAGGGGGAGCAGAGGGGAGGGAGGGGGAGCAGGGGGAGCAGGGGGAGGGAAGATTGAAAACAGATCAGCGAGGGCTGAAGTAATGGGCTCTGATCATCTGACTCCAGAGAGGAGGGGGAGTGACATGGGGGGAGGAGGAGGCTCCAAACTTTATTCTGCATTCAACTTCCCCGGGACCTCAGGCTGCTGCAGACTCTGCTCCCCGACAACCCGGACTCCCCCAGAGCTGCAGTCTCTGCTCCCCGACAACCCGGACTCCCCCAGAGCTGCAGACTCTGCTCCCTGACAACCCGGACTCCCCCAGAGCTGCAGACTCTGCTCCCCGACAACCCGGACTCCCCCAGAGCTGCAGTCTCTGCTCCCCGACAACCCGGACTCCCCCAGAGCTGCAGTCTCTGCTGCCCGACAACCCGGACTCCCCTAGAGCTGCAGTCTCTGCTCCCCGACAACCCGGACTCCCCCTGGAGCTGCCGCCTCTGCTCCCCGACAACCCGGACTCCCCCAGAACTGCGGACTCTGCTCCCCGACAACCCGGACTTCCCCAGAACTGCGGACTCTGCTCCCCGACAACCCGGACTCCCCCAGAGCTGCAGTCTCTGCTCCCCGACAACCCGGACTCCCCCAGAGCTGCGGACTCTGCTCCCCCAGAGGACCCCCGAGTCTCCTGGATTCTGTGCTCCCCCATATTCGGGGCTTCTATTCCCGGGGCCCCTGGGCTGAACCCCCAATGGATACCAGATGTTGGAAGCTGTGACCATGGCCCCCTCCTCCTGAGCTGCCCTCACCCTGGGGCCCCCATGCCCACTGGGCACTGATACAGGATCGTTACACCCGGAGGTAAGTGCCCCATCACCCCCTTATTACAGGGGGGCAGCAGTTGTGTGTGGATTGTGGCCCTCTGTGTGGAGCTGTATTTATTCCTGTGGGGACCCCCATCATTCCAGGGCTGTGCCCCCTGTGAGGGCATTGATGTGCCAGGGTCACAGCCCAGTGACAGAAGCCGCAGACAATGGCTGGAGACAATGCACACAATCCTCCTTTTATGTGGAGCACAATGATGGGAAGGAAAGCCGCTGACTGTGTGAATAGAGTGTCAGCTCCTGTGCTCAGTGATGCTCCTGTGCCCCATTATTACAGCCAGGGGAAGTTCCTGCAAAGTTTATAATCTATGGATGCCAAAAAATGGAGCAGCAAAGCAGTGAGGATCCTAACTACCCGTAAATACCCCCTAAGAGGAGCCTGCCTGCTAAATACCCCAAGCCCAGAGCCTGATCCTACATCCCCTGCCCAGAGCTTTTACCCAGAACCTGCTGCCACATGGTCCATACTCAGAGCATATGCTCAGACCCAGTTCCTAGAACTGGAAACAGTATTCTGAGCCTGCAGCATTCCTGCGTACCCAAAGCTGTACCCAGAACCTGTTCCAGTGCCTGACATCAAACCTCTTACCAACTACATATCCCCATACCCCCAGTCTGCCTCCATACCCTGAGTCTGTGCCCATACCCCCAGTCTGTCTTCATACCCCCAGTCTGCCTTTATACCCCCAGTATGCCCCCATACCCTGAGTCTGTGCCCATACCCCCAGTCTGCCTCCATACCTCCAGTCTGCCCCCGTACCCCCAGTCTGCCCCCATACCCCCAGTCTGCCTCCATACCCCCAGTCTGCCCCCATACCCTGAGTCTGTGCCCATACCCCCAGTCTGCCTCCATACCCCCAGTCTGCCTCCATACCCCCAGTCTGCCTCCATACCCCCAGTCTGCCTTCATACCCCCAGTCTGCCTCCATACCCCCAGTCTGCCCCCATACCCTGAGTCTGTGCCCATACCTCAGTCTGCCTCCATACCCCCAGTCTGCCTCCATACCCCCAGTCTGCCCCCATACCCTGAGTCTGTGCCCATACCCCAGTCTGCCTCCGTACCCCCAGTCTGCCTCCATACCCCCAGTCTGACCCCATACCCTAAGTCTGTGCCCATACCTCAGTCTGCCTCCATACCCCCAGTCTGCCTCCATACCCCCAGTCTGCCCCCATACCCTGAGTCTGTGCCCATACCCCAGTCTGCCAACATACCCCCAGTCTGCCTGCATACCTCCAGTTTGCCCCCATGCCCCCATACCCCCAGTCTGCCCCAATACCCTGAATCTGCCTCCATACCCCCAGTCTGCCCCCATACCCCCAGTCTGCCCCCATACCCATGCTATAAAGTATTGTATGTTTGATCAATCCTGTTCCACTTGTCACCAGACGAATGGAGCAGTCACAGACATTTCTGCAACAAATCTACTGCGTGTGAATTCATCCCTACAACTCTTGTTGGTATTAGGGGTCAATGTGTCAGACAAGGACCGATCTCCAGTGACAGGAGATGAGAATGGAGAAGGTCAGCATGCCGCAGATATAGTCTTTTCCTATGAGAGCGGGATTATTTTTGATATGAAGGTTTTCCATTATTGATACTTAGTAACAGGAATGGTAACAATAATGATCCAAGTCTCGGAGGCTCTCGGCAGCGCTGGTTCTCTCTGCTATCATTGTCTTGTCATCTGTTGAAGGTGAGACGCTCAGAGCCCCCCATTTCCCCCCATAGTCTAAACACAGAAGTGTCATCTACAGGATTGCTCCTCAGGGCAGGAGACTGGAGGAAGGACCGAGGGTCAAGTCTGGAGCTGAGCAGCTGCAAACCTCAGTGATAAAGCTGCAGTCATTCAGGGTGAGGAGGAATGTGCCTCTGAGACAATTGCTTCCTCCAGCCCTGAGCATTGCTCACATGTTAACTGCTTAACAGCTGCTGGACCCCCATAGGCCAGTGCAGAGGCTGCTGGGGCTGCTGCTGGATCCAGGGCGAGGGCACAAGGCTGCTGTTTGCACTGGACTTGTCACTGTTAAGAACATTTTGTGCAGGGATTGGGAGTCTGTTAAGAAAGTTTGTTTTAGACTTAATCCTGCAGAATCTGGAAGTGAAAACAGGACGTGAATGTGAGGGCTGGGTCCGAATGGGTCCAGGCAGGAGGGGTACTTCTCAAACTTTATACAGGACGTCTCCCATAGGTTTAGAGGAGACCCTGCAGGGAGAGCATCAGCATGCAGGGAACTGATTTTGAAATTTGGGTTTCCTGCATCCAGAGGGGAAATAGAACCTCAAAAATACAGAGATGTGCTGCTTGAAAGCCATAGAAATTGTGCCCCGGGCCCCGGGCCCCTGTGCTGCACTGTGCATGGTATATTCAGGGTGTACTAATTGTAACATAAGGGCCCCAGGTCCCTCTGCTACAATGGACATGTTGGATTTTAACCTGCCTGATCCTTTATTTTCTTGTAAATGAGCAGCACCAATGTGAAGACAGAGACGGCAATAAGTGTGGGTCTGCAATTTAATAATAAAGGGGTATTCCGCCATCAACATATATAATGTATCCGCCTGCACATCTGTCATCGGGGAGGGGGGCTGAACAGAAAGGTGGCGGAGCAGGACGCATCATACAACTGGGAGACACGAGGGTGAGATACGTGTACAACGCGCTTCATACATCAGATGTACAGAGCCTAATGTAAGGACACCGTCCAGAATGCAAATCACCAGAGCAAGCTCAGTGCAGACACCGAACAAGCAGGGAATACTCGGATATCTCAGAAGCCTGTAGATTAGTGAGTGCAGCTCTGGAGTATAATACAGGATGTAACTCAGGATCAGTACAGGATAAGTAATGTATGCACACAGTGACTGCACCAGCAGAATAGTGAGTGCAGCTCTGGAGTATAATACAGGATGTAACTCAGGATCAGTACAGGATAAGTCATGTATGTACACAGTGACTGCACCAGCAGAATAGTGAGTGCAGCTCTGGGGTATAATACAGGATGTAACTCGGGATCAGTACAGGATAAGTAATGTATGTACACAGTGACTGCACCAGCAGAATAGTGAGTGCAGCTCTGGAGTATAATACAGGATGTAACTCAGGATCAGTACAGGATAAGTAATGTATGTACACAGTGACTGCACCAGCAGAATAGTGAGTGCAGCTCCGGAGTATAATACAGGATGTAACTCAGGATCAGTACAGGATAAGTAATGTATGTACACAGTGACTGCACCAGCAGAATAGTGAGTGCAGCTCTGGGGTATAATACACGATGTATCTCAGAATCAGTACAGGATAAGTAATGTATGTACACAGTGACTGCACCAGCAGAATAGTGAGTGCAGCTCTTGAGTATAATACAGGATGTAACTCAGGATCAGTACAGGATAAGTAATGTATGTACACAGTGACTGCACCAGCAGAATAGTGAGTGCAGCTCTGGAGTATAATACAGGATGTAACTCAGGATCAGTACAGGATAAGTAATGTATGTACACAGTGACTGCACCAGCAGAATAGTGAGTGCAGCTCTGGAGTATAATACAGGATGTAACTCAGGATCAGTACAGGATAAGTAATGTATGTACACAGTGACTGCACCAGCAGAATAGTGAGTGCAGCTCTGGAGTATAATACAGGATGTAACTCAGGATCAGTACAGGATAAGTAATGTATGTACACAGTGACTGCACCAGCAGAATAGTGAGTGCAGCTCTGGAGCATAATACAGGATGTAACTCAGGATCAGTACAGGATAAGTAATGTATGTACACAGTGACTGCACCAGCAGAATAGTGAGCACAGCTCTGGAGTATAATACAGGATGTAACTCAGGATCAGTACAGGATAAGTGATGCATGTACACAGTGACTGCACCAGCAGAATAGTGAGTGCAGCTCTGGAGTATAATACAGGATGTAACTTAGGATCAGTACAGGATAAGTAATGTATGTACACAGTGACTCCACCAGCAGAATAGTGAGTGCAGCTCTGAAGTATAATACAGGATGTAACTCAGGATCAGTACAGGATAAGTAATGTATGTATACAGTGACTGTACCAGCAGAATAGTGAGTGCAGCTCTGGAGCATAATACAGGATGTAACTCAGGATCAGTACAGGATAAGTGATGTATGTACACAGTGACTGCACCAGCAGAATAGTGAGCACAGCTCTGGAGTATAATACAGGATGTAACTCAGGATCAGTACAGGATAAGTAATGTATGTACACAGTGACTGCACCAGCAGAATAGTGAGTGCAGCTCTGGAGTATAATACAGGATGTAACTCAGGATCAGTACAGGATAAGTAATGTATGTACACAGTGACTGCACCAGCAGAATAGTGAGTGCAGCTCTGGAGTATAATACAGGATGTAACTCAGGATCAGTACAGGATAAGTGATGTACGTACATGATGACAGTTTATGGAGATTCTTCATGATGCTGGTGCTTAGTGTGTAGACACTTTAACTAAGGAATGTCCCTTTGAGCTGTAGATTTCATTGTTCTTCGCTCTGTTGCTGATCTCAGATCGCTCCACGTGTCGTGCGATCAGGATTCGGGCTTTTCATGGAATATATATTGTTTGAATAGCGGGCGCGATGTCGTGGTTATAATATTGGTCTTAAATACACAAACCTGTGGCTTTGGTTCCGTCGTCAGCTGCCGGGAGCTCAGCCGGTGCGATGTAAATCCCCTCTCAGGATTCGATCGGCCATTACTCGTGGCTTCTTCACTTTTCCTATAAGCAGCTTTGTGGCAGGAATTCCCCGAACCGGAACCCCAATATCCTGCACTCGATCTCTGCGCTTAGACATGGAGCCTTTTCCAAGAAATATTCCATTCATTGGTTTTTTGGTTGCATTTGTTTCTGGGAAAACTGGATGACAACCAATATGGCTGCCATCAGCTCCTGCATGCATTTTACCCAGCTTTCCAATGCACCTGAACGGCAAATCGTCCTAGATAGGCCTTATTCGCACATCAGTGATTCATGGACGCGTTCTCCACGGACATTTTACTATGTGTTTTCACACATCCGTGTTTTAGAACGGTCCGTGGGTCCGTATTTTTAGAGTGGAAGCATGGTCTATTTTGTCTGTGTTTACAATTCCATTGTGTGCATTATAGTCTATGGGTCTGTGAGAAAAACGGGCGCAACATGGATGCCATCCGTGCTTCTTCCGTGTTTCACGGACCATTAAGAGGAGACGCCATGAACATTAGTTTTCAGCTGTGCAGTGTCCGTGGAACACGGATAACACACGGAGAGCAAACATGGACCCACGGACCAAACACAGATTCTTCACAGAAATCTTCGCAGAGGCATCACCGACGTGTGAATGAGGCCTTCAGTGGATACATCCCCCATTGCTGTATCCCCACTTATCCAAGTGGGGGGGGGGGGACTGTTGGAAACTAAGGAAAGACTAGAGAGAATATTTTATCCTCTTGACTAAATTTGCGAAGGATTTTTTGTTATTGTTCTGTTCGATGAAGTCCCCGGTACAGGTTGGGGCCTCATTGAGGGTCTTGTCGTGCAGGGGGAGCAGCATTTACTGTACAGTCTCCCCTGCAGATCACAATCCAGGCTTGCAGTGATAATACTGGGCTGGTATTTTGGGGCTGGGGGTGACCTTCTTAAGTAGTCCTTTTCCTGTGGAATTCTAAAAATTTGCTCTGCTGCAACCTGATCTGGGATGAGTCTGGAGCCGGACGCCGAGGCCTGTTACGAGCTCCCCCCAGAATGCGGGCCCAGGTTTACAGGGTCTTTCCATTTTTACATATTGTGGAGAGTTATTTGTTATGGAGCCGCATTATCACCGGTTATTGTCCTGTAAACATTCCGGAGCGTAACGGCCATAGAGCAGTACGCCATCTACATAAAAGGGGATAAATGCCTGCGATTATTTCTGGAAATGCGCTTTACTTCCACGGCGTCGACATTTCTAACCCGTTGCTTGTAAGATATGACCATTACCTTCTTCCCTACTCCCAGTCCTAGATTACCATTCAGGAAAAGTTGAATCGCCCCCATGAAAAGAATCAAGTTGTTCTACTGCTAACTGGTTAACTTCAGCCCTCCATTGTTTTCTGGGGAGTATTATTTTCTGTGCATATGTTTGGAAGCCTCTGATTGTCCCTGAGGTCTTCTAAAAACTTGAATAGACTTGCAAGGTCTTCATGACATCACCTCTGAGGCACGTTCAAGTCAGGCCATTAAAAGGTTCCCAAGATATCAAATCACCAACAGACGTTATCCATACGGAGCCCCCGGAGCCTTGGAGCGGCTGCGCACAGAGCAGGGTTACAGTGTCTGGATATTTGCTGCTACAACAACGTTTCAAAGAGATGAGATCCAAGAAACATTGGGGTAAACAAAGGAGAAGTCGGGCTCCTCATCCGCAAATATTTTCCTTTTGCTGAAGATTTTGGATTTCATTTTTTTCAGGAGGTTTTTGTCAATTTGTAAATTTACACAACTAATCTCCAAATAGGTTCTGTAACTTTCTAGGAGACCGAGAGTTACTACTGTGTCTGTGCCAAAAACCTGCCGAAAAAGTGGCAGAATTTGGCGCATTTTTGTCTTCTACTAGACAAGGGGATGGGGATTAGTGGAATGGAGGCCGAGCTTCACTGGAAGAGGGTGCGGTCAGAGAAAAGCATCTATCTCTGCACCCGATTTATCATCCAGCCTGAGCCCCGAGGTAAAGCTGGTGCAGTTCTAGACTGCCGGGCTAAGCCTCCGCCATCTTTAGGACGAGTTCACACTTCAGTTATTTAGTCAGTTATTTCCATCAGTTAGGCTAGGGCTTCACGGCGACAATAAGTCATGCGACGTATAGGGTGTAACTCCTCTGCAGCACGTGTCTCGCATCATATTTTATAATGTTAGTCTATGGATGGGTTTTGTGACTGTCGTGTTGCAGTGCGACACCATAGACTAGCATTATGAAATATGTTGTGCGACATTACTGCGACAAATGCCGTGGTGTAGCCGTATTGTGAGCCAAAGCCAGTAGTGAAGCCGACTCAGAGATGATCTGATCCTGTGTCTTTGACCCGCACCTGGTTTTGGTTCCTGATAACTGAAGTGTGAACCTAGCGCTCATGCACACGGCCGTTGCCCTGCCGTGCCCGTATTGGGGGACAGCGAATTGCAGTCCCCAATGCACAGAACGGCCGTGTGCATGAGCCCTTAGGATAAGTAAATCTGGACAATGTTTCAAGTTTTTACTATTTCCGAGATCAACCCATCCTGACCAAATATTTCCAACAGCTGAGCGTTTGTTACAATTGTTTCCAGTACAGGCAATGTTCTGTGAGCTGAACAGCCTGCACTGATACATTGTAACAGAAAAGGAGAGACCTTTGTGCTGCTGATGTATTTAGCTCATGAGTCGACATAAGGGGATTCATCTGCCGGATTCCATTTTCGGCGACCTGTCCACCATTATATGATACGTTGGGAAGATTTATTTTCTGCATTTCAGATTTGCTTTCAAGGGAAAATTTGGCAAATGACCTCATCCGCAGCTTTCAGTCGGCTGGTGATTTTTTGTAAATGGGGCAGAACAGTTTGTTCATCTGTCATCTGGAGACGGGTCCAGATCAAAGTCTGTAGAGGCCTATGTGCTGCCCCATAGCTAAATAATACCAGTATACAGCGCCCATACAGCAAGCACACAGCAGTGCCAGAATAACGTGGGGCCGAGTAGTAACAGTACCAGCTCAAAAGCTACAGCCTGTGCTATGACCCACATTTAGCCCACGACGGGTGGAGCAGGCCCTCGGCCATCGCCCCAAAAAGCCTGTGCAGTAATATGGTCCTGAGATACAACGGTACGCGCCGGGGCTGTATGTATGTCGCTGTACGGTAACCAGTGGGAGGGAGCGCTGAGTGGTTGCCTTTCTCTGGATGATTTCGCCACATTTTGCTACATTCGGGGAAGTTTGTGTCTCGTTTATTCCTGCAGTTTTCAGTTTTGATGTTTGTGTCCAGATGAAAACTCAAACAACTCGCACCGATCATTTTTCCCGTCCCGGTTTACAAGGCGATAAACGGGCAGGAAGGTGCAGATTTCTGTATTCTGGGTGCGCGGCTCCTGGGCAGAGCCGGGGGCTGACAACCCTCATCTAAATATTATTCTGCAGCGGAGCTGAGGGTGGGATCCGGGTCCGGACTTATAAACTGGCTCTTTCATTGTGTGAGAATTCCGGAGAGGAGGGGAAAAAATGATATTTTTTTAGCGCACTGCATGAAAGGGAATTTAAACAAATATTGTGCTCCCTGCGAACGGCCAGTGCCAAAAAATAAAGTAAATAGAGGCCAGTAATCCAAAATATACAGCGGGCGGGGGGCGTCCGACCCCCTCAGTCACAGAAAGAGATTGTAGAAATCCACTGGATTCTGGGTCTGTGATCACTAATAACGCCTTCCCCCGAGCGACACGGACCGGCTGCGATATAGAGGAGAACATGTGTGGCCTGCGGTCAGTCCGTGTACACAACACACAGGTCCTCTCATCCAGACCGCGCAATAACATGTAGCGTGAGCGCAGGGGTGCACCTAGCCTTTCTGCTGCCTGAAAACTGAACGGCGCCACGACCCCCACATGCCAATTTCTTAACCTAACCCCTTCACTCCAGCCCCACTGGTAAAGACATAACATTACATGCAGGGTAATACACCGCCACATACTGTACTGCAGAGACAGATAATCCCCCTTCCTCTGCCCCCTCGTGCCCCACCTGGTGCGGCCTGAGGCAATTGCCTCACCTCGCCTCATTGGGGTGCCCCCCTGCGTGAGCGGCTAATGGAGGGGAATGTGGGGTTCTCCAAGACTATATCACACATCGGGGGCTTAGATACAGCAGCTCAGCAGACAGTATCACACATCAGGGGCTTAGATACAGCAGCTCAGCAGACAGTATCGCACACCAGGGGCTTAGATACAGCAGCTCAGCAGACAGTATCACACATCAGGGGCTTAGATACAGCAGCTCAGCAGACAGTATCACACATCAGGGGCTTAGATACAGCAGCTCAGCAGACAGTATCACACATCAAGGGCTTAGATACACAGCTCAACAGACAGTATCACACATCAGGGGCTTAGATACAGCAGCTCAGCAGACAGTATCACACATCAGAGGCTTAGATACAGCAGCTCAGCAGACAGTATCACAAATCAGGGGCCTAGATACACAGCTCAGCAGACAGTATCGCACATCAGGGGCTTAGATACAGCAGCTCAGCAGACAGTGTCGCACATCAGGGGCTTAGATACAGCAGCTCAGCAGACAGTATCACACATAATCTTTGATACAGCAGCTCAGCAGACAGTATCGCACATCAGGGGCCTAGATACACAGCTCAGCAGACAGTATCGCACATCAGGGGCTTAGATACACAGCTCAGCAGACAGTATCGCACATGATCTTTGATACACAGGTTCAACAGTCACATGTGACAGATGCAGCAGCTGAGCAGACGCGTCAGATATCATAGTAGATCCACCAGATACATACATTAGTATCACAACATTGGATGCCATACCTCTTGTGTGGTGTGAAAATGGCCAGGATTAACATCATTCACCTTAGAATATTCTGCCAGAAAATGAGCCCTGAATTGAATAAATATGTCTAGAGGCCAGAGCTTTTCTTTTCTGATACAGAGCTCCAAATCCCCTGCATAGTCATGGTCATGCCATACAATTCTGTCTGCCTGCAGCCACCTCTAGGGGGAGCTCTCTGCAGCCAATCCATACTTTGTGTTCAGTGAGCTCCCCCTAGTGGTGGCTTCAGGCAGACAGCATTGTAGGGCAGGACTCTATGACTATGCAGGGGCTTTGGAGATCTGTATCACAAAAACAGATCAGCCCAGAATATTCTAACTAAATATCAATGTGGTCTTTGTGACCAATAACTGGGAGTCAGATTGCCCATCTTGTGGTTTAGATTGCAAGCTTTTCAGGCCAGAGCTCACAATAAGGATGCACGATTGGAGTTTTTGTAAAGTTTTTTAGCTCTGGCTCGGAGTCCTTTAGAGGGATTTCTGTTCGCTTCTCGTTCAAGGTCCGGTGAGAAATACTGACTTAATTGGGACTGTTTAACCCCTGAATGGCTGGTAAATATTTTATTATTTTTTTCTTGGCCAGGGGTGTTGTTGCAGTGTTACTGTCAGTATCCACTGACGAGGATTAACATGAGAATAAAGCCGCTGTCACCTCCATTGTCCTGAATGCAGAGTTCCAGCGGTTACAGAGAATGGGCGACTGAGTCTAAAGAAATGGCCCTCTATTCAGATGACTGGACGTTCCCAGCCCCGGGACTGGCGTAGCGGCACTGCTCTCCTGGCGCCATTTACAGTTAACATTACTGCAGTTTTTAGTATTTGCCCGATGCTCTCACTTCTGCAGTGGGTGATACTGATATTTCTTAGACCCTGCTTATCTCAGCCCCCAGATAAGCGTCGCCGCTTCTCTCCGTTCCCATGTTTCTCGGACAAATATGGCCACTGTGACAGCTCCTCAGATCTTGTCACCCAGCTTTCCCGGATGCTGAGGGGCCGCCTCGTTACACTGGATATGAGGGGGTGGAGGAAGCTAATGACGGTCTGTATGGGCAGCCATATTGGTAGTCACCCAAGTCTTTGGTCTTGCGGCTGATACAAGAGCGCGCGCCGCGGCCTGCCTCGTACATTATTACTATCTAATTGGCGATGACAGTGACTCCCCAGTGAAGGTGTTTTTTGCCGCTCTTGTGTAACCTGACTGCGTGATGAATTGCGTGCACTTATAGATTTTTGCACACTCGGTGATATATCCGGTATCTGCTCTGCATTAACATACTTCTACGGCCCCCGTCGCCTTTAACCCTTTCCTCACCGCCGGCCAGCAGCCTCGGAAGGTGGGGTACAAGTTAAGCTGTTTTCTTAGTACACAAGAGGAGGCTGAAGAGCTCTCAGGACAAGTAGCCGCTCTCGGCGCTGACACAATGCGATAAGTCACATCCAGCGGGGACGGCGGCGGCGCGGCCTGGAGGACACTTGTGTTAAGCTGAATTGATTGAATTTTAATGGCTATTAGCGGCCGTGAATAGCAATGATTTTATGGGGTGTCTTGTGCAGGCTCGACGTTAACAAGCAGAGAGGGACCATTGTGCAGCTGCTGTGACTCTATGGATTCCAGCGCTCCGACGTTAACCCTTTTATCCCCGCCACAGCCTGCGGCGATTCTCTCCGTTTTGTTCTGAGTGGACGAGGCCTCGCACTGATACGTCATGTCTTCTCCCTAATTTTGTTCCCTCTATAGGATCTGCCATCAGCGCGCCACATTTATCATGTACTGTCCTATATCAGCCCTTAAATACTGCGCAGCGTGATATCGTCTGAGGAGGATGAAGATTGTAACAAGCACAAGAAATATCAATATTGTAAAAGAGTAATTGTCAATAGTGCAACATTTGTATCACTTTATGTGAGAAGTGTAACCAATGAGCCCCCATGTGACACCTCTAGATGCTCACGTCTAGAAATATACACAAGAATTAATGATTCACTATTGATAATTGCAGGCTTTATCCGAAATATATCTGTGTCCTCCAACAATGCTCCCGCTTCTGTTCCATGAATATAACACCAGAACTGCAGTAGAAACTGACACACGCAGTTATCAGTAGCAGACAGGACGTGGCTGATGTGTGGCATTTTGGGCGACAGTCCCGGTGTACACTGCAGTTTTCACCCAGTCTCCGATTGTAGCTTCAGGTCCAGGAACACAATTATTCATCACTTCCAAATCACTTGAAGGAGTCATTTGAGGGTGCAGTGAAATGTGTCGGCTTCTTCCATACGTCTCTTTATATGTGGTTCCTGGACGGCATCCATCGCTGCCCACGCACATACTTCACACCCTCTTACCCGCTGTCTTTCTCTTCTCCACATCCGTGCCTCGTTTTATAATACTTCTGTGGATTCCTAAACCACCAAAAGACAGGAGGCCAGTGCGGCAGGTTTCAGAGGATCGGGGGCTACCATTGTAGAACCCCAGATCTCCAATTTCAGGGACATATGAAGTCCTCTTGTGGGGGGTTTGTTCATTCCCTTGGAAAAAAAACTCAGAAAATCTGATTAATAATACAGGAGTAGATGGAGACGGTGTGACTGCCGCCGAGCTTTTCTGCCTGACAGTTTGGTTGCTATGGACACACAGACTGACAGATACAGGCAGCACGTCTCTGGCAACCCGTCTCAGGTCAGGACACGAAGGCCTCACAATGCGCGGACCACGTCTTACTGTGTCTCCTGGTCGTAGTAATCAGATTTAGATGGGAAATCTCTGGAGTCCTGCGCAGTGGATTTTTCGGAGGCTCTATGGACACCTACAGGAACAGTTTATGATATATAGCGCCATCCAATACAAACAATGTGTCTATTTCAATGTACTCCAGGACCCTCCCATTTAATGAGGCCCCTCCCCTTCCCCGCTAATCTCCATCTTCCTCACTGGTTTATTGTAGTTTATAGTCTTCTGTCCTTACTGTGATCATCTCTCTCTGCACAGCAGTCAATCTGAACAAGCTGGGCTGCAGGGTAAAGCATGGGGAGGTAGAAAGCAGCAAAAGAAGACTCTTGTGAGACAGGAGGTGGATTTTAGGCAGCTAAGCTAGATCTCATGAAGGAGGCACCAGACGAGTCATGTGGCACTCCGGTGCCACGGCCTGAGTGACCATGTTAATCTCCTGTGTCTGTTCTGTGGCATTCTCCTGAATGTTAGATCCCATGGCTGGGGGTCTCTGCTGCAGATTTTAGTTCTGACCCTTATTTATGGACTGAAGGGCCCGGGCCCCAGACAATGGCAATCTTAATCATTCATTGTAACATTCAATAGATCCTTTCATAAGAGGCTCATTTTCTGGGGAGAGCTACATTTAGGGGCTTTATGGATGAGAACCAGTGGTCTCTGGGGTCAAAGGTTAATGGCGGTGACATGACACAGGCTCTTTACATGTCCACGTCTGAAGATGAAACACAGACCAAGAGCCCAGTCATGTAGCGTGTAGTGCTCTGCGCTTCTGAGAGTGTATCACACATGGAAGGATTAGATACACAGCTCAGCAGGCAGTATCACACATGGTAGGATTAGATACACAGCTCAGCAGGCAGTATCACACATGGAAGGATTAGATACAGAAGCTCAGCAGGCAGTATCACACATGGAAGGATTAGATACAGAAGCTCAGCAGGCAGTATCACACATGGTAGGATTAGATACACAGCTCAGCAGGCAGTATCACACATGGTAGGATTAGATACACAGCTCAGCAGACAGTATCGCACATGGTAGGATTAGATACACAGCTCAGCAGACAGTATCACACAGGACAGGATTAGATACATAGCTCAGCAGACAGTATCACACATGGTAGGATTAGATACACAGCTCAGCAGGCAGTATCACACATGGAAGGATTAGATACAGAAGCTCAGCAGGCAGTATCACACATGGAAGGATTAGATACAGAAGCTCAGCAGGCAGTATCACACATGGTAGGATTAGATACACAGCTCAGCAGGCAGTATCGCACATGGTAGGATTAGATACACAGCTCAGCAGGCAGTATCACACATGGTAGGATTAGATACACAGCTCAGCAGGCAGTATCACACATGGTAGGATTAGATACACAGCTCAGCATGCAGTATCACACATGTTAGGATTAGATACACAGCTCAGCAGGCAGTATCACACATGGTAGGATTAGATACACAGCTCAGCAGGCAGTATCGCACCGGATAGGATTAGATATACAGCTCAGCAGGCAGTACCACACATGGTAGGATTAGATACACAGCTCAGCAGGCAGTATCGCACATGGTAGGATTAGATACACAGCTCAGCAGGCAGTACCACACACGCTGTGGATTTTGCATCCATCTTGTTGTCCGATTCAAATGAATGGAACTGATTATCAGTCACAGAAAATTCTGCAACAAAATCTGCAGCTTGTGAAGGCGCCCTAAGATGGGGAGTCTCAGCCGGCTGCATCACACACTAGGGGCTTAGATACACTGGCTGACATGGGAGGCTTAGATACACTGGCTGACATGAGAGGCTTAGATACACTGGCTGACATGAGAGGCTTAAATACACTGGCTGACATGAGAGGCTTAGATACACTGGCTGACATGGGAGGCTTAGATACACTGGCTGACATGGGAGGCTTAGATTCACTGGCTGACATGGGAGGCTTAGATACACCACTGTGCAGAGCTGGAGATTCTTTGCCTGCTTTCTCTCTATTTCGGGGAATTTCTGCAGCGGTCGTGAGCTGAGTTTCTGCAGTTTATTGCTCGGCCTGGATTCCGTCATTGATAACGTCTTGGGTTTTATTCTTCGGATGTCTCAGATATTTAAGGAGGTCTGGGGTCTTTTTGAGGTTTCTGGGGTCTTTCTTTCTGAAGTTTCTCTGTGAGTCACTCGGTTACCGGCTGCAATTCTGAGTCAAGATATTAGTCAAATATTCCAGGTCCTGACTGTTACAATGTGTCAGTGCAGGTAAAATGTATCAGTCTGAAGTCCATCTGGACTGGATACATTGTAACAGGTCCTCAGCAGTGAGACGTATTAGGTCTGTACAGGGTTTCTGTCTGTCAGAAGTGGCAGAGGATTTTCAGGACTGGATAAATTGTAACAGGTCCTCAGCTGTGAGACGTATTGGATCTGGACAGGGTTCAGAAGAGGCAGTATTTTCCGTGCAGACTGTTTGGGTTTGCAGGGGCTTCTGGGTAACGATGGTTTGGGGCTTTGTGGTTCCTCTGGTTTTATTAGATCCCACTTTTTCCCTTTTATGGTGTGAGGCTCCGTTATTATGGAGGGGGGGGGGGGGATACTGGAGTAATAATGAGTAATCCGGAGTATCACTGAGTCACATCAGGAGGGGTCAGGAGTTCAGTTCACACAGAGCAGTAATAATACGGTCGCCCCTCACAGTCCTGAACGCCCAGCTGGATCTTTTTATCCCCCCGCCTCCCCCCAAACCTCACAGGAAACAGGGGTGTCAGCATAACCGCCCCCTCCGCGGCCCCCACTGTCCTGAGGGGCTTCCCTGCGCTGGTGTGGCCCTAGGAGCGCAGGAAATTGCTGTCTTGTGCGTATTAATATTTAGAAATGGCGTTCCCAGCAGATCATTCCTTTATCTCCTTCATCCGTCACATTCCCTCCGAATCTCAGATATTATTCATATAGAGAGATGAGGACGGCCGCAGCGGGGGCGGGTGGAGAGCGTCAGCATGGAGGAAGGAAACTGTATCCACTGGCCATCTGATGTTCTAGACGTATCACAGGAATGATAGGCTTAGATACAGTGACTCGGCAGACAGTATTACACATGATAGGATTAGATACAGTGACTCGGCAGACAGTATCACTAAAGAGGATTAGATATACAGCTCAACAGACAGTATCACACATGGTAGGATTAGATACACAGCTCAGCAGACAGTATCACTAAAGAGGATTAGATACGTAGCTCAGCAGACAGTATCACACATGATAGGATTAGATACACAGCTCAGCAGACAGTATCACATATGATAGGATTAGATACAGCTCAGCAGACAGTATCACACATGATAGGATTAGATACAGTGACTCGGCAGACAGTATCACGCATGATAGGATTAGATACAGTGACTTAGCAGGCAGTATCACTAAAGAGGATTAGATACGTAGCTCAGTAGACAGTATCACACATGATAGGATTAGATACAGTGACTCGGCAGACAGTATCACATATGATAGGATTAGATACAGCTCAGAAGACAGTATCACACAGGATAGGATTAGATATAGTGACTCAGCAGACAGTATCACTAAAGAGGATGAGATACGTAGCTCAATGGACAGTATTACTCAACAGGATTATATAGGTAGCTCAGCAGACAGTATCACATATGATAGGATGAGATACACAGTGTATCAGACAGTACCATGCAACAGGATTAGATACACAGCTCAGCAGAGAGTATCGTGCATGATAAGATTAGATACACAGCTCAGCAGACAGTATCACATATGATAGGATTAGATACATAGCTTCACAGATATTGTCACACATGCTTAGATGCAGCAGCCCAGCAGACAGTATCACACATGAGCAGCTTAGATACAGTGGCACTGTCCTCTGGTGACTCGGCTGTGTCCTTTCGGAGGATATTTGCGCTTGTATCTTTCAGCGCGGGATTATTCGCGCAGATCTCGGGAGCAGACGAGGATCTTGAGGACGGACAGGCCGGGACTTGTAAGGAGCAGGAAGCGCTGGGTTCTGTCAGACGATTTGTGTTTGGACGGTGTTGGCGGTGACAGGAGCCTCAGGATCTCGGATTTCTGCTCTGGAGGTGTTTGGATTATGTCTCGCTGTCTATTTGGTGCTGACATAGTCTGTAGCGCTCTACGCTGTCACATGTCCAGGGAGCGCTAACTTTATGGTAATTTTCCATCTCCATAGACTTCTGTGTCATCACTTCACGTCAGGCGCTGTTCACACCACGACTTGTGCTGGGAAAGCTTATGGCGCATACACTGAACCCAATGGAGGCGAGAAGAGTGTGACTTCCTCCTCTGTAAGGATATATGTTGGGGATGCTCCTGCTGTGTAAAGCACTCACAGTGTGAACAGGGCCTAACGGCCGTGATATTATACACAGCGATTACCGCATTGTTATATCACAGTAATGAGATCTGGCCGTATCACCGGTAATATTAACCTGCGGCGGACGCATGAAATGGTGGAGTCTTGTCCCTTCATCATCACCTAGTAATGATGACCCCCCCCCATGTGTCAGACAGAAATTGTGCAGATCTGATCTTCATACAATCATAATGATTAGATTGTAATCTGCGCAGTAGAGTGGCGTGTATATATGTGCGCTCTATGTACGGTATATAGAAGTACTAGTGCACAGATGTGTGTAAATCTGTATACAGTTACATTGTGTCCGCACTGTATCCCCCGTCTCTATAGGATACGTGTACATGTGTATATTATATATCTGTATACAGTTACATTGTGTCCGCACTGTATCCCCCGTCTCTATAGGATACGTGTACATGTGTATATTATATATCTGTATACAGTTACATTGTGTCCGCACTGTATCCCCCGTCTCTATATGATACGTGTACATGTGTTTATTATATATCTGTATACAGTTACATTGTGTCCGCACTGTATCCCCCGTCTCTATAGGATACGTGTACATGTGTATATTATATATCTGTATACAGTTACATTGTGTCCGCACTGTATCCCCCGTCTCTATATGATACGTGTACATGTGTATATTATATAACTGTATACAGTTACATTGTGTCCGCACTGTATCCCCCGTCTCTATAGGATACGTGTACATGTGTATATTATATATCTGTATACAGTTACATAGTGTCCGCACTGTATCCCCCGTCTCTATATGATACGTGTACATGTGTATATTGTATATCTGTATACAGTTACATTGTGTCCGCACTGTATCCCCCGTCTCTATATGATACGTGTACATGTGTATATTGTATATCTGTATACAGTTACATTGTGTCCGCACTGTATCCCCCGTCTCTATATGATACGTGTACATGTGTTTATTATATATCTGTATATATTGTATATCGTCCTAGGATACCGTACATCAGTCACATAGCCTAGGTGCATCACTGTCCTCTGCTCTGGCGGTGCATGCACCGTCGGTGTACTGTCTTACAGTCTATAGAGGACAGACTGACATTCAGTCTTATAGTCTATTCAGGACAGACAGACATTCAGTCTTATAGTCTATTCAGGACAGACAGACATTCGGTCTTATAGTCTATAGAGGACAGACAGACATTCAGCCTTATAGTCTATAGAGGACAGACAGACATTCAGCCTTATAGTCTATAGAGGACAGACAGACATTCGGTCTTACAGTCTATAGAGGACAGACAGACAGACATTCGGTCTTTGTACGAGGACACGGACGTGCTTTCTGCTCTTTATTCTCGCCGTGTGCGCTCGTTATAAACCGCTCATTAGTCAAACAGAGAAAGATAATTAGCAGATAAGGAAACATTGAACGAAGTCTGAGCAAGAAGGAGCCATGACGGGCGGCTCGTGAGACGTGTGACACGTGTGTTCTATGTATGTGTGTTTGGTAGATTACATGTATGATATGTGTATGTCATGTAGATTTTAGGTAGACGTGTGGTTTGTGTCTGTTATATTAGACAGAAGTCCTGATCCGTTGTGATGATGTTTATCAGAAGATTTCCGGGCTTCTAGATGCCTGGGAGGCGCTGATCTTGTGCCGCCATTTTCATCGATCCTGTGATCACCAGATCCCAGCGATCGCTCTACTTCTCGCTCATCCAGTGATTCCAGGCGCGGCGCTGACCTCTGACTCCTGTCCTGACACTCTGTTACAATGTATCATGACAAGTATCAGTCTGGAGTTCGGACTTTTTGGACATTTTTGCCTTTAGTTTCTCGGGGTCCCTCAGATCCGGGGGGTCATTAACCCCACAATGTCCCGGAGGTAGCTACATGGTGACAGCTGCGCCTCTCCCTCTCCTGTGGATATTGCCAAAAAAGTGACAAAGTCATGTTCTACGCAGAAACGTATCCATGAAATGGGGCCGGGGGCTTACAATCTAATCCCCCCACTGTACATCATGGGTTCAGGCTGGGATCTGAGCTCATCCAGATTGGGGTAGTCATAGGGAGCCATTTCTGGGGTGTTCCAGGTCAGTGCCCCCTCTCAGTGTATGTGGAAATAGGGGTCCTGCCCCCCGCTGTCCTGGGATCCTTCCGTGTTGCCTGTACCACTGGTGGAGGCTCGGGGCCCTTGGTTCCCCACGACTTGTTCCTTGTAGGGCCGAGGGTCACACAGATTTTTGTCATGCGGCCATCGCAGTCATGTGACAAAGTCCGGGTGCGGCCCCGACCCCCAGCAGGTATGTGCCCCCCATAATAAGGTCCTAATGCTGAGATCTCGTTTCAGGCTCCGTCTGTGGAATATGAGCCGCTGAGATGGAGAACGCCGGCCCCGTGATCACCGCGCACAAGAAGGAGGCGAAGACGTCCATTCTGGAGGGGAACGGCTTCTCGGACATTGGGAAGAAATCCGGGGTCCTGAACTCATCACCAGGAGGTACCGAGCACACGATCTACATGTCTAATGTATGGACCCTGAGATGAGGACACCGCGGGAGGTCCTGGATGATATCCGTGTCCAGGAAAGCTGGGTGACAAGCAAAACGGCTGCCATTACAGCCCCCACAAGGACTGTCACCCACATCTCCCCAGATTCTAAAAAAGAGGGGTGACCTTCTCTGTGGGCGCTGCAAAGACACGCCTATTGTTACCCAGCTTTCCCAGGAACAGATCTATAGAGGGCGACCCTGTGACTTCCATGTACTACAGAAAAAGACCTTATAGCAACCATGGTGACTGTATCACACATGGCAGGCTTAGATACACAGCTCAGCAGACAGTATCACACAGGACAGGATTAGATACACAGCTCAGCAGACAGTATCACACAGGACAGGATTAGATACACAGCTCAGCAGACCGTATGACACATACTAGGCTTAGATACACCGCTCAGCAGACAGTATCACACAGGACAGGATTAAATACACAGCTCAGCAGACAGTATCACACAGGACAGGATTAGATACACAGCTCAGCAGACCGTATGACACATACTAGGCTTAGATACACCGCTCAGCAGACAGTATAACACAGGATAGGATTAGATACACAGCTCAGCAGACAGTATCACACAGGATAAGATTAGATACACAGCTCAGCAGACAGTATCACACAGGATAGGATTAGGTACACAGCTCAGCAGACGGTATCACACATGATAAGATTAGATACACAGCAGACAGTATCACAGAATAGGATTAGATACACAGCAAACAGTATCACAGAATAGGATTAGATACACCGATCAGCAGACAGTATCACAGAATAAGATTAGATACACAGCTCAAAAGGCAGTATCCCACAGGATAGGATTAGATGCACAGCTCAGCAGACAGTATCACACTGGATAAGATTAGATACACAGCTCAGCAGAGAGTATCACACAATAGGATTAGATACACAGGGTACGCCCTTCCAGGGATTTGGGATACTTTGGAGGTGTCCGGGATGATCAGGAATTCCTGACTATCGGATTCCAGATTACAGGACGGTGATGGAGTCTGTGTGGTGGTTTGAACCCCAGGGTCTCTTGTATCAGAGGACACCATTTGTTCCCTGTGATTTATTCCCGGTGTGAAGGAATCCGGGGATCTGACAGGTTTCAGGGGGCGCTTGGCGTTTTATTAGGGGCTGTTCGTAGATAACAGTCTCATGGCTGGGGAGGGGGAGCCTTTGAAGACAGCAGGGGTCGGTCCTGTGGCTTTAATTACCCTTGTGGCAGATGCTGAGGTGTGATTGTACACAGCCGTTAGCGCTGAGCTGATCCTCCCTAATTGATGGTTTCCAGTAATGACCCCTCCCCCGCCTCCTTATCTCCCAGTATCCTCCTAATCTTAGATTCCTGGACCCTCTGATGACTGAAGTCCCTGTTCTAGCAAATGAAATAATGGAAATGGCTCAGATCTGCATGGA
This sequence comes from Bufotes viridis, assembly GCA_033119425.1. Taxonomy (NCBI): domain Eukaryota; kingdom Metazoa; phylum Chordata; class Amphibia; order Anura; family Bufonidae; genus Bufotes; species Bufotes viridis. The sequence goes on from CM065595.1 coordinate 158,685,132, forward strand.
ACTGTGTGAACTCCGGACTGATACATTGTAACAAAACATCAGCACAGAGATTTGTGTGTCTGTGATTAGTTTGCCACTGGATACATTGTAACGGACTTTCAGCTCTAAAAAGATCTTAGGTCAGGATGGATTTTTTTAAATTCTAGATGTCAAAAAGGCTTTCCAGTTACTGACAGCTAGCAGAGGTCTTGAAAATGCAAGAAGAAATATTGAAACAGAAAGTCTGATAAAAAAAAGTCCAAATGTTTGTTATATTTTGGTTAAGCCTCATTTGCATAAAACAAAAAGAGGAATAAATATGAAGCAGGTTTCAAATATCAGGGATTTTCGCGCCGTTTTTGTAACGCTTGCTCTTGCCACTTATGTTTTGTAAAGAAGTAAAACCCTATTATGGTCACACACGGGGACAGTCATCAGACCAGGGTTAGGCCTCATGCACACAAACGTATTTTCTTTCCATGTCCGTTCCGTTTTTTTTTGTGGACCATATGCGGAACCATTCATTTCAATGGGTCCGCAAAAAAAAAAAACGAAGGTACTCTGTGTGCATTCCGTTTCCGTATGTCTGTTTTTCCGTTCTGCAAAAAAATAGAGCATGTCCTATTTTTTTCTAGTTTGCGGACAAGGATAGGCATTATTACAATAGATCCGCAAAAATAACGGATCTGCAAAATAAACGGATGCTATACGAAACGTCATCCGTTTTTTTTTTGCAGATCCGCAATTTGCGGTCGTGTGCATGAGGTCTTAAAGAATAGCCCAGTGACAACGATGTTGCACGCCCGCTCTCCTGCCACATTTGGCTTCTTGCATTAAATATGGTGGCTCCTGCCTGGAACAGAAGCTCTGGGACGCCCCAGTAACCAGCCTCCTGCCCGCTGTACCCGCTCTCATCTCCTGTCGAATGGAGGATGAAAAGCTGAGACATGGCGGTGAGGCACCCGGGCGCAGAACTTACAGCGACTGCGTTTGAAGAGTGAGCGGAGAGATGATGAAAGAGACGACTAATCAGTCCTAAAAAGCCCGTAAAAGGATCCTAATAAATAAGTCACGGTGACCAGCGGGGAGAAGGGGCCGTCGCCAGCCTTCTGCGGTTATGTTTCATGTTAATGATGGGTCCAGGGTGAAAGAAATGCAAAATAATTCTGAGGGGAGGCTCGTGTGCTCCAGTACAGGCTCTGCTGGGACTTCCAGTTCTCCAGCCTAAAATCAGGAACAGATAGAATAAGGACGGAGGCAAAAGCAGGAAATCAGATGATCATTGAATCTATGGGACAATCACTTCCCATTCTCATTTCTTCTAGTCTTGGACCTTGCGGTAACAGATGTGACCCCCGGAGGGTTCTAACTCCAGAGATCCTCCCAAAAGTACTATAACGTTATACATTTTAGTGTTTCTAAGATCTCTGCTTGTTGACAGTGAATGAAAAAATCCAGAGACTGTAAACCTGAGTTTGTTATATTTGTACCCAATCTAGACAAGCCTGGGCTGCAGACTGATACAATGTATCAGTGCAGGTAAAATGGAACAAGTGATCAGGCAGGAGACAGATTTGTGGTGCAAGGGGTTTGGCTCACAGAGGATTTCTGTAATGGATGCATTGTAACAAACCCTCAGCTGTGAGCTAAACACCTCAGCAGCACAAATCTCTTTTCTGTGTGTTACAATGTGGAGTCTGGTCTGGGGACCTATCGTCAGAAAATAACCTGTTGTTTAAGGCTACTTTCACACTCTCTTTTTGGGGGGATCCTTCATGGATCTAAAAAAAACGGATCCCTTACAATAATACAACCGCATGCCTCCGTCGTGAAAGGATCCGTTTGTATCATCTGTAACATAACCAAGACGGATCCGTCATGAACTCCATTGAAAGTCAATGGAGGACGGATCCGTTTTCTATTGTGTCAGAGAAAACGAATCAGTCCCCATTGACTTACATTGTGTGTCAGGACGGATCCGTTTGGCTCAGTTTCATCAGGCGGACCGTAAAACGCTGCAGGCGCCTCCAGAGCGGAATAGTGACTGAATGGAGACAAACATATGCACTCTGAGCGGATCCTTTTCCCTTCAGAATGCATTAGGTCAAAACTGATCCGTTTTGGACTGCTTGTGAGAGCCCATGGCGGATCTTACAAACGGAAAGCCAAAACGCTAGTGTGAAAGTAGCCTAAATCCCATTTTTATGTTAAACACCTATTTTCTTTAGAATTTTTAAGATTTAAATTTTTCCATGTCACTACCTACATATACATAAATGTATATAATTCTGCAGTTTTTACACTTAAATGTGTTTGTCGGCAGATCTGTCCCTATGACCCCGGCTGACCTGTTACATGTGTTGGTCTCTTGTTCCTATGTTCCCGCATTGCTGAGAAAAATGGTTTTAATATATGCAAATGAGCCTCTAGGAGCAACGTGGGCGTTACCATTACACCTAAAGGCTTTGCTCTCTCTGCAACTGCCGCGTTCTTTTCACTTTGACTGACAGGTTCAGACGAGATGACGATTTAAACAATAGGTCATTTTTCTGATGACATATTCCATTTAGGCCTCATGCCGTTGTGCGGCCGTTCTATACATTGAGGACCGCAATTTGCCGTCCCCAATGCATGGGCAATGTCCGTGCGGCGGCCAGGACAGATTGAGACCCATTCAACTTGAATGGGTCCGTGATCGGTCCACACTGCAAAAAAATAGAACATGTTCACATTCACATTCAGGTAAATGGGTCCGCATCCGTGATGCGGGGAGCACGTGGTTGGTGCCCGCAAATTGCGGACCCGCTGTTTGCGGGCCGCAATACAGCCACAGCCGGCCAATGGCTACAATTGTAACAAACTCTCAGCTTTGCGATATATTAGGCCAGTACTGGTTCACGAGAGCTGTAAGAAGTATTAGGTCCTCTAAATGTTCCCATTCACTGAAAGCAAGCAAAAATCTTGAAAGGGGTGAGGAATTAAAGCGTTAAGTCAGGTTTTTGCGTGAGTGTTAGGGGGGCACTCTAACTGCTCCTACTCTGGGGCAGCAAACTGAATCTTTGCCCCGGACGTTGGAGAATGTGGAGTCTGAGGACGATCAGGTGTGACGTCGTTACAATGTATCATCTTGTATCATGAATCCAATCTCTGTCGCTACATTGTAATGACTTCCTGTTGGATTCAGTTTAGTGGTCATTTAGTTAGCGGAGTCCTGAGTCCCCAGAGCGCGAGAGCCGCGTTCAGCCCTTTCCCCTGGACAGAGAAGGGTTAACAGCGGTGATCTGATTTATGGCCACCACAGGAAGAGCTGAGCGTTTAATCTCTGCGCAGTTTTCTGCTCTCCAAATTCTGTCACTTCTGATTTCTCCAGGACGCGGCGGAATAACGGCCTGGTGCGTATCCAGACTGTGCATGTTTAATGGCGGCTATATTCAGATTGTTAGCACGTTCGTCATGTGTAAGTGGCTTCCTCCAGGCGAGCGCCATTAACGCTGTCCTTTATTTTACTCGCTTGTCTGCCGTTATTTATTTCTCACACTTTCCCGGTCTTTCGGAGAACACGGCTAATGCAGATTTTTAATGTGTTATTTACACACAAAATAACCTATTTACAACCGCCAGGACGGCGCAGGGTGCACTGCGCTCGCTGCCGCGCGTCCTATCTGGCTGAATAATCTGGGTCGCTAATAGAACCATTTATCACGGGGCCGGCAATTTATTTGGTGCGAGCTGCTGAGGTGTCGGAGCAGCTGATCTATGGGGGCACCTCACAATTTACAGACTGGATTTTAGTAACTTGCGGGGCTCATTACTTAAAAAACGATATCAGCCGCCATATAGAATCCCCCGTTATAGCATCTTTATACACGATCTGCTGCAGAGAAAGCTGGGTGATAACCATAGCAGAATCTGTCACCCAGCCAAGTACATTGCAGCAATGGAGGAGATGCATCTATAGCCTCGGCCTACAGGACTCTGGGAAAGCTGGATGACAACCATCACGGGAGCTTTCCTGGCAGCCATTCTAGTGGTAGTCACAGAACTTTTCTAGAGCCCTGAGCATCCAGACCGCTAGGCGTGGATCCACCTGCCACCATTCAGGTCCGGTCTCTAGGAAAGCTGGATAGTAGCCTCCATGGGAGCCATATAGGACGGCACCCGCATTTCCAAGAACTGATCTAGAACTTTCTAGTAACTTTTTGGTGATTCAAGGAATTACAATCACTCGAGATTTATGTTCTTTCAGGGGAAATTGCCTTTTATGGTGAAATTTAAAAAGGAAAATATATAAAATCAGGGCAGAAGAAGACGGCGCCCAGCCCTGAACTCTTCGCCACCTGCTGGAGGGCTCTGGGCGACATGGAGAGGTTGGCGTGTTTTGGTGAGGGTGTTGTGTGCATGTCTAGGTTTGATTTTTTTAAATGCTGTATTTGCAGTTTGTTTCTATTTATTTTTTAGCAAAAATTGTTTCCGTCATGTTTCACACTGACCCTGCATTGAGTCTCTGGCCTTGTGTTTTTTGTTTTTTTTTTCAAATCGCAGCATGCTCAGGGTCTGGTATTTTTTTCAGACATTTTGCCATAAATTTTATATGGAAAAAAAAAAGTCGAAAAAAACTGGAAGTAAAATGTACTACAGAAGCCACCCCGAAAGAACTGTAAAAACCGTCAGTACTTCATGGCATTTTTCTACAAACCGAAGGGAAAACGTAGGGCACCGTTACACAATTTTTTTTCTGGTGTTTAATGACATTTTTTTTCTAAACAAATCAGTTTTTTTCGCCTGAAAAAAGTGGCACCAAATATGACAGATGCAAAAAATCACCACCAAAAACACAGGAAAACGCCACAAGAAACTTGAGTGTGAACCTTCCCCAAGTGCGGAAGCAAACCTTAAGAAGCTGTAAGTGCGGCGGGTTATTAGCCGCAGAAGTCAATGATCCTTTAATCTACTTGTGGATAAAATGGCTTTTTCATTGCTCACATCTCGGGAGGACGGGGCTTTGGCAGATCTACAGATCTCCGCAGCTTTTCATGGAGCATTATCCCTTTAATCCACTTCCTTAAGCGCCGGCGAGTCGAGAGGGGATTCTTTGTGCGACGCGTCGTTACTGTACGGGGAATTCACACCAAGAGTCCGAAACTCTGGAAACAATATTGTTACATTGTAGCAGTTCTGTCCGGGCCAGCATATCATAGAAAGTGGAAAGTTCTGCAACTGTGTGCTTCAGTGCCAATGAGGTCAACATCTCTGCTTGCTGACAGTGAAGTCCACATGCAGTTAGTGTGTCATCCCTCTAGCATTCCCCATTTTTCCCGCTCCTATAAACACCATCACCCAGAGCCTCTGCCATGTGGCACACAATCTGGGCATGGATCCGGTAATTATCATTTTCCAGTACAGGCCCGGCTCATTACTGTGTGACTTTGTTTGCAGTTTATGCAAGGCCAGCAATGTTCTCCGGAGAACCTCAACAACCCAGAGTCCGAAGGAGGCGACAACCTCAAAGTAATAGGTTCCATGAGCTGCACATTCTTCTCGCTCGTCCTTGGAAACATCCAGAAAGCCTGAAACCAGGGAGTGGAAACATAAGTGACCACCAGCCTCAGCGGGAACCTCCGGACCTCCACCCACTATGGAAGGGGGACGTTCTGTTCAGTGGTCTCCCACCTGTGGGTAGTTATGGCCTAACTACAAGTCTTAACATGAACCTATCATGAGTGATACCATAGCTGGAGACCTCCGATGTAAAGAGTTTGAGATCTCAGAGATTCCGTGTAAAAGATACTATAATGGAGTCAGGTTGGCTCGGCCTTCACTGACCCGGTACCGCCCTTTTCTCTGGAGTCTTCAGGATTGTTCATGGTTCCTGTGGTTGTCTCCTTCTTGTTGTTTTTTTGCCTCTTCAGCGTTTCCACCATAACTGTCTTCAGTGATCTGGATCTTCTCCTCTGCTTCCAGTGGAAGGTTCTTCTGCTCTGGTCCAGGGTGCGCTAGTTTATTTTCCTCATAGGGAATGAAAAGTGAATACGTTTTTTTCTCAAGATGTTGAGTGGTTTTTTTTTAGTCAGTAGAAGAACCAGCTGCTTATCTCCTGCACTATTGAAAGACCAGAAGCCGCTTATCTTCCCACCATTGAAAGACCAGGTGCATGGGGCTGAGCTGAATGTAGGGGCTCATGCACACGACCATAGCCTGTTTTGCGGTCTGCATTTTACAGAACGTTCAGCTCATAATAGAACTGTCCTATCGTTGTCCATAATACGGACAAGAATAGGACATGTTCTATTTTTTTTGCACGTGCCGCCAAACGGACATGCTTTCCGCAGCTTTTGCGGCCCCATTGAAGTGAATGTGTTAACATCCGATCCGCAAAATATACGGACCAAAAATACGTTCATGAGCTCTTGGAGCCACTTCTGTCACTGACTCCATCCCATATGACAGATAATGATGGACACCTTGTCGGCACATGATAGACCCCATTATAAGTCAGGAAGGCGCAATGGCTGCCCTTTATGTCCATTGGAGCCTCCATTACAGATTTTGTGACAATTTTTTCTGTCAAAGAGATGGACAAGTTGTCAGAACCTGACAGACCCCATTTTAAGTCATCGGGCACCAGCGGTGTTTGTCGTGTGACATTTTAAGGAGCCTCGATGTAGTAGGGGAACAGATAGGAGTAGTACAGGATGTAGGGATAGGGGGAGTACTCTCGGATGTAGGGGTCAGAGGAGAAGTCTGGGATGTAGGGGACGGAGGACTAGTCTTGGATGTAGGGGTCAGAGGAGAAGTCTGGGATGTAGGGGACGGAGGACTAGTCTTGGATGTAGGGGACGGGGGACTAGTCTTGGATGTAGGGGACGGGGGACTAGTCTGGGATGTAGGGGACGGGGGACTAGTCTTGGATGTAGGGAGAGGGGACTAGTCTGGGATTTAGGGGACGGGGGACTAGTATGGGATGTAGGGGATGGGGGACTAGTATGGGATGTAGGGGACGGGGGAGTAGTCTGGGATGTAGGGGACGGGGGAGTAGTCTGGGATGTAGGGGACGGAGTAGTAGTCTGGGATGTAGGGGACTGGGGACTAGTCTGGATGTAGGGGTTAGGGGACTAGTCTGGGATGTAGGGGACGGGGGACTAGTCTGGGATGTAGGGGATGGGGGACTAGTCTGGGATGTAGAGGACGGGGGAGTAGTCTGGGATGTAGGGGATGGGGGACTAGTATGGGATGTTGGGGACGGGGGACAAGTATGGGATGTAGGGGACGGGGGAGTAGTCTGGAATGTAGGGGATGGGGGACTAGTCTGGGATGTAGGGGACGGAGGAGTAGTCTGGGATGTAGGGGACTGGGGACTAGTCTGGGATGTAGGGGTTGGGGGACTAGTCTGGGATGTAGGGGTCGGGGAGTAGTTTGGGGTGCAGGGGACGGGGGACTAGTATGGGATGTAGGAGATGGGGGACTACTCTGGGATGTAGGGGTCGGGGACTAGTCTGGGATGTAGGGGACGGGGGACTAGTCTGGGATGTAGGGGACGGGGGACTAGTCTGGGATGTAGGGGTCGGGGGAGTATTCTGGGATGTAAAGATAGGGAGAGTAGTCTGGGATGTAGGGGTCGGGGGAGTATTCTGGGATGTAAGGATAGGGAGAGTAGTCTGGGATGTAGGGGACGGAGTAGTAGTCTGGGATGTAAGGATAGGGAGAGTAGCCTGGGGTGCAGGGGACGGGAGAGTAGTCTGGGGTACAGAGGAGGGGGAGTAATCTTGGGTGTAGGGGACGGGGGAGTAGTCCAGGGTGATTACCATTGCTCTAAGGTACGTTGTGTAGAGTCCCACGGGATGTAAGGTGTGCAGCGCGAGGCCTGGAAGAACCGTTGCATCTAGAACCTCTGCCTCCAGAACCATGACCTTCTTCAAAATCTGTTTGGTGCTCGTCCTGTTGACAGACCCTCTGCTGGCTTTGTTGCCCCCCGGTATGGCAGACTGCACTGATACAAAGATTTAATGGCAGATTCTGCAGACAATCCCTGAGAACACAATGTCCTCCGGTTCTGCTGACCTGCGCTAAATTACTGATATACAGCTCTCCGGGGATCAATCATCTGCACAAAAGAAGAAGGTCACAAAGCTTCCAGAGAAGTAAAAAGGAGACTTTTCGAGGAAATATAATATATAATGTAATAATAAAAGACTTCATCATGGCGGCCATAAAGGATGTGACCCAGCTTTCCTTGTGTCCTGAATGGCAAAGCTGCCGCATCACTAGGGGCAGAACTAAAAGGAATATTGGACGCCTCAAAACCACATGCTAATGAGTATTTATTAATTTTAGATGGAGAATCTGCGCCCGGCACCTCTGAGGTGTCACTCCCTATAAACCTCATGTGTCGGTGGATTTCAGGGAGGGGGGGGGGGGGTCTCTATCTCCGTTCTGCAGGAATTCGGTAATTGTTTGCAGATCAGCAGCAGCACATGGTGACCCCGGGAGCATACTAAGTTTAGTTCTTGCAGAAATAGCCACTTGTGGGTGACACGTGTCTTCAGGGAAACCATGTGCTGTTAACCCTGAGGAGGCTGGACTGACATGGCTTCATTACAGAGGCTGAAGGGGGGAATGTGTAAGGGGTTAATGATGATCCACAAGTTGTTCTACAAAAGATACATGTATCATATATATACGAAAACTATATACACCTTGTTACATGCTGTTTACTATCATATACACAGTGGAGTCCCATTATTCTGAGCAGCAGACGGGCTCAGAGTGACTCCATAAGGTCCTGGTAGGGTGTCACAGGGATCTGGAGCCATGCTGAGGGATATGTGTGCAGACAGCCTATCACACACCTTATATACCCACCGAGGGATATGTGTGCAGACAGCCTATCACACACCTTATATACCCACCGAGGGATATGTGTGCAGACAGCCTATCACACACCTTATATACCCATCGAGGGATATGTGTGCAGACAGCCTATCACACCTTATATACCCACTGAGGGATATGTGTGCAGACAGCCTATCACACACCTTATATACCCACCGAGGGATATGTGTGCAGACAGCCTATCACACCCCTTATATACCCACCGAGGGATATGTGTGCAGACAGCCTATCACACCCCTTATATACCCACCGAGGGATATGTGTGCAGACCGCCTATTACACCTTATATACCCACCGAGGGATATGTGTGCAGACAGCCTATCACACACCTTATATACCCACCGAGGGATATGTGTGCAGACAGCCTATCACACACCTTATATACCCACCGAGGGATATGTGTGCAGACAGCCTATCACACCTTATATACCCACTGAGGGATATGTGTGCAGACAGCCTATCACACACCTTATATACCCACCGAGGGATGTGTGTGCAGACAGCCTATTACATACCTTATATACCCACCGAGGGATATGTGTGCAGACAGCCTATCACACACCTTATATACCCACCGAGGGATGTGTGTGCAGACAGCCTATTACATACCTTATATACCCACCGAGGGATATGTGTGCAGACAGCCTATCACACCCCTTATATACGCACGGAGGGATATGTGTGCAGACAGCCTATCCCACCTTATATACCCACCGAGGGATATGTGTGCAGACAGTCTATCACACCTTATATACCCACCGAGGGATGTGTGTGCAGACAGCCTATCCCACCTTATATACCCACCAAGGGATATGTGTGCAGACAGCCTATCACACCCCTTATATACTCATTACAAGGGATATGTGTGCAGACAGCATATCACACCCCTTATATACCCACCGAGGGATATGTGTGCAGACAGCCTATCACACCTTATATACCCACCGAGGGATGTGTGTGCAGACAGCCTATCATACCCCTTATATACCCACCGAGGGATATGTGTGCAGACAGCCTATCACACCCCTTATTTACCCACCGAGGGATATGTGTACAGACAGCCTATCACACCCCTTATATACCCACCGAGGGATATGTGTACAGACAGCCTATCACACCCCTTATATACCGACCGAGGGATATGTGTGCAGACAGCCTATCATACCTTATATACCCACCGAGGGATATGTGTACAGACAGCCTATCACACACCTTATATACCGACCGAGGGATATGTGTGCAGACAGCCTATCATACCTTTATACCCACCGAGGGATATGTGTACAGACAGCCTATCACACCTTATATACCCACGAGGGTATATATAAATTACAGGGCATCAGTCACCAGAGCAGTGGTGTACACAGAGAAGTAAGGGCCCCATAGCAAGGATCAAACCAGGCCCCCCACACAGGACAGAAGGGTTTCTGCCCAAACCCTTTTCAATGACCCTTGGGCCATTTTTGGACTTATTTGCAAAAGGTTGTTCCTTTAGAGGGCAGAGTCCTGATTAAGTTTTCATCTCCAGTAGAAGAGGAGATAATCCCAACTTAGACTGGGGGCCTCTTGCCCTGGGCCCCATAGCTGTCGCATGGTCTGGCGCTATGGTAGTTCCGCCCCTGCACCAGAGAATCCCTGTTACTCCCGGGACACTGCCTCGCAGGGCTAGCTCAGCCGAGTGTAAGGATATCTTTTACTACTTTGCTCAATTCTGGAGAAAAAGTACTATTAATGCACATGCAAATGAGCAGTTTAGTGTCCTGAGGGCGGGTTTGAGCCACTCCGTGCACCCTTCCCTCCTCCTGGTTCCTCTGTCAGCTCCTCAAAAGGCCAGGTTCCTGCATAGTCATCTCGCTTGGTCCAATCAATCAAGAAGTAGAGGATGCGGATGTCTTTGGAGTGTGAGAAGAAAGCAGAGAACCCGGAGGAAACCCACAACAACACGGGGAGAACATACAAACTCCATTCAGATGTCCTTAGTCAGATTGAAGCCTAGGACCCCAGTGCTGCAAGACTACAGTGCTAACCACTGAGCCATCGCTAACCACTGAGCCACCCTGACAATAAATATAGGCGTTCTCTGTTTGAGCCAGGATCCATCTGACCACTATTAGTGATTATGTCTGAGCCTGGTAATTGCTGATTAAGCATTTTTCTACTGTCACCTGTGTCAGTATAAACTGCTCCATTCTGTGACCTGTCTGACATGAATCTGTTCCTCAGCAGATCCCTCCATGTCCCTATTTGGCTGCTTGATGTGTCGCTCCCTGGTTATCCCCCTGTTAAGTGCTGTCAGTGACAGATGTAAGCCCATCAGATGAGGCCTGGGCCCGGCTAATACCTCAGGTATTCAGCGCCTCCTGCATTAGGCTGCAGGGTTCCTGCCAGGAGAAGCATTTGGCGGCTGCAGGAGATAACTTGTCTGGAGGGGAAATGTCATTTCGGCTTTGGGTTTTTGATGCGAGCTCATACTTTTCACATTTCCTTAAGGAGAGATTACTTGGTTTTGGCTGCGCATCTGAAACCGCTCTCAGCCCACACACAAGTCTCCACGTAAGCAGCCGGCGTCCTCCTCATAAGCCGAGGTGGTCAGGGAATCCATCGGGAGAACAGACACTTAGAAAGCGAGGAGGAAATTAGGCTCCAGGACCTCAGAGATGGAGAAGACAAAAGTGCAAAACTGAGACATGAAGATAAGTAATAACAATCAATGAGAATATACCTGATCCTCCCCCACCCCTCCCCCAGCCCGAACGAAACCTAATACTGAAGTATTATAAGGAATCCTCCTCCAATGGTCGTGTCCTTATTTCAACTCCAGTTTCCAGTTCCATGTGTAATCAATGAACATAAGACGTTTAGCAACATTGTAAATACATTACATTACTTATCCTGTACTGATCCTGAGTTACATCCTGTATTATTCTCCAGAGCTGCACTCACTATTCTGCTGGTGCAGTCACTGTGTACATACATTACTTATCCTGTACTGATCCTGAGTTACATCCTGTATTATTCTCCAGAGCTGCACTCACTATTCTGCTGGTGCAGTCACTGTGTACATACATTACTTATCCTGTACTGATCCTGAGTTACATCCTGTATTATTCTCCAGAGCTGCACTCACTATTCTGCTGGTGCAGTCACTGTGTACATACATTACTTATCCTGTACTTATCCTGAGTTACATCCTGTATAATACTCCAGAGCTGCACTCACTATTCTGCTGGTGCAGTCACTGTGTACATACATTACATTACTTATCCTGTACTGATCCTGAGTTACATCCTGTATTATACTCCAGAGCTGCACTCACTATTCTGCTGGTGCAGTCACTGTGTACATACATTACATTACTTATCCTGTACTGATCCTGAGTTACATCCTGTATTATACTCCAGAGCTGCACTCACTATTCTGCTGGTGCAGTCACTGTGTACATACATTACTTATCCTGTACTGCTCCTGAGTTACATCCTGTATTATACTCCAGAGCTGCACTCACTATTCTGCTGGTGCAGTCACTGTGTACATACATTACTTATCCTGTACTGATCCTGAGTTACATCCTGTATTATACTCCAGAGCTGCACTCACTATTCTGCTGGTGCAGTCACTGTGTACATACATTACTTATCCTGTACTGATCCTGAGTTACATCCTGTATTATACTCCAGAGCTGCACTCACTATTCTGCTGGTGCAGTCACTGTGTACAGACATTACTTATCCTGTACTGATCCTGAGTTACATCCTCTATTATACTCCAGAGCTGCACTCACTATTCTGCTGGTGCAGTCACTGTGTACATACATTACTTATCCTGTACTGATCCTGAGTTACATCCTGTATTATACTCCAGAGCTGCACTCACTATTCTGCTGGTGGAGTCACTGTGTATATACATTACTTATCCTGTACTGATCCTGAGTTACATCCCGTATTATACTCCAGAGCTGCACTCACTATTCTGCTGGTTCAGTCACTGTGTACATACATTACTTATCCTGTACTGATCCTGAGTTACATCCTGTATTATACTCCAGAGCTGCACTCTTTATTCTGCTGGTGGAGTCACTGTGTACATACGTTACTTATCCTGTACTGATCCTGAGTTACATCCTGTATTATACTCCAGAGCTGCACTCACTATTCTGCTGGTGTAGTCACTGTGTACATACATTACTTATCCTGTACTGATCCTGAGTTATACCATGTATTATACTCCAGAGCTGCACTCACTATTCTGCTGGTGCAGTCACTGTGTACATACATTACTTATCCTGTACTGATCCTGAGTTACATCCTGTATTATACTCCAGAGCTGCACTCACTATTCTGCCGGTGCAGTCACTGTGTACATACATTACATTACTTATCCTGTACTGATCCTGAGTTACATCCTGTATTATACTCCAGAGCTGCACTCACTATTCTGCTGGTGCAGTCACTGTGTACATACATTACTTATCCTAAACTGATCCTGAGTTACATCCTGTATTATACCCCAGAGCTGCACTCACTATTCTGTTAGGACAGCACTGATGATAACCTGTGTGCCAGTGACTTGTATGGAGATGTATGTTATTTGCTGGAATATCTCGGATTTCTCGGTTTTCAGAGGTTTTTTAATCCCAGCAGCTCCTGGTATTAGCGCACAGGTAGAGCAGACGCCAGAGAGTCTCGTGGCAAAGGGCGAGGCCGGGAAGAGCTCATCACCTGCAGCCACAGGCAGTTCACCGGGTAATGAGCTGTCACTCAGTGTAATGTGAGCTGCGGGAAAGGCCTTCCTGATACAATGTGTCTCTATTAGAGCTCATGCATACGACCGCTGGGTGGTTTTTTTTCAGTCCACAAATTGCGTATCCGCAAAACACGGATACCAGCCAAGTGCATTCCGCATTTTGCAGAACTGAAGGGCCGGTCCCTAATAGGACAATCCTGTCCGCGTCCGTAATGCGGACAATAATAGGACTTGTTCTATTTTTTTGCAGAACATCCATACGGACACCGAACGGACACAGAGTCATTTAATTTTTTTTGCGGCCCCTTTGAAGTTAATGGTTCTTCGTATGGGCCCCCTAAAAACCGGAATAGGCACGGAATAAAAATACGTTCATGTGCATGAGCCCTTAATGAGTATATAATATTCATCCAGCTTGTAATGAGACTAAATAATTCTGTATTGCAGTGACTCCTCCCCTTTATTGAGGCCCCTCCCCCTCCATCCATGTACTGCAGTTCTCTGATAATCACCTCTCCATGTGCAGCTGATCTGGGGCTTGTACAGGCAGCTATCATAAACAGGCAGCGCTTCAGTGTAAAGCATGGGGGCGCAATGTAGCTGCCTGAGCCTGTAATGAGACAAGAGGTGGATTTTAGACTAGACCAGACTGCAGCTATGTTGGAGTTATTGACCAACGCTGTGCCTTAAATGAGCAAAGCTTCAGTGTAAAGCATGGGAGAGGGACAGAGCCGCGAGCTTAGGCTAGAGGTGAAGCCGGAGTCACAAATCCTGGCAAGACTAAAGGAGAGACTGAAAACAGATGTGCAGAGTATAACTCCCAGCAGCCACAGAGAAGTAGTAGTGTGCGGCCGTCCGAACATGTGGCTTAATTGCTTCCTGATGAATTCCGGTTTGCAGTTAGTTTTGCGCGCAGACTGATCCCATTACCTCCCGCCGTCAGTAATGCGCCTGATGAATACAAGAGGCTCTCGCGGTTCCTTAATTCTTTACAGATCTCCGCAAGGCGCGTCTGTTCCCCAAATAATGCGGCGGGCGAGAGTTTCAGAGGGCGACTCTGAGCCAAGAACAAGAGTTCATCAAGTTTACAGAACTTTTCTTGCGATTTTTTGTGGCATTGAAGACGTTTTCTCCGCCCGACGTCTCGAAGTCCGGAGCCGCCTCTGCGTCTTCTCGTCTTCATCACCCAGGACTCCGTGAAAGTGTCTTGTACCCTGAGCCCCCCACAGTCCGCACCCTATGGCAGGTGTCTGGCGCAGTTACAGTTTTTTCCGCGCGGGCGCAATGCGTTTTGATGCGTTTTTCACGAGCGTGATAAAAAACTGAAGGTTTACAAACAACATCTCTTAGCAACCATCAGTTAAAAAACGCATCGCATCCGCACTTGCTTCCGGATGCAATCCGTTTTTCACTGAAGCCGCATTCACTTCTATGGGGCCAGGGCTGCGTAAAAAAAGCAGAATATCGAACATACTGCGATTCTCACACAACGCAGAACTGATGCGTGAAAAACAACGCTCATGTACATAGAACCATTGAAATGAATGGGTCACAAGACCCCATTTGGCGACTTTTTAAACAACTGTGTGACAATGTTTTTACGCACTTGAGAATGGCCGGAGACGAGCCAGGTCCCACACAGAGGCCATCAGTCAGGGGCCATCAGTCAGGGGCCATCAGTCAGGGGCCATCAGTCAGGTGCCGAAGCAGTTTCTACCCCAGGTGCACTGACTGCCAGAGTTGCACCTAATTTATGAGCAGGTGCCCAATTATTTTACGCTGTACCCCCCTATAGACCCCTATTGGTGGCTATGATCACATACGTTATGCACTGTAAGGCCTCTGGAGCCTTCCCTGCCCCCGTACCTTGCAGTGTGCGGAGCCTGTCCATCATCATGACAGTCGGCCGCGCAGTATTTCGCGCTGGGGTGCAGCTGCCGTCTCTGGGGGTGACAGGCGCATATATGCAATGGGGGCTATTTGTCTCTTCTCATACAATTCATTTTAAGAACTAATGAGTCGCCCCCCCCCCCACCATTACTGTAAACGAGCCGCCGCTGATGGCCGAGCTCATTACTCATAATTCACAGCTGACGGCACAATGGTGGGGACGATCCCCCAGACCCCCAGCAATGTCCCCCAAGAGCCGCCATCAGCACCAGGGACACATCAGGGAGAGATGGATGGAGTCCGCCAGTCCGGATACACTTGGGATTTGTTGGATTTCGATGTTTTCGAGCTGCGGCTATTAATCTGAAGAGCCTTCGATGGAGCCCTGACGCAGTGGTCGCTATGCTGTGTTCACCTATTGGTGTCAGTTTTCACTGCTGTTTTTCCATTCTTTTCACAAACCAGGGAGCTCAGGATGAACAGCTGTATAGGTCTTTCCCAGCTCATTTCACATTGTCATTTTCTGCTGGAAGCTGAAGAGTTAATGTGGCCCCCACCATAGTGTCAGATGTTAGCTGTGACCTGACTGCGAGGATTGTGGCGATGTGGATAATTACTGAGCCCCTCCTCCGTCCTTCTCATGAATGAGGTTGCGGTGATTTTGTGAACAGCTCGTGTTTTGGCAGGGGCCGACCGCCGAGCGCAGGAGGAACTGAGACCCCCCCCCCCCTGCAGCAAATTACAGGATTGTTATAATCCAGCAGAGGGTTCCGCAGGGAAGAGGCGACCACTCCTATTTTAGCCTAAAACATTCAAATGACATAGAATTAAAGGTTTAGGAGCCGTAAATGCAACTTTCTATTTCTGGCTGAGGCTGCGGAACATTCAGTCCCAAAAGGGATTTCACTTTTTTGTTTTATAGTGAATCTTCCTAACTCCCTGTGTAATAATGAATCTTCTCAGCCACCTGGTGTTCAGTTACTTACATAGTATGGCTCCACCTGGTGTTCAGTTACTTACATAGTATGGCTCACCCTGGTGTTCAGTTACTTACATAGTATGGCGCCCCCTGGTGTTCAGTTACTTACATAGTATGGCGCCCTCTGGTGTTCTGTTACTTACATAGTATGGCTCCACCAGGTGATCAGTTACTTACATAGTATGGCTCCACCTGGTGATCAGTTACTTACATAGTATGGCTCCACCTGGTGTTCAGTTACTTACATAGTATGGCTCCACCAGGTGATCAGTTACTTACATAGTATGGCTCCACCTGGTGTTCAGTTACTTACATAGTATGGCGCCCCCTGGTGTTCAGTTACTTACATAGTATGGCGCCACCTGGTGCTCAGTTACTTACATAGTATGGCTCCCCCTGGTGTTCAGTTACTTACATAGTATGGCTCAGCCTGGTGTTCAGTTACTTACATAGTATGGCGCCCCCTGGTGTTCAGTTACTTACATAGTATGGCGCCCTCTGGTGTTCTGTTACTTACATAGTATGGCTCCCCCTGGTGTTCAGTTACTTACATAGTATGGCTCCCCCTGGTGTTCAGTTACTTACATAGTATGGCTCCACCAGGTGATCAGTTACTTACATAGTATGGCTCCACCAGGTGATCAGTTACTTACATAGTATGGCTCCACCAGGTGATCAGTTACTTACATAGTATGGCTCCACCAGGTGATCAGTTACTTACATAGTATGGCTCCACCAGGTGATCAGTTACTTACATAGTATGGCTCCACCTGGTGATCAGTTACTTACATAGTATGGCTCCACCTGGTGTTCAGTTACTTACATAGTATGGCTCCACCAGGTGATCAGTTACTTACATAGTATGGCTCCACCTGGTGTTCAGTTACTTACATAGTATGGCGCCCCCTGGTGTTCAGTTACTTACATAGTATGGCGCCACCTGGTGCTCAGTTACTTACATAGTATGGCTCCACCTGGTGATCAGTTACTTACATAGTATGGCTCCACCTGGTGTTCAGTTACTTACATGGTATGGCTATCCCTGGTGATCAGTACCTTACATGGTATGGCTTCCCCTGGTGATCAGTTACTTACATAGTATGGCTCGCCCTGGTGTTCAGTTACTTACATAGTATGGCGCCCCCTGGTGTTCAGTTACTTACATAGTATGGCGCCCCCTGGTGTTCAGTTACTTACATAGTATGGCTCCACCTGGTGATCAGTTACTTACATAGTATGGCTCCCCCTGGTGTTCAGTTACTTACATAGTATGGCTCGCCCTGGTGTTCAGTTGCTTACATAGTATGGCGCCCCCTGGTGTTCAGTTACTTACATAGTATGGCGCCCCCTGGTGTTCTGTTACTTACATAGTATGGCTCCCCCTGGTGTTCAGTTACTTACATAGTATGGCTCCACCTGGTGTTCAGTTACTTACATAGTATGGCTCCACCAGGTGATCAGTTACTTACATAGTATGGCTCCACCAGGTGATCAGTTACTTACATAGTATGGCTCCACCAGGTGATCAGTTACTTACATAGTATGGCTCCACCTGGTGTTCAGTTACTTACATAGTATGGCGCCCCCTGGTGTTCAGTTACTTACATAGTATGGCGCCACCTGGTGCTCAGTTACTTACATAGTATGGCTCCACCTGGTGATCAGTTACTTACATAGTATGGCTCCACCTGGTGTTCAGTTACTTACATGGTATGGCTTCCCCTGGTGATCAGTTACTTACATGGTATGGCTTCCCCTGGTGATCAGTTACTTACATAGTATGGCTCGCCCTGGTGTTCAGTTACTTACATAGTATGGCGCCCCCTGGTGTTCAGTTACTTACATAGTATGGCGCCCCCTGGTGTTCAGTTACTTACATAGTATGGCGCCCCCTGGTGTTCTGTTACTTACATAGTATGGCACCCCCTGGTGTTCTGTTACTTACATAGTATGGCTCCCCCTGGTGTTCAGTTACTTACATAGTATGGCTCCACCTGGTGTTCAGTTACTTACATGGTATGGCTTCCCCTGGTGATCAGTTACTTACATGGTATGGCTTCCCCTGGTGATCAGTTACTTACATAGTATTGCGCCACCTGGTGTTCAGTTACTTACATAGTATGGCTCCACTTGGTATTCAGTAACTTACACAGTATGGCTTCCCCTAGTGATCAGTAACTTACATAGTATGGCTCCCCCTGGTGTTCAGTTACTTACATAGTATGGCTCCACCTGGTATTCAGTTACCTACATAGTATGGCTCCCCCTGGTGTTCAGTAACTTACATAATATGGCTCCACCTGGTGTTCAGTTACTTACATAGTATGTCTCCCCCTGGTGTTCAGTTACTTACATAGTATGTCTCCCCTGGTGTTCAGTTACTTACATAGTATGGCACCCCCTGATGATCAGTTACTTACATAGTATGGTGCCCCCTGGTGTTCAGTTACTTACATAGTATGGCTCCACCTGGTGTTCAGTTACTTACATAGTATGGCTCCAACTGGTGATCAGTTACTTACATAGTATGGCTCCACCTGGTGATCAGTTACTGACATAGTATGGCTCCACCTGGTGTTCGGTTACTTACATAGTATAGCTGCACCTGGTGTTCAGTTACTTACATAGTATGGCTCCCCCTGGTGATTAGTTACTTACACAGTATGGCATCACCTGGTGTTCAGATACTTACATAGTATGGCTCCACCTGGTGTTCAGTTACTTACATAGTATGGCTCCACTCGGTGTTCAGTTACTTACATAGTACGGCCCCACCTGGTGTTCAGTTACTTACATAGTATGGCACCACCTGATGTACAGTTACTTACATAGTATGGCTCCACTTGGTGTTCAGTTACTTACATAGTATGGCCCCACCTGGTGTTCAGTTACTTACATAGTATGGCTCCACCTGGTGATCAGTTACTTACATAGTATGGCTCCCCTTGGTGTTCAGTTACTTACATAGTATGGCACCACCTGATGTACAGTTACTTACATAGTATGGCTCCACTTGGTGTTCAGTTACTTACATAGTATGGCTCCACCTGGTGTTCAGTTACTTACATAGTATGGCTCCACCTGGTGATCAGTTACTTACATAGTATGGCTCCACCTGGTGTTCAGTTACTTACATAGTATGGCTCCACCTGGTGATCAGTTACTTACATAGTATGGCTCCCCTTGGTGTTCAGTTACTTACATAGTATGGCACCACCTGATGTACAGTTACTTACATAGTATGGCTCCACTTGGTGTTCAGTTACTTACATAGTATGGCCCCACCTGGTGTTCAGTTACTTACATAGTATGGCACCACCTGGTGTTCATTTACTTACATAGTATGGCTCCACTTGGTGTTCAGTTACTTACATAGTATGGCTCCACCTGGTGTTCAGTTACTTACATAGTATGGCTCCACCTGGTGATCAGTTACTTACATAGTATGGCTCCTTCTGGTGTTCAGTTACTTACATAGTATGGCTCCATGTAGTGTTCAGTTACTTACATAGTATGGCTCCACCTGGTGCTCAGTTACTTACATAGTATGGCTCCCTCCTGTCCATCTCATTTGTGGAGTACTAGTTTCCTTTCGCTGCTTCAGTGTATACAACTATGTGCAGGGGATTGTACTGAGGACTATGTTAATGGCTGCCAGAAGGGGAAGGAGACTGACTGGTGGTGGTGCAGGGGAGAAAGAACAAAAATAGAGCAAAAAAAAGGGTTCAGGGATTTTTCGGCAGAGGTGCTGACAGAGAGAAGGCATCTTTTATTACCTCCTCCATCTCCCAGTGGTGCAGTGCGGAGATCAGGCTGAGCGTCTCTGTACATGCAGCTGTTGTTTCCGTTGTGTTCAGGACGTGAGCGGTTCTTCCGGTTCTATGAAATCTTTAGGTTCAGCCTGAACATCAGGTTCTCACGCCTGCAGCTGATAGCGCGTCAGACCTGATGAATCACACGGAACATGTATGAACAGGACCTGTCCACCGGTGATGAGGCCACGGAGATGCCTCCTGCGGCGTCTCATTAGATTTCCCGGTGGCCACAGATTATTATACCGCGGCGCGGGTCATTATATGGCTTCATATCTCACACTTCACAGGAGCCGCTGATCAGAATACGGGATCCCAGTCTATTCAGTGCCCGCCACGTCTGGGCGACCTTGGTGGTCTATTGGGGGCAGTGTACAGTGTAACAGGCGCCCCACAGCCTGGCAGTGGTGTGCTCTTCATGCTCTGACTTCCTGGTGAGCTTGTGCTCGTATACAGTAGCCTGAGCTGCAGGGTAAAGCATGGGGGATGGACAGAGCAGCAGCTTACACACTCTCTCAGGTAATGCGGCTGAGATTGGTGCCTTTGTCCCCAGCTGTATTCTCATAGAGCAGAGCTGCAGTGTAAATCATGGTGCTGCTTTTAATGATAGTCCATTAGGATTCTGTTTGAGAGCTCCAGGTTGAACGGGCTTCTTCTAACTCCAGGGTCCGGTCCGTGTTTCCCTCTTATAGCGTCCTGCCCCCTTCTCTTAATTCTCATCAGCTTCTCATTAGTCTCCGCTCCCGGGGTCTCCCCCCCGAGTCACATTTCAGGACTCGCTGACCCATTCTCGGCCGCCATGTCCACCGATATAATGGAGGCATTGTCCTCTGCTCCCCTGGGTCACCCAGTTTATAAACAATGAGGGGGCAAGTAATCCACTGGTATAAGCGAGGGCCCCTCTTATAACCCCCCCAAGCCTTAACCATTTCATGGCCGATGATGGACGCGATTTTCAGCCTCATTGAATTTTAACTGGGTGAATGGGAGCCTTTAATAGGAAACCTTAAAGGGGAGCAACCTGAGAGGCTTGACGCTTCAGGGGCTGCCATTGTGGAGTCACCTGGACCCTCTGCCCCCCCCGACCCCCACCTGAGGGTGAAGAATAAGGCCTCTTTCACACGGCTACGGATGCATTCAGTGAAACTCGCACCATTTTGCAAGCAAGTTCAGTCAGTCTTGTCTGCGATTGCATTCAGTTGTTCTGTTTGATGCGTTTTTTCACGCGCCTGATAAAAAAACGGAAGGTTTACAAACAACATCTCCTAGCAACTATCAGTGAAAACCACATTGGATCAGTTTTTCACTGAAGCCCCATATCAAACATGCTGTGATTCTCACGCAACGCAGAACTGATGCGTGAAAAACATCGCTCATCTACACAGCCCCATTGAAGTGAATGGGTCAGGATTCAGTGCGGGTGCTATGCGTTCACGTCACGCATTGCACCCGCACACGGAAAACTCGCTCGTGTGAAAGGGGCCTTAGGGTTGAGAGCGCGGATCATCGGGGATGGGTCTTTATCCTGGCTGTGTACATTGCCATCAGCGCAGGAAGCGTGCGTCCCCCTGGCACACGGTGTGGAGTGGCTCCGCTGTTTGCTCGCCTTTTGTCTCGCCCCATTTGCATGCTCTTGATGGATTGCGGGGGTCGGAGGTGCTTTTCTTGGGAAGCGGTGAAGTGCCTTCTCAGCAAACTCTTCAGCGGTGGCGGCCTGAGGCCTCCCCGAGCCGCTCTCCATCAGCCTGACAGGTTCCTGGACACGACGCCTCTCCACACACCGATCTGCCGGAGAAGCGCAGAGATCCGCACGCGGCGCCATGATCCTGACAGGTGCCGGATCATCAGACATTCTGGATTATCACTGGATCCTCATCACATTGCTGTCGGATTAGAGGACTTGCACTGATTAGCTACTTCAGGGTTCGGCGTCCTGTCCACCATTTTCAACAGATCTCTGTTTGCTGTCAGTGAATGGAGATGTTTACCTTCAGAAGCTGTAACGCTAAGGCCTCTTTCACACGAGCGTACGGATTGTGTCAGGATCTGTTCAGGAAAAAACGGATGGTTTTGCACACAAGTTCAGTCAGTTTTGTGTGCGATTGTGTTCAGTGTGTGCGCTTATTCCATCGCGATTGCGGTGTTTTTCACGTGCGGGAAGAAAATCTGAAGAATCGCTTTAACATTTCTGAGCAACCATCAGTGGATCACATTGCATCTGGATACCTCAGTTTTTTCGCACAAGTCCTGTTCACTTCTATGGAGCCAGGTCTGCTCGAAAAACGTACAATATAGAACATGCCGCGATTCCTCCGGAACGCAGATATGATGCGTAAAAACGACTCCTGTGCACAGACCCACTGGGATGAACGAACAGGTTTCAGTTCGCTACACGCACCGCATCCGGGCACAAAACTGGCTCGTGTGAAAGAGCGCAAGTACATCTCACAGCTGAGGATTTGCTGCAGTTGCATCCTGTCCTTACACTTTTCTAGGGTAGAAGAGCTCAGGTCGCCCCCTACTGGTGGGGCAGATGGTGATGCCAGGACACACCCCAGTAGCCAGGCGGACAGTGCACCTACAGATGTGCTTCTTTTTGGGGTGCTGTCTACTGACTGAGTTCCAGTCGCTTGCCCGCCATGTCTTGTCTGCGCCCTCGTCTCCCCTGTGGTCCCTGTAGGTCTAGAATTTCGGAAGTGTTGACTCGCAGCAAGAACGGGCGGTGGTTTGGTGGTGGCGGAGGAGTTAGCGTCCTCGCCTCGGTCAGAGGTTTCCTACGGTGAACTGCTCCCGTGCAGCCAGGCACCCAGCGCTTGGCATCGCCCCTGCCCTGGTACCCCGCGCCACTGCCGTCCTGTCGCCGCTTTTCCGTTATTTCATTCAGACTAGAGAAGAACGTCTGACTATGTGATCAGTTTGCCCGGCTGCTCATTTCCACCCTCTGCGGCTGGCACTGCCATGAATCTCTGCTGTTTACACTGCCGCGGGCGGGGGGAGGGCGGCCTGTCAGGATTCAATATGTCAGGATTAAATAGCAGTGATTTGAAGCAGACCGGAACGCGGTGCGGAGGGGAGGAGATCGGCTGCGCCTCGTGAGTCACCGGCCGGCTGCGCTGGAACTCGTTTACTGCGCTTTTCATTCACAATACGACGTTTGATCGCAGCGTCTGCGCAATGTCTGACGAGTGCTGCAGATTGTCCAGTGTTCAGACCTCACATCCATGAGGGGGGGGGCGTATATACCGCACCGCGCAATATGGAAACATAGGGTGCGTGCAAATCACAGCAAACTGGGGGCGTGCTCGGATTATCACATCTGCAGCATGTGGATGACGTTTGGGGAATCCTCCCCCGCCTTGTGATGTAATCCGCAGGTAAAAACCGCAGCGTTTATTCCATCCTCCGTGCACACCTGCGAATGTACAAGAAAGTTCCTGTATTCTGGCATCTGATAATCCAGAAATGGGGAATCTTCCAGAAGCAGCGGTCACATTTGCTTTTAGGCTCCTGGTTGCTGTCCATACACGTTCAGGCTCATGCACACGGCAGTAGCCGTTTTTGCAGTCCGCAAATTGCGAATCCGCAAAACACAGATACCAGCTGGCTGCGTTCTGCATTTTGCGGAACGGGACGTCCGACCCATAATAGAACAGTCCTATCCTTGTCCGTAAATGCAAATCAGATGCGGACAAAAAATAAGTTCGGGTTCATGAGCCCTCAGTTTGGAGATTTTTCTTCGTCAGTCCGATAATCCAGAATATTTGATAATCTGGCAGATCCCATCTCTACAGGATTAAAGCCCTGTTAGTGGAGGGACATCAATCCTTCGGGACTTTCCGTCACGTCCGCCAGTGCCAGATTAGCAGAAATTTCAGATTAGAGGACAATCGCTGCTTACGTTTTCCATGGCTCGGTGCTGATTGGTCACTGAATTCGGGGGGCGGGGGTTGTAATAAAGGTCCGCCATGTCCGCAGCGTCGCTGAAAATATCCGAAGGTCAGCCCACATCAAAGGTGGAAACCTGACTAGACCTCATCACGTCTGATTGTAAGCTCACTGGCCAAGCACATTTATAGGCTCTCTGTTTCTCCACAAGCGATTGCTAAGAGAGAGGCATGAGGCTTTTTGTGCCTCCTGCCTCACAGCGGTCTCTGGCAGAAACATGGCATACATCAACTTAAAGGGCTCGATAGGTGCCGGATGATCAGATTTTACAGATTATCAAATGGTCACAGAGAAATCGAGGAGCCCAAATGAGATGTCACCACAGAAGCCGCCGCTGTCACTATAGAAATTTCCTCATTAATTCTCGAAATTCCACATTACCTGGCGGATTATCAAACCTTCTGGATCATAGGATGCTGGATTAAAGAGCATCTGTCAGCAGAGTCAACCCCGGTGTCTGGCGGGGTGGATGCTGCTGATTAAAATGACACGATCTTGTGAAAATCATTTGCCACGTTTTTATTCTTTATGCAAATGAGGTCTTCAGTGCATCAAGGGGCCCCTCATTGCACTGAAGCCCTCATTTGGTCTTGTTTTCTCAGGACCATCACAATGCAGGTATCATCCAGTTTGCTGGATTGATAGGGTTGATCCTGCTGACGGGCGCTCTTTAAAGGAACTCACTTGCATCCACCCTCAGTTTGTTACCCTTGCTGTCTGACCCCTCCTTCTGGTGCGTGGCTCCTTTAAGAAGCTGGTGCCTCTCGGCTGGACGGGTGATTAGTGCAGGAAATATTACGTACAGGCGGCGCTGACGTCTCGCTGGAGGTTTTATGAGCTGTTGGTATCGGTGACTACCTGAAACTTGTATAAATTATGTTTTATGAAGACGCCGGAGCCCTGAGAAAAGCGAGTCTATAAAGCCGATGCGGGCTCCGCACTCCGGTCTTATCCGGGGCCCCAAACGCTTGGTTACTCGCAGGGCGATTTCTCAGTGTCGTCTGATGAATGCGGCCATTGTATTACTTACACAGGTGAATGCCACTTATTGGCGGCTTACACTGACGAGTGCGCCGTTTACGCGCGACTGATTTACTAAAAAGCTCGCCCACTCTGATACATTGTGACGAACCCTCAGCGGTGAAAAGTATTACGTCTGGACAGGTTTTTAGGCTGGGGCTACATGTGTTACGTGACATTTGATGTAATGATTTCCGTGGTGCCGCAGGACGACGTACGACCTGATGGATTTTATGTCGCAGGTCGCATGTGACTTTTACATCACTCACCAAAAGTCTAAAATAGTCGCGCGGCAGCAGGTTGTAGAGAAGTTGCACTTTTTTTTTAGTTGCGTGATGCACGTCGCTGTGTAGCCCTAGTCTTAGTAACAGATATACATTGACAGCAAGCAGAGATCTTGACAAAAAAAATTGACAAAAAAAAAATTGAAAGGCCTTATCCATGAGGCCATTAAAGGGGCCTGTCATCACATATGAAGCTCCTCTCTCCTCAAGCGTCATGCACTTTCAGGGTAAAAGAAAACATGATAATAAAGTAGCGCTGTCTGGCTGCGAATCGTCAGGTGGGCGGTCCCTGTCTCCGGAGGAGCCACACAGTCCTGATGTACAAGCCAGCTCCGCTGCATGCGCAGTGTGCAGAGGCCTGTACACCCCGCTGCCCTGTGCATGTGCTGTGTGCAGAGGCCTGTACACCCACTGCCCTGTGCATGTGCAGTGTGCAGAGGCCTGTACACCCTGCTGCCCTGTGCATGTGCAGTGTGCAGAGGCCTGTACACCCGCTGCCCTGTGCATGTGCAGAGGCCTGTACACCCCGCTGCCCAGTGCATGTGTTGTGTGCAGAGGCCTGTACACCCCGCTGCCCTGTGCATGCGCAGTGTGCAGAGGCCTGTACACCCCGCTGCCCAGTGCATGTGTTGTGTGCAGAGGCCTGTACTCCCCGTTGCCCTGTGCATGTGGTGTGTGCAGAGGTCTATATACCCCGTTGCCCAGTGCATGTTCTGTGTGCAGAGGCCTGTATACCCCGTTGCCCTGTGCATGCGTAGTGTGAGGAGGCCTGTACACCCCGCTGCCCTGTGCATGTGCTGTGTGCAGAGGCCTGTACACCCCGCGGCCCAGTGCATGTGCAGTGTGCAGAGGCCTGTACACCCCGCTGCCCTGTGCATGTGCTGTGTGCAGAGGCCTGTACACCCCGCGGCCCAGTGCATGTGCAGTGTGCAGAGGCCTGTATACCCTGCTGCCCTGTGCATGTGCAGTGTGCAGAGGCCTGTACACCCTGCTGCCCTGTGCATTTGCATTGTGCAGAGGACTGTACACCCCGCTGCCCTGTGCATGCGCAGATGGCTTCTAAACCAGTACTGCGTGACTCCTCCTCTCCGTGGACCACCCACCTGACTATTCACAGCCAGACGGCGCTACTTTATAAGTTTGTGTTTTCCTGCATGTGACGTTTCAGAGAGTTTTTGCAGCAAGATCCTGTTTGCAGTCAGGGCTGTGTTTGCTGCTGGGCCCCCGAGGGCCCAAGTGCATTTTTCCCTTTTTATTAGTACCCGCCCCCGCCTGCCCATTATTTGTCTGAGTTTATATATGTCTGCACACATGTATGTATTCTCCGTGCACACGTCTGACTGTGTGTGATACCGTGTGTTGATATCGTGACATACCGTGTGTTGATATCGTGACATACCGTGTGTTGATATCGTGACATACTGTGTGTTGATATCGTGACATACTGTGTATTGATATTGCGATATACAGTGTATATTATTGTGATATCTGTCTCATAATCGCCAGGGGCCGCGTGAGGTGTGAACGCGGCCCTGCTCGCAGCGTCTTGCGGGACGTGAGGGAATCCTGAGCAGCCGCTCCATGTCGCCCGCACTCGTCCCCTCCATGTCTCAGCCCTGGCTCTGCGCCACCTCCTTAATACACTCCAAGCTAAATAAACTGGGCCGCCCGCAGGAAGGGGGTGACCCTGGCGGTGGAGCTCTGGCTGCACTAAACTCCACTCCAGCTGTTTCCAGTCTTGGAGCCTCTGTGTAGTTTTACTCCCCGTCCTGAGTGCTCTGTGTATTCTCTCTGGGGTCCGGCAGCTTTAATCCCCACTGGAGAAGAGATGAGTGCGAGACTTGAGCCAGACCCCCCCAACATTTTCAAGGAATGCGCCATTAACCCCTGTGCTGCTGGCAGGAGCAGAGTCTGCGCGCTCTCCACCCTCTCTGCTGCCTGTGACAGTATGGTTTCCACATTGTGGCGCCAGGGCCCAGATGTTCTCACACCAGACTCCACCCACTTATATCAATTCAGTGGGGGGGGGGGGCATCGCATATGATTATGGAGTTTCCCTTTAAGCAATTGTTTGTATTTGACAGCAGAATAATTATGTAGCAATTGCCCTGGTGCTACAGGACACTTGACACTTGAACATCACTAGTTAATAGCTGAAGTTCAGCTTTATACAAGCCAAATACTTCTCACAGCTGATGTTTTGCTACAGTTGTATCCAGTCTGGACAATCCTCTGTGGGATAAACATGATACATTGTAACAAACCATCAGGACACGGGAGGGATTTGTGCTGATTTGCTTATGGAGGATTGTCTGGACTGGATGTAGTTGTAACAAACCCTCAGCGGTTATAATCACACAGCAAAATACACATTGGTAAAATCTAAGTATTTGCAGCAGAAATCTGAGGCTTTGTCGTTTGTCACGCCACAGATCCGACGGAGGATTATTACAAAGTGGATTCCCATTGAAGACAATGGAAAGTGCATTTGGCGCAGTTTCCACACAGATTTCATCAAGGAATACGTGACAAAATCCCTGTGAAATGTAAACTGTGTGAACACGCCCTTAGAGGTAACAGATCTGTGCAGGGTTTTTAGCCTCTGAATGTAAACAAGGACCTTTGATTCACTAACCGCAAGCAGAGATCTTGAATATGGTGAGGAACTGAAACATGAAAGTTCCTGTTTATTACACAATGGTGACGCTTTAGTTACTTGCTGTAACTGTGGAGCGCCCCTTTATGGCTGCCGCAGAATCCATTCTGCATCCCGTTCCAGTGTCTGAGATGGCGGACACTTCCTGCGCACTTACTGGCTGTTTTCGAAGAAAGTTTTGACAAAAAAAGTAAAAATTAAAGTAAAAAAAAACCATTCTTAAAGTCGTACACCCCTTAATTGCGTATCAGGAAAGCCTTTCATTTGGGGGCACAATGCGGCTCACAAGTATCTAACTCTTCCCGTCCAGTTCACTTTTGTGAATGTCTAATGCACGTGAAATTTATTCATCCCGCTCCCGTCCCCGCAGGATGTGAATACACATATTACAATATCACAGGACGCGAGGATCGGGAGGTAAAGCCCAATTATTAGAGCTCTTGCTGTGCGGGAAAATAGAGGACGGCTCTGAGCTTTGTGTGGGTCGCAGGACTTACAAGAAGCTGCTGGAAGGTGGAGAAAGGGGCCGTGCTCTTAGTATTCTGCTCGGGTAGTCGGTGTGTGAGCACGATGCCCATGAAGACTTTGGCGCGGGTCGCGTGATCGCCATATGCTCCGGGCTCACGCTGCATTCATACTTTAAGCCTCAAATAGACAAAAAGGGTTTATTTTCCTGATCCGACAAAAGTTCGAATAATTTCATTCTCTTAGGACTTTCCTCATTAAACACCACTGGCACAGATTCTAACGGGGGCCTAAAAGGGGGGCGGGGGGAGAACGCCCCCTATTCCAAGGCATTAGTG